>CM060924.1:902013835-903414669 GCA_030737875.1 Allium sativum
CACCTGACCCCTCCCTCAACTAATGAAAGGCACATCTTGAAAAATGAGAACTATACGCAGGCCCTCTATGCCCCCACTAACCTATGGCCATATGCACCCATAACTAGATAGCAAGCATATCATCTGTTGGAGTTCTCCGTCTTTCCGCTTCACGTATCTCGATTGACTCAAGATGGTAGGTAGACGACGAGTTGCTATCACAGGGCTACTAGTCTCGCCGAATCACGCTGGTTCATCCTTGTCTTTAGGTTGCCTTATATTGCAACCAAGGCATACTCTTGGTTCTTCTAACGCAGACCTTAACCTCTGTGAGACTAGGCGGATCATCTGCAGCCTCACAGAGGGATACCAAGAGTACCCTCACGTCCCTTCGAAGCCGCGTGCTTCGTTCCCCAGTTCGTTGGAGCCTTCTTTAAGGTCATATGGACGTTCGCTCCTTCTCGTATTCTACTAAGGTTTACTACTTAGTTCCCTTAACTACGGTTTACTACTTAGTCCCTAAATCGTCGTTTTCTTAACTAAGGTTTACAGCTTAGTCCTTTTAACTAAGGTTTATGTAACAACCCGGAAAATCTGAACCAGTTTGAAAATTTTAATTTGGCTATTTTAGTGGATTTAAAATATTTAAAATAAATATTTTAAATAATAAAGACGAAAAGTGTGTTTGAATTGACGTTTGAAAATAAATATAATTAATTCTAATTATAAACAAGGCCTGAAATGGCGCGGTAGTTTCAAAATTTGAATTCAAACTTTGACTGACCGTACCGGGTGCAAAATAAAATGGATTTTAGTGAAACCAAAAATATTTAAATCTGTTAACGAATATCTTTCTAACGAATCTGAAAAATTGAAGTTTCGTAGTGGGAAGCAAAAGTTATGGCCAAATGAATTTTCAGAAAGGTCACTATAGAGTTTATATAGCCCGTGAAAATAGCCAATTTGCAAACGACCTCAGAATTCGACGAAACCACTTTTGTTGGATCCCGGATGTCAAATTATTGCTAGGTTTCAAATTTCATAATTTTTAGAATCAGTATGTGGCCCCGGCAAATTGAAATGTACACTCAAATTAAATATTGAATGTTTTATATTTTAATTTGAAGAGAAACTGACTCAAACAGTCGAATGGGCCTACGAAACATATCCCATTGTGTTCGGGATGGGGGTATTTATCTAAGGGCGATGGTCTTTGGGTTTGAATTGGTGTTCGTATGAGAAAAGGGGTATTTTTGGATTTTTAAAATATATAAATAAAATAAAAATCTCTGATTGGCTCACACTTCTCTCTCTCCCCCCGATTGAAAATCGCGAACGACGGAAACCGATTCCAAGCTTCTCTCTTCATTTTCTCCCTCTACAAGCAAAATCAGTCCCTCCTCCAGTTGAAGATTTTGAAGAGCTCGAGACGAGCTTCAAATCCATACCAGGATCAACCACCCTTGCGCTGCGTGCATCGAGATCTAGCGCCATGAAGTTCAGCCGTTCCAGCCGCCGATTTGCCTCCTCCACCAGTTCGAGTTCAGAGCGGTGGCACCCCCTGGAGGCGCCTCTCCAAGCTCTATGCTGTGGCGCTATCCGATCGGCCCCTAGCTACACGGATTAGAAGAAAACTCCGAACCTAGTTTTGAACAACTTTGAAAGGTAACGGCTGAAATTATATTAAGCTATTTAATAGCACTTTAAAGCGCTACGGTTTATGATTTCACTGTTAAAATCATATCTTTTTCGTTTCTTGACGAAATTCAGTGAAACAAGAGACAGTGGACTTATGTGGAAGTCTTCTACATTCTAGAAGAGATCGGATATTTTTCTGAGCCTTCTGCTATTTTTGGTGGAGTGGAACCCAATGTGAGATTTCTGAATTATAAACGATATGGAAAACGACGATGTATAAATTATATAGTTGATGTATGAGTAATATAAGCATTGTACACCTCATGTATAAGCGTTGTATAAATTGTAAGTTCGATGTATAAGTTATATATACGTTGTAAAAATTATATATGTGTTGAAATAGAAGTGAAATATACTTATATATATATATATGCCCCTCGTCCACAAACCATGGATGATATTTATTGGTTGTGATTGGTGTGAAAAGTGGTTGATAGCGAATGATTGATTTGAATTGTTTGTGGTTGAAATTGATTGATTGTGGTTGAAAAAAAAACCTTTGTGGTTGAGAATTATTTGGTTGAACCCACATAGGATTAGTTTGTGGGAAAGAAAATAAACATGCCGCCTGCGTGCGAACTAGATGCATGAAATCCCCATTGTCAAAAGCTACGAGGCTTTAAGGTAGAGCGAGGAGTCATTCTAGGGACGGCCCTGGTTTTAACTACTCTGCTGTTATGCTGCCGAAATTTTCAATAATATTCATGTGTTAGAATTATTTTCATATGTTGAAACTATATTCGCGTGTTGAATAGAAATTCATGTGTTGAATAGAAATTCATGTGTTGAACGACATTCATGTTTTGAAATAAATTGTTTTATAATGAAAATCATATTTTTATCATCTATATGAACTATATAAAATAATTTTGTTTTGAGATAAATTGTTTTATAATAAAAATCATATTTTTATCATCTATATGAACTATATAAAATAGTCGTGTTTTGAAATAAATTGTTTATAATAAAAAACATATTTTTATCATCTATATGAACTATATAAAATGGTCGTGTTTTGAAATAAATTGTTTTACAATAAAAATTCACATTTTTATTACATACATGAATTGTTAAAAATAGTGAAGCGTAGAAATAAATGTCGGTTGGGTAAAATTATCATTTTTATCAAATGTATGAAAAGAATATAGTTTTGAAATCGAAGAATAGATTATATTTATATATATATATATATACATATAAATATAATCAAAATAAATCAAATAACGAGACTGCAGTTTGTGTTTTGAAACCGTGATTACAAACGATTAGAGCGGGAGATCCGACCATCAGATTTTCCTGAAACCGAAACCGTTGGGTTCGCTTTGGAAATATCTTTCCAACGACACCCACTTTGTGGAAATCCAACGGTTGGATTGTCTGGAATGTTTAATTCAAATCTAAAGAAAAACAGCGCCAGAATCGATTATATATATATATATAATTAAATTAAATCGAATAACGACGCTGCAGTTCGTATTTTGAAATTGAAACTTCAAACGGTTGTACCGGGAGATCCGACCGTCGGATTTTCCCAAAACTGGAACCGTTGGATTCGTTTTGAAAAGATCTTTTAATGATATAAAATTTGTGAAGATCCAATGGTTAGATTTTCAAATATGTGTAAATCAAATCTAAAGAAAAACAGCGCCACGGCCGCGTTATGGCCTGAAGCGTCGTTTGAATAAATTGGCTATTTTTAAATAAATAAAAATAGCGATAAATCATTATAAAATATTATAAACTATTTGGAATGGAAATAAACCGAATTTACCCGGTTTATTGGATATTTGATGGTTGAATGTGAAATTTATAAACAAACTAAAGGTTAGCTAAGTCGGATGGTTTCCTGGGTTTTGATCTGATGTTGGTTTCGGCCTTCGGGGTTAATACTTGGGAAATCGTTCTCTTACTAATTTACGGTTAGTGAATGATGAATTGGAATGAGGCGTATGTTGTGTTTGTGTAGCACTTGTTTATTATATACGCGAGTTGCTCAGAAAGACCGGGTTTATCCCATTTTGAATAACTGAATCGACGATAAGAAGTCGAAGATGAAGACGGTGGTTAAAGACCGGAGATCTTCACCTCGGTTGGATGGTAACTGATGTCTTGATTGGGAGGCATCCCGAAATATAGATAATAATTGATGATCGTCCAAACGTACGTGGAGATCGATGGGTATGCGAGGTATATAGCGCCTCCGGTTTCGTTCAGACCCAGAACGGACTTGTAAATGGAGTGTGTGTCTGACATTGAAATTCATTCTGTGTGATTGATAGCCATCAGTTGCATGGTGTGAATTGCCTGTGTGGCATGCTAAGATGCAGTGATCAAGGCTTCTGTTGAAAAGCAAAGTCTTGTGGTTGATGATCAAAGCACGACCCGTGTGGCATAGCTTTGCGTATAACGTGCATTCGCGAGCCTCACACCCCGGCATGAACCAGAAACGGGAGAGGACATCAGGGAGGGCATGCGTTCCTTTCTAGGTAGAGGCGGTGTAAGTGCTTAAACTGGTTGACATATATATTATTTTCACCTCTGTGGTTGTTGCTGTTGCGAGGCGCCTCGGATATACCGGTGACTATGTGAAGCCGATGGAGTCATTCGTTGGCTCATTTACGCCCTAAAGGGCGGGGGAACGCAGTGTTCAGGCATAATAATCCACATCGTTGGACCGGCCCTGACGATCCAAGGGGCAGTTGCGGCTGTTCCTGAGGGACGGGCTAGAGCATCTCGAATTCGGTGAGGACGATCCCTTGCCTCGGTTCATGACGGAAATCCAATCTCCAAATACGACACCGTGCGGTTTCGATTGTAAACCTATATTTGGCGACATAGTGGAATGGGACGCTCATGTCGTCTATGATTGATACTTATGATTTGAAATTGTTTTTGAAACATATAAACACTAGTAGTAATACCAAATGCTTTTGTTTTATCCGTATCAAGCATATTTTGGCCATTATAAGGTAAAAACTCTATCCTCCGGTTTGCGTTGCATTATGTGATGGGAACTGAGTCTTATAATGGCTTCATTTTTGTAAAAAGCATCGCGATGTTTAAAAGATTTACTTGTTGTAAAGCATTGGCAATCCAATGGAGTAAACCCGTTCTGT
Source organism: Allium sativum (assembly GCA_030737875.1). NCBI lineage: Eukaryota > Viridiplantae > Streptophyta > Magnoliopsida > Asparagales > Amaryllidaceae > Allium > Allium sativum. The sequence goes on from CM060924.1 coordinate 902,018,629, forward strand.
GAAAGGGGCGTGGTCCTGTGATTAGCCATATTATAAAATGTGTTAAGTAGATTTCTCATATCAGTCCCATGACTGACTCGTAGTTTGTTTCACTTGCAAACTCGGGTGCCCCTTTTTCTACACGGGCAGCCTTGTATTTAGGTTTTGGCAGGCTTTTTCTGGATAGCTGGAGCTGAAGATGGATTTTATCATTTATCTCTTTTTATGCTGTTCAGCTCCTGTTGTACATATTATGTTTGTTTTCCGCTGCAGACAGTTATGTATAGCCGAACTGTATATGTACTAAGTATGATCCTGTATACTGTGTAACTCTGATGATTATGTTTATCCAGTGTATTATTTGTACATTATTTTGGTGTATTTATTTAATTCTGTTCTGCTATTATCTGTTTATGTGTTATATTCCAAAGATTACCCTTGCCACCGTTGTACGGGGTTTTGGGGTCGTCACAGTTTACTACTTAGTTCTCTTTCTCGTCAAGTTGGATTGGTTAAGTGTCATTAGTTAATTCAAGTTATCTTAACCCATTCATTTATCATGATAAAAAGGTTAAGTGTTATATGTAGTTCATGTTGACTTAACCCTACCACAAATCAAGTTATATTGGTTAAGTATTTCTTATTGCTTAACCCCACCCCTTCACCTTGTATTGGTTAAGTGTTCCCTTTAACTTAACCCTACCCCTTCTGTTTAACTAACATGCTATAGCGGTTAAGTGTTCTTAGTTAACTTAACCCTAACATCTGTTTAGTTCGCATGTCTTAATGGTTAAGTATTGTCCCTTCATGTTTTAACTTAACCTTGTTCATTTGGCACACTACGATGGCTAAGTGTTTTACTTAACTCCACCTTCTGGTCTAGTTAACATGTTAAATTGGCTAAGTGTATTTTACTTAACCCCATCTCCTAGTCTAGTTATCATGTTATAACGGTTAACCCTTATAAGTCTTGTTTTGTTAACTTGTTAAGTTGGTTAAGTGTTCCTATAGACTTAACCCTCCCATTCTAGCTTAACCGTTTCTTAGCTTTAAATTATTCTTTAAAGCACCAACCACTCACATTAGACAGATATTGTTGCGGTTACTGGATGTGCCGGTCGGTTCCGGGCAGATTTACGCCGCAACTCAGTCTAACCTCGGGTCCTTTTGGGCTCAATGCTCTAACCACCCAAATTATTACGGTTGCTGGATTTGCCGGGCGGTTCCGGGCAGTCTTATACCGTAACTCAATCTAACCTCGGGTTAGGCATAATCGTATTTTCTACAATGTACACATTTCTTATTTAGGACAAATTCTTCATGTAAATTATTTCTAATTTACTTATGCCATAATTACTCTTTTATTGTACATTATCAACAATTACTATTTTGGCCCTCTAAATCATGTTTATAAGATTATACCGAATTAAGTGTCACTAACCATGATTATGCTAAACATGACAATTACAAGAAATTTTCAAGTTATTAATCAGAATAGGCCATAACCCACCTTCCCAAACTCGCCATAATAGTCATGCCCAAAATCACTATGCCATATATTTGGCATTCTAAATAAGTAGTTAAGCCTAATCTAGACTTAATGTTCCTATTTACATTTTTGGCCCAACCTAGATTAAAAATCCAATTTTACAATTCATGTTAGAACTAGATTAAATATTCCAGTTTACAATTTATGCCAAAACTAGATTCACATGCCAACTACATATTTTACGCCCAATTCTATTATGCAAATTAGTCACTATTATCGCCAATTCAGATCATGCCAACATATTTATTGTGCCAAATAAAAATTTCATGTTATACCAAACTTCCAAGATTTCAATCACATTTATGTTAGTTTCATGTTATACCCCCAAATTGTATTCCCATCGTTTGCGTAATCGTGATTCAGTCAAGATTATAGGTCAATCTAGATTCGTAGATAAAAGGGAATTAACAAGAATACCATGAAAAGATAGGCATAAGAATGGGCATAATATGATAATCCCAAATTCATGAATTACAGACCTAATAAATATAATTTGACTAGATACATCACAAGCATAGATCTGATAACATTATGAACATGAAAGGGTTTGAATAACAGTCTATGTTTAAGAACATGGATAGATCTAACTTAATGGAAAAATCCCAAAAAAAAAACAGGATCTAAGGATAATTAAGAATAGGTTTGAATAGAGAATCAAACTTAGATCCAATTTAATGGGCATACTTCTAGGCAATAATTTCATAGTCATGAATCATAGGTAATTAGCCACAATGGTCCTTGCCATAGTCATAGGCAATAGTCTTATGTTCACGGTCATTGGCATAGGCATAGTCTTATATTCACAGTCATAGGCATATGCATAGTCTTATGTTCACAGTCATAGGCATATGCATAGTCTTGTGCTCACAGTCATAGTCTTAGGCCATTAACAATAGTTTCAATGTCATAGGCATAGACACAGTCTCATCGGTAATTAATCACGATAGTTCTTAATTAGATCCAAAGGCATAAACAAGCATCGATTCAAACGAAAGGATTAGGCATATTCTTATATTCATTTAATTTCATGCCACAAATAGATCTAAATGTTCAAATCTAAAAAGTAACTGACTTACAAAAAACGATAAACTTGAATTTTGGATTCTGAGTTCTGGAATTGAGATGCTCTCCTTTGGGTAGATAAACGTTGCTTTGATTTTTAGTTTTGAATTACATTTGTTCGTCTCTAAACTTTCTTCAAGCGGAGGCTATTCTTGGCTTCCTTCCAGCTGCATGACGGCTCTAGCTCTATTTTATTTGTGTGAATTTAGGTTGAGACTAAGGTTGTTTATATAGAATTTCAAACTAATTAGAGCCGTCGATGAAGCTAGAGTTAATCAAGGCCATCCATCTCAAGAGAAGCCAATCAGAAAGTGACAAGCCAGCCCTAGTGACACACCAGAGCTCAGAAATTCGACCAGAACCCGACCAGGCCAGCCAGGGCCTGACCAAGCAGGTTTTCTGCTCGGCCTGGGCGCACTTGCCAAGTGCGCCAGTGCAACTTTGCATGGGCTCACTTCCCAAGTGCGCCAGTGAAATTTTGTTCTGGCGCACTTCCCAAGTGCGCCAGTGCATTCTGGCCCGTTTCTGATTTTTCTGCCTAACTTCGTTTGTCCATATCTTCTTCATACAGTATCCGTTTTACGCAAACTCGGACTCTATCTCAAGCAGAATTCCGAGACGAACGCAATGGCGCAACCCGTTTCCATTAATCCTATAATTTAGAATTAATTATACTTTAATTTGTGAAACTTAATGTTACATAATTACGGGGTGTTACATTCTCCCCCTCTTAAAAGGATTTCGTCCCCGAAATCTTCAAGTTAGGAAGAATGTGTCCTACCATCCAATCACCCATCTACTCAACCATTCAACCACAGGCATTCATTGTCCCTAAAAATATTTCTAATGCTTTCATGTCCATATGCATAGTGTGTGTATATGTCTTTATCTAATGCAAAATCAGGAGGTCTACTGATTCAGTTGACCTCCTTAATGCAAATTATGTCAGTGCCATGCGTCCAATCATGTATGCAAGCATCCCTAGTTATGTAAATACTACGTGTGTGCATAGCCATTCATCCATATGCAACATCCATATGATAACATATCAAGTTAAATCCGCTAAGCAAATACATATGTGCGAATGCAATATTAAAGTGACTGAGTCGTTCTAGCGCCAATAGTGTGTATATGCATCCACGAGCAACCATTTGCAACCATCAATCATAACATGTTTCAAATACCTGTTTACATCCATCGGCCTCTACCTACGGATCGATGATACGCCCCAGAGGATATACCTTAAAAGCTAGAAAGTATGCATAAAATTCCTAGAAAAAGAGATCAAGGATGTACCCTTAAGAAAAAGGGTATGATGTGTGTATCTAGTCTTCAATCTTCTAAGTCGCATCTTCTTGAGCTTCACTATTCTGTACCTTATCTAATTAATCTTCACGATTGCGAAGTTTCTTGACCTTCCTTTCCAAAACTGTCGTTGATCAGATAAGTGGTTTTGCATTGTTAGCTGGATACATGCGGAAGTCTATCCCGCGTTTTAGGGGTAAACTCCTAACCTAATCAAAAACATCTGCGTACACATGGACTACCCTAACGGATTGCAATTTGTCGATATATGCATTAAGCGATTCTAACTAGCTAAGCCTAACTGATTCTTTACACGGAATCTCGAGGGTATTTCCAAGGCAAGTCAAAAGTCTAACTACCCTCCTTTTAGAATTACCTCATGCCTAGAATCAACTCATAGCCCGTGGAACCAAAAACATAAGCATTACACTTAAACTCAACGCTTAATATAGTTATTCTCAAATCCTTACAAACCAAAGGTAAACGGGCCGAACCACCAATTGGATTTGAGGCGCTAATGGGATCTTCTACTATACAAGTACTAAGGTGCAGAGACTCAACTATGGAAGTAGATAAATGCGAAGCGCTAAGATCAAAGGAATACTAACTGGTTGATCAAAACGAAGAGCTAAACTTTTCTAACGAAGACTTTTACTATCTCTCTCTCAGGTATTCTGGTGGTGAAAGCATGCACTCTCCCTTCTGAAAATCCTACCCCTCGTCCTTGCCCTTGTCCTTAATTATATGCCCCATTATACCATGGAAAAGATACTTCCTCTCGTCTTAGGTTTTATAATTCCTTCTTTCTTCGTGAGTCGAGTTTATATCCATGAATTTCTCATCCTTGCGTTGAGCTCCCTAGCCAAACTCCCTCATCTTTACCTTCCCTGTGTAATCATATTGACAATTTTCTCAAAAGCTGCCTCCATCGCACGGAAAACCCTTCAAGGCTTGAAAGAAAAACTAGCTGCAGGTGAAACTACTATGGCTATAGATGGAAGTCGGGCACTACTTTGCCCTTCGATAGGTATCGTAGTCTTATCAAGCCTACGGAACCGTGCCGCGATGAGGTTACCTACCAGAAAGCCAGGAGCCCCGAAGACTCAAGAAAGAAGGGGACAAGAATTCAAACAGAGGATCAGAAGATAATGCTTATGGCTTTTGGGGAATATGCCATTAAAACAAAACTTTTCTTTTGAAAATGCTTCTTTTAAAACCGTTGAAAATAATTTTTCAAATCTTTTATCTGATTCGGTAACCTTCAGCTCTGATACCACGTGTAACACCCCACATCCGTTAGTGTCACTCACAAAGGGAATGCACTAAGTTCTGTGAAGCATTATAGGTAAAAGATGCAGATAAATTACAAGACAGACAAAATTAAAACAGCGGAAAATAAAATTTTGCTTTATTGATAAAATAGTTTGTACAACAATTGGTTTCCAATACCAGAGTATCTGTCTTACAAGATAAAGAAGCATAAAATAACTTTTATATTCCCCAATTTAGTATAAGTCATTCATAGCAATGGAAAAGTGAATCCAAGGAAAACTTCGACTAATCTTCAAACTTGGAAAGAAAACTGAGCTAAGCAGTAACATTCCCTCCCTGCAAACCTAGGGGAGAGGGGGAAACGGAAGACAAGAAAGCGAAAGATAACAGAGTCAGACATAAAGTCTGGAAAGTTAAGTAACTTTCAGCATGTGAACAGGTAAAAACAACATGACATGAATTTAACTGAATACAAGACAATACCATGATGATAGGGCTAACAAGATAACGCAAGATATGCTAAGGCAAGATAAAACTGAATGTACTGATAAACTAGATCTACCGACAAGCTGAATATACTGATAAACTGAATATGCTTCCATACTTTCTTTGCTTCATGATTACCTTGTTATTCTGGTTTCTATATCTCTGCACCACCTAACTAGTGACCCAACTATAAAATGATAACGTGCTCCCAATCCCTGTAATTGTGGTTGCCTTCAGGCGTACATTTATTATTTATTACCTAGATCTAATCTAGGGTTTTTCTATCGAGTTCTTCCTAGACTCAACTAGGGTTTACGAGACTTATCTAATGCTTCTTGGATTTTAGGGTTTACGCGACCTAGGTCCAACTAGGGATTATGCTACCTATCGAATGACGCCCTTACTCTAGGACACAATACCCAGAGCGGTAGATGTTCCTAGACTTTCCCCACGTATGTGTCGTGGATCATTATCGCTGTCTAGATGCACATATCCTCTTTATGTGCGACCCGAGTCCTGTGGCAGGGCAAACCAAGAAAGCACAGAACTCGGTCGGGAGCTTTCAGATCACTGCCGATGCAGATGCTAAGGTCTGTTTTTCCAGTGGCTATTGTCCCACCTGACCCCTCCCTCAGCTAATGAAAGGCACACCTTGAAAAATGAGAACTATACGCAGGCCCTCTATGCCCCCCACTAACCTATGGCCATCCGCACCCATAACTAGATAGCAAGTATATGGTCTGTTGGAGTTCTCCGCCTTTCCTCTTCACGTATCTTGATTGACTCAAGATGGTAGGTAGACGACGAGTTGTTGTCACAGGGCTACTAGTCTCGCCGAATCACGCTGGTCCATCCCAGTCTTTAGGTTGCCTTATATTGCAACCAAGGCATACCCTTGGTTCTTCTAATGCAGACCTTAACCTCTGTGAGCCCAGGCGGATCATCTGCAGCCTCACAGAGGGATACCAAGAGTACCCTCATGTCGCTTCGAAGTCGCGTGCTTCGTTCCCCAGTTCGTTGGAGCCTTCTTTAAGATCAGATGGACGTTCGCTCCTTCTCGTATTCTACTAAGGTTTACTACATAGTTCCCTTAACTAAGGTTTACTAATTAGTCCCTGAATCATCGTTTTCTTAACTAAGGTTTACAACTTAGTCCTTTTAACTAAGGTTTACTACTTAGTTCTCTTTCTCGTCAAGTTGGATTGTTTAAGTGTCATTAGTCAATTCAAATTATCTTAACCCATTCATTTGTCATGATAAATTGGTTAAGTGTTATCAGTAGTTCATGTTGACTTAACCCTACCACAAATCAAGTTATATTGGTTAAGTATTTCTTATTGCTTAACCCCACCCTTCACCTTGTATTGGTTAAGTGTTCCCTTTAACTTAACCCTGCCCCTTCTGTTAAAACATGATAAAGCGGTTAAGTGTTCTTAGTTAACTTAACCCTAACATCTGTTTAATTCACATGTTATAATGGTTAAGTATTGTCCCTTCATGTTTTAACTTAACCTTGTTCATTTGGCACACTACGATGGCTAAGTGTTTTACTTAACTCCACCTTCTGGTCTAGTTAACATGTTAAATTGGCTAAGTGTATTTTACTTAACCCCATCTCCTAGTCTAGTTAACATGTTATAACGGTTAACCCTTACAAGTCTTGTTTTGTCAACATGTTAAGTTGGTTAAGTGTTCCTATGGACTTAACCCTCTCATTCTAGCTTAACCGTTTCTTAGTTTTAAATTATTCTTTAAAGCACTAACCACTCACATTAGACAGATATTGTTGCGGTTACTGGATGTGCCGGTCGGTTCCGGGAAGATTTACACCGCAACTCAGTCTAACCTCGGGTCCTTTTGGGCTCAATGCTCTAACCACCCACATTAGATAGGTATTGTTACGGTTGCTGGATTTGCCGGGCGGTTCCGGACAGTCTTATAACGTAACTCAATCTAACCTCGGGTTAGGCATATTCGTATTTTCTACAATGTAAACATTTCTCATTTAGGAAAAATTCTTCATGTAAATTATTCCTAATTTACTTATGCCATAATTACTCTTCTATTGTACATTATCAACAATTGCTATTATGGCCCTCTAAATCATGTTTATAAGATTATACCAAATTAAGTGTCACTAACCTTGATTATGCTAAACATGACAATTACAAGAAATTTTCAAGTTATTAATCAAAATAGGCCATAACCCACCTTCCCAAACTCGCCATAATAGTCATGCCCAAAATCACTATGCCATATATTTGACGTTCTAAATAAGTAGTTAAGCCTAATCTAGACTTAATGTTCCTATTTACATTTTTGGCCCAATCAAGATTAAATATCCAATTTTACAATTCATGTTAGAACTAGATTAAATATTCTAGTTTACAATTTATGCCAAAACTAGATTCACATGCCAACTACATGTTTTACGCCCAATTCTATTATGCAAATTAGTCACTATTATCGCCAATTCAGATCATGCCAACATATTTATTGTACCAAATACAAATTTCATGTTATACCAAACTTCCAAGCTTTCAATCACATTTATGTTAGTTTCATGTTCTGCCCCAAATTGTATTCCCATCGTTTGCGTAATCGTGATTCAGTCTAGATTATAGGTCAATCTAGATTCGCAGATAAAAGGGAATAAACAAGAATACCATGAAAAGATAGGCATAAGAATGGGCATAAGATGATAATCCCAAATTCACGAATTACAGATCTAATAAATATAAATTGACTAGAAACATCGCAGGCATAGATCTGATAACATTATGAACATGAAAGGTTTTGAATAACATGGATAGATCTAACTTAATGGAAAAATCCCAAAAAAAATCAAGATTCAAGGATAATTAAGAATAGGTTTGAATAGAGAATCAAACTTAGATCCAATTTAATGGTATAATTATAGGCAATAATTTCATAGTCATGAATCATAGGTAATTAGCCACAATGGTCCTTGCCATAGTCATAGTCAATAGTCTTATGTTCACGGTCATAGGCATAGGCATAGTCTTATGTTCACAGTCATAGGCATAGGCATAGTCTTATGTTCACAGTCATAAGCATAGGCATAGTCTTATGCTCACAGTCATAGTCTTAGGCCATTAACAATAGTTTCATTGTCATAGGCATAGACACAGTCTCATCGGTAATTAATCACGATAGTTCTTAATTAGATCCAAAGGCATAAACAAGCATCGATTCAAACGAAAGGATTAGGCATATTCTTATATTCATTTAATTTCATGCCACAAATAGATCTAAACGTTCAAATCTAAAAAGTAACTGACTTACAACAAACGATGAACTTGAATTCTGGATTCTGAGTTCTGGAATTGAGATGCTTTCCTTTGGATAGATAAACATTCCTTTGATTTTTAGTTTTGAATTTCATTTGTTCGTCTCTAAACTTTCTTCAAGCGGAGACTATTCTTGGCTTCCTTCCAGCAGCATGACGGCTCTAGCTCTATTTTATTTGTGTGAATTTAGGTTGAGACTAAGGTTGTTTATATAGAATTTCAAACTAATTAGAGCCGTCGATGAAGCTAGAGTTAATCAAGGCCATCCATCTCAAGAGAAGCCAATCAGAAAGTGACAAGTCAACTCTAGTGACACACCAGAGCTCAGAAATTCGACCAGAACCCGACCAGGCCAGCCAGGGCCTGACCAAGCAGGTTTTCTGCTCGGCCTAGGCGCGCTTGCCAAGTGCGCCAGTGCAACTTTGCATGGGCGCACTTCTCAAGTGCGCCAATGAAATTTTGTTCTGGCGCACTTCCCAATTGCGCCAGTGCATTCTGGCCCGTTTCTGGTTTTTCTGCCTAACATCATTCGTCCATCTTTATACGGTATCCGTTTTACGCAAACTCGGACTCTATCTCAAGCAGAATTCCGAGACGAAGGCAATGGCATAACCTGTTTCCCTTAATCCTATCATTTAGAATTAATTATACTTTAATTTGTGAAACTTAATGTTACAGAATTACGGGGTGTTACAATAGCGCAAACTGGTGCTATCCCAAATCGTGCAAAATACAACATGATTTAAACCAGCATCAGTCTGCCCAAATCGTGCTAGTAATCGCATGTGTGGTAAAAATAGGCTTATTTCTGTAATTAATTCGGAAGCAGACCTGTCTTCATAGCAGTTATGCAAAAAATACCTGCATCAGTGAATTTTCTTAAAATAATGTATTAAGTGTGCACACATCTGGACAAGTTGTATTGTATCTTTGTGGTACAAGACAAAAGATAACCATGGGTCTAGTTATTCGCATCCCATTGTTTGCTCTTCACCGACGATTAAAATTTTGAAATTTTATTTCCAAATTTGCCCTTTAATAGCCGATTAGATAGCTTGTCTAATGTTGCAAAATGATTAAAAAACAATAATTCCAACTATATATATGGGTGTTCGATGCTAAATTGTAAACTATAATAAAATTTAAAATTAGTATAGTTCATGATCTTTATAAAAAAAATACAAATTAGAAATAATGATTAAAAAAATTAAAACAATTATTAAAAATATAAAAACTGTACTATCAACGATGTGTATCATTATGCATTTTGAGATCGAGTATGTTAGCATATACAGAAATTGCAAAGATTTAAATAGTAAATAAATAAATCATTAATGTAGATGATATTGTTCAAATAAATCGACGTTGAAATAATACGCAATAATGGCATTTTTGGATTAAACGGGGTGGGAAGAACAAATGACGGGGTCCATATTTTATTTTCTAGTTAGTGGGGGGTGAAGAACAATTAACAGGGTGTTAATAGACGCACCCGATAACTATAGCACACTAGATATATGTTAAAGTATCCCTTTTATAAATGATATTCTCATGTTTTCTTAATTTATTGTAATCCATACTTCGGATTAATCGATGCTAGTTTAAAATGAAGGTTTGGTTACTAAGTTTGAATTCAGATGGCAAGACAATTTTTCTGGCTATAGGGTTAAGATTTTAACGACAAGGGCAAAGGACCATTAAATTTTATCCATAAGGACAACTACCTAATATTTTATCCACAAGGACAATACCCACCAAATATTTTATCCAAAAGGACAAAACACTGAAAATAAACATTCGGCCGCTGATTTCATCTTCTCCACTCACGCGTGTATGTCGAAATCACGAAATCATAAATCACGAAATACAAAATCGCGAAATCAAAAATCGAAGGCAAACATCAATCAGAATAAAAATCGAAATTCGAAATCGAAGCCAAACATCAAGAAATCAAAATCAATTGGAAACAGAAACCCTAGAAAAAAAAAATACGTCGAACAACAAAAATTCATTGGAAATCCTAATTGAACGGAATAAAAATATGTAGCAGACGACGGAAATCACAATTGAAGAAGTCGAAATTGTTGACACAAATTTTTTAGATTGGAAATGTTTTTTTTTTTCATTTTACCAGTACAGCAGTTCGTAGGTATCATTTTTGTATTTTTGTAGTTATCATTTTTCCTGTTTTTAACTTTAAAACATAGCAGCAGTTTTTAGTTATCATTTTTGTATTTTTGAAGTTATCATTTTTCCTATTTTAACTTTAAAAACATAGCAGCAGTTTTTAGTTATCATTTTGCTATTTTTGTAGTTATCATTTTTACCGTTTTAACTGTGTTATATGTTTTTTTCATGAGATTTTGTTGTTGTGTTAATTTTCAAGTTATATTGTTGTATCAGCTAAGAAACTAAGTCGAACTTATTTCAATTTAATCAATCAAACTGTGATATAATTTTTTTTCAATATTTTATCTTCAAAGCATTGCATCAGTATTTAGTTATCATTTTTCTAATATTTTAGGTATCATTTTCACTGTTTTAACTATGTTATGTGTTGTTTTCATGTATTTTTATATCTGTGTTAATTTTGAAGTTATATTGTTGCATCAACTTTTTAACTCAGTCGAATTTATTTAATTTTATACAATCAAACTGTGATGTAAACATTTTTTGCATTAGTTTTTCTTTAAAACATTGATGCAATTTGTAGGTGTTAGTTTTCTATTTTTTTAAGTATCAGTTTTCATGTTTTAACTGAAAACATTAATGTTGTTTGCTTTGGTAATTGACTTTTTTTGATACACAACTTTAACTCTAACTGATACCGACTGATTAAAAAAACAATAGCACTCAATTCAATTCAATTATCAAAAAATGAGATTATTCACAATAATACACACTTGTATCATATCATATGATACCTACAACTATACATAACTGATATACTAGGATACATTGTTTTCTTACACAATATAAGTACATACAACACTACACCACATTCCAAGCATGCATTCAAGCATTTACTTTTACCTGTACTCAATCCAGTCTTAAATTCAAGTAAATTCCAGCAGCATGCAGTATCTGCAAGAATTTCATGCACAATCAAAACTTATATTAACATAATAAAGTAAATTCAGCTACAAAATATAAAACTGATAACTAGAAAAATATAAAAATGTTACCTAAAAACTGCTATGATGTAAATTCAGCTACAACATATAAAAATGATAACTGGAAAAATATAAAAATGATACCTAAAAACTGCTATGATGTAAATTCATGTTGAAAATATAAAAATGATACCTAAAAAATATAAAAATGATAACTAAAAACTGCTATGAGGTAAATTCTGCTACAGCATATAAAAATGATAACTAGAAAAATAGAAAAATGATACCTAAAAACTGCTATGATTTAAACTCAAATAGAAAAAATAAAAATGATATCTAAAAAAATATAAAAATGATACCTAGAAACTGCTTTGATATTTTGAAGGAAAACTAGTACAAAAAATGTTTACATCCCACTTTGATTGATTAAAACAACATAATTTCGATTGAGTTGCAAATCTAATGCAACGGTACAAGTACAAAACTGATATATCACGAAAATAAATTAACACACAAGCATAACACTATAATAACAAGAAAAATGATACCTTAAAAAAGGGTAAAACGATACCTACGAACTACTAATAAATTCACCATCCAAAAAAGTAACTTCCGTCGTTCATCTCTGTCGTTCGTCTCTCTCGTTCGATTTTCTACGACGAATTCACAAAATCAAAATCACGAAATCATCTTTACTGTCTATCGAATCAAAATCAAAATCCGCGGCTTTGATTTGCTGTTCGATTGTTGAGATCGATTTCATGTCCTAATTTTTGCTGTTCGATTTATGTTTGAGTTTCGACTGTAAAATAGTTGGCGGATTTGATTTCAGTCGATTTCCAGATGAGACGATTTCGTTATTTTTGATTTGCTGAGTTCGTGAAAAAAGAAATCGGAGAAGAGAGAAAGGAGCGGAAGAAGAAATCAGAGTAGAGAGAAAGGGACGACGGAAATTTTTAGGGTTATGTTGTCCTTCTGGATAAAATGTTATGCGCGTGTCCTTATGGATAAAATATCAAGGCCACTTGTCCTTGTAAGTAGTTTCCTGTAACTGATATAACTAACTTTAACTCTATCACATTATCGAAATTCAGTCTTATAATAATTTTACGATTACTTTAGAAACAAAATTATGTTTCATATATAAGAAAGACCAATTTTGCTTATAAAAAAAGGAATATACCCACTAAAAACTTTGTAACCATACATTTGTGCATTTCTTTCAATTAATTGGATATCCTAACATTTCATTATTTCTTTTATTCAGCTTCTTGGTTCTCAGCCAAAATCAACATTGTTCTTCCAATTTTTTCAGCTCAGGTTTGAATTTTTTTTAACCTTAAAACGGATCAAACCTATACTTACTGTATCAAACTGTAAAAATTATGTTCATAACAGTAATAATGCTCCATTACGAACAACTTCATACATTTGATTAATTCATACACAAAATGTCCTTACTAAAAGCGGTGTACGATTGTTGTCAACAATTGATGATTTGATTCTGTCAGCAGCCATGAAAGAAATACAGTTTGAATATAAATAATATAAACAAGACAGGATTATACGGAGATGTATTAATAATGCAAACAAGTATATGATACAGGGCAAACAGTTAGAGTATTTCAACAAACAATCAAGATTACAATGACATGAATTTACAAGTCTGACTGACCTCAAAGCTTTAATGCCCATATCGTTAAATACTGAACAGGTTCATCATCATCTTTAGTACTATCCATTTTCTTCCAATAGTGCAGAATGTCATCTCTTATATGCCCAGCACCGGCACACCTTAAGAAGAAAGATGCAGATGGAAGAGTTAAACCAAAAACTATTGATTTTCACCAAAGAAGCGAAGGTTACACGTGTGATACCCAAAAGCAGCATAATCCATATCATATATATCTATAAAAAAATGAAAATAGGAAGGCTAGAAGTTTAATAATATAGATGAAACATTTTTGCAAATATCCAAAAATGGGCGAATCTTATTTTCACCCAAGGATTATTCGAAATAAAAACTTAGTAAATGGTATTCGGGTTTTAAAATTGCCATTCTGAAAAATACAGTTATAAGTAATATATGTCACGTGCCAACTGCATTAACAAAAAACGTGAACAGTCAAAATGTAATATATTCAAGTAATAAAATCAGGTTGGAAATGCATTTTTATTATTGGTTGCTAGTAAACAATTTTTTTTTAAAAAAATATTCCGTTATCTACTACCAACATGGAATACCTCTCAATGACGACATCAACTTCTTCTTTGCCCTTGGGGCCATTAAATAATACTCTAGTGAGGCTCAAAATGTCATGACAATCACCCAGTTTAAATGCTTCTTCGCCAGAAGACAATACATTATCTTCCTTCTTCTTTTTTATCGCTTGACAATTTTCGGGGTTTTCATCAACCGTGAATTTAGCATTTGCATCAAGTCCAAGACAAGTGATGGCAATAGCGTAGGAAACTCCCCCAGATCCCGTGTGTGAAATGAAAATATAAGAGCTTGCATGCCTGCATGAAATCAATATTATCTACGGATTGTGCTGATAATTAATTGTCAGGTATTCATGGATACACTTATCTTTCCGAAATTGGATTGCATCAACATCTGCAGCTAGCGCTTCCCTTTCTCTTGTAAGTGGTATCCTCTTATAATCAATACTAAAGCCTTCCTCTCTTGATGCTTCACACGCTTCAGCAGGTATTGTCACATCTCCTGGAGTTATGGTTTCCCAGTAGCCAATTACACTAGGCTTTCTCGTTGATGGATTAATTTCTTCGCGATGCAAAAGAATTTGACCAACTGGTTGAGAAACTTCAGCGTAAATATCTTCTTTTAACCTCGACTCCATGTGTTCCACCTGCATCAACAGCCAAATGTGCAATCAGTGTATTTTATATGGTAAATAGCTTAAACCGTTGTTACTACCATATAAATCAAACATGAATTTCACATCCAATAAGTTTATTGACAGCAATAATTTCAGTAAAGAAATTTTCTCTTTTAAGTCACATTTATAACTTTTTTAATTTTGCTATGTGGACTGAAAGTGTTAGTTTGTGTAAATAATTTTGATTGGTTCAAATGTAAATAATGTTTTTTGAAATGGTAGAAGTGAGTAAAACGCCATTTCCGTAAAGGAAAAAAAAAAAATGGACCATGTACCATTGAACCACTAATGCCAACGTGTATCAAATGGTTGATCCAGTTCTCTAAGGACATATGGTGTGCCACGAATGTAAACAACTACTTCCTCACCTAAATCTGTAATTATAACAACTTTTTCAGTAACACTCTTATCATCTGTTGCTCTAGCACCTACATAAGTAAGAATTTCTTTAGCTCCATTAATTGTTGGTGTAGCCATGCTGTATACAGGATATGCATCCACCTGAAACATCAAGATACAACTTCACCCAAAGGATTAGTCAATAACTACAGAGAAGATATCTGGCGGTGATATATACCTTGTACATATGAGGTGCACCCTCAAATGGTAAATTTGACTTCTTCTGCCCAGGGAAAAAGTACATTTAGTATCGATCCTTTCCCCAAAACTGATCCACTCCTCGCCTTCACAATTGCTTCCATTACCACGTCCTTGAGCACAGAATCATATAGAACTTTTGGTTCTTCCTGATGGTACAATCAAAAAAAAGTAAAAAATAAAATAAAAAGCCAAATCAGTGACTTATTGTTGCTAGAACGAAAAACACCATAGGTAAAGAAACATTACACGAATAGCAAAGTATTTCCCAGGCCTTAACCTTATACTCCATTTCATTGTTTGGATTTCTGACCTCTTATGTATCCATGTTTTGAATGTGGACTTATCTTTTCCTTGCTGACAAAATCATCAAATGCTTCACTTCCTAAAATAAGCAGAAAAGCAATTAATCTGAAGTAGCACTCTAAATACTCAGCACCACGGTTTAATGACTCTTTTCTAACTCTCTGCACCAGACTTTGCTGATTGAATACTTTCCAATAATGCAAAAACGCTTGGCGTATATTCTGTAAAGCTGAACAACGATCAATAACTGAATCTAACACCTTCCTGCAGTCACTTCCATTATCAAACATTCTAGTGATTTTACGTAATAGAAGGATGTCACTGATTCTGAAAGCTTTACGAGTGTCAGATTCCTTCTCTAGTTTCAAATCTGATTCTGAATAATTGCCACCTTCTATCATTTCTTCGCCACTCGAAGAAAATGTCTTTATCATTTCTTTATAACCTTCTTCTAATTGCATTTTAACAGCTCAGCCTCTATCTATCCAGTATTTTGTGCAATCACTGTACCAGTTGTTGTTCTACCTGTTGGGGAAATTGCGCCATTGCGGAAGAACAATAAGCAGGATCTAGATTTGCCAATTGTACATCAAACTAATCTGATAGCAATTATTCTATTATTACAAAGAAATAGTAAATACCTATAAAGAAGAAAAGAGACAATATTTATACTGGTTCCACTATCATCGAGATAGTGTACGTCCAGTTCAAAAGAGAGAGATTTTATTTCACATGATAGAGAGAATTACAAGAGATTACACAAAAAGAGTTTACATATAACCTCAAATAGGCATAACAAGAAGAGATATCATTGGGGATCACTGGCTCCATGCCAGGATGGGTTTACTAAGAAGTCTACCCCTCAATATATAGCCAGTGAAATGTATGTGAGTCATCAATCAAATCACCATCATATGGTAATAAATTATGGAGGCAAATTACAATGGCAACAAATGACTCAATAGCAAATATGGAAGAAAATAATCCATGCATCCATCTCATGCAAATGCAATCAATGCATTTATGCATTCCATATTGAATATATTTACTTTCCCATTTTGCATATTTGTTCCATCTAAATGTGATTTTGTATCACCCAAATTTAACATCTCCACCTTGATGCAAAATCACATATCTGCAACACCCCATCTCGAATTAAATTCTCTTCACATCAAAAAACTCTTCAAAAGAACTCCACCTTCAATCAAAATCTCATAATGAGGTACACCAAAAATGATCTTCATAGTTGTCAACTTGTTAATAATATCTTGGAAATCACTAAGATGCTCAGAAACTGACTTTCCACCTTTCAACTTTAGATTAACAAGCCTTTTAATCAATGAAGCTTTGTTATGGGCGGTTTTCCTCTCATACAAACCTTCTAATTTCTTCCACAAATCATATGGATCGGTCTCTTGTGACACATGGTTAAAAATGCTAATGTCAACCCATTGTCTAATGGTTCCTAAAGTTTTCCTTTTCAACTTTATCCATTCATTCTCTTCCATTTTATCGGGTTTAGAAGGTTTAGAGATAATACCACTCGAACTAGTGACGGTTTCAATTGGGTCATGTAAATCCCTGCAATATAACAAGTCTTCCATCATGGGTCTCCAAATAGAATAGTTGGTTGATGTCAACTTAATCATTGAGCTATGACTGCTCGACTCCATAGTGTGATAAATAACCTACCCAAGCTCTGATACCAATTGTTGGGGAAATTGCGCCATTGCGGAAGAACAATAAGCAGGATCTAGATTTGCCAATTGTACATCAAACTAATCTGATAGCAATTATTCTATTATTACAAAGAAATAGTAAATACCTATAAAGAAGAAAAGAGACAATATTTATACTGGTTCCACTATCATCGAGATAGTGTACGTCCAGTTCAAAAGAGAGAGATTTTATTTCACATGATAGAGAGAATTACAAGAGATTACACAAAAAGAGTTTACATATAACCTCAAATAGGCATAACAAGAAGAGATACCATTGGGGATCACTGGCTCCATGCCAGGATGGGTTTACTAAGAAGTCTTCCCCTCAATATATAGCCAGTGAAATGTATGTGAGTCATCAATCAAATCACCATCATATGGTAATAAATTATGGAGGCAAATTACAATGGCAACAAATGACTCAATAGCAAATATGGAAGAAAATAATCCATGCATCCATCTCATGCAAATGCAATCAATGCATTTATGCATTCCATATTGAATATATTTACTTTCCCATTTTGCATATTTGTTCCATCTAAATGTGATTTTGTATCACCCAAATTTAACATCTCCACCTTGATGCAAAATCACATATCTGCAACACCCCATCTCGAATTAAATTCTCTTCACATCAAAAAACTCTTCAAAAGAACTCCACCTTCAATCAAAATCTCATAATGAGGTACACCAAAAATGAATATTTACCAAATGGGTTCCAGCAAAGCCACCCCCCATCACACAATTGTTAACGAGCTCAGACTACGTCCCCGCCCGCCAACAAAATGTTGCAAATATCCAAAATAAAAAAGAAGGCAGACACCAAAGTAATCTCAACACCGCCAAGGCAAAAAATAATTCTCTCAGTCACCAATTCAAAAAAAAACAGAGCCAAAATCCAAATCTCTGCATGCAACAAAATTCTCTCTCCTTCCACATATCTGCATGTAGCACCTCTTTTAAGACGGCATCACAAAATCGAGGATGGCACAAATTCGTCAAAATCAGCTCTATGAACTGAACTCTCCAAGACGGCATCATAAGTTGATAAGCCTCAACGGCGTCAAATCCGTCACCAAAATCAGCTACATCAGATATAATTTCCAAATCCAATGGTCTCTTCAACACACTAAACTCTTTATCACGTCAAAGTTCCCAGATTGGAACGCTCTTCACTCTCAACATAATCTCCTCCACCAAAGTCTTCCTTTTCTCCCAAAATTGTAATAGAATAAGCACCACTGAATCTACAACCTTTGTAGAAATTATTGATGCACAATTTAAAACAAATCGCCTTGCTCTGATACCACTTGTTGGGGAAATTGCGCCATTGCGGAAGAACAATAAGCAGGATCTAGATTTGCCAATTGTCTTGAAAACCCATTTGTTTTTCAAAACTTTCTTGCCTTTTGGAAGTTTCACTAGCTCAAAAGTCTGATTCTTCATCAAAGAATCCATCTCCTCTTTCATAGCCTCAAGCCAAAGATTCTTGTCTCGACTAGACAACACTTCTTGAAAGCTCTCGGGCTCACCATCAGCTGTAACTAAGATATAATCTGTGCTTGGATATCTTGTAGATGGTTTATGTTCTCTGGTTGACCTTCTAACTTGAGCATCATCCACTTGTGGGGCAATTTGCTCCCCCTGCTCACAAGCCACTTCTCCATTTGGTTGAGCTTCATCATGAACATCATCAACATGTGCACCATCAAGCTGTGCATCATCAACACCTTCATGTGTTGCATCAATATCAGCCTGTATTGGCTGTTCAACAAAACCACGAGTAGGGGACAAAGAAACATCAGTAGTATCAATAAAAAAATCTGAGCTAGTATGATACCTTGCACTCAAAAGTTCTGCACCTTTTTCATGCTCAAAGAACACTACATCTCTGCTTCTTACTACTTTTCCTTTTTCTGGATCATATAGCCTGAACCCGTACTCTTCATCACCATAGCCAACAAAAACACATGGATTAGTCTTGGAATCCAGCTTTGATCTTTGGTCTTTTGGCACATGCATGTATGCCTTGCATCCAAATACTCTAAGATGTGTATATACAGGATCACATCCCTTCCATGCTCTCTCTGGAATGTCAAGCCCCAATGGAATAGATGGAGAACGGTTGATCAGATAAACTGCTGTATTCACTGCTTCAGCCCAAAATGACTTTGGTAGATCGGACATCTTCAACATGCATCGCACCTTCTCCACAATGGTTCTATTCATCCTCTCAGCTACACCATTGTGTTGGGGAGTGCCTGGAACTGTCTTCACATGTCGAATACCATATTGCGCACAATAATTCTTGAACTCATGTGAGGTATACTCTCCACCATTGTCTGTACGAAGGCACTTCAACTTGCTTTCTGTCTCCCTTTCCACCATAACATGAAACTTCTGAAAAGTTTCAAACACTTGGCTTTTGGTCTTCAAAATGTAAATCCATGTCTTTCTAGTAGCATCATCAATAAAAGTGACAAAATATTTGTTGCCACCATTGGATTCAACCTCAATAGGACCACATACATCCGAATGTACAAGCTCCAACTTAGCCTGCTTTCTTGTAGACTTTCTAGCAAAAGAAGCTCTATGTTGTTTTCCTGCTAAGCAATGATCACAAGGGTTAAGTGAAATTGTAGTATTGACAGGAATAAGAGATTTACCTGCTAAATATTTCAAACCCTTTTCACTCATGTGTCCCAATCTTCGATGCCACAAATTAGGAGAATCTTTTTCTTCCACTGCATTGAGCTCACCAAAACATACAGTCAAATATGTCTTGTACAAAGAACAACACAACTCGCCTCTTGCAATTGTCATGGATCCCTTGGATAATTTCCACTTGCCACTCTCAAATGTGTGACGAAAGCCTTCTTGATCAAGAATATGAGCTGAAAGCAAATTAAGACGCAAATCCGGAATATGACGTACACCTTTCAATGTAAGCATGCATCCAACATTAGTCTTCACACGAATATCACCTATCCCAACAATGCTTGCTGAACTCTGATTACCCATTTTGACACTGCCAAAATCACCTGCTTCATAATTCAAAAAATACTCTCTCTTAGGAACACAATGATATGAAGCACCTGTATCAACCAGCCACTCAGAATCTGTACTGCTAACATGATGACATTCACTAGTTGCGCAAATTAAAGTGACATCATCATCACTTTTAGAGGCTACTGCTGCAACATTTTTATCATCGCCTTCTTTTTGAAAATCATTCTTCTTCCCATGTTCTCTTTTCCAACGAAAGCAATACTTTTTAATATGGCCAGGCTTCTTGCAATAGTTGCATATGAAGTGATTCTTTCCATCACTAGACTTGGATCTTCCTCTTGAGTTATCACGGCCTTTGGGTCCTTTGCTCTTGCTTCTTCCTCTATTCTCCACAACAAGAGCTTGTGAATTGTCAACTCCAATCTCTTTTCTTCTAATTTCTTCATTAAACATGCTTTCTTTGATCACATCCAAAGATAGCACACCATCTGGAGCTGAATTACTAATGGTCACAACTAAAGTTTCCCAACTATCTGGCAAAGAACTCAATAAGAACAAAGCTTGCAATTCTACCTACACCCATCTGTTTAATAAAGTGATCGCAAACATATAGTAAATTGTAAAACCAATATATTAACAATATAGAAGATTAGAAATAAAAAAGGATGTTTTAATGAATATTATTTTGAAAACAAAGCTTATTTTGAAAATCATTTTGAAAAGGAGATCAAATACTATCCATATTTAAACATATGTTCTAAGAATCTAAACTTATTTGAAGCATGTTGAAATCTTGATTTCTACAAAATTCACGAGTCTTTATTCTTTAACTTTTGAATCTGATAATCCTCGTAATGTGCTGTCTTCATAATCAACACCTATCTAATATCCTGCACTATACACAATATATATCTAGATATATAATCATATTTATATTTTATATTATTTCTCATGGTTGTTGTCATCAAAGCCATTATTAATGGTACTAACAAATATAGCATGTATATGTGCAGGTGTATATGTTTTTTTACATATGCATAACACTCCCTCGTGCACATCCTTGTATTTTGTCAGTGCATTTACAATTATTATCAGAATTATTTTATGCATGTTTATGCGGTTTCCTTATTTGGCATGAACACGGTTTATTAAACGCTTATAATTAGTTACATAATCGTTTCCAATTCATTAGACATTCAGTATCATTTATATCAAGTGAAAACCTGCTGTATTATCATATGTTATGATCAATTACAAAATAATAATAGGTGGTAATACAACGATAATATAAACTTCCATTTCTTCATGAATTTTAATCACCGAAATTCAAATAAGGTACCATTACAACAACAAAAACGAAGACGATTACAAGCACTTAAGTGAACAAACTGATCTATTAGAGTTTCTATTAAATAACTAAATGAATCTTACCATAATCACACAACAAACAAATTGGTAAATCTCCTTCGGTGACAAATACGCTCTTCATAAAAAATACCTCAGAATATCATTACTTTCCATCAGAGCAAGACATCAAAACCATGTGAACATATTTTATGAAACCTAAATATAAACTTTCACATAAAGTAACTAATACCATTACACTATAATTATTGCTTATAATTGTTGCTCCAATTGTTCATTTTTACAGCTATTTAACACCAACTATACAGCCCTGCTTGATCAGTACCTATTTATCCTCTATATCTTCTTGATCTAATATGCTTAGCATTCTTGTACTTGCCTCTTTACAAAATTCAAATTCAAATTTATGTTTATTTATTTATCCAATCTTTAGGTTAGCACACAAGTGACCAAGTTCAGGTCTTCCTTCCATCCACGATTCAAAACCCATTTCATTAGGAGAAGTGCAATGAAGGTACGATCTGAAGATGATCAAGAAGAAATACCGCCTGGAAAGAAAATAATTAAAAACATTATTGACGAAAATAATAAGCAACAGACAGTAGTTAATATGGTGCTTAAAACATTATTATATCCACAATGACACATTTAACATTCCATGTATCTTATTTTTGTTCATCAAGGAAAAGGCTGCTCCTACTAAAATAATATAGAAAATTTAATAGAAACGAGATCCAATTGTCTATCATCCCTCAGGATTAATCCCCCCCCCCCCCCCCCCCCCCCACAAACAAACCCCCACGGCCCCCACCCCCCATGCGATTCCACCAGTTGGATCCTTTTTTAAAAGTAATTTTTCCTGAGTTTTTTTTGGTATACCTAATTAAAAAGTCCTCTTATCAGATGCTCAAAAACCTTTTCAAGAAAGAATTCATAATATTATCAGTATTAATATAGATTACATCCTCTAATCCATGTAGCATTGACAAGTTTTTAGTGATAGGAAAAATCTCAATTTATAATGATAAATTCAGTATTATGACAGGATGTATGAAAAATTTAGCATCACGATCTACGACAAATTTGGGTATTATGACACGGTTTATGTGCAGTAAATGACAAATTCAGTATTATGAGTCAATGTACTGAAAAAGATGTACCAGCCCTCAAGATTAATCTCCACCCATTAGACACTTTTTTAGTAAATTTTTACCAAGAATTTTCCGTACATATAGCAAGTTTTATTACCAAATGACCAAAATGCTTTTACAAGAAAAAACTGATAATCTTACTATTGAAATTGATTACATCTTCTAGTCAATGTAGCATGGGCGGTTTTGAGTGATAGAGGAAAAAACTCATTTTATACCGACACATTTCGGAAACAATGTATGTGCAGTATTGACAAATTTAGTATCACGGGTAATTTACTAAAACGAAATCCAACGGTGTACCGGCCCTCAAGATTAATCTCCTCGAGAATTCCACTTGTTGGATCATTTCTTAGTATTTTTTACTAAAATTTTTTTTGGTCTATCTAGCAAAGTCTTGTTATCAAATGCACAAGAACCTTTTCAAGAAAGAATTCATAACCTTAATATTAATATTGATTACATCTTCTAATCAATGTAGCATGGACAAGTTTCAAGTGATAGGGAAAATCTCATTATGTTCCGACAGTTTTAGTATTATGATACAACTTACGTGCTGTACACAAAAATGCATGTGCATGTATGAGTGCGGTATTTCCCACCAGAAAGAACTACCAATAACACTAAACAGAAACTTTCCATCAACTCTTTTTTAAGGAATTACAGTCTGGTTGTGAATTGCTTTCTTTAATGATACACTAATAAGTTTGGAGGCCTACTAAGAGTATCATTCTCTAACCACATCTTTAATGCTCCAGTTTAACAATTTCAGTCCATAGACCAAGCTAATGTGTGAGTTAAACGTTACAGGTTATCCTAGATGGTTTAAAAATAAAAAAGATTTTACAAGTAACACAGAATTATTAGTTTAAGGAATCATGGTGTGCACAAATAGCAACATGTCATGGTTTCGACTCCCTTATATCTTGCCCGAGATCTTCTTTATGCATTTTGATGAAATAAAGCATCAAATTTTATTCGTATCTTTTCCAACACTCACCACATCCGAGATAATCTACTCTTATGGATTACGATCACAATTCAAGATCTCACCCGAAATTATATCATTTTCTTCTTTTACATAATATCTTTTCATTCTCATATAGGTTCAAAAGATATTAATAATTCAATTTTTATTTATCAACTCCTTGAATATTACATTTACAAGTCACAACGAAAGACTTCATTTTTTTCAGTGCTCAAATTATATGATATTATTCAATCATTATCAAGTGGATTAAGCTAATCCAGCTATCATTATTCTTCAAGATATAAATATAATTTTTTTCTATGATAAAACAAGCATGTTAAATTTTTTAGCTTTTATTTTGAAAATTATAGTTAAATAAATCATCAAAACATCAATTTTAGCTATAGAAGTTACTCCGAGATATTCCTAAGATGTACATTAAGATACTAGATGTCACTTCTAGATGTACACCCAGGATGCACTTATCTCGTCCAAAGTCCCCTATCATACGGCATACGCTTGCATGAATATTCAAAAACGAAACATGATCGAAATACGAAATTTAAACCTTACTATCCATATACACCTAAAATGCTACAACATTATAACAACCTTTTCCCCCTGATTCATTAAATATCTACGGGTTAAAAAAAGAGATTATTAAAGGGACTCTAGTTTTGTATGATAAGTGTATTTTTTCAATATTTTTCAATTATGGGAGTACTTAGAAACTCATCCCTCCATGAAAAAAATACACATTTACGTAATAATCCTCTTTATTTATCGGCATTCAAATTACATGGTATATTCATGTCGTGTTTTAGACAAATTTCAATTAGAACCACACCGTAATACTGTATTGGCAATATCATATGTTTTTATGTAGAACATTCTCAAAGAAAATTCGCTAGATCCATATCCTTTTTCTTTCAAAATATATGTTACCAAATTTGCTTAATAATGTTAAAATTAGTAAATTGTTCAGATTGGAGTCATGTGCATTATATCCTCAATAGTTTATTTTGGTTGGAGTTATTTAAAATCCCCTATTTACCGACCAATTCATAAATGAAGTCCATTTAACAAACCTATTAAAAGAATGTCAAATATCATCTGTAATGTCATGTACCACACAAAACATATATTATATTTCGCTTAAAACATAACCTCAACCATGTAGTTTATAAAAGTAATTTATTCAAAGAGAGCGCTATATAAATATAGCATTAGCATGTTGCTCACATTAGGCTTATCCTATTAACAGACTTGTCAAAAGCTATCTATACAACCCCCCCCCCCCCCCCCTCTTGCTCCAAAGCGTTGGAAAATACATTTAACTAAAAAAATTTGGAGAACAAAATATAACCTTCAATCAGTAAGTTATATTTGATTAGTTTTGTACACTGTTATTTGAAGGTTCACATAAATCAAAATTAACCTATTTATCGGGTTTTTTTTTTTAAGATTCGTTTTTCTTTCTTTTCCATTTTAGTTTTTATCTTGATTTATTGCCATTGGATACAAAATAAAAAGAGAGAAAAAAAGGTTATAAGTAATGCAAGTCCATACTATTAAAAATCGTTCACATGTGAAGCTTTATTTTATATCGATGTAAAAAGTAATATGACATTGTCCCAAATGACAATTTGGAAAATTACCATCCGGTTCTTATTCAAGTTGGCCACCGAGTAATTTAGTGCCATTTGTTCATGTGTAATACAAATTACGTACATATTATGTACAGAAAAATAAATGTCTATTTTTGTTGCATCAAGAGAATGTACGTGTTATTACCGCATCAATAAATAATGTTTCCTTATTCAAGTGAATAACTATGTTACGTAAGTTCACGTGTACTTGTTGGTCAACGTCATGTACTTAATAGACAAATTTTATGTACATTTTGTAGATAAAAAAAAAATTAAATTATTATCCCACCAAAATGACTACATTTAAACACGTGCACTCATTTATTTTCAAAAGTTCTTGCCGGTGAATGTTTGTCAATATTGTTCATGGCCACTAGCGATGTGACAAGGATTTGCACTATGAATGTAAAAAATTTAGGTTTGAATCAACTAAAGAATAAATATTAATTATCAACACGAAAATCTTATAAGTACAAAGTTAATGCCTTTAGCGAACATTCTTCCCAGGAGATTGGGTTTGACCGCCTAGATTATCGTTTTCCATATTTTTCCATCTTGGATCATGTCTTTTTTTTTTCTAGATTATTTTTAATACTTTCTTCCCATGTTTATTTCGATCTTCGAATTTTTTATTCCATTAATGCAAATATTATCTTCTCTTTTTAATGGTGTTTCGCTTAGTTTATTTTTTATGTATGTATCTATATAGTTAAATCGTTTACGGTTTTATAGCGGTAACTATGCAAAAAACAATAGCAAAGATATAATAAAAAATAGCAAAGGTACAAAAAGTCATATTAGAGAAGAAATCCAAGTACCAAAATCAATTTGTTATTAGTTCCACATCATATGTGCATGTAAAAGAATTGTTTTTACTCCAATATAATAAAAACGGGGGATATTGATCCATAGAATTCAAAATTCATGTTTGAAACAGTAATTTGTCTTATTTTGAATGCTTAAGCCTCGAACATAAGCACCACCGAAGCTTAGTTAACTGAGTCTAAAAGAGAACTGCACAAACTAATATTTTTACTTTAAAAATGGCTAAAGCGAGT
Source organism: Allium sativum (assembly GCA_030737875.1). Lineage (NCBI taxonomy): Eukaryota > Viridiplantae > Streptophyta > Magnoliopsida > Asparagales > Amaryllidaceae > Allium > Allium sativum. The sequence continues at coordinate 902,045,432 of CM060924.1, forward strand.
GCTAAGATGAGATATAGCAGAGTTTTAGAAAGATGCATAGCTCAAAAACACGAAACATAGTGACGAAGTAGGCTAAGCGTTATTGTGGGGCTTTGTCAAGGTTTCAGTGGAGCTTTATGTGCATAGGTGTACACAACCTAAGTCTATAATCTGTAATTTGCTCATTTATAGTTACAAAAAAAAAAAAAAAATCATTTGTTTTCTCGTTTTTTACCATCTTATAGTGTAATTCCATGCATGCCCTTCAACACTCTTATTTCTCATAACTTTATTCTTAATTTTAAAGGCAAACACTCTGTTCATAAGTTTAACAAGTTTAATCATTGTTCAATAAACAAACCATTTCAGATTATTATTTTTGGTCGCATGAAATAGCATTTGTTTGCCTCCACTGTGTCCAACCTGCACCAATTTGACATGGTTTGTCTGTATTCATATTGCCACATTACTAACCCAAGTTATTTAAAAATATTTTTTTTGTTAATTATTTGATTTTGCATGTTTAATGTGTCATTATTCATGTAGTTTTTTTTTTTTTTTTTATTGAAGTTGCATGTCATAAACTCAATTTTGAGTCCTACTAAGGTTCGATTAATTTAGCTTTAATGTATTTTTCTATCCTTTTAATTTTTTCCCACTTTTTCTTTCGATATATCAATTAACAAAACGTCATCTGAAAACATCATACACCATGGGGCATCCACTTGAATTCTTTTATTATCCATTAATACTAGTGTAAATAAATACATACTTTGTATCAAACCTTCGTGTATGTTGGGAAAATTTCGTCTTTTGCGGAAGCGACTAGGATCTTATTCACCGAATTACTTAAAGATAATTTTAATGGAAAACAACACAAATATGATATTACATGCTCAAACACAAGATATTCCATCCAATCATCCTCTATATTGATTCACAAAAACGAATTTTGTCGATACTTAATGGATCAAAACAAAAAATAAACAAACTGCAGTATGAATCAATAACCTTATTGAGATATGCAAATAATATCTAGATGACTACAATATTGTTGGAGAATGAGAACAATGAAAAACGACGACAAACCCTAGAATCGACTATTTCGGTCTCAATCTCATCCAATTCCGGCATAAATAATCTAAACCTAGAAGTTGTTTATACAGGAGAATAGAAGACCTAGGCAAATACACAAATTGCCCCTTCAAAAATGCAGTATATATCTTCAGAAAGACCGGGTTAGAAAACAGAAATCAGCCATCTCGGTCGTCTGACTGGGAAGACCCGACGTCTGACAGCACTTACAGGAATCATCTCCCCATCAGATCAAACGTCTGAACTTGGGCTCTAGATATCTAAACTCTCTCTCTGCCTTTTTCTTGCCCCTTTCGCTGCTGTATTTTCATCTCTATCACAAAGCACTTCCAAGCATCGTCTTCTTCAACATACATATGATTGAATATCACAAATCACAACAGTATAGGCGTGTAGCGCTACCTTAATTGGTAACTTGCTATTCTCTCCACGGTAGATTGTATTTTTATCTCACAATTCTCAAACATATCTCGAATTTGTTTAATCATGTGTATAGAAATTAGTTATCTTACTTAATGTCCACCAAATAATATCTTTGTATTACTCTACGAGTAGTTTTTTACCCTCAAATCTATGGGTGCTATATGCAAATCTTTCTGCTAGGCTGCTCCTTTAATCACCTTATTAAGTAAATAAGTTCCATTGTCGACCTTCTAGCATAAAACCGAATTGGTTGTAGGATATCAATCACTATTATCCATAATTTCATTGCGTGATTCATTGACTTAATTCCTTCGTAAGTTACATACCTTTGGATATCTCTCTGGTTTTCAAAAATTGGTACTACCATCTTGTTTCTCCATTTATTTAGCATTTTCTCTCCTACTAATATTTTATTAGAAAAGATTTATAATCTTTTTTTTCTTACTGTTTTCCAAAACCTCCCTATATTTTTTTTCCAGCTCTACTGCTTTGTTTTTGCTCTTCTGTATTTTGCTAATCATCTTCATGTAGCTAACTTCTACCAACTTGTTCTACTTCCTCTTTAGGATTTTCTTTATTTAAGAAATATTCATTTTTTTTATTTATTAAAACGAGTTCAACCAATCTGCCTATTTTACCAACATATTATTATTTACCTTTTAATGCATTTAATTGGTTCGAAATCATGCGTTAACCTGTCTCAACTTTTCGTTAATCTATAAACATATTTTCCTCTATTATTTAGTATTGATCTATCACACACGCACACACACCTTTTTGCTTTGTTTTAAATGAACTTTTTATGGTTATCTAAATTCTGCTGTTGTTTTTTAAATTCGCTTTTTTGCCCTGCTTTGAAACTTTTTCTCTTTAGTTGTATAGCTTGTTGGACTTCTTACCGCATAAGTTTTCCTTTTGGTATGTTTTTACTCTTTAGTTTTTCTCAAAATTTACTTTTTCTCTTTACTATTTCTCAAAATTTATTTATGTTCTTCTCGTGTTGTTTACTATGCTTAACCATATTTTGTTTATATCTTCCTTTATTACAGTATGTATGCTTTGTGGTATGTTCATCAAACTGCGTATATTACTGCCTTTCAGTTCTTTCCATTTGATGTTTCTGTGTCCTTGCACTTCTTAAGTTCAACCTCAAAATTTAATGTCAACATTAACAGGCGATGTTGGCCACCTAAGCACTCTCCAGCAACATTACTATTTTTACATAATGCTAAATCTCTTATTCTATATGAACACAAACCTATTTGTGTTACAATAATCTATTTTTTATGTCATTAAATGTTTTCTATTTTCAGAAAATGTATTTGTTATCGCTAAATCAAAACCCAAAGGTGATTCTCCTTCCTTGTTTTGCATTTCAAACCCTTCATAAACTTGAATTTTCTTTGCTACTAGCCCTACAAGTTCGTTAAAATCTTGTTGACTCGTTCTATAAAACTCTTTTCTGTACTCATACTGATTTTACAACTTCATGTAGAAAATTCTAAAAATGTTGTTTTGTGTCTTCATCTAATCCCTACTTGTGGTGTGTATGTACTGACAAGGTTCAAATTTTGATCATTTAAAATGATTTCAATGTACATTAGTCAATCTCCTTTTCTCTTTGGCGCTATGACTTTCTTTGATATTTTCATCTATCATTATACCACCATAATTACATCATTTCTTCTGTTACTTTTCCTTCCAACGTACAAAAAAAAATCCGTGCCCATCTCCCGACTCTAAGGTCTTTTTTCTCATTCCTATTTGATTTCTTGTAGATTGATTACGCCAATTCTTCTTTCTGTTAATGTTATTATTGTCATCGTCGCTTTTTCTTCTTCTTGGTGTTGCTATTAGTATTACCGTTGTAGTCATCACTGTTTTTTCATAACAAAAACTATTCTTATTCTTATTTTTGTTGCTACTAATATAACCCTTATAATTACTGTTATTGATTTTATTTCTATTTTGCTGCTATTAGTAATCATCGTGGTCGTCATCTAGTGTTTTGATGTTTTCATCATTTGATATGATTTTACAGTAGCTGCCAACCATACAATAATCCACCTCTTCTTGCATCCAACCTTGGGTCTTGGCGCTTACATTTTTCTTAACTGATATATTAGACATAGTTTATCAGTGGTCATTTGTCCGATTTTTCAAGCTTGCCCTTACATTTATTTTAAATAGGTTGACAGGTTGATACATTTTCAAATATAGACTTAAAAACAAAAAGGGGATACAGGCCTGGTTAAAGTCAAAACCTTGCCTCAGGCCCTTAATTTTTACAAGTATTTTCAAATCCCTATCGTTTTGATTCTATTTTTAAGGTTATTTATTTATTTATTTACAACAATTATTTGTCATGCAGTTATTTGCACAGTAAATATTTGCATCTTGATATTTGCAATCTAATATTAATTTTAAAAATACCTATTTGAATAGTTTTGTTGGAAATATAGGAATCTAACGAGAAACAAATTTCAATCCATTTATTACATTCATCTAGTGTTATTGTCTAACGAACACGGGAACTGCGTATGTTCGCAACACAAATATTTTACAAGGTAAGTCATTAAAATGCACCGATGGTGGTTTTTTATTCAGAGTTCGAGTAACACTTCAAAGTACATTAGATCAATATTGGCCATTTTTAAACACTAGTTTTGATGACCACAGTAAAAGTTCCAGTATTTTCTTAACATAAATTATGAATATAAGAAAAGCGTCTTGCATCGTTTTTTGTCGAAGGGACATGATACTTCTTTTTAACAAGGACTTTGAGCCAAACAACCCCCATGTATTGTATCACCATTCTCAACTCCATCTCCATTCAATGTAGGGATCCTAATGCATTTTAAGGTCTGAAACATTATTTTAAAATGCAGAAACTTAGATGAGGCATTTTCGGGTCCATGAAGTAAGGCATAAGCCTGAAAACATGAACACCCGTAAGCTTTTTGGGTAAAAGTAAAACGGAAGACATATAATGAAATTTAACATTTTAATTTAACCTATGCATAAAATAAAGAACAAGTTATTCAGGACTGACTCTAACCAGGTATACATCTTCTTTTTAAGATTCAAAATAAATAGTTGGAAGTCATATGATTCCATTTCTGATTTTACAGAATTTATTTGGGAATTTCACAAAATTCCAGTTTCAATTTCTTTTACCAATCAAATAGTCTGTAAAATTTATTTTGACATTCAATGAAGTATATTAAGAAATTTTCTTTAAATAGGAATAAGAAAATCCATCACATATCTCTTGATCGTTGTTCCAAAAACAATCTCAATCACCTTGATATTAAAAAGTGATTGTTAAAGGGACTCCACGTTTGGTTAAGGGGAGAACCAATTTTTATTTATTGTATAATTGTTATGGGGAGGACAAAATAAATCAACCTCCTCTTAAACATATAAATTAAAATTCCGATATTAACCCCCTATAATCCTCATTAAAATAAACCATGAAAATTAAACCTTAATTAATCTATTAAATAACAGTAAAGAGGAAACTTTTAAAGCTCTCTCCTTAATTCTAGCAGTTTTCTCTATTCTCCTTGATTCTATCCAGATATTTTAGTTTTAAATTAGCTTATCACTTTACACTTATTTACTATTTCTCTCACATTATTTTACTTTTTCTGTCATTTTACATTTTGATATGGACATTCCAAAGTTTACATAATTATTTATTCACAGTTAGCTCCCAACATTTTACATTTAAATTAGTTACATAATCTTATATTTAAGCAATTGAAACAAATTTAATTAGCTGATATTTCTTTTAAGTGCTAAAATGACAAAATTATGTTTTTTAGCTTCAAATACCTGCATTTAAAACCATTTGTTATCATTTAAGTCTCTCAATTCTTTTCTAATAGTTTACATTTAGTACCATATTTTACAGTTAATTACATAATATCAAAAATATTTAAATAACTTTAGCAAACCATTATTCATTGATTCGTCTTATAAATCACATCAAGATTAACCATATTCATATTAACAAAAATGAAAAACAAATCAAATATATAAACACGTCAATCATATAACATAAATTATAAACATAAATAACTATCACAAGTTCAAAGTTGAACTCATTTACTTTAATATATTTACCGTGTATTGCATTGTAATATTAATGTTAAACACCTACATTTTAAAATTTAATTAGTTATCGACAAAACAATATATATCATTTAAATTTGTACATTTAAATTGATATGTTTTAATTAATCATGTGATTTTGAACTTAACAAATGAATTCAATCAATAAATTATTTTTTATTCATCTAATTAACATTGAGTGTGATGTTTTAAAATGTCATAAATTAAAGAAAATAATTCCCGCTCCAAGTATGTACATTTTAACATTTCTACAATTATTTGCTGAACCTTCTCAATTCTTTTATGATATTTTATATTTCAATCCATATATTTAAACTACTAATGAAATATTAAATTCTAATTATTTAAATATCTTATAGACCATTTAATCCATTTTTCTAATAGCTCTTTAAAATATACGCCAATTTTAGTATGTATATTTATATTTAAAAAAGGTATTTTTTTTCATGCAACTATAAATATGTATAAATCACATAACATGAACTATGTATATCAACAATAGTGAAAATATTAATTTGTAAATTAATTATGATTCATTTATATCAAGAATTTACTATATATTATAATATTCTTTTTGGACATCAGTAACTCCACAATTTTTTATTTTTTTTTGCAAATTTCTTTTTAATTCTTTCTGCTATGTTATACAGTTAAACTAACTTCGTAATTTTACATTTAACCTATTAAAACAAATTCTGTTAAACAATATTTGTTGATTCATCAAATAAATTATTAACACATATCAATTTCAACATGTATATCTATATCAACAAAAATGATTAAAAAATTCTCAAATACACAAACGCAAGTTGTTTACGTAAACTATTGAACATAAATAATAATAATAATTTTAATTAATAGCTTATATATTTCACGTTAAAAATTATCATATATTGCATAACAAAATCCTCATTTTAGCATTAAAAAAATAAATACTATTTTTGATAGTATTATCGTGTGCAACGCACGGGTTACACACTAGTGTTAATAATTTGATGATGCACATAAAAACAAAAATAGATATATTTAATGTAATGGAGACACAAGAAAGTTTCATGGGTGATCATAAGACATCAGATTAGGTAATTAATTGTAATTTAATATTAGAATTGGTATGGTTAATTTAAAATAAATGCAGAAACAAATTTTTTAATCTAATATGTTGTATCTAATTTGTGTAATTGAGATGTTTTAGTAACTCCCAAGTTTGTCATTTGCGTTGAATTTAGTAAGTTAGAGTTTAACATAAGTGACAAGCCATGAGTAGTTATGTCTCTTTTTCTTTTCTTTTTTAAATAAATCAGACCCCCCTTAACAAAACAAAAAAATCAAGCTGGAGTCCCCTTAAAATTATCCTCCCCTTAACCAAATGTGGAGTCCCTTTAACAATCCCCTATTAAAATTGAAATTTTGAAATTAAAAACAGTCTTAATCACTTTGTCCAAACTGGTTAGCATATATGAATATGGTGCAAGAGGTCATGAGTTCGATTCCTTCCTTGCGGGGTTAAATCTACTTTCCATGTAGTATGTTATATACTACTTAAACTCGTAAATAAAGTACCTAATTTCAATATATATATATATACACACACACACACACACACCAATGTATTAAAAAATGAGCCTGAGGCGCGCCTTGAGGCGAGGCGTAGACAAAAACTCCTTGAGGCGCATCTCATGAGGTGTTTTACCTCTGAGCCTTAAGCCTCACCCAACTGAGGCGTGAAAAGCGCAAAAAACATACGTTTCAGAGCCTCAATTGACTAAGGCATACGTATATATAAAAAAATTGTTTATTTTCAAAATATCGTATCTTCTCACTTCTTCACTGCTTCGTTTTCAAATCAATCGATCAAATATTCAAACTTCAGAACGGAAAGAAAAAAAGGTAACCAATTGTTGAAATTTCAAACTGGAATCACTCGATTCAACTGGAATCACTCGATTCAACTGGAATCGAGCTCGATTTCAGTTAAGGAATCAAGCTTGATTCCAGTCAGCCATTTTCTTGACTTATTTTTATACTGTATTTTTTTAATGGTTCATTGTTTTTACTTACTATTTGAGTGATGGAATCGAATGCTTTATGGTTTTTTACTTACTATTTGACGCTTAATGCTATTACATATTAATAATTAAGTATATGTGTTGAGCTTTCTTTTAACCCGAAAGGCTTACGCCTCGCCTCACGACCCGAAAACGCCTCACATACGCCTTTTGCGTTTTAAAACATTGACACACACACATGGAAAGTCTACATAAACACAAAATTAAATACAAAGAATCTCAACCACTAGATCTCCCTCTGAATTTCACATTTCACATAAAGACATACAAATTTTGTAGTCCACGATTCGTGTCTCTAAATTTGTGTCTAATTTTACGTCCCAATAACCACTCCTACACACACACACACACACATATATATATATATATATATATATATATATATTTTATATATATATATATATATATATATATAATTGTGTTGTATGTTTCCTACATTTCAGGTGTGCGAAGCATATGCTTTGTACACTTTGTATGGTTCAAGTTGCTAAGGCGTAAACCGTAAGGGTAAAAGGTCTTTTGGGGAAAGCTTCCAGGCATTTTCTCTCATATCGTCGAGGTGCTTCTCGAGGAGAGAATAGAGGAGGTTTTTTTTTTTTTAAGTTTTAAATAATAGAAAACAGTGCAAAGAACACAAGTTTGAGGAGGATGATACATATAGCTTAATTGTAATTTCAAACGATAATAAAAACTAGGATGAAATTTTGATGTGTTGTGTAGAGGACATGATACCACAAGCGAAAATTTATATATCTCGAGTGAATTTGGCATATGTTAAGTTATAAATTAAAATACTTTTTGTTGTTTTCGAACGTAGTGCAAAATTTTATCAAAATTGGATATGGTGTTTAGTACAGTTTTTAACGTTATTGACAGCCACTAGCAACCGGTGAGATTTTGTGCTTTGGATGCAAAAAAAATTGGTTTGATACCCCTAAACATCTATTTTAAATTTTATAAACAACATTCTTTCTAATATCACCACCATAAATATAAAATCTTATAGAGGGACGTTTCTGCTTTAAAGGTAAAAAATTTAAGGAATATATTTTCACTTTCATTCTGATTAAGAGATATTAGGCTTAGTTTCTTAATAATTTTACAACGTTTACCAAGTTTTCCCTAACATTTATTCTAAATAGTTTTGACATATTATTTTGAAAAATCATAATACATAATTTTTAAGGCACAAAAAGATGCATGTAATTAAATAACATACGAGTTAATTATAATATTTCAATTTGCATTTAGCATGTGCCATGTTAAATATCCTTAAATTCTAAATCATAGAAAAGTCATGCATTTAGAATTTGCATTTAGCATTTGCATTTAGCACTGATGGTATGGGAATGTAATTCACTATTCAAACAATTATTCAGGGCTCCTATAAACCCCGTGTAAGGCTTGTTGGAAAACTTGTTGTCTTGAAGCGGGGACAAAAGGAAATCTTGGTGCTATATTATCACAACAGAAAATCCAAAGTGATTTCTCAAGCAAATTTGACATATCAAGTTTTAATATAAAGTATACTAATGCTTGACATAAAGTTTTAGCCTATTTGGTTTGTCAAGTTCTTTATACTTTCTACTGGTGTTGATGCCCGCTTTACTGTTTGCACTATTTATGTAAAGATCTTAGATTTAAAAACCATAAACATCAATTATCCAATTTATTGATTTTTTTTTAATAAAGAAACGATTAGACTTTCTAAATGTTTCAACCATCAACAGCTAGTCTTACTAATCTACTTATAACACTTCTTCCTAATTATAATCTAAGTCTTTAGATAAAAGCAAACACACCTAACAGTTACCTACTTACATCTAGTACCTGGCTCATTCATAAAATTAAACATCATTGTTTTCTCAAGCTTTGATACAAAACACGTCTAAGTGGCATGTATTTTGGGGCTTGGGTTCGTCCTATTATTCTCTTTGTATACATGAGGTGCATTCGCATGCATGTGACACAGAGAAGTAAATTACAACTTTGAAATGGTACTTGTGCAACTTCAATGATAGGTGAAACAACACATCAATGAATCCTATATATATATATATATATATATATATATATATATATATATATATATATATATATAGAGAGAGAGAGAGAGAGAGAGAGAGAGATCATGAGCGGAAATAAAAACAAGATGAAGCATTGGTATGCTATTATCTGAGTACCAAACTCAAAAAAAGGCTCAAATCTAATAATAAGCATGAAAATAGTCCTGAAAGCATAATCAAACTAATATTACTATTATGTATTTTTATTGTAATAGTTACTTGTAAAATCATGAAGAATTCAATCCATACTGACTAAACTATTCATCCGAATATACCCGGGTGAAGTGCCTACTTCCTCGAAATTTACAAACAATTTTTGATGCTTTGGATCATAAACAAAATTATTTATAGTTATGGAAAATTTTTGCATGCTTTGTCTAAAATGGAATATTTAGTTGTTGTTTGTTTACTTTTTTAGCTAGATTACTTAATCTACATTTTAAAATGGTGCAGGACATAATTTAGTGCCGCTTAAGCGAGCTTATGCACTTTTTGATGGTACAAGCGTCAAGCAATCAGTTTGTGTTAAAGCAACCACTTAAGTATGCTTTTTCCATAATATAGAGCAAGTTCACTTAGTGTTTACAGTGCACATGCACGCAACTCTTGTACACCTCCATCATATATATTGAACCAAGCTGTAAACATATATTCTTACGAGGTATTATCTCTCGTATTTCAAGCTTAATATACAATTTGGTTGTGTAAATATTCTCCCATGATGCTAAAATAAGTTCAGCATTCATGGAAGAAAATTCTTGATCGTTGTGGAAAATATTATGGCTTGAAAGCTCGATATAAGATAACTTAAACAATCTGGATTAAAAATCATTGTTCAAAGTAATCTTCTTCATTCAACGTGTTCTCTGCCAAGAAACTATTTTGCTCTGTTGAAAAAGAACCTTCTTCTATCAAAAAATTACTTCTTCTTTTTAAATTGTGAATAAAAGCAGGTCTTAAGGAAATAGATTACACTTCCCTGAAAACAGCTAGATATACCCATAATGTAAGCACTGGAATTAATACAATAATAATTTTGGTTTGAAGTAGGCTTTAATAGTCACTGTAAAACACAACAGTCATGCTGTTGGTATTCAGCTTATCACCTCCGCTACATTGATCAAGCTAAGACGCGAGCTTTGATTCAATAAAAATAAAAGCCCTTAGTGTTGCTTAGAAATAGGTGTCATTGTTCATATTTCAAGCTTAATAATTTGCCTATGTATTAGTTGTTTTAATGATGTTACAGTCCATTTGATCACACACTCATTTAATCTATGTGCTTGAACAGTCGGCAAATTTTATGCTTAAAAAGAGAAACTCCAAAGTTGAAGCATAAAGCATTTTGGGATAATTAACAACCTTCGGTATTGTCATATAGATCAAAAAACTTGTTCACTATATTACAAAGGACCTTTGTTTCTTTTCTTTTCATTTTTCCTTCCCTTTTTTTCCTTCTTTTTTGAGTGAAAAACAAGTAATAAGCGAACAATTTTTTGGCTTGCCCAGAAAAATTTGATATCCTACCTGTCGGTGATTCTTTAAGATAACTCAGTATGAAATCCATATGAAGAATAGCGAAATCTTATTGAATTTATTAGTTACCAATAAATAGTTTTACAACATACAGGTCCTAGTTTAATTTAAAATGCTGTAGGCGAAAGTTTAAAATATTAATTGATAATCATTGGTACTTACGTTAGTTCCCATGCATCTCGCTGCTATTTTAAATTACTTACGTCAGTTAATTAGGAACGTGTTAACACATATTTTAAATAACTTAATATTCTCATGTAATGTGTATTTAGTTCAAAATAACGCAGATTTACACATGTAGGCCACTTTTGGAAACTCATTAGTCGTTACGGCCGCATACTCATTCCTGCAAAACAGGCAAACAAAATGCTATGGTGTTATCAAGGATCAAGCATAACAGATTAACTTTTTTTCCTTTTTTTTAATACAATAATAAATGGAAAACACGGTATAGAGTAGCGCAAACTGACACTATCCCAAATCGTGCAAAATCCATCACGATTTAGACCAGCATCAGTCTGCGCTATCTTAAATCACGCTGGTAATCGCGTGCGTGGTAGAAATAGGCTTGTCTCTGTAATTAGTTTGGAAGCAGACCTGTCTTCATAGCAATTCTGCAAAAATGACTTACATGGGCAAATTTCCTTAAAACATGTTTTAAGTGTGTACATATCTAGACAAGTTGTATTGTATCTTTGTGCTACAAGACAAAAGATAACTTTTGCACACTAAATATATGTTAACGTATCCCTTCTATAAATGAGATTTTCATGTTTTCATAATTTATTGTAATCCATAAGTAGGAGTGAACAATACTAGTTTAAAATGAATAAACTTACTGAACGGATGCATTTTAGTACGGTTACTAAGTTTGAATTCAGTTGGTAAGACAACTTACCTGGCCATAGGGTTAACTGACATAACTAATATTAACTCTATTACATTATCGAAATTCAGAGTCTTATAATAATTTTATGAATACTTTAGAAACAGAAATATGTTTCATATATAAAAAAACCAATTCTGCTTATAATAAAAGGAATATACCGAATAAAAACTTTGTAACCATATATTTGTGTATTTCTTTAAATTAATTGGACATCCTAACATTTCATAGTTTCGTTTATTCAGCTTACCAGTTCTCAGGTAAAATTAAATTTGTTCTTCCATTTTTTTCTGCACCGATTCAGTTTGAATATTTTTACCTTAAAACCAACCGAATCTATACTTACTGTATCAAACTGTAAAATTAATGTTCATAACAGTAATAATGCTCCCTTACAAATAATATCATACATTTGATTAATTCATACACAAAATGTCCTTGCAAAAAGTCGTGTACCGTTGTTATCAAGACTGGATTCTATCAACAGCCATGAAAAAAAAGTTTTTGTGAATGTAAAATAATATAACAAGACAAGATTATATGGGGATGTATTAATAATGCAAACAACTACATGATACAGGACAAACGGTTCGAGTATTTCAATAGACAATCAAGATTACAATGACATGGATTTATAAGTCTGACTGACCTCAAAGCTTTAATTCCCATATCATTAAATACTGAACAGGTCTCATCATCATCTTTATTACTATCCATTTTCTTCCAGTAATGCAGAATGTCATCTCTTATATGCCCAGCACCTGCACACCTTTTTTTAACAAGAAGAAAGATGTAGTTAGAACAGTTAAACCAAAAACTATTGACTTTCACCGAAGAAGCAAAGGTTGCACATGTGATATCCTAAAGCAGCATAATCCATATCATATATATCTACCAATAATGCAAATAGGAAGGCTAGAAGCTTAATAATATAGATGAAACATTTTTGCGAATTTCCAAATGGGTGAATCTTATTTTCACCCAAGGATTATGCAAAATATTAACTTTGTTAATGGTATTCGGGTTTTAAAATTGCCTTTCTGAAAAGAAAAAAAAACAGCTATTAGTAATATATGTCACATGCCAACTGCATCAGCAAAAAATGTGAACGGTCAAAATGTAACATATTTAAATAATAAAATCAGGTTGGAAATGTATTTTTATTATTAATCGATAGTAAGCATTTTTTTTAATGTTCCACTATCTTCTACCAACATGGACTACCTCTCAATGACGATATCAACTTCTTCTTTGCTCTTGGGGCCATTAAATAATACTCTAGTGAGGCTCAAAATGTCACGATAATCACCCCGTTTAAATGCTTCTTCGCCATAAGACAATACATTATCTTCCTTTTTTGTGGCTTGATAATTTTCGGGTTTTTCATCAACCGTGAATTTAGCATTTGCATCAAGTCCAAGACAAGTGATGGCAATAGCGTAGGAAACTCCTCCAGATCCCGTGTGTGAAATGAAAATATAAGAGCTCGCATGCCTGCATGAAATAAATATTATTTACCGATTGTGCTGATAATTAATTGCCAGGTATTCATGGATACACTTACTTATCTTTCCGATATTGGATTGCATCAACATCTGCAGCTAGCGCTTCCCTTTCTCTTGTAAGTGGTATCCTCTTATAATCAATATTGAAGCCTTCCTCTCTTAATGCTTCATACACTTCAGCAGGTGTTTTCACATCTCCTGGAGTTATGGTTTCCCAGTAGCCAATTACACTAGGCTTTCTCGATGATGGATCAATTTCTTCGCGGTGCAAAAGAATTTGACCACCTGGTTGAGTACCTTCAGCGTAAATATCTTCTTTTAACCTCGACTCCATGTGTTCCACCTACATCAACAGCCAAATGTGCAATCAGTGTGTTTTATATGGTAAATATATGGTAAATAGCTTGAAACGTTGTTACTACCACATATATCAAACATGAATTTCACATCCAGTAAGTTTATTGACAGAAATAATTTCAGTATATATTTTTTCTCTTTTAAGTCACATCTATAATAAATTACTTCCAAATATATTTGCTCTACTTCAAAAATATTTACAGCTACACATCATTTTCCGCCTGCATAACAAAAAAAAATGACTTTGGCACTGTAGTTGTTTTAGACATCTAAACTCCATATACACACACACACACACACACACACACACACACACACACACACACATATATATATATATATATATATATATATATATATATATATAGAGAGAGAGAGAGAGAGAGAGAGAGAGAGAGAGAGAGCGGAGGGAGGGAGGGAAGGATAGCCTATTTAGACAAAAAATGGACAAAATCAGTCTCTACCATTGGATTGCTCCCTAATTTCCCCCTTCCGTATAACTACAAAGTGATCAAATGGCCCAGATTTTGTATCCCTCAATTTGTGTGTAAATAGCCTGCCCATGTGTGTGTATATATATATATATATTATATGGGTTATATGGCACCTCTTTTGCATCCCAATAATAGTCACTCGTTTATATTTAAATAATGTGTGTATGAGAGAGAGTTAGTCGGAGGAGAGAGAAAAAAGATTGTGTGGGGAAATTAGAGAGCTAAAGGGGTGCTGCACTATTTGGGGTGCTCTTGATCCTATATCACATATGTATATGTATATGTATATATGTATGTATATATATGTATATATGTATGTGTGTATGTATGTATATGTACATATATATATGTATGTTGTTTGAAACATCATCGGCATAGCATAACATTTACTTTCGAAAAGAAAAAAAAAACAAGTTTTTCCCCTGTTCGAACCAACCCTAGTATAACTTTTTTTAATTTTTCTATGTGGACTGAAAGTGTTAGTTCGTATAAATAATTTTGATTGGTTCAAATGTAAATAATGTTTTTGAAAGTGGTAGAAATGAGTAAAAAGCCATTTCCACAAAGAAAATAATAATAGACCATGTACCATAGAACCACTAATGCCAACG
This sequence comes from Allium sativum, assembly GCA_030737875.1. Classification (NCBI taxonomy): domain Eukaryota; kingdom Viridiplantae; phylum Streptophyta; class Magnoliopsida; order Asparagales; family Amaryllidaceae; genus Allium; species Allium sativum. Next base: position 902,060,590 of record CM060924.1, read on the forward strand.
TGTTTAAGTGTATCAAAGGGTTGATCCAGTTCTCTAAGGACATATGGTGTGCCACGAATGTAAACGACTACTTCCTCTCTTAAATCTGTAATGACAACTTTTCCAGTAACACTCTTATCATCTGTTGCTTTAGCACCTAGATAAGTAAGAATTTCTTTAGCTCCATTAATTGTTGGTGTAGCCATGCTATATACAGGATATGCATCCACCTGAAACATCAAGATACAACTTCACCAAAAGGATTAGCCAATAACTACAGAGAAGATATCTGGTGGGGATGTATACCTTGTACATATGAGGTGCACCCTCAAATGGTATATTTGACTTTTTCTGCCCAGGGAAAAAGTACATCTTTAGTATTGATCCTTTTCCCAAAATTGATCCACTCCTTGCCTTGACAATTGCTTCCATTACCACGTCCTCGAGCACAGAATCATATGGAACTTTTGATTCTTCCTGATGATACAATAAAAAAAGGTAAAAAAATAAAATAAAATAAAAAGCCAAATCAGTGACTTAGTTGCTAGAACGAAAAACGCCATAGGTAAAGAAACATTACACGAATAGCAAAGTATTTCCCAGGCCTTAACCTTATACTCCATTTCATTGTTTGGATTTCTGACCTCTTATGTATCCATGTTTTGAATGTGGACATATCATTTCGTTGCTGACAAAAATCATCAAATGCTTCACTTCCTAAATAAGCAGAAAAAGCAATTAATCTGAAGTATCGCTCTAAATACTCAGCACCACGGTTTAATGCAACTCTTCTAACTCTCTGCTCCAGATTTTGCTGATTGAATACTTTCCTATAACGCAAAACTGCTTGGCGTATGTTCTGTAAAGCTGAACAACGATCAATAACTGCATCTAACACCTCCCTGCAGTCAATTCCGTTATCAAACAATCTAGTGATTTTACGTAATAGAAGGATGTCATTGATTCCAAAAGCTTTATGAGTGTCGATATCCTTCTCTTGTTTCAAATCTGATTCTGAATCATTGCCACCTTCTATCATTTCTTCGCCACTCGAAGAAAATTTCTCTATCATTTCTTTATAACCTTCTTCCAATTGCATTTTAACAGCTCGGCCTCTATCTATCCGGTATTTTAAGAGGCAAGCAATTACTGTACCAGTTGTTGTTCTACCTATACCCATCTGTTTAATAAAGTGGTCAGAAGATAACACACATGATTCTAGAATGAAACTTCATATAAAATTAAAAAGCAAAAAACGTTACCTGGCAATTAAAGACATAAGCAGCATCCCTTGGGGAGGAGACGATATTTGCTGCTATAGTGTCAAAATCTGAACTTTTAGGTGCTTTTCCGTCTGTTATAGGAACACGCGCATATTTAATGGGAAGACCTTCATCTTCCAACAGCTTATAAACCTCTAGAGGAGTTTGAACGGCAACATCATTTATACGTTCCCAAACATCATGTATCTGGCCACTGTCTGCTTCATGTATAACCATAACGGCACCATTATAACGTGATGCTTCTCGCAAAATGTCCTCTTTTAGACGAGCTTCCATTCTCTCCACTCGCTCGACATCGATGCCCTGATTATTTCAACATATAAATAACAAACAAATGTATGATTGCAAATGTAGGTGTCTATTGATTAAGCGTCTCACTGGCAATCAAAACAGTTTTGCTTTTGTTTCTATTAAAAAGCCTTCTTAGTTTTATAAAGTGAAAAATCTGAAAAGTCTTTAGCAAAATACTCACATACAAGTGAAAATAAATAAATTGATTCCAGATAAAGTCAAAAAGAAACTTTCAAAAATCATTGTATTTTGCACAGCTTTTTTTTTTCTTTTTACTTTTTTACTTATGCTTTAAGAAAGCAAAAGTGTAACGTAACCTATGCTACCCAAAGGAACCATAAGTAAGACGTTAGTACCGAATACTCCAGCATGTTCTTATATGGCCTTTCAGCCTCACGCAAGACGAAAGGTTTTCCATTAATGTAAATAACGGGCTCTTCCCTCATGTTGTGCCATAAAACAGGACGCCCTCCCTTAGTGCTGCTTATCCTTTCAATAACAGCACGGATACCATCAACGGTAGGATTGGCAACACCATAAACTGGAAATCCAGGAACTTCTCTGAAATTTGGAGCACCATCTATTCTTTCTGGTAAGTTAAGGTTTTGGCAGCCTGGACAATGATCACTTTTCAAGACAGTTTGACTTCCTAAAACTTCACCATTTCTTGTTGCAGCTACTATGCTCATATCACGAGGAAGACCATCGATAGACTCTAATTTTCTTGGTGATGAGGGCTTTGACTTTGAAAAACCTAGGGCGCCCATTGGATCTCTTCTAAGTAATCTACAGTTTAAATAAGTATGGCAATAGTCATTATTGTCAAGGGTATTTGATGTTACTATTAGTGATAGTAGAATAAAACCCACCTACGCAGTATGCTATAAAGTTCAGGTCTTGCTTTCATCCACTCAGAGAAACTGATGCCATCTAATGAATCTGAGCGTAAAATAGCTCTTTCAGTGTGTAAGTAAACCGCAAAACAGATAAGGAAGTAATATCTTTCAAGATACTCAATGAAGAAAGAAAGTGATGTTTGCTTCTTCATCTCATCGGGCTGATGAAGAATGCTACTACGATATGTTGTTATAGCTTCTCTCAGGTTCTGCTAAGTAATGGGCCAAAAATACATTATAACTCATACGAAACAACAAAAGGAAAACATGGTGCTGAACTGATGGACAAGCACCTGCATAGAGTCGCATTGATCGATCACTTTATCCACTTGCCATTTACCAGCTACTCCACCCTGTACAAAGAAAATTTTGCATTTTATATGATGACGCTTTTTTCAGTATAGGTTATGTATAGTACGTGTCAGTTACTTACCTCAAGCACACGAAGTAGGCTTCTTATAACAGCATATTCACCTCTGCGTAATGCTTCTTCGGAATTGGGCATATTATTATTCACATCCATTCCCACACCTAGAACTTTTCCAGTTAAATTAAGTCCTGGGATACCTGTTTGGTCCACAAGCATTATACACATAACCTTCTTTAGAAGTTTAAGAAATTTAACATGGCAGTACCAACAAATTGAAGCAAGAATTTTATCAGTGATAATGTAATATACCTAATTTTCCTGTACGATGCAGGTAAACTAATGTAGCTATCACCATTCCTGTAGTAGTTCTGCCTCTACCCATTTGACAGTTGAAAACTATTTCGGTATTCATATCAACTTTGGATATCCTATGAACCTGCATAATTAAAAACAGTCCATGGAGAAAGATAACTAGGTAATGGTGAGATGAACTATATGGAACAAAACAAAAACAAAAAAATACAAAATTTTACTAAATTGTCAAAATCTCGCTCTTTAGGTGATTTTTCATCTGTGATAGGAACTCTCTCATAGTCAACAAGGTATCCTTCATTCTGCATCTCTTCATAGACCTAAGCAGACCTCCGGTTAATAAGTTAAATACTGCCTCTTCAAATGTCGATTCAAATATAATTGTCTACCTCTAGAGGTGTTCTTATAGACGCATCAATTACAGATTCCCACTGGTCAACCATTTGACCATCCGGAAGTTCATCGGTTACGAGTATCTTACTTTCATATCTGGAATGCTTTATAACATGGTAAACCACTCCCAAAAAAACCATATTCCGATAAATTGATAAAGTTACCTTGCAGCTTCTAGAAGAATGTCCTCTTTCAGACGAGATTCCATCTGCTCAACTCTAGCCCTATTGATTCCCTAAATCAACCGATTTTTTTTTAAAAATGTTTAAGCATCCTTGTGGACTAGTAAGACATGCATAATATCCCCCCCCCCCCCCCCCCCACACACACACACACAAAAAGTACAAGTAGATAACAGATAAAATAATAATAACAATAGATCATCATCAAAAACCGCATATTTGAGCATCGACAAACCGTGTATTCAAGATTTGAGAAGGGCCTTTCAACATCACGTAAAACGAAAGGTCGGCCATTGATGTACACGACCTGATTCAAAAATTTCAAATGAGTGATCAAGTTACTATGTACGGGAAATAGTAACTGATACAATCAAAAGCGTCAGCGATTACTCATTACTATTTATAAACATTTTAACTACAATTGTTCAAATTAGAGTAAGATTCTATTATACAAGAATTATCTCACAGGTTCTTCCCGAAGATTGTGCCACAATACTCTTTTTTGTGGTCCATTTATGTGTGCCCCAACGTGATTTAGCACGTTCCTAATTCCATTAATGGTAGGTATAGCAACACCATGCACTGGTAATGTACCAGCCTGAATAGCAAATTAAAGCATATGAAAAAAAAACACATTAGCATCAGACATGTCACATGCGTATAATTAATGAATTGAAATACTTTGGAATCCAGAAATAACAGGAAACACGTCACTAAATATCAGTGTTATTAATGATGCACGGCGCAAAAAGGCACAAACCCTCTCTGGAGTCTAGGCGCACGGCGTAGCAAATGGCGCGCGCCTTATTAGTCAACTGCACAGGTTTTTTTTTTTTTTTAATAAATTCAACATTTTAACAATTTTTTTTTAAAAAAAAATCAATATTTTTTACTAAAACATGCAACAATTTTTTTATGCATTTCACAAAAAAAAAACATAAAGCATAAAATTTCAAGCACAATGGCTTTCAAATTCAAAATAATAATACACATTACTGGTAACTAGAAATCTGAATCTGGTAAATTTAATGCTCGATTGTATTTAACAAATACCAAATCATGAAATATTTTTATGTTGCAGACAAATCGTACAAAGATACTCACACATGCAAAAAATACTCTATCCAAGGGTATGTTTCAGAGCTGATTGAATGTTAATTTTCTGAGAATGTTTTCTCTTCCTCCAAAGCTGCTTCTCTTGATTTATTGTTCACGGGTTCTCGGTCCCATTCACTTGTTTTTGAATCTATGCTAGGCAATATTTTATGATTTTTTATACATTGCATTATTTATATCTGACAATATTAAAATGAATCTAAACTATGTTAGATAATAAAACGTATGTCAATTCTAAATACTGGCATGCTAAGGTCAGTCAATTACATAATTGTAAGGTTATTAACTCGTTGATAATAATCGAATAGAAAATAATAATGATGTGATTATGTTTCCATATAATTAAAAAAAAAAGATATTAACAAAGTTATTCACATTTCATGATATTATGATAATAATAGTAATAGTTGTAGTGATGTAAGAATATTTGTAGTAGTAGTTATTGCAACTTTAAATGCAAAAAGATACAAAAAAACCATAAAATAAAAAAATGACGCGCCATTTCGCGACGTGCGCCATTTGCACCATTTTGTGCGCCTTTCATGTGCGCCGCGCACCACGTCATAAGCAAAAATGACGAAAACGTCGCGCCATGCGCCATGGCGTGCCTTTCACAACTATGCTAAATATGTTAATGAACTAATTTTTTGTGTGTGTATACAGAGGAGGGTTCCAAGACATCCATATTTTATAGCACCCCTAAAACCCCTTAACGTAAGTCACTCATGTATTATTAAATAAGTTAGTAGGGGGAATAAGGTTAGTGGAATGAGAGAGAAAGAGGATTGTACGGTAGAAATTAAGGAGGCTAAAGGGGTGTTGCACTATTTGGGTGCTCTTGATATAGCACCCCTTTAGCCCCCTGATTTCCACCACACATTTCCGTTTCTCTCTCCTTCCTCTAACCCTCTCTCTCTCCACTAACTTTTTTAATATAAATATGTGGTTATTAATGGGGTGCATTTTGGGTGCTCCCAAATAGGGGTGCCATGGAGCCCTCCTCATGTATATATATATATAAGCGGCTATAGGGACACAAAATTATGTACACAAAATCTGGACCATAAGATTTGTTTGCCTTTATGTGAGGTGGAATTCACAAGGAGATATAACGGCTCAGATTTTGTGTGTTTAATTTTGTGTCAAAATTTTGTGTCTATTTAGACTTTATTTATTTATTTATATTTATATATATATATATATAGGAAAAGTCTATTTATACTTTCCTATATATATACATATATATAGGAAAAGTCTATTTAAACACAAGAAATAGACACAAACGGTGGCATAATGAATCTCCACCATCAGATTACCCTCTGATTTCCGCTCCTCATGTAAAGATAAAATAATCCAACGGTCTAGATTGTGTTTCCTTTAATTTATGCATAATTTTGTGTCTAAATAGCCTATCTCATATATATATATATATATATATATATATATGAAAATTATATATATATATATATATATTCCTAATAAATGAGTCCATGAAATAGTTTAGAAAGAAAATAACAAAATATCTTGATCTTTTAATTCACTTAAAATGTAGAAAAGTGTGTGCTCGTATGCAAAATCATGTACATTCCATATTCATCATATATTTAATTCATTGTGGCTGACAAGTCTACATCAAAGTTCGCACTAATTAATACATATCGTAATTAAGAAAAAAAATTGCAATCAGATAACACATGCATTCAGAATAACATATGATAATATCACATAAAACCATCTGAAAACTAGTAACAAATTATAAAAGCAGAAATTTACGATAGCAATCAAGCGCCAACCTGAACTAATATAAATCAAAATAAGTATAAAATAAAATAAGCATGTATAGGTGCATTATACGAAACAACGATCATCAAGAATTATCACCAAGCTACTCAACATATACCCACGGAAGAAATGAAGAAAGAAAGAAAGGAAATCCTTGTTCATCATTAGAAGTAAAATCTGTAGCTGTGGAATTCTGAATTCAAACACCAATTCAAACCTAAATCCACAAGCACAGCAGAAAAACAGATCGTTAATAGCAGAAGTGGGCGCGGGTCGGTTCGGTGCGGTTTGAAGCTCAAACCGCTTCCGCACCACATCAAACGGTTGATCAAAAATACAAACCATTATATTAATCATTCAAACGGTTCGGTTTCGATGTAATACGGTCCGGTTTTGGTTCGGTCCGGTTTGAACCCGTATTAAATATGAAATAAGAAAATTACTTCCATCAACAATCAATTTACGATTTTATGACGTTGTGTCACCTGAAGGTTAAAACAGTGTTATCTTTAATTAATATAACTACAACATACGTTGAAAATAGAATATATATCGTTAAATTAAAAATTAGATAGAAATTGTTAAAAAAAATTTATCATAACATCGTCGGTGTATCTATGCGATTCGGTTCGGTTTATTATGATTTGGTAAAAGTTCAAACCGCAATTGAATTGTATCGTTGCGAGTCGGTTCGATTTGGGTTGTTTGCTTTAGAGAAAGAATCCGGTGCGGTTTTCCGCACCGTTTTTGTGGTTCGATCTGGGCGGTTTCCCCGTTTTATGCACAGCCCTAGTTAATAGATTTGCAAAAACAACCAAAAGACAATATCTCAAATCACCAAACAACAAGCAACCAATCCAAAACAAACAATCTCAATCACAAGCTATTGATAACAACTAATAGCAAAGAAAATAAATCATACATCGAATTTATAATGGTTCCACTAACGATTTGTTACTATACATCCACTTTTAAGAGAGAATTTTATTATCATGTTGAAAAGAATACAAAAGATTGATACAATGATCATCAATAATCAATATAGAATTTAATTTGTGGAATTGAAGAATTAAAACTAGGTTATAAACCCTAGTTTTCTCTTGAAAGAATAATCTTGATCAAGTAAAATTTTCAACCTTCAAATATGAAAATAGCTTATATAGGTAGTTTAGTGCTAAAAGCACCCAAAAAGTGCTACTGGCTACCACGAACCGCCGAACGCGTTTAAAAATAATAATCGGTGGTGGTAGCCTATAGCACCTTTACGGGTGCTTTTAGAACCACATTATAGGTAAGGATCTCATCGAGGCAAAAGACCGTTTTGCCTCTCCACATTTCAGAAAATATTTCTCAAAACACAAAGTGAAAACAACCTGAAACCCGATTCAGACGTCTGGAAATCAATCCAGACATCTAAAGCTAAACTCACCGTCTGAGTTCCAGAAATCCAAACGTCTGGGTTTTCTCTTAGGAAAATCTTCTAAGACAATCCAGACATCTGGATTCAAAATCCAGACATTTGGATTGAGTTGCAGCTCACTGCAACTCCATCCCGCACCTTACAGCTTCGTCTTGCGATATCTCGAGTTGTCGAACTTCGAATCTGTAACAACCCGTGTTTTTATAACGTGTAATAACCATAAATCAGGCAGAATTAATTTTTAAAATAAGAATCAAGGGAAACGGGTTACGCCATTGCGTTCGTCTCGAAATTCTACTTGGAAACGAGTCCGAGTTCTCGAAAATCGGAGTCCGTATGATCAAGTTATGACCATTCGAAGTTTTCAGAAATTTTCAAGTTCAAAACAGACTCAATTCGAATTCAAAATTCAAATTTCAAACCTCCAAATGGACTGGGTGGAAAAAATCCCGCCCAGGACCAGGTCGACCTGGGGGTCGACTATGTAGTCGACCTACCCAGGACCAGGTCGACCATAGTGTCGACCTGGTGCCCGAGCTCATTTCTGAAGCTGGATTCACTCTGATGTATTTTGCCTCATTTCTGTCCACATTCATTGACCTGACCCTATAAATACAGCCCCTAACACCAGTCTCTTTACACCAAATTTCTTTCTGACCTTATGCTGCTCTGATTCTGGTTGAAAAGTTCGAGAGAGGGACTGCTTCTACTATGTTGAGACTGCGTTAAAGGAATTGATGATTAGGGAACTTCTATTAGGACTTGACTAAGCAACAAACGACTCTCTTTTTCTAATTCTCGAACCACGATCTGTAAGCCCTAGTTATTTTCAGATTTAAACTGTAAATGTATTATGAATATGATGTAAAATTGAAATTGGGCCTATGTATGATGACTGTTTACATTCACTCTTGTTCATCTTGAATCTTGACTCTTGAATATTGCTATGAAATCGATTTAGGGCCTATTCATGTTGTAAATCAAAAAGAGAAACCCCTCTTATTATCATGTTGAATCTGTTATTAGCCACATGTTTCTGATTATCACCTTATGACAGTCGTACTGTGACTATACTATCATCTTATGACAGTCGTTACTATGACTATACTATCATCTTATGACAATCGTTACTATGACTATACTATCACCTTATGACAATCGTTACCATGACTAAACTATCACCTTGTGACAACTGTTATTTTGACTAGCACCTTATCTTGCTAGATTTGGAATCTTTATGTTTGAGGCCAATATTTCATATGCCAGTAATGTTTTATTTCAAGTCATATCATGCTATGCTAGTAATCACTCTTGCCACCTTATACCCATTTCTTTTTATGTCACTCCCTAATTAGATTTATTTGTATCGATTCGAACCTTCGTGCGATGGGAATATGATTTGGGTAGATTAGGTAAAATATGGATCAGCTTTAAACTTGAACATGAACGTTATTATGACTTGAACCTGAATATGGACATGAACTTGACACGATTTGACATGAAACATGACTTGAAAACTTGACATGAATCTAGACATGAAAACTTGAACGTGGACATGACAGTTAGATAAACTTGAAAATGGCCAACTTGAGGTTGGGTTGAGTTTGCAGTGTAAATCTGTCCGGAACCGCCCGACAAATCAAGTAATCACAACAGTTAGTCTAATGTGAGAGGTTGGCGTGCACTAATGAATTAATGCCACATGATCGGGTTAAGTCATGAACCACTTGAATATACTTAACCAACTTGACACGATGGCTTAATAGGGTTAAGTCATGAACTGCTTGAACACACTTAACCAACTTGATACATGATCTGGATAAGGTTAAGTCACGAATTTGAATGACAACACTTAACCCATTAGAAACCCTAGTTACGCGGTCATTTTCAGCAGTAACTCACTTAGATGTATCACGATACCCTGAGACTAGGCAGGGTGGGGCACGATTACTGGGCTGATTGTAAGCGACTAGAACGACGGCTGAGTAGGTGCGCCATTGTAGGTTCAGGCTGGCTATGGTCGTGCACGTAGTCCGGAGTTGAAAAAGCAGACATTGAGCACCCGTAGATTTACACTGTGCGTGCTTGATTCGTGTCGGTGGTTGGCACCATAGGACTTGATACACCCTATGGTGGACCTAGCACAAGTAACTACATTTCTGGATAGGCCGTATGACACAGACACATGACGAGCTAGGACTTGTAGGGAGCCGATCGATTAGTAGATCGTACCGTAGGACCCCGTAATGGGTCACTTCATGACACCGGGCTAAGGAATCATTTCATGGTTAATACTTGATATGGGTTAGAATACAAGTACAGTTGATGCAGCGAACCTTGAACATGCGATGTTAGACTTGACTTATCTTGTTATCTTAATTATCCAACTAGTTCTGTTATCATCCTTATGTTTAATTCCAGTTTTCACATATCATGTTACCTTTACTAGTTTTCATACTGAAAGTCACTAGGGCTTACCAGTCTTTATTACTGACCCTTTTTCTTTCGTCCCCCCCCCCCCCCCCCCCAGGTCCTCAGGGAAGAAACACTAGCTCTTAGCTTGAATTCAACTTGCTTTCTGACAGCTCATGTACGGTTTGGTCTTGGGCTATGCTATGACTGCTTCTGCTATTTATGGGGAATAATTTACTTTTGTTTTAAAGTTTATGCTTCTTTACTATGAACTTGATGTAATGGAATAATTTGTATCTTGGATATATGAGCTTTTGACTCCTTTCTTGGAAATAATAAAAAGTTGGTTTTAATTTCTACCGCTGCTTTATTTATGTTCTGCCTTGTGATATCTCTGTGCATGTTTACCTAGATAATACTCCACCAAAACTAGTGCATTCCCTTTGTGAGTGACCCTAGCGGAGGTGGTGTTATAATTTGGTATCAGAGCCAGGTTACCAGGCTGGGCAAAAGTTTTAAAAACCTTCTGAAACTGTTTTCAAAACCATTTATAAAGAAGCATTTTTCAAGAAAAGTTTTATGTTTGAAAAGGTTATTCCCCAAGAAGCCATTAACACTTCCCTTTGTTTCCTCGTTTGAATCTTTTCTTTTCGTTTTTCAGCATGGCCGATCTTAACCTTCCTGAGGGAATACCCGTGCCTGGATGGTTCCAAAGGTACTTAGAAGCCAGGGCCAACGACGCGGGCACGACAGACATCCTCCCTCCTCCTCCCCCAGTGGCCGCGGTTCCTCCTCCTCCTGGTACCGCCTTTGCCAAAATATGCAAAGATTTTAAAGCGATGGGCGGCAAGAACTTCGTTGGAACTGAAACCTTCGTTGAGGCACGAAACTGGCTAAAGGAAACAGAAGACTTTTTCATTATCTTTGATATAAAGGACCATAGGAAAGTTCAGTTGGCAGCATGGTTGTTAAAAGAGGAAGCTGCATTTTGGTGGGAAGTCACCAACGCTACCAGGCCAGTTGAGACTTGGGCAGACTTTAGAGAAAGGCTTGGGCTCAAATTCCTATCGTCGGCAGAGGAGAACCTTCAGATGGAGAGGTTCCTAGCACTCAAGCAAGGGGATATGTCTGTGAGGGAGTACGTGAATAAGTTTAATCAGCTTGCTTGGTTCGGTTTGGATTTGGTCAACACAGCCCAGAAAAAGGCTGTACGCTTTGCTCGAGGATTGAACGAGCCACTACACAGCTTGGCCCTAACTCATATACCCATGGGGGCAACCTTTGATGAAGTGAAGGGATTACCTTCTAAACGCGAGATAGAGTTCCGAATTTATCTTGTTGATAATGCCTAGTCAGTTTCATTGCCCGTTAGGCACATGGCCCCGCGAGAAAGAAGAGAGCTCAGTAAACAAATTAACGAGTTGCTTGAGAAAAATTTCATAAGACGAAACATTTCTGAATGGGGTGCTCCGGTGGTATTTGCTACTAAGGCGGATGGATCGCTTCGTCTGTGCGTAGATTATCGTGAGTTAAACAAGCTGACAAAGAAGAATAAGCACCCACTACCAAGAATCGACGATCTGTTTGACCAGCTTGTGGGAGCATCTGTTTTCTCTCAACTCGATCTAGCCACAGGATTCCATCAGCTCAGAGTGGCTGAGGATAGCATTGACAAAACTGCGTTTAGGACTCCGGATGGGTTCTTCGAATGGCTCGTTATGCCGTTTGGGTTAACGAATGCACCCGCATATTTTGTAGATTTGATGAGCAGGGTGTTTCGGGAGTTCCTTAACAAGTTTGTGGTAGTTTTCGTGGATGATATTTTGATCTTCTCAAAAGATGAAGAAGAGCATGCTAGGCATCTCAAGGAAGTCATGGAAACGCTTAGAGCACACCAGTTAAAGGCTAAGTTCTCCAAATGCCATTTTTGGAGGAAGGAAGTTCGGTTCTTTGGACATATAGTTTCTAAGCAAGGCATAACCATGGACCCCGCAAAGGTAGTTGCGGTACAGGACTGGAAAATTCCTAAGAATGCAACGGAGGTGGGGAGCTTTCTCGGTTTGGCGGGCTACTACAGGAAGTTCATTAAGGACTTCGCTAAGATTTCAGCCCCTCTCACTAAGTTAACAAAGAAGAACCTAGCTTTTACGTGGGACATAGAATGTAACGCTGCTTTTCAGAGACTTAAGAGGGCCCACACCACAGCTCCAGTCTTAGCATTACCCGATGGAGGTAAGATGTTTACTGTGTACACTGATGCATGCGGCACGGGGTTAGGCGCTATCCTAATGCAGGAAGGAAGAGTAATATGCTACGGGGGCAGACAACTTAAAGTTCATGAGAAAAACTATCCCACGCATGACTTGGAGTTGGCCGCGATTGTTTTTGTACTTAAAGCTTGACGCCATTATCTTCTAGGGGAGAGGTTCGAACTGTATACAGACCACAAATCGCTTAAGTACCTCTTCTCACAGAAAGACTTGAATCTGAGACAACAGCGGTGGATGGAGTTCTTGGCATCATATGACTTCGATATAGCTTATACCCCGGCAAGGGTAATGTGGTGGCAGACGTGCTAAGTAGAAAAAGGCTGTCTTTGAGCCCCTTGTTTGTTGAAATGAAAAGCCTTGAGTTTATAGTAACATTTGATTTTACACCTGTTGTTGAGTCATTGACTGCTACGTTAGCATCTCTTGAGCTAAGACCTACACTTCTAGACCAAGTAGGGACTTCACAGAAGGAAGACCCACAGATAGTCGAAATCATGGACAAGCTGATTAGGGGTGAGGCGTCAAATTACCTCAGTAGGTATGCCATAGATGAAAAGGGATGGCTAAGGCGCGATGGAAGACTATGTGTCCCACAACTGGGAGACTTAGTAAGGAGAGTTCTCGAAGAGGCGCATCACTCGAAGATGACTATACATCCCGGAGGGGATAAGATGTACAGGGATATGAAACGTATTTTCTTTTGGGCTGGAATGAAAAAGGACGTGGCAGAATTCGTCTCGAAGTGCATGGTGTGCCAACAAGTAAAGGCCGAGTCGAAGAAGCCTGGTGGACTATTACATCCTTTGGAGGTTCCGCAATGGAAATGGGAGAGTATCTCGATGGATTTCGTGGACGGACTGCCTAGGTCAAGGAAGGGAAATACTAGCATATGGGTCATAGTTGATAGACTCACGAAAAGTGCTCACTTCATTCCGATGAAGAGCAAGGGGACCGCATCAGGGCTAGCGTCTATTTACCTTCGAGAGATAGTACGATTGCATGGAGTTCCTTCTAGTATAGTTAGTGATCGTGACCCGATTTTCACTAGCCAGTTCTGGAATAGTCTGCAAGAAGCAATGGGAACACGACTGAACTTGAGCACGGCCTATCACCCACAGACGGATGGACAAACCGAAAGGGTAAATAGGGTACTAGAAGATCTCCTGAGGCTATGCATTTTTGACTTTGGTGGTACTTGGGAAGACCATCTTCCTCTCGTGGAGTTTGCGTATAATAACAGTTACCAAGCAAGCATCGGAATGACACCGTTCGAAGCCCTATATGGAAGACCGTGCAAGTCGCCAACTTGTTGGTGGGAGACGACAGACAGACTTATACTTGGGCCCGACCTGATAAGGGACACTTCTGAGAAGATTGAGTTGATACGAAGACGGATGAAAACGGCCCAAGATAGACAGAAATCTTATGCGGACCAGAGAACGACAGACCTAGAGTTCGAAGTCGGAGATATGGTCTTTATAAAGGTTTCTCCGTTACGCAATGTAGTTCGTTTTAGGGCAGTTGGAAAGCTAGCACCAAGGTTCGTAGGACCGTTCCCTATCGTTGAGAGGATTGAACGGATGGCCTATAAGGTAGACTTACCCGAGAAGTTATCTGGAGTACACAATGTCTTTCACGTCTCGCATCTCCGGAAGTGCTTGCATGAGTCAGCCGAAGTGGTTGAGCCAAGCATCCTTGAAGACGTAGAAGTGGAAAAAGAAGCGACATTGAGGCGAGTTCCGATTCGTATCTTAGGAACGGAGATTAAGAAGCTAAAGAATCGAGAAGTCAATCTAGTGAAAGCGCAGTGGAGTGAAACCCAAGAAGACGCAACTTGGGAAACCGAAGAGAAGATACGTGCGCTTTACCCATTTCTTTTTGAGGGTACATTTTCGATCTCTTTTTCCTTGAAAACCTTTTCGTATCATGCTTCTAATATCTATGTTTGTCTTGTTATCTTCTCGATCTTATCTTGAGAACCTTAGGTAGAACCGTATGGATGTAAACATGTGATTGAAACATGTTATGGTTGATGTTTGCAAATGGTTGCAAGTGGTTGCTAGTGGGTGCATGACACACATTAGGCACTAGATCGGCTCAGTCACATTTTCATGTTGCATATGCATGGGTGCTAATACTTGTACATGGATGGAACTTGTTATGCTATCACTTGGATGTTGCATATAGATGAATGTCTGTGCACTCATATAGAGATTATAAACTATGTTAGGAATTTGCATACATGTTGGATTCATGACACTAACATATTTTGCATTAAGGAGGTTTACTGAATCAGTAACCGCCTGATCTTTTGCATTAGATAAGTACATATACATACACTTTCTGCATATGTTCATACAACACTAGAAGTCTTTTAAGGACAATGGTTGTCTGTGGATGATGCTTTGAGTAGATGGATGATTGGATGGTAGGACACGTCCTCCCTAACTTAGAGATTTCGAGGACAAAATCCTTTAAGGGGGGAGAATGTAGCAACCCGTTTTTTATAACGTGTAATAACCATAAATCAGGCAGAATTAATTTTTAAAATAAGAATCAAGGGAAACGGGTTACGCTATTGCGTTCGTCTCGAAATTCTGCTTGGAAACGAGTCCGAGTTTTCGAAAATCGGAGTCTGTATGACCAAGTTATGACCATTCGAAGTTTTTAGAAATTTTCAAGTTCAAAACAGACTCAATTCGAATTCAAAATTCGAATTTCAAACCTCCAAATGCACTGGGCGGGAAAAATCCCGCCCAGGACCAGGTCGACCTAGGGGTCGACTATGTAGTCGACCTACCCAGGACCAGGTCGACCATAGTGTCGACCTGAGGGTCGCCCTGGTGCCCGAGCCCATTTCTGAAGCTGGATTCACTCTGATGTATTTGGCCTCATTTCTGTCCACATTCGTTGATCTGACCATATAAATACAGCCCCTAACACCAGTCTCTTTACACCAAATTTCTTTCTGACCTTATGTTGCTCTGATTCTGGTTGAAAAGTTCGAGAGAGGGA
Organism: Allium sativum; assembly: GCA_030737875.1. NCBI lineage: Eukaryota > Viridiplantae > Streptophyta > Magnoliopsida > Asparagales > Amaryllidaceae > Allium > Allium sativum. The sequence goes on from CM060924.1 coordinate 902,076,311, forward strand.
TTGTTTCTACTACGTTGAGACTGCGTTAAAGGAATTGCTGGTTAGGGGACTTCTATTAGGACTTGACTAAGCAACAAACGACTCTCTTTTTCTAATTCTCGAACCACGATCTGCATGCCCCAGTTGTTTTCAGATTTAAACTGTAAATGTATTATGAATATGATGTAAAATTGAAATTGGGCCTATGTATGATGACTGTTTACATTCATTCTTGTTCATCTTGGATTTTGACTCTTGAATATTGCTATGACATCGATTTGGGGCCTATTCATGTTGTAAATCAAAAAGAGAAACCCCTCTTATTATCATGTTGAATCTGTTATTAGCCACATGTTTCTGATTATCACCTTATGACAGTCGTACTATGACTATACTATCATCTTATGACAATCATTACTAATGACTATACTATCATTTTATGACAATCGTTGCTATGACTATACTATCATCTTATGACAATCGTTACTATGACTATACTATCACCTTATGACAGTCGTTACCATGACTATACTATCACCTTGTGACAACTGTTATTTTGACTAGCACCTTATCTTGCTAGATTTGGAATCTTTATGTTTGAGGCCAATATTCATATGCCGGTAATGTTTTATTTCAAGTCATATCATGCTATGCTAGTAATCACTCTTGCCACCTTATACCCATTTCTTTTTATGTCACTCTCTAATTAGATTTATTTGTATCGATTCGAACCTTCGTGCGATGGGAATACGATTTGGGTAGATTAGGTAAAATATGGATTAGCTTTAAACTTGAACATGAACGTTATTATGACTTGAACCTGAATGGGCATGAACTTGACACGATTTGACATGAAACATGACTTGAAAACTTAACATGAATCTAGACATGAAAACTTGAACGTGGGCATGACTGTTAGATAAACTTTAAAATGGCCAACTCGAGGTTGGGTTGAGTTTGCAGTGTAAATCTGCTCGGAACCGCCCGACAAATCCAGTGGCTGCAAACAATAGGATCCAATGTGGGTAGTTGGTCATAACGCACGTAAAAACCCGAGGTTAGACTATGTTGTGGTGTAAATCTGCCCGGAACCGCCCGGCAAATCCAGTAACCACAACAGTTAGTCTAATGTGAGAGGTTGGCGTGCACTAATGAATTAATGCCACATGATAGGGTTAAGTCATGAACCACTTGAATATACTTAACCATCTTGACACGATGGCTTGATAGGGTTAAGTCATGAACTGCTTGAACACACTTAACCAACTTGATACATGATCTGGATAGGGTTAAGTCACGAATTTGAATGACAACACTTAACGCATTAGAAACCCTAGTTACGCGGTTCTTTTCAGCAGTAACTCACTTAGATGTATCACGATACCCTGGGACTAGGCAGGGTGGGGCACGATTACTGGGCTGATTGTAAGCGACCAGAACGACGGCTGAGTAGGTGCGCCATTGTAGGTTCAGGCGGGCTATGGTCGTGCACGTAGTCCGGAGTTGAAAAAGCAGGCATTGGGCACCCGTAGAATTACACTGTGCGTGCTTGATTCGTGTCGGTGGTTGGCACCATAGGACTTGATACACCCTATGGTGGACCTAGCACAGGTAACTACATTTCTGGATAGGGCCGTATGACACAGACACATGACGAGCTAGGACTTGTAGGGAGCCGATCGATTAGTAGATCGTACCGTAGGACCCCGTAATGGGTCACTTCATGACACTGGGCTAAGAGATCATTTCATGTTTGATACTTGATATGGGTTAGAATACTAGTACAGTTGGTGCAGCGATCCTTGAACATGCGATGTCAGACTTGACTTATCTTGTTATCTTAATTATCCAACTAGTTCTGTTATCATCCTTATGTTTAATTCCAGTTTTCACATATCATGTTACATTTACTAGTTTTCATACTAAAAGTCACTAGGGCTTACCAGTCTTTATGACTGACCCTTTTTCTTTCGCCTCTTTTTCTTTCGTTCCCCCCCCCCCCCCCCCTCCTCCCAGGTTCTCAGGGAAGAAACACTAGCTCTTCGCTTGGATTCAACTTGCTTTCTGACAGCTCATGTACGGTTTGGTCTTGGGCTATGCCATGGCTGCTTCTGCTATTTATGTGGAATAATTTACTTTTGTTTTAAAGTTTATGCTTCTTTACTATGAACTTGATGTAATGGAATAATTTGTATCTTGAATATATGAGCTTTTGACTCCTTTCTTGGAAATAATAAAAAGTTGGTTTTTAATTTCTACCGCTGCTTTATTTATGTTCTGCCTTGTGATATCTCTGTGCATGTTTACCTAGATAATACTCCACCAAAACTAATGCATTCCCTTTGTGAGTGACCCTAGCGGAGGTGGGGTGTTACAGAATCGCACGCCGTCTTCAACGTTTTCAATCTATCTTCGACCACTTCAATCTAACCTATCGAGTCGTTATAAAATTTAACATTCCACCTTAACACTATAATCATCTCCAAACTCCAATGCACCCAAGTATGCCAACTCTGCCTTCGATCAATCAACACGAATACTTCCACAGTAAGCTCCGGCTATGTTACCTCCCATTGCACTCCGTTAACAAGCACCCGCTAAGCAACCATCCGCTAATGAAGCGTTGAAAGTATCCAACCAAAATAAATCTCATCATAAGACAAACACTTTGAAGTGTAAATGAGTACTAAACGAGTAGATTTCCAACCTCTCACCGATACTCCTTCTCATCATCAAACTACCCTCTCCAACCGTGTCATTCCGTAGCACGTAGCACATCAACAAGCGAATTAAGCTCGAGCAATGCTCAAACTTCCCAACCAGTAGTGCCTAGGTAAATATGTCCGCCACATTATCTATCGTGTGCACCTTCCGAAGGTATATTAGCTTACATTCATCCATATTTACTAGAAATGACTTCATCATCTCAATGTGCTTAGTACGTGAGTTAAACGTCAAATTCTCCGTCAAATGTATAACACTTCGGCAATCACATCGAACATCGATCCTATCACGTTTGAATCGCTAATCACACAACAATCGATTCAAATAAAGTGTTTCCTTTGCTGTTTCCACCGCGGCTATCAGCTCCGCTTCCGTAGTAAATAAAACAACTATAGTTTACAATCTCGATCTCCAACTAATGACTGTACCACCAAGTGTGAAGACATATCCGGAAGTCCGAGTCATAATAACCAATCAACTTACAACTCAGTCCTTCACCACCACAAAAAACATGACCATGAAAAGATGTACCTCTAAGGTATCTCAAAATAGCCTTCACGACATCTCAATGTGATTTTCCCGAATTAACCATATACCGACTAACCACCTCTGGGACATTTGCAATATCGGGTCTTGTACACACCATGACATACAACAAACTTCCCACCGCACTTGCATATGACATCTTTGTCATATAAGTCGTCTTTCTCCAATACAGGTGATCTCTTACTCGAAAGCTGCATATGCAAAGATAAAAGTGTATTTAACGCCTTGGCGTTTTCATGCTAAACCAGCAAAGTACTTTCTTAATGTACTTCTTTTCAGTCAGTATCAAGATTCTCAACTCAAAACGCTTTCGATTCCTTTAAATTTTCATGTCCAAGATTTTCTTTGCATCTCCAAGATATTTCATTTCGAATTCCGATTTTAAAACCATCTTTAACTTGTTGATTTCATTTTTATCTTTAGAAGCAATGAACATGACATCCATATAAGAGTAAATATACCCAATAATCATTTTTCAGTATTTCGAAATAAACACAAGGATCATTAACGCTTCTATCAAAACCTTTTTCAAGCATAAAATGATCAAATCTCTTGTATCATTGCCTAGGTGATTGCTTCAAAACATATAACGACTTTCTTAACTCGCAAACAAATCTTGACTTACCATCTACCACTTACCCTTCCGATTGCTCCATATAGATGCCTTCATCCAAGTCACCGTGCAAAAAGGCGGTTTTCACATCAAGTTGCTCCAACTCCAAGTCATGAATAACAACTATAACTAGTAAAATTCGAATCGAATATGACGTCCTTTCCTTTTTTTGTGCAAACTCATTTGCCATTAGCCAAGCTTTATATCTCTCATCGTCTTTCACCTTGTATATCCATTTGCGCTATATAGCACGGTTTCGTTTAGGAAGTTGAACCAACTCTTTAAGTTTGGTTTTCATCAACGAGTGCATCTCTCCCTCCATGACACAAATCCACTTCGAGCTATCACTCAAATCCATGATGTTATCAAGGTACATCGACTCATCTTTAACTACATGAAGAGCAGAGTCTAAATTATCACAAAATTTAAGATGGTTCTAATCACTATATCTTTCGGGTGTCCTTATCGCACGTCGACCAAGCCGAGTAGCAATACTATCACCTAAACCTCTTTCGGCTTTATCTTGAGTCGAATCCTCTCTAGTATCATGTACATTATCAACATTACTAGAGTAATCATGTGGACCATGTGATGTTTCATCAACCGCTTCCACTTCATGAGCTTCTTTAACAACTATACTACTACTTGGACGGAATTTGAAAATAACTTCCTTCTTCTTTGATTTTCCATGAACCAAATCTGAAATAGACAGTGAGCTTCCATTCTCTTTGAACAAAACCAATTTATCAAAAGTAACATGATGATAATTTCTTCGTTTTCGAATTCTAAATTCGATAGTCTTTTACGTTGTCTGTTTAACCAAGCAAAATTCACTTGAAAGCTCTAGTCAAGTTTATCATTTATCGGATCATGCACATAAACTGGACAACCAAACACATGAAGATATCTCAAGTCAATACTCTTATATTCCACACTTCCTTCATATTTTTGTTATTAGTAATTGAGCACGGAATTCGATTCACAATATGCACTGCGATTAAGAAAGATTCAGCTTAAAATCCCATAGACAAACCCGTTGTTAATCTCAAGCAGCGAGTTTTCTGCAGTATAGTTTAGATCATTCTCTCCACTATTCCATTAGATTGCGGACCCCCGGTGTAGTAAAATGCCACTGAATACAATGATGCTTGCAATACGTCAAGAACTCTTCGAAAATATACTCCCTGCCATTGTTGGTCCTTAAGACTTACAAAGATTTGTCACTCTCATTTTCAACAACCACGTTTTGAACTTTGCAAATGCCTCATATTTGATATTCATTACATACACTCATACCTTTCGAGAAAAATCATAACTGTAATAAAGTTCTCCATCTAAAGAAGCAACTGGTGTCGGTCTCCAAACATCTGAATGAACATACCGAAGAACACCTCTTGAATCATGTTTTACATCATCGAATGATACATTTGTTTGCTTCCCCATGACACATTAATCGCAAAACTCTAGCTCGTTGAAACTCTCATCCTTGATCATCTCCCTCTTCCAAAGAATATCCAAATTCCTCTTCGAGATATGACCTAATTTCAAATGTCACAACCTTGTTGCATCCAAGCCACAATAACTATCAACTCACACACAAGTTTCACCTTCTACACCATTCCTTGAAGCAAATAAACACCACGAGTTCTAGCACTTTTATAACCACAAGCGCCCCCTTCAAAACCCTCAGGGAGTTCTTCTCAATAGTGATTTTGCATCTTAGAGAATCCAATTGCTCCAAAGATATAAGTGACTTCCTAAGTCTCGGAACATAACATACATTAGTGAGCGTGCGAACCACTCGATTAAACATCCTTATTTGCACGGAAGCAATGACCCTTGATCTACATGTAGCACAATTTCTCATAATAATTGTATTCCCCTCTTTGTCTTCATAAAGGAAAAAACAATTCCTATTTGGCATCATATGGTAAGGCGCACCCGAATCGAGTATCCATTCGATATCCGAAACTCCCGATGCTACCGTCGTCAAACGTTCTCATTTGTCTCACCAACATCACTTTCCACCGCTACGGATGAAGACGTTACTTTCTTCTTCCTATCTTTGTCCGGACATTCATTCTTCCACTGTTTTGGTTTCTTGCTAGTATAGCACTTGTCGTTTCTCTTGCTCGATTTTCCTCTCCAACCAAACTTTCTTGATTTAGAACGTCCACGGTTTCCCTTCTTCACATTCTTCTCTTTCTCCACAAATAAACTTTGACCACTACTAGCTCCACTTCTACCCTCACTCAACTCATTCATTTGACCTCTCAACTTCTCACTAAAAAAGACCCGCTCTAACATCATCAAGAGACAAAATATCCCGCCAATAGATTTTAATATTGGAGAACCCCGTATAACAGTTCGGCAATGAACACAACAATATCATTTCCGTTTATTCTTCATCAATCTTCAAATCTATCGTCTTCATCTTCATTAGCTAACAATTAAATGCATTCTAACATGCCTATAGCAAATTACCCTCCGTCTTGAAGGTGAAAAATGTTTGTAACAAGATCAAACGATTAGTAAGTGACTTCTTCATATATAACTCCACTCACTTGCCTCATATTTCTTTAGCGACCGACTCACAACTAATTTCGGAGGTTACATTCCTCCATAGCAAGTTGAAGAGTAGCGTAAGCCAAATATCTTCCATTTCTCTCTCTCTCAACATCTGAGATATCACTTGGCAACAAATGAGTATCAAATACCACCCCAGTGCACCAGATTCCTCCTAAGAACTGCTTTCATCTTCCATTTTCACTTCTCGAAGTCATTATCTCCATTCCACTTATCAATAACCAACTGAGATCCAACGTCGTATACAAACCACGCACATAAGGCAATACACTATTTAGACTAACCATTGAGGGACTACCCGATCTATTATTTGATTCTGGCATTTTCACAAACGCCTACCAACATCTATTGCTTTGATATCAAATGTTGTTGCGAAATTCCAAATCCAAACACCAATTCAAATCCAAACCTATAAACGCGACAAAAAAATGGATCGTTGATAGATTTGTAAAATACAACCAAAACATAATATCTCAAATCACCAAATGACAAGCAGCCAATCCCAAACAACCAATCTCAATCATAAGTAATCGATAACAACTAATAACAACCAAAATAAATTTCACACTGAATTTATAGTGGTTCCACTAACAATTTGTTAGTGTGGATCCACTTTGGAGAGAGGATTCTATTACCACGATGAGAAGAGTACAATAGATTAATACAATGATCACCAACAATCAATATAGAATTGAGTTTGTAGAGAACAGAATTGAAGAATTATAACTAAATTATAAATCCTATTAGGGTTAAAAAAAGATTTTTTTCACTCAATTACTTGAAGATGAATTTGATTGAAAATAACAACACAATAGATCAGAAATAATAACAATATACAAATATTCCATCCAACCACTTTCTTTATTGATTCACCAAAATTTAGTTTACGCTTTTAATGGAATAAAGCCAAAATAAACAAAATACAATTGAATCAATAACCTTATTGAGAAAGGGAGATAATATCTAGATGACTACAAATATTATTGTAGAAGAAGAGTAATGAAGAACGATGACAAACCCTTGAATCAATCTAAAGGCACCAATTGCGTCTATCAACAGTAAATAGGAACAACCTCTCTCAACCTTAATTTCCCAATTTTCCTCTCCATGGCACAATCCATGGAGGCACACAACCTCTCCAGATGTTCTCACATGATTTCGGATGTTCATGATCTAACCATGAAAGCTGCATATATAGTAGAATTGAAGACCTAGACAAATATCTAAATTGCCCATTCAAAATATATGCAAAATATAATCTTTTATTTCTTTCCTACTATAATAAAATCAATCAATCAATCAGTTAATCAAATCAATTAATTGATTACTTTCCTCTTCAAAAAATATTTGAATCAACAAATTCAACACTCCACCTTGATTCAAATATCACATATTTCCACAATTACCAAAGAAGTCATCACTACCTCTTTCTCATCTCCAAATTTACAACCCTCGATTTGATGGCCATAAGGTACACCCCGCCTGTTTCCGGAGTATAGCGAGACTTAACTGATTTTCGGGCTGCAATCATACCCAGTCGATTTGAACGGGTTACAACTACACCTTCTCAATTACAAACACAACCCACTGTATGCAAAAGATGCATCTCACCTGAGATGCACCACACAAAATTAACAGTCTCAAAGCGTTTGTAATAACACAAAGATGCCCATCTTGTAAATTTTCCAAATCGACACGCGTTGTCACTTGACCTGAGCCCTTCCTAGATCATCCTGGATCCCTCGAGCATCATCAACGTGAAGACCACTATCTGAAACACAAACCGAAACATGTGAACCAAAACAATCATCTTCTTCTTCGTCTTCTTGCATCTTCCCTCATCCATATCAGAGCGATTCTTCTCATTTCCATCAATCGAATCATAAAGAACATTGAGGTATAGAACATCCACCATCTTAAGCTTCCAAATCCCCCAGTTTCTTTATCAAAAATAGCCATCTTCAAAAACGACATCATCTCCGACATCTACAATCTTCAATCCAAAATTACTCCAAGTTATGTGATGACCTGAGCCCTGATACCAATCTGTGGGGTTTTGTACGCAGCGGAAAAGACAAAACACACAAAAAAGATCGTTTTCACCCAATCATTTGAATAGATGAATTTGATTGAAAATAACAACACAATATATAGAAAATAATAGCAATACACAAATATTTCACCTAACCGCTTTTTTTATTGATTCGCCAAAATTTTGTTTACACTTAATGAAATAAAGCCAAAATAAACAAACTGCAATTGAATCAACAAGAGAAAGGGAGATAATATCTAGATTGCTACAAATATTATTGGAGAAAAAGAACAATGAACAATGACGGCAAACTCTTGAATCAACCTAGAGGCACCAACTGCGTCAATCAACAGTAAATAGGAATAGCCTCTCTCAGCCATAATTTCCTCATTTTCCCTCCATGGCACAATCCTTGGAGGCACACAACCTCTTCAGATGTTCTCACATGGTTTCGGATATTCATGATCTAACCATGAAGGTTGCATATATAGGAAAATAAAAGACCTAGGCAAATATCCAAACTACCCCTTCAAAATATCCCCAGAATATAACCTTTTACTTCTTTCTTTCTATGATAAAATCAATCAATCAATCAATAAAATCAATTAATTGATCAATCAGATCAATTAATTGATTACTTTCCTCTTCAAAAAATATTTGAATCGACAAATTCAACAAACCCTAATTTTCTCTTAGAAGAATAACCCTGTATTAAGCAAAGCTCTTACGAAAATAGCATATATATGTAAGGATCCTGTCCAGACAAAAGAACGGTATGCCCCTCCACCTTTCAGAAAATATTATCCAGAAAACAAACTAAAAAACAACCCGAAACTCGATTCAAATGTCTGGAAATCGATTCAGACGTCTGAATCTAAGCTCACTATCTGAGCTGCACGAATCTAGACGTCTGGATCTAAAACCAAACATCTGGATTTTCTCTCGAGAAAATTTTCTGAGACAATCCGGATGTTTGGATTCATAATCCATACGTGTGGATTGAGTTGCAGCCAACTGCAACTCCATCCTGCACCTTACAGCTTCGTCTTGCGACATCTCAAGTTGCTGAACTTCAAATCGCATGCCTCTTCAACGTTTCCAAGTTATCTTCGACCACTTTGATTTAACCTATCGTATCGTTATAAAATTTAACAAAGTCTATCCACACTAGCAAATAAATTCGTTAAATCCTAACTACAGTAGATCTTCTCAGAATTTTGAACATGCAAACAAGGTGAATTTTGGACATGCAAATAAGTTTGGCACCGGTAGAATAACTGAACAGGTTATGGTATAGTCTACACACACTTTACTACAAGCGACAAAATTCGGTGGAGAACTGAATTCAAAGTAAAATAAGATAGTATTTGAAATGTGAAAATTGCAACTAACATCTTACTTACAGTAGGAGCTAACACGTCAGTACATGCATGGCAAATATAGGATCTCGAACATTAAGTTCGTGTAAAACCAAAAAATTGTTTACCGAAATCTTAGTTAGAGTAGCAATCAAATTTAACACACATGTGCATGCAGCAATAACTTGAATCAAAACAAACAACCAGCAAATATATAACTTCATCCCAATGCAATGGAAGTAAAGTAAACAAAATCTACAATCTACGTGAAGAGATTCCAAGGAAGAAGCACCTGTCGATAATTAGGAGCACCATCAATTTGAGGCAGTAGTCTCTTGTTCTGACACCCAGGAAAATGATCGCTTTTAAGAACAGCCTTCTTCCCAAGAACTGATCCTCCTCTATAATTCATTACTTGCTCAGGCTCAACCTTCATCCTTTCACAAACTGAAACGGATTTTATGCAGACAGAACGGAAATAAGAAGAATTGAACAAACTAAAGGGCAAAAGCGTACTAAGAAAAAGTGAGCACAGAGCTTGACAAGTGTAGAGATTTTGCAATGAGGACAAGAAACGAGAGTAGTGTGTTCTGACTATGCAAAGATGCGTTACACGAAATCGAAACTTTTAATTATTTCGGAAAAACTAATCAAGATGCTGAGTAATTTGGATATGTTCGAATTCGGAAATGGAGAGTGCAGACCAGCTCAAAAGAGAGCTGAAATTGAAAGGAGTGATTAAATTAGAATAAAAAGGTGACCGAGGGGGGAAAAATTGGAAAGAATTTAAAAAAACAAAATGAAATAAATGAGGGGTTTTATAGGCTTCTAATTTTGGATTGGGAAGAAATAACGAAGTGGGAATAGATTGGATCAGCAAGAAGGATATTCCGCTGTGAGATGATACCGTATGTTACAGGTGGAGGGATAACAGAGAAAGAATCAAGTCCAATCAAAATGATGCTCCGAGAGCTCTGAGCCTCGAATAACTTGGTGGCCCAAGATTCTGATATTTATTTATGGATGCCTAGCTTTCACGCAGAATGTGTATCATGTTTTAGTATCATTATGATTATATATCCCAAGAACCATTTGTATTGATTTTTTATCCTAAATTCACACATGTTCCTTGCTTATAAGAAGCGCGAGGTGTGTTTTGCATGACTAACAACTATCAATCAACGTTGTTTTTCACAACCATTAATCAACGAACTATTATTATTTGATGATTGATCATCGCGGAAAATAGCATTAGTCAATGGTTATTCGTTGTGTTAAAAAGAATCGAAAATGATGTTTTCTATAGTCTCTTAAAAAAGTTCAATATAAAAAGAACGTAGTGTAAAGTTTTATGGAATTTTTTATTAATGGAATTAGAAAGAGGAAATGAGGTGCTCTTATCAACATCCTATATTAAAGTTATCTTTGTTAAAATAAAGAGAAGTTGGATTACATGTTGAAAACAAGCAGATGTTATATACATTAGTACCTTGATTTATGCTGATAGGCGATTCGGTTAAACCTTGTTATGATATATATTACACGCAATAAATAATCATTGGAATAAGCTTTGGTTGACTGTGATAATGATCGTACACTCATTAAAGCCATGAAAAATTTCATAACATGCACTGTTGTAAATAAGTCAACATGATTATTTTTCAAACATATTGGTTGAATTTTGATGTTGTTTTTCTTTTTGGATATGGAGCAACACTAGCGATGTATGCTGAATTCTATCGCTTTGGATATGTCATCATTTAATTTGAATCGTGCATGAATCACTGTCTTTAAATATTAGGATTGGACTTTATCAATCAAATGTAACTCGCAACTCACCAAGAAATGTTAATTATATATCTTAAAAATAGCACCCACAACCTGTTTCATACACCATTAATATCTTCGAGTTATTGAATATTATAGCGATTAATAATCGACTAGTCAGTCTTTGAGAAGTATATGAAATTCCACACATAAAGACACAATTCTTGTAATGAATTCTTGTGAACAATGGAAAACCATCTAGCATTTGCATAGCCCTTTGGTTGTGATGATGGATCCTTTGAATAGAGTATGCCCGTGTTGTTCATTACATGAAGATATTGTTGAGCATGTTGAATTTCGTTGTATTAGCTTTTACTTATCATGAATTAAATATAGCAAATGAGTTAATTGAAAATGTGATATTTAACCTTTTACAATATGCTAAGTATGAGTGTACTAAGATACAAGCATGTTTTCAGATGTTGGATCATTTTTCAGGTCAAACAATTTAACAAGCTTATGAACAAAGTGAATGAAAATTATTGATACTATAATGTTATAGGACTCTTTAGGCATAGTCATTTCTAGATAGGAATCCCACTCTAACTGTGCTCGATTTGTTGACCAAGATAACATTTTGATTTGCCAAGTACTAACCCGCGTATCCAGGGGCGTAGCCAGGATTTATACGGTGGGGGTGCCAAAAATTTTAAACAAATAATTAAATAAATATTTGCTTAACAAAACCAAAATTTTTATATATCAAACGCAAAAATAAGCATTCATTACATTATAAACCAAAAATAGCAACTTTTAAACATTCAAAGTTGTGCTCTACGATCCTTTTTAGCATAAAAGTCATCGATAATAGATTCGTTGCTTATAGACATAGCAATTTCTCATTCTATGTAAATTGACAAGCAATCACCAAGAAAATCATCATCCATCTTGTTACGTAGTCTTGTTTTGACAATTTTCATTGCTGAAAATGCTCGTTCTGTTGTTGCTGTAGACACTGGAAGCGTTAAAATGAGACGGATCAATCTATCGACCAAATAATATATCTGTGATTTTTTTGTCTCCGCTAATCCTCTACATAATTCAGAAAGTGTAGAAAGATTCTTCAAATGCGGATGATGAGGTACATCTTCTTGATAAAGTTTTAATTGAAATGTTAAAATCTCCCTCTCTTGCTCCGTGAAATCTTGAGGACAAAATTCATCAACAAGGCTGCAAATCTCATCAATTTTAAATGATTTATAACCATCTTTAGGCTCCAAAGCCGAACTAAGAATGAGAAGCTTCATAGCATTTTCATTGAATCTCTCATTCAAAGCGCTTATTTGAGTGTCTAATGTAACATTGAAAATATCGAATTGATAATGATGTGCAATTGTAACATGAGACTGTTGATGACGGCCACGACCAACAACATGTGCATCTTGCATGTTGGGGATAGCAATGTCATGTCTTTGACAATATGTTTTCACACCCTCAAGTAAAATCTCCCAACCATTCTCTCTCATTTTTGAATGATTTTTTTCGTAGACGAAACAAGATCCATAGCATTTACAATATCTTGAGATTTTTTTTGCAATGCTTGACAACGAATATCAGTAATGCCCATCAATTCCTTCATCAAATGCAAGGTGAATACAAACTCAAATGATGTAATAACTTCATAAGCAATTAAAGCATCCCCTTTGATGTTTGGACTGGCTCCATCTTTTTGAATATTCTCAAGAACTGCGCATGTAGGACCAAAATGTTTTATCAAACTAGAAACGGAAGAATAATGAGAACTCCATCGAGTATCTCCTGCTCTTTGTAAAGTACCAAGTTGATTTGCCCCCGTGCCGGTCTCAAGTTCACAAATTTCAACCATGAACTCGTTTTCATTTTCTTGTGCCAATTGAAACTCACTATTGCGTTTGGTAGAAGTACCAACCACATTGATTACAAAATTTAGCATCAAAAAGAATTTGTGAACTCGTGGTATATTTTTTGCCGCTCCAACCAAAGCTAATTGTAACCGATGAGCAAAACAATGGATATAATATGCATATGGACAATCATTAAGAAACAAAGCTTGCAAACCATTCCATTGACCACACATATTGCTAGCACCATCATACCCTTGACCTCAGATGTTGCAAATATCTAATTTGTGACGAGAGAGAACGGAAGACAATTCTTTCTTAAGAGTTGTTGCACAAGTGTCTTCAACACTAACAATTTCAAAAAAACACTCTCTTATGAATCCATTTGCATCAACAAATCTCAAGACAAGAGCCATTTGCTCTTTCCTAGAATCGTCTCTTGCTTCATCGACAAGAATACAATACTTGGATTGTCCAATTTCTTCGCGGATTTTGTTTCTTACTTTATTAGCAAAAATATTTAAAATCTCCTTTTGAATTTGTGGTGAAGTATACTTGGCATTTCTTGGAGCACGCTCTAAAGTAATTTCACCAATTTTTTCATTATACTCTCCTAAAACTTTTATGAACTCAATGAAATTGCCTCGATTTGTTGAATCTACACATTCATTATGCCCTCGAAAAGCACATCCTTGCATTGTAAGAAATCGAACCGATTGGATGGAGGTATTTAATCGCATTCTATTCTTTTCGATCTCTTCTACACTTTATCGATTTATGACTTTGCCAATATGCCTAGATTGATTCATAAGATTATCACAAGATCTTACGGCATTGTTATGTGGAGAACATGGTTCTCCAACATGTATCAAAAGGGAACATTTTTTCCCGTTTCTAACCTTTCTCCAACTTCTAAATCCCTCAGCGGTGAATGCATTCTCTCCACATCTTCCGGTATTTTTGTTATAGAAAAGAAAGCAAGGCAAACAAAATGCGGCATCTTTTGAAGGAGAGTATTCCAACCAATTATGCACTTTAAACCATGATTCTTGAAATCGACGACGGTGTATTTCAACGGACCATGGATAATCCATAATTATTTGATATGGTCCTAATTGAAGATAAGCTCTTCGAATCTCATCTTGTTGATTAACATGATACTCAAAAATTTGCCGACGTAATCCCGGATCACGCTCTAGAGAAGTAACATTAGATTCTATCATTTCAACTCTTGAAAATTTCGTAGGAAGCTTTTCGGTTTCATCTTCGGTAGAAACTTCAAGATTAGAGGTAGAAACATTGGCTAAAGTAGTGGAATTTTTTCTTTTGAAAAAGTCGGTTATAGGTTTTGTTGACATTGATAGTAGTTTACCTATGATCATAAACATACAAAAAAACATGAATAAAATATAAGATAAAAGAGACTTAAATAAACAATGAAAAAAAAACCATGTGGTGTTATTTGAGAAAAATCATTTGGTTTATTTTAATTTTTGAATGGAAAGGTGGAATTATAAAATTAAGATTCATCCTTCAAAATTCAAAATTAGGGCATAATTGCACTAGCAACAAATCAAGATTATGACATATTGACATAATTGCAATTTGTACAAGCATACACAATAGTCAACAAATCAAATATTAAACCGGAGTTACAAATTATAATGTAAAAAGAAAAAATAAGAAAAGATAACATACCGATGGATATTCGCAGCGACGGAGAAGGAGGAAGAAAGGAGGCTGAGCCGCTAGAGGAATTTCTCAATTCATACCAAAGAAGATCGGAGGCTGCAATGATTTTTGGGGAGAATTGTGATTTGAGATAGCACTAGATTTTGGGCACGGCTCGGTTTCTGGAATTGAGAGACTGGAGGAAGAAAATCACGTAATGGTTGACTGAGTATGAGAATAGCATTTGATTTTTTGGGTAATAAATAAATTTTGGGGGGGGGGGGCATGGCCCCCACTGGTCTTCATTGAGCTACGTCCTTGCGCGTATCAGGAAAAACGGATTTCAACCGGACTTAGAAGATCGAAATGAGAACGAAATGGCTCATAAACTTGGGAACACAATTAGAGGGACTATAAGGGTTTATGTGAATGAAAGAGATGGAAGTGTCGGGGTTTATATTTAGTAATTATGATCTTTTTCCTATTTTTACCTTACCATTATTTTCTCCTTCTTATTTAGATTATAGTTATTCTACTAATCCATTACCTAAGAGTTGATCACTTTAATTATCATATCTCATCCTCTTTTTCATTCTATGTTATTTTATTTTATGAGGTCAATTTCTGTCGCATAAAATGGACTAATTCGAATACCCTCTCATATTTTTCTCAACCAAATCAAAAGTAAATAAATCTAGGATATACTTAAGTCAAAGAATTAGATGTTTATACCAACACCCTAATCGTGGAGTTCTTTGAAATGTTTAGAAAGCGAATAGGTACTGTTAAAAAAACAGGAAACACCAATTGTGGAGCCTATAGCCTTTCTTCCTTCATGTACATGATAGCAATGTTATAAAATGCCAATTTCATTTTAGTTTGGCTAATTTATTTGATAAGATTTCAATAAGCTGAATAATTAATAATAAAAGTTTAAAATAACCAGTATCAACTTGCAGCATGAAGGTATAAATCCAAACTATGTAATGAAAACATAAAAATCGGAAGAACTCTATAACTGGGATTGACATGTTAGCATTGATTTGAATTTATTATTGAATATCACATATAGTTTACAGTCATCAGGAGTTTGTTCATGAACAATAAATTTGAGAATAAAAGCATGAGTTTACATAATGCATACTTTACCTTAAAGGGAATGATATAATGTTAGACTCGAAGCGGCAACTCATATTGCTTTCATGCTACAGTCAAAGGAATTTTCGTTCAACTTCAAAGCTAAAGGGCATGCCTGTGTCCGTGCATGCCACAACCTTGAAATATCAAATATCAATATGTAACCTTACGACTTTCATTATCAGATGTGAAGGTGATATATATCAATATATAAAACATAACCTCACCATTAATTTTTTACTCATAAATTTTAATATGTTCAATTTAATGATAAGAATTGCATCAATTTCTAAAAATAAAATTATGCACATCCATTTTAGAACGAGTAAACAAATAAACGTATTCATGTGTATACATAAAATGACTTCGAAGATTCTTTATGAAAGAACGGTAACTAAAAAAGATGATAAATAAATTTTCTTTAGCAAAAAGTGGATAATAATATTTGACAATTATGATGAATAAAAATGAGCAACAGCAAATCTAAAAGGCCCGAAATCATAGGTCAGGGAATGAGCCCGAAATGAGCACAACCACACATCAATATATACACCCCCTGAAATCCACCGTTGGATTTTTTTTTGCACCATCCATATACATAATTTTCGGGCCCCCTAGCACAGTTCAATGAGCAATCATATCAAGATTTTATTAAATGAATGAAAGAATACTAACTATTAAATTTTTATTTATGATAGTGTACCTAAAAATAATTTGGTTTGACATTAACGATTTACTAAGGAGGAATAATTCATAACCCAAATCAGCATAAACAAAATACACATATAATGCAGAGCTAACCAAATGCTTATTCATCGCACCCAACATGCTGAAGATATATTATGATCAAAATCTTTCAATTTCCACCTATGACAACTCATTTCAAAGTTATAACCATTGTAGAATTAAGGTAAAAAAAATATTAATTGCCTTTAAATATCTTTATGCCTATATGTGATCAATATCCATGGTATAACTTCTTGTATGTTGACCTGAATGAATAATTTTGATCATGGATATAAGCTCTTCAACTAAAACCTTCAATGTTTCAATTATCGCATTCAAAGTTGCAAATTTATATTTGTAATTATATATATCTTATTAACCGTAAGATTACTACACATGCTATCAAGGGGGGCCACAAATGAGTAACAGTAGCAAGGATTACTTAAGCTATTTGTAATGGTAACATCAAATACATAACGACCACATACATGTATGGGTATTAAGAAAATTATTTGACCAAAGCTGCACAACCCTATTTGAAAAAATAATAATTAAATAATAGGTCAAATCTTAACTTTTTAGATTGCAGCAGTTTTAAGTTCTAGTGTTCCAAACTATTTTATATGCAACAGTAGTAACCCAAAAGACAACAGAAAGGATTAACATACCAGTGGTTGAATGCATCTAATTTTCATAATTAATGTACTAATCATGAATTCCGAAGTTGCATTAATACAGATTGAAAAATATAAACATACCAAGACTTCGCCTGTCGTGACCGTGTCCAGTGCTTTTTCTGTGAATGGTTTTGCCACAAACAGTTTGCATGTCCTGTTCTCATCTAAGAGAAGCACTGGTTCAGCCTCACTAATCACTACATAAATATGTTTAATAAT
This sequence comes from Allium sativum, assembly GCA_030737875.1. Lineage (NCBI taxonomy): Eukaryota > Viridiplantae > Streptophyta > Magnoliopsida > Asparagales > Amaryllidaceae > Allium > Allium sativum. Next base: position 902,094,226 of record CM060924.1, read on the forward strand.
AGTTGGAATACCTTTGGTGCCACACTTTTTTGGGGTAAATGTAAACTATCAATAATGCCCCTAGAAATTATTAAGTTTAATAATCCTAAAAAGTAGGATCTAATGAATAAAATTCATTTTCTAATTCAAAATGCTATTCTAGTTCAAAATGCCCACAATAGATATTAGTAGATCATAATATCGCTTATAATTAGGGTCTAACACATATACTTATTTAAAAATTCATTTTTTTAGTATGGTGCTAAGGGCACCCCAATATGTTCTTCCTAATACCGCAATAAAAAAAATAAAACTCATTAAATTTTGTATGCTTCCTAATACCACGTTACCTTTCCATTTTAATCTCTCACTCAATCATTATTTGGCGAACTAATCACATACTAAGCTAATCTAAATACCCTAATCTCTCGTAATCATTGTCTTCTTCGTATCTCTCGCGGGAAAATTCAAATTTGTATGGTAATCTCTCAATTGTTTGGTGATCAGAAAACCCTAATCTCTCACTTCCTCTTTTAGTTTGCTTCATTCAAGCTTTATTCACGGCTCTTGTATATTGCGACGTCAAATTCGTTGATTAGTTATAGATATAGGATTTAGCTTGTTGATCGGTTTTATAAATGAAACAAACAAATATTGAGCGAAATAGAAATAGGGTAAAACAGTGTGGTAGCCCCTATTTTTTAAATGTGTGGTATTAAAAAGGGTGTAATACTAATTCTTGTGGTATTTTTTAGTCATGGTATTAGGAAGAACATATTGGGGTGCCCTTAGCACCACACTTTTTTTATTGATTAATAATAGAAATGAAAATGCCCCACTACGTGAATAAATAAATCTCAATGCCCCTTAAAAATAGAATCTAAATCTAATATTCAAACTTTTTTACAAATTCAAACCATTTCCATCATGCTTAAAATTAGAATATAACCCATCAATGTCGTACAAACAAACAACATTTATTAATTATGAGTGTAAATAAAATTCAAATGAATAAAAAAAATTAATTTTTGCAACTTAGAAATAAACATTTTAAATTGACAACATATGTTTTTAACATAAAAACATGATTAAATATTTGTATAAATTATTTTATTTAAAATGTGTTAATCATATATAATTTATAAATAAATAAATAAATCACGTGTGAAGTGTGTGTCGTAACGCTCGCTCTAAATAATGCTAGTGAAAATTAGGGTATGAGACGACCCGATTTCCCGTTCTCACGGAAACAAGGGTTATCTTTGGAATATAACACCGAAACAGATAATAGCAGAACAGAATTAAATAAATACACCAGATAATGAACAACAAAATATACTGGATAAAAGTAATCATCAGAGTTACACAGTATACAGGATCTTACTTAGCACAAATACAGTTCAGCTATACATAAATGTCTACAGCGGAAATAAACAAAATATGTACAATAGGAGCTGAACAGCATAAAAAGAAATAAATGATAGAATCCATCTTCAGCTCCAGCTATCCAGAAAGAACCAGCTAAACCTGAATACAAGGCTGCCCGTGGAGAAAAAGGGGCACCCGAGTTTGAAAGTGAAACAAACTACGAGTCAGTCATGGGACTGGTATGAGAAATCCACTCAACACATATATAATTAGCTAATCACAGGACCACGCCACTTTCATGGAACGGGTTTACTCCATTGGATTGCCGGTGCTTTAAAACAAATCTTTCTTTTAAACATCGCTATGCTTTTTATAAAAATGAAGCCGCTATAAGACTCAGTTCCCATCACACAATGCAACGCAAACCGGAGGATAGAGTTTTACCTTATAATGGCCAAAATATGATTGATACGAATAAAACAAAGGCATTTGATATTATTGCTAGTGTTTATATGTTTTGAAGACAATTTCAAATCATAACTATCAATCATAGACGGCATGGGTACCATATATCATGTCGCCATATATATATACAATCAAAACCGCACGATGTCGTATTTGGAAATTGGATTTCCGTCATGAACCAAGGCAAAAGATAGTCCTTACCGAATTCGAGACAATCTAGCCCATGTCTCCGGAACAGCCGCAACTGCCCCTTGGATCGTCAGGGCCGGTCCACACGGAGTGGATTATAGTGCCTGAACAATACGTTCCTCCGCCCTTTGGGGCGTAAACGAGCCAACGAATGACTCCATCGGACCCGGATCGTCCGATCAAACCGAGGCGCCTCGCAACAGCAACAACCACATAGGTGAAAAGTATATAAATGTCAGGGCTGGTAGGTCACTGACACCACCCTAGCTAGAAAGAAACACATGCCCTCCCTGATGTCCTTCTCCCGTTTTAGGTTCATACCGGGGTGTGAGGCTCGCGAATTCACGTTATACACAAAGCTACGCCACACAGGCGGTGCTTTGATCATCACCACAAGACTTTGCTTTTCAACAGAAGTCCTGATCACAGCATCTTAGCATGCCACACAGGCAATTCATGCCATGCGACTGATGTCCATCGATATACAACCTCTGAGCTCGTGCGTCTCAGAGAAGGGCGTTAAGCAAAAGAATAAATTCTCCGCCGCCAAACAGATGTATATTTAACAGAAATCAATCAACACAGAATGAACTCCAATGTCAGACACACAGTCCATTTACAAGTCCGTTCTGGGTCTGAACGAAACCGGAGGCACTAAATACCTCGCAAACCCATCGATCACCACGTACGTCTGGACGATCACCACTCATTATCCATATTTCGGGATGCCTCCCAATCAGGACCTCGGTTACCATCCAAACGAGGTGAAGATCTCCGGTCTTCGACCACCGTCTTCATCTTTGAATTTCAATCGTCGGTCAATTATTCGAAATGAGAGTTAACTCGGCCTTTTCAAATAATTCACGCATATTTAGAATTTCAAATCAATTTATTTCAATGGTTAAATCATTCGACAACACCAATATTGTTCTTTAATGTAATTTTCACACCAAACACATTCAACCATCAAAAGCCACATAAATCAAGCAAATTCAGTTCATTTCCATTCCATATCGCTTATGATATTTTATAACTATTTATCGCTATTTTTATTTATTTTAAAATAGCCATTTTATTCAAAACGACGCTTCGGGCCATAAGGCGGCCGTGGCGCTGTTTTTCTTCAGATTTGATTTACACATATCTGAAAATCTAACCGTTGGATCTTCACAAAATTTACATCATTAGGAAGGTCTTTTCAAAACGAATCCAACGGTTCCAGTTTCGGGAAAATCCGACGGTCGGATCTCCCGGTACAATCGTTTGAAATTTTGATTTCAAAATACGAACTGCAGCGTCGTTATTCGATTAAATATAATTATATTTATATATATAAATAAATATAATCGTTTCTGGCGCTGTTTTTCTTCTGATTTGAATTAAACATTCCAGACAATCCAACCGTTGGATTTCTACAAAGTTGGCGCCGTTGGGAAGATATTTCCAAGGCGAACCCGACGGTTGAGGTTTCGGGAAAATCCAATGGTCGGATTTCCCGCACTAGTCGTTTGAAATCACGGTTTCAAAATACGAACGGCACGGCTTCGTTTCGTTTTAATTTTATTTATATTTATATATTTATATAAATATAGTTCATTCAATGATTTCAATATCGTTTTCACTTCAAATATTTTTCTAACACCTTAAAATTTTGGAAAATTTCGCCATAACCTCCCCTGCACCGGGAGCATCGGGAAATCGCAAATAGCGTTCCCGGTCCTTCTAATCTCAAAAAGAAAAAGAAAAAGCCAAGCGGCTAGCCAACAGGCTCATAAAATCATCACCCAAACAAAGCAGTAAACGTGTACCTATTTGTCGGGCACAAAATTTTATTCCTCTTCTCTAGCCCCTTTGCTATAACCTGTTCAATGAATATGCATGTACATATATATACAGTTCTTATCATTTATCATTTTCTATTCAACTTCATATTTGATTTCTATTTGGTTTAAAAACACCATTCATTCTAATGTCACATAAATAGGTGCAAATCATTTCATTAGCTGTTTAATGAATATTTCAACTCATATATGTTTATTTTGAACAAGTGGCTATTTCTAACACTTCACATTTCAACGATTTATGCATACAATAAAAATGTGATTTTTATTGTAAAACAGTTCATTTCAAAACACTATTTTTCTATATAGTTCATATAGGTGATAAAAATAGGATTTTTATCATAAAACAATTTCTTTTAAATCGAGGTTATTTTAAATAGTTCATATAGTCGATAAAAGGTGATTTTTATTATCAAACAATTTATTTCAAAATATGAATACCATTCAACACATGAATTTCTAATCAACGAATGAATATCAATTCAACACATGAATGTTTTCTATAGTTTTTATATATAGATCGAAATGTGATTTTTATTATCAAACAATTTATTTCAAATTATGAATACCATTCAACACATGAATTTCTAATCAACGAATGAATATCAATTCAACACATGAATGTTTTCTATAGTTTTTATATATAGATAAAAATGTGATTTTTATATTCAAACAATTTATTTCAAAATATGAATACCATTCAACACATGAATTTCTAATCAACGAATGAATATCAATTCAACACATGAATGTTTTCTATAGTTTTTATATATAGATAAAAATGTGATTTTTATATTCAAACAATTTATTTCAAAATATGAATACCATTCAACACATGAATTTCTAATCAACGAATGAATATCAATTCAACACATGAATGTTTTCTATAGTTTTTATATATAGATAAAAATGTGATTTTTATATTCAAACAATTTATTTCAAAATATGAATACCATTCAACACATGAATTTCTAATCAACGAATGAATATCAATTCAACACATGAAGGTTTTCTATTCAATGAATAAATATAGTTTAAGCATATGAAAATAATTCAAACACACGAATATTATTCAAAATTTCGGCAGCATAACGGCAGGGTAGTTAAACCGGGACCGTCCCTAGTACGGCTCCTCGCTCTACCTTAAAACCTCGCGGTTTTTGACAATGGGGATCATGCATCTAGTTCGCACGCAGGCGGCATGTATATATTTATTTCATTTCCACAAACTAATCCTATGTGGTTTCAACCAAATATTTCTCAACCACAAATGGGTATTTTTCAACCACAATCAACTAATATCAATCACAAACAATCCCAAACAATCATTCGCTATCAATCAATTTTCACAACAGTTTCAACCAATAAATATCGTCCATGGTTTGTGGACGAGGGGCGTATATATATATTATATAGCAATATACTTTTATTTCAACACATATATATATAGAAAAAGAAATTGAAGAGTGAGAAATTCTCACCAATAGCTATCCAACTTCACGACACTTCCTTTATAGAAATCTCCGCCAACCTCGCCTTTCGTCGCTTTGTTGCCCGTATTCTCTACATATGTAAAAATCGAGTTTTTACGAGGCTATTCAATATATAAAAATCGAATTTTTACTACGCTATTCAATATATAAAAATATGATTTTTTACTTCGACTTTCAATATATAAAAATATGATTTTTACTTCGACTTTCAATATATAAAAATATGATTTTTACTTCGACTTTCAATATATAAAAATATGATTTTTCTTTTTTTAAAGTTCAAATCTTTTTCCATTCTAAAGCTCACCTTTTTCTCTTTGAAGTTTAAACCTTTTCCTTTTAAAGTTTAAACCTTTTCCTTTTTAAAGTTTTAAAATAAAATCAGTTTTAAACTCTTTCGAAAATCAGTTTTTACTTTCTTTTAAAATCAGTTTTTATTCTTTTAAAAAATCTGTTTTTATTCTTTTAAAAAATCAGTTTTTACTTTCTTAAAAAATCAGTTTTTACTCTTTTTAAAAAATCAGTTTTTATTCTTTTAAAAAATCAGTTTTTACTTTCTTAAAAAAAAATCAGTTTTTATTCTTTTAAAAAATCAGTTTTTATTCTTTCAAAAAATCAGTTTTTACTTTCTTAAAAAATCAGTTTTTACTCTTTTTAAAAAATCAGTTTTTATTCTTTTAAAAAATCAGTTTTTACTTTCTTAAAAAAAATCAGTTTTTATTCTTTTTAAAAAATCAGTTTTTATTCTTTTAAAAAAATCAGTTTTTATTCTTTTTTAAAAAATCAGTTTTTTATTCTCTAAAAAAAATCAGTTTTCCAGAAATAATAAAAAACGAAATTTACAGTATTAAAATAAAAATAAGATTAAATGCTTACTGTAATCTGCGAAGGGGGGGGGGGGAGCGATGGCTTCGAGGGGGACGGCGTCGATGTCGGCAGCAGGAGGAAGAGTCGGCGAAGCGGAGGGTGGAGCGATGGCTTCGAGGGGGACTCGCGATTTGATTCGACGGGGGGCTCGTCTTCGTCGGAGCTCGCGCGATTAGGGGGCTTTGGGGGTTGCGCTAGGGTTTCGAACGGGGAGGCGGCTGAAGGCGGGCGGTGGCGTTCGCTTCAGGGGGGGGCGGCTGTCGATGTCTTTAGGGTTTTTTTTTCTTCTATTTCGAACTGTCTAATGAATCGGGGGGGGGGGGGGGGGGCAGGAAGAAGAAAAGGGAGGGAGATTATATTTTTTTTATTATTATTATTATTTAATTATTTATATTTTGCAAAAAGGTTGACTTTTACATACGACCTCGAAACGAGGCCTACCGCCTGTCGCCCATAGCGTTTTACCCCCATTCCGAACACAATGGGATATGTATCGTAAGCTGATTTGATCGTTACAATCAGTTCCCGTTGAATTTACATTTAAATCCCTATATTGAATTTTAAACGTACATTTCAAATTACCGGGGCCACATACTAACTAGAAAAATTCCAGAAAAATATTTTCTAGCTTCGTATTGACGATACGGTCCTAACAAAACTAGTTTCGTCGAATTCTGAGACCGTTTGAAAAATGGCCAATTTCCAGTCGATTAAAATCAACAGAAACTGGTCAAACGCGTTTTCCTTTGCCACGCTCACATATTGATTCGAAAAATTATGAAATTTTGAATCTGGCAATAACTTTACATCACGGACCCAACAAAAGTGGTTTCGTCGAAATCCGAGTTCGTTTGCAAAATGTCCATTTTTAAGGGCCTGAATTCCATAGCGACTATTCAGAATTTTCAACTGGACATATCTTTTGATTCCCGCTATCAAATTTCGATTGGTCGGATTCGTTGGAAAGATATTATCAATTAGATTCCATTATTTTTGGTTTCACTAAAATCCGGATTGTTTTGCATCCGGTATATTCAATTGAAGTTTGAAATCGAATTATCGAACTACCGCGCTATTTTCAATTCTATATATAATTATAATTAATTATATTCGTTTTCAAATGTCGATTCAAACTCAGTTTTCATCGCCTTTATTTAAAATATTTATTTTAAATATTTAAAATCCATTATTTTAGCCAATTTAAAAATTTTAAATTGGTTCAGATTTTCCGGGTCGTTACAATCTCCCCCACTTAAAACTTTTCGTCCCCGAAAAGGAATAAAGTCGAAAGTGGTTTGATAAATCTACAATCACACAATACAACAACCAATCCAATTTTTTTAACCTTTTTAACTTTTCAAATATATATCTTTTATATATATTAAAAAAATTACATTTCTAAAACCAGACTATATATATATAATCACAAATACGTTATCTAAAGACATATTACCCTCGACTCGTTCTGGGGCACTTCTGACCCCATCTCAACGAGTTGTTCTGATTCTGCTATACTCATACTAGGATATTGCTGATCCTATCTGTATGGAGTTACCCGTCCTAGAACACTACTGGTTCTATTTCTGACGAGTTCGTTCAAATGTTATATTCCAGAACAAAGCTTAACCAAAGCTCTGATACCACGATGAGACGACCCGATTTCCCGTTCTCACGGAAACAAGGGTTATCTTTGGAATATAACACCGAAACAGATAATAGCAGAACAGAATTAAATAAATACACCAGATAATGAACAACAAAATATACTGGATAAAAGTAATCATCAGAGTTACACAGTATACAGGATCTTACTTAGCACAAATACAGTTCAGCTATACATAAATGTCTACAGCGGAAATAAACAAAATATGTACAATAGGAGCTGAACAGCATAAAAAGAAATAAATGATAGAATCCATCTTCAGCTCCAGCTATCCAGAAAGAACCAGCTAAACCTGAATACAAGGCTGCCCGTGGAGAAAAAGGGTCACCCGAGTTTGAAAGTGAAACAAACTACGAGTCAGTCATGGGACTGGTATGAGAAATCCACTCAACACATATATAATTAGCTAATCACAGGACCACGCCACTTTCGTGGAACGGGTTTACTCCATTGGATTGCCGGTGCTTTAAAACAAATCTTTCTTTTAAACATCGCTATGCTTTTTATAAAAATGAAGCCGTTATAAGACTCAGTTCCCATCACACAATGCAACGCAAACCGAAGGATAGAGTTTTACCTTATAATGGCCAAAATATGATTGATACGAATAAAACAAAGGCATTTGATATTATTGCTAGTGTTTATATGTTTTGAAGACAATTTCAAATCATAACTATCAATCATAGACGGCATGGGTACCATATATCATGTCGCCATATATATATACAATCAAAACCGCACGATGTCGTATTTGGAAATTGGATTTCCGTCATGAACCAAGGCAAAAGATAGTCCTTACCGAATTCGAGACAATCTAGCCCATGTCTCCGGAACAGCCGCAACTGCCCCTTGGATCGTCAGGGCCGGTCCACACGGAGTGGATTATAGTGCCTGAACAATACGTTCCTCCGCCCTTTGGGGCGTAAACGAGCCAACGAATGACTCCATCGGACCCGGATCGTCCGATCAAACCGAGGCGCCTCGCAACAGCAACAACCACATAAGTGAAAAGTATATAAATGTCAGGGCTGGTAGGTCACTGACACTACCCTAGCTAGAAAGAAACGCATGCCCTCCCTGATGTCCTTCTCCCGTTTTAGGTTCATACCGGGGTGTGAGGCTCGCGAATTCACGTTATACACAAAGCTACGCCACACAGGCGGTGCTTTGATCATCACCACAAGACTTTGCTTTTCAACAGAAGTCCTGATCACAGCATCTTAGCATGCCACACAGGCAATTCATGCCATGCGACTGATGTCCATCGATATACAACCTCTGAGCTCGTGCGTCTCAGAGAAGGGCGTTAAGCAAAAGAATAAATTCTCCGCCGCCAAATAGATGTATATTTAACAGAAATCAATCAACACAGAATGAACTCCAATGTCAGACACACAGTCCATTTACAAGTCCGTTCTGGGTCTGAACGAAACCGGAGGCACTAAATACCTCGCAAACCCATCGATCACCACGTACGTCTGGACGATCACCACTCATTATCCATATTTCGGGATGCCTCCCAATCAGGACCTCGGTTACCATCCAAACGAGGTGAAGATCTCCGGTCTTCGACCACCGTCTTCATCTTTGAATTTCAATCGTCGGTCAATTATTCGAAATGAGAGTTAACTCGGCCTTTTCAAATAATTCACGCATATTTAGAATTTCAAATCAATTTATTTCAATGGTTAAATCATTCGACAACACCAATATTGTTCTTTAATGTAATTTTCACACCAAACACATTCAACCATCAAAAGCCACATAAATCAAGCAAATTCAGTTCATTTCCATTCCATATCGCTTATGATATTTTATAACTATTTATCGCTATTTTTATTTATTTTAAAATAGCCATTTTATTCAAAACGACGCTTCGGGCCATAAGGCGGCCGTGGCGCTGTTTTTCTTCAGATTTGATTTACACATATCTGAAAATCTAACCGTTGGATCTTCACAAAATTTACATCATTAGGAAGGTCTTTTCAAAACGAATCCAACGGTTCCAGTTTCGGGAAAATCCGACGGTCGGATCTCCCGGTACAATCGTTTGAAATTTTGATTTCAAAATACGAACTGCAGCGTCGTTATTCGATTAAATATAATTATATTTATATATATAAATAAATATAATCGTTTCTGGCGCTGTTTTTCTTCTGATTTGAATTAAACATTCCAGACAATCCAACCGTTGGATTTCTACAAAGTTGGCGCCGTTGGGAAGATATTTCCAAGGCGAACCCGACGGTTGAGGTTTCGGGAAAATCCAATGGTCGGATTTCCCGCACTAGTCGTTTGAAATCACGGTTTCAAAATACGAACGGCACGGCTTCGTTTCGTTTTATTTTTATTTTTATTTATATATTTATATAAATATAGTTCATTCAATGATTTCAATATCGTTTTCACTTCAAATATTTTTCTAACACCTTAAAATTTTGGAAAATTTCGCCATAACCTCCCCTGCACCGGGAGCATCGGGAAATCGCAAATAGCGTTCCCGGTCCTTCTAATCTCAAAAAGAAAAAGAAAAAGCCAAGCGGCTAGCCAACAGGCTCATAAAATCATCACCCAAACAAAGCAGTAAACGTGTACCTATTTGTCGGGCACAAAATTTTATTCCTCTTCTCTAGCCCCTTTGCTATAACCTGTTCAATGAATATGCATGTACATATATATACAGTTCTTATCATTTATCATTTTCTATTCAACTTCATATTTGATTTCTATTTGGTTTAAAAACACCATTCATTCTAATGTCACATAAATAGGTGCAAATCATTTCATTAGCTGTTTAATGAATATTTCAACTCATATATGTTTATTTTGAACAAGTGGCTATTTCTAACACTTCACATTTCAACGATTTATGCATACAATAAAAATGTGATTTTTATTGTAAAACAGTTCATTTCAAAACACTATTTTTCTATATAGTTCATATAGGTGATAAAAATAGGATTTTTATCATAAAACAATTTCTTTTAAATCGAGGTTATTTTAAATAGTTCATATAGTCGATAAAAGGTGATTTTTATTATCAAACAATTTATTTCAAAATATGAATACCATTCAACACATGAATTTCTAATCAACGAATGAATATCAATTCAACACATGGATGTTTTCTATAGTTTTTATATATAGATCGAAATGTGATTTTTATTATCAAACAATTTATTTCAAATTATGAATACCATTCAACACATGAATTTCTAATCAACGAATGAATATCAATTCAACACATGAATGTTTTCTATAGTTTTTATATATAGATAAAAATGTGATTTTTATATTCAAACAATTTATTTCAAAATATGAATACCATTCAACACATGAATTTCTAATCAACGAATGAATATCAATTCAACACATGAATGTTTTCTATAGTTTTTATATATAGATAAAAATGTGATTTTTATATTCAAACAATTTATTTCAAAATATGAATACCATTCAACACATGAATTTCTAATCAACGAATGAATATCAATTCAACACATGAATGTTTTCTATAGTTTTTATATATAGATAAAAATGTGATTTTTATATTCAAACAATTTATTTCAAAATATGAATACCATTCAACACATGAATTTCTAATCAACGAATGAATATCAATTCAACACATGAAGGTTTTCTATTCAATGAATAAATATAGTTTAAGCATATGAAAATAATTCAAACACACGAATATTATTCAAAATTTCGGCAGCATAACGGCAGGGTAGTTAAACCGGGACCGTCCCTAGTACGGCTCCTCGCTCTACCTTAAAACCTCGCGGTTTTTGACAATGGGGATCATGCATCTAATTCGCACGATGGCGGCATGTATATATTTATTTCATTTCCACAAACTAATCCTATGTGGTTTCAACCAAATATTTCTCAACCACAAATGGGTATTTTTCAACCACAATCAACTAATATCAATCACAAACAATCCCAAACAATCATTCGCTATCAATCAATTTTCACAACAGTTTCAACCAATAAATATCGTCCATGGTTTATGGACGAGGGGCGTATATATATATATATATTATATAGCAATATACTTTTATTTCAACACATATATATATAGAAAAAGAAATTGAAGAGTGAGAAATTCTCACCAATAGCTATCCAACTTCACGACACTTCCTTTATAGAAATCTTCGCCAACCTCGCCTTTCGTCGCTTTGTTGCCCGTATTCTCTACATATGTAAAAATCGAGTTTTTAGGAGGCTATTCAATATATAAAAATCGAATTTTTACTACGCTATTCAATATATAAAAATATGATTTTTACTTCGACTTTCAATATATAAAAATATGATTTTTACTTCGACTTTCAATATATAAAAATATGATTTTTACTTCGACTTTCAATATATAAAAATATGATTTTTCTTTTTTTAAAGTTCAAATCTTTTTCCATTCTAAAGCTCACCTTTTTCTCTTTGAAGTTTAAACCTTTTCCTTTTAAAGTTTAAACCTTTTCCTTTTTAAAGTTTTAAAATAAAATCAGTTTTAAACTCTTTCGAAAATCAGTTTTTACTTTCTTTTAAAATCAGTTTTTATTCTTTTAAAAAATCAGTTTTTATTCTTTTAAAAAATCAGTTTTTACTTTCTTAAAAAATCAGTTTTTACTCTTTTTAAAAAATCAGTTTTTATTCTTTTAAAAAATCAGTTTTTACTTTCTTAAAAAAAATCAGTTTTTATTCTTTAAAAAAATCAGTTTTTATTCTTTTAAAAATCAGTTTTTACTTTCTTAAAAAATCAGTTTTTACTCTTTTTAAAAAATCAGTTTTTATTCTTTTAAAAAATCAGTTTTTACTTTCTTAAAAAAAATCAGTTTTTATTCTTTTTAAAAAATCAGTTTTTATTCTTTTTAAAAAATCAGTTTTTATTCTTTTTTAAAAAATCAGTTTTTTATTCTCTAAAAAAAATCAGTTTTCCAGAAATAATAAAAAACGAAATTTACAGTATTAAAATAAAAATAAGATTAAATGCTTACTGTAATCTGCGAAGGGGGGGGGGAGCGATGGCTTCGAGGGGGACGGCGTCGATGTCGGCAGCAGGAGGAAGAGTCGGCGAAGCGGAGGGTGGAGCGATGGCTTCGAGGGGGACTCACGATTTGATTCGACGGGGGGGGGGGGGGGGGGCTCGTCTTCGTCGGAGCTCGCGCGATTAGGGGGCTTTGGGGGTTGCGCTAGGGTTTCGAACGGGGAGGCGGCTGAAGGCGGGCGGTGGCGTTCGCTTCAAGGGGGGGGGGCTGTCGATGTCTTTAGGATTTTTTTCTTCTATTTCGAACTGTCTAATGAATCGGGGGGGGGGGGGGCAGGAAGAAGAAAAGGGAGGGAGATTATATTTTTTTTTTATTATTATTATTTAATTATTTATATTTTGCAAAAAGGTTGACTTTTACATACGACCTCGAAACGAGGCCTACCGCCTGTCGCCCATAGCGTTTTACCCCCATTCCGAACACAATGGGATATGTATCGTAAGCTGATTTGATCATTACAATCAGTTCCCGTTGAATTTACATTTAAATCCCTATATTGAATTTTAAACGTACATTTCAAATTACCGGGGCCACATACTAACTAGAAAAATTCCAGAAAAATATTTTCTAGCTTCGTATTGACGATACGGTCCTAACAAAACTAGTTTCGTCGAATTCTGAGACTGTTTGAAAAATGGCCAATTTCCAGTCGATTAAAATCAACAGAAACTGGTCAAACGCGTTTTCCTTTGCCACGCTCACATATTGATTCGAAAAATTATGAAATTTTGAATCTAGCAATAACTTTACATCACGGACCCAACAAAAGTGGTTTCGTCGAAATCCAAGTTCGTTTGCAAAATGTCCATTTTTAAGGGCCTGAATTCCATAGCGACTATTCAGAATTTTCAACTGGACATATCTTTTGATTCCCGCTATCAAATTTCGATTGGTCGGATTCGTTGGAAAGATATTATCAATTAGATTCCATTATTTTTGGTTTCACTAAAATCCGGATTGTTTTGCATCCGGTATATTCAATTGAAGTTTGAAATCGAATTATCGAACTACCGCGCTATTTTCAATTCTATATATAATTATAATTAATTATATTCGTTTTCAAATGTCGATTCAAACTCAGTTTTCATCGCCTTTATTTAAAATATTTATTTTAAATATTTAAAATCCATTATTTTAGCCAATTTAAAATTTTTAAATTGGTTCAGATTTTCCGGGTCGTTACAGGGTATTACAAATTCCCCTAGTCAAAGAGTTTCTCCTTCCAAATTATAATAAGACAGCAACGATCATAGATATAAAACACAACATCAGAACCAATCAAGATAAGTATATCTAACCATGTCATCTATCTCCCAAGTGTTGTCTTTTTCATCATCACCGGACTAGAACATTCCAATCTGATTATCTTGTACGTTTGCTTCTTCTCATCCTTACCCACAATACAAACTGGTTGCCTAATATAGTCATGTCAAGTTCCACAACTGAATCTTCTAATGCAGCTAGAGTGTTAATAGTCTTTGGATCTCGAATGTACATCATAAGGTGAGAAATATGACAAACATTATGGACGTTGTAACATATCCTACACCCCTTAACACCCCAAACAAGTCATAGTAAGAAATGTGGAGCATATAAATATAACAAAACTATCACAAAAACTAGGATTCACAAGACATGACGTAAAACATTTTTACAATGGAAACGAAATAAATAAAACTTTCTAAAAAGTATCGTTTCATAAATCATTTCATTGCATCAAAGTCTCAAAACCACTCACAATATCAAAGTATATGAAATGACCCGGATTTTCAAACCAAATTGATTTAAATAATGCATATGATTTTAAATATATTATTTGAAACATGATTTCAGTTTTGTAATGAGTTGAATCAGATACTTATATTAAGTTGGATTTTTTTTATCAATTTTTAGTTATTAACCAATATATCGTAAAGAATCCAAAATAGAATTTTATCAAATTTAATTTGATTAATCATTTGAAAATATCAGCTTTTATCAAAACAAATTATTCATAGCATTGTGATTACTAAACTAAGATATATGATAACATTCCATTATAAGACTTCTAAAAACCAACTACCACACTTCAATTATGTAATAGAAAACCTTTTGTAACATTTGTAAAATGCTACTATATATATTATTTTAATGCAAGAACACATGTCACCCTTAGAAACACTTAAGGCAAGGTGGCATAATCTAATTCAAGCTTAAACAAGTGTCACTCCTTAACACTAGAATGGGAAAAGTGTCCCCTAACCAATTTATCCTAATACCCTCCTTCCTAGCTTATTTAAACAACCTCCTCCTTACCATTCTACTCACTCTTCTCAATTCACTTTCTCCTTCACCATCTTCTTCCTTCCCCTTCCCTTCTTTCCTTCCGGTCATGACCTCCTAGTCCAGTCCGAGCACTCCTTCCACTTCCTCCATTCGGCCAAGCATCCCATGTCCACCGCCTGACTCCACCACCCGACCTCCGCAACCTCTCTCTCCCTCTTCCATTCGACCCAAACACCTCCTCCTTCACCTACTCCCATTCAGCCACCACACCCAAATCAAGGCCTACCAAACCATTTAGCCTCTACCCATCCCTCATGCCCTGCACCACCACCCTCACTGACCCTTACACTACCTAGGCCAAACCCTCCACATATATAAAAAATATAATATATATTGTCTAGAAAAATTAAAAAAGAAATGAAAATTAGGAGAAGCAGGAGTGAAGACGGTAGAAAGATTCGTTGGTTCTAGTATAAATCCTGCCATGGAAATGAAGGTGAGAACTACTATTAGCAACATTTGGGATGTTTATTATAATCATAATCTGATCATATTGGTTCCTTTGTGGTTTTTATGGATGTTACTATAGTTATCAATATTTGTGTGAGTATAAGCTTTAATTATCGTAATGCTTATATTACGAACACTATGATACAGAAAAATGGTAGCTATGGATGTGATCGTGCTTGTTATTAGTGATAATATAACATACTTCACATGTTACACCCACATATATGGAATTATATAGGTATTGATTATGTCTCATTCCATTTTGATGATATAAGTGGATATTATATTCATTTAAGTGAAAAAATAAAAGTTGAGATTTTATATCCGAAACTGGATAGAAATGAAATTAAAGTGGTTATGAAAAACTTCGCGAAGGTGAAAATTTATTTGAACAAAGATTTGTTAGAAATGGCGTGTTTAATTTCAAAGTGAATAGCGAAATCAATTTGAAATAATAATTTTGAAATTGAATTTGGATTAGCCATGTAAATGATGTTTTAAACTCAAATTAAAAGTTTCATTAAGTTTATATAATTTTTTATTTGAGATTTGGAAGGTTAGGATTTCAGAAAGTTAGATTTAAAAAAAATATTATTATATTAATAAAATAATAATATAATATTCATCTAAAATGAATATTTATTTTTAAAAAGTTGATATATTGATTCAAAACGAAGCTATATAAACATACTTAGAGCAAAACAAATTAATTATGTTTATTTTAAATGAATTATAAACATACTTAGAGCAAAACAAATTAATTTCAAGTTAAAGTTGAAATAAAGTTAGAATAGAGCTAGTCGCACTGTGATAGTCTGCGAATTTCGACCATCAATGTAATACCCCACATCCTTTAGTGTCACTCACAAAGGGAATGCACTAAGTTCTGTGGAGCATTTAGGGTAGGAGATGCAGATAAATTACAAGACAGACAAAATTAAAACAGCGGAAAATAAAACTTTACTTTATTGATAAAATAGTTTGTACAACAATTGTTTTCCAATATCAAAGTATCATCTGTCTTACAAAATAAAGAAGCATAAAATAACATTTATATTCCCCAATGTAGCATTAGCCAGCCATAGCAAGAGAATCCAAGCAAATCTTCGACTAATCTTCAAGTTGGGAAAGAGTAACAGTCAATCTAATCTGAGCTATACTATTCTCTCCTTTACAACCTGGGGGGGGGGGAGACGGAAGAAAAGAAAGCGAAAGAAAACAAAGTCAGACATAAAGTCTGGTAAGTTCAGTAACTTTTAGCATGTGAACAGGGAAAAGCAACACGACATGAATTAACTGAATACAAGATAATACCGTGATGATAGGGCCAACAAGATAACATAAGATTAACGCAAGATATGCTAAGGCAAGATAATGTATGCTTCACTACTTTCTCTATTATTCTGGTTTCTATATCTCTGCACCGCCTAACTAGTGTCTCAACTAGTAATCTGTATAAAATGATAACGTGATCCCAATCCCCGTAATCGTGGTTGCCTTTAGGTGTATATCTATTATTTATTACCTAGATCTAATCTGGGGTTTTCTATCGAGCGCTTTCTAGATTCGAATAGGCTTTATGCGACTTATCTAATACTTCTCGGATTCAGGGTTTATGCCACCTAGGTCCAACTAGGGATTATGCTACCTGTCGAACGGTGCCCCTAGTCTAGGACACACTACCCAGAGCGATAAGTGTTCCTAGACTTTACGTCCCAATCGTATCGTAACGTGCTATATATCTAGTTGCACATGTCCTCTATATGTGCGGCCCGAGTCCCGTGGCAGGGCTAATCAAGAAACACGGAACTCGGTCGGGAGCTTTACGTTATCTGCCGATGCAGATGCTAAGGTCTGTTTTTCCAGTGGCTATGGTCCTACTCGACCCCTCCCTCAACTAATGAAAGACACACCTAAAAAATGAGAACTATACGCAGGCCCTCTATGCCCCACTAACCTATGGCCATCCTCAACCATAACTAGATAGCAAGTATATGGTCTTTTGGAGTTCTCCACCTTTCCGCTTTATGTATCTCGACTGACTCAAGATGGTAGGTAGACGACGAGTCGCTATCACAGGGCTACTGGTCTCGCCGAATCACGCTGGTCCATCCTAGTCTTTAGGTTGGCATATATTGCAACCAAGGCATACCCTTGGTTCTTTTCACGCAGACCTTAACCTCTGTGAGCCCAGGCGGATCATCTGCATTCTCACAGAGGGATACCAAGAGTACCCTTACGTCCCCTCAAAGCCTCGGGCTTCGTAGCCCAATTCGTTGGAGCCTTCTTTAAGATCAGATGGACGTTCGCTCCTCTTCGTGTTATACTAAGGATTACTACTTAATTTTTCTAACTAAGGTTTACCAGTTAGTTTATTTAACTAAGGTTTACTTACTTAGTTCGGTTTACCACTTAGTCCATTTAACTAAGGTTTACTTACTTAGTTCTCTTTCTCGTCAAGTTGGATTGGCTAAGTGTCGTTAGTCAATTTAAGTTAACTTGACCCATTCATTTATCATGTTAAACAGGTTAAGTGTTATCAGTAATTCATGTTGACTTAACCCTACCCCAAACCAAGTTATATTGGTTAAGTATTTTCTTATTACTTAACCCTACCCATTCACCTTGTATTGGTTAAATGTTCCCTTTAACCTAACCTTGACCATCTGTTCTGACTGACATGTTATAATGGTTAAGTGTTTCCTTAGCTAACTTAACCCTAACATCTGTTTAGCTAACATGTTCTAATGGTTAAGTATTATCCCTTCATGTTTAACTTAACCCTCATTCATTTATCACACTCTGATGGTTAAGTGTTCAAGTTTACTTAACCCTACGTTCTAGTCCCATTAACATACTAAATTGGCTAAGTGTATTAACTTTACTTATCCCCAACCTCTAGTCTAGTTAACATGTTAAATTGGCTAAGTGTATTGAATTTACTTAACCCCCACTTTCTAGTCTGGTTAACATATTAAATTGGCTAAGTGTTTTTCTTAGTTACTTAACCCCTACAAATCTTGTCTTGTTACCATGTTAAGTTGGTTAAGTGTTCTAGTTAACTTAACCCTATTGTTCTAACTTAATTGTGTTAAGTTGGTTAAGTGTTCCTATGGACTTAACCCTCCCATTCTAGCTTAATTGTGTTAAGTTGGTTAAGTGTTCTTATGGACTTAACCTCCCATTCTAGCTTAACTTTAATTGTCTTATTAAAGCACCAGCCACTCACATTAGACATGTATTGTTGTGGCTGCCGGTATGCCGGTTGGTTCCGGGCAGTCTTACACCACAACTCAGTCTAACCTCGGGCCTTTATCGGACTCAATGCCTTAACCTCCCACATTGGATAGGTATTGTCGTGATCACTGGACAGCCAGGCGGGTCCGGGCAGGTTTACATCACAACTCAATCCAACCTTGGGTTAAGCATGTTCGTATTGTCTAAATTTACTTTTCTCATTTAGGATAAATTCTATAAGTAAATTTTCCCTAATTTACTTATTCCATTATTACTCTTTTAATGTACATTGTCAACATTTATTATTATGGCCCATTTTCCCTATATATCATCTTTATAGTTTTTGGTATGTAAATTATACCAAATTAAGTGTCACTAACCATGATTATTCTAAACATGACAATTACTCACAATTATGACTAAATTCAAAATTTGTGCTAATATACTTATTATGCCAAATTAACTTTAATTGACCCAATTCTGATTTAACATCCTAATTTACAGTTTATGGCAAGACTAGAATTATTATTCTAGTTTACCGTTTACGCCTAAAACTTAGCTTACTTGCCAATACTAAATTTAATATGTCAAATTACATATTCCATAATTCATGTCAAATTTTCAAATTTGCGTTCTAATAAACATGCCATAATACATGTTCTAAATTATGTCAATCATAATTATGTTAATGTTCCACATTATGCCAATTTCCAAGTTTACAACCATGTTTAAGTCAAATTTATGATTTGCCTAAATCGTATTCCCATCGTTCGTGTAATCGTGATTTCATCCTATATTATAGATAAATCTAGATTCGTGGATAAAAAGGGAATGAACCAAAATGCCATGAAAAGATAGACATAATGACTGGCAGAAGATGATAATTCACTAATCACAAATCTAACAAATTACACTGAATAAATTGATTAAAGCATCGAAGGCCTATAGATCTGATAATATTATGACATAAAAAGCGTTGAACAAATAACATAGGTTCAAGTATATGGGTAGATCTAACTTAATAGATAAATTCCCATAATCAAGATCCAAGGATAATTAAGAATAAACTGAATTGATAATCAAGTTTAGA
This sequence comes from Allium sativum, assembly GCA_030737875.1. Taxonomy (NCBI): domain Eukaryota; kingdom Viridiplantae; phylum Streptophyta; class Magnoliopsida; order Asparagales; family Amaryllidaceae; genus Allium; species Allium sativum. Next base: position 902,114,244 of record CM060924.1, read on the forward strand.
TCCAATCTCAAGTCACAATCCTAGGCAATAATATCATGTTCATGAATCATAGGTAATTATCCACTATTGTCCTTGTCATAGTCATAGGCATTGGTTTATGCTCCTAGTCAAAGGCTTATGTTCATAGTCAAAGGCTTATGTTCATAGTCAAAGGCTTATGGTTTCAAAGGCTACAGTTCCATAGTCATAATCTTAAGCATTGGCAATTTAGTCACAATGTGTTCTAGGCCATAATCAAGAATCAGATCCAAAGTCATAAACAAGCACAGATTCAATGAAATGATAAGGCATATTTCTTATATTCTTTTAATTTCATGTCACAAATAGAAAAGGCGTTCAAATCTAAAAAGTAACCGACTTACATTGATTGGATCTAGAAAAGAATAGAAAGATAGCGTTGCTTGAAGCCGTTGAATCTTTACTTGAATCCTAACTTGTTTTGAATCTTCTCTTGAAAGACTTGAGCAGCATATCCTCGTCTTGATTTATATTTTATTTTAATCTATTTATTTAGATTTAGAGGAAGAAGAATAAGCCATTTCCATCAAGAATTTGTGCAGCATAAGGTTAGAGAAGAATGGTGCAAAGAGAAGGAGACTAGGGGGCTGTTTATATAGGATTGCAAGTTAATTTGAGCCGTCGATGAAGCCAAGGTTAATGTAACAACCCGGAAAATGCGAGCCAGTTTAAAATTTTTATTTTGGCAATTTTAGCGAATTTTGAATATTTAAAATAGATTATTTTAAATAATATAGACGTGAAATTTATTTTGAACAGAATTCGACGTATATATTTATATACGTCGTCGTTAGAATATATAATAATTATATATAATTATAAAAGGAATTGAAAATGGCGCGGTAGTTCGAAAATTCGATTTCTAATTTCAAATGAATATACAGAATTCAATATAAGTCAGAATTGAACGAAACAAGAAATATTTGAATCTGTATAACTATATCTTTGTAACGAAGTTAACAAACTGAGATTTCATTTTAGAAATGATAAGATATGTCCAGTTTAAAATTAGAAATAGTCGCTGTGGAATTTATATATATTTTTATATATATAAGGCCCTTAAAAATAGCAATTTTGCAAACGACCTCGGATTTCGACGAAACCACTTTTGTTGGGTCCGCAGTGTAAAGTTATTGCTAGATTTCAAATTTCATAATTTTTCGAATCAATATGTAAGCGTGGCAAAGGAAAACGCGTTTGACCGGTTTCAGTTGATTTTAATCGACTGGAAATTGGCCATTTTTCAAACGGTCTCAGAATTCGACGAAACTAGTTTTGTTAGGACCGTATCGTCAATACGAAGCTAGAAAATATTTTTCTGGAATTTTTCTAGTTAGTATGTGACCCCGGTAATTTGAAATGTGCGTTTAAAATTCAATATAATGATTTAAATGAAAATTCAAAAAGAAACTGACTATAACGATCGAATCAGCTTGCGATATATATCCCATTGTGTTCAGAATAGGGGTAGAACGCTATGGACGACAGGCGGTGGGCCTCGTTTAGAGGTCGTATGTGAAAGTCAACTTTTTAATAATTAAATAATAATATAAAATAAAAAAAAATATATATATCTCTTCCTACTTTATATCTCTGCCCCCCCCCCCCCCGTTCAACAGAAAACGATTTATAAAAAAAAAAAAAAAAAGAGAGAAAGCGATTCGAAGACCCGCCGCCACCCTCGGGGGACACCGCCGCCAGCGAGGCGCAACCCTTCCCTCCCCCTTCGATCGGCAACGCCTCCGCCCTCCCAGTCCCCCTTCTCCTCAATACCCGCTCAGCCTGTATCCCCAAATCGCGACCCTTACCTCCGACAGAGCGCCGAACCCTAGCCGCCGCCTCTGGCCAAACACGACCCCCTCCTCCTATGCTTCTCTCTCCTCTGTCGCTCGATGACGAGGAACCCCCCCCTCGCTCGCGGTGACGAGAAACCCCCCCTGCTGCTGCTCGATGACGAGGAACCCCCCCAGTAAGTCTTTTCTTTTATTTATTTATTTTATTTTGTTTTATATATAAACTGAAAATGAAAAAGATAAAATACTGTACTGATTTTATAAAATGATTAAAACTGATTTTTAATAAATAGAAAACTGTTTTTTTATATAATAGAAAACTGATTTTTAATAAATAGAAAACTGTTTTTTTATATAATAGAAAACTGATTTTTAATAAATAGAAAACTGTTTTTTTTATATAATAGAAAACTGATTTTTAATAAATAGAAAACTGTTTTTTTTATATAATAGAAAACTGATTTTTAATCAATAGAAAATTGATTTTTATAGAATGAAAAATCTAATTTTTATATGTTAAACTTCGAATAGAAAATCTAATTTTTTATATGTTAAACTTCGAATAGAAAATCTAATTTTTATATGTTAAACTTCGAATGGAAAATCTAATTTTTATATGCTGAACTTCGAATGAAAATCTAATTTTTATATGTTAAACTTCGAATGGAAAATCTAATTTTTTATATATTGAACTTTGAAATAAAAATTCGATTTTTATATATTGAACTTTGAAGTAAAAATTTGATTTTTATATATTGAACTTTGAAGTATAAATTCGATTTTTATATATTGAACTTTGAAGTAAAAATTTGATTTTTATATATTGAACTTTGAAGTAAAAATTTGATTTTTATATATTGAACTTTGAAGTATAAATTCGATTTTTATATATATTGAACTTTGAAGTAAAAATTCAATTTTTATATATTGAATAGCGAACTAAAAATTCAATTTTTATATATTGAATAGCGAACTAAAAATTCGATTTTTATATATTGAATAGCGAAGTAAAAACTTGATTTTTACATATGTAGTGAAAGCGGACAACGAAGCTGACGAAGATGCGAAAACAATGAAGATTTCTACCAATGAAGAGCCGTGGAGCTAGGATAGCTATCTGTGAGAATTTCTCACCTTTCAATTTCTTTTCTAATTATATATATATGCTAGGATGCAGACGGTGCTTAGTAGCACCCGACACAATCGTCCACAGACCATGGACTTGTTTGTTTGGTTGCATAGCTTAGTTATATGATTTGATTTGAATTTGGTTGTTTGGTGAATTTGATTGATGTGTGAATGGCGTGGGCCTTCACTAAACCGGGGATAAGGCTAGGCCTTGTCCCGTTTCTAGTATCGTGCCGTTATGCCGCCGAAATTTTCTAAAATAAGTTAGAAAAATAAAAATATCATTTTATTTAAAGAATGAACTGAATAGAAATTCATATGTTGGAATAAAATGTTTTATCGTTAAAAATATAATTTTTAACGTGAATATGAATCTAGTGAAAGTGAATAAATAAATATTCATTTACAAACCAGATGGTTTGTTTATGTACACTTATTTGAATGACATTGATTGGGACGATAAATTTTACACATCGCCCAACAGCACAAATAAAATATGTGTTTGATTGTTTGAAACCCCACACGGGTGTTGGGATGAAATTTGAAGTTCACTCATCCTGATTGATTAAATATGTCGATCGATTGATTGACAGGCTGTTATAAGCGTTAGATATCTATATTTGATGCTTATACAGTGTAGTGCACTTTGGTTGATGGTTGATTATTTTTCAATGCTATTATACATGTGTTGTATGAAAATCCATATAATTAACTTTATATGGTAATTGTTTGGGCCTCATTCCAATTTGAAAAATAAAGAATATTATAAAATAAAAGTTCATGTGTTGACAGTACTCATTCATTGAGATTGGTCATGTGTTGAACGAAATATTTTGATAATAACAACTATTTTGAAAAAGAAATATTTGAAATAGAATATTTGAAAATAGAAATTTATGAAGCCGTGTATGGACGCCATTTTGACGTGAACGATATTTATATCGATTTGAAAAGGATTTCGAAATGAATTGAATTGAAAACGATTTCGAAATGAATTGAATTGAAAACGATTTCGAAATGAATTGAATTGAAAACGAATTCAAAATGAATTGAAAACGATTTCGAAATGAATTGAATTGAAAACGAATTCAAAATGAATTGAAAACGATTTCGAAATGAATTGAATTGAAAACGAATTCAAAATGAATTGAAAACGATTTCGAAATGAATTGAATTGAAAACGAATTCAAAATGAATTGAAAACGATTTCGAAATGAATTGAATTGAAATGAATTCAAATTGAATTGAAATTCGAATTGAATAGAAATGAATTTTAAAACGAATTTATAAAGAAGAATTCAATTTTGATTTGAATTGAAAAGAAAGTTGAAATAGCTTTTGAAACGATTTTAAAACTATTTATATAATTCGTTTTAAATAGAAATCGACGAAATATATATTATATATATTATATATATAATATAATGGCCTGAATAGAACGCGCCGCGCCGCGGCAGTTCGTGAATTTCGACCATTTATTTCAAACGGACATTGCGGGAGATCCGACCGTCGGATTCTCCTAAAACCGGAACCGTTGGGTTCGTATCGAAAAGAGCTTTCTAATGAATATTAGAAATTAGAAATCTAACGGTTGGATTTGGAATTATGTCCAAATCAAACTCGAAAAAAGGTCGCTGTAAGTGCAGTTCGATGGCCATTGATGGAAATCGACTGTACGGGCCTTGATAAAATTATTAAAAATAGTAATAATTTGTGTAAAATCATTAGAAATGATTTAGAAAGAATTGGGATGAAAAACTCCCTATTTGAAAAGATAAAAATAGATTTTTATCGAATTGAACTAGTTTTGAACTAGAATTATAATTCTATTTATTTTTAAATAAATAAATTGAATTCGAAAAGGGTTTTAAAAATAACCAAAATTTCCAATGATTGCATTGGAGTGGATTTAAATCGAAATTGTCTTCGGAATATTTCGATGTTGGAATTCGTGATATTACAGGTGTTGTTATGGAAATTTGAAAGATATATATATTTATATCGTTATTTCCAATACGACATTTGTTAGTCGTAGAATTCGATATTGAATATAAGCTGATATATTTTTTATTCAGAGTCTTGTATTGAATATCGAATGTGATTTGGGTTTGTCGTGAATGGTGTCTTCACTAACACTGTTCTTGAACCCAGTTGAGAAAAGATTAAATCTTTTTATTTAGATTTAATGAAGTGTACCAATTAAATAATATTTAATTGGAATTGAATTGATATTGATTTTTGGGTTTATCGTGAACAGTGTTTTAAATAACACTTGTTCTTTAACCCGATAATTAATGAATGTGATTTGGGTTTGTCGTGAATGGTGTCTTCACTAACACTGTTCTTGAACCCAGTTGAGAAAAGATTAAATCTTTTTATTTAGATTTAATGAAGTGTACCAATTAAATAATATTTAATTGGAATTGAATTGATATTGATTTTTGGGTTTATCGTGAACAGTGTTTTAAATAACACTTGTTCTTTAACCCGATAATTAATGAATGTGATTTGGGTTTGTCGTGAATGGTGTCTTCACTAACACTGTTCTTGAACCCAGTTGAGAAAAGATTAAATCTTTTTATTTAGATTTAATGAAGTGTACCAATTAAATGATATTTAATTGGAATTGAATGGATATTGATTTTTGGGTTTATCGTGAACAGTGTTTTAAATAACACTTGTTCTTTAACCCGATAATTAATGGGATGTGACTTTGGGTTTATCGTGAACCGTGTTTTAAATGACACTGATTCTTTAACCCAGTCACAGATTAAAACTAAGTGGAGTTTTAATGAATCTTTAATTAGATTGAAAAGATCGAGAATGGAGTATCACCAGTTTTGCTCCAGGCGATAGTTAAATCTTTAATTAGATTTGAACGTGAAATTTAGAAACTAACTGTCGGTTAGCTAAGTAGAATGGTTTTCTGGATATTGATCTGATGTTGGTTTCGGCCTTCGGGGTTAATATTTGGGGAATTATTCTCTTGATTAATTTACGGTTAATGACTAATGAGTTGGAATGAGGCGTATGTTGTGTTTGTGTAACACTTTTATAATATATACGCGAGTTATTCGGAAAGACCGGGTTTATCCCATTCTGAATAACTGATACGACGATAAGTCGAAGATGAAGACGATGGTCGAAGACCGGAGGTCTTCACGTCGTTTGGGTGATAACTGATGATCTTGATTGGGCTGTACACCCAAGAAGATGGAAACAGTTAGTGATCGTCCAGACGTACTTGGAGATCGATGGATATGCGGGGTACTAGGTGCCTCCGGTTTCGTTCAGACCCAGAACGGACTTGTAAATGGACTGTGTGTCTGACATCGGATTTCATTCTGTGTGACTGATATCGGTTGCATAGGATGGTTTGCCTGTGTGGCATGCTAAGATGCAAATGATCAAGGCTTCTGTTGAAAAGCAAAGTCTTGTGGTGATGATCAAAGCAAGGCCTTTGTGGCATAGCTTTGTGTAACGTTGATTCGCGAGTTTCACACCCGGTATGAACCAAAAACGGGAGAGGACGTCAGGGAGGGCATGCGTTTCTTCCTAGCTAGAAGTGGCGTCAGTGGTTTTACACGCCCTGACGAGTTTGACTTATGTGGTTGTTGCTGTTGCGAGGCGCCTCGGATTGATCGGTCGTTCTCGAACCGATGGAGTCATTTAGTGGCTCATTTACGCCCCAAAGGGCGGGGGAACGCATGTTCAGGCATTTTAATCCACTCCGTGTGGACCGGCCCTGACGATCCAAGGGTCGATGCGCTCTGACCCTGTGGCTCGGGCTAGGCAGTCATGAAAACGGTTGAGGACTATCTTTTGCCTCGGTTCATAGACGGAAATCCAATTTCCAAATACGTGACATTTGCGGTTTTATTTGTAAACCTATATATGGCGACATGATATATGGTACCCATGCCGCCTATGATTGATACTTATGATTTGAAGTGTTTTATACACTATGCACTTATAATAATATCAAGTGATTTGTTTTAAAACGTATCAAGCATTCTTTGGCTGTTATAAGGGAAAACCCTATCCTCGACTGCGTCGCATTGTGTGATGGGACCTGGGTCTTATAACAGCTTCATCTTTCTTTATTTAGCATTGCGCTGTTTGTTTTATGCACTGGTATTCTTGGGAGGAAACCCGTTCCGTGTTATACGGCGTGGTCCCTTGATTTACCTAACTTTGAAAATAAAGATTAATAACTGTTTTAGTTCTCACACCAGTCACATGACTGACCTGGAGTTTATTGTTTTAACCTAAACTCTGGGTGCCCTTATTTTGACACGGGCAGCTAGTAGTTTTGGGTTTTGCAGATTTATATTTACAGGATCCTGGTTTACAGCTGGAACGATATCCGGAAAGCTTTGTATCCGTATATCTCCTCTAGTTGTGTATTATATTATTTTCCGCTGCTATGTATTTAAATGTAATTTAAATCTCTGATATTTCTGTGTAATATTCATTTATGCTCTGTATATTCTTGTAATCTGATGCATTGTTGTAATATACAATGAAATGTTCTTCTGTATGCGTTCTGTTTTGTCCTGTTCTCAAACGATAGGGCGTTTCGAACGGTCTGGGTCGGTTTAGCGACTGGTTCAGACCGAGCGAGATTCCTTGCCGTCACAGTTGGTATCAGAGCTTTGGTTTACAAAGCTAGAGAACAAGACACATTAGAAACATACGAAAGAATTCATCAGATATTGGGTTAGTAATATCCAATGAGAATGACTCGTTAGAGATGGGATCAGTAGTATCCTAGAACGAGTGTGAAGAGTATATTTTTAAAATGAAAACAAACTTTTGTTTTGAAAATTTAAATCAATTATTCGTATTTGATTTTCTATTTATATTGATGTGGACAATCCAGTATATATAGATTTTGCGTATACGTCTGATCCGCGTGTATTCGAAATTTTAATATATTGGATAGATATAGCATCACACTCTAGTCGCCCGAAGATGGTACTGATGATTGTCATGACATCATCAGTATTTATGTTCGTGTCTCGAAGGTGTGATTTTCTATATATTTCCATTAGGCTGGTGTGAGAACCCAAAACTTATATATAGCTAGAATTCATTGTTGTGATTTGGCATCAAAAACGTGATTTTTATATATATATATCAAATTATGAATTTGAAACGTTAAATTCACTAATTGATTGATGTTTGTGTTGTTTGTTAAATTGTTTGATAATTTTTAACCAATTAGCCTAATTGAATCATATATTGACTTATATTGAAAATTGGTCGCATTTGCTTGCATATACATATATATCATTGAACAGGTCATAGCAAGGAGGCTAGAGCCAGAGAATAAAATTTGTTTGCCCGACAAATAGGTACATGTTTACTACAGAATTTACTGTTTTGTTTGGGTGATGATGATTTTGTGAGCCTATTGGCTAGCCGCTTGGCTTTTTCTTTTTCTTTTTGAGATCTGAAGGACCGGGGAAGCTATTTGAAATTCCCCGATGCTCCCGGTGCAGGGGAGGTTATGGCGAAATTTTTCAAAAATTTAGGGTGTTAGCCAAATTTTTGAAATTTTTAAAAAGTTCTTAGAAACTGAAAAGTTGAAGAACTTAAGCCGTAATCAAAACAATGGAAGTTGAGCTGAATAATCAAACCACTTTCGACTTTGTTCCTTTTCGGGGACGAAAAGTTTTAAGTGGGGGAGATTGTAACAACCCGGAAAATGCGAGCCAGTTTAAAATTTTTATTTTGGCAATTTTAGCGAATTTTGAATATTTAAAATAGATTATTTTAAATAATATAGACGTGAAATTTATTTTGAATAGAATTCGACGTATATATTTATATACGTCGTCGTTAGAATATATAATAATTATATATAATTATAAAAGGAATTGAAAATGGCGCGGTAGTTCGAAAATTCGATTTCTAATTTCAAATGAATATACAGAATTCAATATAAGTCAGAATTGAACGAAACAAGAAATATTTGAATCTGTATAACTATATCTTTGTAACGAAGTTAACAAACTGAGATTTCATTTTAGAAATGATAAGATATGTCCAGTTTAAAATTAGAAATAGTCGCTGTGGAATTTATATATATTTTTATATATATAAGGCCCTTAAAAATAGCAATTTTGCAAACGACCTCGGATTTCGACGAAACCACTTTTGTTGGGTCCGCAGTGTAAAGTTATTGCTAGATTTCAAATTTCATAATTTTTCGAATCAATATGTAAGCGTGGCAAAGGAAAACGCGTTTGACCGGTTTCAGTTGATTTTAATCGACTGGAAATTGGCCATTTTTCAAACGGTCTCAGAATTCGACGAAACTAGTTTTGTTAGGACCGTATCGTCAATACGAAGCTAGAAAATATTTTTCTGGAATTTTTCTAGTTAGTATGTGACCCCGGTAATTTGAAATGTGCGTTTAAAATTCAATATAATGATTTAAATGAAAATTCAAAAAGAAACTGACTATAACGATCGAATCAGCTTGCGATATATATCCCATTGTGTTCAGAATAGGGGTAGAACGCTATGGACGACAGGCGGTGGGCCTCGTTTAGAGGTCGTATGTGAAAGTCAACTTTTTAATAATTAAATAATAATATAAAATAAAAAAAAATATATATATATATCTCTTCCTACTTTATATCTCTGGCCCCCCCCCCCCGTTCAACAGAAAACGATTTATAAAAAAAAAAAGAAAGAGAGAAAGCGATTCGAAGACCCGCCGCCACCCTCGGGGGACACCGCCGCCAGCGAGGCGCAACCCTTCCCTCCCCCTTCGATCGGCAACGCCTCCGCCCTCCCAGTCCCCCTTCTCCTCAATACCCGCTCAGCCTGTATCCCCAAATCGCGACCCTTACCTCCGACAGAGCGCCGAACCCTAGCCGCCGCCTCTGGCCAAACACGACCCCCTCCTCCTATGCTTCTCTCTCCTCTGTCGCTCGATGACGAGGAAACCCCCCCCCTCGCTCGCGGTGACGAGAAACCCCCCCCCTGCTGCTGCTCGATGACGAGGAACCCCCCCAGTAAGTCTTTTCTTTTATTTATTTATTTTATTTTGTTTTATATATAAACTGAAAATGAAAAAGATAAAATACTGTACTGATTTTATAAAATGATTAAAACTGATTTTTAATAAATAGAAAACTGTTTTTTTATATAATAGAAAACTGATTTTTAATAAATAGAAAACTGTTTTTTTATATAATAGAAAACTGATTTTTAATAAATAGAAAACTGTTTTTTTTATATAATAGAAAACTGATTTTTAATAAATAGAAAACTGTTTTTTTTATATAATAGAAAACTGATTTTTAATCAATAGAAAATTGATTTTTATAGAATGAAAAATCTAATTTTTATATGTTAAACTTCGAATAGAAAATCTAATTTTTTATATGTTAAACTTCGAATAGAAAATCTAATTTTTATATGTTAAACTTCGAATGGAAAATCTAATTTTTATATGCTGAACTTCGAATGAAAATCTAATTTTTATATGTTAAACTTCGAATGGAAAATCTAATTTTTTATATATTGAACTTTGAAATAAAAATTCGATTTTTATATATTGAACTTTGAAGTAAAAATTTGATTTTTATATATTGAACTTTGAAGTAAAAATTTGATTTTTATATATTGAACTTTGAAGTATAAATTCGATTTTTATATATATTGAACTTTGAAGTAAAAATTCAATTTTTATATATTGAATAGCGAACTAAAAATTCAATTTTTATATATTGAATAGCGAACTAAAAATTCGATTTTTATATATTGAATAGCGAAGTAAAAACTTGATTTTTACATATGTAGTGAAAGCGGACAACGAAGCTGACGAAGATGCGAAAACAATGAAGATTTCTACCAATGAAGAGCCGTGGAGCTAGGATAGCTATCTGTGAGAATTTCTCACCTTTCAATTTCTTTTCTAATTATATATATATACTAGGATGCAGACGGTGCTTAGTAGCACCCGACACAATCGTCCACAGACCATGGACTTGTTTGTTTGGTTGCATAGCTTAGTTATATGATTTGATTTGAATTTGGTTGTTTGGTGAATTTGATTGATGTGTGAATGGCGTGGGCCTTCACTAGACCGGGGATAAGGCTAGGCCTTGTCCCGTTTCTAGTATCGTGCCGTTATGCCGCCGAAATTTTCTAAAATAAGTTAGAAAAATAAAAATATCATTTTATTTAAAGAATGAACTGAATAGAAATTCATATGTTGGAATAAAATGTTTTATCGTTAAAAATATAATTTTTAACGTGAATATGAATCTAGTGAAAGTGAATAAATAAATATTCATTTACAAACCAGATGGTTTGTTTATGTACACTTATTTGAATGACATTGATTGGGACGATAAATTTTACACATCGCCCAACAGCACAAATAAAATATGTGTTTGATTGTTTGAAACCCCACACGGGTGTTGGGATGAAATTTGAAGTTCACTCATCCTGATTGATTAAATATGTCGATCGATTGATTGACAGGCTGTTATAAGCGTTAGATATCTATATTTGATGCTTATACAGTGTAGTGCACTTTGGTTGATGGTTGATTATTTTTCAATGCTATTATACATGTGTTGTATGAAAATCCATATAATTAACTTTATATGGTAATTGTTTGGGCCTCATTCCAATTTGAAAAATAAAGAATATTATAAAATAAAAGTTCATGTGTTGACAGTACTCATTCATTGAGATTGGTCATGTGTTGAACGAAATATTTTGATAATAACAACTATTTTGAAAAAGAAATATTTGAAATAGAATATTTGAAAATAGAAATTTATGAAGCCGTGTATGGACGCCATTTTGACGTGAACGATATTTATATCGATTTGAAAAGGATTTCGAAATGAATTGAATTGAAAACGATTTCGAAATGAATTGAATTGAAAACGATTTCGAAATGAATTGAATTGAAAACGAATTCAAAACGATTTCGAAATGAATTGAATTGAAAACGAATTCAAAATGAATTGAAAACGATTTCGAAATGAATTGAATTGAAAACGAATTCAAAATGAATTGAAAACGATTTCGAAATGAATTGAATTGAAAACGAATTCAAAATGAATTGAAAACGATTTCGAAATGAATTGAATTGAAATGAATTCAAATTGAATTGAAATTCGAATTGAATAGAAATGAATTTTAAAACGAATTTATAAAGAAGAATTCAATTTTGATTTGAATTGAAAAGAAAGTTGAAATAGCTTTTGAAACGATTTTAAAACTATTTATATAATTCGTTTTAAATAGAAATCGACGAAATATATATTATATATATTATATATATAATATAATGGCCTGAATAGAACGCGCCGCGCCGCGGCAGTTCGTGAATTTCGACCATTTATTTCAAACGGACATTGCGGGAGATCCGACCGTCGGATTCTCCTAAAACCGGAACCGTTGGGTTCGTATCGAAAAGAGCTTTCTAATGAATATTAGAAATTAGAAATCTAACGGTTGGATTTGGAATTATGTCCAAATCAAACTCGAAAAAAGGTCGCTGTAAGTGCAGTTCGATGGCCATTGATGGAAATCGACTGTACGGGCCTTGATAAAATTATTAAAAATAGTAATAATTTGTGTAAAATCATTAGAAATGATTTAGAAAGAATTGGGATGAAAAACTCCCTATTTGAAAAGATAAAAATAGATTTTTATCGAATTGAACTAGTTTTGAACTAGAATTATAATTCTATTTATTTTTAAATAAATAAATTGAATTCGAAAAGGGTTTTAAAAATAACCAAAATTTCCAATGATTGCATTGGAGTGGATTTAAATCGAAATTGTCTTCGGAATATTTCGATGTTGGAATTCGTGATATTACAGGTGTTGTTATGGAAATTTGAAAGATATATATATTTATATCGTTATTTCCAATACGACATTTGTTAGTCGTAGAATTCGATATTGAATATAAGCTGATATATTTTCTATTCAGAGCCTTGTATTGAATATCGAATGTGATTTGGGTTTGTCGTGAATGGTGTCTTCACTAACACTGTTCTTGAACCCAGTTGAGAAAAGATTAAATCTTTTTATTTAGATTTAATGAAGTGTACCAATTAAATAATATTTAATTGGAATTGAATTGATATTGATTTTTGGGTTTATCGTGAACAGTGTTTTAAATAACACTTGTTCTTTAACCCGATAATTAATGAATGTGATTTGGGTTTGTCGTGAATGGTGTCTTCACTAACACTGTTCTTGAACCCAGTTGAGAAAAGATTAAATCTTTTTATTTAGATTTAATGAAGTGTACCAATTAAATAATATTTAATTGGAATTGAATTGATATTGATTTTTGGGTTTATCGTGAACAGTGTTTTAAATAACACTTGTTCTTTAACCCGATAATTAATGAATGTGATTTGGGTTTGTCGTGAATGGTGTCTTCACTAACACTGTTCTTGAACCCAGTTGAGAAAAGATTAAATCTTTTTATTTAGATTTAATGAAGTGTACCAATTAAATGATATTTAATTGGAATTGAATGGATATTGATTTTTGGGTTTATCGTGAACAGTGTTTTAAATAACACTTGTTCTTTAACCCGATAATTAATGGGATGTGACTTTGGGTTTATCGTGAACCGTGTTTTAAATGACACTGATTCTTTAACCCAGTCACAGATTAAAACTAAGTGGAGTTTTAATGAATCTTTAATTAGATTGAAAAGATCGAGAATGGAGTATCACCAGTTTTGCTCCAGGCGATAGTTAAATCTTTAATTAGATTTGAACGTGAAATTTAGAAACTAACTGTCGGTTAGCTAAGTAGAATGGTTTTCTGGATATTGATCTGATGTTGGTTTCGGCCTTCGGGGTTAATATTTGGGGAATTATTCTCTTGATTAATTTACGGTTAATGACTAATGAGTTGGAATGAGGCGTATGTTGTGTTTGTGTAACACTTTTATAATATATACGCGAGTTATTCGGAAAGACCGGGTTTATCCCATTCTGAATAACTGATACGACGATAAGTCGAAGATGAAGACGATGGTCGAAGACCGGAGGTCTTCACGTCGTTTGGGTGATAACTGATGATCTTGATTGGGCTGTACACCCAAGAAGATGGAAACAGTTAGTGATCGTCCAGACGTACTTGGAGATCGATGGATATGCGGGGTACTAGGTGCCTCCGGTTTCGTTCAGACCCAGAACGGACTTGTAAATGGACTGTGTGTCTGACATCGGATTTCATTCTGTGTGACTGATATCGGTTGCATAGGATGGTTTGCCTGTGTGGCATGCTAAGATGCAAATGATCAAGGCTTCTGTTGAAAAGCAAAGTCTTGTGGTGATGATCAAAGCAAGGCCTTTGTGGCATAGCTTTGTGTAACGTTGATTCGCGAGTTTCACACCCGGTATGAACCAAAAACGGGAGAGGACGTCAGGGAGGGCATGCGTTTCTTCCTAGCTAGAAGTGGCGTCAGTGGTTTTACACGCCCTGACGAGTTTGACTTATGTGGTTGTTGCTGTTGCGAGGCGCCTCGGATTGATCGGTCGTTCTCGAACCGATGGAGTCATTTAGTGGCTCATTTACGCCCCAAAGGGCGGGGGAACGCATGTTCAGGCATTTTAATCCACTCCGTGTGGACCGGCCCTGACGATCCAAGGGTCGATGCGCTCTGACCCTGTGGCTCGGGCTAGGCAGTCACGAAAACAGTTGAGGACTATCTTTTGCCTCGGTTCATAGACGGAAATCCAATTTCCAAATACGTGACATTTGCGGTTTTATTTGTAAACCTATATATGGCGACATGATATATGGTACCCATGCCGCCTATGATTGATACTTATGATTTGAAGTGTTTTATACACTATGCACTTATAATAATATCAAGTGATTTGTTTTAAAACGTATCAAGCATTCTTTGGCTGTTATAAGGGAAAACCCTATCCTCGACTGCGTTGCATTGTGTGATGGGACCTGGGTCTTATAACAGCTTCATCTTTCTTTATTTAGCATTGCGCTGTTTGTTTTATGCACTGGTATTCTTGGGAGGAAACCCGTTCCGTGTTATACGGCGTGGTCCCTTGATTTACCTAACTTTGAAAATAAAGATTAATAACTGTTTTAGTTCTCACACCAGTCACATGACTGACCTGGAGTTTATTGTTTTAACCTAAACTCTGGGTGCCCTTATTTTGACACGGGCAGCTAGTAGTTTTGGGTTTTGCAGATTTATATTTACAGGATCCTGGTTTACAGCTGGAACGATATCCGGAAAGCTTTGTATCCGTATATCTCCTCTAGTTGTGTATTATATTATTTTCCGCTGCTATGTATTTAAATGTAATTTAAATCTCTGATATTTCTGTGTAATATTCATTTATGCTCTGTATATTCTTGTAATCTGATGCATTGTTGTAATATACAATGAAATGTTCTTCTGTATGCGTTCTGTTTTGTCCTGTTCTCAAACGATAGGGCGTTTCGAACGGTCTGGGTCGGTTTAGCGACTGGTTCAGACCGAGCGAGATTCCTTGCCGTCACAGTTAATCAAAGCCATCCGTTCTAAAGAGAAGCCAATTATGTTCACAATTAATCTCTTAATGTACATTATTAACATTTATTATTAAATTTGTATGCACATTAGATACAACCCCCTTTACACATTTATTATTAAATTTGTATGCACATTAGATACATCTCCCATTTACACATTTATTATTAAATTTGTATGCACATTAGATACATCTCCCCTTTACACATTTATTATTAAATTTGTATGCACATTAGATTAATCTCCCCTTTACACATTTATTATTAAATTTGTATGCACATTAGATACATCCCCCTTTACACATTTATTATATTAAGCATTGGTTATTCTTAAATTAGTAACTTTAGTGTTAACAGAAATACGGGGTGTTACAATCAACTTCAAATGAACATAGAAAATGCAATTTAAATCGGATTTCCCAAATTGAAAAGCGTTTTCTTTTAAATGATTTTAGTTTTTAAATGAAAATTGAAGCTGCAGATTTCAATGTATAGATTTTGAAATATGTTCAAATCAAGCTTGAATTAAAATCGTGGTAGTGGAGTTTGGTGACCGAATTTGAAAATCATTTGAAATGACCATTTTAAAATTATTAGAAAAATAAGGATAATGTTGACGACAAAAAATGTTGTAAACACCCAAGATTCCAATTACTTAGGAATTATAGTTTCGTTCGTAAAAGTAAGTGCGGAAAACAGTAAATAACACAAGAGATTTATAGTGGTTCGGCCTCGCGAGAGACCTACGTCCACTTTGGAAGAGTCGTTGGAATATTATTAATAACCAAGAGTTACAAGGTTGAGAACATCTTGTAACGTCCCAGAATTTTAGTGATTTAATAATTAATTGATTTAATTATTTTAATATATTGGTTTGATAATTTAAATGGTTCAAATTAAAATATTTTGAATATTTAATACGAATAGTGGGGTAATAATTTTTAATTTCGAAATAGTCAAAATTAGTTAAATTGGCAATATGGTATGAATTTCATAATATAAGATATTTAATTGAATATGGATTCGAGTTATTTTAACGAATATATTATTTAAACGATAGTTGAGTGTATTAATTATAATTTAATTATAAACAAGCACGTGATGTAGCGGTAGTTCATAAAATAACGTTTTGAACTTCAACTGAGTCTACTGGGATTCGTTATTAGTCGAATTTCTTCGAAACAAGAAACATTCAAATCTATTGATCTGTATTTTTCTAATGGAAGTGAAAAATCGAGATTTCGTCTTATAGATTGTAAGTTATGTCCAAATCAAATTTCAAATAGTCGCTATGGAATCGTTTATAAACCATAACGATATATTTAATTTTTATTAAATATTTGTTTCGGATTTGGACAGGATATTTGAGACGTATACTTAATTTAATTTATAGTATTTTTCTGTAATTTTTAATTTAGAAAATAAGCAACTTTTTATTTGAAGTAATTTACACCTTATATCAGCATTTTTATAATTTTACAATATAAGTCAACTTGTCTATATTATTATATTTTTGAAGTCGTGGCACATTGCCCGACACGACGGTGTTTTTATTTCTATCAGTAGCTGTAACAACCCGGAAAATCAGAACCAATTTAATATTTTTATTTTGGTAATTTTAATGAATTTTGAATATGTAAAATGAATTATTATAAATAATTACGATGAGAAAATTTATTTTGAATGAAATTGGAACATATATATTTATTTGAATCAAGGTTAGAAAATAAATATTTTATTTTAATTATAAAAGGAATTGGAAATGGCGTAGAAGTTTGAAAATTCGATTTCAAATTTCAAATGAATGTACAGAATTCAAAATAAACCGGATTTTAGCGAAACCAAAAGTATTTGAATCTGTTTGATAATATCTTTCTAACGAATCCAAAAAATTGAAATTTCATAGCGGGAATAAAAAGTTATGCCCAGTTGAAATTTCAGAGTAGTCACTATGGAAAATATAGCCCTTAAAAATGGAACTTTTGCGAACGACCTCCGTTTTTGACGAAACCACTATTATTGGATCCGGGATGTCAAGTTATTTCTAGAGTCCAAAATTCATAATTTTTGGGATTAATATGTGAGGGTGACGAAGGAAAAAGTCTTTAGACAGTTTCAGTCAATTTGGATCGACCAGAAAATGACCACTTTTCAAACGGTCTCCAAATTTGACGAAATTAGTTTTATTAGAATCGTATTGTCAATAAGAAGCTAGAGAATATTTTTCTGGAATTTTCAGAGTCCATATGTGGCCCCAATAAGTTGAAATATGCGTTCAAATTCAATATACTGATTTATATTTTGATTTTGACGGAAACTGATCAAAACAGTCGAATTGGCTTACAGAACATATCCCATTGTGTTCAGAATGGGGGTAATTAGCTAGTGGCGACAGTCGTTGTGTCTCGTTTAGAGTTCGAATTTAAAAGTTACTTTTTATGGAAAATTAATATTAAATTATTATATTTATTTATATATAAACACCTCACCCATCTCCTTTACTTTCCCCCGAAGAGATCTAAAATAAGAAAAAAAAACGCTGCGTTCCACGCCGCCACTGCCGTCGCGGCCTGCACCTCCGACCCCCCTTATATCCTCCGGTCCTCCTTCCCCCTCTCACGCGAGCCCCACAACCCCCAAATCGGAAAACACCAACGCCACTCCCTTTCCTGTAGCCCCCGCCGCCTGCAAGGTCCCCCCACCACCTCAGACCGCCTTGCTCCTCCCCCGCCACCTCCACTTGGCCAGCGCCGCCCCTAACTCCACCCATGAACCCTCCTTCGTCAAAAACAGTGAGTTTTACCCTATTTTATTTATTTTATTATTTTTATCTTAGGTAATTAGGTTAATAACATGAAAATCAGTTTTATATTTTTGTATAATATAGTTTAGATATGAAATTTATATAAAAATGTGATTTTTTATATTGTGAACATCGCGTAAAGGTGATTTTAATTTATAAAATATAGGTTTTAAATTTCAGTTTTATTTTTTTATATAATGACATAGCATAAATCAGTTTTAATTTATATATAAAATATTGTGAACAAAAAGTTAAAGTTTTTAATTTGCTAAAGATTAGATCTTTAATTAATTAAAGACGAGATTTTAATATCGATAAAGATTTGATTTTTAAATCAAAAAAGACTTGATTTGTTTTACATAAAGAATCGATTTTAATATCGATAAAGACTGAAGTTTTATAATAGAAATGATTGAATTTTTATGATAGAAAAAAGGGATTCTTATTTTTAATTACTAAGGATAAGATTTTTAATTAGAAAAGGTAGGATTTTTGAATAAATAAAGATAGGACTTTTATACATATTAGTTGGACATAAAACTTCGATTTTTATGGTATATGAAGCGAAATAAAAATATAATTTTTATATATAGGAAAGCAAGGTAAAAATATGATTTTCATATTAAGAGATTGGAAATAAAAATATGATTTTTATTTGTTTGAAGAGCGATTAAAAATATGATTTTTGTCATGAAGAGAAGAATTTAAAAATTAGATTTTTATATATGAAATAGCGGGTTAAAAATATGAATTTTAGCTTATGAATGTTATTAATAAAAATCAATCATGTAGGATATCTTGTTCACTTAACGTTGTAGTCAACGAGGTGTTCATCTTCTTTGCTTTGAAAGACTAACGGAGTGGAACCCAAAGGTGAGAACTCCTCATTATAATTTATTTTACAGTTATTTATTTTATAACTGCATATATGAACTGTTCCCCATCGTCCACAGACCATGGACGACTTGTTTGATTGTTTGGTTTGGTTGATTAGATTATTTGGTGGAATTTGGTTGTTTGGGTGAAATGAATTGATTAGAATTGTTATGTGTGTATGGCGCAAGCCAATATCAGGAGAGGGCTAATGCTAGACATTACCCGATTTTGATATCGCGTCATTATGCCGCCAAAATTTTCTAAAATATGTTAGAACAATAAAAATATCATTTTTATTGTGTAAATGAATTGAATAAATATTTTATCGTTAAAAATATAATTTTTAACTATATGAACAAAATAAATATTCATTTACAAATCAGACGATTTGTTTATGTACATCCATATGACTGATACGGATTGGGACGATAAATTTTACACATCGCCCAACTGCACAAATAAAATTCATTATTTGTTGATGGAGACCCCATATGGGTATTGGGATGATATAAGACATACACTAGTCCTAATAATTAGCTGTATGTCGATCGATTGATTGACAAGTTGTGTAAGTGTTAAATATTTATATTTGATGCTTATGCAGTGTAGAATGCACTCTGGATGATGGTTAAATGTGTTTGATTATTGTTGTGTACAGATGTTGTATGAAATCCATATAATCACATTATATGGTAATTGACTGTGTCTGATTCCAGTTCAGAAGAATAAATATTTGAAAATAACGAATATTTTAAAATAATGAATATTCTTAAAAATATTATTCAGTAAAAGATCAAAATTTGATTTTGATGTCTGATTTGGGATGGACACGAATATATTTAAATATATAAAGCCGTGTTGATTAGATTAACACCATTTTGACGTGAACGATATTTATATCAATTTTATTCATTTTTATAATGAATATCGAAAAAGAATTGATTTCAAAATATAATGTTTTGAAAATATTATCATTTATACATCGATGATATGGAATATTCAATTTTGATTTGAAATTGAATATGTAGTTGAAATCGTTTTGAAAACGAATTTAAAACGATTTATAAAATACGTTTTAAATGAAAATCGACGAAATATATATATATATATATATATATATATATAATATAATGGCCTGAATAGAACGCGCCGCACTGCGGCAGTTCGCGAATTTCGACCATTGAATTCGAACGGATATTACGGGAGATCCAACCATCGGATTCTCCTAAAACTGGAACCGTTGGGTTCGTATCGAAAAGACTTTCTAACGAATGCAAGAAAATAGAAATCTAACGGTTGGATTTGGAAATATGTCCAAATCAATTTTGGAAAAGGTCGTTATAAGTGCGGTTCGATGGACGTTTATGGAAATCGATTGTACGGGCCTTGATAAAATTATTAAAAATATCAATAATTAGTGTAAAATCATAAGAAATGATTTGGAAAGGATTAAGATGAAAAATTCCATATTTGAAAGGATAAAAATAGATTTTTATCGAAATGAACTAGTTATTAACTAGATATGTAATCCAATAATTTTTAAATAAAATAGATTGGATTTGAAATGGTTTTAAAAATAACCAGAATTTCCAATATATAAATTGGAAATGGATTCGAATCGAAATTGTCTTCGGAATATTTTGATGTTGGATTTCGTGATTATATAGATATTGTTTTGGAAATTTGAAAGATATATTTATATTGTTATTTCCAATACGATATTTGTTGGTTGTAGTATTTGTTATTGAATATAAGCCGATATATTTTCTATTCAGAGCCTTGTATTTAATATCAAATGGGATTTTGGGTTTGTCATGAACGGTGTCTTCGGTAACACTGTTCTTGAACCCCATGCGAAGAGAGTAAATCTTTTAATTAAGATTGTTATAGTTTCCAGTTATATTTAATAATTGGAATAAAATGGAATGTGAATTGGGTTTGTCGTGAACTGTGTTTTTAACGACATTCGTTCTTTAACCTGATTTACAGTGAAATGGGATTTGGAATTTATAAATCTTTTGTTAAGATTTAAAGAAGATTTTCCAAAGTAAAGTTTCCTAATTTAACATATTAAATTGGAATTGAATGGAATTCGATTTGGTAATAATCGAAGTAAGCTTCTATAGAGGAAGACGGTTAATATATATGGAATTTAAAAGACCTTGTCGTTATTCCATTTATATTATCGGTTGGATATGGAAGTTTATATCGATTACATATATTGATTTGTTTTCCATGAAGATTCCATTGTTAATGGAATGAGATTTTGGGTTGTCATGAATGGTATTTTTAATAATACTATTCTTAGACCCAACAGAGTTAAGAAAATCAGAAACTAACTGGAGATTAGTTAAGTTAAATGGTTTTCTGGGTATTGATCTGATGTTGGTTTCGGCCTTCGGGGTTAGTACTTAGGGAACTGTTCACTTGCTAATTTACGTTTAAAGGCTAATGGAATGGAATGTGATTTTGGTTTATAGTGAACCATGTTTTAAATGACATTGGTTCTTTAACGCAGTTAAAGACAGGATATGATTTCCCAAGTTAAACAATCATTAATATTGACTTTTGGGAAGATTAAAACCAAGTGGAGTTTTAATGAATCTTTAATTAAATTGAAATGATCGAGAATGGAGTATCACCAATTTTGCTCCAAGCGATAGTTAAATCTTTAATTAGATTTGAATGTGAAATGGTAATTACTTTTACCGATAACACCATGGTGTTAGATATATAGTACTACCAGTTTTACTTCATGGGATGAATAGGTTGGGATTGGGAAATAAACAAATGATTACTTCGGTAAGGTGAGCTAATCCCGACTAGTTTGGATAAACCATAATTTGGTTTGTATTGATATTCAAAGGAAGATTAAAGAATATATTTAAAGAATTTATCTTTGATCAAATTAATGGGAACATTTCCCAAAGTATAAGAATATTTGAATAAAGGAATATTCTGGATTAGAATGAGGCATATGTTGTGTTTTTATAGCACTTGTTTATTATATACATGAGTTATTCAGAAATACCGGGTTTATCCCATTCTGAATAACTGATTCGACGATTTGTCGAGGATGAAGACGGTGGTTGAAGACCGGAGGTCTTCACATCATTTGGATGATTACTGATGTCTTGATTGGGCTGTACACCCAAGACAAGGTAATAAGTGGTGATCGTCCAGACGTACTTGGAGATCGACCAGATATGCGAGGATCTCTCCCCTGTATTGGACATATGGGGGAGGAATATGGTGCCTCGGTTTCGTTCAGACCCAGATCGAACTTGTAAATGGATGTGTGTCTGACATCGGATTTCATTCTGTGTGATTGATACACATCGGTTGCATAGCATGAATTGCATGTGTGGCATGCTGAGATGCAAATGATCAAGGCTTTTTTTGAAAAACAGAGTCTTGTGGTTGACGATCAAAGCACCACTTTAATATAGCATAGCTTTGTGTAGCATTGATTCGCGAGCCTAACATACGGTGTGAACCAGAAACGGGAGAGGACATCAGGGAGGACATGCGTTTCCTTCTAGCTAGGAGCGGCATCAGCGTTTTGCAAGCCCTGACGTTTTACTTATGTGGATGATGGATAGCGAGGCGCCTCGGTTATATCAGTCGTTCCAGGGCCGATGGTTTGGTCGGGATATGACCAGTTTATGCCCCATAGGGTGGGCGGGGAAACGCAGTGTTCAGGCATTTTAATCCACTCCTTGTGGACCGTCCCTGAGAATCCAAGGGCCTACCTGATTCTGGTCCCGAGGCTCGGGCTAGACAGTCTTGAAGCGGTAAGGACGATCCCTTGCCTTGGTTCACAGATGGAAATCCAACTTCCAATACGTGACATTTGTGGTTTTGATTGTAAAGCCTAGTATTGGCGACATGATGTATGGTACCCATGCCGTCTAGGATTGATACATTTATATTTAAAGTTGTGAAACACCCCACCTCCGTTAGGGTCACTCTCAAAGGGAATGCCCTAATTTTGGTGGAGGTTTATAAGTACAAGTCACAGATATACAAGACAGATATAAGAACACATATTTGTAAACAGCGGAAGAACAACAAACTTTATTTCATAAAGTCAAATACGTGTTACAACAACATCCTTTCCAAAAACATAACATAACACTTCATAATCTGTCTTGAGTACATTATTTTTAAAGAAGCATAAATAAAACATAGACAAACTGTCAAAGCCCCATAGTGGATTGTCCAAAGCCATAGTTCAAAACAGGAAAGTCCAAGCAATACATTTCTCTTCTTCAAGCTGGATGTTGAGGTAGGTCAAGCTGCTGTGTTCCCTCCCTGAGGACCTGGGGGGGGGGGAAACGGAAGAAAGAAGACGAAAGAAAAATAGAGTCAGACATAAAGCCTGAGTAAGTCTAGTACTACTTTGTCTATGAATAAAGAACTGGGTATGATAAGTAAAACAGGAAGTGGGCAACATTATAAACTTGGTCAAGTTATCTAGGGTCGAATATACTATCGTACCCCGAATTAATCTCTGAACCCATATAAACTAGTTTCCAATTTGCACCCCAAAATCAGGGTGAGGTGATCCATTCTACGATGATCGGCTCCTACTCGCATAGTTACATGTGTCTTACGGCCCCCGATGTCTGTAGTTACCTATGCTGGTCCCACCATGGGGTGTATCAAGTCCCATAGTGGCAACCCGACACAACCTTAGAGTGCAAAGGTATGCTACTGGTGTCCAGTGCTTTATTTTTCTGCGCCGGAGTGCGTGCACGCCCGCACACCGTTAGAACCTACACTGCTACACCACCGCCGTCGATTTGACCTCTTACAATCAGCCCAGTAATCGTGCCCCACCCTGCCTAGTTTCAGGGTATCCTGATACACCTTCTAGGGTTACTGCTGAAAAGGGTCCCCCGTTACTAGGTTTTCTATCTCTAGCCAACATGCTAAGTTGGTTAAGTGTTTCCTAACCTAACCCCACCAGTCCGTTTAGTTTAGCATGTTCCATTTTGATTAAGTCTTTAGTTCACTTAATCCTAACAATCCTGACTCAGCCTTAATTGTCTTATTAAGGCCCGGACCTCTCACATTAGACAGGTATTGTTGTGGCTGCCTGTTGCCGGTTGGTTCCGGGCAGTCTTACGCCACAACTCAGTCTAACCTCGGGTCCTTGCTGGGCTCCATGTTTAACCTCCCACATTGGATAGGTATTGTTGTGACTACTGGACAGCCGGGCGGTTCCGGGCAGGTTTACATCACAACTCAATCCAACCTCGGGTTAAACACATCGTCTTTTCTACATTTACATATTTTGTCATTCTTCTTTATTTCTTATATGTAAATATTTGCGGCCCATTATTATGTTAATGGTGTAAAGGTTACACCAACCATGGGCCCAACCCATACTTGAATTTGGGCCCTTCTATTTTATATTTTCATTCATTAATTAATTTTAACCCAACGTTATTTTTCCCCGTTTTACACGTCCGTTCATATATATTGGGCTTAGCCTTTTAAAGCCCAATTTAGCCATGCGAAAGGGGAGGCTTATGGCGCATACACAAAGAGGGGAAGGTGAGCGCATGAACTTGCAGTATGACGTTGGAAAATACATAATAGAAATTGGTGTACTTGCATAGTGGTGACATGTATTTTGGTCATAAAACATAGGTGACATAAATCAAGGCATGTAAACTTGCATAGGTTTAACTACAACATGAACCTATATTCTTATTTAGGCATAATGTCAAACATAAGCATGGCCTAAATACTTCTAGCATAAACATGGCATATTGTCAAACATAAGCATGGCATAAAATACTTCTAGCATGAACATAGCATAATTCAACTTAATCATGATTTAAGCCTAATCACATAACGATGGTATAAACATACTTATGCATAAATATTCCTAAACATGGTGTTTGCTTTAAACTTGCAAAAAGGGATTTTTGAGTCTAACCTAGCCATGTCATCATATAATCCTTTAAAACAAGATAGACTTAATAACGGATTTCAATTATGCCAAATATCATTCCTAGCCATATTCATAAGTTTGTAAAAGCATGACTTAATGCATGGATTATGGTGTCAAAATTCCACATAGTTTCATATGAACTATAATAACCAAACTCGTTTCAATTACTTGCAAAACGATTTATGCACAAAAATATACATCATAAGGGCATAATAACAAAGCCTCAAATTTGCATGAATTTCAATATAGATTACACAATTTGCGCAATATTCCAAACGTTTATTTGCATAGAACTACCGCATGTAGTTCTTTATAATGAATAACATAATTTTGCACAAATATGAATTACTTCCATTGCCACAATTCAAGCATACACATCAACACAGTTGTTTATTAATACCAAAGTAATACTCTACTTACAATGGTTTGATGAATTCTCTAGTTTAGGGATTGAAGACGCAAATTCCTTTGTTGAATTGATTAGCTTTAGGTTGCTTGAATTGCTTTAGGCCTTAGAACTTTCTTCCTAATTCTCTCTCTCTAGTTGGCGGCTATTCTTTGTCGTTCCTCAGCAACATGGCGGCTATAATCTTATTTTGAATGAATAGATTAGGGTTTAGTCTAGGGTTGTTTATATAGAGGTTAGGAATTGATTAGGACCCTTGATGTTGCTAGGTTAGATCATAGCCATTCATTAGGAAGAGAGACCAATAAAAACCCGCCACCTAGCCCTAGTGACAAAGCAGACCACAGAAATTCGACCAAACTCAGACCTGGCCAGCCAGGTTGACTGGGCTCGACCAGGTCGACACCCCTGTCGACAGGGCTGTCGACAGCCCTGTCGACATGGGTAGCCCAGGTCGACAGCCCAGTCGACCTGGGTGGCTAGGCGGGTGTTTTATCCGCCTGGCCCATTGGGCCCTATTTCAAAATTATTATTTTATTCTGTTTGAATTTTAAATTTAATTCAGAACTTCCGAAGGCCATATCTTCTTCATACGGACTCCGTTTTTCGAAAACTCGGACTCTATTTCGCGTATTTTTCCGAGACGAACGCAATGGCGTATCCCGTTTCCCTTAGTTCTTTGATTTGAATTTGATTATACCTTAATTCATGAATTTCACAGTTATAGAATTTTCGGGGTGTTACATTCTCCCCCACTTAAAAGGATTTCGTCCCCGAAATCTTCAAGCTAGGAGGAATGTATATCCTAACATCCAATCATCCATCTACTCATCCATCAAACACGAGCATCCATTGTCCTTAAAATACTTCTAATGCTTCATGATCATATGCAAAGTGTGTGTGTACATGTACTTATCTAATGCAAAATCAGGCGGTCTACTGATTCAGTTGACCTCCTTAATGCGAATTATGTAAGTGCCATGAATCCATTATGTATGCAAATTTTCCTATTCATGATTCTACATGAGTGCACAATCATTCAATGCAAATGCAACATCCACATGTCAACATATTAATGTTCAACCATAGACGAAAGCAAACATATATGCATATGCAATATGAAGTGACTGAGCCGATCTAAAACCTAGGTTGTGTGTGTATATGCAACCACGAGCAACCACTAGCAATCACTTGCAACCACTTGCAACCATCATACATAACATGTTTCAACTACATGTTTCCATCCAAAAAGATTCTACCTAAAAGATAAGGTCGAGGAAATGTACCTAAAAGGATAGATAGATAAAAGCGCAACTTAAGGAAAAAGAAAGATCAAGAATGTACCCTCGAACAGAAAAGGGTAGGCAGTACGTATTCTAGCTTCAGTTTCCCAAGTCGCGTCTCCCTCGGCGTCACTCCACTGAACTTTGACGAGCTTGACTTCGCGGTTGCGTAGCTTCTTCACTTCCGTTCCTAAGATGCGGGTTGGAACTTTTCGTATGGTTGCTTCGCGCTCCACTTCGGCCTCTTCGAGTATATTTGGCTCTACCACTTCAGCAGACTCATGTAGACATTTTCGGAGATGTGAAACGTGAAAAACGTTGTGGACTCCGGCCAACTTCTCGGGTAGCTCTAATCTATAAGCCATTTTCCCAATTTTCTCGATGATAGGGAATGGCCCTACGAACCTTGGTGCTAGCTTTCCTGTGGTTCCAAAACGAACAACGTTCCTTAGCGGTGATACCTTGAGAAAAACTCTGTCTCCAACCTCAAATTCAAGGTCGGTCCTTCTCTTGTCGGCATAGGACTTTTGTCTTTCAACAAACAACGGGTTTAGGGTCAACTTCTTTCGGCTCAACGCGTCTGCCACTACGTTGCCTTTGCCCGGAGTGTAGGAGATTTCGAAATCGTACGAGGCAAGAAACTCCATCCACCTTTGTTGCCTCAAGTTAAGATCCTTCTGCGAGAAAAGATATTTCAACGATTTATGGTCAGTGTAAAGTTCGAACTTCTCACCTAGGAGATAGTGTCGCCAAGACTTGAGTGCAAAGACGATGGCGGCTAGCTCTAGATCGTGGGTTGGGTAGTTCTTTTCGTGCACTTTCAACTGCCTCCCGCCATAAGCTACTACCCTTCCTTCTTGCATTAAGACGGCGCCTAGCCCTGTCCCACATGCGTCCGTATAAACAGTGAACATCTTGCTCCCATCTGGCAGCGTCAGAACTGGGGCTGTTGTAAGAGCCCTTTTCAGTCGTTGGAAAGCAAACTCGCAATCCAAATCCCAATTGAACACTAGATTCTTCTTAGTCAATTTCGTGAGCGGAGCTGAGATTTTCGCAAAATCCCTTATGAATTTTCGATAGAAACCTGCTAGTCCTAGGAAGCTTCGGACCTCAGTTGCATTCCTTGGTGTCTTCCAATCCTGTACCGCCATTACCTTCGCAGGGTCCACTGCTAACCCTTGTTTGGATACTATGTGCCCAAGGAACCTCACCTCTTCTCTCCAAAAGTGGCATTTGGAGAACTTGGCTTTTAGTTGATGGACTCGCAAAGTTTCCATGATTGCCCTTAAGTGTTGAGCATGTTCCTCTTCACTCTTTGAGAAGATAAGGATATCATCTACGAAGACCACTACGAATTTGTTGAGGAAATCTCTAAATACCCTACTCATTAGGTCCACGAAGTAAGCAGGTGCATTTGTCAAGCCGAAAGGCATGACAAGCCATTCAAAGAAGCCGTCTGGGGTTCTGAAAGCCATTTTATCGATGCTATCTTCAGCCACCCTTAGCTGATGAAAACCGGTTGCTAAATCGAGTTGGGAGAAAACAGACGCTCCTACAAGCTGATCAAATAAATCGTCAATTCTAGGGAGAGGGTGCCTATTCTTTTTCGTTAGCTTGTTGAGCTCCCTATAGTCAACACATAGACGGAGTGAACCATCCGCCTTTGTAGCGAACACCACTGGAGCGCCCCATTCTGAAATGCTCCTCCTAATGAACCCCTTTTCTAGAAGCTCTTTAATTTGTTTACTGAGCTCTTTCCTTTCTCGTGGAGCCATATGTCTAACGGGCAACGCGACGGGCTTTGCATTATCTACCAGATATATGCGGAAGTCTATTTCCCGCTTCGGAGGTAAGCCCTTCACCTCTTCGAAGACATCCGGATATTCCCGGACCACTCTAACTGATTTCAAATTTTCAACAGAGGCATCTAGCGATTCAAGATAACTAAGCATAACCGCATACGAGGGATTACAAGAAATTTCCAAAGTATTACCGAGCTGGGTTAGGAGCCTAACAACCCTTTTCTCACAATCAAGGACGACCCCATTACTGGATAGCCAATCCATACCCAAAATCAAACCATACCCCGAAAAGCCCAAAACAAAGGCACTACATAGAAATTCAACACTTAGGATAGAAATTTTCAAATCCAAACAGATCATAGACAAATGAGCTGGGCCCCCAATTGGGTTTGAAACAATTAAGGGGTCCTCTACCATACTAGTTTTTAGGTGCAGAGATTCTACTAAAGCAGACGAGATAAAGGAGTGTGATGCGCCGGAATCAAATAAAGTGCGAACGGGGTGATCATAAAGATAAACTACGCTTTCTACAGAAGTATTGGTACCTCGTTGTTGCAAAGGTGGCGCTTCTAGCACATGAACCTGTGCCCCTGGGGTGGATCCAGTGCCCTGCCCCTGCCCTCGTTTCTTTGGGCAGTCCTTAGCTCTGTGGCCTGTCTGACCGCAAGAAAAGCACCCACCATTCTCCTTGGCCTTCTTTTTCCGGCAGTCCTTTACTAAGTGCCCCACTTTGCCACAGAAATTACACGTCCTCTTCTCTTTGTTGCCTTCCCCGCCTTTCTTAAAGTCTGTCTTCTTAGGCTGCAAACCCTCTTTCTTCCCTTGAGAGCTTTCTGCCTTTGTCTCCTTCTTGCCCTTGTCCTCTTCGTTCAGCAATGCCATTTGCACCAATCTTTCATACGTGGCTCCCATGGGTATGTGGGTCATGGCCAAACTATGTAATGGCTCATTTAACCCTTTGACGAAACGGAGAGCCTTCTTATGCGGGGTGTTGACTAGGTCAAGCCCAAACCTAGCCAGCTCATCGAACTGATTCACATACTCTCTGACAGTCTTGTCTCCTTGCTTAAGAAATAAGAATTTTTCCAACTGCAAACTTCTTTCCGCATCTGAGAGAAACTTGGTCTCAAACCTTGCCCTAAAGTCCTCCCATGTCTCCACCGGTCTTTCAGCATTAGTGACTTCCCACCAGTAGGAAGCCTCGCCCTTTAATAGCCACACTGCTAACTGTACTTTTTGTCTATCCTCTACCTCAAAAATGATGAATAGGTCCTCCGTTTCTTTCAGCCAATTCCTAGCTGCCACGAAGGACTCAGTTCCATGGAAATCCC
Organism: Allium sativum; assembly: GCA_030737875.1. Classification (NCBI taxonomy): domain Eukaryota; kingdom Viridiplantae; phylum Streptophyta; class Magnoliopsida; order Asparagales; family Amaryllidaceae; genus Allium; species Allium sativum. The sequence continues at coordinate 902,144,198 of CM060924.1, forward strand.
TTCCTCCCATAGCTTTAAAATCTTTACATATCTTAGCGAATGTGTTTCCCCGTGGAGGAGGTGGAGGAAAAGGTGCTGCTGCGGCTGGATGATTCCCTTCAGCTGGAGGAGGAGGAACGGTAGGACCTGGCTGAGTGGCCCTTGCTTCTAAGAAACGTCTAAACCAACCAGGTATGGGTACCCCTTCAGGCAAGTTAAGATCTTGGGACATGCTGAAACAAAAAGGATAGATTCAAAACGAAGGATAAGAGATAGTTCCTATGGCTTTGGGGAGTGGACTTTTGCCTTTTTTAAAATAAAATAATATTTTTCTTTTAAAAATGCTTCTTTAAATTTCTTTTTTGAAAATAATTTTTTCAAAACTTTTTATCTTATCTGGTAAACCTATGCTCTGATACCAAGTGAAACACCCCACCTCCGTTAGGGTCACTCTCAAAGGGAATGCCCTAATTTTGGTGGAGGTTTATAAGTACAAGTCACAGATATACAAGACAGATATAAGAACACATATTTGTAAACAGCGGAAGAACAACAAACTTTATTTCATAAAGTCAAATACGTGTTACAACAACATCCTTTCCAAAAACATAACATAACACTTCATAATCTGTCTTGAGTACATTATTTTTAAAGAAGCATAAATAAAACATAGACAAACCGTCAAAGCCCCATAGTGGATTGTCCAAAGCCATAGTTCAAAACAGGAAAGTCCAAGCAATACATTTCTCTTCTTCAAGCTGGATGTTGAGGTAGGTCAAGCTGCTGTGTTCCCTCCCTGAGGACCTGGGGGGGGGAAACGGAAGAAAGAAGACGAAAGAAAAATAGAGTCAGACATAAAGCCTGAGTAAGTCTAGTACTACTTTGTCTATGAATAAAGAACTGGGTATGATAAGTAAAACAGGAATTGGGCAACATTATAAACTTGGTCAAGTTATCTAGGGTCGAATATACTATCGTACCCCGAATTAATCTCTGAACCCATATAAACTAGTTTCCAATTTGCACCCCAAAATCAGGGTGAGGTGATCCATTCTACGATGATCGGCTCCTACTCGCATAGTTACATGTGTCTTACGGCCCCCGATGTCTGTAGTTACCTATGCTGGTCCCACCATGGGGTGTATCAAGTCCCATAGTGGCAACCCGACACAACCTTAGAGTGCAAAGGTATGCTACTGGTGTCCAGTGCTTTATTTTTCTGCGCCGGAGTGCGTGCACGCCCGCACACCGTTAGAACCTACACTGCTACACCACCGCCGTCGATTTGACCTCTTACAATCATCCCAGTAATCGTGCCCCACCCTGCCTAGTTTCAGGGTATCCTGATACACCTTCTAGGGTTACTGCTGAAAAGGGTCCCCCGTTACTAGGTTTTCTATCTCTAGCCAACATGCTAAGTTGGTTAAGTGTTTCCTAACCTAACCCCACCAGTCCGTTTAGTTTAGCATGTTCCATTTTGATTAAGTCTTTAGTTCACTTAATCCTAACAATCCTGACTCAGCCTTAATTGTCTTATTAAGGCCCGGACCTCTCACATTAGACAGGTATTGTTGTGGCTGCCTGTTGCCGGTTGGTTCCGGGCAGTCTTACGCCACAACTCAGTCTAACCTCGGGTCCTTGCTGGGCTCCATGTTTAACCTCCCACATTGGATAGGTATTGTTGTGACTACTGGACAGCCGGGCGGTTCCGGGCAGGTTTACATCACAACTCAATCCAACCTCGGGTTAAACACATCGTCTTTTCTACATTTACATATTTTGTCATTCTTCTTTATTTCTTATATGTAAATATTTGCGGCCCATTATTATGTTAATGGTGTAAAGGTTACACCAACCATGGGCCCAACCCATACTTGAATTTGGGCCCTTCTATTTTATATTTTCATTCATTAATTAATTTTAACCCAACGTTATTTTTCCCCGTTTTACACGTCCGTTCATATATATTGGGCTTAGCCTTTTAAAGCCCAATTTAGCCATGCGAAAGGGGAGGCTTATGGCGCATACACAAAGAGGGGAAGGTGAGCGCATGAACTTGCAGTATGACGTTGGAAAATACATAATAGAAATTGGTGTACTTGCATAGTGGTGACATGTATTTTGGTCATAAAACATAGGTGACATAAATCAAGGCATGTAAACTTGCATAGGTTTAACTACAACATGAACCTATATTCTTATTTAGGCATAATGTCAAACATAAGCATGGCCTAAATACTTCTAGCATAAACATGGCATATTGTCAAACATAAGCATGGCATAAAATACTTCTAGCATGAACATAGCATAATTCAACTTAATCATGATTTAAGCCTAATCACATAACGATGGTATAAACATACTTATGCATAAATATTCCTAAACATGGTGTTTGCTTTAAACTTGCAAAAAGGGATTTTTGAGTCTAACCTAGCCATGTCATCATATAATCCTTTAAAACAAGATAGACTTAATAACGGATTTCAATTATGCCAAATATCATTCCTAGCCATATTCATAAGTTTGTAAAAGCATGACTTAATGCATGGATTATGGTGTCAAAATTCCACATAGTTTCATATGAACTATAATAACCAAACTTGTTTCAATTACTTGCAAAACGATTTATGCACAAAAATATACATCATAAGGGCATAATAACAAAGCCTCAAATTTGCATGAATTTCAATATAGATTACACAATTTGCGCAATATTCCAAACGTTTATTTGCATAGAACTACCGCATGTAGTTCTTTATAATGAATAACATAATTTTGCACAAATATGAATTACTTCCATTGCCACAATTCAAGCATACACATCAACACAGTTGTTTATTAATACCAAAGTAATACTCTACTTACAATGGTTTGATGAATTCTCTAGTTTAGGGATTGAAGACGCAAATTCCTTTGTTGAATTGATTAGCTTTAGGTTGCTTGAATTGCTTTAGGCCTTAGAACTTTCTTCCTAATTCTCTCTCTCTAGTTGGCGGCTATTCTTTGTCGTTCCTCAGCAACATGGCGGCTATAATCTTATTTTGAATGAATAGATTAGGGTTTAGTCTAGGGTTGTTTATATAGAGGTTAGGAATTGATTAGGACCCTTGATGTTGCTAGGTTAGATCATAGCCATTCATTAGGAAGAGAGACCAATAAAAACCCGCCACCTAGCCCTAGTGACAAAGCAGACCACAGAAATTCGACCAAACTCAGACCTGGCCAGCCAGGTTGACTGGGCTCGACCAGGTCGACACCCCTGTCGACAGGGCTGTCGACAGCCCTGTCGACATGGGTAGCCCAGGTCGACAGCCCAGTCGACCTGGGTGGCTAGGCGGGTGTTTTATCCGCCTGGCCCATTGGGCCCTATTTCAAAATTATTATTTTATTCTGTTTGAATTTTAAATTTAATTCAGAACTTCCGAAGGCCATATCTTCTTCATACGGACTCCGTTTTTCGAAAACTCGGACTCTATTTCGCGTATTTTTCCGAGACGAACGCAATGGCGTATCCCGTTTCCCTTAGTTCTTTGATTTGAATTTGATTATACCTTAATTCATGAATTTCACAGTTATAGAATTTTCGGGGTGTTACAAGTTGTTTTTTACATTATGCACTTATAATAGTATCAAATGATTTGTTTTAACGTACCAAGCATGTTTGGCTATTATAAGGGAAAACCCTATCCCCTGGCTTGCATTGCATTGTGTGATACGACCTAGGTCTTATGATAGCTTCATTTTCCAAAAAGCGTTGCGTTGTTTTGTTATATGCACTGGTATTCTTAGGAGGAAACCCATTCCGTGTTATACGGCGTGGTCCCTTGATATATCTGATTTAAAGTAAAGTTTTAAATAACAGTTTTAGTACTCACACCAGTCACATGACTGACTTGGAATTTATTGTTTTAACCTAAATTCTGGGTGCCCCTATTTTCCACATGGGCAGCTAGTAATTTTGGTTTTGCAGATTTATATTCACAGGATCCTGGTTTATAGCTGGAATGATATTCAGAAAGCTCTGTATCCATTTATCTCTTTCAGTTGTGTTTTGTATTATTTTCCGTTGTGATGTATTTAAATGTAATTTAAGCCTCTGATATTTAGTAAATGTGTAATATTTATTCATACTCTGTATATTCTTATATTCTGATGAAATTGTTGTAATAAGCAATGAAATGTTCTTCTATTTGTGTTCTGATTGGTCATGTTCTCAACCCAATTCGGGCTTTCCTTCACGGGGAAGTTTGGATCGCTTAAGTAGCAGTCCATACATAAATGGAATTTGATTTTTATGAGTGTTCTAAAATCTATTTAAACCAAGGACACATACATCCTTATTCTATTCCCACCTTCACACGCATAGTCTATTCTTGTATAGAATCATCACTTCCAATTATTACCAAAAGCTCTCCACTAACAACTAGAATTCTCCCAATGTTACGTTTCAATGGATGAGACTAAATTGTTGTATATTTCGAATTACCGTAAGTTCGAATAAATTAAAATAAAATAAAATAAAATAAGATTCAATAAAGTAAAATATATACAGTTCCTTCAACCCTAAGGCTCGTACACCAATATCTTCAAACACAGCTGCGTTTTGTTCCCTACACCTGTTTCATTTTCCCCAACGTGGATGAATTGTCATCCATCTTTCTAACAGGCTAGCTACCTTAGGTTTCAGACTAAAACTTCACAGCAAAGTAATAAGACCTACCAACCTACAGGATACTCTGCATCACCTAATACGTGATGCCCAAGCTGTCCTTCCCTTTAAATACGATGCCTTCATGCTACCTTCATGTTGCGTTTCTTTTCTTCTGAAATCGGAGCTTTTTACTGGCTTTTAAGAAAACCAAACTAATTAATTCGTCCACCTTAAAAACACAAAATAAATTTCTGTCTTCTCATTCTATGCTTTTCAAACCAACGCGCCTCCCTTCAACAGTTGTTTCCAATCTTCTTCAAGTGAGCAACGTTGTGTATCGAGGATTTGGAAGCTTCTTTTGTAGAGAAAAGGCAATGCATGGAGGGTGCGATGAACGCATGTTGCGGGTGGCGTTCGTGCATAGTATAGGAATACGGTCACTATAGCACGAAGGAGCTGAAAATGGGTATCTTCGGTTGGTGATCGAGTTGTGGGTTTCGGGCATAGGAGCGAAGAGAATGGGACGAGGAGAAATTTGTCATGTGTTAGATGAAGTTTACGTGTGGAGATGGGCTTGGGAATGGGGGTTTAAAGGAGCTGTAGTGGATTGAATAGTGGAGCTCGTGTTTTACAGTAGGAGAGAAGCAAAGGAAATGCAGTGTGGCATGCAGGCGGATTGATTGTGAAATGGGGAGATGGGCCAACATCATTTGCAGGGCCAGTGTACATATAAATATAAATATATATATATACACAAATGAAATGCATGGAGTAAATTTGAACGTGAAGGAATTGGGGAGTTGCAAGTACAAACGTTTATATAGTGGAGTTCTACGCATGGTGTCCTGTAGGGGAAGAAACGGAATTTCGACGGTAACTATAGATGGATGAAATGATGAAAGTAGGGAAAATTGGAGCGGTATTTAATGAAACAGAACTTGAGCGCATGAAATGGTGGAAAAAGGACACAGTGGTGGTTTCGGGAATTCATATGGAGTGATGGAGGGGTTCGAAAATAAGAGAGTAAATGGGTGCGTGGATTATGGTTGGCTGGAGTCGGCATCAACAGGAAGAGCGTGTCATGGTTGGAGTATTTTAAATACTGTAGTTTGCTATTTATGGCTCAGGGGTGATGCGGTTACTATTATAAAGTTTTATGGGAGAGGGCATTGGAGGTTGTGCATGCGTGAAGACTGAAAGCTCGCATTGCAAATATATTGGAGAAGAAGCTCCTCTGTCGGAGGCGGGCATGGTAAATGTCGTATGGGCTGGCGTGGATATAAATAATAATAAGAAGAAAAGACTATTCGAATAAGAGCTGAAGTGGAAATTTGTTGGAGTTTTAATCGTGGAAATATTTTACAAAGAGGGAGGAATAGCAGGCTATAGAGAAACGCAATGAAGGTACGTACGGTTTGGTTTTTGTAAGTGGTATTGGGCCAATATTAAGGAGGTGGGCCAAAGAATTAATGTGAAGCTCAAACAAATAAGGAAAAGAAGGAAGAAAAAGAATTGCTTGACGGTGAAATGGCGGATGGCACTGAAACTAGGAACGGGTGTTCGGTTAGTTGAGGGGGCTTTTTGAATGGATTAGAGAAAACAGATGAGGCCCTATTTATTTTAATAATTTATGTTTTAGTTTGAATTTTAATTTAAAATGGTATACAAATTTGTTAACATCAAATCTTGACCGTACGAATTCATTTTTACGAACTGCTTGTCACGTTGGAATCGTATGGACGCGAGCTATGTTATGAAGCCAGTCTTTGAACCATTTGGATCTGGTTTGAATTTATGGTAGAATTAAATGGCTGACTGGATTGACCGACCGTTAATAGGTATTCAATGATTAACGAACAAGGTGAGTAAACTCACTAACTCTGTCCAGTTTTGTAAATTTATAAACGTTATTAAATATTGATAAAAATGATTGAATGCTGTGTGTGATGGATGTTTGTATGAATTAGTTAAAATAATACATATAATTAGTTATATAAGTTGTAATAACCCGGAAATCTAAGCCAATTTAAAAAATTTATTTTCGCAATTTTGATGAATTTTGAATAATTTAAATGAATTATTTTAAATAATAACGACAAGAAATTTATTTTGAATAGAATTAGAACATATATATTTATATAGATCATCGTTAGAATATAAATATTTTATTTTAATTATAAAAGGAATTGAAAATGGCGCGGTAGTTTGAAAATTCGATTTCAAATTTCAAATGAATGTACAGGATTCAAAATAAATCGGATTTTAGAGAAACCAAAAATATTTGAATCTATTTGAGAATATCTTTCCAACGAATCCGAAAAATTGAAATTTCATAGCGGAGATAAAAAGTTATGCCCAGTTGAAATTTCAGAATAGTCGCTATGGAATTCTGGCCCTTAAAAATGGAAATTTTGCAAACGACCTCTATTTTCAACGAAATCACTTTTTTTGGATCCGGGATGTCAAGCTATTGCTAGATTCCAAAATTCATAATTTTCTGAATCAATATGTGAGCGTGGCGAAGTTAAACGTGTTTTGACAGTTTCAGTCAATTTTAATCGACTGGAAATTGGCCATTTTTCAGTCGATCTTCAAATTTGACGAAATTAGTTTTGTTAGGACCATAATGTCAATACGAAGCTAGAAATAATTTTTCGGGAATTTTTAGAGTTAGTATGTGGCGCCGGTAAATTGAAATGTGCGTTCAAATTCAATATATAGATTTATATTTTGATTTTGGCGAAAACTGATCAAAACAGCTGAATTGGCTTGCGATACATATCCCATTGTGTTCGGAATGGGGGTATTATGCTAAAGGCGACAGCCGTTGGGCTTGATTTAGAGATCAAATTAAAAAGTTACTTTTATAAATTTAAAATAATTAAATTATATATATACATTACCCCCCTCTCTAAACCTAAAACAGTAAAGGAAAAACCCGATTCCTTTTTAGCCGTCACTTCCTTTCACCAACGCCCCTCCCCTGCGCCCTCCGTCGTGCCGCCACGATGGGGGCCGCTGTCGTTCATCACCTCCGCCACCCCCTCGTTCTCCCTCCTCTCTCCTCCCATCCATCTCGAGAAACTCACCCCCAAGCAGCAACGCCCGACCCCACAGCTCACCGCCACCGCCGCCTGGACCTTCCCCCGACCACTAGCTACCCTGCCGCCACCCGCCGCCTCCCTACCCCCTGCGAGCTTCAGCAACCCCCTCCCCCTTAATCGCAACTCACACTCCCCCTTTTTCTCCTTGATCCACCGCGAGACACAGCCCCTCCGATCACACGAGCGCCTCTCCCGCCATCTACAGCCCTAGCGCTACCCTCCTGCACTCCGACGCAGCGCAGGAACCTCCCCCCTCCTTCTTCTTCGATCTATGAATGTGAGTTTTATTCGTTTGATGTTGTTTTAAAAATATGGTTTTTATGTAAATAAAAATATAGTTTTTATACATATAAAGTTATCATTTTTATGATAAGAAAAGGTGTGATTTTTATTTGTTTGAATAGCCATTAAAAATATAATTTTTATGTTGAAAGCAAAGTAAAAATATAATTTTTATATTGAAAGAAGCATTGTAAAAATATTTGATTTTTATGTGAGAAGTGAAATAAAAATGTGATTTTTATATACGTGACAACAATATAAAAATGCGATTTTTATATATTTAGTGGATACAGTAGACGAAAGTGACAAAAGGCGAGCAAGGCGAAGATTTCCTACGTAAGAAGAGTCGTGGCGTTTGGTTTAGCTTCTCGGTGAGAACTCCTCACTTTTATTTTTATTTTCTAGTTTGAAATATATACTAGGATGTAGATGGTGCTTAGCAGCACCCGACACCCGTTGTCCACAGAACATGGACGACTTGTGTGATTGTTTGTGTTGTGAAAATTGACTGTTGGTTGTGAAATAAAATATATATTCATGTGTTGAAATAAAATATATATTCATATGTTGAAATCAAATATATATTCATGTGTTGAAATAAAATATATATTCACGTGTTGAAATAAAATATATATTCATGTGTTGAAATCAAATATATATTCATGTGTTGAAATAAAATATATATTCATGTGTTGAAATAAAATAAATATTCATTTACAAATCGAACGATTTGTTTATGTACACCGATTTGACTGATATTGATTGGGACGATAAATTTTACACATCGCCCAACTGCACAAATAAAATCTGTGTTTGTTGATTTGAAACTCCACACGGGTATTGGGATGAGATTTGACGTACACTAATCCCGATTGTTTAGTTGTATGTCAATCGATGGGTTGACAGACTGTGTAAGCGTTAATTATTTATATTTAACGCTTATGCAGTTGTGTGGTGCACTCTGGATGATGGTTGATGATTTATCGTTGCTGTTATATACATGTGTTGTAGAAAATCCATATAATTAACATTATATGGTAATTGATTGGGCCTCATTCCAATTTGGAAAATAAGGAATATTATAAAAGAAAATTCATTTGTTGAATAAAAATATATATATTCATGTGTTGAATAAAAATATATAAATTCATGTGTTGATTAGAAAGAAAATTCATCTGTTGAATAAAAAGAAAATTCATGTGTTGAATAGAAAGAAAATTCATGTGTTGAATAGAATAAATATTCATGTGTTGAATAGAATAAATATTCATTTGTTGAATAGAATAACGAAGTTATTGAAATATATAAAGTCGTGTTGGTTAGATATGCGCCATTTTGACGCGAACGATGTTTATATCGATTATATTCGTTTTTATAATGATTATAGAAAAGAAAGTGATTTCAAAATATAATGTTTTGAAAATATTATCATTTGTATATCGATGATGTGGAATATTCAATTTTGATTCGAAATTGAATATGAAGTTGAAATCGTTTCGAAAACAAATTTAAAATGATTTATAAAATACGTTTTAAAAGGGAATCGACAAAATATATATAATATATATATTATATATATTAAATGGCCTGAATAGAATGCGCCGCGCCGCGGCAGTTCGCGAATTTGGACCATTGGCTCCGAACGTATATTACGGAAGATCCGACAGTCGGATTCTCCTAAAATCGGAACCGTTGGGCTCGTATCGAGAAGTGCTTTCTAAGAATATTAGAGATTTGAAATCTAACAGTTGGATTTGGAATTATGTCCAAATCAAATTTGGAAAAGGTCGTTGTAAGTGCAGTTCGATGGCCGTTGATGGAAATCGACAGTACAGGCCTTGATAGAATTATTAAAAATAGTAATAATTTGTGTAAAATCATAAGAAATGATTTGGAAAGAATTGGGATGAAAATTTTCCAAATTTGAAAATATAAAAATAGAATTTTATCGAAATGAACTAGTTTTGAACTAGAATTATAATCCCATTAATTTTTAAAATAAATAAAGTGGATTTGAAATGTTTTTGAAAATAACCATAATTTCCAATATATAAATTGGAAACGGATTTGAATCGAAATTGTCTTTGGAATATTTCGATGTTGGATTTCGTGATTATATAGATATTGTTATGGAAATTTGAAAGATACTTTTATATCGTTATTTCCAATACGATATTTGTTGGTCATAGAATTTGATCTTGAATATAAGCCGATATATTTTCTATTCAGAGCTTTGTATTTAATATCAAATGGGATTTGGGTTTGTCGTGAATGGTGTCTTCATTAACACTGTTCATAAACCCAATTGAGAAAAAGATTAAATCTTTTTATTTAAATTTAATGAAATATACCAATTAAATGATATTTAATTGGAATTGAATTCGAATTGATTTTGGGTTATCATGAACAGTATCTTTAATAATACTGTTCTTAGACCCAATGGAGTTAAGAAAATCAGAAGCTAACTGGAGATTAGTTAAGTTGAATGTTTTTTTGGGTATTGATCTGATGTTGGTTTCTGCCTTCGGGGTTAATACTTAGGGAATTGTTCACTTGCCAATTTACGGTTAAAGGCTGGTAGAATGGAATGTGATTTTGGGTTTATCGTGAACTGTGTTTTAAATGACATTGGTTCTTTAACCCAGTTAAAGACAGGATATGGTTTTCTAGGTTAAACAATTATTAATATTGATTTTTGGGAAGATTAAAACCGAGTGGAGTTTTAATGAATCTTTAATTAGATTGAAATGATCGAGAATGGAGTATCACCAGTTTTGCTCCAGGCGATGGTTAAATCTTTAATTAGATTTGAATGTGAAATGGTAATTGAATTTACCGATAACACCGTGGTGTTAGATATGATGTATTACCAGTTTTACTTCATTGGATGAATAAGTTGGGATTGGGAAATTTAATAAATGATTACTTCAGTAAGGTTCGTTAATCCCGACTAGTTTGGATTAGCCATAATTTGGTTTGAATTGATATTCAAAAGAAGATTAAAGAATAAATTTAAAGAATTTATCTTTGATAAAAATAATGGGAACCTTTCCTTAAAGATGTAAATATTTGAATAAAAGAATATTCTGAATTGGAATGAGGCATACGTTGTGTTTGTGTCACACTGGTTTATAAAATACGCGAGTTGTTCGGAAAGACTGGGTTTATCCCATTCTGAATAACTGATACGACGATTAGTCGAAGATGAAGACGGTGGTTGAAGACTGGAGGTCTTCACGTCGTTTGGATGATTACTGATGATCTTGATTGGGTCGTACACCCAAGAGGAGGGAATCAGTTAGTGATCGTCAGACGTACTTGGAGATCGATGGATATGCAAGGTACAAGGTGCCTCCGATTTCGTTCAGACCCAGAACGGACTTGTAAATGGGTTGTGTGTCTGATATTGGATATCATTCTGTGTGATTGATGGATATCGGTTGCATGGAGTGGTTTGCCTGTGTGGCATGCTAAGATGCAAATGATCAAGGGTTCTGTTGAAAAGCAGAGTCTTGTGGTTGATGATCAAAGCACAGCCTGTGTGGCACAACTTTATGTAGCGTTAATTCGTGAGCCTCACACCCCGGTGTGAACCAGAAATGGGAGAAGGACCTCAGGGAGGACATGCGTTTCCTTCTAGCTAGAAGTGGCGTAAGTGGTTTTACACGCCCTGACGAGTTTGACTTATGTGGTTGTTGGATTGCGAGGAGCCTCAGATGTATCGGTGACTATGTGGAGCCAATGGAGTCATTGGACTCATTGACACCCCATAGGGTGGGGAAACACAGTGTTCAGGCATTTTAATCCACATCGGTGGACCGGCCCTGACGATCCAAAGGTCACTCGAGCTCTGACCTGAGGGGCGGGCTAGAGCGTCTTGAATTCGGTATGGACGATCCCTTGCCTTGGTTCACAGATTGAAATCTAACTTCCAATACGTGACTTTGCGGTTTTGATTGTAGAGCCTAGTATGGCGACATGATATATGGTACCGATGCCATCTAGGATTGGTACTTATGATTGAAATTGTTTTGACACTATACATTTATAGTAATAATAGAACATGAAATTTAGCGTATCAAGCATTCTTTGGCTATTATAAGGTAAAATCCTATTCTCCGGCTTGTGTAGCATTGTGTGATGGGACCTGGGTCTTATAATAGCTTCATTGTTCTTTATTTAGCATTGTGCTGTTGTTTTGTACACTGGCATTCTTGGGAGTAAACCCGTTCCGTGTTATACGGCGTGGTCCCTTGATTTACCTAACTTCAAAATAAAGATTAATAACTGTTTTAGTTCTCACACCAGTCACATAACTGACCTGGAGTTTATTGGTTTAACCTAAACTCTGGGTGCCCTTATTTTAACACGGGCAGCTAGTAGTTTTGGTTTTGCAGATTTATATTCACAGGATTCTGGTTTACAGCTGGAACGATACTCGAAAAGCTCTGTATTCGTGTGTTACTTTCAGTTGTGTTTTGTATTGTCTTTCCGCTGCTATGTAATTTATTGTAATCTCTGATATTTTTCTATTGTATTATAATTATTCATACTCTGTATATTCTTGTATTCTGATGGAATTGTTGTAATAAGCAATGAAATGTTCTTCTTTCTAAGTTCCGATGTGGCTTGTTCTCAGTACAATCCACTCTTTTCTTACCAGGCAAGTTCGGGTCGTAACAGCTTGGTACCAGAGCTTTGGTTTACAGAGCTCGAGAACAAGACATGTAGGAACCTAACGAAAGAATTCATCAGAGATTGGATTAGTAATATCCAATAAGAATGACTCATTAGAGATGGGATCAGTAGTATCCTATAACGAGTGTGAAGAGTGATGTTTTTAACATAAAAATTTGAAAACAAATTTTATTTTGAAAATTTAAACTTTATTATTCGTATTTGAATATATATTTTAAATTGATTTGGACAATCAAGTATATAGAGATTTTGCGTATACGTCTGATCCGTGTGTATTTGAAGTTTTAATATACTCGATAGATATAGAATAACACTCTAGTCGCCCAGGTCCGATTCTGATGATGGCGCGCCATCATCAGTGTCCATATTCGAGTGCCGAAAGTGGAATATCTATATATTTCCAATTGACTGGTGTGAGAACCAAAATATAATTAGAATATATTGTTGTAACTTGGCATCAAAAATCTGATTTTTGGACAATGTATCAAAGTTATGAATTTGAAAAGATAATCAACTAATTGATTGTTGGTTGTGTTGTTTGATTATTGTTTGATTAATTAAATGTTGAACCTTTAGCCAAATTGAACCAAATAGTGGATTGTATTGAAAATTTATCGCATTTGCATGCTTGTACATGTACTTACATTGAACAGGTCATAGCAAGGACGCTAGAGAAGAGGAGTAAAATTGCTTGCTCGACAAATAGGTACATGTTTATTGTATTTCTTGGGTTTTTGATGATTTTATAAGCCGATTGGCTAGCCGCTTGGCTTTTTCTTTTTCTTTTTGGATTTGTGAGGGCCATGGGAGGCTATTTGAAATATCCCGAAGCTCCCGGTGCAGGGGAGATTATGGCGAAATTTTTCGAAAATTGGGTGTTAGCCAAATTTTTGAAAAATTGAAAAGTTCTTAGAAACTGAAAAGTTGAAGAACTTAAGCCATAAGGAAAATAAAGAAAGTTGAGTTGATTAGTTAAACAACTTTTGGCTTCGTTCCTTTTTGGGGATGAAAAGTTTTAAGTGGGGGAGATTGTAATAACCCGGAAATCTGAGCCAATTTAAATTTTTTATTTTGGTAATTTTGGTGAATTTTGAATATCTAAAATGAATTATTTTAAATAATAACGACGAGAAATTTATTTTGAATAGAATTAGAATGTATATATTTATATGGATCGTCGTTAGAATATAAATATTTTATTTTAATTATAAAAGGAATTGAAAATGGCGCAGTAGTTTGAAAATTCGATTTCAAATTTCAAATGAATGTACAGGATTCAAAATAAACCGGATTTGAGCGAAACCAAAAATATTTGAATTTATTTGAGAATATCTTTCCAACGAATCCGTAAAATGAAATTTCATAGCGGGGATAAAAAGTTATGCCCATTTGAAATTTCAGAATAGTCGCTATGGAATTCTGGCCCTTAGAAATGGAAATTTTGCAAACGACCTCGGTTTTCGATGAAACCACTTTTGTTGGATCCGGGATGTCAAGTTATTGCTAGATTCAAAAATTCATAATTTTCTAAATCAATATGTGAGCGTGGCGAAGTTAAACGTGTTTTGACAGTTTCAGTCAATTTTAATCGACTGGAAAATGGCCATTTTTTAAACGATCTTCAAATTTGACGAAACTAGTTTTGTTAGGACCGTATCGTCAATATGAAGCTAGAAATAATTTTTCGGGAATTTTTAAAGTTAGTATGTGGCCCTGGTAAATTGAAATGTGCGTTCAAATTCAATATATAGATTTATATTTTGACTTTAGCGAAAACTGACCGAAACAACTGAATTGGCTTGCGATACATATACCATTTTCGGAATGTGGGTATTATGCTAGGGGCGACAGCCGTTGGGCTTGATTTAGAGATCAAATTAAAAAGTTACTTTTAGAAAATTTAAAATAATTAAATTATATATATGTATATTACCCCCTCTCTAAACCTAAATCAGTAAAGGAAAAACCCGATTCCTTTTTAGCCATCACTCCCTTTCACCAGCCCCCCTCCCCTGCGCTCTCCATCGCGCCGCCACGATGGGGGACTGCCGCCGTTCATCACCTCCGCCACCCCCTCCTTCTCCCTCCTCTCTCCTCTTATCCATCTCGAGAAACTCACCCCAAACAGCAACGCCCGACCCTACAGCTCACCGCAACCTGGACCTTTCGCCGACCACCAGCTACCCTGCCGCCACCTGAACGACGCCACCCGCCGCCTCCCTACCCCCTGCGAGCCTCAGCAACCCCCTCCCTGTGAAAACCCGTGACTTCCCCGTAAAGGAAAGCGTCGGATAGTTCGAGAACAAGCCACAGCAGAACTCATATAAAAGAACGTTTCATTGTATATAATAACAACGCATCAGATTACAAGAATATACAGAGTATAAATGAATAAATATTACACAGAAATATCAGAGATTTAAATTACATTTAAATACATAGCAGCGGAAAATAATACAATACACAACTAGAAGGAGATATACGGATACAAAGCTTTCCGGATATCGTTCCAGCTGTAAACCAGGATCCTGTGAATATAAATCTGCAAAACCGAAACTACTAGCTGCCCGTGTCAAAAATAGGGGCACCCAGAGTTTAGGTTAAAACAATAAACTCCAGGTCAGTCATGTGACTGGTGTGAGAACTAAAACAGTTATCTTTATTTTAAATGTTCGGTAAATCAAGGGACCACGCCGTATAACACGGAACGGGTTTCCTCCCAAGAATACCAGTGCATAAAACAACAGCGTAATGCTAAATAAAGAAAAATGAAGCTGTTATAAGACCCAGGTCCTATCACACAATGCAACGCAAGCCGGGGGATAGGGTTTTCCCTTATAACAGCCAAAGAATGCTTGATACGTTTAAAACAAATCATTTGATACTATAATAAGTGCATAGTGTATAAAACAACTTCAAATCATAAGTATCAATCATAGGCGGCATAAGCGCCCCATCCCACTATGTCGCCATATATAGGATTACAACTAAAACCGCAAATGTCACGTATTTGGAAACTGGATTTCCATCTATGAACCGAGGCAAAAGATAGTCCTCAATCGATTCGTGACTCTCTAGCCCGAGCCACAGGATCAGAACGCATCAACCCTTTAGATCGTCAGGGCCGGTCCACACGGAGTGGATTATTATGCCTGAACACTACGTTTCCCCACCCTATGGGGTGTAAGTCTGGTCCGTCAGCCGACCAGAATGCATCGGCCGAAACCGATATAACCGAGGCGCCTCGCAACAGCAACAACCACATAAGTCAAACTCGTCAGGGCGTGTAAAACCACTGACGCCACTTCTAGCTAGAAAGAAACGCAAGTCCTCCCTGATGTCCCCTCCCGTTTTTGGTTCATACCGGGTGTGAAACTCGCGAAGCAAACGTTACACAAAGCTACGCCACAAAGGCCGTGCTTTGATCATCAACCACAAGGCTTTGCTTTTCAACAGAAGCCTTGATCATTTGCATCTTAGCATGCCACACAGGCAAGCCATCCTATGCAACCGATATCAGTCACACAGAATGAAATCCGATGTCAGACACACAGTCCATTTACAAGTCCGTTCTGGGTCTGAACGAAACCGGAGGCACCTAGTACCCCGCATATCCATCGATCTCCAAGTACGTCTGGACGATCACTAACTGTTTCCATCTTCTTGGGTGTACAGCCCAATCAAGATCATCAGTTATCACCCAAACGACGTGAAGACCTCCGGTCTTCCACCATCGTCTTCATCTTCGACTTATCGTCGTATCAGTTATTCAGAATGGGATAAACCCGGTCTTTCCGAATAACTCGCGTATATATTGTAAAAGTGTTACACAAACACAACATACGCCTCATTCCAATTCATTAGTCACTAACCGTAAATTAATCAAGAGAATAATTCCCCAAATATTAACCCCGAAGGCCGAAACCAACATCAGATCAATATCCAGAAAACCATTCTGCTTGGCCAACCGACAGTTAGTTTCTAAATTTCACATTCATAGGGAAAGATTCCCATTAATTTTATCAAAGATAAATTCCTTGAATTTATTCTTTAATCCATTTTTGAATATCAATTCAAACTAGTCGGGATTAGCGAACCTTACCGAAGTAATCATTTGTTTTAATTTCCCAATCCCAACCTATTCATCCCATGAAGTAAAACTGGTAATACTTCATATCTAACACCACAGTGTTATTGGTAAATTCAATTACCATTTCACGTTCAAATCTAATTAAAGATTTAACTATCGCCTGGAGCAAAACTGGTGATACTCCATTTCGATTATTTCAATCTAATTAAAGATTCATTAAAACTCCACTTAGTTTTAATCTTTGACTGGGTTAAAGAATCAGTGTCATTTAAAAACACGGTTCACGATAAACCCAAAATCACATTCATTAATCATCGGGTTAAAGAACGAGTGTTATTTAAAACACTGTCCACGATAAACCCAAAAATCAATATCAATTCAATTCCAATTAAATATTATTTAATTGGTACACTTCATTAAATCTAAATAAAAAGATTTAATCTTTTCTCAACTGGGTTCAAGAACAGTGTTAATGAAGACACCATTCACGACAAACCCAAATCACATTCATCAATTATCGGGTTAAAGAACAAGTGTTATTTAAAACACTGTTCACGATAAACCCAAAAATCAATATCAATTCTATTCCAATTAAATGTCATTTAATTGGTACACTTCATTAAATCTGAATAAAAAGATTTAATCTTTTCTCAACTGGGTTCAAGAACAGTGTTAGTGAAGACACCATTCACGACAAACCCAAATTACATTTGATATTCAATACAAGGCTCTGAATAGAAAATATATCGGCTTATATTCAATATCAAATTCTACGATTAACAAATGTCGTATTGGAAATAACGATATAAATATATATCTTTCAAATTTCCGTAACAACATCCGTATAATCCCGAAATCCAACATCGAAATATTCCGAAGACAATTTCGATTCAAATCCACTCCAATGCAATCATTGGAAATTTTGGTTATTTTCAAAACCCTTTTCAAATTCAATTTATTTATTTAAAAATAAATAGAATTATAATTCTAGTTCAAAACTAGTTCATTTCGATAAAAATCTATTTTTATCTTTTCAAATACGGAGTTTTTCATCCCAAATCTTCACAAATCATTTCTTATGATTTTACACAAATTATTACTATTTTTAATAATTTTATCAAGGCCCGTACAGTCGATTTCCATCAACGGCCATCGAACTGCACTTACAGCGACCTTTTTCGAATTTGATTTGGACGTATCTCCAAATCCAACCGTTAGATTTCAAATTTCTAACATTCATTAGAAAGCTCTTTTCAATACGAACCCAACGGTTCCGGTTTTAGGAGAATCCGACGGTCGGATCTCCCGTAATGTCCGTTTGAAATAAATGGTCGAAATTCGCGAACTGCCGCGCCGCGGCGCGTTCTATTCAGGCCATTATATTATATATATAATATATATAATATATACTTCGTCGATTTCTATTTAAAACGAATTATATAAATAGTTTTAAATTCGTTTCAAAAGCAATTTCAACTTCCATTTCAATTCAAATCAAAATTGAATTCTTCTTTATAAATTCGTTTTAAAATTCATTTCTATTCAATTCAAATTTCAATTCAATTTGAATTTATTTCAATTCGCTTTCAATTCAATTTGAATTCGTTTTCAATTCAATTCATTTCGAAATCGTTATATATTCAATTCATTTCGAAATCGTTATATATTCAATTCATTTCGAAATCGTTATATATTCAATTCATTTCGAAATCGTTTTCAATTCAATTCATTTCGAAATATTCGATTTCAAAATTACTTTTTAATATTCATTTTAAAATGAATAAAATCGATACAAATATCGTTCACGTCAAAATGGCGTCAATCTAATCAACACGGCTTCATATATTGATATTTTCAAATATTCCATTTCGAATATTTCTATTTCAAATATTTCTATTTTTAAAACTGGAATGAGGCCCAATCAATTACCATATAAAGTTAATTATATGGATTTTCATACAACACATGTATATCATAGCATTGAAAAATAATCAACCATCAACCAAAGTGCACTACACTGTATAAGCATCAAATATAGATATTCAACGCTTATAACAGCCTGTCAATCAATCGATCGACATATTTAATCAATCAGGATGAGTGAACTTCAACTTTCATCCTAACACCCGTGTGGGGTTTCAAACAATCAGACACATATTTTATTTGTGCAGTTGGGCGATGTGTAAAATTTATCTTCCCAATCAATGTCATTCAAATAAGTGTACATAAACAAACCGTCTGGTTTGTAAATGAATATTTATTTATTCACATTCACGTTAAAAATTATATTTTTAACGCTAAAACATTTTATTCCAACCTATGAATTTCTATTCAATTCATTTCCACAATAAAATGATATTTTTATTTTTCTAACATATTTTAGAAAATTTCGGCGGCATAACGGCACGATACTAGAAACGGGACGAGGCCTAGCCTTATCCCCGGTCTAGTGAAGGCCCACGCCATTCACACATCAATCAAATCAATTCGTTATGCAAACCACAAAATTTGGAGTAAGAATCTAACCTAGCCTTACTCCTTCGCCTTATAACGGCGCACGTCTAATCCTAACCAATTTATCGATTCGATTTTTCACACCACAAACCACATTCAAACCAATATCACAATCAATAACCAAACAGCCAAACAAACAAGTCCATGGTCTGTGGACGATTGTGTCGGGTGCTACTAAGCACCGTCTGCATCCTAGTATATATATATAACTAGAAAAAGAATTTGAGAGGTGAGAAATTCCCACATATAGCTATCCTAGCTCCACGGCTCTTCCTTTGCAGAAGTCTTCATCGCTATCGCATCTTCGCCACCTTCGTTGTCCGCTTTCACTACATATGTAAAAATCGAATTTTTTTATTTCAAAGTTCAATATATAAAAATCGAATTTTTTATTTCAAAGTTCAATACATAAAAATCGAATTTTTAATTCAAAGTTCAATATATAAAAATCGAATTTTTAATTCAAAGTTCAATATATAAAAATCATATTTTTAATTCAAAGTTCAATATATAAAAATCGAATTTTTAATTCAAAGTTCAATATATAAAAATCGAATTTTTAATTCAAAGTTCAATATATAAAAATCATATTTTTAATACAAAGTTCAATATATAAAAATCGAATTTTTATTTCAAAGTTCAATATATAAAAATCGAATTTTTTATTTCAAAGTTCAATACATAAAAATCGAATTTCTAATTCAAAGTT
Organism: Allium sativum; assembly: GCA_030737875.1. Taxonomy (NCBI): domain Eukaryota; kingdom Viridiplantae; phylum Streptophyta; class Magnoliopsida; order Asparagales; family Amaryllidaceae; genus Allium; species Allium sativum. The sequence goes on from CM060924.1 coordinate 902,164,225, forward strand.
CAATATATAAAAATCGAAATTTTAATTCAAAGTTCAATATATAAAAATCGAATTTTTAATTCAAAGTTCAATATATAAAAATCGAATTTTTAATTCAAAGTTCAATATATAAAAATCATATTTTTAATACTTTAAAAATACAAAAATCATATTTTCACTTCTTCTACCCAATAAAAATTCCGCCTTTTCTATTTTAAAGTTTAAACCCTTTTTTTCGAAGTTTAAACCTTTTTAAAAAAAAAAATCAGTTTTAACATTCCTTTTAAATCAGTTTTTAAATCTTACAAAGTCAGTTTTTATTTTTAAAACAAAATCAGTTTTATACTTTTTTTAAAAATCTGTTTTTACTATTAAAACAACATCAGTTTTTATTTTATATAAAAATCAGTTCACTTTTGTTGAAAATCAGTTTTTTTTTTATATCTTTTATTTTAAAATCAGTTTTAAAATCTTATTTAAAAATTCAGTTTTAATCTTTTAAAAATCAACTCTTTTTAATCTTTTTTTTTTTTAAAAAAACAATTCAGTTTTTAACGAATTAAAATAAAAAAAATAAAACAATAAAATACTTACAGGGGGGCATCTCCGTTCGTCAGAGTCAGAGGCGGCGGGGGAATTCGCAGGTGGCGGAGGCGGCTCCGAAAGGGAAGGGGAGGGCAGAACTAACTGGTGGTCGATTCGGTGGGGAGCTCGAACGTAGGGTTTTAGATGGAAGAGGGGAACGTGGGGGCTAAGAGGGAGGGCGCAGTCGACGTTGGGGAAGGGGAAGCGCACCCCCAGGCGGCGGCGCTGGCTCTCCGGTGGCGGAGGAAGCGAATGCGACGGGATTTTTCTTCTTCTTCTTTTTTTTTTCCTACTGTGAAAATCGATTTGGGGAAATCGAATGGGGGGGCCATCGCGGGTTAAAGGGGAGGGAGAGAGAAAGGATTATATTATTTTTTTTTTTTTTTATTTAATTCAACTTAAAGTTGACTTTCCATTTGAACTCGAAATCAAGCCCACCGACTGTCGCCCCTAGCTAATTACCCCCATTCCGAAAACAATGGAATATGTATCGCAAGCTGATTTGATCGTTACAATCAGTTTTCTTTTAAATTTTCATTTAAATCACTATATTGAATTTTAAACGCACATTTCAAATTACCGGGGTCACATATTAACTAGAAAAATTCCAGAAAAATATTTTCTAGCTTCGTATTGACGATACGCTCCTAACAAAACTAGTTTCGTCGAATTCTGAGACCGTTTGAAAAATGGCCAATTTCCAGTCGATTCAAATCAACGGAAACTGGTCAAACGCGTTTTCTTTTGCCACGCTCACATATTGATTCGAAAAATTATGAAATTTGGAATCTAACAATAGTTTGACATCCCGGACCCAACAAAAGTGGTTTCGTCGAATTCCGAGGTCATTTGCAAAATGTCCATTTTTAAGGGCCTGAATTCCATAGCGACTATTCAGAATTTTCAACTGGACATATCTTTTGATTCCCGATATGAAATCTTGATTTTTCGGATTCGTTGGAAAGATATTATCAATTAGATTCCATATTTTTTTGTTTCACTAAAATCCGGATTGTTTTGCACCCGGCACATTCAATTGAAGTTTGAAATCGAATTATCGAACTACCGCGCCATTTTCAATTCCTTTTATAATTATATATAAATATTTATATTCTAACGACGACGTATATAATATATACGTCGAATTATATTCAAAATAAATTTCTCGTCGATATTATTTAAAATAATTCATTTTAAATAATCAAAATTCGCTAAAATTGCCAAAATAAAAATTTTTAACTGGCCCAGATTTTCGGGTTGTTACAATCTCCCCCACTTAAAACTTTTCGTCCCCGAAAAGGAACAAAGTCGAAAGTGGTTTGATTATTCAGCTCTACATTCGATCTGGCTTCCATTCTCCAACTTTTTAGTTTCTGAGAATTTTCAAAATCTCAAAAATTTGGCTAACACCCTAAATTTTTGAAAAATTTCGCCATAACCTCCCCTGCACCGGGAGCATCGGGGAATTTCAAATAGCTTCCCCGGTCCTTCAGATCTCAAAAAGAAAAAGAAAAAGCCAAGCGGCTAGCCAATAGGCTCACAAAATCATCATCACCCAAACAAAACAGGAAATTATGTAGTAAACATGTACCTATTTGTCGGGCAAACAAATTTTATTCTCTGCTCTAGCCTCCTTGCTATGACCTGTTCAATGATATACTTGTATATGCAAGCAAATGCAACTAATTCTCAATACAATTCAATATTTGATTCAATTAGGCATAATGGTTCAAAATTAGCAAACAAATGAACAAACAACACAAACATCAATCAATTAGTGAATTTAACGTTTCAAATTCATAATTTTGATACATATACAGAAAATCTTGTTTTTGATGCCAATTCACAACAAAGTGTTCTAGCTGTATAAGATTTGGTTCTCACACCAGTCCAATGGAAATATATAGAAATCCAACCTTCGAAACACGAATATAAATATTGATAATGCGGCCGCATTACCAAAATTATCTCCGGGCGACTAGAGTATGATTCTATATCTATCCAGTATATTAAAATTTCGAATACACGCGGATCAGACGTATACGCAAAATCTATATATACTGGATTGTCCACATCAATATAAATAGATAATCAAATACGAATAATCGATTTAAATTTTCAAGACAAAAATGTTTTCATTTCAAAAAAAAATACTCTTCACACCCGTTCTAGGATACTACTGATCCCATCTCTAACGAGTCATTCTAATTGGATATTACTAATCCAATATCTGATGAATTCTTTCGTATGGTTCTAATGTGTCTTGTTCTCGAGCTTTGTAAACCAAAGCTCTGATACCAACTGTGAAAACCCGTGACTTCCCCGTAAAGGAAAGCGTCGGATAGTTCGAGAACAAGCCACAGCAGAACTCATATAAAAGAACGTTTCATTGTATATAATAACAACGCATCAGATTACAAGAATATACAGAGTATAAATGAATAAATATTACACAGAAATATCAGAGATTTAAATTACATTTAAATACATAGCAGCGGAAAATAATACAATACACAACTAGAAGGAGATATACGGATACAAAGCTTTCCGGATATCGTTCCAGCTGTAAACCAGGATCCTGTGAATATAAATCTGCAAAACCGAAACTACTAGCTGCCCGTGTCAAAAATAGGGGCACCCAGAGTTTAGGTTAAAACAATAAACTCCAGGTCAGTCATGTGACTGGTGTGAGAACTAAAACAGTTATCTTTATTTTAAATGTTCGGTAAATCAAGGGACCACGCCGTATAACACGGAACGGGTTTCCTCCCAAGAATACCAGTGCATAAAACAACAGCGCAATGCTAAATAAAGAAAAATGAAGCTGTTATAAGACCCAGGTCCTATCACACAATGCAACGCAAGCCGGGGGATAGGGTTTTCCCTTATAACAGCCAAAGAATGCTTGATACGTTTAAAACAAATCATTTGATACTATAATAAGTGCATAGTGTATAAAACAACTTCAAATCATAAGTATCAATCATAGGCGGCATAAGCGCCCCATCCCACTATGTCGCCATATATAGGATTACAACTAAAACCGCAAATGTCACGTATTTGGAAACTGGATTTCCATCTATGAACCGAGGCAAAAGATAGTCCTCAATCGATTCGTGACTCTCTAGCCCGAGCCACAGGATCAGAACGCATCAACCCTTTAGATCGTCAGGGCCGGTCCACACGGAGTGGATTATTATGCCTGAACACTACGTTTCCCCACCCTATGGGGTGTAAGTCTGGTCCGTCAGCCGACCAGAATGCATCGGCCGAAACCGATATAACCGAGGCGCCTCGCAACAGCAACAACCACATAAGTCAAACTCGTCAGGGCGTGTAAAACCACTGACGCCACTTCTAGCTAGAAAGAAACGCAAGTCCTCCCTGATGTCCCCTCCCGTTTTTGGTTCATACCGGGTGTGAAACTCGCGAAGCAAACGTTACACAAAGCTACGCCACAAAGGCCGTGCTTTGATCATCAACCACAAGGCTTTGCTTTTCAACAGAAGCCTTGATCATTTGCATCTTAGCATGCCACACAGGCAAGCCATCCTATGCAACCGATATCAGTCACACAGAATGAAATCCGATGTCAGACACACAGTCCATTTACAAGTCCGTTCTGGGTCTGAACGAAACCGGAGGCACCTAGTACCCCGCATATCCATCGATCTCCAAGTACGTCTGGACGATCACTAACTGTTTCCATCTTCTTGGGTGTACAGCCCAATCAAGATCATCAGTTATCACCCAAACGACGTGAAGACCTCCGGTCTTCCACCATCGTCTTCATCTTCGACTTATCGTCGTATCAGTTATTCAGAATGGGATAAACCCGGTCTTTCCGAATAACTCGCGTATATATTGTAAAAGTGTTACACAAACACAACATACGCCTCATTCCAATTCATTAGTCACTAACCGTAAATTAATCAAGAGAATAATTCCCCAAATATTAACCCCGAAGGCCGAAACCAACATCAGATCAATATCCAGAAAACCATTCTGCTTGGCCAACCGACAGTTAGTTTCTAAATTTCACATTCATAGGGAAAGATTCCCATTAATTTTATCAAAGATAAATTCCTTGAATTTATTCTTTAATCCATTTTTGAATATCAATTCAAACTAGTCGGGATTAGCGAACCTTACCGAAGTAATCATTTGTTTTAATTTCCCAATCCCAACCTATTCATCCCATGAAGTAAAACTGGTAATACTTCATATCTAACACCACAGTGTTATTGGTAAATTCAATTACCATTTCACGTTCAAATCTAATTAAAGATTTAACTATCGCCTGGAGCAAAACTGGTGATACTCCATTTCGATTATTTCAATCTAATTAAAGATTCATTAAAACTCCACTTAGTTTTAATCTTTGACTGGGTTAAAGAATCAGTGTCATTTAAAAACACGGTTCACGATAAACCCAAAATCACATTCATTAATCATCGGGTTAAAGAACGAGTGTTATTTAAAACACTGTCCACGATAAACCCAAAAATCAATATCAATTCAATTCCAATTAAATATTATTTAATTGGTACACTTCATTAAATCTAAATAAAAAGATTTAATCTTTTCTCAACTGGGTTCAAGAACAGTGTTAATGAAGACACCATTCACGACAAACCCAAATCACATTCATCAATTATCGGGTTAAAGAACAAGTGTTATTTAAAACACTGTTCACGATAAACCCAAAAATCAATATCAATTCTATTCCAATTAAATGTCATTTAATTGGTACACTTCATTAAATCTGAATAAAAAGATTTAATCTTTTCTCAACTGGGTTCAAGAACAGTGTTAGTGAAGACACCATTCACGACAAACCCAAATTACATTTGATATTCAATACAAGGCTCTGAATAGAAAATATATCGGCTTATATTCAATATCAAATTCTACGATTAACAAATGTCGTATTGGAAATAACGATATAAATATATATCTTTCAAATTTCCGTAACAACATCCGTATAATCCCGAAATCCAACATCGAAATATTCCGAAGACAATTTCGATTCAAATCCACTCCAATGCAATCATTGGAAATTTTGGTTATTTTCAAAACCCTTTTCAAATTCAATTTATTTATTTAAAAATAAATAGAATTATAATTCTAGTTCAAAACTAGTTCATTTCGATAAAAATCTATTTTTATCTTTTCAAATACGGAGTTTTTCATCCCAAATCTTCACAAATCATTTCTTATGATTTTACACAAATTATTACTATTTTTAATAATTTTATCAAGGCCCGTACAGTCGATTTCCATCAACGGCCATCGAACTGCACTTACAGCGACCTTTTTCGAATTTGATTTGGACGTATCTCCAAATCCAACCGTTAGATTTCAAATTTCTAACATTCATTAGAAAGCTCTTTTCGATACGAACCCAACGGTTCCGGTTTTAGGAGAATCCGACGGTCGGATCTCCCGTAATGTCCGTTTGAAATAAATGGTCGAAATTCGCGAACTGCCGCGCCGCGGCGCGTTCTATTCAGGCCATTATATTATATATATAATATATATAATATATACTTCGTCGATTTCTATTTAAAACGAATTATATAAATAGTTTTAAATTCGTTTCAAAAGCAATTTCAACTTCCATTTCAATTCAAATCAAAATTGAATTCTTCTTTATAAATTCGTTTTAAAATTCATTTCTATTCAATTCAAATTTCAATTCAATTTGAATTTATTTCAATTCGCTTTCAATTCAATTTGAATTCGTTTTCAATTCAATTCATTTCGAAATCGTTATATATTCAATTCATTTCGAAATCGTTATATATTCAATTCATTTCGAAATCGTTATATATTCAATTCATTTCGAAATCGTTTTCAATTCAATTCATTTCGAAATATTCGATTTCAAAATTACTTTTTAATATTCATTTTAAAATGAATAAAATCGATACAAATATCGTTCACGTCAAAATGGCGTCAATCTAATCAACACGGCTTCATATATTGATATTTTCAAATATTCCATTTCGAATATTTCTATTTCAAATATTTCTATTTTTAAAACTGGAATGAGGCCCAATCAATTACCATATAAAGTTAATTATATGGATTTTCATACAACACATGTATATCATAGCATTGAAAAATAATCAACCATCAACCAAAGTGCACTACACTGTATAAGCATCAAATATAGATATTCAACGCTTATAACAGCCTGTCAATCAATCGATCGACATATTTAATCAATCAGGATGAGTGAACTTCAACTTTCATCCTAACACCCGTGTGGGGTTTCAAACAATCAGACACATATTTTATTTGTGCAGTTGGGCGATGTGTAAAATTTATCTTCCCAATCAATGTCATTCAAATAAGTGTACATAAACAAACCGTCTGGTTTGTAAATGAATATTTATTTATTCACATTCACGTTAAAAATTATATTTTTAACGCTAAAACATTTTATTCCAACCTATGAATTTCTATTCAATTCATTTCCACAATAAAATGATATTTTTATTTTTCTAACATATTTTAGAAAATTTCGGCGGCATAACGGCACGATACTAGAAACGGGACGAGGCCTAGCCTTATCCCCGGTCTAGTGAAGGCCCACGCCATTCACACATCAATCAAATCAATTCGTTATGCAAACCACAAAATTTGGAGTAAGAATCTAACCTAGCCTTACTCCTTCGCCTTATAACGGCGCACGTCTAATCCTAACCAATTTATCGATTCGATTTTTCACACCACAAACCACATTCAAACCAATATCACAATCAATAACCAAACAGCCAAACAAACAAGTCCATGGTCTGTGGACGATTGTGTCGGGTGCTACTAAGCACCGTCTGCATCCTAGTATATATATATAACTAGAAAAAGAATTTGAGAGGTGAGAAATTCTCACATATAGCTATCCTAGCTCCACGGCTCTTCCTTTGCAGAAGTCTTCATCGCTATCGCATCTTCGCCACCTTCGTTGTCCGCTTTCACTACATATGTAAAAATCGAATTTTTTTATTTCAAAGTTCAATATATAAAAATCGAATTTTTTATTTCAAAGTTCAATACATAAAAATCGAATTTTTAATTCAAAGTTCAATATATAAAAATCGAATTTTTAATTCAAAGTTCAATATATAAAAATCATATTTTTAATTCAAAGTTCAATATATAAAAATCGAATTTTTAATTCAAAGTTCAATATATAAAAATCGAATTTTTAATTCAAAGTTCAATATATAAAAATCATATTTTTAATACAAAGTTCAATATATAAAAATCGAATTTTTATTTCAAAGTTCAATATATAAAAATCGAATTTTTTATTTCAAAGTTCAATACATAAAAATCGAATTTCTAATTCAAAGTTCAATATATAAAAATCGAAATTTTAATTCAAAGTTCAATATATAAAAATCGAATTTTTAATTCAAAGTTCAATATATAAAAATCGAATTTTTAATTCAAAGTTCAATATATAAAAATCATATTTTTAATACTTTAAAAATACAAAAATCATATTTTCACTTCTTCTACCCAATAAAAATTCCGCCTTTTCTATTTTAAAGTTTAAACCCTTTTTTTCGAAGTTTAAACCTTTTAAAAAAAAAATCAGTTTTAACATTCCTTTTAAATCAGTTTTTAAATCTTACAAAGTCAGTTTTTATTTTTAAAACAAAATCAGTTTTATACTTTTTTTAAAAATCTGTTTTTACTATTAAAACAACATCAGTTTTTATTTTATATAAAAATCAGTTCACTTTTGTTGAAAATCAGTTTTTTTTTTATATCTTTTATTTTAAAATCAGTTTTAAAATCTTATTTAAAAATTCAGTTTTAATCTTTTAAAAATCAACTCTTTTTAATCTTTTTTTTTTTAAAAAAAAAAACAATTCAGTTTTTAACGAATTAAAATAAAAAAAATAAAACAATAAAATACTTACAGGGGGGCATCTCCGTTCGTCAGAGTCAGAGGCGGCGGGGGAATTCGCAGGTGGCGGAGGCGGCTCCGAAAGGGAAGGGGAGGGCAGAACTAACTGGTGGTCGATTCGGTGGGGAGCTCGAACGTAGGGTTTTAGATGGAAGAGGGGAACGTGGGGCTAAGAGGGAGGGCGCGGTCGACGTTGGGGAAGGGGAAGCGCACCCCCAGGCGGCGGCGCTGGCTCTCCGGTGGCGGAGGAAGCGAATGCGACGGGATTTTTCTTCTTCTTTTTTTTTTTTTCCTACTGTGAAAATCGATTTGGGGAAATCGAATGGGGGGGCCATCGCGGGTTAAAGGGGAGGGAGAGAGAAAGGATTATATTATATTTTTTTTTTTTTATTTAATTCAACTTAAAGTTGACTTTCCATTTGAACTCGAAATCAAGCCCACCGACTGTCGCCCCTAGCTAATTACCCCCATTCCGAAAACAATGGAATATGTATCGCAAGCTGATTTGATCGTTACAATCAGTTTCCTTTTAAATTTTCATTTAAATCACTATATTGAATTTTAAACGCACATTTCAAATTACCGGGGTCACATATTAACTAGAAAAATTCCAGAAAAATATTTTCTAGCTTCGTATTGACGATACGCTCCTAACAAAACTAGTTTCGTCGAATTCTGAGACCGTTTGAAAAATGGCCAATTTCCAGTCGATTCAAATCAACGGAAACTGGTCAAACGCGTTTTCTTTTGCCACGCTCACATATTGATTCGAAAAATTATGAAATTTGGAATCTAACAATAGTTTGACATCCCGGACCCAACAAAAGTGGTTTCGTCGAATTCCGAGGTCATTTGCAAAATGTCCATTTTTAAGGGCCTGAATTCCATAGCGACTATTCAGAATTTTCAACTGGACATATCTTTTGATTCCCGATATGAAATCTTGATTTTTCGGATTCGTTGGAAAGATATTATCAATTAGATTCCATATTTTTTTGTTTCACTAAAATCCGGATTGTTTTGCACCCGGCACATTCAATTGAAGTTTGAAATCGAATTATCGAACTACCGCGCCATTTTCAATTCCTTTTATAATTATATATAAATATTTATATTCTAACGACGACGTATATAATATATACGTCGAATTATATTCAAAATAAATTTCTCGTCGATATTATTTAAAATAATTCATTTTAAATAATCAAAATTCGCTAAAATTGCCAAAATAAAAATTTTAAACTGGCCCAGATTTTCGGGTTGTTACACTCCCCCTTAATCGCAGCTCACACTCCTCCTTTTCTCCTCGATCACCGTGAGACACAGCCCCTCCGGTCACACGAGCGCCACTCCCGCCATCTACAGCCCAAACGCCCCCCTCCATCACTCCGACGCAGCGCAGGAACCTCCCCCCTCCTTCTTCTTCGATCGATGAATGTGAGTTTTATTCGTTTGATGTTGTTTTAAAAATATGGTTTTTATGTAAATAAAAATATAGTTTTTAAACATATAAAGTTATCATTTTTATGATAAGAAAAGGTGTAATTTTTATTTGTTTGAATAGCCATTGAAAATATAAATTTTATGTTAAAAGCGAAGTAAAAATATAATTTTATATTGAAAGAAGCATTGTAAAAAATATTTGATTTTTATGTGAGAAGTGAAATAAAATTGTGATTTTTATATACATGACAACAATATAAAAATTGTGATTATTATATATGTAGTAGATACGGTAGACGAAAGTGACAAAAGGCGAGCAAGGCGAAGATTTCCTACATAAGAAGAGTCGTGGTATTTCGTTTAGCTTCTCGGTGAGAACTCCTCACTTTTATTTTTATTTTCTAGTTTGAAATATATACTAGGATGCAGACGGTGCTTAGCAACACTCGACACCCATTGTCCACAGACCATGGACGACTTGTGTGATTGTTTGTGTTGTGAAAATTGACTGTTGGTTGTGAAATAAAATATATATTAATGTGTTGAAATAAAATATATATTCATATGTTGAAATCAAATATATATTCATGTGTTGAAATAAAATATATATTCATGTGTTGAAATAAAATATATATTCATGTGTTGAAATCAAATATATATTCATGTGTTGAAATAAAATATATATTCATGTGTTGAAATAAAATATATATTCATGTGTTGAAATAAAATATATATTCATTTACAAATCGAACGATTTGTTTATGTATACCGATTTGACTGATATTGATTGGGACGATAAATTTTACACATCGCCCAACCGCACAAATAAAATCCGTGTTTGTTGATTTGAAACCCCACACGGGTATTGGGATGAGAGTTGACGTACACTAATCCCGATTGTTTAGTTGTATGTCAATCGAGGGGTTGACAGACCATGTAAGCGTTAATTATTTATATTTAACGCTTATGCAGTTGTGTGGTGCACTCTGGATGATGGTTGATGATTTATCGTTGCTGTTATATACATGTGTTGTAGAAAATCCATATAATTAACATTATATGGTAATTGATTGGGCCTCATTCCAATTTGGAAAATAAGGAATATTACAAAAGAAACTTCATGTGTTGAATAAAAATATATATATATATATATATTCATGTGTCGAATAAAAATATATAAATTCATGTGTTGATTAGGAAGAAAATTCATGTGTTGAATAGAAAGAATATTCATCTGTTGAATAGAATAAATATTCATGTGTTGAATAGAATAAATATTCATTTGTTGAATAGAATAACGAAGTTATTGAAATATATAAAGTCGTGTTGGTTAGATATGCGATATTTTGACGTGAACGATATTTATATCGATTATATTCGTTTTTACAATGATTATAGAAAAGAAAGTGATTTCAAAATATAATGTTTTGAAAATATTATCATTTGTATATCGATGATGTGGAATATTCAATTTTGATTCGAAATTGAAAATAAAGTTGAAATCGTGTCGAAAACGAATTTAAAACGATTTATAAAATACATTTTAAAAGGAAATCGACGAAATATATATAATATGTATGTACTATATATATTAAATGGACGTTCCCCCGACCACTAGCTACCCTGTCGCCACCCGTCGCCTCCCTACCCCCTGCGAGCTTCAGCAACCCCCTCCCCCTTAATCGCAACTCACACTCCCCCTTTTCTCCTCGATCCACCGCGTGACACAGCCCCTCCGGTCACACGAGCGCCTCTCCCGCTATCTACAGCCCTAGCGCCACCCTCCTGCACTCAGACGCCGCGCATGAACCTCCCCACTCCTTCTTCTTCTATCGATGAATGTGAGTTTTATTCGTTTGATGTTGTTTTAAAAATATGGTTTTTATGTAAATAAAAATATAATTTATACATATAAAGTTATCATTTTTATGATAAGAAAAGGTGTGATTTTTATTTGTTTGAATAGCCATTAAAAATATAATTTTTATGTTGAAAGCGAAGTAAAAATATAATTTTTATATTGAAAGAAGCATTGTAAAAATATTTGTTTTTTATGTGAGAAGTGGAATAAAAATGTGATTTTTATATACATGACAACAATATAAAAATGCGATTTTTATATATGTAGTGGATACGGTAGATGAGAGTGACAAAAGGTGAGCAAGGCGAAGATTTCCTATGTAAGAAGAGTTGTGGCGTTTGGTTTAGCTTCTCGGTGAGAACTCCTCACTTTTATTTTTATTTTCTAGTTTGAAATATATACTAGGATGCAGACGGTGCTTAGCAGCACCCGACACTTGTTGTCCACAGACCATGGACAACTAGTGTGATTGTTTGTGTTGTGAAAATTGACTGTTGGTTGTGAAATAAAATATATATTCATGTGTTGAAATAAAATATATATTCATATGTTGAAATCAAATATATATTCATGTGTTGAAATAAAATATATATTCACGTGTTGAAATAAAATATATATTCATGTGTTGAAATAAAATATATATTCATGTGTTGAAATAAAATATATATTCATGTGTTGAAATCAAATATATATTCATGTGTTGTAATAAAATATATATTCATGTGTTGAAATAAAATATATATTCATGGGGTTGAAATAAAATAAATATTCATTTACAAATCGAACAATTTGTTTATGTACACCGATTTGACTAATATTAATTGGGACGATAAATTTTACACATCGCCCAACTGCACAAATAAAATATGTGTTTGTTGTTTTGAAACCCCACATGGGTATTGGGATGAGATTTGACGTACACTAATCCCGATTGTTTAGTTGTATGTCAATCGATGGGTTGACAGACTGTGTAAGCGTTAATTATTTATATTTAGCGCATATTGTTTGCGAACAAATTATACAATTGTAAACAACTGTAAAATCCGTTCGGTTTTCCTAAACAACAAGGATTGTTGTAGAGGGTGTTGAACTCTGGGACCAAATTATTTTATTAATAAATCCAATCAAGTTATCCCTAACTTTTGATTGGTTGAAAACAAAGAAAATAGCAGAAATTAAATAAAAGAGAGTTTTAACAATAAGTGAAAGCAATTAGGGGATAATGACATAGATTAGATTCATAATCATCAATAGCCAAAAGATTAACTAGATCTAATATATGTTTCTGTCACAAACATGAATCAACGATAATAGGTTTTTAGAAACAAATATGTAAATAACGACAAGCATAGCCTATGCAGGAGCTCAGCTCTACAACCATAGACTATCAGGACAGATTCACTAATTAATTTCTAAAACCCTAAAATTAGATCTAAATCTGATAATTGTTAGACCGAACACGAATATACCCTATGAAGGAGCATAGCTCTTAAACGACACAGGATATTAAGGTTCAGATCTAACCCTTGGTTCAGATCTAGATCTATATACATGAATTCCTCATCCTTTGGCTATGTGATTCATATCGAATCATATCTATTAGCGTCATCACCCCCTAATCAAAGGGGATTAGCTAGACATAGCTAAAGAAAATGAGAAAAAGAAAATAAATAACATAAACATAAATAAAATAAAATAACAACAGAGAAGAGAAGGAGAAGAGTTTTATTCCAAGCAGAGGTTTACAGAATAAAACTAAAATGTGTTTTACAATGAATGAGATAAAGTGTATTTATAGCTGATATGACAAAGGCTAACTAGCTAATTACACAAAGTGGGACTAAAGAATTAGCCCAAATAACACATAAGCTAGTGTGAACGGGGTTGTAGAGTAAGAGGCCTTGTAAGTGAGCCAGTGTGAACGCGTGCAGTGCATGAATGAGAAGTCTTGCAAAGGAGCTAATGTGAACGCTACATGAGTGAAATGGTCTGCAATTGAGCCAATGTGAACATAATATGAGTCTTTAGTGAGCCAAATCTACCACACTGAACTCTATTTGCAACCGTTCTTCAAGCTTTAAACTCTTCAAGCTTTAATACTATTAACTTCACTCTTTTTCAGCAAATTCTTCATGCTTTATTCATCAAATGCTCTAAACCATGATTCTTGTCAACAATCTGAAAACACAGCTATAAATACACAATATCAATTATTTAAAAGATAAAATAAGATAAATATACGGATAAAATATACACATTTACGTGTATATCAAATACCCCCACACTAATCTTTTTATTCGTCCTCGAATAAACTAAACTAAGATATGTCACACTTTCGTAGGAAACACGATTGCATTTAGCGTATGCAACAAGCCGTTAAACCTCTGCGTGTCCCCAGTAGGACGAGTGTTGTCTCGTGAGGGTTTTCAGCGGATACTACCCACAAAATCCAAAGCGTCTTATGTACGCGGATTAATCAAACAATATATTTAAGGTCTTTCACATTCCAAGGATTTCACCTAACTTCAATAGTAACGGTTTAGCCCCAAATTGTCCATCCCATAATTAGTGCAAAAATGAACAAAAATTTTCAAGCTGAATCGTAATTCCTCGATAACACTGTAATTGTCTTGAAGGTTAAGAGCGTGGTGTCAACCAAATTTCTACACATCGACAATGTGCACCCAATCATTTCTTTATTCTTTTTTTTTCTTTTGAATAATTTTGCACCAATGTAACTGTAATGGATATGAGTTATGCATAGATGAAGGAAAAATTTTGTAAGTTCTAAAAATATTCTAGATAAGAGGGCAAGTGTATTAGTTGAATTTCAAGCTACAAAAGATAAAGTAATACTAAGGCACATATGAACATTTTTATTTCCTTTCATCTCCTCTACTACAATCCTCACTTCCAAGTACGGTATAATGAATGTGGATGGAATGGAACTGAATGCTTTATAGTCAAGAATGATGAAGACTATTTTATTCAGAGAGACTCTCTCTTTATTTCAATTTTTTTCTCTTTTCTCTTTTTTTTTCTTTCTTTCTTCTTTTTTTCTTCTTCTTTTTTTTTTTTTTTGCATGATGAATGGAGATGGAATGATGCCATACATTATTTCATTTGATTCCTCCTCTACAAAACCAATACTTCATAATGAAAGTTTTGTGCCCTAGTTACTCTATTTCTATAACCCTAATTCAACACACAAGTCTGGATTGATGTTATACAAAAAGCTGAAAGGAATGATAAGCAAAGTTTCGTAAGATAGATAACCCATATAAAATAAGATGCGGTATATGGTTATGCTACCTTAAAACAAGTACGGAGTGGGTAGTGTAATATTGGTATAAAAAGTGAAGTTTCTGAACCTTTGAAAATAAATCAGTATAAGGTTCTTAAGTATACCAATATAAGAAAAACTTGTCGAAACATGGATGTAATTCGACTAAAACTTGGGTTTGAATAATGTGGGGTATCGAAGAAGAACGCTACAATGAGTCATTTCTCCTTAATTGGGCGAAGTGGATTTTAGAACTTACGATTTTGAAAATTTGAGTGGAAAAGAAAATATTATGCATGAAAACAAACTCAGAAAATCCAACAAATGTAGGTGCAAAATCATTTTTATTTGATTTTTTTTTGATTTTTTTTTACTTGCACATTCTAACATGTATAACAAAGGTTGACACGCTTACTCCAGAACACGACTAACGTCTGCACAGTCTCAAGCTAGCATCTTAAAAAGACACATTACGATTCAATGAATAAATAATGTTCATTCTCATCACCCAAAAATTCAATTTATCAAACAAGAACCAAGGTGTTATTTATGAGTTTAAGTTAATCCTTGTTCAATGAATGACCTAGTTCATAAAATTTGATTGTTGATGTAATGTAAATTCCCCCCCACACTTGAGTGTGACTGTGTCCTCACAGTCGTTAATCAGACATATCTTAGTGAAAGGGAAATAAAATAAGAGGGTCAGCACGGCTTACCGGATGTGTGTGCAGAAAATACGCAGTCATCGAATAGATGAACCGGTCCATAATGGACCAATGGGCCAGCCTCATCAAGATTATGAGACACAGCTGAAGCACAGAAAACCAAATCATAAAGAATTTTATATCTCGTTTCAGATTTGGAGAAACAAATTTTGTTTTTTCAAAAGTTTGAGTTGCAAATTTTAAAATTTTGAGCTTACAATTGATCCTAAAATCAAATTGAATTTCTGTAGCAACTAAAGAGAGGTCATCAAGCTGGGGTTCAGTAAAAGTCTCAAAAACAAAGTTTGATTTGTTCAGATGATGTATAAATTGAGAGACGTGTGTAGCATTCTCACCCCCACAATGGTTTTGAGAAATATTGTTTAGTTTTGCTTTGATATTGGAAATTTTGTTGACTAAAGGTTCATTCATAAACCTAAAGTTAAAACCAAACAAGTGAATTTTCAGTAAATTTCGAAATCGTGTTTTCTCAAAAACCGTGTTATTCCAAAAGGAGTTCATATACTGCAGAAATTTATCAGTGAAAAACGAGTGATTACAGTGTGGTTCAGTTGAAATGATCAAGTCGCAAGGATTTTCAACAATTTTAAAAAAATCGTCAATGTGTTTAAGATCACATTCAGCAGTTTCGTTGTTTTCAACATCAAGAATTTCAAAGTTTTCAAAAGTTTCATTTTCAGTGTCATACCCAAACACGTTATCGTCAATCAGTTCAAGAAGTTTTCGCTCATCAAAGTCGTCCTCACTCAAACAGTTGTTACCAACTTCTTCATTTTTTTCAGATTGACAATCTAAAGTTGTTAAATTTTCAAAATTTTCAGAATCTGAGAGAGGAAGATCAAATTGAAGATTGACGTCTTTGTTTTCGAGAGAATTTAAATTCAAATCAATTACAGAGGTTTCAACAACTTCATTAAGATTTTCATCAATTTCAAAAGTTGTTAGTTGAAAATTTTCGATTTTAGAACGAGTTGAATTTTCAGCAGAAACATCAGTTTGAGTTTGAATTTCAGTTTTGCAGAAATCAGAGTTTTGCACCAGAGATTTTTCAAAATTTTCATTTTCATCAACAGTCATATCGTCGGAATCATCAATAATCGTTATGTGCTGTTGTGACGAAGTTAATGGCTGACTATTTGTTTCAAAAGAAACATTGACAGAAAGTTGTTTGTCACTAGATTGGGATTTGTAGTTGTTGAACAAGTTTGTAACTTCAGTTTGAAGAAGAGAAATTTGATAAACAATCCGATAAGAAACTTGTTTGCTATGATCCATTCTTTGAGCCAGTTTTTCAATGTAAGTCAAGCCAAGTTTCATGGAATCCTCAAAGTCATCAACATCATTAATTCCCTCAAGTAATTGATTTTCTAGATTTTTTTCCAAAATTCAATGGTGTATTGAGACAGTTGTTCAATGATACGCATATTTTCGATATCTTTATTTCCAGAAGCTTGTTTTTCATCAAAAGTTCGCGCCCATTCCTTGATTTCCTCGCGACAAATCCAAATTTCATGCATTATTTGATCAATTTCACTCAGGCTTTGTTCAAGAAAATTGGTAGACACATTTGACTTCAAAATGTTGGTTTTTAGATTCGTCGTTTCTATGTATTCCTCACTGGTTGACCTTAAAAATTCATCAACCTCATCTCTCAGAAGTCGTTCATTATTTAAGTTCCACCACCAATATCGCCAAAAATTTAGCTTGTTCACAACGCATGTTTCAAATTCGATAACCATCGTATTATGAAAATCATTTTGGTGTTCAAAATTGAATTGACAAGGGTTATAATCAGAATCATTTGAATTTGGAGGTGAAATCGAATTTTGATTATTTTGAAAGCTTTCACTTGAATTGTTGCACATGTATAAATTACACAACGACGCCAAAATTAGGGGATGATTTATCACATATATGTGTATATCACATATGCAGTTGTGTGGTGTACTCTGAATGATGGTTGATGATTTATCGTTGCTGTTATATACATGTGTTATAGAAAATCCATATAATTAACATTATATGGTAATTGATTGGGCCTCATTCCAATTTGGAAAATAAGGAATATTATAAAAGAAAATTCATGTGTTGAATAAAAATATATATTCATGTGTTAAATAAAAATATATAAATTCATGTGTTGATTAGAAAGAAAATTCATGTGTTGAATAGAAATAAAATTCTTGTGTTGAATAGAAAGAAAATTCATATGTTGAATAGAATGAATATTTATGTGTTGAATAGAATAAATATTCATCTGTTGAATAGAATAATGAAGTTATTGAAATATATAAAGTCGTGTTGGTTAGATATGCGCCATTTTGATGCAAACGATATTTATATCGATTATATTCGTTTTTGTAATGATTATAGAAAAGGAAGTGATTTCAAAATATAATGTTTTGAAATATTATCATTTGTATATCGATGATGTGGAATATTCAATTTTGATTCGAAATTGAATATGAAGTTGAAATCGTTTCGATAACGAATTTAAAACGATTTATAAAATACGTTTTAAATGGAAATCGACGAAATATATATAATATATATATTATATATATTAAATGGCCCGAATAGAACGCGCCGCGCCGCGGCAGTTCGCGAATTTCGACCATTGACTTCGAATGGATATTACGGGAGATCCGACCGTCGGATTCTCCTAAAACCGGGAACCGTTGGGTTCGTATCGAAAAGACCTTTCTAAGAATATTAGGGATTTGAAATCTAACGGTTGGATTTGGAATTATGTCCAAATCAAATTTGGAAAAGGTCGCGGTAAGTGCAGTTCGATGGCCGTTGATGGAAATCGACTGTACGAACCTTGATAAAATTATTAAAAATTGTACTTATTTGTGTAAAATCATAAGAAATGATTTGGAAAGAACTGGGACGAAAATTTTCCAAATTTGAAAAGATAAAAATAGATTTTTATCGAAATGAATTAGTTTTGAACTAGAATTATAATCCCATTTATTTTTAAAACAAATAAAGTGGATTTGAAATGGTTTTGAAAATAACAAGAATTTCCAATATATAAATAGAAATGGATTTGAATCGAAATTGTCTTTTGAATATTTCGATGTTGGATTTCGTGATTATACAGATATTGTTATGGAAATTTGAAAGATGTATTTATATCGTTATTTCCATTACGATATTTGTTGGTTGTAGAATTTGATATTGAATATAAGCCGATATGTTTTCTATTCAGAGCCTTGTATTTAATATCAAATGAGATTTGGGTTTGTCATGAATGGTGTCTTAATTAACACTGTTCTTAAACCCAGTTGAGAAAAAGATTAAATCTTTTTATTTAGATTTAATGAAATATACCGATTAAATGATATTTAATTGGAATTGAATTTGAATTGATTTTGGGTTGTCATGAACGGTATCTTTAATAATACTGTTCTTAGACCCAATGGAGTTAAGAAAATTAGAAGCTAACTAGAGATTAGTTAAGTTGAATGGTTTCTTGGGTATTGATCTGATGTTGGTTTCGGCCTTCGAGGTTAATACTTAGGGAATTGTTCACTTGCCAATTTACGGTTAAAGGCTGACAGAATCGAATGTGATTTTAGGTTTATAGTGAACCGTGTTTTAAATGACATTGGTTCTTTATCTCAGTTAAAGACAGGATATGGTTTCCCAAGTTAAACAATTATTAATACTGATTTTTGGGAAGATTAAAACCGAATGGAGTTTTAATGAGTCTTTAATTAGATTGAAATGATCGAGAATGGAGCATCACCAGTTTTACTCCAGGCGATAGTTAAATCTTTAATTAGATTTGAACGTGAAATGGTAATTGAATTTACCGATAACACCGTGGTGTTAGATATGAAGTATTACCAGTTTTATTTCATAGGATGAATAAGTTGGGATTGGGAAATTTAATAAATGATTACTTCGGTAAGGTTCATTAATCCCAACTAGTTTGGATAAACCATAATTTGGTTTGAATTGATATTCAAAAGAAGATTAAAGAATAAATTTAAAGAATTTATCTTTGATAAAATTAATGGGAACCTTTCCTTAAAGATGTGAATATTTGAATAAAAGAATATTCTGAATTGGAATGAGGCATATGTTGTGTTTGTGTAACACTGGTTTATAAAATACGCGAGTTGTTCAGAAAGACCAGGTTTATCCCATTCTGAATAACTGACACGACGATTAATCGAAGATGAAGACGGTGGTTGAAGACCGGAGGTCTTCACGTCGTTTGGATAATTACTGATGATCTTGATTGGGCCGTACACCCAAGAGGAGGGAATCAGTTAGTGATCGTCCAGATGTACTTGGAGATCGATGGATATGCGAGGTACAAGGTGCCTCCAGTTTCGTTCAGACCCAGAACAGAATTGTAAATGGACTGTGTGTCTGACATTGGATATCATTCTGTGTGATTGATGGATATCAGTTGCATGGAGTGGTTTTCTTGTGTGGCATGCTAAGATGCAAATGATCAAGGCTTGTATTGAAAAGCAGAGTCTTGTGGTTGATGATCAAAGCACAGCCTGTGTGGCACAGCTTTGTGTAGCGTTAATTCGCGAGCCTCACACCCCGGTGTGAACCAGAATCGGGAGAAGGACCTCAGGGAGGACACGAGTTTCCTTCGAGCTAGAAGTGGCGTCAATGGTTTTACACGCCCTGACGAGTTTGACTTATGTGGTTGTTGGATTGCGAGGCGCCTCGGATATATCGGTGACTATGTGGAGCCGATGGAGTCATTGGACTCATTAACACCCCATAGGGTGGGGAAACGCAGTGTTCAGGCATTTTAATCCACATCGGTGAACCGACCCTGACGATCCGAAGGTCACTCGAGCTCTGACCTGAGAAGCGGGCTAGAGCGTCTCGAATTCGGTAAGGACGATCCCTTGCCTTGGTTCATAGATGGAAATCCAACTTCCAATACATGACTTTGCGGTTTTGATTGTAGAGCCTAGTATGGCGACATGATATATGGTACCCATGCCGTCTAGGATTGATACTTATGATTGAAATTGTTTTGACACTATATACTTATAGTATTAATAAAAGTCGAAATTTAGCGTATCAAGCATTCTTTGGCTATTATAAGGTAAAACCCTATCCTCCGGCTTGTGTTGCATTGAGGGATGGGACCTGGGTCTTATAATATCTTCATTGTTCTTTATTTAGCATTGCGCTGTTGTTTTATGCACTGGTATTCTTGGGAGGAAACCCGTTCCGTGTTATACGGCGTGGTCCTTGATTTACCTAACTTTAAAATAAAGATTGATAACTGTTTTAGTTCTCACACCAGTCACATGACTGACCTGGAGTTTATTGTTTTAACCTAAACTCTGGGTGCCCTTATTTTGACACGGCAGCTAGTATTATTGGTTTTGCAGATTTATATTCACAGGATCCTGGTTTACTACTGGAACGATACTCGGAAAGCTCTATATCCGTGTATTACTTTTAGTTGTGTTTTGTATTTTCTTTCCGCTGCTATGTAATTTATTGTAATCTCTGATATTTTTCTGTTGTATTATAATTATTCATATTCTGTATGTTCTTGTATTCTGATGGAATTATTGTAATAAGCAATGAAATGTTCTTCTGTTTGTGTTCTGATGTGGCTTGTTCTCAGTGAATCCGCTCTTTCCTTACCTGGGAAGTTCGGGTCGTAACATACGTGTAACACCCCACCTCCGCTAGGGTCACTCACAAAGGGAATGCACTAGTTTTGGAGGGGTATTATCGAGATAACATCATAGAATTATCACAAGACAGAACATTAATAAAAAATTAAGTAAACAGCGGAAGAATTTATGAGCAAAACAGAACTTCATTTTATTCCAAAATAAACCATGTCTTTTACAAACATTTCAAATAACTTAATTACAACTGTCTTGTAATAATAGCCAAAGAAGCAATAACTTAAAAACAGAAAAACAGCTTATTCCCCAAATGCAGTAAAAAGAAGCAGCCATAGCAAACCGTACATGCTGAGCCAAAGCAAGTGATATCCAAGCTAAGAGCTAGTGTTTCCTCCCTGAGAACCTGGGGGGAGGGGGGGGAGGGAACGAAAGAAAAAGAGGCGAAAGGGAAAGGGTCAGTCATAAAGACTGAGTAAGTCCTAGTGACTTTCAGTGTAAAAATGGTTAAAACAACCTGTAATGTATGAACTGGAACTAAACTTAAGAATGGTGCCAAGGTGAACAAGATAGACTAAGGTGATCAGGATAAGTCAAGACAAGTCAAGTAAAGCATCACATGTTCGAGATTCGTTGCATCGACTGTACTAGTATACTAAGCCCATGTCACAAGTTAATCACGAAATAAATCCCACGGCCCAATATCATGAAATGACCCTGAAACGGGGTCTGACCCAAGTACGGGGTCCTACGGAGCGATTATCTAGTCGATCGGCTCCCTACAAGTTCTTGCTCGTCAAGTGTCCGTGTCATACGGCTAATCACGAATGTAGTCATCTGTGCTGGGTCCACCTTCGGGTGTATCAGCCCTAGGGTGTCAACCCCTGACACGATTCAAGATGCATAGATAAATCTACGGATACCCAGTGCCTGCCCCGGAATACGTGCACGACCGTATTCCACCGAACCTACACTGGCATACCCCACTGTCGTCGTTCACCTCTTACAATCAGCCCAGTAATCGTGCCCCACCCGGCCTAGCCCCAGGGTACCTTGATACATCTAGAGGGTTACTACTGAAAAGGGTCGTGTCTAGGGTTTCGCCTAACAGATTAGGTCATGTAATTCGTGACCTAACCCGCCTAACCGATTAAGTCATGTAATTCGTTACTTAATCCTTTTCCAGTCTAGTCATGTCAAGATGGTTAAGTATGTCATTTAAATTCGTGACTTAACCCGCCTACGTGTCATGTCAAGTTGGCTAAGTGTTGTCGTTTCAAGTTCATGACTTAGCCCTACAAATCGTGTTCAAGTTGGTTAAGTTGTCTTTTCATGTTCATGACTTAACCCTAATTGGCATTAATTGATTCGTTAATGCACCGAACCACTCACATTGGATCCTATTGTTCGTAGCCACTGGATTTGCCGGGCGGTTCCGGGCAGGTTTACGCTACGAACTCAACCCAACCTCGGGTTTCAAGCGCGATATGACCAACTACCCACATTGGATTCTATTGTTTGTAGCAACTGGATTTGCCGGGCGGTTCCGGGCAGATTTACACTACAAACTCAACCCAACCTCGAGTTGGCCACTTTCTTGTTTTCTAAAGTCATGCCCATGTTCTTATCAAATTCGTGCTACTTTCATAGCATGTTCATATAAATTTTATGTCCAACTAAGGCATGTTTCAAGTCAAGTTATGGCATGTTCAAGTCAAGTTTTTGTGCCATATTTCATGTTCTACTTATGCCAAATTTCACGGTTTATGATTATAATCAATTCAAGTTTTGCCTATTCTACCCAATCGTATCCCCAACGTATATAAACGTACTTCGTTCGCAAGCATAAACAATTAAAGAGATAAAGGGGAATAACACCAAACATGTGATAGGCATATGTGACAATTCCAACATAACTTGCATAATAAACAGGCTATAACATATCACATGGTTTCAATACTAGCATGATGATAACTTGGCATAGTAATGGTTCCAACTTAGTTTAACATGATGAATTCAACTTTACATCATAGGCATAATAATCATTGCGGGCATAATAATAATTTTATTACAAACATGAACATTAAAGGCATGGTAATTCTAATAGGCATAGTGGATTCCAATTTAGTATTTTTAACATAATGATTCTCATCTAACATTATAAACATAATGATTCCAACTTTTCATCATGACCTAGCAATTCCCAATTTGTCATTAACAAATAGGTATATTAACATCACAGACATAGTTTCATTAATATCATAGACATGGTTTAATTAGCATCATAGGCATGGTTTAATCAACATGAGGATTTCAATGAACATAATGATTCCATGGACATGTATTTGTTCAACTTGCAATAAAATTAAGCCCAAGTGATTCATAACAACATCAACATCATGATAAGTTTAACTTGCAACATTAACGTAGCAATATTCCCAAATTTTGATTCAAAGTTAAACAATATAAACATGGATTAATAATAGTTCCTAAATCCGGTTTCAATTCATAGCATGTCCATGTTATTTTAGCGTTTTTGCCTAAAAAGTGACATAGAACTTACAATATGAAGCAAGTAATCCAAATCAAAATTTCAAATCAAATAGCCCCAAATCCGTTGTCTAAAGCGTCGTAGTTGTTGTTGCTTCTAGTTGTAGCCTTCAAGAATCGTCCTTCGTCTTCTATAATTTTGTTCTTTGTATTTTTAATTTAGAGTTCTAGGTTTAATGACGGTTGCATGAGGCTAAAATGAAATAGTATGATTTAAGCTAGGTCTTAGGGTCTTTTTATAGTGTTTAGGATTAGTTTTAGCCATAGGATAAACCCTAGGATAGATCTGAGCCATCTAAAATCGTCACAAGCCCCCAAAACAAGACCCAGGAGCCAAAACAGGTGCACCAGGCCGACCTGGCCGACCAGGGAGGTTGACACACAGGTCGACCCCCAGGTCGGCTCTAGTGTCGACCTGGTTGGGGGGGGAGGGGGGGGGGAGGTCGACCCTAGTGTCGACCTGTCTGGGCGGGATTTTTCCCGCCTACCCTGAATTCTGAAAATTTGAATCTGTTTTTAAATTTGAATTTTTCGTGAAACTTTGCGAGGCCTTATCTCGATCATACGGACTCCGATTTACGAAATTTCGGACTCTATTTCGCGTATTTTTCCGAGACGAACGCAATGGCGCAACCCGTTTTCCCTGATTTAGATTTTAACATTTAATTCTGCCTTGATTATTGTCTTAACACGTTGTTAAAATACGGGTTGTTACAATAAGTCGTTAGTTAAATATGGATTTTATTTATTATTTCATATTGATATGAAATAAATGTTGATTAACATCTGTGGATGTAGGAAAACATGTTGGAGGAATCTAACTAGATTCCTCAACAGTTATATTGTTACTTTTCATATATTGTATTATATGATGTGACAAATAATCTACGGTTGATTATTGTTGGGATGTTTTGAACAACATTGACCTGAAATAATTGGTATTTAAATACCGCAAAATATATTTGAATATATTGCAAAAGAAATTTGGGGTTTAAAAAGAAAATTCTATTTTTAAATAGAATTGAATTTCGAATGGACTAGAGTAAAATAACTTGTTTTAATTATATTAAAACAAGTAGTTGATTTATAAACGATATTTTTAATTGAAGTTGATTATTATTAAATAATTTTAAATTTTAAATTTAAGAAATTGGTAAAAAAGGGAAATAATAGAATTTGGTCCGATGTTCGGGATGAGAGTAAAATTGATATAAACCCATAAGGATTTATAATTAGAATTCGATGATGTTGAATGTTATTTAAATAATTTCTTTTTGGAAATTATATATTATAAAATTTAGAAATTTACAACGTGATTAATATTTAGTTCGAAACCAATAAATTTATAATCGAATATAAAGTCGAGATTAAGGTATAAACCTGACATATAATTAACAAGAAGCTGATTTATAAATGCAGTTTATAAGGTGAAATATGAACATAAATTTATAAAATAATTCGATAAACAGGATTTGAAACTGTATGGTATTTTTAAATACAAATCAAGATTTGATTTGATAAAATGAGTTGGGATTCCTGTAAAGGAATAATATTCACGTTTTAAAGTGAATATTGTGTTAAAACAAACGGTTGCAGAGTTAATTATTTATAAAAGGAATATGTAAATGTTTGGAAATAATTAATTCAAAACTGAATTTAGAAACTGAGTTGACCTGAAATGGTGAATTTATTCCGACGTTCGAAATGTAAATCCAATGTAAATTATTCGAGTGGGAGTTATTGAATAGGTATTACGA
The DNA here is from genome assembly GCA_030737875.1 of Allium sativum. Classification (NCBI taxonomy): domain Eukaryota; kingdom Viridiplantae; phylum Streptophyta; class Magnoliopsida; order Asparagales; family Amaryllidaceae; genus Allium; species Allium sativum. The sequence goes on from CM060924.1 coordinate 902,189,962, forward strand.
AAGGGAGCCATACATTGAATTCGATTATATCGGATTTAGGGAAGTGATCTTTACTTTCTGCTTTTAAATGAAGATTATTAATAGGTTTAATTAATTTAGTATTATTTATTTATTCTAAATAAAGAATCAAAGTTATATTTTAAATTCAGATATTTTGGAAGCAGATATTATAACGTTACCATTATAATCAATATTTTTTACACATCGGTAATCGATATAAATGGATTTTGGAAATGTTTTCCAATGTAACTAGAAATGTTTTCTAAGTATAAAAAATGAAATGATTTTGAAGTTAAGAGTGGAGCTAAGGAAATTACAAACTGACTGGAAACTAGTCAAGCTGAATGGCTTTCTAGGTATCAATCAGATGTTGGTTTCGTCCTTCGGGGTTGACGCTTAGGAATTTGTTCTCTTACTAGTTTACGGTTGGGGACTGATGGATAGTGAAGCGTGAATAAGATACGAAAATGTTTTCCAATGTTAATAACGTGTATTTTTCTAAATACAGAAAATAAGAAATTGTGGACATATGGAAATAGTGCTCTGAAAGTCATAAGAGTACAAACCGGGAGATATGGGAAACAAGAAATAGGGGAAATGAATAAATTATTGACAAATTAATTTGAGGTGCTCAGTGTTGATGGATGATTGCTCAATAAATTTTCATTCAGAATTAAGATTGCTGTGTGTATGGATGTTTTCTTTTGATAGTTAAATAACCTGCTATCAAAGTTTTTGACCATTTTCCATTGTCAACACGGAGAGACCAAGATCAGATTCATTATCTGAACCACTTCATATGGGCATTAGCTTTGCGAATGAAATACGATGAAGATAAATGAAGACGGAGTTTATGCAAGGGTTGTTCTGAAAATCCTAGGTAGAAATTGCCTAAGATGGATTTATAGAATAGTTCCATTGGTTTTTCCAGACCCAGGACAACTTGAATGGATGAATGTCTGATAGAGTATATCTAATAGATCGCATAAGTTGATATCTTCAAACGTATTCATGTTTGGTGGCGGACGAATTCGTGTCTCCCAGCTTTATACCTGTGGTATTTTTAGGGAAATCAATATAGGATTTGGCGGATATGACAATGTGGCATTCAAATTAAATGAAAGTGCGATCTGGCAGAGTTACTTTATGACCTCAAGCCTCATCAACTGGGAAATGACAAAAATCAAGTAGGCAACATGGCTAAGGGGGTCGCACCCAATTAGGGTATATTATCACCATCTAAAGAATATTCATATTTGTCACTTCTTTTCGTTCTATATCTCCCGGGAACATTTATATTGGTATACCAACTGTAAGGTGACAATACATTTGGAACATTCAAGCGAAATAAATGGCCAGTCATGTATGGCCGAGTTGCAAGATGTTCTTGTTGAACTCCAGTGTATCCCCTCTATAGTACACTGATTGGAAGGTGGTTCCATACCTTGTCATAGTTGGAAATCGATTCACCAATAAGACCCCGCGGTTTTGATTGTATATCATATATATGGAGCGTGAGATGCATGCGTTCTACTAGATTGCTATTTACTTGAATATAGACACTATTATAATATCAGAATATTATTGATTTAAAAAACGTTTTGGGTTATTATAAGGTAAAAAACATCTGTGTTTATGTGCGGATCGGTCTTACGATTATCTTTTCTTTTAAAAAGGATTTTGAAAAGTTAAACCAAATGATTGGAGTTTACTCACCCCAGTCCATTGAATGACCCAAAGTTTTATTTTGTTTTGTTTTCCCTAAAATCTTGGGTGTCCAAGTTTGTACGGGCAGTCAATAGTTAGGATTTTACAGATACTTGGAGGAGCTTAGAGCAGGAGGCTTCAACACTAGTTATATATAGAGTATTTCAGCTATGATATACATGTGATGTACTCTGATGATATATGTAAGTACAAATATAGTTTGTATTCTAAAGTTATGTTACATATATATATATTATATTTTATTCGTTCCGCTGTGAGACTCGTATTTATTCTGTCATGATCTTCTTCTTGTATTCTAATTTCCTTTCTTTCTATTTCTCACCCTCTAATTTTTTTCTATTAATGATCTGGTATTTCCGATGCTCGAAAAATCGACACGGTGTTTTATGTCGATTTTCGGGGTTGAAAATCCTCGGGTTGTTACAGTGGTATCAGAGCTGAAGGTTAAGTGATTACCTTGGCTCTTGGCGTAACTCAGTAGAGATGGGGTTAGTAATACCCTAGATTGAGTTTGAGAGAGAGAGAGAGAGAGTGTGTGTATATATATATATATGAGCGTGTATTTGTAAATTGATATAAAAACCGTTTTATATTGTGTTGATTGGTTTGTTGAGTAGCTTACTAATTCTGGTCGATACAGTAATGCAAAATGTGTCGATAGGTTTTTCTAAACTCTTGGACAGAATAATTCGACACAGTATGTTTTGAAAGGAGGGTAAATGAAATAATTTTACCCGAAATATATTTTGATATAAAAAGAAGTATATATATTGGAATTATTATAATAAATTGGATGTGTTGATTAATTATTGTCAAATAGGATTATAATCGAAATAGTTATAAGTAACAAATCAAAATTCATAATAATATACTCAGATGAACTAAATATGGAATTTAATCAGAATTGGGAATTAAAATCTTGGAAACTGGGAAAGGTGATTGAGATTGGATTTTGAATCATATAAGGAAATTTTAAGATCATAGGTGATTTGAAAATATTTTCCGAACATTGTAAAAGGTATTTTGAAGCAATTTCAAAATGGAAGTGTATGAAAATGTGTTTTGAAGGTGAGATAGTATTGAATTCACTTCGATTGTTGGGAAAAAACCCTGATGATGCTGGCCACATCATAAGTGTTCATTTTCGAGTTTCTAAGTGATGGATTACTACCAAAGGTATTGTTTTGAATTGTTTTGAGGAAATTAGCTGTCAAAAATTCAAAATTTTGAATTGCTACTATTTCAAGCTAATTTTAAATAAAACCCAGGAATTTGAATTCTGAAATTTAAATTTAACCTATGAAGTTAAATGGATTGAAATGGTAAAAGCGAATAAATAAATTGGAATTTAACTTAAGCTAAATTAAATAAAATTGGATTGGATTAGAGATAATCTGGATTGGAATTGGATTGTGGCATAAGAATTTGGAATTTAGATGGGGACTGGAGTTTGAATGGGAATTCGATATGGTTATAGGAGAATGATTGGACTGAGGATAAATTGAGTGGAAATGGATTCGAACGACATTTGTATAAGCTGAATTTATAACAAATGAAAGAGATAGAGTTAAATACCCGACAGAAAGGTACAAGTTTATATTTTAATCGAGTATGAGATTTTTATAAACCTATTTGGCAAGCGTTTGGGCTATTTTATTTTCTTTTGGATTGGAAAAGGTCTAGAAAGGCGAGTTGTAGTTGTACCGATTGAGCCGTGCAAAGGAGACGCTGGCGAAATTTTTCGGGAACTTAAGGTGTTGGAAAATTTTCACAATTTTGGAAATTTTTGTTAATAAGAATTGAATAATATTTCAATTAATTGGTTCAATTGAACTGAATGGTAAGAAGTAATGAATTTTTAACCTAGTTAATAAAGATTTATAGCATTTTCCTACCTTAGTAATTTCGGGAACGAAATTCTTTTAAGGGGGAAGGAATGTAACGTCCTGGAATTTTAGTGATTTAATAATTAATTGATTTAATTATTTTAATATATTGGTTTGATAATTTAAATGGTTCAAATTAAAATATTTTGAATATTTAATATAAATAGCAGGGTATTAATTTTTGATTCAGAAATAGTCGAAATTAGTTAAATTGGCAATATGGTATGAATTTCATAATATAAGATATTTAATTGAATATGGATTCGAGTTATTTTAACGAATATATTATTTAAATGACAATTGAGCGTATTAATTATAATTTAATTATAAACGAGCTCGTAACATAGCGATATTTCGTAAAATAATGTTTTGAACTTCAACTGAGTCTACTAGATCCGTTATTAGTCGGATTTCTTAGAAATAAGAAACGTTCGAATCTATTGAAATGTATTTTTCTAATGGAAGTGAAAAATCGATATTTCGTCTTATAGATTGTAAGTTATGTCCAAATCAAATTTTAAACAGTGTTATGGAATCGTTAATAAACCATAGCGATATATTTAAATTTTTTTAAATATTGGTTTCAAATTTGGACAGGATATTTGAGACGTATACTTAATTTAATTTATAGAATTTTTCTGTAATTTTTAATTTGAAAATAAGCAACTTTTTATTTGAAGTAATTTACACCCTATATCAGCATTTTTGGGATTTCACAGTATAAGTCAACTTGTCTATATTATTATATTTTTGAAGTCGTGGCACATTGCTCGACACGACGATATTTTTAATTCTGTTAGTAGCAGTCCTTACATAAATGGAATTTGTTTTTAACGAGTATTCTAAAATCTATTTAAACCAAGGACACATATATGCTTATTCTATTTCTACCTTCACACACACAGTCTAGTCTAGTATAGAATCATCACTTCCAATTATTACCCAATGCTCTCCACTTACAATTAGAATTCTCCCAATGTTATGTTTCAATGGATGAAACTAAATTGTTGCATATTTAGGATTGATGTAAGTTCGAATAAAATAAAATAAGATTCAATAAAATAAAATAAAATATATACAGTTCCTTCAACCTCAAGACTCGTACACCAATCTCTTCAAACAAGCTGTGTTCTGTTCCTTACTCCTATTTCATTTTCCCCAACGTGGATGAATTGTCATGCATCTTTCTAACCGGCTAGCTACCTTAGGTTTCAAACTAAAACTTCACGGCAAAGTAATTAGACCTACCACCCGACAGCATACTCTACATCGCCTAATACGTGATGCCCAAGCTGTCCTTCCTTTTAAATACGCTACCTTCATGCTACCTTTCTTTTCTTCCGAAATTGGAGCTTCTTACTGGCTTTTAAGAAAGCCAAACTAATTAATCCGTCCACCTTAAAAACACAAAACAAATTTCTATCTTCTCATTCTATGCTTTTCAAACCAACGTGCCTCCCCTCAACAGTTGTTTCCAATCTTCTTCAAGTTAGCAGCGTTGTGTATCGAGGATTTGGAAGCTTCTTTTGTAGAGAAAAGGCAACGCGTGGAGGGTGCGATGAACGAATGTTGCAGGTGGCGTTCGTGCATAGTATAGGAATACGATCACTGTAGCACAAAGGAGATGAAAATGGGTACCTTCGGTTGGTGATCGAGTTGCGGGTTTCGGGCATAGGAGCAAAGAGAATGGGACGAGGATAACTTTGGCATGTGTTAGATGAAGTTTACGTGTGGAGATGGGCTTGGGAATGGGGGTTTAAAGGAGATGTAGTGAATTGAATAATGGAGCTCGTGTTTTACAGTAGGAGAGAAGAAAAGGAAATGCAGTGTAGCGTGCATGCAGATCGATTGTTAATTGGGGAGATGGGCCAACATCATTTGTAGGGCCAGTGTATATATAAATATAAATATAAATATATAAACGAAACACATGGAGTAAATTTGAACGTGAAGGAATTGGGGAGTTGCAAGTACAAACGTTTATACAATGGAGTTTTGCATGTTGGTGTCTTGTAGGGGAAGAACGGAAATTTCGACGGTAACTGTAGATGGATGAAATGGTGAAAGTAGGGAAAATTGGAGCAGTATTCAAGGATAGAGAACTTGAGCGCCTAAAATGGTGGAAAAAGGACACAGTTGTGGTTTCATGAATTCATATGGAGTGATGGGGGGTTCGAAAATAAGAGAATAAATGGGTGTGTGGATTATGGTTGGTTGGAGTCGGCATCATCAGGAAGAGCGTGTCTTGGTTGGAGTATTTTAAATATTGGAGTGTGCTATTTATGGCTCAGGGGTGAAGCGGTTACTGTTGTGAAGTTTTATGGGAGAGGGCATTGGAGGTTGTGCATGCGTAAAGACTGGAAGCTCGCATTGCAAATATATTGGAGAAGAAGCTCCTATGTTGGAGGTGGGCATGGTAAATTTCATATGGGCTAGCATGTAAATCAAATAAGATAAGGCCCATATAAATAAATAATAATAAGAAGATAAGACTGTTCGAATAAGAGCAGAAGTGGAAATTTGTTGGAGGAGTTTTAATCATGGAAAATATTTTACAAAGAGGGAGAATTAGCAGGCTACAGAGAAACACATGGAAGGTACGTACGGTTTGGTTTTTGTAATTGGTATTGGGCTAATATTAAGGAGGTAGGCTAAAGAATTAATATGAAGCCCAAACAAATAAGGAAAAAAAGGAAGAAAAGAAAAGGAATTGCCTGATGGTGAAATGGCGGATGGCACTGGAACTAGGAACCGGTGTTCGGTTAGTTGAGGGGGCTTTTTAAACGGATTAGAGAAAACTAATGAGGCCCAATTTATTTTAATAATTTATGCTTTATTTAAAATTTTAATTTAAAATGGTGTACAAGTTTGTTAACATCATATCTCAATCGTACGAATTTAGTTTTACGAGCCGCTTGTCATGTTGGAATCGTATGGGCGCGAGCTATGTTATGAAGCCGGTTTTTGAACCGTTTGGAGCTGGTTTGAATTTATGGCAAAATTAAATGGCTGACTGGATTGATCGACTGTTAATTGGTATCCAACGATTAACGAACAAGGTGAGTAAACTCACTAACTCTCTTTTGTTTTATAATTTTATAAACGTTATTTAATATTGATAAAAATGATTGAATGCTGTGTGTGATGGCTGTTTGGATGAATTAGTTAAAATAATACGTATAATTATTTATACAAGTCGTTAGTTAAATATGGATTCTATTTATTATTTCATATTGACAGGAAATAAACGTTGATTAACTTCTGTGGATGCAGGGAAACCTGTTGGAGGAACCCAACTGGATTCCTCAACAATTATATTGTTGTTTTTCATATATTGTATTATATGATGTGACAAATAATCTGTGGTTGATTATTATGTGTTGGTATGTTTTGAACAGCATTGACCTGAAATAATTGGTGTTTAAATACTGCAAAATATATTTGAATTTATTGCAAAAGAAATTAGGGTTTTAAAAAGAAAATTCTATTTTTAAATATAATTGTATTTCGAATGGACTTGAGTAAAATAACTTGTTTTAATTATATTAAAACAAGTAGTTGATTTATAAATGATATTTTTAAATGAATTTGAATTATTATTTAATAATGCAAAATTGTAAATTTAAGAAATCGATAAAAAAGGGAAATAATGGAATTTGGTCTGATGTTCGGGATGAGAATAAAATTGATCAAAATCCATAAGGATTTATAATTAGAATTCAACATTATCGAATGTTATTTAAATAATTTATTTTTGGAATTTATATATTATAAAATTTAGAAATCTACAAGGTGATTAATATTTGGTTCGAATCCAATAAATTTCTAATCCAATATAAAGTCGAGATTATGGTATAAACTTGACATATAATTAACTAGATGCTGACTTATAAATGGAGTTTATAAGGTGAAATATGAATATAAATTATAAATTAATTCGATAAACATGATTTGAAATTGTAATCGTATTTTTAAATACAAATCAAGATTTGATTTGGTAAAACGAGTTAGGATTCATGTAAAGGAATAATATTCATACTGATTTAAAACAAATGATTGCAGAGTTAATTAGTTATAAAAGGAATTTGTAAATGTTTGGAAATAAAAAACTTGAAAATGAATTTAGAAATTGAGTTGACCTGAAATGGTGCATTTATTCTGACGTTCGGAACGTAAATCAAATATAAACTATTCGAGAGGGAGTTATCGAATAGGTATTATTCGAAAGGAGCCATACGTTGAATTCTATTATATCGGATTTAGGAAAGTGATATTTATTTTCCGTTTTTAAATGAAGATTATTTATAGGTTTAATTAATTAAGTATTATTTACTTATTCTAAATAAAAAATCGAAGTTATGTTTCAAATTCAGATATTTTGGAAGTAGGTATTATAATGCTACCATTATAATCAATATTTTTATACATCGATCGTCATCAAATCGATATAAATGTATTTTGGAAATGTTTTCCAGTGTAACTAGAAATGTTTTCTAAGTATAAAAAGTGAAATGATTTTGAAGTTAAGAATGGAGCTAAGGAAATTATAAACTGACTGGAAACTAGTCAAGCTGAACGACTTTCTGGGTATCAATCTGGTGTTGGTTTTGGCCTTCGGGGTTGACGCTGAGGAAGTTGTTCTCTTACTAGTTTACGGTTGGGTACTAATGGATAGTGAGGCGTGAATAAGATATGGAAATGTTTTCCAGTGTTAATAACGTGTATTTATCTAAATATATAAAATAAGAAATTATGGACATGTGGAAATGGTGTTCTGAAAGTCGTAAGAGTACAAACCGGGAGATATGGGAAACATGAAATTAGAGAAATGAATAAATTATGTGCAAAGTAATTTGAGGTGCTCAGTGTTAATGGATGATTGATCAATAAATTTCCATTTGGGAATAAGATTGCTGTGTGTATGGATGTTTTCCTTTGATAGTTAAATAACCGGCCATCAAAGTTTTTGACCATTTCCCGTTGTCAATACGGAGAGACAGAGATCAGATTCATCATCTGAAAACCACTCCGTATGGGCATTAGCGTTGCGAATGAAATACGATGAAGATAAATTAAGACGGAGTTTATGCAAGGGTTGTTCTGGCAATCCTAGGTAGAAATTTCCTAAGATGGATTTACAGAATAGTGCCTTCGGTTTGTCTGGACCCAGGGCAACTTGAATGGATGAATGTCTGACAGAGTATATCTAATAGATCATGTAAATTGATCTCTTCAAACATATTCACGTTTGGTGGTGGAGGAATTCGTTTCTCCTAAATTTATAATTGTGGTATTTTCAGGGAAATCAATTTAGGATTTGGCGGATATGACAATGTGACATTCAAAGTAAATGAAGGTGCGATCTGGCATTGTTACGTTATGACCTCATGCCTCATCAACCGGGAAATAACAAAAATCGGGCAAGCAACATGGCTAATTGGGTCGCACCCAATTAGGGTATATTGTCACCATCTAGAGAATATTCATATTTATTACTTATTTTAGCTTCTGTATCTCCCGGGAACGGTTATGTTGGTATACCAACTGTAAGGTGACAATATATTCGGAACATTCAAGCGAAATGAATGGCCGGTCATGTGTGGCTGAGTTGCAAGATGTTCTTGTTGAACTTCAGTGTATCCCCTCTAGAGTACACTGATCGAAAGGTGGTTCCATACCTTGTTATAGTTGGAAATCCATTCACCAATAAGAGCCCGCGGTTTTGATTATATATTATATATGTGGAGCGAGAGATTCAAGCGTTCTACTAGATTGCTATTTACTTGAATATAGACACTATTATAATATCGGAATATTATTGATTTCAAAAATGTTTTGGGTTATCGTAAGGTAAAATTCATCAGTGTTTATGTGTGGATTAGTCTTATGATTATCTTTTCTTTTGAAAGGATTTTGAAAAATTAAACCAAATGATTGGAGTTTACTCACACCAGCCCCATGACTGACCCAGAGTTTTATTTTTTTTTGTTTTCCATAAACTCTTGGTTGTCGAAATTTGTACGGGAAGTCAAGTAGTTAGGATTTTACAAATACTTGGAGGCGCTTAGGGAAGGAGGCTTCAACACGAGTTATATATAGAGTATTTCCGCTGTGATATACATGTGTTGTACTCTGATGATATATGTAACTACAAATACAGTTTGTATTCTAAAGTTATGTTATATATACATATTTTATATTTTATTTGTTCCGCTATCAGATTCGTATTTATTCTATCGTGATCTTCTTCTTCTTATATTCTAATTTCCTTTCTTTCTATTTCTCTCCCTCTAATTTTTTATTAGTGATCTGGTATTTTCGATGCTCGAAAAGTCAACATGGTGTTTTATGTCGATTTTCGGGGTTGAAAATCCTCGGGTCGTTACACATCTCATGACATCTCTTTACATACATCTCTAAGTTATATGATGTCATAATTATCATATATTAATATTTTGGAAAAAGACACTTTTTTCGTTCTTCCTCAAAGTGGAGATGCCATTACAGAGGCTATTTGGAGCTCTCTAGAGGTGTCAAGTCACCAAATTCCAACCCCTTTGAAGTGTGAAGTCAAGAGGTATTTATAGTGGAGTGGTTAGGTGGGAGTAGGTAGGAGTAGGGGACCACACCAGGAATTTCATATCCCCTCTAGCCGACCACTAAAATTTCGTGTCCCATAGTGCACTCAACCAGGAACGTCGTACCCCTCCCTGGGGTACGAAACTCGTACCCCTCCCTGGGGTACGAAACTCGTACCCCTCCCTGGGGTACGAAACTCGTACCCCGTGGGGTACAAATTTCGTACCCCGTTAGGTACGAAGAATTCTTGAAAGAGGCAATGGGGGCTAGTCTTGTGTCTTCTGACTTTCCGGGGATTGAGATATTGGCTTGGCAATACTTAGAAGAGCGGTGACGTTCTCGTTGGCATGATCCCTTCTCGGCTTGCTTCATTTACTCCATGGCGATACTCTCGGCTTTAGCATCATGCAATGCATTGAGTCGAGCGTCTCTTGTGTACTTTTGGGAACCAGACCAAAAAGCTGGTTAACATTTGCCCCCAAAGTACGTCTTGTCTTGACATGATGTGCTTTGTGTTGGTTTGAAGTAGTTGTTGAGTTGTCGACTTTTCCTGTATACTTAAGAAAATAGATGTTAGTTGTTGAGCTCGTTTTCCGTGGAGCTAGAAGCGAGTCGTGGTTGGCGCGATGGTACATTTACGTCACTAAGTACTTGCGTTGCATCGTGCTTGCATGTATGCACGCGTTTTGTATATGTTCGCGATTATATATCATCATCATTTTTTTTGATGTACCATAGTTCGGGCATCGAATTTCGTAACCCTTCGGAGTATGAAATGTCGTATGCCTGCGGGGTACGGATTTTCGTATCCACTAGGTACGAAATTTCGTGCCCAGTAGGGTATGAATTTTTGTACCCTGCCAGGGATACAAGGAGGCAGAAATGAGGGGACACGAAGAGACACTTTCTTTCTTTATAAATAGGCTTTCCCCTTCATTTCTTTCCTTTCTTCTATTATTTTACTTGACCGCCATTGTTGTGAACTCTGGATTTTCGTGCTTAGAAAATTCTTGAATGATAACTAGTAGGTCTCAAAGACTTCGTAGGCACGGGCCCTCCCCTTTCCAGCTTCGATCACGGTGCCTTGGTGGAGACATTGATATTATTCTCGAGCTTCCCAAGCACCTATACATGGAGTTGGAGGGAGGAAGGCGATACGGAGAGAGAGGGAGAAGGGGAGAGTCGAGTGCTCGAAGGTGGCGAGACGGCGATGGAGAAGAGAGATGCTCGCGGTGAGAGGAGGGTTCGTACTCCGGAGCTCGAGGTGCGAAATTTCTTACCATGGTGCTCCGAAGATACGAATTCTCATACCCTTGTTGGGGTACGAAACATGTAACTGGTGGGTACGAAATTCATACCCGATGGGGTATGAAAATTCGTAACTCGTGAGGTACGAATTCTCGTACCCCTATTGGATTACGAAAATCGTACCTGGTTTGTATGAAATTCATAGCCGATGGAGGTATGAATTTTTGTACCCCTAACGGGTATGAGTTTTCATACTTACTAGAGGGGTATGAGCTTTTTAATCTTTCCCCAAGAGCTTCACCCTTCGTTGTGTATCTCTTATGGAATCCTGAGTTCTTGACGGTCCGCTTCTAGACTCGTACTTCTTCAACGTCGTTTGTGTGACCGAACTGACATATGTGTTGACGGCTGCACAATCTATGGCTTAAGTTTACACATAGGATTAGAGCATATACTTGGACTGTTACTGATCTATTTGAACTGCTTCTGTATATCTTGATTTTGCATCACACTGCATGCACATGTTGGTTTACACCAACACGAGGGGTATAGGTTGTTGCACCGCGATGTCCAACGCTAGAGTGTTAAGGTATAGCTAGCGATGCAAATAAGATCAATGACTGGAAAGACTTCGAAAGCCAAGACTTCCTTCCATCATTGCACACATCTGACTCTACTAGCCATGCTAGCTCGACAGGAAGCGAGCTTGAGACTACTGAAAGATCTGCCCCTACTCAAATGACGAGTTTACCAGAAGCGTCGGGGCATAGAGAGCAGATTGAAAAACAACACTCTTCGGTTGTATACAAAGAGGTAGAAAATGTGGACATTGTCGAGGGGGAAGTGTAACACCCCACGTCCATTAATGTCACTCACAAAGGGAATGCATTAACTTAAATAGAGCGCTTTAAGTAAGTATAGAACAGAAACTTAACAACAAGACAAATATAAATAGTACTCAAAGATTTAAAACTTTATTTCATTGCAGCGGAAAACACATATGTTTGCTTACATCATCAAAAACCAGAGTCAAAGTACATAATATCCATCTTGACTATCAAAAGTACATAAACTGAAAGACATAATCCCCAACATCAAAATAGCCATAAATAAAAGAGAAGTTGAACTTTACTCCAGCGATCCAAGCAATCTTCTAAAAGCAGTCCAAGATCAAGCTCCACTGGTGCTAGTTCCAAACTGAGCACCTTGGGGGGGGGGGAAGGAAAGAGGAGGAAACAAAGGGGGTCAGACATCATAAAGTCTGGCAAGTGCGATAATTTTAACAATATAATTAACAAAGTAACTAGGCTAAGACATAAGTTGGAAAATAAGGAAATGACTATGAACCATTGAATATGGCAAAGTAAATAAGGAAACAAGATGAACGACGATATCGTTAAAGCGTACCTAACCCACTGTAAGATAATTACTAAACTACACCAACACTATAGGATAATTGCTATACTGCACCACCACTAGTATACTGCACCACCACTAGTCACCCTAAGGTTGATCCTGCCTACAGAACTTAATAATGATATTGGTAGTTTTGTGCACCCCTAGCTGCCTTCATAGGTGCCGCCTGCCCCTATCTCCACTAGGTGTACCCACTACCCCCAAGCGATCGGCTCCCTATCTCGTAGATACCCGTGATGGCCCCACAGTGGGGTGTATCACTCCCCAAAGTGGCAACCTGATACAACCGACAATGCACGGCTTATACCTACACGATGCAACATCTTACCTACCAGCCCAGGTTCACACACGCATATGAACCCGTTGGACTTGCGTTGCCACAGCTGAACCGTTTTGGTCTCTTACAGTCAAGCCCAATATGCGTGTCTCATCCTTGACTTGGGTCGAGCCCACAAAGATACGTATGGGTTACTGGTTGAAATGGGCCCCCATCACTTGACACAAGCTATCCACCTAAGCTTGGTCCCCTCTAGTACATCCCACTTAACCACTTCTTATTCATGTTTCAATTACATGTTTCAATTACATGTTTCAATTTTGGTTAAGTGTTTCTAATCGTATTTCCAAATGCCACCCTAGGCACCCACTAGATTCCACATGCCACCCAAGGCACCCACTTAACCCCCTTATGTCCACTACATGTTTATCTGGTTAAGTGTTTCTTAATTCATTAAGACCGCAACCTCATAAAGACCTCTCACATTAGACTGGCATTTGTGGCAGCTGGATTTGCCGGGCAGGTCCGGGCAGTCTTACACCATAAAAGAGCCTAACCTCATGTTTTTACAATTGTTACGTATTTAATTTATGCCTAAGACCTCTCATATTAGACTTTCTTTTGTGGCAGCTTGATTTGCTGGGCGGGTCTGGGCAGTCTTACACCACAAAAGAGCCTAACCTCGTGTCTTAGACGATTAATTACTCCTAATTAATCATTCCCCAATTTGAATTACTTTCCCTATTCAAATTATCAATCAATTCCATATTTAACGATGTCCATAATTGACTCAATTATGTCCATCCATTTATGGTATGTAAAATCATACCAATTTTCACCATAACTTATTTTATGCCTTTTAAGGCATTTATACCAATTAAATCTTTTAATATTATCCCCTTTACCCCACGTTGTACGTTTGTTCGTTTAACGTAAAATATACATTAGACTCGAATAATCTAACTTATGGAACAAAGAGAAAACATCACAATATACACATAATGAAAACATAGATCTAAACATAGGGATGAACTTGCATATGTGAATGATTTTCTATATCTAAAACTTGCATAGGCCAAAGTTACAACTTGCAAAAACAACATATTTCATGGATCCAAATCTAAAGGTGTGAACTTGTATAAATCATGTATGTCATAAATCTACATCTAAAGGTGTAAACTTGCATAGGCAATAACCCTAAACTTGCATAACATGATTCATATCCCAAACTCATATATTTATAATAACTTGCATATGTGATTTATGCATCATAACAATGGTGTAAACTTGCATCTAACATGTAAAATATCATGTAGAATTTAGCATATAACTCACACATGTCATAGCCTAACTTTTAATCAAATTTTCACATAAACCAGATGTCATAACCATGTAAGGTCACATATAATTTTACCCAATTTATATATGTTTCATGTTTACATAAAAATCTAAACTTGCATACATATGATTTATCATATGAATCGACATAACCAAACTTAGCATATGTACAACATGATGATTCAACTAGACATAGGCTAATCATAGAGTTACAACGTGGGTGATAGCATCATAACTTTACATCGTAAATGATAACATCATAACATAACGTCATAGAGATTCAACACAATTCTACAACATAATTACAACATACGATCAATAATTCACATCATATCCATACAATCCGCATCATAACTTATTCCAATAAAATTACTAATTATTTTATTTAAATTATCGAACTCACAACTCAAAGGCAGTCTTGAGTTCTGAATTCTGATTTCTGAAGTTGAATTAGCTTTCCTTTGAAGAAGATTCGTTGTTAGGGTTGAATAGAACTGATTTGATTTGTTGTTCTTCCTCTCTAATTGGTGGCGGCTACTCTAGGGTTCAAGACGACAGCATGACAGCCATAGTTTTAGTTTTAATTCTGATTTAAGGTTTGAGTCTATGGGTCTTTTTATAGAGCTTTAAATTAATTAAGCCGTCGGATCACTCTAGGATCCATCTATGTAATAACCCGGAAAATGTGAACCAGTTTAAAATTATTAAATTAGGTTATTAACAAGAAATTTGAATGATTGAAATAGCATATTTCAATAAAATATAGAATTTGGTATGATAGGGCAGTTTGAAATTTTGAATACGAACTTTGTCTGACTGTACCGGGTGGAAAATATAACAGATTTTAACAAAACTGAAAATATTTAAATCTGCTTATCAATACCTTTCTAACGAATCTGAAAAATCGAAATTTCATAACGGAAATCAAAAGTTATGGTCAAACGAATTTTCAGAAAGGTCGCTATATAGTATATATAGCCCTTGAAAATTGAGATTTTGCATACGACCTCGGAATTCGACGAAACCACTTTTGTTGGGTCCGGGATGTCAAATTATTGCTAAGTTTCAAATTTCGTAATTTTTGAAGCTTGTATGTGAGCAGGGCAAAAGATAACGTGTTTGGTCAAATTCTGTTAAAATAGGTCGACCTAAAAATGGCCGTTTTGCAAACGAGCTCAGAATTCGACGAAACTGGTTTTATTAGGACCGTATCGTCAAAACAAAGCTAGATTTATTTTTCTGGAATTTTTCGATTCAGTTTGTGGCCCTGGCAATTTGAAATGTACGTTTAAATTAAATATCGAATGTTTTATATTTTAATTTGAAAAATAACTGACTGTAACAGTCGAAATGGCCAACGAAACATATCCCATTGTGTTCGGAATGGGGGTATTTAGCTAGGAGCGACAGTCGTTGGGTGTGAATTAGAGGTCGTTTGTAGAAGGGGTATTTTTGGAATTAAATAAATTAAAAATTAAAATAAAAAGGGCATGGGCCAATCAGAATTCATCGTCTCCATCGAAAACCTCTGTCGCGACGCGGAAAACCCTTCCGAATCTTCTCTCTTCAATTTCTCCGCATCCACTCAACGAAATCGAGCAAACCCAGTTCCAATTTGAAGAGCGTTCAGAGATCTTCAAATCCATAGTAATTTCACGAACTATCATTGAGTATTTGGAGAGATATCGAGTCGGGAAGCTCCGACCTTTGCGCCGCCGCCGTGCCCTCCAGGAGGCGTCGAGTTGGCCATCTCAGGTGTCATCGGGAAGCTCTCTCCTTCCTCTTCGACGTAGCGCTGGCCATTCGTCCTAAAGCTTCGTAGATTTGCCGAAAAATTCAACCCTAGTTTCGAAATCAAAAAGGGGTATACGGCTGAAACTGATTTTTACACTTTAAAGCGTTGCAAACTTGTAAAAATCATATCTTTTTGCTATGTTAACGAAATTCGATGAAACAGGAGACACCGAGACCGCAAGGAGGCTCTCTACATTCTAAAAGAAGCCGCGGATTTTTCTGACCTTCCTACGATGTTTAGCACCGCAAGAACCAATGTGAGGAATCTAAACTATTTGTGTGAATGTAATCGCGTTGTATAAATTATATAAGCGAAGTGTAAATTATATACGCATTGTATACCTCATGTACATGTGTTGTATAAGTTATATTAGCGATGTATAAATTATACAAGCGTTGTTTGAAACATATATGCTTTCAATTGTGATGAAATGCAAGTGAATTATTATATTATATAAATATATATACTCTCCTCGTCCACAGACCATGGACGATATTTATTGCTTGTGATTGACGTGATATCATATGGTTTGACGAATGGTTGGAAATAATTGTTTGTGGTTGATATTATGGTTGAAAAATACCTTTATGGTTGAAAAATACCTTTGTGGTTGAAAAATACCCTCTTGTGGTTGAAACAAAATAGAATAGGATTGTGGAATTGAAAATAAAACATGCCGCCTGCGTGCGAACTAGATGCATGATCCCCATTGTCAAAAACCGCGAGGTTTTAAGGTAGAGCGAGGAGCCGTACTAGGGACGGTCCCGGTTTTAACTACCCTGACGTTATGCTGCCGAAATTTTCTGAAATAATTATGTGTTAGAATAATTTTCATTCATTGAAATTATTTACATATGCTATATCAAATATTCATGTGTTGAGTTGCAATTCATTCGTTGAGTTGAAATTCATGTGTTGAATATAATTCGAATTTAAACAAATGGCTTTAGCGATAAAAATCACATTTTTATATATATACAAACTATATCGAATATTCATGTGTTGAGTTGCAATTCATTCGTTGAGTTGAAATTCATGTGTTGAATATTATTTGAATTTAAACAAATGGCTTTAGCGATAAAAATCACATTTTTATATATATACAAATGATATAGAATATTCATGTGTTGAATTGCAATTTGTTCGTCGAGTTGAAATTCATGTGTTGAATATTATCGTCTTCTAAAAATAAAATGAATCGACAATGAAAACTATATTTTTATAGTGAATAAGAATAGTTAAAAATACACATGTGTCGAATAAATATTTTTGATGATAAAAATATTCCTTTTATCATGTATACGCTTAGTTAAAAATACACATGTGTCGAATAAATATTTTTGATGATAAAAATATTCCTTTTATCATGTATACGCTTAGTTAAAAATACACATGTGTCGAATAAATATTTTTGATGATAAAAATATTCCTTTTATCATGTATACGCTTAGTTAAAAATACACATGTGTCGAATAAATATTTTTGATGATAAAAATATTCCTTTTATCATGTATACGCTTAGTTAAAAATACACATGTGTCGAATAAATATTTTTGATGATAAAAATATTCCTTTTATCATGTATACGCTTAGTTAAAAATACACATGTGTCGAATAAATATTTTTGATGATAAAAATATTCCTTTTATCATGTATACGCTTAGTTAAAAATACACATGTGTCGAATAAATATTTTTGATGATAAAAATATTCCTTTTATCATGTATACGCTTAGTTAAAAATACAAATGTGTCGAATAAATATTTTTGATGATAAAAATATTCCTTTTATCATGTATACGCTTAGTTAAAAATACACATGTGTCGAATAAATATTTTTGATGATAAAAATATTCCTTTTATCATGTATACGCTTAGTTAAAAATACACATGTGTCGAATAAATATTTTTGATGATAAAAATATTCCTTTTATCATGTATACGCTTAGTTAAAAATACACATGTGTCGAATAAATATTTTTGATGATAAAAATATTCCTTTTATCATGTATACGCTTAGTTAAAAATACACACGTGTTGAAATAAATAATAGTTTGCTAGAAATATTATTATTAGCTTTGTTCTGCATATATATACATGTGTTGAACAGGAAAAATGGATTAGCTGTAGAGTAAAGAAATTATTTGCGTGCCCGACAAATAGGTAAACCTTGATGAGTTGGCTGCGCAATTTTATTTATATATCAACTCCTGTGAATGCCATTGGATGCGGAGTGCTGGTTTTTCTGTGTGAAATAATAAACAACGCCATAGGATAGTAACAATTAATTTTGAACTACACTACATGGCATACTTCTTGACGATAGGCATACTTCATCATATTCCACATAAGCAATTGGAGCTTGTGTGACGAGGTGGAAGATTTACCATACAAGCAAGAGGCTTGTATGGCGATGACTAAGTACTACAGGTTGAACTGATGACTGATATGGACTATATAAATTATAACGATAAATTGCCAGATTAATAAAAACCCCACACGGGTCTGGAGTAGACAATAATCACGTCGCTCTAGTTATTAGATACGGCACATGGACTATTTATTTCCACACGGAAACGGGGTGACGGGAATTTATTCTCTGGAGTGATTATCAGTACATACTCCCCCGTAAACACCAAAATATATCACTAAAAATATGTGAATGCTTTTTAGGATTTATTGGGTACCTAATACGGCCCAATAAATTTCCAAACCCCTCCCCGTACAAAGGAGGTTATGGCGAAATTTTTCGAAATATTAAGGCGTTAGTGAAATATTTGAAGTGAAAACGAAGTTGAAACATAAAATGAACTATAGTTGAAACTATGGAATGAACTATATTTATATATATAAATATAAATATAATTAAAAGGAATAGAGGCCGTGCAGTTCGCGTTTCGGAATCGTAATTTAAAACGATTAGTACGAGAAATCCGACCATCGGATTTTCCCGAAACCGCAACCGCTGGGTTCGCCTTGGAAATACCTTTCCAACGGCACCAACCTTGTAAAAATCCAACGATTGGATTGCCCGGAATGTTTGATTCAAATCTGAAGAAAAACAGCGCCAGAATCGTTTATATTTATATATAAATATAAATATAATTAAATTAAATCGAATAACGACGCTGCAGTTCGAATTTTGAAACCGTAACTTCAAACGACTAGTGTGGAAGATCCGACCGTCGGATTCTCACGAAACTGGAACCGTTGGGTTCGCTTTGGGAATATCTTCCCATTGATATAGACTTTGTAGAAATCCAACGGTTAGATTTTCCGATATGTGTAAAACAAATTAAGGGAAAAACAGCGCCAGTGACACGAAACGACCTGAAACGTCGTTTAATTAAATATGGCCATTTTTAAATAAATAAAAATGGCGAAAAATCGTTATAAAATATTATAAGCAACATAGGTTGCAAATAAACCAATTGGGCTTGAATTATTTGATATTTGATGGTTGTATGTGTATGACATGAAAATAACGCTAAATAACTGAAAGATGGATGTCGAATAACATAACCATAAAATGAATCGATTTAAATTCTAATGACGTGAATTATTTGAAAAGGCCGAGCTAACCCTCATTTCAAATAATTTATCGAGCGATTCAAATTGGAAGATACAAAGACGATTCAAAACCGACGATCTTCGTATCGGTTGGATGGGCGCCACTGAGGTTCCTAACCGGAGTAGCTACCGGAAGGGGACGGAAGTAGTAGCCGTCTGAACGTATGTGTCGATTGGACGGATACACGAGGGATTTGACGCCTCTGGTTTCGTTCAGACCCAGGACGGACTTGTAAATGGACTGTGTGTCTGACATTGGATTTTGTTCTATACTGATTGATCTCTGTTAAATATATATCTGTTTGGCGGCGGAGAATTTATTCTTTTGCTTAACGCCCTTCTCTGAGACGTACGTGCTTAGAGGTTATATATCGATGGAAATCAATCGTATGGAGTGGACTGCCTATGTGGCATGCCAAGATGCTGTGATCAAGGCTTCTGTTGAAAAGCAAAGTCTTGTGGATGATGATCAAAGCAAGGTCTACGTGGCCTGGCTTTGTGTATTTCGTAGATTCGCGAGCCTCACACCCCGGTATGAGTTAAATACGGGATACGGACTGCAGGGAGAGCACGACGTTTCTTTCTAGCTATGGTGGTGTCAGTGACTTACCAGCCCTGACATATATATCTACTTTTCACCTTTGTGGTTGTTGGAATGCGAGGCGCCTCGATTATAGGTCTGTAAGGACCGGGAAACGTGTGTTCAGGCATAATTAATCCTCTAACGTAAGTGAGGACCGGCCCTAAAGATCCAGGATACCCAGTGTGCGTAGTCCTGAGGCATTTGCTAGAGTGTCTCGAAGCGGAGAGGAGCTTGCCCCTTGCCTCGACTCATGATAGAAATCCAATTTCCAATACGAGATAACGGATTTGATTGTAGAACTAGTATGGAGACATAGTAGATGGTAGCTATGCCGCCTATGATTGATATTTATGATGCTATTCGTTTTTGAAACATATATGCACTAGTAATAATATCAAATGACTTTGCTTTATATGTATCAAGCATATTTGGCCCTTATAAGGTAAAACTCTATCCTCCGGCTTGCGTTGCATTGTATGATGGGACCTGAGTCTTATACTGGCTTCATTCTTTCTAAAAGCATTGCGATTGTTTTAAAAGAATTTACTTTATTTTAAATGCACTAGCAATCACTGGAGTAAACCCGTTCCACGAAAGTGGCGTGGTCCTATGATTTGCTATTACTGTTGTTTAACTGATAAATAGATTCCTCATACCAGTCCCCATGACTGACTCGTTGTTTGTTTCACTTTGCAAACGCGGGTGCCCTTATTTTCACACGGGCAGCCTAGTACACAGGTGATAGGTGGTTTTTGGTTCTGCACTGCTGCACAGCATGCACTTTTGGCTCATGGCGAGGCTGACTTCATAGAGATGACTTAGATATTTTCCGCCATTACTGTATTTATATGATGATTCCGCCACTGGCGATGCAGACTGATTTACTTTCCGTATTTCTCACTATATGTATATGTATTCCGCCTTCGGCGATGTAGACTGATACTCTTATTATGTCACTGCATGTATGTATTCCGCCTCTGGCGATGATGACTGATCACTTCCCTTTCTTTTTACTAAGTATATCCCACGTTATGCTATTCTGATATTCCTACATGTTGTGATTCCGCTGTCATATCCATGTAAAAGTATTTTATTTATTGTTTCTGCTATTATCTGTACTCTGCTATGATGATTAATGTGTTATTTCCTAATGATTATCCTTAATACCGCCCCTCGGATTTTGGGATCGTCACAGTTGGTATCAGAGCTTTGGTTAACCTTAGTTCCGGGATCTAACACATTAAACACCTCGTCAGAATATAATCAGTAGTGTTCTAATACGAGTAGCTTATTAGAGATAGGATTAGCAATGTCCTAGAATGAGCTAAGCAGATTAGCAAAACAATTTGATCAGTACATCATCATTATCTTTCCTTGTTTTCCCCTTCTTTATCATTTATGAAAATTATCAAATCTGTGAGCTTGACTCTTTTCTTGCTTATACAGTACTCTTAGATGGCTACACGTGGAGCAGCAGCTAGAGGAGGCCGTGGAGGCCGAGGAGATGCAGCAGGAGGACGGGGGAATATCCCCGTAGTTGTGGAAATCCCTATTATTCCGCCACCAGCACCAGAAGACTTTGAGCTCGACAAAGTAGCAAAGTGGTACAGAAATCTTGGAGGGAAACCTTTTACTGGCACTGGCACAGTGACCGAAGCTATCGCTTGGCTGAAAACCTGTGAGAAAATCTTCGAGGGTATGGGTATGGGAACTAACAACAAAGCCCGACTTGGCATTTGGCTCCTTCAGGAAGATGCAGAGCTGTGGTGGGATGCCATTACCTCTGGGGATGCAGCTGGTACTATCCGGACTTGGGAGCAGTTTAGGACTTTATTCAATGAGAAGTTTGTACCGGAACAAGCTCTAGAGAGGATGCGGGAGCAATTTGCTAATCTCCAGCAGGGTGACCTCTCTATTTAGGACTATCTGAATAAGTTCACTCAGCTATCGCGCTATGCTCCAGAGCTGGTTTTGACCGACAAAGCGAAGAATAAGAGATTCATATTTGGGCTGAAGCGCAAGTACCACGATAGAGCTATGAGCAACATCAAACTCTCCTTTACAGAACTTGTAGAGATGGCTTGCAACTACGAAGACATGATGAGAGACATGCTAGCCAAGACCGCGCTAAAAGCCAAGCAGGGAATAAGCGCAAGGCTTCAACAGACCAACCCGAATCTAGCATCACCGCGGCCGCTACTCAAAAACCCGCAAAGATCCCGAAAGGAAACTGCTACAATTGCGGGAAGCCCAGTCATTTCTCTAATGTGTGCAAAGCCCCAAAGAAGCCAAAGGCCAATGACT
The DNA here is from genome assembly GCA_030737875.1 of Allium sativum. NCBI lineage: Eukaryota > Viridiplantae > Streptophyta > Magnoliopsida > Asparagales > Amaryllidaceae > Allium > Allium sativum. Next base: position 902,212,685 of record CM060924.1, read on the forward strand.
CAGCTGAATGCTACAACTTCCACAAGAAGGGGCACTATAGCAAGAATTGTCCTTTGAAGAAGAGCGCACAAGTGGCCCATGTCTATGACGGGAAGACCCCGCCAGCTACCACCGATGGATCAGGTAAACCCGATGTCTTGGGAGGTACCCTTACCATTAAAAATATTCCTGTTTCTGTACTTTTTGATACTGGAATGGTTAACAAAATATAAGGTCGAAGTTAGATGTGCCGAAAGAATCGTGAAAGTTGAAACAAAATCGGGGCATATCACTATACCATGTCTCGGTGCAGAAATTAATAGAACAGAATTCTGGGCTTCTTTAGAAATTACTCCCCCTTCAATAGAAAAGATACCGGTCGTTAAAAATTATGCGGATGTGTTTGAAGAAGTAGAAAACTTACCGCCGCAAAGAGAAATTGAGTTTAGAATTGATCTAATTCCGAATGCTCGACCAGTAGTTCATCCAATAAGAAGAATGGCCCCGAAAGAAAAAGAAGAGCTAAGTAGTCAAACCCGAGAATTACTTTGGAAAGGTCTGATCAGACCAAGCTTTTCAGCGTGGGGAGCCGCAGTAGTATTTGTCCCGAAATCAGACGGTACTCTAAGACTTTGCGTTGATTACCGAGATCTCAATAAACAAACACTGAAGAACAAATATCCTTTGCCCCGAATAGACGATCTGTTAGGTCAATTAAATGGAGCAACCGTATTCTCCAGAATGGACCTAGCTACAGGTTTCCACTAATTGCGTATAGCGGAAGACTGTGTTCCTTTGACAGCCTTCAGGGGTCCCGATTTATTTTACGAATGGTTAGTAATGCCGTTCGGCTTGTGTAACGCTCCGGCATACTTCGTTGATCTTATGAACAGAGTGTTCCGTGGTGTATTGAATAAATTTGTTCTAGTCTTCATCGATGACATTTTAATCTACTCTAAGTCGGAAGAAGAGCATGCAAAACATTTAGAACAAGTGCTGAAAATTCTAAGAAGAAATGTCTTGAAAGCTAAATTTTCTAAGTGTGTCTTCTGGCAGAATGAAGTTAAATTCCTTGGCCATGTCGTGTCAAAAGAAGGAATTACTGTAGACCCAAGCAAAATTACAGCGATTCAGAACTGGAAACAACCTACTACGCCCACCGAAGTTCGAAGTTTCCTTGGATTGGCTAGTTACTATCGGAAATTCGTTCAGGATTTTTCAAAGATATCAGGAGTTTTGACAAAGCTTACAAAGAAGCATGAGAAATTCAAATGGACTCCCGAATGTGAAGAAGCTTTACAAGAGCTAAAACTGAAGTTGACAACCGCTCCAGTATTGACAATAATAGAAGGTAACCAAGACTTGACTGTATGGACAGATGCTTCTATTAGAGGGCTAGGCGCAGTGTTAATGCAAAAAGGCCAAGTGATCGCTTATGCCAGCCGTCAACTAAAGCCGCATGAAAGAAACTATGCTACTCATGATCTTGAGTTATTAGCTATCGTGTTTGCTTTAAGAATCTGGAGGCATTATTTACTGGGCGAGAAATTCGAACTATTCACCGATCATCAATCCTTGAAATACCTGTTCACCCAGAAAGATTTAAACCTGAGGCAACAGCGTTGGTTAGAATTCCTTGCAGCATACGATTTTGAAATTATATACACTCCAGGGAAAGCCAATGTTGTAGCAGATGCGCTCAGCAGAAAGAATGAAATCATCGCCAGTTTTGTCATCACGTCTTCACTAATAGACAGGATCTCGACTCTTCAGAAAAACGATGAATTTATTCAAAGAATCAGTCAAAGAATCAAAGGAGGTGAATCCACAAGTTTTCGACTCGATGACAAGGGAGTTCTAAGATTAAAGGGTAGAATCTGCATCCCAAACCTTCCCGAGCTCAGAAGAGAAATACTTGATGAATGCCACAAATCCAAATTAAGTATCCATCCCGGCGTGAGCAAAATGTATAACGATATCAAACACACATTCTGGTGGAGAGCTATGAAAAGAGATATCTCATTATATGTTAGCAGATGCCCCACTTGTCAGCTAGTTAAGAGTGATCAGCAGAAATTGGCTGGATTATTACAACCCTTAGAAATTCCAGGATGGAAGTGGGAGCAAATTTCAATGGATTTCATCGATGGCCTACCTCGAACCAGAAAAGGAAACGACAGTATATGGGTAATCGTAGATCGCTTCACGAAGACTGCCCATTTCATACCTGTCCGATCCAACAGAACAACTCAAAGTCTAGCACAGATTTACTTCAGAGAAATAGTTAAACTACATGGAGTGCCGCTCAATATAGTCAGCGATAGAGATCCCCTATTTACTAGCAAATTCTGGGAAGCCTTCCAAACAGAATTGGGAACCAAATTGAATCTAAGCACCGCTTACCACCCTCAGACAGACGGCCAAACTGAACGGGTGAATAGAATTTTAGAAGATTTGCTGCGGGCTTGCGTTATTGATTTTGGAGGCTCATGGGAAGATCATTTACATTTAGCTGAATTCTCTTATAACAATATCTATCAAGCAAGTTTGGGAATGTCCCCATTTGAAGCACTATACGGTAGACCGTGCAGATCTACCGCATGTTGGGTAGAACCTGGCAACAGACTTGTGTTAGGGCCCGATATGATTCAAGAAGCATCGGATAAAGTCGATTTCATTAAGAAGCGATTAAAAACCGCACAGAGCCGACATAAAAGTTATGCTGATGCGAGAAGAAGGGATATATCGTTTGCCGTTGGTGATTATGTATATTTAAGAGTTTCTCCAATGCGAGGAGTAATCAGATTTGGCAAGACTGGGAAGTTGGCACCGAGATTTATTGGTCCCTTTCCTATACTTGAACGGATTGGAATTCTTCCATATAGGGTTTCATTACCTGATTGGTTGCCTGGTGTACATGATGTGTTCCACGTATCTCAGCTCAGAAAACATGTTCATGATCCAGATCTTGTTGTAGAAGAAGCAGCACAACAGGATATTGACATAACTCCAGAATTAGCACTCAAGAGGGAGCCATTAAAGATAGTTGGCAAAGAAACTAGAGAGCTAAGGAGGAAAAAGATTCATTTAGTCAAAGTGCAGTGGAGTAGTGATCCTAGAGACTGTACTTGGGAGACTGAGGAAAGCATTAAACAAGCCTACCCCAAATGAAGAGTGGACATCTCTGACTAACTCCGGTGCAAGGTACCTTTACAATACTTTGCATTTACATTTTATTTCCTGCTTAACTGTTATTTCCTTTTCGAGGACGAAAAGTTTTAAGTGGGGGAGATTGTAATAACCCGGAAAATGTGAACCAGTTTAAAATTTTTAAATTAGGTTATTAACAAGAAATTTGAATGATTGAAATAGCATATTTCAATAATATATAGAATTTGGTATGATAGGGCAGTTTGAAATTTTGAATACGAACTTTGTCTGACTGTACCGGGTGGAAAATATAACAGATTTTAACGAAACTGAAAATATTTAAATCTGTTTATCAATACCTTTCTAACGAATCTGAAAAATCGAAATTTCATAACGGAAATCAAAAGTTATGGTCAAACGAATTTTCAGAAAGGTCGCTATATAGTATATATAGCCCTTGAAAATTGAGATTTTGCATACGACCTCGGAATTCGACGAAACGTCTTTTGTTGGGTCCGGGATGTCAAATTATTGCTAAGTTTCAAATTTCGTAATTTTTGAAGCTAGTATGTGAGCAGGGCAAAAGATAACGTGTTTGGTCAAATTCTGTTAAAATAGGTCGACCTAAAAATGGCCGTTTTGCAAACGAGCTCAGAATTCGACGAAACTGGTTTTATTAGGACCGTATCGTCAAAACAAAGCTAGATTTATTTTTCTGGAATTTTTCGATTCAGTTTGTGGCCCTGGCAATTTGAAATGTACGTTTAAATTAAATATCGAATGTTTTATATTTTAATTTGAAAAATAACTGACTGTAACAGTCGAAATGGCCAACGAAACATATCCCATTGTGTTCGGAATGGGGGTATTTAGCTAGGAGCGACAGTCGTTGGGTGTGAATTAGAGGTCGTTTGTAGAAGGGGTATTTTTGGAATTAAATAAATTAAAAATTAAAATAAAAAGGGCATGGGCCAATCAGAATTCATCGTCTCCATCGAAAACCTCTGTCGCGACGCGGAAAACCCTTCTGAATCTTCTCTCTTCAATTTCTCCGCATCCACTCAACGAAATCGAGCAAACCCAGTTCCAATTTGAAGAGCGTTCAGAGATCTTCAAATCCATAGTAATTTCACGAATTATCATTGAGTATTTGGAGAGATATCGAGTCGGGAAGCTCCGACCTTTGCGCCGCCGCCGTGCCCTCCAGGAGGCATCGAGTTGGCCATCTCAGGTGTCATCGGGAAGCTCTCTCCTTCCTCTTCGACGTAGCGCTGGCCGTTCGTCCTAAAGCTTCGTAGATTTGCCGAAAAATTCAACCCTAGTTTCGAAATCAAAAAGGGGTATACGGCTGAAACTGATTTTTACACTTTAAAGCGTTGCAAACTTGTAAAAATCATATCTTTTTGCTATGTTAACGAAATTCGATGAAACAGGAGACACCGAGACCGCAAGGAGGCTCTCTACATTCTAAAAGAAGCCGCGGATTTTTCTGACCTTCCTACGATGTTTAGCACCGCAAGAACCAATGTGAGGAATCTAAACTATTTGTGTGAATGTAATCGCGTTGTATAAATTATATAAGCGAAGTGTAAATTATATACGCATTGTATACCTCATGTACATGTGTTGTATAAGTTATATTAGCGATGTATAAATTATACAAGCGTTGTTTGAAACATATATGCTTTCAATTGTGATGAAATGCAAGTGAATTATTATATTATATATATATATATACTCCCCTCGTCCACAGACCATGGACGATATTTATTGCTTGTGATTGACGTGATATCATATGGTTTGACGAATGGTTGGAAATAATTGTTTGTGGTTGATATTATGGTTGAAAAATACCTTTATGGTTGAAAAATACCTTTGTGGTTGAAAAATACCCTCTTGTGGTTGAAACAAAATAGAATAGGATTGTGGAATTGAAAATAAAACATGCCGCCTGCGTGCGAACTAGATGCATGATCCCCATTGTCAAAAACCGCGAGGTTTTAAGGTAGAGCGAGGAGCCGTACTAGGGACGGTCCCGGTTTTAACTACCCTGCCGTTATGCTGCCGAAATTTTCTGAAATAATTATGTGTTAGAATAATTTTCATTCATTGAAATTATTTACATATGCTATATCAAATATTCATGTGTTGAGTTGCAATTCATTCGTTGAGTTGAAATTCATGTGTTGAATATAATTCGAATTTAAACAAATGGCTTTAGCGATAAAAATCACATTTTTATATATATACAAACTATATCGAATATTCATGTGTTGAGTTGCAATTCATTCGTTGAGTTGAAATTCATGTGTTGAATATTATTTGAATTTAAACAAATGGCTTTAGCGATAAAAATCACATTTTTATATATATACAAATGATATAGAATATTCATGTGTTGAATTGCAATTTGTTCGTCGAGTTGAAATTCATGTGTTGAATATTATCGTCTTCTAAAAATAAAATGAATCGACAATGAAAACTATATTTTTATAGTGAATAAGAATAGTTAAAAATACACATGTGTCGAATAAATATTTTTGATGATAAAAATATTCCTTTTATCATGTATACGCTTAGTTAAAAATACACATGTGTCGAATAAATATTTTTGATGATAAAAATATTCCTTTTATCATGTATACGCTTAGTTAAAAATACACATGTGTCGAATAAATATTTTTGATGATAAAAATATTCCTTTTATCATGTATACGCTTAGTTAAAAATACACATGTGTCGAATAAATATTTTTGATGATAAAAATATTCCTTTTATCATGTATACGCTTAGTTAAAAATACACATGTGTCGAATAAATATTTTTGATGATAAAAATATTCCTTTTATCATGTATACGCTTAGTTAAAAATACAAATGTGTCGAATAAATATTTTTGATGATAAAAATATTCCTTTTATCATGTATACGCTTAGTTAAAAATACACATGTGTCGAATAAATATTTTTGATGATAAAAATATTCCTTTTATCATGTATACGCTTAGTTAAAAATACACATGTGTCGAATAAATATTTTTGATGATAAAAATATTCCTTTTATCATGTATACGCTTAGTTAAAAATACACATGTGTCGAATAAATATTTTTGATGATAAAAATATTCCTTTTATCATGTATACGCTTAGTTAAAAATACACACGTGTTGAAATAAATAATAGTTTGCTAGAAATATTATTATTAGCTTTGTTCTGCATATATATACATGTGTTGAACAGGAAAAATGGATTAGCTGTAGAGTAAAGAAATTATTTGCGTGCCCGACAAATAGGTAAACCTTGATGAGTTGGCTGCGCAATTTTATTTATATATCAACTCCTGTGAATGCCATTGGATGCGGAGTGCTGGTTTTTCTGTGTGAAATAATAAACAACGCCATAGGATAGTAACAATTAATTTTGAACTACACTACATGACATACTTCTTGACGATAGGCATACTTCATCATATTCCACATAAGCAATTGGAGCTTGTGTGACGAGGTGGAAGATTTACCATACAAGCAAGAGGCTTGTATGGCGATGACTAAGTACTACAGGTTGAACTGATGACTGATATGGACTATATAAATTATAACGATAAATTGCCAGATTAATAAAAACCCCACACGGGTCTGGAGTAGACAATAATCACGTCGCTCTAGTTATTAGATACGGCACATGGACTATTTATTTCCACACGGAAACGGGGTGACGGGAATTTATTCTCTGGAGTGATTATCAGTACATACTCCCCCGTAAACACCAAAATATATCACTAAAAATATGTGAATGCTTTTTAGGATTTATTGGGTACCTAATACGGCCCAATAAATTTCCAAACCCCTCCCCGTACAAAGGAGGTTATGGCGAAATTTTTCGAAATATTAAGGCGTTAGTGAAATATTTGAAGTGAAAACGAAGTTGAAACATAAAATGAACTATAGTTGAAACTATGGAATGAACTATATTTATATATATAAATATAAATATAATTAAAAGGAATAGAGGCCGTGCAGTTCGCGTTTCGGAATCGTAATTTAAAACGATTAGTACGAGAAATCCGACCATCGGATTTTCCCGAAACCGCAACCGCTGGGTTCGCCTTGGAAATACCTTTCCAACGGCACCAACCTTGTAAAAATCCAACGATTGGATTGCCCGGAATGTTTGATTCAAATCTGAAGAAAAACAGCGCTAGAATCGTTTATATTTATATATAAATATAAATATAATTAAATTAAATCGAATAACGACGCTGCAGTTCGAATTTTGAAACCGTAACTTCAAACGACTAGTGTGGAAGATCCGACCGTCGGATTCTCACGAAACTGGAACCGTTGGGTTCGCTTTGGGAATATCTTCCCATTGATATAGACTTTGTAGAAATCCAACGGTTAGATTTTCCGATATGTGTAAAACAAATTAAGGGAAAAACAACGCCAGTGACACGAAACGACCTGAAACGTCGTTTAATTAAATATGGCCATTTTTAAATAAATAAAAATGGCGAAAAATCGTTATAAAATATTATAAGCAACATAGGTTGCAAATAAACCAATTGGGCTTGAATTATTTGATATTTGATGGTTGTATGTGTATGACATGAAAATAACGCTAAATAACTGAAAGATGGATGTCGAATAACATAACCATAAAATGAATCGATTTAAATTCTAATGACGTGAATTATTTGAAAAGGCCGAGCTAACCCTCATTTCAAATAATTTATCGAGCGATTCGAATTGGAAGATACAAAGACGATTCAAGACCGACGATCTTCGTATCGGTTGGATGGGCGCCACTGAGGTTCCTAACCGGAGTAGCTACCGGAAGGGGACGGAAGTAGTAGCCGTCTGAACGTATGTGTCGATTGGACGGATACACGAGGGATTTGACGCCTCTGGTTTCGTTCAGACCCAGGACGGACTTGTAAATGGACTGTGTGTCTGACATTGGATTTTGTTCTATACTGATTGATCTCTGTTAAATATATATCTGTTTGGCGGCGGAGAATTTATTCTTTTGCTTAACGCCCTTCTCTGAGACGTACGAGCTTAGAGGTTATATATCGATGGAAATCAATCGTATGGAGTGGACTGCCTATGTGGCATGCCAAGATGCTGTGATCAAGGCTTCTGTTGAAAAGCAAAGTCTTGTGGATGATGATCAAAGCAAGGTCTATGTGGCCTGGCTTTGTGTATTTCGTAGATTCGCGAGCCTCACACCCCGGTATGAGTTAAAAACGGGATACGGACTGCAGGGAGAGCACGACGTTTCTTTCTAGCTATGGTGGTGTCAGTGACTTACCAGCCCTGACATATATATCTACTTTTCACCTTTGTGGTTGTTGGAATGCGAGGCGCCTCGATTATAGGTCTGTAAGGACCGGGAAACGTGTGTTCAGGCATAATTAATCCTCTAACGTAAGTGAGGACCGGCCCTAAAGATCCAGGATACCCAGTGTGCGTAGTCCTGAGGCATTTGCTAGAGTGTCTCGAAGCGGAGAGGAGCTTGCCCCTTGCCTCGACTCATGATAGAAATCCAATTTCCAATACGAGATAACGGATTTGATTGTAGAACTAGTATGGAGACATAGTAGATGGTAGCTATGCCGCCTATGATTGATATTTATGATGCTATTCGTTTTTGAAACATATATGCACTAGTAATAATATCAAATGACTTTGCTTTATACGTATCAAGCATATTTGGCCCTTATAAGGTAAAACTCTATCCTCCGGCTTGCGTTGCATTGTATGATGGGACCTGAGTCTTATACTGGCTTCATTCTTTCTAAAAGCATTGCGATTGTTTTAAAAGAATTTACTTTATTTTAAATGCACTAGCAATCACTGGAGTAAACCCGTTCCACGAAAGTGGCGTGGTCCTATGATTTGCTATTACTGTTGTTTAACTGATAAATAGATTCCTCATACCAGTCCCCATGACTGACTCGTTGTTTGTTTCACTTTGCAAACGCGGGTGCCCTTATTTTCACACGGGCAGCCTAGTACACAGGTGACAGGTGGTTTTTGGTTCTGCACTGCTGCACAGCATGCACTTTTGGCTCATGGCGAGGCTGACTTCATAGAGATGACTTAGATATTTTCCGCCATTACTGTATTTATATGATGATTCCGCCACTGGCGATGCAGACTGATTTACTTTCCGTATTTCTCACTATATGTATATGTATTCCGCCTTCGGCGATGTAGACTGATACTCTTATTATGTCACTGCATGTATGTATTCCGCCTCTGGCGATGATGACTGATCACTTCCCTTTCTTTTTACTAAGTATATCCCACGTTATGCTATTCTGATATTCCTACATGTTGTGATTCCGCTGTCATATCCATGTAAAAGTATTTTATTTATTGTTTCTGCTATTATCTGTACTCTGCTATGATGATTAATGTGTTATTTCCTAATGATTATCCTTAATACCGCCCCTCGGATTTTGGGATCGTCACAATCTAGGCCTTTAGAAACCAAGAAATGATGTCAACAAACCAACCAGAAATCGCCACCTAAGCCCTAAAACATAAAATTTCGTCATAGACCATTTAGGGCCGACGGGACCAATTCCAAACCTCCTGAGTCGACCCTGGGGTCGACCTAGCGGGACTCGGGTCGACCCATAAAATAGGTCGGTTTGGTGTTTTGCCTTCCCGCTTCCGCTGTTTTGAATTTTTTTCTTAAAGTTTAGGTTGAATTTTATTTTATATATATATATATATATTTCTATCTTCCTAGTTAACCATTTTCACACTAAACTACTTTTTGAACCACATTCACACTAAGCCGCTTTTTAGCCCTTCCCCTAAAACAAAAATATGGCGTTGGCGGGGATCGAACTCTGTACCTCTTGTATGCAAGTCACATGTTCCAACCAAATGAGCTACTAAGTCTTTTGCTTACAAACCTTAGAACAATGCTAAACATTTATTATTTAATTTAGTTAATTCGATTATTCAAAAATCCGGGTTGTTACATTCTCCCCTCCTTAAAGGATTTCGCCCCCGAAATCTCCAAGTTAAGGAGAATGCATATCCTAACATCCAAACAACCATCTACTCAACCATCAAACACATGAATCCATTGTCCTTATTGAATTTCTAATGCTGTATGAACATATGCAAAAAGTGCGTGTATATGTTCTTTATCTAATGCAAAATCAGGCGGTCTACTGATTCAGTTGACCTCCTTAATGCAAACCATGATAGTGCCATGCGTCCATTATGTATGCGAAAGAACCCTGTCAATACATATTATTTCTACATGTGTGCACAACCATTCACCAAAATGCAACATCCATATGATAGCACAACCATTATACATCCATTAGCTTAAATATGCACACACATTTATATGCAATATGCAATATGAAGTGACTGAGCCGATCTAGTGCCTAAAGTGTGTGTATATGCATCCACGAGTAACCACTAGCAAACACTTGCATCCACATGCATCCATCATACATAACATGTCTTAAACACATGTTTCAATCATAGGACTACCCTATCTAAAGGTCAAATGTACTAACGAGAGGACATACTAAAGATAAGACAAGTATAAGGTAAGCGATAATGGAGAAACTAAAAGACATACCCTCGAAAAGAAAAGGGTATAATGAACACATCTTCTCTTCCGTCTCCCAAGTAGCGTTGCTTTCATCATCTCCCCATTGCACTTTGACTAGCTTGACCTCTCGATTCCTCAACTTCTTAACCTACGACCCAAGAATGCACGTAGGAGCTCGCCGAATCGTCGCATCACGCTCTATCTCCACCTCTCTAAGCAAGCTCGGCTCTACCACTTCCACGGTCTTGTGCAAGCACTTCCTCAAATGTGACACATGGAATACATCGTGTACGCCACTAAGTCTCTCGGGCAACTCCACTCTATACGCCATCTGCCCAATCCTCTCCTTAATAGGAAACGGCTCTACTAACCTTGGTGCTAAGTTCCCAACTGACCCAAAGCGAACGACGTTCCGTAATGGAGACACCTTGACAAAGACCATGTCCCCAATATCAAACTCAAGATCTATCCTCCTCTTGTCCGCATAAGATTTCTGCCTATCTTGCGTCGTCTTCATCCTCCTTCGAATCAAATCGATCTTTTCCGAAGTCTCTCTAATCATATCGGGCCCAAGTAAGATCTTATCTGTAGACTCCCACCTACATGTAGGCGAACGACACAGCCGTCCATAAAGAGCCTCGAACGGTGCCATGCCAATGCTAGACTGAAAGCTGTTATTATATGCGAACTTCACCAACGGAAGATGTTCCTCCCATGTACCTCTGAAATCTAAGACACACAACCTCAATAGGTCCTCTAGAATATGATTCACCCTCTCGGTCTGGCCATCCGTTTGAGGATGATATGCGGTGCTCAAACATAACTGAGTCCCTACCGCCTCTTGCAAGCTCTTCCAAAATTCGCTAGTAAAGATAGAATCGCGGTCGCTCACTATGCTAGAAGGAAAACCATGCAAACGAACTATTTCTCGAATGTATACGGAGGCTAACCATGGAGCAGTCCTCTTACTCTTCACGGGAATGAAATGGGCGCTCTTAGTAAGTCTGTCTACCACGACCCAAATCCCCATGTTACCCTTCCTCGATCTCGATAATCCGTCAACAAAATCCATCGAGACGCTTTCCCACTTCCATTGTGGGACCTCCAATGGGTGTAGTAATCCACCGGGCTTCTTTTGCTCTGCTTTTACTTGTTGGCACACCAAGCATCTAGCAACAAACTCTGCCACGTCCTTCTTCATGCCGGCCCAAAAGTAAACTCGTCTCATGTCCATGTACATCTTGTCCCCGCAGGGATGGATGGTCATCTTCGAACGATGTGCATCATCAAGAATGGTCTTCCTTAGGTCCTCGTCTTTTGGTACACAAAGCCTACCGTCCCTACGTAACCAACCCTTATCATCTAGGGTATAGTTACGGAGATGGCTTGATGACTCCCCTCCTTTGAGCTTCTCTACTAACTTAACCAACTGTGGGTCATCTCGGTATGCCTCACCAATCCATCCCAAAAGCATAGGTCTGACCTCCAAGGATGCTAGCAAACCAGGTACAAAGTCAACGGAGGGTTTAAAGTCAAATGTAGAGATGAACTCTAAGCTTCGTCGCTCAATAAACAACGGACTCAAGGACATCCTTTTTCTACTTAAGGTGTCTGCCACCACGTTACCCTTGCCAGGGGGTATATGCTATCTCGAAATCGTAGGATGCTAAGAATTATATCCACCTTTGCTGCCTTAAGATCAAGTCCTTCTGAGTGAATAAGTATTTTAGCGATTTGTGGTAAGTGAATAATTCGAATTTCTCGCCAAGAAGATAATGACGCCAAGACTTAAGCGCAAAGACAATAGCGGCCAACTCTAGGTCATGTGTAGGGTAATTTCTCTCATGCACTCTCAACTGCCTTCCACCATAGGCTATTACCCTTCCCTCTTGCATTAAGACTGTGCCTAGTCCTGTCCCACAAGCATCGGTATAAACGGTAAATGGCTTACTCCAGTCTGGCAACACTAAGACTGGGGCTGTGGTCAAAGCTCTCTTTAGACGTTGGAACGCATCATCACAATCTACGTCCCATGTGAAAACTAAGTTCTTCTTCGTCAAGCGTGTTAATAGGGCTGGTATATTTGCGAAGTCTTTGATAAACTTCCTATAGTAACCAGCCAAACCTAAGAAACTCCTCACCTCGGTAGCACTTTTAGGAACCTTCCAATCTTGGATGGCCACTACCTTCGCGGGATCCACAACTATCCCTTCTTTGGAAACCACGTGCCCTAAGAATCGCACTTCCTCCCTCCAAAAGTGACATTTAGAAAATTTAGCTTTAAGGCTATGCGCTCGAAGGGTCTCCAATACTTCCCTAAGATGTAGGGTATGCTCTTCCTCGCTCTTAGAAAAGACAAGATGTCATCCATAAAGACCACCCCGAATTTATTAAGGTACTCCCTAAACACCCTACTCATCAAGTCAACAAAGTATGCAGGGGCGTTTGTCAAACCGAAGGGCATCACAAGCCACTCGAAGAAACCGTCTGGAGTCCTGAAGGCAGTCTTATCTATGCTATCCTCAGCCACTCTCAACTGATGGAAACTAGTGGCTAAGTCCAACTGCGAAAATACTGAGGCGCCAACTAACTGATCGAAGAGATCGTCAATCCTAGGTAGTGGGTGTCTATTCTTCTTAATAAGCTTATTAAGTTCTCTATAGTCCACACAAAGTCTAAGGGACCCATCTTCCTTCGTGGCTAATACTACTGGAGCACCCCACTCTGATATACTACGTCTGATGAACCCCTTCTCAAGCAATTCCTTCACTTGGTTACTGAGTTCTCTTCTCTCTCTTGGAGCCATGTGGCGCACCGGTAATGCAACTGGCTTTGCATTATCTACTAGATATATCCGAAGGTCTATCTCACGTTTTGGGGGTAAACCCTTCACCTCATCGAAGGCATCAGCATATTCACGGACTATGGGAACAGAATGTAAATCATCATCGGATGCGTCAAGGGATTCTAGGTAGCTAAGCATTACTGGACCTCTAGGGTCGCAAGAAATATCAAGGGTCTTTCCAAAACGAGTCAACAATCTAACTACCCTTCTTTCACAATATAGGATGGCCCCATATCTAGTTAGCCAATCCATACCTAGAATTAAACTATAGCCTGTGAAACCAAGAATGAAGGCGTTGTATTCAAACCCAACGCCCAAGATAGACATTCTCAAATCCCGACAATTCATTGAAAGATGAGAAGAACCACCAATAGGATTTGAGACTACAATGGGATCCATAACTAGACTAGTACTCAGATGCAATGTTTCTACTAATGAAACAGATACAAAAGAGTGTGAAGCGCCAGAATCAAACAAAGTTTGAACAGGATGATAAAAAGAAACTCAAATTTCAATCGAGATGTTTTCTACCTTTATCGGGTATGCCAACCGTGAGGGAACGCATCTGCCCTCCAGAAGATCCTGTACTTTGTCCTTACCCTTGCCTCTTTGGACAACCCTAATAATATGTCATGTCTCTCCGTAATAATAACAACTAGTCTCCTTCTTCTTCCTAACGTCTATTTTTAAGTAGTCAGGTATTTCACAAGTGTGGTCCTTTCTTTTCTCTTGGCCCCTTGTTATCCTTACTGCCTTTCTTTGGATATACTTCCTTATCGTGTGTCCTACCCATGTCTCTCCTGCACATTCTCCATTCGTGACCTTCCACCAGAATGAAGCTTCATCCTCCATTAACCAAGCATCTGGTTGAACCTTCTTCCCATCGTCTATCTTAAAGGTACCGACAAGTCCTCCACTTCCTTGAGCCAACTCCTAGCCCCGACAATCGTCTAAGTCCTGTGAAGCGACTTTCCGCCAATCGTACGGAAGTCCTTATATATTTTAGAAAAAGCATCTATATGCGGAGGAAGAGATTCAAAAAGGGGAAGAGGAAGAGATTCAAAATGAAGAATCGAAGGAAAGATATATGGCTCTTGGGGGTTATGTCTTTAAAATAAACTTTTCTCTTGAAAGTACTCTCCTTAAAACATATTTTTGAAAGTATTTCTTTATGAAAATGCTTTTGAAAAACAGTTTTTCAAAATCTCTATCTGTTCTGGTAACCTTCAGCTCTGATACCACGTGTAACACCCCACGTCCATTAATGTCACTCACAAAGGGAATGCATTAACTTCTATGGAGCGTTTTAAGTAAGTATAGAACTGAAACTTAACAACAAGACAGATATAAATAGTACTCAAAGATTTAAAACTTTATTTCATTGCAGCGGAAAACACATATGTTTGCTTACATCATCAAAAACCAGAGTCAAAGTACATAATATCCATCTTGACTATCAAAAGTACATAAACTGAAAGACATAATCCCCAACATCAAAATAGCCATAAATAAAAGAGAAGTTGAACTTTACTCCAGCGATCCAAGCAATCTTCTAAAAGCAGTCCAAGATCAAGCTCCACTAGTGCTACTTCCAACCTGAGCACCTTGGGGGGGGGGGGAGAGAAGGAAGGAAAGAGGAGGAAACAAAGGGGGTCAGACATAAAGTCCTGCGAGTGCAATAATTTTAACAATATAATTAACAAAGTAACTAAGCTAAGGCATAAGTTGGAAAATAAGGAAATGACTATGAACCATTGAATATGGCAGAGTAAATAAGGAAACAAGATGAACGACGATATCGTTAAAGCGCACCTAACCCACTGTAAGATAATTACTAAACTACACCAACACTATAGGATAATTGCTATACTGCACCACCACTAGTCACCCTAAGGTTGATCCCACCTACATAACTTAATAATGATATTGGTAGTTTCATGCACCCCTAGCTGCCTTCATAGGGGTCGCCTGCCCCTATCTCCACTAGGTTTACCCACTACCCCCAAGCGATCGGCTCCCTATCTCGTAGATACCCGTGCTGGCCCCACAGTAGGGTGTATCACTCCCTAAAGTGGAAACCCGATACAACCAACAATGCACGGCTTATACCTACACGATGCAACAACGTCTTACCTACCAGCCTGGGTCCACACACGCATATGAACCCGTTGGACTTGCGTTGCCACCGCTAACCTGTTTTGGCCTCTTACAATCAAGCCCAGTATGCATGTCATGTCCTTGACTTGGGTCGAGCCCACAAAGATACGTATGGGATACTGGTTGAAATGGGGCCCCATCACTTGACATGAGCTATCCACCTAAGCTAGGTCCGCTCTAGTACATCCCACTTAACCACTTCTTATTCATGTTTCAATTTTGGTTAAGTGTTTCTAATCGTATTTCCAAATGCCACCCAAGGCACCCACTAGATTCCACATGCCACCCAAGGCACCCACTTAACCCCCTCATGTCCACCACATGTTTATCTGGTTAAGTGTTTCTTAATTCATTAAGACTATAACCTCATAAAGACCTCTCATATTAGACTGGCATTGTGGCAGTTGGATTTGCCGGGCGGGTCCGGGTAGTCTTACACCACAAAAGAGCCTAACCTCGTGTCTTTACAATTGTTACGTATTTAATTTATGCCTAAGACCTCTCACATTAGACTGGCTTTTGTGGCAGCTGGATTTGCCGGGCAGGTCCGGGCAGTCTTACACCACAAAAGAGCCTAACCTCGTTTCTTAGACGATTAATTACTCCTAATTAATCATTCCCCAATTTGAATTACTTTCCCTATTCAAATTATCAATCAATTCCAAATTTAACGATGTCCATAATTGACTCAATTATGTCCATCCATTTATGGTATGTAAAATCATACCAATTTTCACCACAACTTATTTTATGCCTTTTAAGGCATTTATACCAATTAAATCTTTTAATATTATCCCCTTTACACCACGTTGTATGTTTGTTCGTTTAACGTAAAATATACGTTAGACTCGAATAGTCTAACTTATGGAACAAAGAGAAAACATCACAATATACACATAATGAAAACATAGATCTAAACATAGGGATGAACTTGCATATGTGAATGATGTTCTACATCTAAAACTTGCATAGGCCAAAGTTACAACTTGCATAAACAACATATGTCATGGATTCAAATCTAAAGGTGTGAACTTGCATAAATCATGTATGTCATAGATCTACATCTAAAGGTGTAAACTTGCATAGGCAATAACCCTAAACTTGCATAACATGATTCATATCCCAAACTCATATATTTATATAAATTTGCATATGTGATTTATGCATCATAACAATGGTGTAAACTTGCATCTAACATGTACAATATCATGTAGAATTTAGCATATAACTCACACATGTCATAGCCTAAGTTTTAATCAAATTTTCACATAAACTAGATGTCATAACCATGTAAGGTCACATATAATTTTACCTAACTTGTATATGATTCATGTTTACATAAAAATCCAAACTTGCATACATATGATTTATCATATGAATCGACATAACCAAACTTAGCATATGTACAACATGATGATTCAACTAAACATAGGCTAATCATAGAATTACAACATGGGTGACAGCATCATAACTTTACATCGTAAATGATAACATCATAACATAACGTCATAGAGATTTCAACACAATTCTACAACATAATTACAACATACGATCAATAATTCACATCACATCCATACAATCCGCATCATAACTTAATCCAATTAAATTACTAATTATTTTATTATAACTATCGAACTCACAACTCAAAGGCGGTCTTGAGTTCTGAATTCTGATTTCTGAAGTTGAATTAGCTTTCCTTTGAAGAAAATTCGTCGTTAGGGTTGAGTAGAGCTGATTTGATTTGCTGTTCTTCCTCTCTAATTGGTGGCGGCTACTCTAGGGTTCAAGACGACATCATGACGGCCATAGTTTTAGTTTTAGTTTTAATTCTGATTTAGGGTTTGAGTCTATGTGTCTTTTTATAGAGCTTTGAATTAATTTAAGCCATCGGATCACTCTAGGATCCATCTAGGCCTTAGAAACCAAGAAATGATGCCAACAAACCAACCAGAAATCGCCACCTAAGCCCTAAAACATAAAATTTCGTCTAGACCATTTAGGGCCGACGGGACCAGTTTCAAACCTCCTGAGTCGACCCTGGGGTCGACCCAGGGGGCCTTGGGTCGACCCATAAAATAGGTCGGTTTGGTGTTTTGCCTTCCCGCTTCCGCTGTTTTGAATTTTTTTTCTTAAATTTTAGGTTGAATTTTATTTTATATATATATCTATATATATTTCTATCTTCTTAATTAACCATTTTCACACTAAACTACTTTTTGAACCACGTTCACACTAAGTCGGTTTTTAGCCATTCCCCTAAAACAAAAATATGGCATTGGCGGGGATCGAACTCTGTACCTCTTGTATGCAAGTCACATGTTCCAACCAAATGAGCTACTAAGTCTTTTGCTTACAAACCTTAGAATAATGCTAAACATTTATTCTTTAATTTAGTTAATTCGATTATTCAAAAATCCGGTGTGTTACAGGTAGCACCGGTGGCTCCAGTTTCCCCGGATATGTTACTCGATGCAGTGATTCTTGAAAATCTGATAGATTTGGTGCCATCACACATGGATGCTATGGCAGTTAGGAAAATTCCATTGCGATTTAATATTCCTGTGGATCATGTCAATGCACCAGGAGAGGGAGGCAGGGCTCACGCGCCGCCTGAGGGTCTTACTGCTTGGAATAGGCAAGCTTGTGTTTTTGGATACGTGCCCCCAGCCAGTAACTTCATTCGGGACATGTTGTACTACTTCTGCATTGCATTGTCCCAACTGCATTTAAATGCATACTCCTCGCTCTTAGGCACTTATGTTCTCTATCAAGAGTACTTGCACTTAGAACCTACCGGGGAAGATATCCAGTACTTGTTTTAGTTAAAGAGAAGGGCCAACATATCGCCTTCCCAGTGGTTCTTGGAATCATTGCCCGCGACTAAGTTCTTTATCGGGACATGGCCCAAACCATCAGTTTTCAAAAATGAATGGTTGTTCGTGTGTTGTCCTCTTGGATTTGCGAGGAGATGGTTAGAAGGAAGTAAGCTTTCTCGAACTCTGCTTTTTACTATAAAGTTTGCAAATTCGATGTCTTAGGTTCGATATTGTTTTAACCATGAAAGGGAATCCTACTACGCCCACCGTAACAGAGTACCAACAATGCCTCGAGACTTTACGAGCGATTCCTGCTGAGGTGTGTTCCACTGATACAGTCACAAGTCAGGATCGCCTTCGTCAAGCGGGGCTGCTCCCCGATGATCGAGCTATCATCCGGCCTGCACTCGCAAACAGTACGCCGAAAGGGAAGGCGGCGAAAGACATAGCATCCCTTAGCCGCAAGAGAAAGATGCCCTCTGGTGGGCCTAGATTGCGAAAGGCTGCCAAGTCCCATGGGGACTGTAACAACCTGGAAAATCAGAACCAATTTAAATTTTTTAGTTTGGCTATTTCAGTAAATTTTAAATAGTTAAAATAATTTATTTCAAATAACAACGATTAAAAATTTATTTTAATCGAAGTTAGAGCGAATATATTTATTTTAATTTCAAAAGGAATTGGAAATAGTACGGTAGTTTGGAAAGTCAAACCTGAATTTTGATTGAATACACCGGATTCAAAATTTAACGGATTTTAGTGAAACAAAAAAATATCTAAATCTGTTTAATAATACCTTTCCAATGAATCCGAAAAATCTAAATTTCATAGTGGGAATCAAAAGTTATGGCCAGCTGAATATTCAGAATAGTCGTGATAGTATACTTTATAGCCCGTATAAAAGGCTATTTTTCAAACGATCTCCGTTTTCGACGAAACCACTTTTGTCGGATCCAGAATGTCAAATTATTGCTAAGTCTAATTTTCCTGATTTTTTTGAATTAATATGTGAGCGTGGCAAAAGAAAATGTGTTTTCTCAATTTTAGTCAAATTTGATCGACTTGAAAATGGCCATTTTTCAAACGGTCTCAAAATTCGACGAAATTTATTTTGTTAGAACCGTATCGTCAAAACAAAGCCAAAAATAATTTTTCTAGAATTTTCAAAGTCCTTACGTGGCCCCGATGAATTTAAATATACGATCGAATTAATTTAATAAAGGATTTAAATTTTAAATTAAAGAATTCAGGCCATAAGCAGTCGTTTAGGCTGACGAGACCTAGCCCATTGGATCCGGAACGGGGGTTATTGGGTGAGATCAACTCTTGTTGGGTTGGAATCGGAGCTGTTAAGGAGTTACGGGTTTATTAGCAAAATTGACAATTAAAATATTACAAATATTCACTAAATTCATTTCCAAACCCTAATTCCTGTACAAAGCAACCGCCGCCCCTTTATGTAATGGCTGAGATTGCTCCAACCTTCCCCTACTAATTTCCATCGATCCACTCAAAAAAACCCATCAGACCTTTAGACTTTATTGAAGAGATATTCCTCCTCTCTCCATCTATACAGACATTAGCATTTGTAGTGTGATATTCCGAAAGCTCCAGGCCTTTAAACCCAATGGGTTTCAACCGTCGCCACCTCCTATTAATGCCATCCCGCTTGCCAAGGGTCGGGCCCCCCTGTGAGCCATTCCTCCCCCGTCGAGGTGCCACCATCTGATCTTCAAACCACTGCTCCATCCAATCGAAAAGTTTAAACCTAGAATCGAACAAAGAGGAAAAGTTGCGGAACTTGTCTGAGTAGAGAAGAAGGTGGTTAATTTTTAAATTGTATTATTTATTTAATTTAAAAATTTTGCCATGTAAATCAAACCAAAACTCATTCATATTGACTCAGAATAGCACGATTTTCGAAGCGTTGCGATCGTAGAGACGAGATCTACGTTTCTAGACTGAAAAGAAGCAATTCCGAGCTGATTGAATTTTGGGCCAAATTGTCAGATCTGAACTATTCATATTCAAAATAACTATGAGAAATCCTATTTTATTTTTATTTGTATTTATTTTAAAATAATTAGAATAAATCGTAATTGTATTCTCATTGATTCATTGTATATGTTATGCTACATGATTTGATTTGTATATGACGTGTAATATAGATCTGTTAATTTAGATATTTTGTTAATATAGATCTATATGTGATGTGTTAATTAGAATAAATCATTTTTGTTGATATTTTGTTGAATCATATATATTCAACAAAAATGGAGCATCATGTTTATTTATTGGATTGAATTAGAATTTTCAATTCAATAAAAATTTCACCTTTGTTTATTTATTGGATTGAATTAGAATTTTCAAATCAATAAAAATATCACCTTGTTTATTTGTTGATTGGATTAGAATTTTCAATCAATAAAGATATCACCTTGTTTATTTGTTGATTGCATTAGAATTTTCAATTCAACAAAAATATAACCTTTGTTTATTTGTTTTGATGGAACTAGAATTTTCAATCAAAATAAAAATATCACTTTTGTTATTATTTGATTGAATTAGAATTTTATTTCAAAACAAAATATCACTTTTGTTTGTTATTTGATTGAGTTAAAATTTTAAATCAAAAAGGAATTATCAGATTTTGTCATTTTGTTGAATTGGAATATTCAACAAAAATGAAATATAAATTTCTATCATTATATGGAACCATTATAAAAACAGAAATGCTCATGTTTTAGATAAAAATAAGGACAATTCATTAAAAAGTTTACATTTTTTATGTAATGTTAAAAATAAAGAAAGTGTTCATGTTTTTAACCAAAACATGAATTCATTAAAAATATTTTTTTTAATGAAATGTTAAAAATAGAGAAAATATACATGTTTAGAAATAAAAGCATGTAGTCATTAAAAACCATATTTTAAGGAAATTATCAAAATGTTCGTAGTTTGAACAAAGACATTATTTCATTAAAATATATATTTTTAATGTTAAGAATATAAGTAGTGATTGTTCATGTTTTTAATCAAAACATGATTTCATATAGAATATACATTTTAATGTAATGGTTGGAAAATGAAAAAAAAAAGTTCATGTTTTTAACTAAAACATGAATTCATTAAAAATATACATTTTTAATGTAAAGTTAAAAATAAGAAAAGTGTTTATGTTTTGAAGTCAAAACATTATTAAATTAAAAATATACATTTTTAATGTACATGTTTTCAATCCAACATATTCCATGTAAACAGTTCACATTTTTAATATAACGATAAATAAAATAGAAAATGCACATGTTTTAAAAAGAAAACATCATTTCATTAAAAACATGAACATGATTTCATTAAAATTAAAAACATGGTTTCATTAAAAATATACATTTTTAATGTAATGTTAGAATAAAGAAAATGTACATGTTTTAAATGCAAAACTTGTTATACATTAAAATTTCACTTTTTTTTAATGTAATTATAGAAATGCAGAAAACAAACATGTTTTAAAATGAAAATAGTTTCTACACTAAAAATTCAATTTTTTTGTAATAATAGAAATGTTAAAAATATGAAAGTTGTTCATGTTTTAAATAGAAAACATGATTTCATTAAAAATATGCATTTTTAATGTAAAAAGACAAACATGCAAGTTTTCAAAATAAAACATGTTTACATTAAAAACTTTGTTTTTAATGAAATGGTTAAAATCATAGTTATAACTGCATCGCATATATTAGAATTTATATGCATTGTCAAAATTTCATTCATAATTACATCGCATATATTAGAATTTAAATGCGCTGTTAAAATCATATTTATAATTGCATCGCATAATTAGAATTTGTATGCGTTGTCAAAATTCCATTTATAATTACATCGCATATATTAGAACTTATATGCGCTGTTAAAATCATATTTATAATTGCATCGCATATATTAGAATTTATATGCGTTGTCAAAATTCCATTTATAATTACATCGCATATATTATAATTTATATGCGCTGTTAAAATCGTGTTTATAATTGCATCACATATATTAGAATTTATATGCGTTGTTAAAATCATGTTTATAATTACATCGCATATATTAGAATTTATATGCGTTGCTAAAATCACGTTTATATTACACCACATATATTAGAATTTATGCACGTTGTTAAAATCATATTTAAAATTACATCGCATATATTAGGATTTATATGTGCAGTTAAAATAACATTTATATTTACATTGTATTTGTTAGAATTATATGCACTATCAAAATTTCATTTATATTTACATTTGCATATGTTAGGATTCATATGCAAAGTAGACTGGTCATTGGATAAATTTTCATGTAAATGATATATATTCTGTTTGACGGTACATAAATATGATTTACCAATAAAAACATTATTTTATTTGGTATGTTAAATACGTTAGAGAAATCGTAGAATGGTTATATATATATATATATTAAAAATAAACAAATCGCACGCGGTAGTTCGCATTTTGAAATCGTAACTTTAAACGATTATACCGAAAGATCCAACCGTCGGATTTTCCCAAAACTGGAACCGTTAGGACCACTTTGGGAAGATCTTTCCATTGATATAAATTTTGTTAAAATCCAACGGTTAGATTTCGAGATAAGTGTAAATCAAATTTCGATAAAAACAGCGCCAAGGCCGCCCATCGACCCGAAGCATCGTTAGATAAATTTGGCAATTTTTATATAAATGAAACAGCGATAAATCGTTATTAAATACTATTACCGATATGAAATGATTTTAAACTATATATATGCGAGAATCATTTGAAAAGACCGAGTTAAATCTCATTTCAAAAGATTATACGACGATCTAAATTGAAGATCTTAAAGATGACGATTGAAGAACGACGATCTTCACATCGAAAGGATAACTACTAATGTTTGGCATTGGCTAGCTACAAATAAAGGGTTAAAGTGGCAGTTGTCCGGATGTACTTATTGATTGTCCAGATATGCGAGCACCTCTCTTCCGTATTGGACATACGAGATGAGGAATAAGGTGACTCCGGTTTCGTTCAAACCCAAAACAGACTTGTAAATGGATGTGTGTCCAACATTGAATTTCATTCTGTGTAATTAAATTGATTTCTATTTAATATATATATATATATCTGTGGTGGCGGATAATTTATTCTCTTGCTTAAAACCCTTCTTCGAGACGCACGAGCTCAAAGGTTATATATTAGTAGTTATCGATCACATGGCATGAATTGTCAATGTGACATGCCAAGATGTAATTGATCGAGGCTTTTGTTGAAAAGCAGAGCCTTATGGATAATGATCAAATCATAGCCTATTTCGGCATAGCTTTGTGTATTACGTTACCTCGCGAGCCTCACACCACGGTAGAGTCAAAAAGGGACAAGGGAACGCAGGGAGTGCACACGTTTCTTTCTAGCTAGAAGTTGTGTTTGGGTTTTTACAAGACCCGACACTTTTACTTATGTGGTTGATGGAATGAGGCATCTCGGTTTTATTGGTCGATTATGACCATTTTATAGGTTCAACAGTATCGGGAAACGTGTGTTCAGGAATTGCCAATCCACTAACATTATTTGTGGTCCGACCCAGCGGGACCCAAGGGTTGCTCGTAGGTGTGATCCTGAGACATTGCTAGAGTGTCTCGAATCGCTTAGGAGATCGTTCCTAGCCTTGATTCAAGATGGAAAAACCAATCTCCAATATGACATTACGGTCTTGATTGTAAACCTATATATGGCAACATAGTAGGATGGGGTACTATGCTGTCTAGGATTGTTACATTTACTTTGAAGTATTTTAATACTGATTAGACACTAATAATAATATTAAAAATATTATTTTCTACGTATCAAGTATTTTTGACCATTATAAGGTAAAACTCTATCCTTCGGTTTGCGTTGCATTGTGTGATGGGACTTGAGTCTTATAATGATTTCATTTTCTAAAAAGCATTGCATTGTTTTAAAATAAAATTTATTAAACATATGCACTGGCAATCCAATGGAGTAAACCCATTCCGCGTTAGCGGCGTGGTCCAGGGATTAGTCATATTGTCAGTTAAGTAAGGTTTCTCATACCAGTCCCATGACTGACTCATAGTTTGTTTCACTTTGCAAACTAGGGTGCCCTCTTTCCACATGGGCAGCCAAATGACAGGTTTTAGGTATGGATATTTTCTGGACTGGAGCTTGCTAAGGAAGAAGATGAAGACTCTTTTTCTTTTATCTTTTTATTTGCTTCTTGAGACATTTAGACATTATTGAGCTTTGATGTATTTGGAGGAGATTGAGACTTTATTTCTTTCCTTGTTTAGACTTCTGTTTTGCTAAGTGTATCCTGTACTGTGTACTCTGATGTCTGTTATGTTATGTTGTGATGACATTTCCATTTCCGCTGCAATGATTTATATGTTCTGCTATTATCTGAGATTTGTCGTTGTTTTAATTATGTTATGCTCCTACGATTATCCTTACTTTCGTACCATGGAAGTTTGGGGTCGTCACAGTTGGTATCAGAGCTAAAGGTTAACCTTAGCTTCAGAGTATAATTTTTTTAGAACAATTCGTCTAGATAGAATTAGTAGTATTCTAAGACAAGTAGCTCATTAGAGATAGGATTTAGTAATGTCCTAGAACGAGCACGGACGAATAACACATATTAATCAGTCATTACTTCATTATCATCTTATCACATTTCTCTACTTTTAACCTTTCCTTTGAAATTATTGTTTCTCGTAGTCTGACTCTTTCCTTGATGATACAGACTGATTGAAAAATGAGTACGAGAGCCAGAACTAGAGGAAGAGGTCAAGGTGGAGCAGCAGGCGGGGCGAAGAAAGAGATACAATCCCAGCTGCTCATGACTAACCTAATTTGGATGCTGAGGTGCCACCACCACTGCCACGTGCTTTTGATCTAGACAAGGCGGCGAAGAAAAACAAGAATCTAGGAGGCGTGCATTTCACGGGCTGAGAGACGATGATAGAGGCACAAGCGTGGCTTAAGACAAGTGAGAAGATCTTGGGAGGATTAGAACTAGAAGATCATAGGAAGCGATTTATGGCGACATGGTTCCTAAAGGACCAGACTCAGATTTGGTGGGAAACGACTATGATTGGTGGTAATGAAGCTGATATAACTTGGGAGAAATTTAAAGAGCTCTTCAATGAGAAGTTTATTCCGCCTCACGAAGTTGAATGCCTTCATGATGAGTTTGCCAACCTCCAACCGGGAAGTATGATTATTGCCGAATATGTAAAGAAATTCAACGAGTTCTCCAGATATGCCCCTGAGTTAGTTCAAGACCCGCTTCAGAAGAATAAGAGATTTATTAATGGTCTTGCGAGGAGGTATCATAATAGAGTGATGGCACACATTGAGCATCCATATGCTAAAGTGATCGACATGGCTTGCAGATATGAGGAGATTGACCAGAAAGGTTCTCAGCAAGATCGAGAAAGGAATCAAGCCAATAATAAGAGAAAAGAGTCCGACAAGAAATCAGAGGCAGGTTATCCTTCTACCGCCAAGCCCCACGGGAAAAAGAAAAGAAACAAGTCTAAGGTGAAGGGCTTTAATTGTCAGAAGATGGGGCATTTTTACTATGAATGTCGAGCCCCGAAGAAGCCTAAAAGAAATGAGTCTGGACCGAGTCAAAACCGCGGTCAAAATTCTCGGAACACTCAGGAATGCTTTAATTGCCATAAGACAGGCCACTTTGTCAGAAATTTCCCTCTGCTTAAGAAATCTGAAGTAGCACATGTCTATGATGGGGCGGCTGCACCGGCTTCTTCCGGAGCAGGTAAACCTGATGTTTTAGGAAGTACTTGTACTATTAAGAACATTCCTATTACAGTTTTGTTTGATACGGGTGCATCAAGAAGTTTTATTTCTAGTGACACGATTAAAAAGCTTAAATTGAAACCCAGAAAACTTAAAGAATCAATATTTAGAGCCCATAGTCCGATAGGAGGATCACTTATCCTTGATTAATACTGTACAGTGCCTGTTTCTTACTCTTACTTCCAGTTCCCTTTTGGCTTGATCGTTATGAGTTTTTCTGGATACGATATCATACTTGGGATAAATTGGCTAACAAAGTATGAGGCTGAGTTGCTATGCGCTGAAAGAGTAGTCAAAATTAAAACCAAATTTGGAGACACTATTGTTATTCTATGCCATGGCTCAGCCACAGATAGGAAAGAATTTTGGTCTTATCTAGAAGTCACTCTAGCTTCTATTAAGGATATTCCTATCGTCAGAGACTATGCGGATGTGTTTGAAGAAGTTGACAACTTACCTCTGCGTAGAAAATTCGATTTCAGAATTGACTTAGTTCTGAATGCAAATTCCGTTGTGCATCCCATATGGAGAATGACTCTGAAAGAAAAAGAGGAGCTGAGCAATCAAACTAAGCAACTTTTGTGGAAGGGTCTGATCATGCCTAGCTTCTCGAGCTGGGGTGCAACAATGGTTTTCTTCCCAAAGTCAGACGCTACCCTCAGGCTATGTGCAGACTACCGTGACCTAAATAAGCAAACGCTAAAAAAGAAATACCCACTGCCACGCATTGATGATCTGCTAGACCACTTGAATGGAGCACGAGTATTCTCTAGGATGGAACTAGCTACAAGTTACCACCAATTACGCATTGCCGAGGAATGTGTGCCTTTGACAGCTTTCAGAGGACCAGACTTATTTTATAAATGGCAAGTAATGCCCTTCGGCTTATGCAACACTCCAGCATACTTCGTTGATCTGATGAATAGAGTATTCCATGATGTTTTAAATAAATTCATGCTGGTGTTCATTGATGACATCTTTATTTTTTCTTAATCCACTGTTGAACACGAAAGGCATCTGAAAGAAGTCTTGGAGATTTTGTGTAGAAATGTGTTGAAAGCCAAATTCTCCAAATGCATATTCTGGAAAGAAGAGGTGAAATTCCTTGGCCATGTTGTATCAAAGGAAGGCATTTCAGTAGACCCAGGAAAGATCTCAGCCATCCAAGATTGGAAGCAGCCCACAGAAGTCAGAAGTTTCTTAGGACTGGCTAGCTATTATCAGAAATTCATTATGGATTTCTCGAAATTATCTTGTCCATTGACGAAGCTGACTAAAAAGCATACAAAGTTCATTTGGACACCCAAATGTGAGGCAACTTTCCAAGAGTTGAAACGGAGGTTGATCACTGCTCCTGTGTTGACCATTAATGATGGCAATCAAGATTTGAAAGTCTGGACAGATGTTTCTAGGGAAGGTTATTCTTTTCATTTAAATAAACATGTCAGAGATGACATTTTCAATGTCAAATCTTATTTTAACATGTTATCCTTTTATCTATTTAAGGTATCGGTGCGGTGCTAATGCAAAAAAGACAAAGTAGTCGCATATGTTAGCCGCCAGTTAAAACCGCATGAGAAGAATTACACCACTCATGATCTTGAGCTAATGGCCATCGTATTTGCTCTAAAGAAATAGAGGCACTACCTCTTGGGTGAGAAATTCAAACTATATACCGATCACAAATCCTTGAAGTATTTGTTCACCCAAAGGGATTTGAACTTGAGATAGCAGTGTTGGGTTGAATTCCTTGCACCCTATGACCTGGACATCTTATATAATCCAGGGAAAGCCAATGTAGTAGCAGATGCACTCAGCATAAAGAATACGACCAGCACCAATCTTATCCTCACCAATCTCATTATTACACCTTCCTTGATCGATAAGATCTCTGCTCTCCAGAAAGATGATAAACTTATTCAGATGATTAGTGAGCGAGTTCGAAAGGGTGAAGCGTCAAGCTTCATAATAGACAGCAAGGGAAACCTCAGACTGCAAGGGCGAATATGTATGCCAGATATCCCTGAGCTAAAGAGAGAAGTTATGGATGAATGCCACAAATCTAAGCTCAGCATCCATCCAGGATTAAGCAAGATGTATCATGATCTTAAGCGTACTTTTTGGTGAAAGGCGATGAAGAGAGACATTTCTATATATGTTGCTAGATGTCCCACCTGCCAGCAAGTCAAAAGAGATTAGCAAAAGCTAGCAGGTTTGTTGCAACCGCTAGGGGTTCCAAGTTGGAAGTGGGATGAAATTTCTATGGAATTTATTGATTGCTTGCCCTGGACTAGGAAAGGCAATGACAGTATATGGGTGATCATAGATCGCTTCACAAAGACTTCCCATTTCATCCCTGTCAAATATAATAGAACAGCTTGAAGTTTGGCACAACTTTATTTCAGAGACTTTGTCAGACTACATGGAGTTCCCAGTAGCATTGTCAGTGACGTGATCCGATATTTTCTAGAAAGTTCTGGGAAGCTTTCCAGGATGAGCTGGGGACCAAGTTGAATATGAGCACCACTTATCATCCTTAGACAGATGGCCAGACTGAAAGGGTGAACCGCATATTGGAAGACTTGTTACGAGCATGCATTCTAGATTTTGGTGGGTCATGGGAAGATCATTTGCACTTGGTTGAATTCTCTTATAATAACAACTACCAAGCAAGCTTGCAGATGTCGCCATTTGAAGCATTATATGGCAGTCCATGCAGATCTCCCGCATGTTGGGTGGAACCCGGCAATCGATTAGTAGTAGGTCCCGACATGATTCGTGAAGCAGCAGATAAAGTTGATTTTATTAAGAAGTGATTACTGGTTGCTCAAAGCCGACAGAAGAGCTATGCAGATGCGCGAAGAAGGGATTTAGAATTCTCTGTTGGCGATCCGGTATACTTGAAGGTTTCCCCACTGAGAGGTGGAATTCGATTTGGGAAGACTAGAAAGTTGGTGCAGAGATTCATTGGTCCATTTCCTATTCTCGAAAGGATTGGGACTCTTGCTTATAGAGTGCAGTTTCCTGACTGGTTGCCAGGGGTTCACGATGTATTCCATGTGTCCCAACTTCGGAAGCATGTTCATGATCCAGACTTAGTTTTGGAAGAAGCAACACAACAAGATTTGGAGATTACACCAAGCTTTGCGGTGAGAAGGGAGCCAGTGAAAATAGTTGGCAAAGAAACGCCGAATTCTGAGGAACAAGAGGATCCACTTAGTCAAGGTGCAATGGAGCGGGGATCCTAGAGGTTGTTCATGGGAGACTGAGGATAGCATCAAACATCCTTATCCCAAGTGTAGAGTGGACATCTTCGAATAACTCTTGTGCTGAGGTACATTTACAATACCTTGCATTTTCCGTTTTTTTCCTACTTTACTATTGTTCCTTTTCGGGACAAAAAGCTTTTAAGTGGGGGAGATTGTAACAACCCGGAAAATAAAAACCAATTTAATTTTTTTATTTTGGCTATTTCGGTTAATTTTGAATAGTTAAAAAATTTATTATAAATAATAACGATTAAAAATTTATTTTAATCGAAGTTAGAGCGAATATATTTATTTTAATTTCAAAAGGAATAGGAAATAGTACAGTAGTTTGAAAAGTCAAACCTGAACTTTGACTGAATATACCAGATTCAAAATTTAACGGATTTTAGTGAAACTAAAAATATCTAAATCTGTTTAATAATATCTTTCCAACGAATCCAAAAAATCGAAATTTCATAGCGGGAATCAAAAGTTATGGCTAGTTGAATATTCAGAATAGTCGATATAGTATAATTTATATCCCGTATAAAAGGCCATTTTGCAAACGACCTCCGTTTTCGATGAAACCACTTTTCTCGGATCCATAATATCAAATTATTGCTAAATTTAATTTTTTAGATTTTTTTGAATTAATATGTGAGTGTGGCAAAAGAAAATGTGTTTTGTCAATTTTAGTCAAATTTAACCGACTTGAAAATGACCATTTTTCATACGGTCTCAGGATTCAATGAAATTAATTTTGTTAGAACCATATCATCAAAACAAAGCCAAAAATAAATTTTCTGGAATTTTCAGAGTCCGTATGTGGCCCCGATGAATATAAATATACAATCGAATTAATTTAATAAAGGATTTAAATTTTAAATTAAAGAATTCAGGCCATAAATAGTCGTTTGGGCTGACGGGACCTAGCCCATTGGATCCGAAACGGGGGCTATTGGGTTGGGTCAACACTTGTTGGGTTGGAATCGGAGTTGTTAAGGAGTTACGGGT
Source organism: Allium sativum (assembly GCA_030737875.1). Classification (NCBI taxonomy): domain Eukaryota; kingdom Viridiplantae; phylum Streptophyta; class Magnoliopsida; order Asparagales; family Amaryllidaceae; genus Allium; species Allium sativum. Next base: position 902,243,338 of record CM060924.1, read on the forward strand.
TTATTTGCATAATTGACAATTAAAATATCATAAATATTCACTAAATTCAATTCCAAACCCTAATTCCTATACAAAGCAGCCGCAACCCCTTTCTGTAATGGTTGAGATTGCTCCAACCTTCCCCCACTAATTTCCATCGATCCACTCGCCAAAACCCATTAGACCTGTAGACTTTATTGAAGTGATTTTCCTCCTCTCTCCATCCATACGGACAATAACATCTGTAGTGAGGTATTCCGAGAGCTCCCGGCCCCTAACCCGACGGGTTTCAACCGCCGCCGCCCCTATTAATGCCATTGCGCCTGCCAAGGGTGGGGCCCCCCTGTGCGCCATTCCTCCCCCGTCGAGGTGCCATCATCTGATCTTCAAACCACTGCTCCATTCGATCGAAAGGTTTAAACCTAGAATCGAACAAAGAGGAAAGTTGCGGCACTTGTCCCAGTAGAGAAGAAGGTGGTTAATTTTTAAATTATATTATTTAATTAATTAATTTAAAATGTTAGAAACCAAACACAAATCATAACTCATTCATACTGACTCAGAATAGCATGATTTTCAAAGCGTTGCGATCGTAAAGACGAGATCTACGTTTCTAGACTGAAAAGAAGCAATTCTGTGCTAATTGAATTTTGGGCCAAATTGTCAGATCTGAACTATTCAGATTCAAAAGAACTGTGAGAAATCCTATTTTATTTTTATTGTTATTTACTTTAAAATAATTAGAATAAATCAGAATTGTATTCTCATTGACTCGCTGTATATGTTATGCTACGTGATTTATTTGTATATGATGTGTAACACCCATATTTTCTGTGAGCATAAAAAAAACAAATTAGAGAATAATTAATTCGAAAAAAAGAATTAGGTAAAACAGATTGCGCCATTGCGTTCGTCTCGGAATTCTACTTGAGATAGAGTCTGAGTTTGCGAAAATCGGGCTCCGTATGTAGAAGATATCTTTAAATTAAATATTGTAGCAAAACATGAGAAGATAATAATATTTAGCATTGTTTTAGGGATTGTAAGCAAAAGACTTAGCAGCTCATTTGGTTGGAACACGTGACTTGCAAACAAGGGGTACAGAGTTCGATCCCCGCCAGCGCCATATTTTTGTTTTTGGGGAATGGCTAAAAAAATGGCTTAGTGTGAACGCAGTTCAAAAAGTAGTTTAGTGTGAAAATGGTTAATTGGGAAGATAGATAAAAATAAAAATATATATATATATACATATATAGAATATATGTATATATGACGTGTACGCATCATGTGGCGTACGTGGCGCATTTTTGGTTGTCAAGGATTGTTTTTTTTTCATGTCCTTCTCTGATAGGATTTGTGACAAATTAAAGGTAAGAAAGATTTATGCATGTATATATATATATATATATATGGGTAATTAATGTATACAGTTAAGGGAGAATATGTAAAACTAATTTGTAGATGTGTGTTAATATGGCATTGATTTCGAAAATATGTGATTGACCTTGGTTTGTATAATTGTTTTTGCTAATTTGTCATTCATGTTAATTGATATTAATTAAAAAAAATATTAAGTAGGCATTTATGTTACTGATTGCCATTTATGTTTATTTGATGATAATGTAATTAATCTTAATTTGTATGAATACTTATTTGTCACTTATGTCAATTAACATTAAAGTGAATATGACAATTTAAGGAATATGATAATTTGTCACTTATGTTAATTGACAATAAAGAATAAAAGATGAACATTTGGTACATTAACGTTAAAGTAGAAGGTTACTAATACATTTGCTGAGTCATTCCTGACCTGTTCTGAGTCATTCTTGACCTGTTGCTGAGTCACTGGGATAACTCTATCTAGTCTAGACGGTTCTGATTGCTCCTGTGTGATCTAATGGCCTATATTAATCTAAATCTCTATAAAAGCAACCTAATACCTCAACCTTAAATCATATAAAAAATCTAACCAAGAGCCGTCATGCTGCCATTGGACAACCTCGAGTAGCCGCCGTTCAACTTGAAGCAAATTAAAAGAGACAAACCAAATCAAATCAAAATTAAACTAAAACAACGATTGTCTACATCAAAGGCGAGCATTTCAACTTCAGAATACAATTCCAGAAATCAAGATCGTCTTTTGATTGTAAGTTTAGTTATCTTTTAGATGTGTACAAATTTAAGACGTGATTTGAAATAAAATGAAATATAGAATTGTATCATGTTGTATAATAATGACGATTCTATTTCTTGTAATTATTTTGTCCTTAATGTCTTGGAATGATTGTGGTTTATCGGATTTATCATATTACGTTGAAATTGGTATTAGATCTATTATGATTTGGGAATGAAACTATCATACCATATGCAAGTTTATCCTTTCATGATATGTTACATGATAATTTTTAGGCTAATTAATATTTATATATGCCTAAATATTTAGATCTGTATGACTACATGTTTAGATCTAAAAAAAACTTTATGTGCTTAGATCCATGCTAATTAGATCTAAGTCAAGATATATATATATATATATATATATTCATATGATTAATGCAAGTTATATGTTTTATGTTAGGTCCAAATCAAGATTTATATACATATGTTCATATGCAAGTTACAAGTTTTATGTTGGATCCATGTCAAGATCTATCTAGGTTCATATGATTAATGCAAGTTATATGTTTTATGAAAAATCCAAGTCACGATCTAATTATACATATGTTCATATGCAAGTTACATGTTAGATCCAAAACAATATGCATGTTTGTAAAGTGGACTTATGCAAGTTCACCTTGTTAGATCTAGTTCACACCTATATGTTAATGTTAAAATTATACATGCCTTTGGATTGGACATGTCATGATTATGTCATATGCTAGTTTATAATTGAGGTTATATTCACACATGCCTAGATCTACATATTAACATGTTTTAAGGCTTATGATTATCTAAGTCTAAATTATATGCAAGTTCATGTGACATGTTAAATTATATGAATAAAGTTTTATGCAAAATCTACATGTTTGGTTGAATCTATATTATGCATGTTCCCTTCCTTACGTCTTGTTTGTAAATTGGGCTAATATGCGGGCCCAATGACTTTATGTGATTAATACGAACGAACAAACGGGGGTAACGTTGGGATAGTTATTAAATCAAAACATGTTAATAATGTAGGTGGGCCCAAAACCATGTAAATGGTTAAGGCCATGAATGGTATAATTTATACCATTAGTCTTGAACATAATTAAAATATGTGACATGAAACACTTGTAGAAAATTCACATATATAAAATGTAAAAGATGAATTTTCCTAACCTGAGGTTCGACTGAGTTGTGGTATAAACCTGCCCGGAACCGACTGGCATATCCAATAACCTAAACAATACCTGTCTAATGTGAGAGGTTAGTGCATCAAGCCTAGAAAGACCCGAGGTTAGACTGAGTTGTGGTGTAAAACTGCCCGGAACCGACCGGCACATCCAATAACCACAACAATACCTGTCTAATGTGAGTGGTTGGTGCTTTAGTTAGTTAATTAATTAAAGCTCATGAACAATCAAGATAGAAATGGTGAGGTTAAGTAATTAAGGGAACGCTTAACCAACTTAACATGTTAACAAGACAAGATTGGTGGGGTTAAGTAATTGAGAAAACACTTAACCAACATAACATGTTTACCAGACAAGATTTATAGGGGTTAAGTCAAACCACGGACACTTAACCAATTTAGCATGTTGACTAGAAAAACCCTAGTAACGGGGACCCGTTTCAGCAGTAACCCACATGGATGTATCAAGGTACCCTGAACTAGGCAGGGTAGGGCATGATTACTGGCCTGAATATAAGCGGTCAAAAGGGCGGCTGTTAGGTGCGTCAGTGTAGGTTCCAACGGAGTACGGGTGTGCACGGGCTCAGGAGTGGAAAAAGCAGGCACTGGGCACCAGGCGTACACTCGTGCATCTTTGAATCGTGTCAGGGTTGCCATTATAGGACTTGATACACCCTATACTGGAACCAGCACAAGTACTTAAAAATCACGTGGGGCCGCATGACACAGGGAATACATGAATGCGAGTAGGAGCCGATCAATACATGAATGGAATCACTTTATCATGAACATACATTGCTAGTTAAACAACTCTTAGTGGGTGCAGAGAAGGAAAAGTGGGTGCGATAGCCAAATCTAGTTAAATCTTACTTTACTTCGTTTTAGGACTACACTATCCTTGTGGTATCATTCTAAGTTCAGTTTATTCATGTCATAGTCTTTTGCTTGTTTACATGCTATTGAATAACTGGGCTTACCAGACTTATGTCTGACCCATTTTCCTTTTGCTTCTTTTCTTCCGTCCCCCCCTCCTCAAGGTCCGCAGAGAGGAAACACTTCTGCTTAGTCCTGGTTTGCCAAAGCTTGAAGACCGTAGATGTAAGGCTTGTACTTGCCTTTTTGAGCTATGGCTATAGTCAAGCACTTATTGGGGATTTATATCATTTTATTTTCAGTATTGCTTTTTTATGTTTTCAAGACAGATGAAAAGTTGTAATAATTTGGAAGGTTGAAACAGTTTTTGAATTGTCGTGTTGAACAAGTATTTATAAAATAATATTGATCCTTTTCCGCTGCATAAATTTTCTGTTTTGTAATTTATTATTATTTTGTACCTCAAAACGCTCCACCGAAGTTAAGGCATTCCCTTTGAGAGTGACCGTAACGGAGGTGGGGTGTTGCACTTGGTATCAGAGATAAAGGTTACCAGATCGGATAAAATTTTTGAAAATATTTTTTAAAAAGAAGTCATAAAGAAGCATTTTCAAGGAAAAGTGTTAATTTAAAAAGGCATAATCCCCAAAGCCATATGCATTATCTTTCTATCTTTCATTTTGAATCTTTCCTTTTTGTTTCAGCATGTCTGGGGTTCTTAATCTTCCATAGGGTGTACCGATACCTGGCTGGTTCAGGAGATACCTAGAAGCTTGGGCCAATGACGCGGGCCCAGCGGACATTCCTCCTCCTCTAGCTGCTGCTGCTCCTCCTCCTCCTCCGAGAGGAAATGCTTTCTCAAAGATATGTAGAGACTTTAGATCCATGGGTGGAAAAGACTTTAAGGGAGTGAATCATTCGTGGAAGCCATAAGCTGGCTCAAGGAGACTAAGGAGTACCGCTTATCATCCTCTGACAGAAAAGGGTGAGTAGGATTTTGGAAGACCTTTTGAGGAAATGTTAGCATGGCACAACAGAAGTTGTAGTGTCGAGTATACTAGAAGGAGAAGAGGTGGAACGAGAGGCGACAGGGAAATGAGTTCCAACTCATATTTTGGAAACAGAAATTAAGAAGCTACGCAATCGTGAAGTTAAGACAGTCAGAGCACAATGGACTGAAGCTCCAGAAGATGCGACTTAGAAGACTGAAGATAAGACACGCGCATCATACCCTTTTTCTTGAGGATATATCCTTGATCTTTTTCTAGGAATCTTATGCATACTTGTTTCTATCTTTTTAGGTATATCCTTTAGGTCATATTCTCGATCCTTAGGTAGATATAAACCTATGGTTGAAAACATGTATTTGAGACATGTTAAGTTTGATGGATGCAAGTGGATGCAAATGTTTGCTAGTGATGCATTTACACACATTAGGCACTAGATCGGCTCAGTCACCTTTTCATATTGCATATGGATCCAAGTGCATATGTTTGTATATGGATTAAAACTTGATGTGTTATCATATGGATGTTGCATATGGATGAATGAATATGCACGCATATAGTATTTACAGGGCTAGGGATGCTTGCATACATCTTCGACGCATGACACTCTCATGATTCGCATTAAGGAGGTCAACTGAATCAGTGGACCACTTGATCTTTTGCATTAGTATTGGCACATACACACACACTCTGCATATGTTCATACGGCATTAGAAATCTTTAAGGACAGTAAATGCTTGTGGATGATGGTTGAGTAGATGAGTGATTAGATATTAGGACACATTCATCTTGATTTGAAGATTTCGGGGACGAAATCCTTTAAGGAGGGGAGAATGTAACACCCCATATTTTCTATGAGCATAAAAATAACAAATTAAAGAATAATCAATTTGAAAAAAAGAATTAGGTAAAACGAGTTGCTCCATTGCGTTTTGTCTCGGAATTCTGCTTGAGATAGAGTTCGAGTTTGCGAAAATTGGACTCCGTATGAAGAAGATATCTTTAAATTAAATATTGCACATGTGAAAAGAATAATATTTACCATTGTTCTAAGGATTGTAAGCAAAAGACTTAGTATCTCATTTGGTTGGAACATGTGACTTGCGTATAAGGGGTACAGAGTTCGGTCCCCGCCAGCGCCATATTTTTGTTTTAGGGGAATGGCTAAAAAAATGGCTTAGTGTGAATGCAGTTCAAAAAGTGGTTTAGAGTGAAAATGGTTAATTGGGAAGATAGATAAAAATAAATAAATATATATATGACGTGTATGCATCATGTGGCGTACGTGGCGCATTTTTGGTTGTCAAGGATTGTTTTTTTTTCGTGGCCTTCTGTGATAGGATTTGTGATAAATTAAAGGTAATAAAGACTTATGCATGTATAAATAGATATGTATATATATGGGTAATTAATGTATACAGTAAAGGGAGAATATGCAAAACTAATTTGTAGATGTGTGTTAATATGGCATTGATTTGGAAAATATGTGATTGACCTTGATTTGTGTATGTGTTTGTGCTAATTTGTCATTCATGTTAATTGATATTAATTAAAAAAAGGAAAAAAATATATATTAAGTAGGCATTTATGTTCGATTGATTGTCATTTATGTTTATTTGATGATAATGTAATTAATCTTAATTTATATGAATACTTATTTGTCACTTATGTCAATTAACATTAAAGAGAATATGATAATTTAAGGAATATGATAATTTGTCACTTATGTTAATTGACAATAAAGAATAAAAGGTGAACATTTGGTACATTAAATTTAAAGTAGAAGGTTATTAATACATTTGCTGAGTCATTCTTGACCTGTTGCGGAGTCATTGGGATAACTCTATCTAGTCTAGACGGTTCTAATTGCTCCTGTGTGATCCAATGGCCTATATTAATCTAAATCTCTATAAAAGCAACCTAATACATCAACCCTAAATCATATAAAAGATCAAACCAAGAGCCGTCATGCTGCCATTGGACAACCTCGAGTAGCCTCCGTTCATCTTAAAGCAAATTAAAAGAGACAAACCGAATCAAATCAAAATTAAACTAAAACAACGATTGTCTATATCAAAGGCGAGCATTTCAACTTCAGAATACAGATTCCAGAAATCAAGATCGTCTTTTGATTGTAAGTTTAGTTATCTTTTAGATGTGAACAAATATAAGACGTGATTTGAAATAAAATGAAATATAGAATTGTACCATGTTGTATAATAAGGACGATGCTATTTCTTGTGATGATTTTGTCATGAATATCTTGGAATGATTGTGGTTTATCGGATTTATCATATTATGTTGAAATTGGTGTTGGATCTATTATGATTTGGGAATGAAACTATCATACCGTATGCATGTTTATCCTTTCATGATATGTTACATGCTAGTTTTTAGGCTAATTAATATTTATATATGCCTAAATATTTAGATCTATATGACTACATGTTTAGATCTAAAAAAAAACTTTATGTGCTTAGATCCATGCTAATTAGATCTAAGTCAAGATCTATATATATATATATATATATATATATATATATATATGTCCATATGATTAATGAAAGTTATATGTTTTATGTTAGGTCCAAATCAAGATTTATATACATATGTTCATATGCAAGTTACAAGTTTTATGTTGGATCCATGTCAAGATCTATCTAGGTTCATATGATTAATGCAAGTTATATGTTTTATGAAAAATCCAAGTCACGATCTAATTATACATATGTTCATATGCAAGTTACATGTTAGATCCAAAACTAGATGCATGTTTGTAAAGTGGACTTATGCAAGTTCACCTTGTTAGATCTAGTTCACACCTATATGTTAATGTTAAAATTACACATGCCTTGGGATTGGACATGTCATGATTATGTCATATGCTAGTTTATAACTGAGGTTAAGTTCACGCATGCCTAGATCTACATATTAACATGTTTTTGGCTTATGATTATCTAAGTTTAAATTATATGCAAGTTCATGTGACATGTTAAATTATATGAATAAAGTTTTATGCAAAATTTACATGTTTGGTTGAATCTATATTATGCATGTTCCCTTCTTTACCTCTTGTTTATAAATTGGGCTAATATGCGGGCCCAATGACTTTATGTGATTAATACGAACGAATGAACGGGGGTAACGTTGGGATAGTTATTAAATCAAAACATGTTAATAATGTAGGTGGGCCTAAAACCATGTAAATGGTTAAGGCCATGAATGGTATAATTTATACCATTAGTCTTGAACATAATTAAAATACATGACATGAAACACTTGTAGAAAATTCACATATATTGAATGTAAAAGATGAATATGCCTAACCCGAGGTTAGACTGAGTTGTGAACCTGCCCGGAACTGACCGGCACATCCAGTAACCACAACAGTACCCGTCTAATGTGAGAGGTTAGTGCATCAAACCCAGAAAGACCCGAGGTTAGACTGAGTTGTGGTGTAAAACTGCCCCGAATCGGCCGGCACATCCAGTAACCGCAACAACACTTGTCTAATGTGAGTGGTTGGTGCTTTAATTAATTAACTAATTAAAGCTCATGAACAATCAAGCTAGAAATGGTGAGGTTAAGTAATTAAGGGAATACTTAACCAACTTAACATGTTAACAAGACAAGATTGGTGGGGTTAAGTAATTGAGGAAACACTTAACCAACTTAACATGTTAACTAGACAAGATCAATAGGGGTTAAGTCAAACCAAGGACCCTTAAACCAATTTAGCATGTTGACTAGAAAAACCCTAGTAACGGGGACCCATTTCAGCAGTAACCCACATGGTTGTATCAAGATACCCTGAACTAGGCAGGGTGGGGCACGATTACTGGGCTGAATATAAGCGGTCAAAAGGGTCGCGGTTAGGTGCGTCAGCGCAGGTTCCGACGAAGTACGGGCGTGCACGGGCTCCGGAGTGGAAAAAGCAGGCACTGAGCACCAGGCGTACACTTGTACATCTTTGAATCGTGTCAACGTTGTCATTATAGGACTTGATACACCCTATACTGGAACCAACACAAGTACATAAAAATCACGTGGGGCGGCATGACACCGGGAATACATGATTGCGAGTAGGAGCCAACCAATACATGAATGGGATCACTTTATCATGAACATACATTGCTAGTTAAATAACTCTTAGTGGGTGCAGAGAAGTAAAAGTGGGTGCGATAGCCAAATCCAGTTAAATCTTTCTTTACCTCATTTTAGGACTACCTTATCCTTATGGTATCATTCTAAGTTCAGTTTATTCATGTCATAGTCTTTTACTTGTTTACATGCTATTAAATAACTAGGCTTACCAGACTTATGTCTGACCCATTTTCCTTTCTCTTCTTTTCTTCCGTTTCCCCCCCTCCCCTCAAGGTCCGCAGGGAGGAAACACTTCTGCTTAGTCCAGGTTAGCCAAGCACTTATTGGGGATTTATGTCATTTTATTTTCAGTATTACTTCTTTATGTTTTCAAGATAGATGAAAAGTTGTAATAATTTGGAAGGTTGAAACAATTGTTGAATTGTCCTGTTGAACAAGTATTTATGAATAATATTGATCTTTTTCCGCTGCATAAATTTTCTGTCTTGTAATTTATTAGTATTTTGTACCTTAAAACGCTCCACCGAAGTTAAGGCATTCCCTTTGAGAGTGACCTTAACGGAGGTGGGGTGTTACATGATGTGTTAATATAGATCTGTTAGTTTAGATATTTTGTTAATATAGATATATATGTGATGTGTTAATTAGAATAAATCATTTTTGTTGATATTTTGTTGAATCATATATATTCCACAAAAATGGAGCATCATGTTTGTTTATTGGATTGAATTAGAATTTTCAATTCAATAAAAATTTCACCTTTGTTTATTTATTGGATTCAATTAGAATTTTCAAATCAATAAAAATATCACCTTGTTTATTTGTTGATGGGATTTGAATTTCCAATCAATAAAGATATCACCTTGTTTATTTGTTGATGGGATTAGAATTTCCAATCAATAAAGATATCACCTTGTTTATTTGTTGATTGCATTAGAATTTTCAATTCAACAGAAATATAATCTTCGTTAATTTGTTTTGATGGAACTAGAATTTTCAATTAAAATTAAAATATCACTTTTGTTATTGTTTGATTGAATTAGAATTTTCCATCAAAACAAAATATCACTTTTGTTTGTTATTTGATTGATTTAAAGTTTTCTACCAAAAAGGAAATATCAAATTTTCTCATTTTGTTGAATTGGAATATTCAATAAAAATGAAATATAAATTTCTATCATTATATGGGACCATTATAAAAATAGAAATGCTCATGTTTTAGATAAAAATAAGGAAAATTCATTAAAAAGTTTGCATTTTTTATGTAATGTTAAAAATAAAGAAAGTGTTCATAATTTTAACCAAAACATGAATTCATTAAAAATATACATTTTTAATGAAATGATAAAAATAGAGAAAATGTACATGTTTAGAAATAAAAGCATGTAGTCATTAAAAACCATATTTTAATGTCATTAAGGAAATTAGTAAAATGTTCAAAGTTTGAACAAAGACATAATTTCATTAAAATATATATTTTTAATGTTAAGAATATAAGTAGTGAAATATGTTCATTTTTTTTGATCAAAACATGATTTCATATAAAATATACATTTTAATATAATGGTTGGAAAATAGAAAAAAATGTTCATGTTTTTAACCAAAACCTGAATTCATTAAAAATATACATTTTTAATGTAAGGTTAAAAATAAAAAAAGTGTTTATGTTTTAAAGTCGTAACATTATCAATTAAAAATATACATTTTTAATGTACATGTTTTCAATCCAACATGATTCCACGTAAACAGTTCACATTTTTAATTTAATGATAAATAAAATGGAAAATGCACATATTTTAAAAAGGAAACATCATTTCAATAAAAATATGAACATGATTTCATTAAAATTAAAAACATGAATTCATTAAAAATATACATTTTTAATGTAATGTTAAAATAAAGAAAATGTACATGTTTTAAATGCAAAACATGTTACACATTAAAATTTCACTTTTTTTAAGGTAATTATAGAAATGCAGAAAAGAAACATGTTTTAAAATGAAAATTGGTTTTACATTAAAAATTCATTTTTTTTTTGTAATAATAGAAATGTTAAAAATATTAAAGGTGTTCATGTTTTAAATAGAAAACATGATTTCATTAAAAATATGCATTTTTAATGTAAAAAGACAAACATGCAAGTTTTCAAAATAAAACATGTTTACATTAAAAACTTTGTTTTTAATGAAATGGTTAAAATCATATTTATAATTGCATCGCATATATTAGAATTTATATGCATTGTCAAAAATTCATTCATAATTACATCGCATATACTAGAATTTATATGCACTGTTAAAATCATATTAATAAATGCATCACATATATTAAAATTTATATGTGTTGTCAAAATTCCATTGCATTTATTTGAATTTATATGCGCTGTTAAAATCATATTTATAATTGCATCGCATATTTTAGAATTTATATGCATTGTCAAAATTCCATTTATACTTACATCACATATATTAGAATTTATATGCGCTGTTAAAAACATATTTATAATTGCATCGCATATATTAGAATTTATATGCGCTGTTAAAGTCGTGTTTATAATTACATCGCATATATTAGAATTTATGCGCGTTGTTAAAATCATATTTATAATTACATCGCATATATTAGGATTTATATGCACTGTTAAGATAACATTTATATTTACATTGTATATGTTATAATTATATGCACTGTCAAAATTTCGTTTATATTTACATTTTCATATGTTAGGATTCATATGCAAAGTGGACTCGTCATTGGATAAATTTTCATGTAAATGATATATATTCTGTTTGACGGTACATAAATATGATTTTCCAATAAAAACATTATTTTATTTGGTATGTTAAATACGTTAGAGAAATCGTCGAATGGTTTATAATTATATATAAATATAAATATATATATATATATAAATATAAATTAAAAATAAACGCGGTAGTTCGCGTTTTGAAATCGTGACTTTAAACGATTATAAAGAAAGATCCAACCGTCGGATTTTCCCAAAACTGGAACTGTTAGGACCGCTTTGGGAAGATCTTTTCAATGATATAAATTTTGTTAAAATCCAACGGTCAGATTTCGAGATAAGTGTAAATTAAATTTCAATAAAAACAGTGCCAGGGCCGCCTATCGACCCGAAGCATCGTTAGATAAATTTGGCTATTTTTATATAATTGAAATAGCGATAAATCATTATTAAATACTATTAATGATATGAAATGATTTTAAACTATATATATGCGAGAATCATTTGAAAAGACCAAGTAAAATCTCATTTCAAATGATTATACGACGATCTAAATTGAAGATCTTAAAGACGACGATTGAAGACCGACGATCATCACATCGAAAGGATAACTATTGATGTTTGGCATTGGCTAACTACCAATAAAGGGTTAAAGTGGTAGTTGTCTGGACATACTGGTTGATTGTCCGGATATGCGAGCACCTCTCTTCTATATTGGACATACGGGACGAGGAATAAGGTGACTCTGGTTTCGTTCAGACCTAGAACAAACTTGTAAATGGATGTGTGTCCGACACTGAATTTCATTCCGTGTAATTAAATTGATTTCTATTTAATATATATCTGTGGTGGCGGAGAATTTATTCTCTTGCTTAACACCCTTCTTTGAGACGCACGAGCTCAAAAGTTATATATTAGTAGTTATCGATCGCATGGCATGAATTGTCAATGTGACATGCCAAGATGCAATTGATCGGGGCTTTTGTTGAAAATAAAAGCCTTGTGGATGATGATTAAAGCATAGCCTATTTTGTCATAGCTTTGTGTATTACGTTACCTCGCGAGCCTCACACCCCGGTAGAGTCAAAAACGGGACAAGGGAGCACAGGGAGTGCACATGTTTCTTTCTAGTTAGAAGTGGTGTTTGGGTTTTTACAAGACCCGACATTTTTACTTATGTGGTTGATGGAATTAGGTGCCTCGGTTTTATTGGTCGATTGTGACCATTTTATAGGTTCAATAGGACCGGAAAACGTGTGTTCAGGAATTGCCAATACACTAACGTTATTTGTGGACTGGCCCTGCAGGATCCAAGGGTTTCCTGTAGGTGTGATCCTAAGACATTGCTAGAGTGTCTCGAATTAGTTTGGAGATCGTCCTTAGCCTTGACTCAAGATGGGAAAACCAATCTCCAATACGACATTAACGGTTTTGATTGTAAACCTATATATGGCAACATAGTTGGATGGGGTACTATGCTGTCTAGGATTGATACATTTACTTTGAAGTATTTTAATACTGATTAGACACTAATAATAATATTAAAAATATTAATTTCTACATATCAAGCATTTTTTATCATTATAAGGTAAAACTCTATCGTACGGTTTGCGTTGCATTGTGTGATGGGACTTGAGTCTTATAATGATTTCATTTTCTGAAAAGCATTACGTTGTTTTTAAATAAAATTTATTAAACATATGCACTAGCAATCCAATGGAGTAAACCCGTTCCGCGTTAGCGGCGTGGTCTAGGGATTAGTCATATTGTTAATTAAGTAAGGTTTCTCATACCAGTCCCATAACTGACTCGTAGTTTGTTTCACTTTGCAAACTCGGGTGCCCTCTTTCCACACGGGTAGCCAAATGATAGGTTTTAGGTACGGATATTTTCTGGACTAGAGCTTGCTAAGGAAGAAGTTGAAGACTCCTTTTCTTTTATCTTTTTATTTGCTTCTTGAGACATTTAGACATTATTGAGCTTTGATGTATTTGGAGGCAATTGAGACATTATTTCTTTCCTTGTTTAGACTTCTATTTTGCCAAGTGTATCATGTACTGTGTACTATGATGTCTGTGATGTTATGTTGTGATGACATTTCCATTTCCACTGCAATGATTTATATGTTCTGCTATTATCTAAGATCTGTTATTGTTTTAATTATGTTATGCTCCTATGATTATCCTTACTTTCGTATCACAGAAGTTTGGGGTCATCACAGGGGCACTAGTGGGGATGGGGCTCGCGGTAAGGAGACGGTTGCTGGTGATGAGGGTCTGTTGAGTGCTCCTGTCCCGCCTCCGACACGGGAGGCAGGGGTAGAGGCGTTGGATAGACAACAGTCACCTGCAACTCCTTTTGAGACTGCCGCTTCACTCGAAGAAGAGGGTTAGTTTTATGGCCTTAATAAACTCGATCTAGATTTGACTCCATGGCGAGGTACAACAAGCATGGAAGAGCTATCTCTAGCTGCAGAGGGGTTGACTCCTTCGAGCGAGACACAACTTGGTCTATTGAGAGTACACTTAGGGTATGCATTCACAAACAGTGCATAGCATAAAGATTGCCAATATTTGTCATATATTTGTTTCTGTGTTTTTTCTTTGGTAGGTAATATGGCAAGAGGACGCTGGAGACGAGGCTACGGGCATGGAAGTCGTCGCTATCTAAGGAATACTTTCCTTGACAGCTTTAGGAGAGAAATGAGCTTATATGACTCCCCACCTCCACGGGATCGCAGCAGTGAGAGTCACCATCGAGACAAACCCTTGCAATCTCCGACTCCTCCTCCACCTCCTCCTATCCGAGTATCTACGGGAAATTCTCGACTTGATTTAGCTGGATCGAGGAATTCTTCATCGACAGTACCTCCGCACACTACGCCTTTTTCCCCTGTTCAAACTACTATGGGGAAATAACCAACGCTCAGTCATTCGAGGCCAGCGGGAACAACTTCAACGAGGAGGTAAGATAGACGAACCCGAAAGGCAAGATATTTCCAAGGATGAGAGGAAAGCATTGTTGAAGTAGAACTTCCCTCAACTTTACTTTGACGAGCTGATATTTCTTCCTAGCCTCAATCTGCCCCGGCTAGAGATTCCGGGGAGATATGAATGCATGTAAGGCCTGCTTATCATCAGGCCAACAAGCTTAATTGGTATGCCCACCATATTTCGGAATTAATTAAAAGGAAGAACTTGGAGCTCATCAATCAGAGGTTAAACATTGATACTGAGTGGACCACCATTGGTAATTTAAATAAGGAAATAGGTGGGTCTCCTCCTTGTGTTGTAAATATTCCTTCGTTCATCCTTATACACTCGAATGCTAACTTTTAGGACTTGTTGTTACAACGGAGATGAAGCACGCATACGAGGTATTAAAGAAAGAGGCAGAGCATGCCCTCTCATCTTTCAAGGAGATCGCAGCTAATCTAACCACCGAGAATACGACCCTAAAAGGGATCAGGCCGAGCTGGAGAAAGCATATGCTGAATTGGAGAAGGATCATAAGCTGTAACCAGTCTTCAGAATGATCATGTTGCCTTGAGGGAGGAGAATGAGAGGCTGAAGGTCGAGAATGCAGAGGTTGCTAAGTTGAAGAGGCAACTCGAAGCAATGAAGAAGGTAGTGGAGGATATCGAGGCTAGTAATAGGGATGCGTTGGGCAAGGCAAATGGATCAAAGCCTGAGTACCAGAGTGAGGTGGAACAACTGAGAGAGAAGCCTGCTGACACCGAGTTTCTTGTGGAAGCCTCCTTAGCATAAGATATCAGAAACATGTTTGTTAAATTTATCAAGTTATGCGGAATCTCATGGATGGAGGATTACCTTCGAGAACTGGCTCGAACCTGGGAAAGACTGGTGTCGTACGAGGCATATGTGCACCAAGTGGATGTCGTGTCTTTGGATGAGTGCCAACTTATGATTGATCTCCTGGCTGTTGAGGAGCGTGAGAAGGTAGAAGAAGGGAGGAGGTTGCTACAGGAAGATGCTGAAAACGAGAGACTGGAGAGACTTACCGCGAAGAAGGGGAAATCTATTATTGGTGAGAGTGTGGTTGTAGCAGAATCGTTCGTGGGGGGAAGCTCTTATCAGCCATCATCTCATGAAACTAGTGCGACAAACGATCCCATAGCTTTGGCTCGAGCATTTACTGAGTATAATCTTGAATATCTGGGACTTGGAGAAACTAGATTCATTTTATCGGCGACGACGAGCACACTTCCCATCCTTCCTACACCATCCCTGACCGGAGGTAAAATCCCGTTACCGTGTATTCTAGAGGATGATGTCATTACCGAATTTGCGTACTAAAGGGTTGTATTTTTACTGTGCAGCCCTGCCTAGATCTACTATGACACCAGGCTTTGCCCCAGTGGTCCCGCAAATGACAGAATCTTGTCCAAGACCCAAGGGAATGCAGTTTTTGGAAGGGGCGGTCCGTTGGACACTTATTCAGGTTGTTAAAGGCTAGAGTGCCCATGCCAGGGGCCCGGTGGATACCGGATGTGCCCTCGTTGCAGGACATGGTGGATTCCATGAAGGTTCGCATGATGGCTAAGTGCGAGGAGATAGAGGAGAAGAGTAGGCAAGAGGAGGCTGCTAGACAGGGAGCCCTAATGAAGGCCAGGCAGGATGCCGTGGGAAGAGCCACTGCTTCATTTGAGCAGAGGAAGGCCGACAATGAGGCAGAGAAGAAGAGGGCTGCTAATGAGGCCTTGAAGAAGAAGGAGGATGACGAAGCCCAGTTGAGGGCCATTGAAACCCTTAGGAAGCTTAAATCTGATGATACCTCGAAGCTTAAGTCCTAGAAGCTGGCCGATCAACAGGCTACCAAGGAGGCGAAGGAGAAAGCGGAGCGGGAAAGAAAGGAGGTGCCAAGAAAGAGTGATGTTGTGGTGGCCCTTGCTGCGGGGTATGCACCCAAGCCATTGCCACACACTATTCCTACTGATATCACAGAGATTTCAAGTGGCGTTGGTGAAGGCGAGAGGCACCTCTCAATTTCTCATGGGTCAGCGACCCCTCAAAAAGGTAGAGGAAGGAAAAGCGGGTCAGGAAAGAAGAGGCCTAGCATAGGTGGAGAGCAGTCGAGTGTGGAATCTGCAAAAAAGAAGAAGCACAAGAAGAAAAGGCATGATTAGCGTTAGTAATCATAGTAAACGTCACCGCCGTTTTGCTTATGTAGGCCGATAGTATACGCGAGTACGACCCTCGCTTTTGGTTTTTCAAGACATGGTGTGGTTTAATGTGCATCCTATCATCTGAAAAGAAAGATGTTGGACATGTAGTCTGTTCGGGGTGTGTGTGTGAAATGAAATATGAATTAGTAAAAATCACGATTTATGTCAAGTGTTCGAATGTTTTTCTTGTATTTTCTAGCGTCCAGTACTTGCATAAGCGTGCTTATTGTTACACTTAACAGAAATGCGATCAGAGATCACGCTCTGGGTCGTTTCCAGATGGGTGAGATAGAGCGTTGGTTTCAGTAAGTTTCCCTCAGCTTAGGAAACCTATAGTTGCGAAACTATGTTAGTCGCCTTCTGTCTTATGCTTCCCAGAGTTAGTCCCAAGTAGAGCGAAGGCATAGGACATCGATTTGTTCGGTGGGGGGCTCTCCCATCGTTCGTTCGGGTTATGAGCGTATGCATTGTTTATTGACTGGAGTAAGCACGGATCATCAACCCATAAGGTCTTATCGTGGACATAGGATGCACCTAAGCCTTGAGAGCTATGAGAAGATAACGATTTAAGGTCAGTCTCGGTGCTGCGCTGAGATTCGACCGACACCCGTAGCCAGGTAAGAAGTTTGTATCACACTAGGTTGGCTGTTGGGCAGTCCCAAGTCCTAGAACTTGGGTGCAGAACGATTTATCCTTAGTCTCGGTGCGGGAATGAGATTCGAGTTAGTGGTTATTTATACTCGGTCGCGTCGCGGGCCAAGGAATCGAGTAGATTTGCCGACTCCCGTGCTCGGGGTGTTGATTGTAGCCAGTGTTGTTTGCCCTTGAGATTGGCTTGAGGTTCAGATGGCGGCACCGATTCCCTTGCTCGGGTGCCGATGCGATGATCGAATGTTTGCACGCAAGCTGGTTGTTTGGGTCAATCAAACATGTCATGTACGGAGTAAACATGGAAGGGAGACAAGAAACTGAACATCATTTCTACTGATAACTTTGGCAGTAATAGCCTTTACAATGCCTTGAATTTCTAGAAAACAAAACATTGTTGGAAAGCATAAACAACTATACACTAAGTTATGTGAAGTAGCGGTGGAGATGTTCGAGGTTTCATGCCCTTGGAAGTTTGTCTTCATCCACGGTTGCGAGTTTGAAAGTTCCATCGTTGAGCTTCCGTTGTATGGAGTACGGGCCTTCCCATCGAGGAGCGAGGCCTGCTGGTGGAGGAAAGACCCGTGTTAAGACGAGGCCGCCGATGTTGAGGTACTTATGGAGGACTCTGGTGTTGAAGTATCGGGCTACTCGTTGTCGTTGGGCGGTGGCCCTAAGGTCAACTTCATTCCTCTTTTCCTCTAGTAAATCAAACGATTCCAAAAGTAAATCTTGGTTCGTCTTTGGATCGTAGTAAGTAACTCGATGAGACTAAAGCTTTAGCTCAATGGGGATGATGACTTCAGATCCATAATCAAGGGCGAAGGGAGTGTGTCTGGTTGCTGACTTGTGAGTGGTTCGATAGGCCCACAGGGCTAGGAAAAGTTCGTTAGCCCTCATGCCACTGGCTTTCTCCAAATGCTTCTTTATGATGGATTTAATTACTTTGTTAACAGCCCCAACTTGCCCATTGGCTTGAGGATGAGCCACCGCTGAGAATCATTTTTCGATTTGGTGCCGCTGACAGAAGACTTTGAATTCAGCGCTCTCGAACTGGGTGACATTGTCGGAAATGCTAGCTTGAGGGACCCCATAGCGGGTGATGATGTTACGGACGATGAAGTTGATCATTTTCTTGGTGGTTATTGTGGCGAGAGCTTTGGCCTCTGCCCATTTGGTAAAGTAATCAACTGCGACGACATCATAGCGTTCCCCTCCTCGGGCCATTGGAAGAGTTCCAATAATGTCGATTTCCCACATGGCGAACGACTAAGGGCTGACCATTTGCGTCAATTCAGTTGGCGTGGCTCTTGGAATTTTCGAGAAGAGTTGGCACTTGTTGCACTTTCGTGCATAGTCTGCCACTTCTTGATCGAGTGTGGGCCAATAATAGCCATGTCTGATGATCTTCCTTGCTAGGGAATGCCCCCAGTTGTGGTCTCCACACTCGCCTCCGTGCACTTCTACGAGTACACGATCGACATCATCGAGAGATACACGCCGCAACAATGGGACGGAGAAGCCTTTGCGGTAAATTATTCCATCCATGAGAACATAGCGAGCTGACTGGCGAGTGAGCACTCGTCTTTCTCTGTAACGTCTCGGGAGGGTTCCTTATTGCAATAGTTCTTTATTGGGGCCATCCAGGATTAAGGTTCAGTCTAGATGCCCATGACCGCGCTATTTTTATTTGGCAAATGCTTGGTGAGTCGAATACTTCAACTGGGGTGAGCCCCATAAGTTGCGCATCTTCAGAGCTAGCCAACTTAGCCAACGAGTTTGGTTTTTCATTCTGTTCCTGAGGGATGGGTTTTATAACAAAGTGATCGAAGTTGGTGAAAGACTCTTGGACTTAGGCAAAATACCTGGTAAGCCATGCCCAATGGCTTGGAATTCTCCCTGTACCTGGTGTACAATGAGTTGGGAGTTAGAAAAGACTTGGATGTCCTTTAGATTAAGTTCGATTGCGATTCTGAGTCCAGCTACTAAGGCTTCATATTTCGCATCGTTACAGGTAGCAGGGAAGTTGAGCTTCAAAGCGTAGCATATGAAGCGCTCTTCTGGACTGATGAGCAGTAATCTGGCTCTGATGGATTTACAGTTAGAAGATCCATCCACCAGTAGTTTCCATTCGAGATTCGAGGATTCAATGTCTTCGGGAGGCGGCTCCTCCGGAGTGGTGAACTCAACTGTGAGATCAGCGAGGGCTTGCCCAAGGTTGGCGCGACGAGGTATGAAACTAATCTCGAGCTGACTCAGTTCTATGTTCCACTTCAACAGTCGCCCGGATGCTTTAGGTCGTTGCAAGATTGGTTGTAGCTGCTGGTCGGTAAAGAGCTTTATGGGGTGAGACTAGAAATAAGGCCGTAACTTCAAGGAAGAGATCAATAGAAAAGTAGGCCAATTTTTAAAGCTTTGGATAATTCTTTTCTACCCCGTCAATCTCTTGCTGATGTAGTAGATGTGTCATTGGACACGGTCTTCGATGCGTACCATTGCCGAGCTGATTACCTGCATGGAAATAACCAAACAAGCATAAAAGTCATCGTGGTTCACGGGTTTGGACAATATAGGTGGTCTCTCTTTGTGATTCAGAAGGTTCTCGAATGCAGAAACGTGTTCTGGGGTCTATTTGAAGTTGCGCTTCCCCTTTTGAAGTAAGTCGAAGAAAGGAATGCACTTGTCGGTAGCTTTGGAGAAGAACCGACTTAAAGCGGCAACCTTCCGGTATAAACTTTGGACATCTTTGATGTTCTGAAGGACTTGAATATCCCGAATGGATTTATTTTGAAGTTGCTGCCTTCGATGCCTCAGGAGTTGATGATGAAACCCAAGATTTTTCCTAAGCCGACTCCAAAGGAGCATTTCAAGGGGTTAAGCTTATGTCATATTGACATTTTGGAGAAGTCATGGACGTAATTGCTTGATATTTTAGATTTTACCAGCATACAATCCACGTATACCTCGATGTATTTTCTGATTTGGTATTTAAAGAGGTGATTAACCATTCGCAGATAAGTGGCTCTGGCATTCTTGAGACCGAAAGACATTACGCGATAGCAGTAAAGTCAAAGATTGGTTATGAAAGAGGTATGATCTTGGTTGCAAAGGCACATTCGAATCTGATTGTAACCCGAATAGGCGTCCACGAAAGATAATAGCTTGTATCCGGTGGTCGAATCCACAAGCCGGTCAATCTTTGGAAGCGGGAAGCTATCCTTGGAACATGCCTTGTTTAGGTCGGAGAAGTCGACACAAGTTCGCCATTTACCATTGGCTTTTTTGACCAGAACTGGGTTGGAAACCCATTCGGGGTAGTCGGCTTCGCTTATGAAATTATTGTTGAGTAATCTGTCTACCTCTTCCTCAAGAGCTTTGGATCTTTTGGGTCCTAAGAAGTGGCGTTTCTGCTTGACTGGAGGAGTTGCAGGATCAAGAGTCAGATAGTGGAAAGCAATCGCAAGGTCAATGCCACTCATATCGGAGCTAGTCCATGCAAAGACGTCTAGGTTTGCCTTTAAAAAATTCACAAGACCTTCTATTATTGTAGGGGTGGAGTTGCGATCTGATTTTTAGTACCCTTGATGGATCACTGGGGTTGACCGGAACATCCACTGGAGTAGCCCTTTCATACTTGGGTTCTTCTTCCTTCCTTGGATCGAGGTCCTCGGAAAGACGACAATGGCGCCTGAGCCAGGGCCCAGACGTCGCCGATTGCTATGCGGAGACGGTCATGGCGCAAGAAGGCATGGGCACAGCCTTGCCCTTGTCCTTGTTGTGCTCGTTCTTTCACTCTATTACATAACATTCTCCAGCATTTGCTTGGTCACCTCTAACTGTTCCGATCCCATTCCTCGTTGGAAATTTCATTAGGAGGGACCATAGTGCCATGCAGATCCAAAATACTGTAAGGAAGGGATGTCCGAAGAAGACGTTGTCAGGGGAGACAATGTCAATTACCACGAATGTGAGGACTCGGACTCGGCTCTGGTCCCCGTCGCCAAGTTCAACGGGTAGGTCAATCATTCCTACCGGATGACTAGAAGCTCCATAAAAGCCGTGGATTGTGGAACAACACGGTTTTAAGTCCTTTGTTTCTAACTTCATTTGATCGTTGGCAACTTAAAAATTGATGTTGACCGAGCTTCCTGAATCAATCAATACTCTCCGAACATAAGCGGCACCGATTTGGGCTATGATAACGAGAGGATCTATAGTTTGGATCTCAATTTTCGTGGAATCTCTTTCGCAAAAGACGATGTCATCCCGAATTGATATTTGAAGTTTGACTGGGATGGATTCGTTTGGAGCGGAGCAGGCCTCATAAGTGGCATGCTTTATAGAACTTACATATTCTTCCATTTTTCGAAAGCTATCACGCGTGGGGTAAGGCTCACCACAAATAGTATTGATCACAATCCACCGCCTTTGTTTGGATGGACGAGGGGGCGATTTGGCGGGTGCTAGTGGTGTTGGTGTCAGAGGTTTTGAGCTTGCTTCGGGAGGAAAGGGTTCTTGGGCGTACTGCTCAAGGCGATTTTTGTGGATAAGCTTTTCAATTGCTCCCTTGAGCTGGCAGCATTTGTTGGTGTTATGACCATACATATCATGGTATCGACAGTATCTACCAGTGTTCTTCTCGAAGTCAGTGGATTCTCTGGTGTGCGACTTCTTGTACGACAACGTGTTACATGCCTCCAAGTAGATTGTCTCTAAGTCCTCATTTAGTGAGGTGTAGGTCTCAAAAGCACGGTAAGTGCCATGTTTTCTTGGCTCCGTCGGGACCTGGTCGTTGTTTCGGCCACCCTTCCTACCATTGTTCGGCCTTTGTCTATAGGGATCAGCCCCCTTGTCCTTATCAAAGGATTCTCCGACTTGTTTCCCTTTGACGTCGTTATTCATGGTATTCATATGCGGATTGTTGGGGCAACCGGTTTCGGAGAGGCGGTTCTGCCTTGCTTCTTCTTGGCCCAAGTACTGCCTTGCCTTTTCATAGAAAGCATCGAGGCTGTTAGGTTGCTTCCCATCAATCCACGCCCCAAACTCGGAAATATGGATGGCACCCTTTGCTAGCTGAGAGAGTACGATGCGAGGATCCAGGTCTTCGACCTCGGCGAGGGCGGTGTTGAACCGGGAAATGTAGCTTTTAAGCGACTCGGCGGGTCCTTTGTATAGATTGGACATAGTGAGGGCGTTCTTTGGAGTCGGGATGTGTAATCTGAATTGCTTGACCAATTCTATCGCTAGTTGGCCGAAGTTCTTGATGGAATCAAGTGGAAGACGAGAGAACCAAAGTAAAGTCATTCCCGACATGAAGACCGGGAAGCACTTGCATTTGACTGGGTAGTTTCCACGACTGGAGTCCATTTGCCATTCGTATCGATTCAGGAAGGCACAGGGATCAGTCATGCCATCATAAAGTGACATTTGCGGCATGCTGAAGCGTCGCGACCACTCGTCTTCGTGTACCTTTCTTATGAAGGGGTTACGCCTAATGTTGGCCTCCCATCTGTCATTTATGTTCCCTCACATTTTCCTCATAATCCTTCGGACCACATCGGAAAGATAAGTTGGATGAGGATCCACCATCGGAATCCATGGATTTTGGCGAGGTTCAGGAGTTATGTTGCGAGGGCATCTCTTATGATGAATGTCCGGGTCATCTTCTTCCATATCCTCAGCATCCATGATCCGGTTTTGGTAAGGGCGACCGAGGTTGAGCGGGATGATGTGCATCTTGTTCTAGAAGAGCGCGGGCTGCTGGGAGAATAGGTCTGCCATCCTGGGCGGTGAATGTTGGGTTCTATCGAGGAAGGGGTTGGTTGTTCGGACTCGGTCCATCGTTGACAATCAATCGAGAGCGATCTCAATACTGTGCCCCTTCTCTATAAGTGACTATAGTTCGGTCGTCGTTTACATTTCCATTGCTGTTAGCGTAGCCATTGCTGTTGTCCAAGGCGTTGGTGCGGATGGTGACATTGTTGATGAGACTAAACCTCCTTCTTTGATGTGGGCCCCTCGACTCGGAAGAGGAAGTTTCCAAGATAGTAGGGCGAGGTCGGGCGTTGTTCCGAGCGAGCTGTAGTCGAGCGACGATGCATTGACTTTCTTGAAGTTGCCGCATAAGGTTGATGTTATTTCTTAAAGCCTGATTGAGTTCGACAACTGTATTCTCATATTTTTCACTAAGTGTGTGGATCTGCGCTTGTGTTGCGGGAGCTTGGGGTCCATAATAGGAAGGACTGTTTCAATAGTGGCCGGGATACTCGCCAGCTGAGCCAATTGGGATGTTCCGGCTTTGGCTGCTGCTGAAGAGCCGATCATTGTGTTCTTTGGTCGCTTTACCATTGTTTGCGCACTCGGCGATAGGTTTAGACACAGAACCTAAAGCTCGTTGAAGTCGAGACAATAATGTGTGACAAAGACGCAAATCCGAGTTTTCTCAGTGAAAGCACCAAAATGTTGATGGCAAAAAATGTCCTAAACACTCAAGATTCCAATTACTTAGGAATTATTGTTTTGGTCGTAAAAGTAATTGCGGAAAACAGTAAATAACACAAGAGATTTAAAGTGGTTCGGCCTTGCGAGAGACCTACGCCACTTTGGAAGAGTCATTGGAATATTATCAATAACCAAGAGTTACAAGGTTGAGAACATCTCATGGCATCTCTTTACATACATCTCTAAGTTATATGATGTCATAATTATCATATATTAATATTTTGGAAAAAGGCAATTTTTTCCTTCTTCTTCATCAAAGTGGAGATGCCATTAAAGAGGCTATTTGGAGCTCTCTAGAGGTGTCAAGTCACCAAATTCCAACCCCTTTGAAGTGTGAGGTCATGGGATATTTATAGTGGAGTGGTTAGGTGGGAGTAGGTAGGTGTAGGTAGAAGTAGGGTGCCACATCAGGAATTTCGTATCCCTTGTAGCCGGCCACTGGAATTTCTTGTCCTATAGTGCACTCAACCAGGAACTTCGTACCCCTCTCTGGGGTACGAATTTCGTAACCCGAGGGGTACGAGGAATTCATAAAAGAGGCAAAGGCGGCGAGACTTGGGCCTTGTGACTTTCAAGGGATTGAGTTTTTGGCTAGCTAATATTTAGAAGAGCAGTGAGGTTCTCGTTGGCATGATCTCTTCTCTGCTTGCTTCCTTTACTCTATGGTGACACTCTTGGCTTTGGCTTCACGCGATGCTGGAGTCGAGCATGTCTTATGTACTTTTGGGAACTGGACCAAAAAGCCGTTTAACAGCTAAATTATGATAAATCATAATAAATTATTTAGAAGTGATTTGGTTTGAAAATACAAAATTTGGATAGTAAAAAGGCTATTTAAGCCAAATTAGTTAATAACGACAAAATTACTAAGAACATAGTTGCAAGAAAAGAAGGGAAAAGGGATTAGTGTGAAATATGAGTGCTTTTACCATATTGCACATTAGTCAAATAAAAATAAAAGAAATAGCTTGTAACTACAAATCCTAATTGATGTACATTATGTTAATAGATCTTTATATCTTTCCGCTAGCCAACGTAATGAGGTGTGCGAAATATTTTATTGAAATAATGAGAATGTACAAGACGGTAAATGAATGAAGGTTACAATAGTAAAAGTTTTGTTAATGTTCAAGAACCTGGGGAAAATGTGATTAACGGGGAATATAACTTATTATAATTAATTATTTAAATGAGAATGAAATATAACAGGTATGATTTTCCTAGGGACAAGTGGGATTATTACGTGAGTTATAATTAATAAGGAAAAGGGAACTTATTAATAAACCTTAGTTAAGGGAACTAAGTTAATAAGTAAACTCACAACAACGCTTGTGATAACAGTGTAAGATAAGGTTATGTAAATAAGAAAGAATAAAGTTGGCTTATTATTAGTAGACTTATAATTGAAAGTATTGACTCTAACAAATGTAATAAGTAATAAGCGGAAATCCACTCTAACGACATATGACTAAATAAAGAAATTAAACAGCCAATTGTGAGCTAACGAACAAAGTAACTTGAATAAATGGTGAATATGTGGATAATAAAGTTAACAAAGGTGAGATAAAGAAAGAGCATGATTAAAAGATTAGACATAGAATCTAACGATGCAATGGCGTGATGTGTTGGAACCATTTCGTATGTATGGAGATAAAGGATCCAACAGGGTAGATCGTCGTGGTGTTTGGAGACACGAGAGAAGCACATCCAAATGATTATTCTACAGTATTAGAGGGAAGCACATGGCTTTTGCGGGACGTGATAGGGTACTCCATGATCGTCCTTTGTGATAGGCTTCGGGCTATACCCACAGAGGTATAGTTTGTATGGTATCATCCAGTGAGTATACCTTGATTGCAACTAAGGTGCGATAGTCAGAAGGCTGTGGTGGATCGCATTGGACGATTCGACGATTTTCCTCGCTCGTGAAGGAGATTGGTCAAGGCCAAATTAAGGATAGTAATCATTACGTACTTGTCATCGACCGTCAATGGGATGGGGAAAGTCTAAAAGCTACATCAACAGACAACGTACATTCATTATTGAGGCGTTGGTGTGGTTCAAGCCAAATTGGATGCTAAAATGGTTGTTATGGGCATGTCATTAGCTCTTGGTGTAGTCTTTCATTAGTTGAGGGAGAGGCCAAGGTTGGGCCATAGCCACCGTGAAAAGACAGACCATATGGGAATATCTGTATTGTAGGCCTAATGAAGCTGTCCTTTACAAATATTGAAAGCTCCCAATCGACATGGATTGGATGCAGCACTATTATTGGACTTGGGTTATAGTAGGCATTATGTTCATGTGAGGGTCTAGATGCATGCATTGGATGGTGTATTGTAGACATTAAGGCATTACCTCGTGTTGAGACAATACTCGACTGAGGAGTTCAGATACAAGGATCTGTACACTTACGTAGCACAACGATGGTGATTCTGTGTGATTACGTGGCGTAATGATATAAACTTTCGTACGCGGTTTGGCGTAGGATGGAGGTTGTATACGCTTCCATGGTGTGACGACAGAGACCGTACGAGGAGGGTACTATGGGGAGTACCTTGAGATGTTGGGTATAGCTACAGATGTACTATATTAGGTTTCATCTACTAGGAAGTACATGGGTATTACGTGAGTGCAGAGCCTTGAATGATGTTAACCCAAATAACCTAATAATTATGGAAACATAATTGAACAGTATATGTAGGTTTATTTCAAAATGTATAATTTTTCCTCATACCAGAACTTTGTGTTCTAATCCCGTCCTCATAACTTACCGTAGGTTAGATTTATGGCAGAGATTCGGTAGTCTTTGGACACTTGTTAGATAGTGTTATTGTTTTGGTAAGGCTATATTTGATTATTATATTTTATTATTTCCGCTGTGAGATGTATTATCGAGCTCTGATATATATTCATTATCTCTGACTTCTCTGCAGGATACCAGACAAGCCAACTTGAGCTTCGATAGAATGTGATTTATGAGAAAAAAAATCGGTATTTCGAAATTCGGGTTGTTACAATTAGAATACCAAGTTCAAGAACATTCAGGCTATTTGTTTCTTGGAATCAAAAAATCTTCTCTAAAGAAAGCTTCAATTTCCATCTTGTTTCTGTTTTAAGTTTTTTTTTTAAAAGTGAACTTATTTCCAAAAAGATAGTAGAAACTAATTTTTGATTGAAGCTCGCAAGCACTCAAGAAGCTGGAAAAAGAAAAGGACAACGGATTACATACATAGACATTCATGAATATGCATGTGTATGTTTATAGATGAAAAGTTGTTAGTTGTTTTATAAACTACAGAATTTATAATTAAAACCTCACTTTTAGTATCACCTTGATCTATTAAATTTATCTTGTATAAAAGAATTAGTAATATTCATGTATAATCAAATTTGATGATTCAAATAAATGACTATGTACCATTAGCTATAAAATTAAGTCACAATAATATGTAACTTAACTTGTATGCAGTTCTAGATTTTCTGTAGAACTTTACTTTTTTCATGTAACTCTTACTTTATGAGTTATAAAGTATAGATAAATTCATAATTTGTTTATAACAGATATCATTCATTTGTTTATATGTAACCGATTCTAATTAATAGTACATATTAACTTGCATAGTAAAATATTTTATATTATGTATGTAAGCATACAATTTTTTTCTCATATAAAGTATTAATATATTATATCAGCTATATTGTAAAAGCTAAGGATGCTCTTAGCCGATCAGTCAGAACATAAAATATGATTATTCTTGAAAGAAAGAAATGCAATTAAGAAACTTATGAATCATATAAGTGGCCATTATATGTGTTATGCAATGTTGTAATTAACAAACTTGAATATTGATATAACCTATGAACATTGTTAACTTTCTTTACATGTCAAATGCCAATATATTATTATGATTTAAAAAATGGGTCCGTTTGACATACGTCCCTAATAAATTTCAAAATTAGGCTCACATCCGGTCATAAACTTATTATAAATTAGGTCCCTATTTTTCAAAAGTAGACCAAACAATAAATAAAAAAAAATACGAAAATTAATATTAAAATAAATTAGGCATTCATCAAAAAGTTCAGTCAAAAAAGCATGAAAAAACACGTCAGAAACAAAAACCAACAGAAAACAGCAAAAAGTGTAGTTAAATGCATACTATTATGCACATATTTGAATTTTATTGCATACATATGGACAAGTATTCCAATTTTTGCATCTGAGTTGATTTACTTGCATATATTTATTCATGTATTGCATAATTCTTGCATTAAAGTATGTAATAATCCGTAACCGCGCAACTCAGTTCACTTATACTTGCATTCAAGTGTGCAAATAAAATAGAAAACATGCACACATGTGTACAATATATCTGTAGGAAAAATGTTAGCTGAATTTCCTTTATGCAATAGTTGCATACATGTCTGCAACTATTGGCAATAGTTACATACATGTATGGAACTTTTATTTTAAATTCGCGTGGACTTCTGGGATTATTTCCAGATTTCAGATTTTTTTTACTTAGTGCTGCAATTTTTTTTGGCACAAAATGAAGGAGGCGTAACATTTTCAAGCAGGAGGAGGAAGGTAAAAACAAGGAACGGGTTTGAAGACAAAACATAACAGGGACATGGCGTGTATTTTGATAAGTTTTAGGGACCTGAGGCTTATTTTCACTTAAAAAAAATCTTCCAAAGATTAAACAGATAAGCTTGTGTGTGTGTGTGTGCTGCATTTTATGAATAAAAAATATGATAGGACTTAAGTGCTTTGTTGTGCTAGATGAAATCATCGAATCTATTCAGTCCCTATGAAAGTAAGTCGAGATATTCGTATCCACTAATCCTAATCTTATATACTTCCCCAATTGCTTAAAGAAAGCAATAATCAAAACTTCAAAATAAATAATCATGCATGTTCTCTACATATATGCTACTATCTTCACAACATTTTTACTTGGGATTATTCTTAAAGAGAGTGATAAAAGCATCGTTTTGATTGAGCTATCATATGAGAGATCTTTTTTTAAATAAAAAAAACTAGAGAAAGAATGGCATCCTATCATTTTTTAGCATGCTCATCCAATTAAGGAAACCATAACCAATGCTCTTCGTCTTAGTTCTAAAAAATGTACAAGGCGAAAGAAGGAAATGACCAAAAAACTATATATATATATATTTAGAATTCGATAAACAGTACATATAAATGTAAGAGATATACAAGACAGTAAAATGGACGTCATTGTCAATTTTATTGGACAATGTTTGTTTTATGGGTTTCATATCATCATTGCTGGATCTGTTATAACATAGTGATTTTAAATATCAATCTTAAATTTTCAACTAAGATTGAAATTCACAATATTTTGTAATTTTTTATGGAATTAATGTGTCAACTATTGAGTAAAGTTATACTACTAATGATACACGTTTGATAATGCCAGAATAAGGAGCATGATTCATAGATTCAGATTTCAGAGGCCGATCACATGAAGTGTCGATAAATTAGAACATAAACTATGATTATTCTTGGAAGAAGTCATTGCAATTAAGAAATCGGTTTTTGAAAGAAATCAATGCAAAATTACTTTTTTGAATCTAAAATTATCTAGAAAATAGCATTTTAATGCCACAAGAAAATGCATAACCCATCATCATCCAGGCAATATAGTAGAGATACTTTATAATAAGTGAAAAGAAAACAGATGTTTCAAACCAAAGAACGAGCAAGAAATAAACTAATTAACCTCTTTGAAGAGTTTGCTTCACTCAAGATGCACCTCAACGTCACCAAAAGAGATCTTTACTTGCAAATATTTGGGATTCTTTTCCATCAGTGGTACATCCAGCGCTAATGCAAATCCTAAAGATCTCCTTGATGGAACCACCAAGATCCTTGGCCATGGATCGAGGTCTCGAAATTCTCTCAATCTCGATGACATGTCAAGTGAAATGGTTCCCTAGTGTTTGATGTTCTTGACCTTCTTCCTGTCTCTCTTGGGCTCTTTCAAAGCGTTGGTGACCAGAGCCGAGGCAAGAAGAACACTGGAAACCTTGTCCTGATGATTTTGCACTCTAAGTTTGATGGTGACATAAAGGCCCTTCCTGTGACACCCCACGTCCGTTAATGTCACTCATAAGAGAATGCATCAAGTTTCATAAAGCGTTATAGGCAAACAAACACAGAACATTACAAGACAGATATAAAAGATAGCAGCGGAATTTTTTATTTAAAACGTATTTCATAACATTGTGGTCAAAAATATCACAAGTCTAGAACTACATAAAAACCGTTACAATAATATAAAGCTTCTATCTTGTGCCATCAGAGTACAAAAATACATAAAAGAAAAAGCATAATTCCCCAAAAGAGATAATGCCATAGTAGTAAAGATGAGAACTTGAGCAATACTTCAAAAGCAGCTCCTAGCAAGATGATAACCGTGTCCTAATTAAGCCTGTGTATACGCTTCCCTAATGATTACACTGCACTAATACTAGTATAACTAGAAATGAAATGATCCCAACAACTATAAGATGGTAGACCTAGGCATACTTTTGGTGAGAGGTTTTAACCCCATACAATCCACATGTAGCCCAATCCTAACAAGCTCCTAAACTTTACCAGAGTCTAGATATACCCTAACAACTACCCTAATCGATCGGCTACCTACTTCATAGATACCCTATGCCGACCCCACAATAGGAGGTATCACTTCCTAATGTGGCAACCCTTCGTTGATGTGCACAACCATATCTACTAGTGTCAGGGTCGTCTTATCCCCATTTACCTGGCCCATGCACGCACATGTCCCCGGTCGGTTTGCACCACCCACACCGTCCTCCACGTTTGGATCTCTTACAATCAGCCCAGTAAGCGTGTCCCGATTCCAACCTAGGGCGGAGCCCTCGTTCGATACCGTTATATGGGTTACTGACTGAAATGAGTCCTACACACATGATGATACAAGCTCTCCCCTTCTCTTGTATATCAACTAGGATTTCTGTAACACCCCGTATTTTCTATAAACATTAATGTAACAAATCAAAGTATACTTAATTTTTAAGAGAAGAACTAAGGGAAATGGGTCATGCCATTGCATTCGTCTTGGAATTCTGCTTGAGATAGATTCCGAGTTTGCGTAAATCGGACTTCGTATGAAGAAGTTATGGACTTCGGAAGTTTCAGCTCAAATTTAAAAACAGCTCGAACTGAATTCAAAATTCAAAACAGAACCCAGAAGCGGGCTGGGCGGGAAATTTCCCGCCCAGGACCCAGGTCGACCAGGGGGTCGACCTCCTCCTATAGGTTGACCTGGGGGTCGACCTGCCCAGTTTTTCCAGATCCGAGGCAGAATTCATTTTTATGTATCCGGACTGATTTCTGGACCAAATTCATGAGTTCTACGCTATATAAACGCCCCCAAACTTCACTTTCTCCACACAACTTCATTACGCCTATAGTCTACCTCAATCCTAATTGAAATAAATCTTATTCTCCGTTAAAACAAGTTGTAGTTCTTCATCAAATTGGAGATTCAAATCAAGATAAAGCTTCAAGTTAGACCATAGGCATTTCGCTTCAAGTAACGTCACTCTAATCATAGCAAATTGCCTTTTCTAAA
This sequence comes from Allium sativum, assembly GCA_030737875.1. NCBI lineage: Eukaryota > Viridiplantae > Streptophyta > Magnoliopsida > Asparagales > Amaryllidaceae > Allium > Allium sativum. The sequence goes on from CM060924.1 coordinate 902,275,346, forward strand.
CATATCACTATAAGTTCGGTTATTCCTTAGATTTGAACGTGTAATTGGAATTGTGAATGTAATGAATCAAAATATAGAACTATACCAATTTGCAAGTTAATTATCATTGATTCGTGCTTATGTCAAATCTAACGTTATCTATGCCTATGGATCTGATTCTCGATTGTGGCCTAGAACTTATTGTGGCTAATTGCCAATGACTATGATTATGGGACTTTTTCCTAAGACTATGACTATGAAACTGTTGCCCATGAAACTATCTCCTATGACTATGATCCGTGACAAAGAGACTATTACAATTGACTATGACTATAAGACTTTTGCCTATGACTCATAATTTTGAGGCTATTGCATATGATTCATGACTATGAGACTATTACCAAGATTTATGACTATGAGACTAGTGCCTATGACATTGATTAAGAAACTATTGTGATTAGTCTCCCATGACTATTGTGGTTAATTGCCTATAACTATTGTAGTCAGTGACTTATGCCTATTCCCATTTACCTATTAGGTTGTACTTCGAACTGGCATTATGTTAGACCAAATCAACAATGCTTTTTCCCTTAATTATGTTGGATCCCATTTTTTGGTGTGTAACTTGTCTAGTTTATTCCTATTCACTGTTATGTACATCAAACCCATTGGAACCATTATTTTTGTATTTGGTTCATTCTTGCATGGCTATTCTTTTATGTCAATTCCCGTGCTTATCCCCTATTCCTTGGTTTGATACTATTAGCATCATTTCATGAGTACTTAGAAACTTGTGAAATCATGTTATACGTACGATTATGGCGCGGGAATTTGGGCGTAGCTTAATTAAGTTAGTTTGGCATAATAAATATGTTGGCATAGTCTAAATTGGCTATAATAGTGAATGATTTACATGCATATTAGACTTGGGCATAAGTCGATAAATTTAATTGGCCGCAAAGGGTGTAATTGGCGTGTAAACCAAGTTTTGGACATAAACGGTAAACTAGAATATTAAATCTAGTTTTGACATGAACCGTAAATTGGAATATTAATCTAGATTGGGAATGAATTGTAAAATGGGAATATATAATTTAAAATTGGTATAAACTGCAAGTTGGGCTGATTGGTAGTTAAAACAAGTTTTGGGCATAGAATATAAATATGCAAATTTGCATGACAAATAAATATGATCTAGGCTAAATTGATTTATGGAAAAATTACATAAATAGTAAACATGTAAATTTAGTAAAAGACGAATATGCCTAACCCGAGGTTAGACTGAGTTATGGTGTAAAACTGCCCGGAACCGACAGGCACATCCAGTGACCACAACAATACCCGTCTAATGTGGGTGGTTAGTGCATCAAGCCTAAAAAGACCCGAGGTTAGACTGAGTTGTGTTGTAAACTTGCGCAGAACCGAACGGCACATCCAGTAACCATAACAATATCTGTCTAATGTGAGTGGTTGGTGCTTTAATTAATTAATTAAGGCTCATGAATATATCAAGCTAGAAATGGTGAGGTTAAGTAATTAGGGAAACAATTAACTGTAATAACATGTTAACTAGGCAAGTGGGTGAGGTTAAGTAAATTTAGAACTCTTAACCGTTGTAACATGTTTATTAAGCATATAATAGGGTTAAGTTAACTAAGGTAACACTTAACCAAAATATATAATGACATGTGGTGGGGTTAAGTAATACAAGAGGAAACCACTTAGCCAATTATATAACATGACGTATGGGAAGGGTTAAGTTAACACGAGAACGACACTTCACCAATATAACGTGATTTGAGTAGGGTCAAGTCAACACCAGATGGAAACACTTAACCAACATGACGTGACGGGTGGATGGGTTAAGTCAACTTAAATTGATTAATGATGCTTGACCAATATAACTTGATGAGTGAATGGGGTTATGTTAAATGGGAAATACTTAACCAATATAACCTGATGACTGAAGAGGGTTAAGTTAATAGATCACACTTAACCAATCCAACAAGGTAAGCGAGAAAGGTTAAGTTAATAAGAACCACTTAACCAACACGACTTGACGAGTAGGAGGTTAAGTACATATAGGGTTGGTGGGTAATATTAATAAATATAGGCCCACAAACTTAACCAACAGGAAACCCTAGTAACAGGGACCCATTTCAGCAGTAACCCACATAGATGTATCATGGTACCTTGAAACTAGGCAGGGTGGGGCACGATTACTGGGTTGATTATAAGTGGTCAAAGATGACGGCAGGGGGTACGTCTGTGTAGGTTCCGACGGTTTACGGGCGTGCACGTACTCCGGAGTTGGAAAAAGCAGGCACTGGGTACTAGTAGTTATACACTGTGCATCTTGAATCGTGTCGGGTAGCTATCATAAGGCTTGATACACCTTATGGTGGGGCCAGAGAGGGCCGATTGACATAGATACATCAGAAATTAATACAAGAAGGTAACATAATCCCTAGTTGGACCTAGGTCGCGTAAACCCTGAATCCGAAAAGTGTTCAATAGGTAGCATAAACCCTAGTGGCCCTGGGTAGCGTAAACTCTGGTTGAATCTAGTAAACACTCGATAGTAAACCCTATATTAGTCTAGGTAATAAACGGAATCCCCATAATAGATGTGCACCTGAAGGCAACCGCAAATACGGGGATTGGGATCATGTTATCATATGATCATAGATCACTAGTTTGGACACTAGTTAGGTAGTGCAGAGATATAGAAATCAGTATAAACGGGGTAGTTGCGAAGCAGAGAAAGAGTAGAAGCGCATTCAGTTTATCAGTACATTCAGTTTATCGGTACAATCAATTTATCTTGCCATATCCCATGCTTATCCCATATTATCTTGTAACTATGGTTTAGTCTTATGTTTAGTTTATTCATGTCATGACCCTTTTCCTCGTTTAAATACTAAGAATCGTTGGACTTACTAGATTTTATGTCTGACCTAGTTTGCTTTCGCCTCTTTTCTTTCGTTTCCCCCCAGGTAGTCCGGGAGGGAAAAGCTCAGCTCATTTTGGGGCCGTTACTCTCTCCGGGCTTGAAGATTCTTTGTCGCATTGCTTTGAACTCCATTTTCTACTGCTATGGCTGGCTCATGCTTTATTGGGGAATATCATTGCCAGTTTGTGCTTCTTATATATTAAACAAGACAGATGCTTTCTTGTAATAAGTATTAGTGTCGTAAAACAATCTTTGTACAAGCTATTTTATTCAATAAAGGTTATTTATCTTCCGTTGCTTTATTTGTATGTCTTGTAATTTTTCTGCATCTTATACTAAAAATGCCCCACCGAAGTTAAGGCATTCCCTTTGTGAGTGACCTTAACGGAAGTGGGGTGTTTCACTTGGTATCGGAGCTGAAGGTTACTGGATCAGATAATAAGATTTGAAAAATTATTTTCAAACGATTTTAAAAGAAGCATTTTCAGAAGAAATGTTTTGTTTTATAGGAATATTCCCCAAAGCCATATGAACTATCTTTTGATCCTCTGTTTGAGTCCTTGTTTCCTTCTTTCCTGAGTTTCCGGGGCTCCTGGCTTTCTGGGAGGTAACCTCATCGCGACATTTTTCCGTAGTCTTGATGAGACTACGACACTTGTCAGAGGGCAAATAAGTACCTAACTTCCATCTGTAGCCGTAATTTTCTTTCGAGCTTTGTAGGATTCTCCATGCGATGGAGGCAGCTTCCGAGAGACATGTCAACAAGTTACACAAGGGTGGCAAAGTTGAGAATGAGGGGGTTTGGCTAAGGAGCACAACACAAGGATGAAGAACCCATGGATATGGACTTGGTTCACAAAGGAGGGGAGGAAAGACAAGAGGATGTATCTTTATTTTGGTATAACGGGTCGTATAATTAAGGGCAAGGGCAAGAACAAGGGACAGGATTTTCCGAAAGGCGAGTACATGCTCTCACCACCAGCATACCTGAGAGAAAGAGGCAGTAAGATTTCGGTTGAAAGAGTTTTACCTTTTTGATTATCCTGTTAGTACTCCTTCTGATTTTAGAGCTTCACATCCGTATATATATATATATGCTTCCATAGTTGAGTCTCTGCACCCTAGATATTGTGTAGTAGAGGATCCCATTATAGTCTCGAATCAATTTGCTGGTTTGGCCCATCTATCTTTGACTTGTGAGGATTTGAAAATAGCTATATTTATGCTTATGTTTTTGGGCTATGGGTTGATTCTAGGCATTGATTGGTTAGCTAGTAATTATGAAACAAGGGTAGTTAGACTTTCGATTTTCCTCGAGAATACCCTTGAGATTTTGTACGATCCTGAGGGATCAGTTTGTCTTAGCTACCTAGAATAACTTTACTTATCTATCAACGATTTTCGATCCGTTGGGGTAGTCCATGAGTACGCAAGATATTTTGATTAGGGTAGGGGTTTTCCCCCTAAAAATTCAAGATAGGCTTCCGCATGTATCTAGATGACACTGCCAAGCCATTTATGAGATCAACGATAATTCTGGAGCAAGATTGGCAAGGATAGCCAAAGTCGGTAAAGTGCTCAATTGTTTGGTTGTTTTGTTAGTATCATCTCACATAGATCATCCAAATTCGAAGGAGGTATCACTTGGGTGCTTGTCGGATATTGGTTTAGGCCTTTGGGGCTTGTACGTGAGGGATGTCGAGTTCGACTAGGATGGTTTGAATGAGAAATAAATGGTTGGGGGGATGGCACCCTTAGTTAGACTGACCTTAAGAGAGGTAATAAGCACATAGTAACCATTAGCTTTTGGTCCCTCAGATTTGCAGCATGATGGATAAGCTAAGTAGAGAAGAGACCTCTAATCATCTTAGGTATATACACTTGGTATCGTGAAGTTAAATTAGTTAAGGTACAATGGAGTGAAGATCGAGAAGATGCACTTCGAAGACGGAAGACTAGTTACGCGCATCTTACCCTTTTTTGAGGGTATATCCTTCATTCCACTTTTTCTGTAAAAATCTATTTGCATGCTAGTCTTTAGCTTTCAAGTATATCCTCTCGATCCTATCCTCGATCTTAGGTAGAAGCCAATGGATGTAAACATGTGTTTGAGACATGTTATGTTTGGTGGATGCAAGTGGTTGCAAGTGTTTGCTAGTGGTTGCTCGTGGATGCATGTACGCACATTAGGCATTAGATCGGCTTAGTCACTTCCATATTGCATATGCATATATGTATTGGTTTATGGATTAAAACTTGATGTGTTATCATATGGATGTTGCATATGGATGAATGAATATGCACACATATAGTACTTACATGACTAGGGATAATTGCATACATGATGGACTCATGGCACTGACATAATTCGTATTAAGGAGGTCAACTGAATTAGTAGACCGCCTGATTTTACATTAGATAAGGACATGTACACACACTATGCATAGAATCATGAAGGCATTAGAAATTCTTTTAGGGACAATGGATGCCTTTGATTGAATGGTTGAGTAGATGGATGCAGGATGTTAGGATACATTCTTCTTAACTTGAAGATTTCGGGGACAAAATCCTTTAAGGAGGGGAGAATGTAACACCCCATATTTTCTGTAAATGTTAATGTAACAAATCAATGTATACTTAATTTTTAAGAGATGAATTAAGGGAAATGGGTGATTCCATTACGTTCGTCTTGGAATTCTGCTTGAGATATAGTCCGAGTTTGCGTGAATCGGACTTCGTATGAAGAAGTTATGGCCTTCGTAAGTTTTAGCTCAAATTCAAAAACAGCTCGAACTGAATTCAAAATTCAAAACAGAACCCAGAAGCGGGCTGGGCGGGAAATTTCCTACCCAGGACCCAGGTTGGCCAGGGGGTCGACCAGGGGGGCGACCTCCTATACGTCGACCTGCCCTGTTTTTCCTGATCCGAGGAAGAATTCATTTTTATGTATCCGAACTGATTTCTGGACCAAATTCATGAGTTCTACGCCATATAAACGCCCCCAAACTTCACTTTCTCCACACAACTTCGTTACGCCTATACTCTGCCTCAATCCTAATTAAAATAAATCTTATTCTCCATTAAAACAAGTTATAGTTCTTCTTCAAATTGGAGATTCAAATCAAGATAAAGCTTCAAGTTGGACCATAGGCATTCCGCTTCAAGTAACATCACTCGAATTATAGCAAATCGCCTTTTCTAAACCGATCACTGTAAGTTCGATTATTCCTTAAATTTGATCATGTAATTGGAATTGTGAATGTAATGAATCAAAATATAGAACTATAACAATTTGCAAGTTAATTATCTTTGATCCGTGCTTATATCAAATCTAACGTTATCCATGCCTTTGGATCTGATTCTCGATTGTGGCCTAGAACTTATTGTGGCTAATTGCCAATGACTATGATTATGGGACTTTTGCCTAAGACTATGACTATGAAACTGTTTCCCATGAAACTATCGCCTATGACTATGATCCGTGACAAAGAGACTATTACATATGACTATGACTACAAGACTGTTACCTATGACTATGACTATGATTCATATTTTTGAGACTATTGCTTATGATTCATGACTATGAGACTATTACCAAGATTTGTGACTATGAGACTATTGCCTATGACATTGATTAAGAAACTATTGTGATTAGTCTCCCATGACTATTGTGGTTAATTGCCTATAACTATTGTAGTCAGTGACTTATGCCTATTCCCATTTACCTATTAGGTTGTACTTCGAACTGGCATTATGTTAGACCAAATCACCTATGCATATTCCCTTAATTATGTTAGATCCCATTTTATGGGGGGTAACTTGTCTAGTTTATTCCTATTCACTGTTATGTACATCAAACCAATTGGAACCATTATTTTTGTATTTGGTTCATTCTTGCATGGCTATTCTTTTATGTCAATTCTCGTGCTTATCCCCTATTCCTTGCTTTGATACATTAGTATCATTTCATAAGTACTTAGAAATTTGTGAAATCATGTTATACGTACGATTACGGCGCGGGAATTTGGGCGTAGCTTAATTAAGTTAGTTTGGCATAATAAATATGTTGGCATAGTCTAAATTGGCTATAATAGTGAATGATTTACATGCATATTAGACTTGGGCATAAGTTGATAAATTTAATTGGCCGCAAAGGGCGTAATTGGCGTGTAAACCAAGTTTTGGACATAAACGTCGGTAAACTAGAATATTAAATCTAGTTTTGACATGAACCGTAAATTGGAATATTAATCTAGATTGGGCATGAATTGTAAAAAGGGAATATAAAATCTAAAATAGGTATAAACTGCAAGTTGGACTGATTGGTAGGTAAATCAAGTTTTGGGCATAGAATATAAATATGCAAATTTGCAATACAAATAAATATGATCTAGGCTAAATTGATTTACGGATAATTTACATAAATAGCAAATATGTAAATTTAGTAAAAGACGAATATGCCTAACCCGAGGTTAGACTGAGTTGTGGTGTAAAACTGCCCGGAACCGACCCGCACATCCAGTGACCACAACAATACCCATCTAATGTGGGTGGTTAGTGCATCAAGCCCAGAAAGACCCGAGGTTAGACTGAGTTGTGGTGTAAACCTGCCCAGAACCGACCGGCACATCCAATAACCACAACAATATCTGTCTAATGTGAGTGGTTGGTGCTTTAACAAATTAATTAAGGCTCATGAATTGATCAAGCTAGAAATGGTGAGGTTAAGTAATTAGGGAAACACTTAACCGTAATAACATGTTAACTAGGCAAGTGGGTGAGGTTAAGTAAATTTAGAACACTTAACCGTTGTAACATGTTAATTAAGAAGACGATAGGGTTAAGTTAACTAATGTAACACTTAACCAAAATATATAATGACATTTGGTGGGGCTAAGTAATACAAGAGGAAAACACTTAGCCAATTATATAACATGATGTATGGGAAGGGTTAAGTTAACACGAGAACGACACTTAACCAATATAACATGATTTGAGGTAGGGTCAAGTCAACACCAGAAGGAAACACTTAACCAACATGACGTGACGGGTGGATGGGTTAAGTCAACTTAAATTGATTAATGACACTTGACCAATATAACTTGACGAGCGAATGGGGTTAAGTTAAATGGGAAATACTTAACCAATATAACCTGATGACTGAAGAGGGTTAAGTTAATAGATCACACTTAACCAATCCAATAAGGTAAGCGAGAAAGGTTAAGTTAATAAGAACCACTTAACCAACACGACTTGACGAGTAGGAGGTTAAGTACATATCGAGTTGGTGGGTAATATTAGTAAATATTGGCCCACAGAACTTAACCATTAGATAAACATGCTTGAATCGGTGGGAAGGTTAAGTACACATCGGGTTGGTGGGTAATATTAGTAAATATAGGCCCATAAACTTAACCAGCAGGAAACCCTTGTAACGGGGACCCATTTCAGCAGTAACCCACATGGATGTATCATGGTACCCTGAAACTAGGCAGGGTGGGGGACGATTACTGGGCTGATTATAAGCGGTCAAAGATAACGGTAGGGGGGTATGTCAGTGTAGGTTCCGACGGTTAACGGGCATGCACGTACTCCGGAGTGGGAAAAAGCAAGCACTGGGTAGCAGTAGTTATACACTGTGCATCTTGAATCGTGTCGGTTCGCTATCATAAGGCTTAATACACCTTATGATGGGGCCAGCAAAGAGTATCTACAAGCAAGAGAGGGCCGACTGACACTGACACATGAAAAGTTAATACAAGAAGGTAACATAATCCCTAGTTGGAACTAGGTCGCGTAAACCCTGAATCCGAGAAGCGTTCAATAGGTATCATAAACCCCATTGTCCCTGGGTAGCGTAAACTCTGGTTGAATCTAGTAAGCACTCGATAGTAAACCCTAGATTATATCTAGGTAATAAACGGAATCCCCATAATAGATGTACACCTGAAGGCAACCGCAAATACGGGGATTGGGATCACGTTATCATATGATCATAGATCACTAGTTTGGACACCAGTTAGGTAGTGCAGAGATATAGAAATCATTATAATCAGGGTAGTTGCGAAGTAGAGAAGGAGTAGAAGCGCAATCAGTTTATCAGTACATTCAATTCATTGGTACATTCAGTTTATCTTGCCATATCCCATGCTTATCCCATATTATCTTGTTACTATGGTTTAGTCTTATATTTAGTTTATTCATGTCATGACCCTTTTCATCATTTAAATACTAAGAATCACTGGACTTACCAGACTTTATGTCTGACCTAGTTTTCTTTTGCCTCTTTTCTTCCGTTTCACCCCAGGTAGTCAGGGAGGGAAAAGCTCAACTCATTTTCTTGCCGTTACTCTCTCCGAGCTTGAAGATTCTTTGGCGCATTGCTTTGAACTCCATTTTCTACTGCTATGGCTGGTTCATGCTTTATTGGGGAATATCATTGTCAGTTTGTGCTTCTTATATATTAAATAAGACAGATGCTTTCTTGTAATAAGTATTGGTGTTGTAAAACAATCTTTGTACAAGCTGTTTTAATCAATAAAGGTTATTTATCTTCCGCTGCATTATTTGTTTGTCTTGTAATTTTTCTGCATCTTATACTAAAAATGCTCCACCGAAGTTAAGGCATTCCCTTTGTTAGTGACCTTAACGGAGGCGGGGTGTTTCAATTTCCATAGGTTATGTATACCTAGTGGTGTTTTTAATTACATAACCCCCTTAGGTTAAGTTTGTGGGCCTATATATATATATTACCTTACCCCCCTCAGATTTATTTAACCCACCCACTATCCAAACAATTTTTACTTAACCCCTATTCAAGTTTATGTTCATACAATCCCTATGGATTCAACTAGGTTAAGTATTCAAATTTATTACCATATATTCATTTATGGTTACAATATGCTAGACCTCCCACATAAAGCCGACAATTTTTGGATGTTGGACATGCCGGGCGGGTTCGAGCAGACACTTATTCCACAAATCGGGCTTAAGCTCATGTCTTAGCACGTATTCTATTTGTGCACCTAGACCCCTCACATTAGATTCACCACTTGGGGTCGTTGGATATGCCGGACGATTCCAGGCAGACTTCCACCACAAGTGTAATCTAACCTCGTGTTTAGGCGCAGTTACAGTTCTAATTACTGTAACCCTAGGCATTTCATTATTAGCCAATTTTTACCTATATCGTTATAGGTTTTCATGCCCCTTTTCCCCTAGTTATGTTCATAATGAATTATATGCCTAAAATTCATATACATAAACATTATTCAAGTTATGCCAAATTCCCCCTTTTACAAATTATGCCCAAATTCCCAATTTACAACTTATGCCCAATTTCAATGTTTTTCCCCTCGTTCCCTATTTAACGCGTTCTCTTATTTCAACGACATGCCTAGGCTCGAAAGTAGCCTTGCTATATAAAATAAATGGGAAAAGGGTGAAGAGAAGATGACAGAAATGACTATTCTAACAAAATTGACATAAACATATAATGGCATAATGTTAAGATGGACATATAAGAACGAATCTGGTGAACTTATGATAATAAAATTGGTTCTAACATAGTAGGGATGTCATAATATGCATGTTTAGATCTAAACAAGGATTTAGATGTCCAACTAATGACAGATCCAAATTAACCACAAACATGATGGGTACAAGATGATCTAAATAGTGAAGTAGATCTATAATCAAAAGTATATCTGACATGATAAAGGTTAAGATCCAAGTCATAGTTAATTCAGAATACCATGGATTCAAAAATTACAACAGATCTTGTATGATTCAGTCATAAGGATGGATCCAAATTACAGTCATATCATGTTTTACTTTTAATTATTTAAATCTAAAGGTAACTTAAACTCACAGTGTTCGGATCTAGAAAGGTATAAGAAGAATAGTAGAGGTTGAATCATGGATCCATGCTTGAAACTCTAAACTTGATTGCAGGAGAAGAAAAAGATTTGATTCAGTCCAGGCACCGACAACATTTAGCCTCCATTGATTTTAATGTGAGAAAACTAGAGAAATGAGGCTATATTTATAGCTGCTAGCCCCCAGAACCGACCTACCACGTCAGCCCAAGGGGGGTCGCCCATGGGTCGACACCCCCTTAAGGGGTCGACCAAGGAATCGGCACCCCCCCTCATGGGGTCGACACCCCTCAGGTGAGAATTTTCCGCTCTCTGAAATTTCGATTTTCGAACTGAAATTCAATTTTCTGAATTAATTATATATATATGTATATGTTTAATTATCTTGCGCATATAAAAACTTCAAACCTTCATAACCTCTTCATACTATGTTCGTTTTACGCAAACTAAATGTCTGTCTTGACCAGAATTTCGAGATGGATGCAACGGCGCAGTCCATTTCCCTTAATTTTGAATATTAAATTAATTATTATTTAATTTATCCTCTTTTAGTGTTATTAAAGTTACGGGGTGTTACGCTTCCAGTCTTTAGCAGTTTCTTTGTGATATCCTCTCTGTTTCTCTTAGGAGATAGACATACGGGATAGATTTTAGGAGCGAGAAAACTAGAAGTCCCAACCTTATCGCTGGTTACATGGCATATACTTCGACTACCTAAGAAGGATCGAACTTTTGGTGGCATTTTTCATAGCTAGGGTTTCGAATTGTTAAAGGAAGATGAAGGCGGCTACCAATAAACAATCTCTTGTTTCAGCGATCGATGAAGGAAAATAGCCTGAATAAGCATTAGATGTTGGAAAGTAGGGCTAAGCATATTAATTTACCTTTTGGCCCAGGAACATTCAGCCAGTTTCAAATTGAACACATTCTTCTATGTGTTGGAAGAAATAATTATTGATATATATTTTCAGTGATACATTTCTTTATAGCAAGACTTATTTTTGTGATTTTTCTATAACACAATTAAGTGTTGGAAACTAGAGAAAATTGTTACAAAATGAATTTATGGTCTAGAGATGGTTGGGATCTGCAATCATACAAAAGCATATACAATCAAAGGGTCAATTGTTCTAGATTTATGACAAACGTAACCTAATGGGTGTGACCCACATTGCACTACTACATATCCCATGTTTATGTCATTCCCAATTGACGAGGCCAGAGGGTACGTCACTTTTCCTTTCTTTAGCAGATTTCACCTTGAATTTTCATTGCCTTCCAGTGATAATGTACCGATAACATTCATCCATACAAGTCGTTAATGAATAGGTCGAATAAAAGGCATTACCGCCACAACATTTATAGGAGTAGAAACAAGCAAACCTTGCACTCAAAGTTAGTTTTTATTTCTTCATCATCAATAGATATGACACTCTTTGCTCTGTCAGATCAGAGTAGTTTTTTGATAACTTGATCCGACCCTAGTCTCTTCGAAACAACTTTCGATAATTTCCCGTAAACTCAACTTCAGTTCTTGTAACAACCCATATTTTTTGACTAATTTAAATTTTATTTTTAATTGATTTTCATAGAAATTAAATATTTTAAATGAATTATTTTGAGAATTAATGATTTAAAATTTATTTTAATCAAGGTTTGAACATATAAATTAAAAATTTAATTAAACCGAACTTAGAATGGTGCGGTAGTTTGAAAATTTGATTTGAAACTTTGAATAAATGTATATAATTTAATATAAATCAGAATTTGATAAAACAAGGAACGTTGGAATACTTTGAATTGTAATTTTCTAGCGAATGTAAGAAATTGAGATTTCACTTTATAAGTTGTAAGTTATATCTAAATTAAAATTTAGAATAGTCGCTATGGAATTTATATATATTTTAATATTATATGTGGCCCTTAAAAATAACCATTTTGTAAACGACTTCCGTTTTCATTGAAACCACTTCCATTGTGTTCAAAATGTTGTTTGTGACTTTTAAAACTATAAACATCGACACCTTTGGAGTTGGAGAAATTTGGTTTCATTGGATGTATGACCAAAATATCACTTTTTAGATATGGACGAATTTGAACTCGAAACCACTTCCATTGAGTTCGAAATGTCATTTGCATGTTCAAAGACAACAAACTTCGATATATTCCGAGCTTTAGAGATTTGGCGCCTTGGTTGGGTCTTGGTTTGACTAAACCTAGCCCACTACATATAACCAATTGAACTGCTCTTCTCTTCATTCATTCCAACACTTAGAGAAAAATAGAAATGGGGATTGAGAAAGTGAAATAGAAATTCCTAAGCTAGGGTTCTTGATTCCAAGCACAAATCAAGTGCTAATTTAGAGAGACAACTTGGGTAAGCTTCTCCATCTTCTCCAACTCCATTCCTCTTCAATTTCTTATGATTTTCTAAACCTAACTTCTAGGAAATTTGTGCATTCATGTTTATATTGAACATTCTTAAGAAATATTGGAAGAAAGGTTGTTCTAGCTTGTCATTGGATCAGTTTCTTGCTTCTAACCATCAAAGGTGAGTTCTTCATGAGTTATTCATGAAATCACATCTATGCCACAAGCTATTAGCTTGTAAAAGTGTAATTTAGTGTTCATTTGGGTTTACATATGCATATGAATTGGTTATACTTTCCGGTTCATTAGTTTATGTTCCATTGAATTGAAATTTATGATTAGAATTGTTCACACAATATATCACAATCTAATTCATAAGCTACAAGTTGATTTGGCGATATTGTGAAGCTCCGTTGCTACCCTGACAAAGTTCTAAGTCTTCTCCAGTCGCTTGAATCATATTTGATAGCTTAGGTTAGAAAATTTGCCCATTTTGGAATTATAATAAAAAAATCATTACAAATATCTTGTATGAATGTTTGTGCATGTGAGTTTGGTGTTATGAGCTACCTCAGTGAGTTATAGAACCCTCATTTGCATGTACATAACATCATAGGCCTTCGGGTAGTTGTCGATATCATTTTATGCTTGTTATCTAGGCAAATTGTGCTTTGATTCAGGATTCAGACTTATGAATATTTTGGGTCAGACGTCTGACCTGCTTCAAATAATTATGAAAACAAGCAGAGCAATTCAAAAGTATGAAATTTTTAATTCAGACCTCTGGTCAAAAAAATTCAAACATCTGAAATAGCACAAATTGAACTAAATCCTTGTTGGTTCATAAAAAAGGAAATTCAGACGTCTGAATTTAGGTCAAACATCTGAATCCTATTTTTGGACTGTTGACCAGTGGAGACCATGGTCAATAGTTTAGGTCCATCCAGGATCTTTCCCAGCCGAATTTCAGCCTATTTCGCTTTTGTTTGTGACTTTTCAGTTTCACTAATTCATAGATTTCAGTAGCCCGATTCTTACAAATTCGTTTTATAAATCATCAATTAAAGAATGACGGAGTGGAAACCAATGGTGAGAACTCTCTCAATCAAGTATTTTTATACAGTTATGTATTTTTATAACTGAATATATATTGTTTGTTTGTGATTGCAATGTTGTTTAGTGGTTGATGATTGGTTACTGTTTTAATGTTATTATCATCATACGGTGAACATATGTGTGATGCTAAAAATAAACACTTATATTATGAATTCTCGGATGACAAATTACCCACCCATCTTAAAATAAAGGATAAATTCACAAGGATTGTGATGTAAACCCTACACGGGTATTAGGACGACAATTTTACACCTCGCCTAAGTGTATAAATAATAATATTAGTTTGATGGTTGAAACCCACATGGGTCTGGGGATGATTATAACTTCACACATCTCCCTTATGTTTAGTTAATAGTCAACCGATTGACTGACTGATTGTTATAAGCATTATTTAATTGTTTAATGCTTATACAATTGCAAATTGCACTCTGGATGTGAATTGAATGTTTAATAGTTGTTTATCACTATTTTTGAATACATGCGATTTATGAAATCAATATAAATAAAATTATATGGTAATTGACTGAGTCTGATTCCAATTCAGAAATAACGAATATTTAAAAATAATATTCAGTTAAAAATCAAAACGTGACCTTGATGTACGATTTTGGATGGACACGAAAATATTGAAATAAACCAAGTTTGAAAAGGATAAAAGATATTTTTATCTGAATGAAATGGTTAACAACTAGAATAAAGAATTTATTGGGTTTAATATAACAAGAATATTTCCAACGTATGACTTGGAAAGGGTTTGAATGGAAATAATCTTCATAATATTTCGATACTGGATTTCATGATTATACAGATATTGTTGACGAATTTGGAAGATATAGATATCGTTATTCCCAATATGATATATGTTGGTTTCAGAATTTGATATTGAATATAAATCGATATGATTTCTATTCAAAGCCTTGTATTTAATATCAAATTGGATTTTGGGTTTGTCATGATGGTACCTTTAATAATACTGTTCTTAAACCCAGCTGAGAATAGATTAAATATTTTCATTAAGATTTATTGAGATTTTCCAATTAGTGAATAAAATTGGAATTAAATGAAAGCGATTTTGGGTTCTTCATGAGCGATGTTTTAAATGACGTTAGTTCTTAAACCCAATTAACAGTGAAGTTATGATTTGGAATTTTTAATCTTTTAATTAAGATTAATGGAATTTTATAAAGTAAAGTTTTTCCAAATTAATACATTAAATTGGAATTGAGTTGAATTTGATTTCATGATAATCGAAATGAGCTTCTGTGAAGGAAGGCGTTTACTATTTATGGAATTTAAAAGGCCTTGCCATTATTCCACTTATAGTATTAGTCTGATACGGAAATTTATATCGATTATATATTATTATGAGGTCCAGTTTAATGTAAAATGATTTTGGGCTTATCGTGAAATCTGTTTTAAATGACAATGGTTCTTTAACCCAAGTAAAGATAGGAATTATTTCCTAAATTTGAATAATCATTAGTTAATGATTTTTGAGATTAAAACTAAGTGGAGTTTTAATGAATCTTTAATTAGACTGAAATGTGACTAAGGTAATTAAATTTACCGAATTCAAGAAATGATCGAGATATGAAGTACCGCCAGTTTTACCCCATGCGATAGTTAAATCTTTAATAAGATTTGAAACGTGAAATGGTAATTAATTTTGCCGATAACCCAGTGTGTGTTTGATATGGAGCACAACCAGTTTTGCTGCATTGGATGAATAGGTTGGGATTAGGTTAATAAAATGAATGATTACATCGGCATGGCTCGCTAATCCCGACTAGTTGAAAAACCTTAATTTGTTTTAAGTTGAGAAAAGATATTAAAAATCTTTTAAAATGATTTCCAAGAAGATTTGAGTAAAAGAATATTCTGGATTGGAATGTGTCGTATGATATGTTTCTACAACACTTGATTATAAGATACACGAGTTATTCAGAAAGACCAGGTTTAACCCATTCTGAATAACTTTTACGGCGATTAAAAGTCGAAAATATGAAGACAATGGTTGAAGAGAGGAGATCTTCGCATTGTATGGATGATTACTGATGTCTTGATTGGGCTGTACACCCAAGACGAAGTAATAAGTGATGATCGTCCAGACGTACTTGGAGATCGATCGGATATGAGAGGGCCTCTCTCCTGTATTGGACATTTGTGATGAGGAATAAGGTGCCTCCGGTTTCGTTCAGACCCAGAACGGACTTGTGAATGAATTATGTCTGACATTGTATTTCATTCGGTATTGATTGATTTCTATTAAATATGTATCTGTTTGGTGGCAGAAAATTTATTCTCTTGCTTGACACCCTTCGCTGAGACATATGAGCTTAGAGGTTATATATTGATAGATATTAGTTGTATGGCATGAATTGACAATGTGGCATGTTAAGATGCAAATGATCAAGGCTTTTGTTGGAAAGCAAGGCCTTGTGGATGATGATCAAAGCATGACTTTAAGTAGCATAGCTTTGTGTATAGCGTTAATTCGTGAGTCTCACACCCCGGTATGAGTCAAAAACGAGATGAGGACCTCAGAGAGGACATGCGTTTCTTTCTAACTAGAAGTGGTGTCATGGTATGGAGCCCAAACATTTTTAATTATGTGGATGATGGATTGCGAGGCGCCTCGGATATTGAGCCGACTAAAAGGCTCAAGTGATATGTCCATAGGACCGAGAAACGTATTGTTCAGAAATTACTAATCCTTAAAAGTAAGGGAGGACAATCCCTGATGCAAACTAGGGGCTCACTAGCGTTTGAGTCCTGAGGCATTTTCTAGAGTGTCTCGAAACTGCAGAGGAAGATTCCTTGCCTCGACTCATAGATGGAATCCAATTTCGAATACACGACTTTGCGGTTTTAGTTGTAAACCTATGTACGGCGACGTAATATACGGTACCTATTCCGTCTATGATTGACACATTTATCTTTGAAGTTGCTTATGCACTTATAGTAATATCAAAATGATTTGTTTTAAAGCGTATCAAGCATGTGTGGCTATTATAATGTAAAAATCTATCCTCCGGCTTGTGTTGCATTGTGTGATGGGACCTGAGTCTTATAATAGCTTCATTTTTCAAAAAGATAGCGTTGTTTATAAATTGTTTTATTTAGAGTATTCATGGGAGTAATCCGGTTCCGTGACATACAGCGTGATCCCTTGATGTACCCTATTTTAAAGTAAAAGTTTAATAACTGTTTTGAGTTCTCACACCAGTCCCATGAAATACCTGGAGTTTATTGTTTCAACCTAAGCTCTAGGTGCCTATGTTTTCCACAAGGGCAGCTAATAGTTTTGGTTTTGCAGATTTCTATTTAGAAGGATCCTGATTTACAACTAGAGCTATATTCAGAAAGCTCTGTATCCGTTTATTTCTTCTAGTTGTGGTAGTTGATATTTTCTGCTGCACATTATGTTTATATATTTAAATGTAAACTATTAACCTTTGATATTGTATTTTTGCTGTGTAATATTTATTTCATGCTCTGATGTCCTGTACTTTGATGTAAATTGTCGTAATAGTAATGAAATGTTCTCATGTTTGTATTTTGATGCGTGATGTTCTCATTACAATCCGCGTTCTACTATCTCTTCGGAGGTCGGGCGAATTGAGGGCATAAAAGTTTGGTTTTGGAGCTTTGGTTTACAAAGCTCGCAAACAAGATGCATTAGAACCAAATGAGAGTATTCATGAGAGATAGAATTAGTAATATCATATAAGAATGACTCGTTGGAGATAGGGTTAGTAATACCCTAGAATGAGTTTGAAGAGTTTTTATTTAAAAAACGAATTTAGTTTTGAAAATTATATCTTATTATACGTATTTGAGTATTTTATTTAATATTGATTTTGGACTATCGAGTATAAGAAAAATTTGCATATACGCGTCATGAACGTATATCTGAAGTATCAGATATACTAAGTAGATATAAAATCACACTCTAGTTGCCCAAAGATGACTCTGATGATAACGATCACATCATTAGTATTTATATTTGAGTCTCTAAAGTGGGATATCTATATATTTCCAATTGACTGCTGTGAGAACCAAAACTTAGTTAGGGTTTATGTTGTGATTTGGAAATGAAATATGATTTTTGAGTATATGTAAAAAAGATATATGTTTGAAATGCTAATTAGCTAGTTGGTTGCTGGTTGTGATGGATGATAATTAGTTTGACTAATTAAAATATTGGAATAACAAGACCAATTTGAAAACGAAAGGTAAATTAAGCCAAATCGAATCCAATATTGTACTGAATTGAAAATGGATTGGAATCAGATACATACACATGTATATATATATATATATATATATATATATATATTGAATAGATCATAGCATGGAAGCTAAGAAGAGGAATACAATTGTATGCCCGACAAATAGGTACATATTTACTAAATTGATTGGGTTTGATGATTATATGAGCCGCTTGGCTTTTGGATTTTCTTTCGATATATGAGTGCCTGTAGAGGCCATTTGTAGTTGTACCGATCAACCCGTACAAAGATGGTCATGACGATTTTTTTTGAAAATTTAGGCGTTAGCGAAATTTTGAGAAATTAGAAAGTTCTTAGGAACTGAAAAGTTGAAGAACTTGATTCAAGCGAAGGTTGAGTTGGTTAAGTAAACGAACTTTAGTTCCTTCTTCCTTTTCGAGGATAAAAAGATTTTAAGTGGAGGAGATTGTAATAACCCATATTTTAGGAACCAATTTAAAATTTATTTTTAATTGATTTTCACAGTAATTCAATATTTTAGATGAATTATTTTAAGAATTAACGATTTAAAATTTATTTTAATAAAAGTTAGAACATATAAATTTGAAATTTAATTAAAACGAACTCGGAATGGCGCGGTAGTTTGAAAATTTGATTTTAATGTATAGAATTCAATATAAATCAAAATTTGATAAACAAGAAACGTCGAAATACTTTGAATTGTATAGCGAATGTAAGAAATTGAGATTTCACTTTATAAGTTGTAAGTTATGTCTAAGTTAAAATTTAGAATAGTCTGGGTAAGGCACCCCTTGGAGGGGAGGGGGTGAGTGTGAGCCTTTATCCGCGTCCAAATCAGATGGGGCCATGGTAAAGCATCAAAAACCCTTATCTGCGCCTACGATGGCCAGGTTAAGGCACCCTTTGGAGGGGTGTTGTAACTCCCCGTGAAAGACATAAACATTAACAATAAATCAAAATAAATTATTTAGTAATAAGGCTGGAAAAATGAGATTTTGCAGCTTTAAAAATTTGGCTACAAAAATCTTTTATTTGGATTTGTGACGAAATTCCGAATCATCTACATATATAATATGTTGAAAATGGTGAAAGGACGAAGAAGTTACAAGCAAATGAAATTGGATAGTAAAACGCAGAAATAAATAAAAAATATAAACAGACAAGTAATATATATCCAAAATATATTAAAATAAATAAGGGATAATTCGAATTTCAAAATAAGGATAAGATAATGGGGACAGTGAATACTGTAAGGAAAGAGATAAGCAACAAAAGTAACATATTATTTAATTAAACATCTCAGCGCCATATACGTTCATCGGGCGATTCAACGACCAGGAGGTCGACCACCCCTTAGAAGGGGTATCGACCGCCGGTCGACTGCCTGGCAGCTGAGAGGCCCAATGAATCTATGTTTGGTTAGGGTTCTCTGAGGGAATATATATAAATGTATGGCCAAGATTACATCTGAATAATCTAACGACTAATGCTTGCACAAGCGACTATATATAATCCCTCAAACCTCGCAATAAAACCTAGCCACTCTCTTATTGGTACCTCCTTATTATCCTTCTGCCATTGTTGAATTGCAGAAAGGTTTCCTCTAACCTTCATTCTTCTCTTTTCTTTAATTTAAATTCATATAGATTTTAGTATGAATTCTGGAATTTAGTTTGTATATGCATAAAATTCTAAAGATGATTCTAACATATATATTAGGAGGATTGGAGCATGTTTATCACGAAGACTGAACGCAAATATGAATCTACAACAAGATTCCTATTTGTTCTACCTTATGGATGTGTGAGTGGGATATTGTGTTCTTAGGCATATTCTATTTTTTAGTAGATTAACTTGTTGATGGTCATGCCTAAAAGTATTTGGCAACGATAACATCAATACAAAAACCCCCAAATCCTCTTTTTTATGTTTTGCGTGAGAATTGTCAATTTATTATTATTAGGTTTGTGGTTCTTGATCTTAGTCTTAACATTAAATTGAGGATGAAAAGAGATGTTGTGTTTCTACTTTGTGTAACTCACACTTATGTAAACATTTGGTTGTAACCTAAAAGGGTTTAAATTTGGTTTGTTCCATGATTTGATTAGGTTTGGGTTCCATTTGAATCAAAACGTATTCATACTTGAAATACATAAAATGTAAATGTTTTTATGTGCAATACACCAAAAGGGGCAAACTAAATAAAGTGGATGTGACGGCCCGCCCCGCACCAACCGACATTTACTCCAAAAGTGCGCTGTACACATGTCCAATTGGCACGGAACGGGTCATCAGAAGGAAAAAGGGAGAAGGAAATGAACATATAAGGAACCTGTAGAATGTCTCACAGCGCATAGAATAAAATATAATAATAACATACTTGACATAAAACAGGAGAGACAGTGCATAAGCTGAAAATCAGAACTAAACATCATAGCAGCGGAAATCCAAAATACAGCTTATTATAACTTTTCAACTGTCTCAAACCAAAGTAAGATAAATGAGGTACACTACTAATGCCCAAGTAGCGACCACCAACGACACAGGGAGAATGTGTATATATATATAATACGTGGAAGCCTCCTGCCCGCCTCCGAATCAGCTACTTGCGCATCACCAGCTAACTTGTCTCTAGTCTGCTCGTGTGAGCACCCAGAGTAATAAGAGGAGACATAAAACTCTGGGTCAAACATAAAGCCTGGTATGAGCGATAAGCATCTAAAGTGAACAATAACAGGTAGACTAAAACATACCTGAACCTGGACCGGCAACCAAAGAGTTAGCACTACATACTGTACAACACTCTAAGGTATCATATCAAACAGTGTAAAGATACGGAGGTGGGGGAGGTGTGTATGTCATAGGGATGGCAAACAATCAAACATAGCATCCATCCTCACATCTCTCACTCGGTGCATAAAGCATACAACATTCACCACTTCGATCACCCAACATTCCTTGCTACGATCACTTTGCCCCATGAAGTCATAAATGGCTTCACTGCACTGATAACATAGCCACAAATTCCTCGCTATGTCCACTTGCCCCATGGAGTTATTCACCCCATCTGCGCTGGCTCATAGCCTTACCAATCCTTACTATGTCCACTTGCCCCATGGAGTTATTCACCCCATCTGCGCTGGCTCATAGTCTTACTACGCATCACCTTGCCCCTCAGGTCATAATGACCCTACTGCACTGATAACGTAGTCTTGCTACCATCACCTTGCCCCTCAGGTCATAATGACCCTACTGCACTGATAAGTAGACCATCATTCCTTTTAGTGGTGAATCGAAGTTATGAACGTCGACAACTCCTTAGCACACGTCCCGCAGCAAAGTCCAACCATGAAGTGAACTCGTTGGTTCCTAACTGGTTCCGGGATCCTGAGCTCTAACTTCCCCTATTGGACTACCTTTGCATCTCGGGTTATTGGTCAATACTGGGTCGGGTCGGGTTCTTCCTCAGGTCATCGGTTCGGGTCGGTGTTCTTTATCCGTTCGGGTTGGGTCCCCCTTCTGATGCGGTTCGGGTCGGCATTCCTCTGGGTTCGAGTCAGCTGCTTTTTCTTCTTTGGGTCGGGTCGGTGCTTCCTTTCGGGTCGGGTCGGGTCCTTCCTGGTTCGTGCTTTCGATCCGTCTTCATGCTCCCCTTCATATGCTCCTATCCGATCCGCTTTCTTGCTCCTGCTCTGATTCGCCTTTGTTTTTCCGATCCGATCCGTCCTCTTCGATCCGATCCGTCCTTCTCGATCCGATCCGCTTTTCTCTATCCGATCCGATCCCAGTTCAGCTAGCGTGGCCTTCCTTTTTGCCACTTTTCCTAAGTGTTGGGTTTCGATCCGATCAGATTCTTTGCTCAGTTCCACATATCCGATCCGAGCCCCCTTATCCGATCCGATCCGAACCCTGCACTGTTTTCTGAAACTGTTCCAGCAAGGGTTTACGTCATTCGACGACGTTTTCGACCATTCTAACTATTGAAATCAATCACAAAGCATTTCATACAGTCATAGCAACATGCATAATCAACCACAAACATCAATATCATAGGTTAAAATGGATCAAACATACCCAAAATCCCATATTTCCCCTGAAGCATGTTTAGGTGAAACTATTGATAGGCTTAGCAAAATTTAACCAAATTAACCCAAATTCATATCAGAGGTCTAAAACATCATTTAGGAATTTATGAACATTTTTCCCTAATTTTATCATGCTTAAATTCGCTAATTAGCACTAATCACCCCTAATTAGCCATAATTAGTGTAAAACTATGCAAATCACTCACCTTAGCCACAAAATAAACAAAGATCTGAAATAATTCTCTGATTTGATGTGAATCTCAATGCCAACAGCAGCTCCTATGTTGATTTGGTGAAGATCTTCCTTGATTAGGGGTTGCTAAGCTTAATCCTTGACCAAAAGATGATTTGGAGGTGATTTAGAGGTTAGAGGCCATTTTTAGGGATCCTTGGTGATAAGTGGAGGCTAGAAAACTGAAATGGAATGATTCTCCATCTCATTTCAGCCCTCCCATAACCCTAATCCCGAAATGGGTTATGGGCCTACTTGCTAATCACCCGATTTGGCCCGGTTAAGCAGTTTTTCACCCTCCAAACCTTGTTTCAGCCATATCTCCCAAACGGTAAGTCCGTTTGGCTAATGCGACCACTCTACGGAAAGAGAAACCATCAAACGAATCAAATGGAAGTGGTTTCAGGTCAAAATTCCTTTCCAATCAAAAGTTATGGCCAAAACAGTACCAACTAGGGGCAAAATGGTCATTTAAAAAAAATCGACAAAAATCATAAGCATGGGAAATGACTCTAATAGATGTTTCCCAAAGTTACATGACCATACGACTTCACATGGGAAAGAAATAAATATTCTACGATCCTATGATGTGTAGAATACGGGTCATTACACTCTCCCCCCCTTAAGAAATTTCGCCCCCGAAATTCCCTAATCCAAACATACACAAAGGTTCCCGCATGCCTTTCAATCATAAAACAACAATCAAACATGCAAACAAGCAAAGCAAGTCTATCCTAGCATGCGGAAAACTAAATCGAAAAGTAAATCTTAACAGGCAAAGAGTTCTGGATAAGCCTTCCTAATGCTCTCCTCTGTCTCCCAAGTACAATCATTCTCGTTCTCGCCCCACTGAACCTTGACTAGCTTCACCGACTTCCTTCGAAGTTGCTTCGTATCGTGCCCCACAATACGAATCGGCTTGCGGTTCCCAACCGCCTCGGGTTCTACTTCGAAGTCCTCTAACTGATCAGGTGAAATAGTCACATCTGAGTCGTGAATGAACTTCCTTAGTTGGGAAACATGAAATACATTGTGAACTCCTGCCATCTTCTCTGGTAAGTCAACTCTATACGCCAAATTCCCGACTAGTTCAAGAACAGGGAATGGCCCAACAAATCTTGGTGCCAACTTGCCTCTCCTGCCAAATCGTATCACGCTCTTCAACGGAGAGATCTTGACAAACACCAAGTCACCAACGGAGAATTTCAAGTCTCTTCTCCTCTTATCGGCGTAACTCTTCTGTCTATCTTGGGCAGCTTTCATTCATTGCTGAATGACCTTAATCTTATCGGAAGTTTCTCTCACCACATCTGGTCCAAGCACAAACTTCTCGCCAGTCTCTATCCAACATGATGGTGAGTTGCACGGTCTTCCGTACAAAGCTTCATATGGAGCCATACCGATACTGGATTGGTAGCTATTATTATATGCAAACTCTACTAGATGCAATTGATCATCCCATGATCCACCAAAATCCAATATACAAGCTCTCAAGAGATCTTCCAATATACGATTCACCCTCTCCGTCTGACCGTCGGTCTGAGGATGATATGCGGTACTGAGATGTAATCCTGACCCTAGAGCCTCTTGTAAGCTCTTCCAAAACCCACTAGTGAACAACGGGTCTCGGTCACTCACAATGCTTTTGGGTACTCCACGAAATCTCACTACCCACTTCATATACAATTCTGCCAACTTGGCTGCAGTTCTGGTCGATTTGACTGGTATAAATCTTGCACTTTTAGTCAATCGATCCACAATTACCCAAATACTATCATATCCCGATCTAGTCCTTGGTAGGCCATCGATGAAATCCATCGAGACTTGCTCCCATTTCCATTCGGGAATTTCTAATGGTTGTAACAATCCACTAGGCTTCCTTTGCTCGGCTTTAACTAGCTGGCAATTCATGCATTTGGATATAAACTTCCCAACGTCTCTTTTCATCCCTTCCCAGTAGTAAGTCTGTCTCATGTCTCGATACATCTTATTACCACCGGGATGTATAGTCAGTTTTGAGTGATGACATTCTCTAAGCACTTCATCTCTCAAACCATTCATGTTGGGCACAACTAGTCTTCCATTCTTTCGAAGCCATCCATATCGATCAAGCCCATACACATTCATCTCCTCATCGATACCCATCTCTAACTTGGAGATAATTTCTAATAAATTAGGATCGTCCCTCTGGCTAGAACCAATCCGCTCTATCAAAGTGGGTTTGATCGTCAAACTAGCTAGCATAACTGGATCCAATTCGCGCTTTGGTCTGAAATCAAACCCCGCGATAAACTCCAGTTGCTTCCATTCAAGAAACATTGCCCCTAAGCTGGCATGTCTCCTACTCAAGGCATCGGCTACTGCATTACCTTTCCCAGGTGTATACGCGATATCAAAATCATACGAAGCCAAGAACTCTAACCATCTCTGCTGACGGAGATTCAGATCTTTCTGAGAGAAGAGATACTTTAACGATTTATGATCGGTAAACAGCTCAAATCTTTCTCCCAAGAGATAGTGTCTCCACATCTTCAGCGCAAATACAATCGCTGCCAATTCCAAATCATGGGTAGGATACTTCTTCTCATGCGGCTTTAGCTGTCGACTAGCATAAGCTACAACCCTACCTCCTTGCATCAATACTGCACCCAGTCCGGTACCACAAGCATCCGTGTATACCGTCATCTCTTCATTACCTTTAGGAATGACTAACACTGGCGCACGCGTCAACCTCTCCTTTAGACTCTTGAAGGCATGTTCACACACTCCGTCCCAGACGAAGGACTGATTCCTCTTAGTCAACTGAGTCAACGGTGCTGCAATCTTGGAGAAGTCCTGGATAAACTTACGATAATATCCAGCTAATCCCAAGAAACTTCTTACATCTGTTGCATTCTTGGGTGTAGGCCAATCCTGTACCGTAGCCACCTTCGCAGGGTCCACGGCAATACCACTCTCTGAAACAACATGACCCAAGAATCTCACTTCCCTTCTCCAAAAATGACACTTAGAGAATTTCGCTTTCAATTGGTGTTTCCTCAACACCTCCATCACTGTCCTCAAGTGTCCCTTGTGTTCCTCCTCTGTCCCTGAATAAACAAGGATATCATCCACGAACACAAGAACAAACTTATTCAACCGATCTCTGAATACTCGATTCATAAGATCCACAAAATAGGCTGGTGCATTGGTCAACCCAAATGGCATAACCAACCACTCATAAAATCCAGACGGCGTCCTAAATGCCGTTTTCGGAACACTCTCATCTGCTACTCGAAGCTGATGAAATCCTGTCGCGAGGTCCAACTGGGAGAACACTCTAGCTCCTTCCAGCTGATCAAACAAATCATCTATCCACGGTAGAGGATACTTATTCTTCCTCGTCACCTTATTCAACTCGCGATAGTCCACACACAAACGAAGGGAACCATCTGCCTTAGTGGCAAACACAACTGGTGCTCCCCACTCGGAGACACTCCTTCTAATAAATCTCTTCTTCAAAAGATTGCTGACTTGCACCCCGAGCTCTCGCTGCTCCCTTGGTGCCATACGACGAAGTGGCATCACTATAGGTCTGGCATCTTTCACTAAATCAATACGGAACTCAATCTCTCGGTGTGGTGGAAGCCCGGTCACCTCCTCGAAGACGTCCGGATACTGGCCAACCACGGGCACATCTGACAACTCATCTTGCGGGATGTCGAGGGAATTTACAAAACTAGCCATAACCCCATCACTAGGTAGGCTACCAAACACTACCCTCCGCCCATCATCCGCCCTCACTATCACCAAAAAGCCCTCACAGTCTACCACCACCCCGTATCTTTGGAGCCAATCGACTCCCAATATAATGCCATACCCAGTAAAGCCTAAAACAAAGCAATCACATACAAACATACATCCATGACTCGATAAGACCAAATTCCTGCAAATCATACTAAGGCTAGTCGAACCACCAATCGGGTTCGTCACAATCAATGGTCTATCGACTATCTCGGGTTCCAGTCCCAACCTATCTACCAGGTCACTAGATATGAAGGAACGGGAAGCCCCGGTATCAAACAAAACTCGAACTGGTATATCATAAATAGAAAGCATACCTTGAATAACAACATTCTTTCCTTTCTCCGCCGCAGTTGGGGCATTCGACGAAGAAGGAATAGCATCAAGAGCATATGCTTTCACAATCTGCTTCTCCTTAAGAGGTTGCGGACACTTGTCCTTGAAATGTCCCACTTGACCACAGTTGAAGCACTTCTTATCCGCTGGCTTGGCCCGACAATCTTTAGCATAATGGCCTTTCTTTCCACAGCTGAAGCACTCAACATCCTTCTTGCTCTTTTTCTGGCCACCCTTAGATTGGTCCTGCTTCCTCTTATTCTGAGAATTATTCTTGCCTCCACCGCCTGCTTGCGGCTTTGGCCCTTCTGCAGATGCAGCCTCAGTCTTTGACTTAGGGTAAAGACTCTCTGACCTCAAAGCTTTCCCCACAATCGATTCAAAAGTCTCATCGATGTGGTTAATAAGCCTCTCCCCTAAGTACCCATCCAGGCCAGTAATGAAATTCTCATTCTTCTTTTCAGGAGTATCAATGAGAGACAGTCCATACTTCGACAAAGTGTCGAACTCAGCAATATAATCAGAAACTGCCCTCCCATTTTGCTTGAGTTCCAAGAACCTCTTAAACAATACTGACTTCTGGGCAGCTGGAATAAACTTCTCACTAAAGCGAGCCTTGAACTGATCCCAAGTAACCTGATCCTCTGGAGTAGCTATTCTGATAGCATTCCACCAATTCATCGCTCGCCCTTGCAGCTGACGAGACGCTAGCCTTCTCTTCATCGCATCCTCAAGACCCAAGTCATCAAAGATACGATCACAGCTATCCATCCAATCTTGAACATCTGTGGCCGACTCCGTTCCATGGAACGGCTTCCTACCAAGATTAGTGTAATCTTTGCACAACTTGGCAAAATCGACCCTAGGCGCCTGCACTACTAGGCCAACACCAACTCCGGGATTGGGAATTGCCCCTTGCACTTCTCTAAGCATGTCTCTCATGAGGTTGGTAAACATCGCCCTCATGTCAGCGCCATTCCCATTATTGACCCCTCTACCGGTACCTCTAACATGTCGGCTCATCGTCAATCTGTAAAAGGGAAAAGATTAACGACCCCATAGTGGTACTAGTGCAGTGCAACTTCATTCTTATACTACTAATAGTATATATATACATAGCTTTTGAAAACCAAAGTAATCACAAATACGCGCTCTCATATACATACTAACTCTCCCTAGTGTCTTTCCCTAGGTTAACTATGCAACCTAGAGCTCTGATACCAAGTGTGACGGCCCGCCCCGCACCAACCGACATTTACTCCAAAAGTGCGCTGTACACATGTCCAATTGGCACGGAACGGGTCATCAGAAGGAAAAAGGGAGAAGGAAATGAACATACAAGGAACCTGTAGAATGTCTCACAGCGCATAGAACAAAATATAATAATAACATACTTGACATAAAACAGGAGAGACAGTGCATAAGCTGAAAATCAGAACTAAACATCATAGCAGCGGAAATCCAAAATACAGCTTATTACAACTTTTCAACTGTCTCAAAGAAAAGTAAGATAAATGAGGTACACTACTAATGCCCAAGTAGCGACCACCAACGACACAGGGAGAATGTGTATATATATATAATACGTGGAAGCCTCCTGCCCGCCTCCGAATCAACTACTCGTGCATCACCAGCTAACCTGTCTCTAGTCTGCTCGTGTGAGCACCCAGAGTAATAAGAGGAGACACAAAACTCTGGGTCAGACATAAAGCCTGGTATGAGCGATAAGCATCTAAAGTGAACAATAACAGGTAGACTAAAACATACCTGAACCTGGACCTGCAACCAAAGAGTTAGCACTACATACTGTACAACACTCTAAGGTATCATATCAAACAGTGTAAAGATACGGAGGTGGGGGAGGTGTGTATGTCATAGGGATGACAAACAATCAAACATAGCATCCATCCTCACATCTCTCACTCAGTGCATAAAGCATACAACATTCACCACTTCGATCACCCAACATTCCTTGCTATGATCACTTTGCCCCATGAAGTCATAAATGGCTTCACTGCACTGATAACATAGCCACAAATTCCTCGCTATGTCCACTTGCCCCATGGAGTTATTCACCCCATCTGCGCTGGCTCATAGCCTTACCAATCCTTACTATGTCCACTTGCCCCATGGAGTTATTCACCCCATCTGCGCTGGCTCATAGTCTTACTACGCATCACCTTGCCCCTCAGGTCATAATGACCCTACTGCACTGATAACGTAGTCTTGCTACCATCACCTTGCCCCTCAGGTCATAATGACCCTACTGCACTGATAAGTAGTCCATCATTCCTTTTAGTGGTGAATCGAAGTTATGAACGTCGACAACTCCTTAGCACACGTCCCGCAGCAAAGTCCAACCATGAAGTGAACTCGTTGGTTCCCAACTGGTTCCGGGATCCTGAGCTCTAACTTCCCCTATTGGACTACCTTTGCATCTCGGGTTATTGGTCAATACTGGGTTGGGTCGGGTTCTTCCTCAGGTCATCGGTTCGGGTCGGTGTTCTTTATCCGTTCGGGTCCCCCTTCTGATGCGATTCGGGTCGGCATTCCTCTGGGTTCGAGTCAGCTGCTTCTTCTTCTTCGGGTTGGGTCGGTGCTTCCTTTCGGGTCGGGTCGGGTCCTTCCTGGTTCGTGCTTTCGATCCGTCTTCATGCTCCCCTTCATATGCTCCTATCCGATCCGCTTTCTTGCTCCTGCTCTGATTCGCCTTTGTTTTTCCGATCCGATCCGTCCTCTTCGATCCGATCCGTCCTTCTCGATCCGATCCGCTTTTCTCTATCCGATCTGATCCCAGTTCAGCTAGCGTGGCCTTCCTTTTTGCCACTTTTCCCAAGTGTTGGGTTCTGATCCGATCAGATTCTTTGCTCAGTTCCACATATCCGATCCGAGCCCCCTTATCCGATCCGATCCGAACCCTGCACTGTTTTCTGAAACTGTTCCAACAAGGGTTTACGCCATTCGACGACGTTTTCGACCATTCTAACTATTGAAATCAATCACAAAGCATTTCATACAGTCATAGCAACATGCATAATCAACCACAAACATCATTCACATCAATATCATAGGTTAAAATGGATCAAACATACCTAAAATCCCATATTTCCCCTTAAGCATGTTTAGGTGAAACTAATGATAGGCTTAGCAAAATTTAACCAAATTAACCCAAATTCATATCAGAGGTCTAAAACATCATTTAGGAATTTATGAACATTTTCCCCGAATTTTATCATGCTTAAATTCGCTAATTAGCACTAATCACCCCTAATTAGCCATAATTAGTGTAAAACTATGCAAATCACTCACCTTAGCCACAAAATAAACTAAGATCTGAAATAATTCTCTGATTTGATGTGAATCTCAATGCCAACAGCAGCTCCTATGTTGATTTGGTGAAGATCTTCCTTGATTAGGGGTTGCTAAGCTTAATCCTTGACCAAAAGATGATTTGGAGGTGATTTAGAGGTTAGAGGCCATTTTTAGGGATCCTTGGTGATAAGTGGAGGCTAGAAAACTGAAATGGAATGATTCTCCATCTCATTTCAGCCCTCCCATAACCCTAATCCCGAAATGGGTTATGGGCCTACTTGCTAATCACCCGATTTGGACCGGTTAAGCAGTTTTTCACCCTCCAAACCTTGTTTTAGCCATATCTCCCAAACGGTAAGTCCGTTTGGCTAATGCGACCACTCTACGGAAAGAGAAACCATCAAACGAATCAAATGGAAGTGGTTTCAGGTCAAAATTCCTTTCCAATCAAAAGTTATGGCCAAAAAAGTACCAACTAGGGGCAAAATGGTCATTTAAAAAAAAATCGACAAAAATCTTAAGCATGGGAAATGAATCTAATAGATGTTTCCCAAAGTTACATGACCATACGACTTCACATGGGAAAGAAATAAATATTCTACGATCCTATGATGTGTAGAATACGGGTCATTACAGTGGAGCTTATAAATATACATGTGTATATGTGTATATTATACTCTATTCTTGATACATTATTAAATTCATTCCAATAAGCCTAGGATGCAAGTTGAAATTTGTATGTATGTGTATTTTCCATTCACTGCTTTATGTTATTATGTTATTATGCCATGATGCCTAAATTATGGCCGTCAAAATATTGTAAATTAACATGTATACCACAATTTAGACAAGTTGACAATTTTTGTCTCGTTAGAACATTCTCTCATTCATACGAACATTAAGTGTTATTTGTGCATTATAATTATTATATTAATAAAGCATAATCAAAGTACTTAACGTAATATTAACGTAATAAATGCGATTAGGATAGGATTCAAATTTGAAATGTCCCTATATATAAAATTGATTGCTTGTGTGTGCTTATAAAATGGCTTTACATATATAATTGGTGAAACGCCGACACGAGGTTAGTTTGCATTTGTGGTATAAGCCTGCCTGGAACCGACCGACAAATCCTACAACCACAAGTAGGCTAAACTAATGTGAGAAGTCTGGGTGTCATGGAACATTCAAACTTAGTACACTATGACACGAGGTTAAACCTACTTGTAGTAGAAGCCTACCTGGAACTGCACGATATATCCAGCATCTATTGATATATGGTTTAATGTGAGAGGTCTAGTGTGTGTATATATATAAGTCTATTGTGCATGAAAATAGGCAAGTTTACTTCGCACTGAGAAGGTCTTAAGTGGCTGACTCTCTTCTTATCTAATTTGGGTCTTAAGTGGTTAGGATTAGGATCCCTCCGAAGGTTTATTCCTTAGTGAGGAACCAAAGTCATAGGACTCAACTTTATTAGATTTAAAGTAAGTCTATGGGTCCGCCTTCTCTAAAGGTGGTTAAGCATGTCTACTTCCTCTAGAAGGTTATAGGGGCTTAACTAGGGATAGGATTGGTATATAAAATAAATGTGGCCATTACTTGCTCACCAACTGTCTACGGGAAGTCTTAAGCGACATAGGTGTTCAACCGTAATATCAATTAAGTAGTAATGTTCGTAATACTACTTCTCATATTACAATTGAGAGTACAGACTTAAGAACATTGACGTATTAGGATAGGGACTTAAGGGATAGGGTCCGCCTTAAGATTATAAGAGATCATAAGAATCCACCTTTAATAGGGCAATAAGTGACCGATAATGCCCATCTTATTGGGTATTTACCCTAAAAACACTAATGAGCGATTGAATTTGATGTCCACCTCATAGGTTAGAAACTTGGTGTTTGTGTGAATGTTGTGTGTTGCATAAACATACCTTGACATATGTAACCTACTAAAAACTGGGGTATGACTTTACGTAAACACTATATTTCATTCACGTAGAACTTTATGTTCTGGCCCCTTTCCTTAACTTATCCAACATGTCAGTAAATGGTGTAAAATCCATGGACGATGTCATGATGGGAGCTGAAGACGAGGAAGAAGTCGTTATGCTATTATTAGTTGTTATTGTTGTACTTCTTATGGAAATATTTGAGAATGAATTTATTGACGTACCCATGGAACAAATGTAATCTTGACTGTTGTGTTGTAATTTTGTGATTTTTAACAAAGTGGTACATCTTATTTCAATATTAATATTTCTCTTTCCGATGTGTGAGATTTCGATTAGAAGTGTATGTATATATATTATCTATGCAAAATGTAATTCCTTATAGGAGCCAATGACCCATTTAGAATGGTTCTAAGTTTCGATGGGCCATTTTTGGGTCGAATTTAGGCCCATTCTGGGCGGGTTGTTACATTTGGTATCAGAGCCTAGGTTACCCGATTATAAGGGAATTATACGTATGAGAGGCGTATTTGTATCCTGAAAAAAAGTTTTTCAAACAATAAGCATACGCATCTATACTAGGCAGCTTTGTCGTTTTCTTTCCTTTCAAGCTTAAATAATATCTCAGCAACATCCACTAAAGGATTCTTCCTTTTCTTTTCAGATAGTAAAATGGCTGATAATCCTACTAAGCATGGAAACTAGGCAAGGCCCCGATACTTGCCAAAATGGTTCCAATAGTATCTCCGTACTATGGAATAGGTCCATGTTGCTAATCCTGCCCCAGCAGCGCTTGCAGCTCCTATGGTGAGGTAGCCCTGATTTTCTCATTTCTGTAAGAGTTTTGCAATCTTGGAGGGAAATCATTCGCTGGAAAGGAAGGTTTTACTAATGCCCAATCTAGGATTATGGACTGTGGAATAATTTTCGAAGCTACTGGCTGGCCCAATGAAATGAAAAGGAGAATTTCAGCTTGGCACTTGAAATAAGAGGTCCTTGAATGGTGGAATTTAGTATCTTTACAAAACGAGGGACGGATATTCACATGAGAGGAGTTCAAAACACGTTTCGAAGAAAAGTTTTTACCAAGGCAGAAATGGCGATCTAGTTGGAAAATTTTATCCACCTCAAGCAAGGAAGATTAAGTATGCAAGAGTATGTAGCCAAATTTATCGAATTGAGTAAGTTTGGAAGAGGTTGGTAGATACCACCATGAACAAAGCCTTTTCCACTGAAGGAAACTTTGTTAGCCCACGTAATATTTGGGGCAATTTTTGAAAACCTAATAGAGACAACTACCATATGCACAGTTGAAGGCTCCAAGGAGGATAAAGAAGGTGAGAACGGAGAAGGGAGTATCAACAAGAATAAGAAAAAGGATTGATGGAAAAAATAAGAAGAAAGGGCGAAATTCAAAAAGGAGGCAAAGACTTGTACGAGGTGCAACCGCAAGGTCCATAAGCCAAGGATCGTAGGATCTCGTTGGCAAAGAAGGAATTCAAAGGAAAATGTTACAACTGCCATGAAGAAGGAAACATGTGTAACACCCCGTAATTCTGTGACATTAAGATTCACAAATTAAAGTACAATTAATTTTTAAAAGAAAAAAAAAGATCCATGCAGCTGTTTAATTTAAGTATCGTAACTAACATGAAAAAGAGAAGTAAGGAGAGAACAATAATTATTATTGTTCTAAGACTTATTAACAAAAGCCTCTGTATCTCAGTTGGTTAAGGCATTGGATTTGTAGCATAGAGGTCGGGGGTTCGAACCCCAGAGGTGGCATAATTTTTTATCTTTGTTTTAGAGAGGGCCAACTGAACATGCAAATATATGTACGTATACAAATTCAAAATTTGAAAGGATAAGAACGTACATATAAGGAAATAAATAAAAAATATATATATACATATGAGAATATAAATATATATATGCAAAAATATATGTATACGAAAGATAAAATTCAAGATAAGGCTACAGTCAATGAAATATGGAACATCATTTGAATTTTGAAAATAAAATGAAAGTTGTGCGTATATATATACGCGTAAAATGGTCGTTAGAGGAATTGTATACATATAAGAATATTTCATGTGAATAAAACAGTTAAATAAATTCCAGAAATTCAAAAGTTCGAAAATCAAATTTCTACGCCAAATACAATTCATTCGAATTTCAAATTTCTACGCCAAAATAGTGGGACCCAATGCTGACTCAGCACTGCGTGTATGATAAGGTTTGGCTAGATTCATCTACGTACCTGGACTATTTTCTTAACTACGTTCAATGCTGACTCAGTGCTGCGTGTACGATAAGGTCTTGAGCAGCTATATAAACAGCCCTAGTCTTCATTCTCTTTGCACCAATTCTCTTCTATCCTTATGCTGCTAAGATTCATGGCTTCTTCCCCTCCTCTAAATTTTCTTAAATAATTAAAATAAAATATAAATTCAAGACATGGAGATGCTGCTCAAATCTGTTCAAGAGAAGATTCAAATCAAAGTGAAGAATTCAAAGGCTAAATCAACAAACCTCGAGCAACGACATACGAATCTTAGCATCGCCATTCTTCTATTCTAGATCTAATTTCTGTAAGTCAGTTGTTTCTAGATTTGAACGTTTTTGCTTTATTTTGTGACATGAAATTAAAGGAATAAAAGAATATGCCAAATCTCTCTCTCTCTCTATTCGAATCTTTGTTTATACTCTTGGACAAAATTAAGAACTGTTATGATTCAAGGACAAATAAGACTTTGCCTAAGACCGTTTCCTATGACTAAGGATTCTGAGATCATGTGCCTTTGGACTATGAACATAAGCCTTTGATTTTGGGACATAAAACATTGCCTATGACGGTGACTTATGACTGTGGGAATTATTTTCCCTTTTGACTATGAATATTGCCTATGACTATGGACATTTGCCTATGATTATGAACACAAGCCTTTGATTTGGACATAAAGTATTACCCATGACATAACAACGGTGATTTAAACACCTATGATTCATGACTAGGTAAATTGTTGCTTAGGTTTTGTGACTATGAAATTGGGTCTAAAACCCGATTTATCTATTCTGTCTGTTCTTGATTTTCTTTGGCTTTAGACTGCGGGAATTTACCTATTAAGTTAGGTCTACCCATGTTCTCGAACCTATTCTGTCTATTCTTGGTTTTAGACCGTGGGAATTTACCTATTAAGTTAGGTCTACCCATATTCTTAAACCTGCGTCGTTATTCAAAATCTTTTTATGCCAATTATTATGTCCACCCTTTTTCATAGCATCTTTGGTTCATTCCCTATTTTCTACGAATCTAGATTTATTTACAATCTAGGTTGAATCATGATTATACGAACGGTGGGAATGCGATTTGGGAAAAACACAAAAATAAACATAAATATAGTTGTAAGCTTGAAGTTGGCATAGTTTGGAACATGATTCTGATTTATACAATTTTAGAACATGTGTTAAGACATGTGAATTGGGTAGATTTGACATGGATTATAGGTTATGAAATTTAGACCTAGTATTGGCCTGTAAATTGAAAAACTAGAATAATAAATCTAGTTTGTATGTAGACTGTAAACTAGAAGAATAAATCTAGTTTTTGGGCATAAACGGTGAACTAGAATAGAAAATCTAGTTTGGCATATAAAATCTAGTTTAGCATAAACTGAAAATAAAGATGATAGATCTAAATTGCTATGAACTGTAGGTTAGGCAAATCAAGATTTGGGCCTAGAATATAAGTCTGTTAGCGACAAATGAATATAGGCCAAATTTGTTTAAAAAAGGGGAAATGGGCTGTAAGATAAATTGTTAACAATTTATTAACAAAAGAAAGATATTTTGATAACACCCCTTTTTATAACTCGTACCAGAAAGT
The DNA here is from genome assembly GCA_030737875.1 of Allium sativum. Lineage (NCBI taxonomy): Eukaryota > Viridiplantae > Streptophyta > Magnoliopsida > Asparagales > Amaryllidaceae > Allium > Allium sativum. The sequence continues at coordinate 902,311,488 of CM060924.1, forward strand.
TCTAGGGTGACAGAGAGGATAGTGTCTAGGCTTGGGTTTGGAAAATATAAGTTTCCTGCCCTCCCTGGCTATCCCTAACTGATACGACGAACGGGATGGTTGCTTTCAAAACCAGGTTTGGAAATTAATCAGAAAACCCTTTGAACTTAGAAAACATGAATATGCCTAACCCGAGGTTAGACTGAGTTGCGGTGTAAACCTGCCCGGAACCGACCGACACATCCAGTAACCACAACATTATCTGTCTAATGTGAGAGGTTGCGGCTTTAATTTATTAATTAAAGCTAGAACAAGAAGGGGAGGGTTAAGTCCATAGGAACACTTAACCAACACAGTTAAAGCTAGAATGGGAAGGTTAAGTCCATAGGAGCACTTAACCAACTTAACACTGTTAAGCTAGAATGGTAGGATTAAGTCTATAGAAACACTTAACCAACTTAACACAGTTAAAGCTAGAATGGGAGGGTTAAGTCCATGGGAATACTTAGCAAATTTAATATGTTAGCTGGATTGGACCGTAGGGTTAAGTAAACTTGAACACTTAACCATCAGAATATGATAAATGAATAAGGTTAAGTCTAAGACACGAAGAGATGATACTTAACCATTAATAACAGGTTTAGTTAAAACCGGTGGGAAAGGTTAAGTTAAAAAGGGAACACTTAACCAATACAGGATGAATGGGTAGGGTTAAGAAATACTTAACCAATATGACTTGGTTTGTGGTGGGGTTAAGTCAACATGAATACTGACAACACTTAACCAGTTTAACAGGATAAGGGAAGAGGGTTAAGTTAGCTTGAATCGACTAAATACACTTAACCAATCCAACTTAACGGGAAAGAGAACTAAGTAGTAAAACTTAGTTAAGAAGACAATGATCCTGGAAACTAAGTGGTAAAACTTAGTTAGTAGAACTAAGTAGTAATTCTTAGTATAACTCGAAGGAGCGGACGTCCATCTGATTTTAAAGAAGACTCCAACGAATTGGGATACGAAGCCCAAGGCTTCGAGGGGACGTGAGGGTACTCTTGGTATCCCTCTGTGAGGCTGCAGATGATCCGCCTGGGCGCACAGAGGTTAAGGTCTGCGGTAGAAGAGCCAAGGGTATGCCTTGGTTGTAATATATGACAACCAAAAGACTAGGATGGACCAGCGTGATTCGGCGAGAAGACGGAAGCCCCATGATAGCAACTCGTCGTCTACCTACCATCTTCAGTCAAGCGAGACACGTGAAGCGGGAAGGCTGGAGGACTCATACAGACCACATACTTGCTATCTAGTTGTGGTTGCGGGGTGTGGTTGGCCATAGAATTAGTGGGGCAGATAGGGGCCTTCGTACAGTTCTCATTTTACAAGGGTGGCCTTCCATTAGTTGAGGGAGGGGTCGAGTGGGACCATAGCCACTGGAAAAACGGACCTTAACATCTGCATCGGCAGATATTGAAAGCTCCCGACCGAGTTCCGTATTTCTAGAGTAGCCCTGACACGGGACTCGGGTAGCACATTACAGGACATGTGCATCTAGACAAGCGATAACGATTCGCGATACATGCGTGGGGAATGTCTAGGAACATATACCACTCTAGGTAGTGTATCCTAGACTAAAGGGCATCGTTCGACAGGTAGCATAATCCTTAGTTTGGAACTAGGTGGCATAAATCCTGAATACAAGAAGCGTTCAATAGATAGCGTAAACTCTAATTGAATCTAGAAAGCACTTGATATAAAACCTAGACTAGATCTAGGTAATAAATAATCAAGGTACGCCTGAAGGCGACGGAAACTACAGGGATTGGGATCACGTTATCGTTACTAGTTGGAACACTAGTTAGGTGGTGCAGAGATATAGAAACGAGTATATCGCGGTAAAAGCGAAGCGGAGAAAGTGTTGTAGTATATCCAGTTTATCTTGTCTTAGCATGTCTTATGTGAATCTTATCTTGTTAGCCTTATCATCATGGTATTATCTTGTATTCAGTTAATTCATATCGTTCTGTTTCCCCTGTTCACATGCTAGAAGTTATTGACTTACTCAGGCTTTATGTCTGACTCTATTTTTCTTTCGCTTCTTTTCTTCCGTTCCCCCCCCCCAGGTAGTTGAGGAGGGAATAGTATAACTCAGGATTAAATTGGACCGTTGCTCTTTCCCAGCTTGAAGATTTGACGACGTTGTCCTTGGATTCTCTTTCAGATGCTATGGCTGGCTTATGCTACATTGGGGAATATAAATGTATTTTTATGCTTCTTTATCTAGTAAAGACAGATGATACTCTGATATTGTAAAGCAATCTTGTACAATCTATTTTATCAATAAAGCAAAATTTTATTTTCCGCTGTTAATTGTTTGTCTGTCTTGTAATTTATCTGCATCTTTTACCCATAATGCTCCACAGAACTTAGTGCATTCCCTTTACGAGTGACACTAACGGACGTGGGGTGTTACGCATGGTATCAGAGCTGAAGGTTACCGGATCAGATAAAAGATTTGAAAAAATATTTTTCAAAACGGTCTAAAGAAGCATTTTCAAAAGAAAAGTTTTGTTTTAAAGGCATATTCCCCAAAGCCATACGCACTATCTTCTCTTCCTCTATTTGAATTCTTGTCTCCTTCTTTCTTGACTCTCTGGGGCTCCTGGCTTTCTGGGAGGTAAGCTCATCGAAGGGCGAAGTAGTGCCCGACTTCCATCTATAGCCGTAGTTGTTTTACTTACGGCCAGTCTTCTTTCAGGTTTATAGGGTTTTTCCGTGCGATAGAGGCAACTTTCGAGAGATTTTCCAACATGATTACACGCGGAAGTTTGGCAAAGGAGCACGACCCAAGGATGAGGAAATTATGGATGTAGACTTGGCTCACGAAGGAGGAAGGGATAATAAAACCTAAGACAAGAGGAAGTATCTTTACTATGGTATGATAGGGCATATAATTAAGGACAAAGGACAAGATTTTCAGAAGGGCAAGTACATGCTGAGCGTACCTAGGAGATAGGTGGTAAAATTTTCTGTTGGAAGAATCTAGTTTTTCTGTTCGGATTTAGCGCTTCGCATTTGTTCATATTTTCTTCCATAGTTGAGTCTCTGCACCTTAGTACTTGTATAGTAAGAAGATCCCAATCAGTCTCAAACCCAGTGGGTGGTTCGACCCATTTATTTTTGGTTAGTAGGGGTTTGAATAGCTATCGAGTTTGCTTATATCATATCACGTAGATTGTCTAAAGGAGATATTCCTTGGGTGCTTGTCTGATATTGGTTTAGGCCTTTGGGGCTTGTACTTGAGGAATGTCGATTTCGACTAGGATGGTTTGCGTGAGAGATGGATAGTTGTGGCAGGCGCTCTAAAAAGCACGTAGTGACCTTTTGACCCTTATAATTATGGCATGATGGATAAGATAGGAGGAGAGACCTCTGATCATCCTAGTATATACACTTGGTTGACATTTGTTCATTTTGGAGATGGAGCTTAGAAACTTCACAATCTTGGAGTAAAAATTGGTTAAGATACAGTGGAGTAAAGCTCAAGAAGGCTAGATACTAGCAACATACCCTTTTTCTTAAGGGTGCATCCTTGATTTCTTTGTTTAGGAGCTTTACGCATAGTTGTTTCTCTCTTTCCAAAGTATATCCTCTAGATCGAATCTGCGATCTTTAGGTAGAAGCCAATGGATGTAAACATGTATTTGAAACATGTTATGGTTGAATGGTTGCAAGTGGTTGCAAATGGTCGCTCGTGGATGCATATGCATACGTATTAGACACTAGATCAAGTTCGAACGCTTTCATATAGCATTTACATATATGCATTTGCTTGTAAATTGAACTTGATATGATATGATATGGACGTTGCATATGGATGTATGGTTGTGCAAGCATGTAGTATTTACATGACCAGGGATGCTTGCATACATGATTGGACGCATGGCACTAACATGATTTGCATTAAGGAGGTCAACTGAATCAGTAGACCGCCTGATTTTGCATTAGATAGAGACATATGCACACATTATGCATATGAACATGAAAGCATTAGAAATCTTTTAAGGACAATGAATGCCTGTGATTGAATGGTTGAGTAGATGGGTGATTGGATGGTAGGACACATTCTTCCTAACTTGAAGATTTCGGGGACGAAATCCTTTTAAGTGGGAGAGAATGTAACACCCCGTAATTCTGTGACATTAAGATTCACAAATTAAAGTACAATTAATTTTTAAAAGAAAAAAAAAGATCCATGCAGTTGTTTAATTTAAGTATCGTAACTAACATGAAAAAGAGAAGTAAGGAGAGAACAATAATTATTATTGTTCTAAGACTTATTAACAAAAGCCTCTGTAGCTCAGTTGGTTAAGGCATTGGATTTGTAGCATAGAGGTCGGGGGTTCGAACCCCGGCGGCGACATAATTTTTTATCTTTGTTTTAGAGAGGGCCAACTAAACATGCAAATATATGTACGTATACAAATTCAAAATTTGAAAGGATAAGAACGTACATATAAGGAAATAAAGAAAATATATATATATACATATGAGAATATAAATATATATATATGCAAAAAAATATGTATACGAAAGATAAAATTCAAGATAAGGCTACAATCAATGAAATATGGCAACATTATTTGAATTTTGAAAATAAAATGAAAGTTGTGCGTATATATACGCGTAAAATGGTCGTTAGAGGAATTGTATACATATAAGAATATTTCATGTGAATAAAACAGTTAAATAAATTCCAGAAATTCAAAAGTTCGAAAATCAAATTTCTACGCCAAATACAATTCATTCGAATTTCAAATTTCTACGCCAAAATAGTGGGACCCAATGCTGACTCAGCACTGCGTGTATGATAAGGTTTGGCTAGATTCATCTACGTACCTGGACTATTTTCTTAACTAGGTTCAATGCTGACTCAGCGCTGCGTGTACGATAAGGTCTTGAGCAGCTATATAAACAGCCCTAGTCTTCATTCTCTTTGCACCAATTCTCTTCTATCCTTATGCTGCTAAGATTCATGGCTTCTTCCCCTCCTCTAAATTTTCTTAAATAATTAAAATAAAATATAAATTCAAGACATGGAGATGCTGCTCAAATCTGTTCAAGAGAAGATTCAAATCAAATTGAAGAATTCAAAGGCTAAATCAACAAACCTCGAGCAACGACATACGAATCATAGCATTGTCATTCTTCTATTCTAGATCTAATTTATGTAAGTCAGTTGTTTCTAGATTTGAACGTTTTTGCTTTATTTTGTGACATGAAATTAAAGGAATAAAAGAATATGCCAAATCTCTCTCTCTCTCTATTCGAATCTGTGTTTATACTCTTTGACTAAATTAAGAACTGTTATGATTCAAGGACAAATAAGACTTTGCCTAAGACCGTTGCCTATGACTATGGATTCTGAGATCATGTGCCTTTGGACTATGAACATAAGCCTTTGATTTTGGGACATAAAACATTGCCTATGATGGTGACTTATGACTGTGGGAATTATTTTCCCTTTTGACTATGAATATTGCCTATGACTATGGACATTTGCCTATGATTATGAACACAAGCCTTTGATTTGGACATAAAGTATTACCTATGACATAACAACGGTGATTTAAACACCTATGATTCATGACTAGGAAAATTGTTGCTTAGGTTTTGTGACTATGAAATTGGGTCTAAAACCCGATTTATCTATTCTGTCTGTTCTTGATTTTCTTTGGTTTTAGACTGTGGGAATTTACCTATTAAGTTAGGTCTACCCATGTTCTCGAACCTATTCTGTCTATTCTTGGTTTTAGACCATGGGAATTTACCTATTAAGTTAGGTCTACCCATATTCTTGAACCTGCGTCGTTATTCAAAATCTTTTTATGCCAATTATTATGTCCACCCTTTTTCATAGCATCTTTGGTTCATTCCCTATTTTCTACGAATCTAGATTTATTTACAATCTAAATTGAATCATGATTATACGAACGGTGGGAATGCGATTTGGGAAAAACACAAAAATAAACATAAATATAGTTGTAAGCTTGAAATTGGCATAGTTTGGAAGCGAACATGATTCTGATTTATACAATTTTAGAACATGTGTTAAGACATGTGAATTGGGTAGATTTGACATGGATTATAGGTTTTGAAATTTAGATCTAGTATTGGCCTGTAAACTGAAAAACTAGAATTATAAATCTAGTTTGTATGTAGACTGTAAACTAGAAGAATAAATCTAGTTTTTGGGCATAAACGGTGAACTAGAATAGAAAATCTAGTTTGGCATATAAAATCTAGTTTAGCATAAACTGAAAATAAAGATGATAGATCTAAATTGCTATGAACTCTAGGTTAGGCAAATCAAGATTTAAGCCTAGAATATAAGTCTGTTAGCGACAAATGAATATAGGCCAAATTTGTTTAAAAAGGGGGAAATGGGTTGTAAGATAAATTGTTAACAATTTATAAACAAAAGAAAGATATTTTGATAACACCCCTTTTTATAACTCGTACCAGAAAGTTCTAGGGTGACAGAGAGGATAGTGTCTAGGCTTGGGTTTGGAAAATATAAGTTTCCTGCCCTCCCTGGCTATCCCTAACTGATCCGACAAACGGGATGGTTGCTTTCAAAACCAGGTTTGGAAATTAATCAGAAAACCCTTTGAACTTAGAAAACATGAATATGCCTAACCCGAGGTTAGACTGAGTTGCAGTGTAAACCTGCCCGGAACCGACCGGCACATCCAGTAACCGCAGCAATATCTGTCTAATGTGAGAGGTTGCGGCTTTAATTTATTAATTAAAGCTAGAACAAGAAGGGGAGGGTTAAGTCCATAGGAACACTTGACCAACACAGTTAAAGCTAGAATGGGAAGGTTAAGTCCATAGGAGCACTTAACCAACTTAACACTGTTAAGCTAGAATGGTAGGATTAAGTCCATAGAAACATTTAACCAACTTAACACAGTTAAAGCTAGAATGGGAGGGTTAAGTCCATGGGAATACTTAGCCAATTTAATATGTTAGCTGGGTTGGGCCGTAGGGTTAAGTAAACTTGAACACTTTACCATCAGAATATGATAAATGAATAGGGTTAAGTCTAAGACACGAAGAGATGATACTTAACCATTAATAACAAGTTTAGTTAAAACCGGTGGGAAAGGTTAAGTTAAAAAGGGAACACTTAACCAATACAGGATGAATGGGTAGGGTTAAGAAATACTTAACCAATATGACTTAGTTTGTGGTGGGGTTAAGTCAACATGAATACTGACAACACTTAACCAGTTTAACAGGATAAGGGAAGAGGGTTAAGTTAGCTTGAATCGACTAAAGACACTTAACCAATCCAACTTAACGGGAAAGAGAACTAAGTAGTAAAACTTAGTTAAGAAGACAATGATCCTGGAAACTAAGTGGTAAAACTTAGTTAGTAGAACTAAGTAGTAATTCTTAGTATAACACGAAGGAGCGGACGTCTATCTGATTTTAAAGAAGACTCAAACGAATTGGGATACGAAGCCCGAGGCTTCGAGGGGACGTGAGGGTACTCTTGGTATCCCTCTGTGAGGCTGCAGATGATCCGCCTGGGCGCACAGAGGTTAAGGTCTGCGGTAGAAGAGCCAAGGGTATGCCTTGGTTGCAATATATGGCAACCAAAAGACTAGGATGGACCAGCGTGATTCAGCGAGAAGACGGAAGCCCTGTGATAGCAACTCGTCGTCTACCTACCATCTTCAGTAAACCGAGACACGTGAAGCGGGAAGGCTGGAGGACTCATACGGACCACATACTTGCTATCTAGTTGTGGTTGCGGGGTGTTGTTGGCCATAGAATTAGTGGGGCAGATAGGGGCCTTCGTACAACTCTCATTTTACAAGGGTGGCCTTCCATTAGTTGAGGGAGGGGTCGAGTGGGACCATAGCCACTGGAAAAACAGACCTTAACATCTGCATCGGCAGATATTGAAAGCTCCCGACCGAGTTCCCTATTTCTAGAGTAGCCCTGACATGGGACTCGGGTAGCACATTACAGGACATGTGCATCTAGACAAGCGATAACGATTCGCGATACATGCGTGGGGAAAGTCTAGGAACATATACCACTCTAGGTAGTGTATCCTAAACTAAAGGGCATCGTTCGACAGGTAGCATAATCCCTAGTTTGGAACTAGGTGGCATAAATCCTGAATACAAGAAGCGTTCAACAGATGGCGTAAACTCTAATTGAATCTAGAAAGCACTTGATATAAAACCTAGACTAGATCTAGGTAATAAATAATCAAGGTACGCCTGAAGGCGACGGAAACTACAGGGATTGGGATCACGTTATCGTTACTAGTTGGAACACTAGTTAGGTGGTGCAGAGATATAGAAACGAGTATATCGCGGTAAAAGCGAAGCGGAGAAAGTGTTGTAGTATATCCAGTTTATCTTGTCTTAGCATGTCTTGTGTGAATCTTATCTTGTTAGCCTTATCATCATGGTTTTATCTTGTATTCAGTTAATTCATGTCGTTCTGTTTCCCCTGTTCACATGCTAGAAGTTACTAACTTACTCAGGCTTTATGTCTGACTCTGTTTTTCTTTCGCTTCTTTTCTTCTGTTCCCCCCCCAGGTAGTTGAGGAGGGAATAGTACAACTCAGGATTAAATTGGACCGTTGCTCTTTCCCAGCTTGAAGATTTGACGAAGTTGTCCTTGGATTCTCTTTCAGATGCTATGGCTGGCTTATGCTACATTGGGGAATATAAATGTATTTTTATGCTTCTTTGTCTAGTAAAGACAGATGATACTCTGATATTGTAAAGCAATCTTGTACAATCTATTTTATCAATAAAGCAAAGTTTTATTTTCCGCTGTTAATTGTTTGTCTGTCTTGTAATTTATCTGCATCTTTTACCCATAATGCTCCACAGAACTTAATGCATTCCCTTTGCGAGTGACACTAACGGACGTGGGGTGTTACAACATGTCTAAGGACTACCCAAAGTCCAAAATTATCCGAAGTGGTCAGAATTATGCAATAGAGGCAACACCGATTTAAAGCCACCCCTAAAAACCAAGGACAACCCCTGCTTGAAGGTATAACCTCTGTTTTAGGAAACTCTGAATACACCTTGTTCGATTTTGGAGAGACTCATTCTTTTATCTCTAAGAGACTAGTTAACTACTGTACCTTCCCATGTCTATCTCTGATAGTCTGATAGGGGTGGCCAGCCCTATCGGAGTATTTAAGTATCTTGAACTATTTTTCAAAGACCTAGTATTAAAGTTCGACAATATCGAGTTCCTTTGCAAAGTGTATGCATTGTATTTTATGGGGTACGACCTTATCCTAGGTATGGACTGGCTATCATTTTTTGGGGTCGTCCTAGATTGCGATAGGAGAAACGTTCGTCTTAAGAGCCGAGGAGGACGTAGTCTGAGTATTCCTTACAATGTTAGGAACAAGAATAAATCCTTGTTGCATTCCTTATCTCCGAGTTAAAGAAGTACCATCTTCGGTCCCTATAGTATGCGAGTTCTTAGATGTCTTTGAGGAGGTCACGGGATGTCCACCCCTTAGAGAAATCCCTTTTCGTATTGACCTAGAGAGGGACGCTTGACCCATAGCACTACCCATGAGGCATATAGCGCCTAATGAAAGAAGGGAGTTGGAAAAACAGATTTCATAATTATTACAAAAAGGTTTCATTCGACGAAGTACCTAAGAATGGGGTGCATCTGTAGTTTTGCCGCTAAAGTAGACGTATCTTTAAGACTTTGTGTGGATTATAGGGAACTTAATAAGTTGACCAAGAAGAATATGTATCTCTTACCTAGAATAAATGATCTTTTTGACCATTTGGGAGAAGCCTGAGTATTTTCCAATTAGACCTTTCTATTCCATTTCAACAGTTAAGAATTGCAGAGGACAGTAAGGACAAAACTGCGTTTAGGACACAGGATGTATTATTCCAGTGCGAAGTAATGCCCTTAGGAGTAACGAATGCACCCGTCTTCTTTGTTGACATCGTGAATAGAGTGTTTAGGGCATTCTAAACAAGATTGTGGTAGTCTTCGTAGATGATATCCTTATATTTTCAAAAGACCATGAAGAGCATGGAAATGCTTAAGACAAGTTCCACGGATATTAAGAAAGAACCAATTGAAAGAAAAATTCTCGAAGTGCCATTTTTGGAAGAAAGAAATAGGTTTATAGGACATATTGTATCAAGTGAAGGCTTGGTCGTAGAACCCGCGAAGATCGAGTCAATCAAGGAATGTATGATACCTCAAAATGCTACGGAAGTAAGAAGCTTCCTTGCATTGGTCGGATATTATAGGAAATTCATTAAAAACTTTGCAAAGATTGCTACTCCTTTAACCCAATGAACAAAGAAGAATTTGGTGTTTTCTGGGAGTAATAAATATGACATAGACTTTAAGAAATTAAAGGAAGTATTAACTAGCGCACTAGTCCTAATTATGCGCAATGATCCAAAATTGTTTACATTTTACACTAATGCACGCGGGACTGGTTTAGGAGCGGTCCTTATACAAGAAGGAAGAGTAGTTGCTTACGCTAGTAGACAACTCAAGGATCTGGAGAAGAGATGCCCAATTCACGACCTTGAGTTTTCTTCAGTAGTATTCGCCCTTAAAATGTGATGGCATTATCTTTTAGGGGATAAATTTGAACTTTTTACCGACCATAAATTCTTAAAGTATTTATTTTCTCAATGTGACCTAAACTTGAGACAACAACGGTGGATGGAATATACTGCCTCATTTTATTTCGTGATTCAGTATACCTCGGGAAAAAGGAATGTTGTGGTGGATGTGTTAAGTAGGAAACATTCAAAACTTTAAATGAGATCTCAGAATGGAAGCAATTAGAGTTTCTCTTTAATTTTAATTTGCAACCCTTGCTAACTACTTATAATTGGTTTCGTGAAGCTATGATTATTAGACCTACTCTAAAAGAGAGGATTCGATGTGCGCAAGACCTTGAATGAAGAATTAAGAAGAATAAAGGAGAAAGTGGGAAAGGAAGAGACTTTTCCCCATTCGGTGAGATATTCGATTTGCGATGATGGAAGTTTACATTGGGATGGACGGCTTTACGTCCCTAAAGATAAATAGTTGAGGAAAGAAATTTTAGAGGAGTGTCATAAGTCAGAAATGACCATACACCCCAGTAGGGATAAAATGTACAAAGATATGAAGAGTAATCTCCATTGGGAAGGAACGAAGAGATATGTAGACGAGTTCGTGGCCAAATGCTTGACATGCCAAAAAGTAAAAGTGGAGTAAGGGAAGCCTGGAGGCTTATTACTACCTTTAGAGATTCCCATGTGGAAGTGGGAAGATATTTCCATGTACTTTTTAGGTGGACTTCATAGAATCCAAAATGGTAATGAGACCATTTGGGTTATGGTTGATCGTTTAATTAAAAGCGCTCATGTTATACCAGTCAAGAGGACAAGGATTGCAACCTCATTACCCCAACTATTCTTCAAAGAGATAGTTAGATCATATGGTATCCCATCGACTAATGTGAGTGATAAAGATCCCTTGTTCACAAGCGAATTTTAGAGAAGCCTACAAGCAGCTTTGGGAACGACCCTCAATCTAAGCACAAACTATCATCCGCAGATTGATGGACAAGCATAAAGAATAAATCAAAATTTGGAAGACTTTCTCAGATCTTGCATCATAGACTTTGGAGGATTTTCGACGCAGCACCTACTAATCGTAGAGTTCATGTATAGTAATTGTTTTCAAACAACGATTTGTATGGCCCCTTTCGAAGCACTATACGGGAGACCATGCAAATCGCCAACTTGTTGGTCGGAAATTACCAACAAGGTTATAATTGGACCAGATTTCGTCTGTGATTCCCCGGAGAAGATATCCCTAATTAGGCAGAGCATGAAGGCAGCCCAAGAATGTCAGAAATTGTATGCTGATAAGCAAAAAAAGGAACTTGAATTTTTAGTTGGAGACTTGGGATTTGTAAAAGTATCCCCTCTCAAGATGATGGTTTGGTTTGGGAAGACTGGGAAGTTTGCTCCTCGATATGTTGGGCCTTTTCATGTCGCCGAGAAGATAAGATCTTTGGCTTATCGAGTGGATCTCCAAGTGCGTCTATCGGGAACCCATAATGTTTTTCATGTATCTCATCTAAGGAAATGCCTTCATGATTCTGCCATCAGACTCGAGCTTGATAAAGTAGGGGACATTGAAAAACTCAAGTTGGAGTCTAGGGTACCCCATGCTACTATAAGGATTGTAGAGCACAGAATCAAGAGACTACGCAATAAAATCATTTTCCTTATCTATGTACAATGGGGAAATGATCCTACGAAAACCACATAGGAGACTGAGGACAATATGAGACAGACTCACCCAGAGCTTTTCTCGGGTAATTTTCCCTCAAAATAACGTATATGGATGCATTGTGATTGCTAGATTGGATGTTAGGAAATGGATGCAACAACATTGCATAACACACTCATATAGAAATATATACATAATTAGGTTATTTGCATACACATTGCATCACTTATTACACCTGCACGTTAGGATTTATCCCACTTTAGGGGGTCGGCAGTTCATAATCACTACGAGTTATGGATTCTTATGGATGTATTAAAAATAACATGGATGTACATCACGGATGTTTCAAGCGAGTTGTGTTTTTTTGCCCCTTCAAATAGATTTCGGGATGAAATCTATTCTAAGGGGAGGAGAGAATGTAACACCACGTAAAAGACACAAATGTTAACAATAAATCAAAATAAACAATTTAGTAATAAGGCTGGAAAATGAAATTTTGTAGCGTTAAGAATTTGGCTACACAAATCTTTTATTTGGATTCGGGGCAAAATTATGAATCGTTTTCATATATAATATGCTGAAAACGGTGAAAGTATGAAGAAGTTACAAACAAATAAAATAGCATAGTATAACATAGGAGCATATATATATATATATATATAATCAGATGAGTAATATATATATACATATATATCCAAAATATATTAAAATAAATAAGGGAGAATTTGAATTTCAAACTAAGGACAAGATAGCGGGGACAGAGAATAAAGTTAAACAAAAAAAGATATCAATGTTAACTTATCAATTTGAGTTATTGAAAATGAATCAGAATTAATATGTCTTCGATATGTACTCTAAGTTCTAGGAAATCGTGCAATCGTTAATGGCTTTGGGAAAACTTATTCTGAAGAATATCAGGTAAGGAAAATCCTTAATTCTCTAACTTCGGAAATGGACCAGAAAACACTGGCAATTGAAGAGGCCAATAATATTAGTTAAATGAAGATTAAGGAGTTAATTGGGAATTTGATATCATTTGAAATACAATTATAAAAAAGAAAGGAGAATAAGTCATTAGAAAAGAAATCTATAGCGTTCAAAGCAACAACTGATGGTTATGATTCAAGTAGTGAGGACGATGAAGAAATTGCCTTAATGACAAGGAATTTCTGAAATTTTTTGAGATATAGAAGGAGAAATAACTTTCAGAAGAATAATTAAGGAAGTTCAGGAAAAAATACTACGAATGATCGAAGCTACAATTGTAACGAACCAGGCCATATAAAAGTATGTGTCCATATAATGATAGATCGAATCAAAGAACAAACAACAATTCGTCAAAGAAGAGGAAAAGAGCACATGCAGCAACTTTAGTTGATTTGGATTCATCATCATGTGATGAAGTGCCAGAAACCTAAAATTCATATATGTGCTTCACACCGATTCAAGAATTAGAAAATATCAAAGGAATAGATCTTAAAACCAGGTACGCCTTAATTAATATAATTTTTATTGAAATTGTTGAATGGATACTTATTTGTTTGCCTTGTTTCAAAAATTGAATTCTAAAATTTAAAATTCAAAATAATAATAAATTAATAAATTGATTTTAAAAGGTTTTTAAAATTAATATCATCTCAAGAAATAACTAAAGAGAATATAAAATATTAAAATAATAAACAAAGTAAAAAAGAAAATTGAATATTGAATTACTACAACAAAAGCACCATATTAAAACTTTAATTTTACAACGGTGGTAAAAGCACCATTGTAATAAATGTTTTTTACAACAGTCATTTTCCGAAAGTTGTAATAAACATGTTTTTAACAGCTGTGATTTCCTAAAAGTTGCAATAAACATATTTCTAACAACTTTTCTTTTGTGACAGTAGTAATAAATGCTTATTACAATTTTTCACTATTACCTGTTGTAATAAGTGACAGTTTTAACAATTAACATTTTATAATTAGTAATTAGTATAATAATAATAATATTAATAATTTCTATTAAATAATCAATAATTAGTAAATAATTTTTAATAATTAATATTAATAATTAGTATACTAAATAATAAATTATCAATATTGTTAAATAATTAGTAATTAATTTTTAGTAATAAATAATAAAGAAATAATCATTAATATTAATAATTAAGAAGTAATATTTAATATTAGTAATTAATTTTGGTAATTAATAATTAAAACAGTTTTATAAGAAAATTTTACTAAATTATTTTCATCATCTCTTTTTTCTACCAATTGTAATAGAGGTCTATTAAATATTAGTAATATCTAATATTTAATATTTAATATTTAATAATATTAATATTTAAATAATAATTAATAACTGATAAGAACCTTACAAATAAATAATAAATAATAGTTACTATTAAATAATAAATACTTAATATTTTATAAGTAGTAATTATTTTTTAATAATGATTGTTAAGTATTTAATAATAAGTAGTAATTAGCTTATAATAATTACTATTAAATATTTTGTAATTCATGATATATAAAAGATATCTAAATTATAATAATTTATATTCAATTATAACTTAGATATAAAAATAGATATTAATTATGAAATAATATTCAACACTTAGTAAAATTTGTTTCCAGAAGTTGATACCATATTTGTTATAAATATCCACTTATTAATTATAACCTATAAAATCCAGTTTTTTTATAAACGTTGTTCTACCACGCAAGGAACATAGGCAGGCTCTCGTAGGAAAATTAGGCGGGACAGAGAAAAATTGGCTCCAAACTTACTCACGTGATATCACTCCCTCACGTATGCCACCTCGTATCCCCTTCCTTCAATAAAGTTTCGCCCATCGATTCCCATCAATTCCCTTTGACTCATCAACCATAAAAGTGATATTTTTATAAGAAATCCCCAAATTTTCCGAACTACTTTCTCCTGAGTGCTTCAAGCATCCTTTCCGCAGGTTCTTCTTTTCATTCTCTAGAATAGATTCGAGTGCTTCAAGCATCCTTTCCGCTGGTTCTTCTATTTATTCTCTAGAATTGATTCGAGTTTCTCAATCATTAGAGAATTGGCTATGTTTAGGGTTATCCCATGCTTTTTACACAAAGATTGAAGCTCTTTTCTCTTAAGAGACTTCAAATCCATTTTTGGATTAGGGAAACTGAAACCCTAATTAACACCTGTCGACATTCAGATCAGTTAATAGTCGCGGAAACAAACTGTAGATGTAGTTATTGATTTTACGATTAATTAAGATAAAAATAGATCAGAAAAGTCAAAGGAGAAGTTGTAGAAATTAGGTTAAAACAACAAGTGTTGTATTCAAAATTTGAGGCGGTTCAGCAGCATTCATCATTAAAACGAGGTAACTATTTATTATCTCTTTTTATTTCTCTTATGTACGGGCTTTTGGTGACTGAATGAATGTAGTCATTTGATTTAATTTGATGGTGATTTTTGGGAAACGCATTTCTATTTATATTAGATCATGCATGTGCTTTAAATATGTGATACTAAAATTCAGTTTTGAAGAACAAGATAACATTCAAAAATCTCTCTTTGTCGTTTTTATCAAGTTGGAAGAGAAAGGATGGATCTAAATCATTAATAAACATGTATGTGTTTGTTCTGTAGATTTTTATTATTAATGTGAAGTTTTAAAAGCTATTAAACTTTAATTTTCTTTTTGCCTTTGTCCTTGTCTAATAAATTTGGTCTGAACATCAACACTGGTTTGTGTTCTCCCACATTTGGTAATGAGCAGAAGCATATAAAAAGCAATATTTTGGCATTAACGAGAAATTTGAGAGTGATGAAAAGCCTTCAGTTGTGGAAATTGAAGGTGAATATTGGAGGATTGTTGAGAATCCTTCTGATGAAGTTGAGTTAATGAACATTTGTTTTTTGGGTTGAGGATTGAGTTTGAAAATATAAATCCTTTGTCGTTTACTTCGCATTGCATTTTTACTTACCACGTGTCATAGTTCGGTGCACTTTAAACTCCAAAAGAATATGTGAACATCGAATTACAGGTTATACATGTTTATTAGGTTTTTCGTCTTGTGTAGTATTTTTATAGTAGTTGTTAAGCATCAACCAATGTATGTAGTGTTATCCTACTGCTGGTGTGGACAACACCGTATTCTTAGTTTTCTAACTATGAAGTTGAAATGGGATCAGCTTTAATGTAAGGATGTGCTTCTATTATCTGAAATTCATGTCGTGGTTAATCAAGCAAACGGATTATGTAGCTTAGCAATGATTATATATTTGATACTCGCTTAAAACATCTTCTTTTTCATGTGTATCATAGCATGTGGAAGATCACCATATGTACTCATTAAATTATATGCACCATGGTGATCCAAAAATCTGGAATGGAGTTCCAGGCAGTTATGCTTGTAAATGCAAGCAAGTCATGAGAAAACAACTACCCAAACTTTTTAGAGAGCAGCCTACTTTACTGCATGACTTGGTAAGAATTTTTTTGCACTCCCCTTCTTGTTATTGATTGTTTAAGTTACAAAAAGAACTAGTCATATTCTTCTTCATTAGCAATTCACTGCTTGATTTGTTTGTTGGTGTATACTTTTGTTCATAATCATCAGGTTACGCAGCTATCACCATCAATTTTGAAATCTGAAGTAGTTCCTGTTTATTGAGCAATAAAAAAATTAAGAGAATTTGGTCACTCTGCGAAATACCTTCTTGGAACGTGCGCAATAAAACCAGAATTTGATGATTGGAATAGAGAGCTATTACCAGTCAAAAATCATCTTTGATTAATGCCATTGATCTTGTGTACCCTGTTGAAGTGTTGGACTGTATGTATTGTGTTTTGCAAGTGTATTATGTAAAAAAATGATGAGAGTTTGAAAATATTAATAAATTGTTTTGGTTCATGTTTAAGTTTGTTTGATATCTTAAGTTTTGAAGATAATATGTTTTGAAATGAATTCCTTTGTCAGTAATATATATAATTTGTGGATATATTATAATTTGTAAAATAATAATTATAATATATGACAACGGTTATAAAAAGTTGTAAAAATTATTACAACAACGGTGCATAACAGTTGTAATAAAAGTTATTACAATGGTGGAAAAATGTTGTAAAATATACATTTCACAACGATGTCGCAACTGTGCAAAAAAGTTGTAAAAGATTTTAGTTTATTACAACTTCTTAATAGATGACGGTGGCTCCACCGTTGTAAAAACATTTTACAACATTTTTGCATCGTTGTAATATGGTATATTTGTTGTAGTGAATTGACACATATATGTCGACATATGCGCTAGATTTTGAAAATCAAATTATGAATTCGAAATGTCTAAACTTTCAAACTTTCAGACACCTTTTAACCAACTTCCAAGGTCTTAAAAGTGTCCTCTATTAAGAAAAGATGTGTCCCTTTGATTTCTATTTAATCATCAATTCAATACTACTATTTCTACCTGTCATTCAAAATTCAAACTATTTTCTTCATCCTATACTCTTCAAAACTATTCTCTAATGGCTTCCTCAAGTACTCCAAAGACCATGAGACTAACCAAGACTCCCAAAGGCCATCACTATAACAACTCGGAGGCTATCCAAGCATACATCGATTATGTTACGACTAGGAAAGTCAATACGGGAATATTTGCTATTTTAAAGATTTTGCATCTTATGACCTTCCTACTTTTTCCAACTAAAATGAAGTTTTAAGTTTTGTCAATTCTTGGGATAACGATGAAGTATGTTACTCGAATCTTATCAAAATGTTTTATGAGAATATAAATCGTGGATTTTACAAAGGAAATGAAAACCAAGTTTGGGGTAGAGTGAAAGGCACTCAAATTATTTACGATAGTGGTGTTTTAGGATCCATTTTGAATTGCAAGAAAACAGGTGTAGTTTTTTTGGATTTTGAAATTGATGAACATGATTTGGAAATTTTTCATCATATTTTTAAGCGATGAACATATGGAATTCAAAATTAATTTTTCTGCCTAAAAGCTAGACTTGTCATCCTTCTTCTTCAACACACTCTTACTCCCCATTGTAGAAATTTAATAACCCTGACCTCAAGGTCCAAAAAGCTCTTTTTGTCATTTTTTGCACTTATGAAATTAATTGGACCGAAGTGGTTTTGAGAGAATTCAAACCAAAGGAGATGTCAACAAATGAAAACACTCTCTACCATGGAATATACCTTACTCATATCATTAAGTAATTTGGGATGGATTTCAAACGATAGGAATTTGTCTCTAGAAACATCTTTAATTCGTGAAAAAATATATCCCTTATGAAAATTCCAATCATTTTCAAAACGCATGAATCATATGCCGAAAAGTAAGCTAGATTGGAACAAGAAGGAAATAAAATGGATATTGAAGAAAATGAATCCTCCATGGAAAGTATAGAATTTCCCATTTCAACTAGAGCCATATCTAAAGAAGCAAATTTTAAAAACCAAGTTAAATTAGCCAAAAATCAAAAGAAGGTCAAGAATTCTCTCAACCAAATGTCATACAAAATGAACAAGTTTTCAGAAATGTTGGAAGAGAACTTAGATTATCATCTTCCTCATCTTCATCCGCTGAAATCCTAGTATATTTGCTTATATTATCTAATCATATTAGAGTGTATTTCCTTCTTCGTATTTCGTATCTCGTATTTCATGTATCATTTGAATGTATTCTCTTATTAGTTGTAATGAATATTCTTGTTTTCTATCAAATCCATCTTTAAACACCTGTAAGAACACGTTAGAATTGAAAAAATAAATATATTATATTAAGAAATAATTTGAAATAGTGTAAAAATTAAAATATCTAATTAAAACATGGGTATGTTGACATATCAATTTATGTATGTCGACATATAACTTCAAGAAATTTGGTATTATTCAAATTTGATATTTTCAAGAACTACCTTGTGTCTATTCAGTTTTAAATGAATTCCGAACTCTATATATATCCTTTTCTTCTAGAAAAACTTGTTTTGCTTCTCTATTTCTTCTCTAAACACTCCTCTCTATATAATCAAATTAATGGATACTCCTATCCCTAATCTAAGCGAAAATCTTAAAGAGACTCTCAACTCTTTCAAGAATATCCTATCTATCGTTCTCCGCAATCAACGTCATTTAGAATTAAATCAAATAAAATTGATTAAACAACAAGAAAAACACTTTGATATTATTCGTTCTCTTCTCTTTCCAGAGATGAAAATAATAACATCACTGGGGCACCTCTCACCATAGACAACAAAGACTAGGAAGTCATAAAAGAGGATCCAACTTTGGTGGAGATGGATTGGTGAAAGTTCCAAGAAATACATGAATGAATAACTTGTATATTTGATTTGATTGGTATGCTTTGTGTGGTGTACTTTTGAATTTGAAATTGACAACTTGTAAATAATTAATATTCCTTTTAAATATTGATTGGATTGATTGTTTGGTTTGTAACATACAATGGTGTACTGTTCTTGTATGGTTTACTTAGTAGAATTACAATAATATTATCATAGATTTAGGGAGAGTTGTATATATATATATATATATATATATAATTAGTCACTAGGATCTTTCAGAGTATAAGTAGATATACATTTTGTGATGACAATGGGGAGAAACTATAAAACTGGCATAGTTTATATAGTTATAGTTTAAGGAGGAGTTAGATGGAATTCATGGTGAAAGGGGGAGTAATTAAAGAACTAGACTGACATGTAATGGCAGGTATGAATATTTTATAAATACGAAGGTTGTCATCATCAGAAATGGGAGACTATTGGAGAATGGAATGTTGATGATGTTATGATGACAACAATCTAGTTTCAATCATTATCGTTATTGATTATAAAATATATATTAAAACTTTTATCCAAAATTTATATATATATATATATACATGATTTATATGTAGGTTAAAAATATTGAAGACTGTACAATCAAGATATTTAAGTTTTCAAAGTAGAATCAAGATTTATGAGTATCAAGATATCAAGAGTCCAAGATTATCAGAGTAATAGAGTCTAGTTAGTATGAAAAACTCTTAATAACACTCCAAATCTGTTTTCAAATTATTTCTTTTCAGATTGATTTTAAAACTATTTTCAAATTGATCTCAAATTTTTCCCAAGAATGATTTTTTTTTCACTTAAAGATTTAAAACTTATGATTTCAAATTTATAAATTTCCTAAGTTTCTAATATTTATATATATTATAAAAATTTAATTATATTCTATTTGTTTATAATTATATTATATTGTTTTATATCACTTATATATATAGTTTTTAAATCATATGTCTAAATAATATTTTATTATGTTTTTATACCTGAAGAATTATATTTAAACAACTTATGTTCTGAATTTTCAAAATATATATTGGTTTAAATACCTAAAATATTATTTAAAATTTAAATATATTTTATGTGTTGACATACATGTTTTAACTTGTCGACATATAACTGTAATATTTTTAAATTTTAAATAGTTGTGTCTTTTCATTTTAAAACTTTGGAACATTATATAAAGGCCTTAATTTCGAATTTTTTTTATAAGTAATCTTCTCCTTCTTCCTCCCTTAACATACCACCACTATTCTTCTCCAATTTCTATGATTATACACTTATACTCTGCCGATTTCAATACTAATTATATCATTCTTCTTCTATTTTAATTCTATATCAAATACTCTTTGTTTGGAAGTGCTACTCAAAAGTTCAAGGGTAATTGTAATAAAAACAGTGAGGGTGTGTTCCTTTTAGTCCGTAAATCAAGGAAAAGGATAGGATGTGTTCCTTGCAGCCTGTAAATCAAGGAAAAGGAGCATTGTTAACCTTGTAGCCGTAAAATCAAGGGTGTTGTAATTGTATACTGATATTAATAAAACTCTGCGCAATCCAGCATTATGAGGGTCTGGACGTAGGAGCAATCCGACCATTATATTTGCATCCGTGATTATTTCTATAGTGATATTCATTCTGTGATTCATATAGTAGTTCGAGTAATTAGTAATTGGTTAATATTTCAATAAATTCTTTAAAACACTATTCACCCCCTTCTAGTGTTAATATTGCCATAAGATCCTTGATCCTCAACCATGACAATTGTTATAAGAGCATAGGTTTTCCAAATTTCATCATCCGAATTTTGGAAATATTAAATGGCAACCAACACTGGAATTGCTAATAGTAATATTTCTTTTATAGAGGGTCAGTTCACTATTTGACCACCACTATTTAATGTAGTAATTATTCTTAATGGACATGTAGAATGAAAATATATTTACAATATATAGGATTAGCCACTTGGAATATCACACAAACGGAATATGTTGAACCCACGTGAAGGGACAACTAACTGGACGAGCACAAGCAACTAAATATATGTGGAACTCAATAGCTCATTTAGGTGGCAATCCTAAAAAGTGTTCGAAGACATTAGAAAATCACAAAACCGTGGGGATACGAGACACATCAGGTGAGAGAAAATAAAGAATCCTCGAAATTAGTGTCAATATCCCTAAGCACAAGAGAGAGTAACAAGGACGAATCAAGATGGTGAAGATATTAGGTGCACTCAATGCATAAGATCTTAGCTTCGTATTGCACGAGCCAATCCATACGCAAAATCATATCAAACCCAGAGAAGGAAACACATACAGATTCACATGGAAAGAAAACCCACCAATAATAAGCTTGACATCATTGCATTATAAGGTAAGAGTTGCGGATCCCTTAATAGGATCACTATCCTTAATGAAGTCACAATACAACAAACATCCAAAGAAAGATTATCCACAAGTTGATTCGATACAAATGAATGTGTAGTACCCATATCGAAAAGAACTCTAATCATGTGAGCATCGAGCCAATCTACTGAGGAGAACCTACGACTGCCTCCATCACATTAAGTGTGCCCTATTTTAGGGACCTATGAGCTGAAGGACAAGAAGTGGCTATGTGTCCTTCCTTCTTACAATAATGATAAATGTGTGGCCTTGGATAATCACATACCATAAGATCACTGGCTCCACAAATACATCAACCCTGCTTAGCAGGCAGTGCTCCACTAGATTGAGAACTCTGACCTGAAGGCTTCTTGTTTTTATTTGGAAAGTACTTAGACTTTTGAAAGGGAAATTCTTCTTGCCATGACAATTACGAGCCTCAACATCATCATCTCTATCCCTCACCTTCTCGACTGCCTCGAGATGGAGAGCTGCATCAACAAGATCCTCGAATATATACTTGAGTTGTAGTAGAAGGAGTCTTTTAAGATATTTATTAAGTTCGATGATGAAATTAAGATTCTTATTGTAGGGTGTAGAGATATGCTTCAAGACATACTTCGATAAGGCCTCAAATGAAGAAACGTACTGAGAAACAAACATTTTCCTCTGCTTAAGATCGAGGAAACGATAAGCAAGAAGCTCTTTCTCTGACCGAGGAACAAATTTCAACTTAAACCGCTCATGGAATTTCTTCCACTCAAGGGAAGACTCATCAAATCTCTATTGTGAATAACTCATACAAATCCAAAGCTCTACCTTGCAACATACTAGATGCTACAAGGACCCGGTGATGCGGGGAAATCTACACGCAAGTAAAGATGTGCTCGCAAGTACTAATCCACGCCTAGATATCCAACACTGACTTAGAACCATAGAAAGGCTCCCCCCCCCCCAATTTGGGTGAAGCCACTGCATATGCATGCAAAAGCTATCTTATGTGGAGGAGATGAATGCGTTGGAGCGAGCATCTAGGTGCTCCGAATAAGATCTAAAAGTTGCGCAGTAGATAAAGTTATTGCCTGGGTCGAGAACCATTGGCTGGTCTATCACTCTCACTGGGATGAGTGCCACTAGATGGCTCTACCTGCCCCATGGGTCCTGAATCGCTGCTCGGTCCAGTACCGTTTGATTTCTCTTACCTTGACCAACCATCACTACAAGTTAAGATAGGGTTGGATTAATATAGAGGTAAGATATGTTCACCCATTCAACCATAAGGAATACTATGGAATTATAAACATTTTGTACCAGACATATTCCCTTGCTGTATCTACCTTCATACAAAAAAATTATGGCACGATTTGCATGAATCACTCAAGTACAAACTCAAAGGTTAATTGTTCCACTTATTTTGTATCTTAATGTAATGCATTGTTCGTATTATGTTCTATATTAATTGTATTTTGTTCTGAACCTCACTTTGATACCAAGATGTGATGCCCTACCGTGAGACGCACATTAGCAAAGAAAATTAAATGGTAATGCTATTTACTAATGCAGAGAATAAGCCTGGTTAAGGAAAAGCATAAGTCTACATGAATTAAATATTAAGAGTATTGATGATAGGGGCCATGTATATTTTTTTTCGTGGATCAACACGCTTAATCTTAAACCAATGCAAAACTATGGAGGCCATAATACAATTCAGAACAAATATGAATAATGGATACAATAAGCACCGCAGAACAAACCATCCAACATCATATACATGTACATACGATATACAACAGACAGTGTCACAAAACTTGGTTAGTAACCACAATAAGTGCAACATGCCCAAAAATAATAAAGTATATGGATCGAATCTAATATATATATACAACAAAATAGCTACACTGATAGCCTAAATCTAGATCATCCAAAGAAAAAGAAAAGGATATCTATAGTAGCAGGAAGTACTGGAAAAGCTCGACCTGACCCAAGCATTAACACAAACGGGTTAGTCGTGTCAAAAGTGAGTAATAACAAGTATAAAAGTGAACAAGTATGTGAAATTCAACTCTTTTGATTGAATAGTTGTGAATGAAAAGATATAGACATATTCAGGTTAGACTCACTTGTCTCAACGTAATAAAACACCCTAGTCCCTTGTACTTTCCCCTAGGCAAGTTACAACATCATTCACATGCAACTAGAGGATCACACACGTCGAAATCCCTAAAATCATCATATAAATCTCAATAGGGTAAAGCATCAATCAAAGGAGTACATCACTCCAAATCATTAGAAGTCCAAAAATAAATAGTTAGGAACTTCAAATGCACTTTGCAAATGAATGATCTTATCAATTAAACTAAAATTATCAAACACCAATTGTAGAATGAAATCATCAAAAGTAGAGTGTATGTGCCATCATAATATAGCCCACTTCAGGCTTTAATATGGGCTACTTCGAGCCTACCCAAGTACCTATACGTATAGAAAATTAGACGTCGATTACTACGATCACTTCGGTCGATCATATCCTGACTGCTTCGGTCAAGTGAAAATGTATACACGACTCCCCCGAGCCATGGCTTTTCCTAAAGCGAGTACTGACTCAACATCCCCAAAGTTTGTCATTGACTAACGGCCAGTAACCCGAATAGTGAAAACAGTGCATCCTATACCACACATTCTCATTGCTTGGTTTAATAACTGCTTGTAAACTTTGCACCAGAAAACTCGGAAACCCCAAATCCTAGAAAAACATAGAAATCCCGTAATCACAAACAACAACTTAATAGCTTCAATCAGACGAAATAGGAAATTAACTAATTTTGTATTCCACTGTGTCCCATACCATGTGGTTTATAATATTTTTTAACACCCATAACATCATCTCGAGTGGTGTAGAAAAGTGCGATTTTATATATAGGAAAATACTTAATTTTCAAAGCTAGTTTATAAAGTGATTTCCCAAAATCGATTATTTCCCTTTTTATATGAAATCCTTATTTTTGTGAAAATAAATTTATACTATTGTTTTGAGGTCATTTAGCATTAAAAATAAAATTATAAAAATCTATTTAGCCTCAAAACTGTAACTAAATCGATATTTATAGATATATAGGAAAACTAGTTTAAAACGTGTAAAGTGTACTCAAATCCTCATTAAAACTCATCACAAAATTTTACACAACATCATCAATCATCACTAAGATTCGGAGTTTGGATTTGGTAGTTTATTATCTTAGTTTTCTAAGCTTATACTTCATCACAAACACATGTAAAAGCAAATCAATGATAGGTGAAACAATGCATTAAAACCCCTGCTAAAAATGCACTAAGAAAGAGGCTGTTATGCTTCAAGCATATGCACCATTTTGCCCAAAGGTCGACCTCTTGGCTGGGGAGGTCGACCGTACGGTCAACCCCCATGAGTCCCTGGACGACCTCTAGGACGACGTGGGTGTACACGATTTCTTCAAGGTGAATTCACACCCAGGTCACAACTTTAGGCATTCGTTTGCCTAAGAAAATGATGTCTGGTTCACACTAAAATTTGCAAATGTGCTCATAGTATACTTGACAACGATATACGAAAGGAATCAAGCAATTTAATCAAGTATACATAAAGTTACAGAGGCTAAAAGATGAGCTTTCGTTGTGATTTCAGCAACTAAGAAAAATAGAAAAACAATTATAGGAAGTTCAACGTATTTTGCACAGATTGATCTCAATGTATAATAACTCAACCGTTAACTAGAATATGTGAATAAGTACGCACCTTAGTAGTTGTTACAATGAATTTACCAAGGTCTAAATGTATTTTGGAGCTTCAACGTAGAGAACAAAGCCTATTTCTACCCGTGCTTGAACAAGCTGAGACGTACAAATGAATACTTCACTGTAAATCATCAGTCCTCAACAAACAAAGATAAAACTTGGATTATATCCTATTTTAGAGTGCATTACGGGCTATTTTACAGTTAAACTACAATAATCTAGTGATTTAAGGTTGATTTTGAGGCCTTAGAAAGCTTACAACAAGAGGTTTCTTGTGTTTTTCTTATTTTTCTCTTCTTTTTGTTTTATAGGGGAAGAAGAAAAAGGAGGAAAACTACGACGTTTGCCTATTTCCGGGATATTTTGGCCTAAGTATGTAATTAGGCCCAAATTAAGCTACTTAACCCTCCCTAATGACACAATTAGGCCTTAAAGAACTAATTAAGCCTATAAACACATGATTAGGCTAAATAAAATTAGCTTTGCTTCATAAGCACTAACAAAAATCATTGTTTAATCTTAAACAATGTTAAAAAAATTTGTTAACAACATT
Organism: Allium sativum; assembly: GCA_030737875.1. Classification (NCBI taxonomy): domain Eukaryota; kingdom Viridiplantae; phylum Streptophyta; class Magnoliopsida; order Asparagales; family Amaryllidaceae; genus Allium; species Allium sativum. The sequence continues at coordinate 902,337,839 of CM060924.1, forward strand.
TTTAACAAATTTTGAAGCCTAATATAATTAAATCTTCATTTTTTACACAAAATTTACACTTTTATAGCAAATTTACACAAGTTACACTCATTTCAACATTTTACTTAAATATATGTAATCTTTAAAACACAAACAAAATGAATATTACAAATAGCACATTTTTAACTTAGTAAATCACTAACTATGACAAAACAAATATTTTTATATTTATTATGAAGTACAACAATTTTTAACCTTTATGACTTGCACAATATTATATATTTATGCCTTGCCAAAAAAATATTAATTATTTATACCCAAAATGCGAATAATTGTTTTATTAACCAATACTTACAGTTATTTTCATCAAACCATAATAAAATGGTTGTATCTCTATAATAATCATATAAGAAAAACTTTCATTCTTTTATTTCAATAATTTAACTTATATTAACATTTGTTAATATTGCAATCGTTATAATTATCCAATTTCCTCATAAAAATAATATCTCCCCTTTTTAACCAAAATTTCACAATTAATTATATATGCCTCAATTTAATCACATTAGTGTTATTAAATTCCACCATCAAACTAAATCACCAAATTACTCAAATAATTAAGTTGAATAACCATGTTATAATTTATTCAAATTAATTATCATAGCGGGTAATTACCAAAAATTTAGATGTTAAAGTTTCACTGGGGTAGCAATGAATCATCGTGTAACTGCGATCTATAACATTTGGGATAGCGTAAGTTGGAGGACAGTTAGTGCCTAGTCTACTTAGGTTTTACTAAGATTGCGAAGCAACCTTCGTTTAGATGCAATTCAAATCAGTTTATGTTTGGATAGCGTAAGTAGTGCCTAAAGTCTCCTTAAGGTTTCACTAGGATAGCAACGCAACCTTCCTATAGCTGCGATATATTGTTTTGTTTATCTGGTAGTACTTCCCATATTACATTGATGACATTTCCATGTGTTTTCGCTAGTTCTTGAAACAGGTTCACAAAGTATTTAGTAATTTTTAGTATTATGAGTTGGCTAAATTCTCTAAAGAGGGAGGATAAACTTGTCAAAAAATATCAAGTTAGAAAATAATATTTTGTAATCAGACTATTGCATAAATAATATATAGTTTGAAATTTTTGACCATCAAATTAATAACAAACAAGTAATGGAACAATTGTCTATAAGATGGTTAATTCAGATATGTATACCAAATGTGGATTTCTTATTTGTTTCTTATTGAGGACAAGAAGTTCAAGTGGGGGAGAATGTTATAACCTAAAATTTTTATTGTTTTAAAATAGAATATTTAATTTATTTTAAATATTTTTTGAATGAATTTTTTATAAAGTAATAACCTTTTTAATTTACAAATAATAATTTGAAATTTTATTTTAGAATTTGACTGATATTCATAAATTGTTTGTTTGAAATTTGATAATATAACTAGGAACATATTTCTTGGATTTTCAGCTTTTATTTGGATATAAATTTTGTTCCTAATTTTGATTATGTGGTATATCTTAGATTTCGATTATCGAATTAGATAAAAATTATAAGTATAATAATAAGTAGTATTTTTAATGTTATTTAAAAATGAAATCAAATATCTAATTTAATGTAATAACCCGTGTAATTTACGATTATTTAATTAAAAGATTTATTTAAATATCGTATCTTGAGTTCAGTTCAATATCCGAGGCTTGTGACTTTGTAAATGGATGAATTTGGACTCGAAACCACTTACATTGAGTTAAAAATGTCGTTTACAACATTTTGAGTATAAATATTGATACCTCTGTAGTAAGGTGAAATTTGGTCTTTTTTCATTGGGTGCATTACAATAATATCAGTTTTTGCATACAAACAAATTTGGACTACAGATCACTTCCATTGAATTTAAAATGCCATTTAGGATATTTAAAATTATAAACATCGACATGTTTGGAGTTAATGAAATTCAGGACTTTAGTTGGTACATGGGTTAGTAAACTTAACCTACCACCTTATATTCCACTTAACCCAACCCACTTCATTCACCCAAACACTTAACCAAAAATATAAATGAGTGAAGGGAAATTAAATTTTGTTAGCCTTAGCTGGATATTAGAAGTCCAATTTGTGTTGAATTCAAGTGATAATTTAAGGAGGAACTGAGATATGTTCATCTTCATCTTCTCCAACTTGTTCTCTCTTCAATTTGTGAGAATTCCTAATAGTAACTCTTAGGATTCTTGTGTATGTGTTTAGATCGGAGATTCTTCAGTTTGGTTGAAGGGAAATTGATCTTGCTTGGTTTAAAAGTATCTCTTGGCTTCTAACAATCAAAGGTAGAATTTTGCAAACTCACATCCATGACTCAACACTATAGGCTTGGCTAGTTTGCCCTTTGCACGTATATATTATGTACGAATTATGCAGTTTGGATTGTTTGTGTGTGGACTTTCCTATTTATGTGTTTTGATTTCATTTCGATGAATTCTAGAGTAATTCTTTATGTGGAGTTGAGTTGCGAGTTCTTGAGTAGTTTCGGCAAGTCTTAGAAGCTTTAATTTCACATTGATAATGTTCTAAGCCTTCACCATTCAAATATGCTTATCAAGAATCATTGGATATCGACTTTTCCATCTAAACTATGAAATTAGTACTTTATAGTAGATTCAACCAACTGAATTGTGAAATTCAGTTGACTAAATTATTTTTTTCCCTTGGGAGTGATATTGTGTGCAGGTCAACCAACTAAATTTTCCATTCAGCCGGAGCCATCAAAGTTAGGTCGACTTAATGGTTAATTAAGTCGGTTGAAGTTCAAGAAACAGAAAGTGGTTCAGGAAAACAGATCCATCCAGTTGAATCAAAGATTTAATCGTCTGAATCCTGTTTTCTGCTATCGACCGATGGATGCTGTGGTCAACAGTCTAGTTTGATCTAGGCTTCTTCTTGGTCGAGTTTTGGCTGATTTTATATTTTCCTATGTTTTCTCAGTTGCTCTAATTTGTGAATTTTAACAACTCGATTTTATGAACTTTCGATTTATTCATTGTGAACAAATTTATTATAGTTATTTATAAGGTTTGATTTACGCTACTAAAACATGAATTTTTAGATCGATTTTTATTACAATCGATATTTTACGAGATTTGCCATGTCAAACTATGTAAGGATTTTATTTTATTAGTAGATACCAAACCTTTTAATAACGTTACTTCTAATGTTATTTTCACTATATAAAAATCATTTTATAAATCATCTTCCGATCTTCTAGTATAACTTTATAAACCTTGTAACACCCCATACATTTTTGAGCCAAATTTCGACAAAAAACAAAAATTGAACACATCCAAGCATGGAGCATTTAAATATGGTACCTGAAAATAACCGAGCATGAGCATAATCCGAGTACGATAAGACAACTCACAACGGAAACAAAATAGGATAAATTAGTACTAACTCAAGAAACTACCTTTTCAAAGTAAGTTACTTTGCCAATACCGAGCATGAGAGAGAACGAGAACCAAAGCCAACATAACAAAACAATTCTGGTGAACATATATGTGTAATGAGGAGGAGGTCAAAACAAAAAGATTCTGGTGAACATATATGTGTAACAAAGATTATAATACACATATGTATCCCGTTTGGCTCAACCCGAGATGTATGCCTACCAAGGTTAGTGATTCTAGCCTAACCTTGTAACTCTTTATGCACGACCTTAACTACCCTTCTCAAGTAGCGTTTTCCAAGTATGATACCGAGATAGAACATTTAAGCGTATATTTAGGAAGCCTTTATACCAAAATATGGCTTGTTATTTAATCAAGAATGGACCCCTAATTATGGAGTTTCTTTATATATATCCTCATTGTCTATCCTTTATTATTTAATGCCTCACTATCAATGATAGATAGGATGGATTCTCCCGGATTGGTTAAGAACCCAGGCGGACCTTTTGGTCACTTATTATTCCTCAATATTATATTCAACATTAACATAAACTAGAGGGCACTAACTAAGCGGACCTACTAGTTAAGGCTTCCGTCATTCACGCATATTCCCTTACCCCGTGTAAGGTGAGAGATGGTATTTTATCGTTCGCTGTACCATCAAGCTGACCTTAGTGGTAACCTCCTTAGTCACTTACTAATTCCCGTAGGGTAGGTAGTCATATTTGACATTTTAAGTTTCCAGGTTCGGGTAGGACCCACACACTCATGCCATTTAAGAGCCCTAAACTGAAAGACCTACTCTCAGGTGGATTCTTATAACCCAGCCTCTTAAGACCAAGGAAGTGGACTTTGCACGAAGGTTATTAAGTTCGTACCCCATTAGACTTTAATACCTTTCCCTGTTGGGATAAAGTGAGCTACGTCATTTAGTCCTTTCCATTTAGTTTCTCTTCACGGAAATACTATGCGCACGATATTCATTGTAGTCACGGGTTCCTATGGTTAATAATATTTTATATCATTAACCTACTAAGTCCAACTCTAACTTTTAATTATAAGTTCGATATTAACTAATATAAATAAGGAAAGTTATATCCTCCTTAGCCCAGAATATTTATTTGATTATTTTCCCTAATTGGACTTAGTAATTTAAACAACCATTAATGCCCATTTATCTCCTTTTAATTTCATTTACTTTGTTCATATGTTTATTGCCCTTTATAATCATAACGGTCATATTTTCCTAAGGAACAATTAATCTTTAGTTTTCTTTCATTACCATTGATTATAATTAATCCCATTTATGAGCCTAACGACCATAATTTTCTTAAGGCATTAATTCATAATGGATATCCTTTTCTTATCTGTCATGAATATATCTATTTGTTGTGCCTCAATAGACATTACTAATTTTATTTTTTATTTATGTATTGTCTATTATGTACATACATACATACATATGTATATATATATATATATTTATGCGCCAGACATCTCACCTTAAGTTGACTACCTGTGGATGCTGGATTTGCCGGTTGGTTCCGGGCAGACTTCTACAGTAACTTTAACTTAACCTCATGCCTTAGTATATCTATGTTTACTCATTAGACCCGTCACATTAAGCTGGCCACCTGTGGATGCTGGATTTGCCGGGCGTTCCAGGCAGAAATCTACCGTAATCAGAGCTTAACCTCGTGTATAAATGCGTTATAGTTCAAATTCCCTAATTGGGGTTACAACATTAATCCTAAACAACTTGGGAATTGTAACCATTATCCTATTATATTCACATTCACCAATCAACATCGGTTACAAATGTTATTTATTGATTTATGGTCCTATTTATAGCAATCAATTATATTAATTGCTACAATGGTCACTACAAATATATTAATTCAATATGGATTACATTTACATGTAAAATTCCATAATTGAATACCATTCAAACATCCAATACAATGTATATTTTATCGTTTTATGCAGATTTGGACGGATAATATATATATTTATATTTATATTTTTCACGTGCTTAATGTAGTTATTTTCTTTATTGTTATTTTTCAATTTAATGACTTGGTTTAGTCAATTTCCAAACATTCCTTTTTGCATTCAATCTTGCCGTAAGGTTCCAAATCTTACAAAAAGACCCTTAGCTTTAGTTATTGTAAATTATGCCTACTTAGTGAAATTGTCAAATTCACAAAAAAAATGCACATATATATATATATATATATTTGGAACAGTTGATGCAAGCTATGCACAAATTCAATCTTTTTCTCATATCTCTTGTGAATCAAAATAATGTCTTTTTGTTCAACAAGAGGAAAATGACATATTTACAACTATTAACCTAAGAACCCCAATAACATCGATCGCAATTAGGTATAATTTTTTAAATTAAAACCACGTAATCCATCAACTCACACTAAAACTAAGGATTTGGAACATACTGCATCTAAATAGTGCTATTGAGACTGATTTCTAAATCCTTAATGTTTTACAACGAACTACAACACATTTTACAACATAATTGTAGGAAATATGTATAAACCATTTTTAAGAATCTTACAATTAATACTATTCCTAACCACAATTGGACAATTAATACTATTCCTAACCACAATTCCCAATTTAGAAGTTTTGACACTATTTACTAGCAGATCTGATAGGTGTCAATTCAATTACAACTACATTATGAACCGATCTTTTGAAAATAGGCATATATTTTTAGATCTAATTCAAACGAGATAAATAGGCTATTATACCTTTGTATGTAAATTTCCCACTCACCTGAAAGCATCCAAATCGGAAGTTTGAATAATCTTTTAGGATTTCAATTCCCACATTCTTACAAATCTATGATTTATCTGAAAGGGGATACTTTTAGATCTGTAGATACGTAAGAAAATAGGATGAGAGGGGAGAATATGATGTAGAGCATTAATTCACATTCTTTTCTATTGGATCTGATAATCCATTCAATCCTACATGATTTGTGTTTGATTTGTTGTATATGAATATATTTTTGATTGAGAAGTTAGGTTTGAAGAGGGAGGAAAATGGAAGAGCTTCGCTGCTGCCTACAGATTTGTATGGAATAGAACGAGGTCATACCCCTTTATTTATAGGAGTGGAATTGGCCATGAACCGTTCGATTTATTTTAATTTATATCCGTCCATCCGTTCAATAATATAATATAATTGTAAAAACCCTGAAAATCAGAACCAATTTAAATTTTTTATTTTGGCTAATTTAACGAATTTTGAATATTTAAATTGATTTATTTTAAACAATTATGACTAGAAATTTATTTTGAATAGAATTAGAACGTATAAATTTATTTTAAACGAAGTTAGAACAAATAATTTATTTTAATTATAAAACGAGCCTGAAATGGTGCAACGGTTTTAAAGTTAGATTTCAAATTTCAAATGATTGTGTAGGATTCGAAATAAATTGGATTTCAGTAAAACCAGAAACATTTGAGTCTGTTTGAAAGTATCTTTCCAGCGAATATGAAAAATCAGGATTTCATAATGGGAATAAAAAGTTATGTCTAGTTGAAAATTCCGAATAGACGCTATGGAATATATATATATATAACCCTTAAAAATAGCGATTTCGCAAACAACCTCTGTTTTCGACGAGACCACTTTTGTTGGATCCGAAATGTCAAATTATTACTAGATTCCAAAATTCATAATTTTTGGAATTAATATGTGAGTGTGGCAAAAGAAAATGTGTTTTGTCAATTTTAGTCAATTTGCATCGACCAGAAAATGGTCATTTTTCAAACGGTCTCCAAATTTGATGAAATTACTTTTGTTAGGATCGTATCGTCAAAACATAGCTAGATTTATTTTTCTAAAATTTTTAGAGTCAGTATGTGGCCCCGGTAATTTGAAATGTACGTTAAAAATCAAATTTGAAAAGTTATTGAAACGGTCGAATTGGCTTACGAAACATATCCCATTGTGTTCGGAATGAGGGTAATAAGCTAGGGCCGACATTCAGTGAGTTTGATTTGGATTTCAAAATAAAAAGTTACTTTTGGGAATTAATTAAAATAAAATTATAATAACCTGTATCCTTTAAAATCCAAGTCAAGGCCCTCTCCCTCAGTCAAAAATAAAAAACCACTCAGCACCTTCACAATCCCGTCGCCCCTCCCCTTTCTGACCAATCGCTGCCCCTTCCCGCCCCCCGTCGACCTCCATCTGCCATCTCCTCTCTCTCCTCTGTAACAACCTGGAAATTCTGACCCAATTTAAAATTTAAAATTTTGGCGATTTACTGAATTTTGAATATTTAAAATGAATCATTTTAAATAATAGCGACGAGAAATTTATTTTGAATAGAAATAGAACGTATATATTTATATAGATCATTGTTAGAATATAAATATTTATTTTAAATTATAAAAGGAATTGAAAATGGTGCGGTAGTTCGATAATTCGATTTCAAACTTCAAATGAACATTTTGGGTGCAAAATAACCGGATTTTAACGAAACCAAAATATTAGAATCTATTTGAGAATATCTTTCCAAGGAATCCAAAAAATCAAAATTTCATAGCGGGAATCCAAAGATACGTCCAGTTAAAAATTCAGAATAGTCGCTATGGAATTCTGGCCCTTAAAAATGGAAATTTTGCAAATGACCTCAGATTTCGACAAAACCACTTTTGTTGGATCCGTGATGTCAAATTATTGCTAGGTTTCAAAAATCAAAATTTTCTGAATTAATATGTGAGCGTGGCAAGGGAAAATGCGTTTGACCAGTTTCAGTTGATTTTAATTGATTGGAAAATGTCCATTTTTCAAACGGTCTCGGAATTTGACAAAATTAGTTTTGTTAGGACCGTATCATCAATATGATGCTAGAAATAATTTTTTCGGAATTTTTAAAGTTAATATGTGGCCCCAGTAAATTGAAATGTGCGTTCAAATTCAATATACATTGGTTTATATTTTAATTTGAACGGAAACTGGTCATAACAAGAGAATTGGGTTACGAAACATATTCCATTGTATTCAGAATGGGGGTAGTTAGCTATAGACGGGAGTCGTTGGGTTTGATTTGGGGTTGGTGGTAATAAACTAGTATTTTTAAGAATTAAATAATATTAAAAACATATATAAATATAAAAATGAAACCCTAATCCCTCATTATTTTTGCGCCGCTCCTCATATCAAAACCGATGGCGGGTTTCTTCAGATCCTTTACCCCCAAATTCGATCCATCTGTTCATTAATTAAAGAGGATTTATAAACGAAAATCACAGAGATTTTCGAGCTCAATAATTTCATATGGGTTAGATGATTTATGGTTGCGGGGGTAGCTCAATTTTCGAACCAGAAGAGGAGATGTTCGAGCATCGAAGGGGGTGGAGATGGCCGTCGAGCAGTCTGGGATGGCCGGTGTGGGTAGCCGCCATGAAGGCGCACCTCATGGGCCCAGCTGATCCCGGTTCGATCATCCATGGTGGCCGTGGGTTTGAACCCTAGTTTTGAGCATGGGTTCAAGCGGAAACCTGTAGCATACAGGAAGAAAGGGAGTATGGGATTTGAACGGGGTGAGGAAGGATAAGGATTTAATTAGTTTAATTTAATTAATTATTTATTTATTAATATACGTTAATTATTCAAACATTTAAAATACCATAACGTTGTACTCCATGATCAGAAAATTGCAAACCAGGGCTCGTTGGAATCACAACAAAAAATTCTACATTTCAGAAGAGACCAGAACAGAAACAGAGCAAATCAGATTTTCAGGAAAAATCAAATCCAAACTGAACAAAAATTCAGATAAAAACTGACGGAGTGGATCCCAATGTGAGAACTTCTCACCTTCAATTTTCTATTTCTAGTTAAAATATATACTAGGATGCAGACGGTGCTTAGCAGCACCCGACACCCGTCGTCCATAGACCATGGATGGCTTGTATGTTTGATTGTTTGTTGTGGTGAAAATTGATTGTGTGGTGTGAAATGAAATAAAAGATTTATATAGCTAAAAATATTTGATCGTTAAAAATATTATTTTTAACGTGTGTGTGAATAAAAATATGTGTTTGATGATTTGAAATCCCACACGGGTATTGGGATAAAATACAGCATACAAAAATCCCAATGATTAATTGTATTTCGATCGATTGGTCGATAGGATGTGTAAGCGTTAATTATTTATATTTAATGCTTATGCAGTTGTGTAGTGCACTTTGGATGATGGTTGATTGTTTATTGTTGCTATTATATACATGTATTGTATGGAACCCATATGATTAACATTATATGGTAATTGATTGGGCCTCATTCCAATTGGGAAAATAAAGAATATTAGAATATAATATATAGTCATGTGTTGACAATGCTCATGTGTTGAGAATATTCATGTGTTGAAACTATTCAGGTGTGGAGTAAAATATTTTAACAATAAAGTTTACATCTTTATCATATTTAAGATTAGAAACTACTTTACGGTTGGAGTCTGATTAAAAATCAAACGATAGATACCATAATTTTATAAAATATATTACATAACAAAAATAGTCATGTGTTGACAGTACTCATGTGTTGAGATTAGTCATGTGGTGAAAGAAATATAGATTCATGTGTTGAATAGAGTAAATATTCATTTATTGAATAGAATAACGAATTTATTGAAATATATAAAGCCGTGTTGATTAGATTTGCTCTATTTTGATGTGAACGATATTTATATCGATTATATTCGTTTTTATATTGAATATAGAAAAGGTAGTGATTTCAAAATGTAACGTTTTGAAAATATTATCATTTATATAGTAATGATATGAAATATTCAATTTTGATTTGAAATTGAATATAGAGTTGAAATGGATTTGAAAACGAATTTAAAACGATTTATAAAATACGTTTTAAAAGGGAATCGACGAAATATATAATATATATATATATATATATATTATATATAATGGCCTAAATAGAACGCGCCGCGCCGCGGCAGTTCGTGAATTTCGACCATTGACTTCGAACAGACATTACGAGAGATCCGACCGCCGGATTCTCCTAAAACCGGAACCGTTGGGTTTGTATCGAAAAGAGCTTTCTAATGAATATTAGAAATTATAAATCTAATGGTTGGATTTGGAATTATGTCCAAATCAAATTTAGAAAAGGGCGCTGTAAGTGCAGTTCGATGGTTGTTCATGGAAATCGACTGTACGGCCTTGATAAAATTATTAAAAATATTAGCAATTTGTGTAAAATCATTAGAAATGAATTGGAAAGAACTAGGGTGAAAATTCCCGCATTTGAAAGGATAAAAATAGTTTTTTATCGAAATGAACTAGTTTTGAACTAGAATTAAAATTAATTTATTTTTGAAATATATAAATTGAATTTGAACTGGTTTTAAAATAATCAGAATTTCCAATACGTGAATTGGAATGGATTTGAATCGAAATTATATTTGGAATATTTCGATGTTGGATTTCGTGATTATACAGATATTGTTATGGGAATTTGAAAGATATATTTATATCGTTGTTTCCAATACGATATTTGTTGGTCGAAGAATTGGATATTGAATATAAGCCAATATATTTTCTATTCAGAGCCTTATATTTAATATCAAATGTGATTTGGGCTTGTCGTGAATGGTGCATTCATTAACACTGTTCTTTAGCCCAGTTGAGAAAAAAATTAAATCTTTCTATTTAGATTTAATGAAGTGTACCAATTAAATAATATTGAATTGGAATTGAATTTGAAAGTGATTTTGGGTTTATCGTGAATCGTGTTTTAGGTGACATTGGTTCTTTAACCCAGTTAAAAACAGGATATTGATTTTTGAGGAGATTAAAACTAAGTGGAGTTTTAATGAATCTTTAATTAGAGAAAAGTGATCGAGGATGGAGTATCACCAGTTTTGCTCCAAAGCGATAGTTAAATCTTTAATTAGATTTGAACATGAAATGGTAATTAATTTTACCGATAACACCGGGGTGTTAGATATAGAGTATTACCAGTTTTGCTCCATGGGATAAATAGGTAGGGATTGGGGAATAAAATAAATAATTACTTCGGTGTGGTTTTCTAATCCCGACTAGTTTGGAAAACTATAATATGGTTTGAAATGATATCCAAAGGAAGATTAAAGAATAAATTTAGAAGAATTTATCTTTGATAAAATTAATGGGAACCTTTCGCTAAGAATGTGAAAATTTGAATGAAAGAATATTCTGAACTGGAATGAGGCGTATGTTGGGTTTGTGTAACATTTGTTTATTATATACGTGGGTTATTCGGAAAGGCTGGGTTTATACCCATTCTGAATAACCGATTCGACGATAAGTCAAAGATGAAGACGGTGGTTGAAGACAGGAAGTCTTCACATCGTTTGGGTGTTTACTGATGATCTTGATTGGGCTGTACACCCAAGATGAGGGAATCAGTTGGTGATCGTCCAGATGTACTTGGAGATCGATGGATATGCGAGGAAAGTGCCTCCGGTTTCGTTCAGACCTAGAACGAACTTGTAAATGGACTGTGTTTCTGACATTGGATTTTATTCTGTGTTGATTGATCTCTATTAAATATACATCTGTTTGGTGGTGGAGAATTTATTCTCTTGCTTAACGCCCTTCTCTGAGATGTACGAGCTCAGAGGTTGTATATCGATGGACATCAGTCGCATGGAGTGAATTGCCTGTGTGGCACGCCTAAGTGGCAAATGATCAAGGCTTCTGTTGAAAAGCAAAGTCTTGTGGTTGATGATCAAAGCACGGCCTGTGTAGCGGCTTTGTGTATAGCGTGAATTCACGAGCCTCACATCTCGGTATGAGTCAAAAACGGGATACGGACCGTTGGGAGAACACGACGTTTCTTTCTAGCTAGTGGTGGTGTCGGTGCTTAAACTGGTTGACATTTATATATACTTTTCACCTGTGTGGTTGTTGGAATGCGAGGCGCCTCAGATATAGGTCTGTTAGGACCGGGAAACGTGTATTCAGGAATTGCCAATCCTCAAAAGTAAGAGAGGACCGGCCTAGCCGATTCTAAGGAACATAGTGGGGTCCTGAGACATTTTCTAGAGTGTCTCGAACGGAGAGGAGCTTGCCCCTTGCCTCGACTCATGACAGAAATCCAATTTCCAATACGTGATATTGCAGTTTTATTTGTAGAACCTAGTATGACGACATAGTGGTATGGGTCATTAATGCCGTCTATGATTGATATTGTTTTGACACTATACATTTATTATAGTATCAAATAGTTTGTTTTTAACGTATCAAGCATGCTTTAGCTATTATAAGGTAAAAAACCCTGTCCTCCGGCTTGCATTGCATTGTGTGATGGGACCTAGGTCTTTTAATAACTTCATTTTTCTTTATTTAGCATTGCGCTGTTTGTTTTATGCACTGGTATTCTTGGGAGGAAACCTGTTCCGTGTTATACGGCGTGGTCCCTTGATTTACTGAACTTTAAAATAAAGATTAATAATTGTTTTAGTTCTCACACCAGTCACATGACTGACCTGGGGTTTATTGTTTTAACCTAAACTCTGGGTGCCCTTATTTTGACACGGGCAGCTAGTAGTTTTGGTTTTCCAGATTTATTTTCACAGGATCCTAATTTACAACTGGAACGATGCTCGGAAAGCTCTGTATCCGTGTATTACTTTCAGTTTTGTTTTATTTTCCGCTGCGATATATTTAAATGTAATCTAAATCTCTGATGTTTGTCAAATGTGTAATATTTATTCATACTCTATATATTCTTGTATTTTGATGGAATTGTTATAATAAACAATGAAATGTTCTTCTGCTTGCGTTCTATTTTGTCCTGTCCTCAACGCCATCCGTGCTTTCCTTCACGGGGAAGTTCGGGTCGTGTCAGTTTGGTATCAGAGCTTTGGTTTACAAAGCTCGAGAAAAAGGAACATTAGAACCGAATGAACGAATTCATCAGATATTGGATTAGTAATATCCAATTAGAATGACTCGTTAGAGATGGGATCAGTAGTATCCTAGAACGAGTGTGAAGAGTGTTGTTTCTAAAATAAAAACGAAAACAAGTTTTGTTTTGAAAATTTAAACCATTTTGTACTATTCGATTATTAATGTATATTGAATTTGGACAATCGAGTATATAAAGATTTTGCATATACGCGTCATGAACGTATATTCGAAGTTTTAATGTACTGGATAGATATAGAATCACACTCTAGTCGCGCAGGGATAATTCTGGTGATGTCCGGACATCTTCAGTATTTATGTTCGTGTTTCGAAAGTGGGATTTCTATATATTTCCAATAGACTAGTGTGAGAACCGAAATTAGATAGGTTTATTGTTGTGATTTGGCATAAAAACATGATTTTCTATACATATATATATCAAAATTATGAATTTGAAACGATAATCCACTAATTGATTGATGGTTGTGTTGTATGATTATTGTTTTAATTAATTAAAATTTTGAACCATTTCTGCCAAATTGAACCGAATATTGAATTGAAGTGAAAAATGATTACAATTGCATGAATATTACATGTATATCCATTGAACAGGTCATAGCAAGGAGGCTATAGCAAAAGAATAAAATTGTTTGCCCGACAAATAGGTACATGTTTACCATAATTTATTGTTTTGTTTGGGTGATGATGATTTTATGAGCCGATTGGCTAGCCGCTTGGCTTTTTCTTTTTCTTTTGGATTGAAGAAGGCCATGGGAGGCTATACGAAATATCCCGAAGTCCCCGGTGCAAGGAGGTTCTATTTTGTCTATTTCTATTTTGTCTTGTCCTCAACGCCATCCGTGCTTTCCTTCACGGGGAAGTTCAGGTCGTGTCATCCTCCCTCCTTCCCCTTCTACGTGAAGCCCTACCCCCGCAATCCCAAACCGCAAAGACCACCTCTAAGCCCCACCAGCGACCGTCAGTGGCTCCACCACTCCCTCAGTTGACCTGCGCCGTCTCTCCAGCACCCTCTTCGACGAACCCGCAGCCCCCCTCAGCCTCCATCAAAGAAAAGTTAGTTATAATTATTTATTTTATTTTCTTTCTGTATAATTAATTTAGTTATTTTGGAAATTAAACATTGTTTTAAAAAGGTAATTTATATAGATAGATTAGTATAAAAAATGTGATTTTTATTCATTGGTAAATATAAAGTTATGATTTTTATTATAGAAAGTTTAGATTTTTATTATAGAAAGATTAGATTTTTAATAGCGAAAAAGGTGAGATTTTTAAAAGTATAAAGGTGAGATTTTAAAAAAATATAAAGATATGATTTTTAAATAAAATATAAAGATGAGATTTTAAAAAATATAAAAATGAGGTTTTTATCGTATAAACCATAATGCTTTTAGCTATATAAAAATTCGATTTTTAGTTAGATAAAAATTCGATTTTTAGCTATATAAAAATATGATTTTTATTATATATAGCGATATAAAAATATGATTTTTATTATATATATAGCGATATAAAAATGTGATCTTATATATATATATATAGCGATATAAAAATGCGGTTTTTAAATATGTAAGCATCATATTAAAAATGTGTTTTTTACTATGAACAGCGTGGAAAAGATTGCGTGGAATTTAGGGAAAATCCAAACGATTCAGAAATTCAGAAATAAATCTGGAAGAGCGGATCCCAAAGGTACGAACTTCTCACTCTAATTAAATTTTCTAGTTAAAAATATATGTACTAGGATGCAGACGGTGCTTAGTGGCACCCGACACCTTGGTTTGAAACCATGGATGTTTGGTTGTTTGTTTGGATTGATAAATTGGTTGAATTTGGTTTGAGATGTAAATTGAATTGATTAGAATTGGTATGTGCATGGCGCGAGCCATTATTTGGCAAGGGATAAGGCTAGACCTTATTCCGGTTCTAGTATCGTGCCGTTATGCTGCCGAAATTTTCTAAAAATACTAGAACAATAAAAATATCATTTTTATTATGTAAATTAACTGCTTAAAATATTCATGTGTTGAAATAAATATTTTATCGCTAAAAATATAATTTTAAGGAGTATGTGAATAAAATAAATATTCATTTACTAATCGGACAATTTGTTTATTTACACACATTTAACTGATATTGATTGGGACGATATATTTTACATATCGCCCAACTGCACAAATAAAGTCGGTGTGTGTTGATTCAAAGCCCACATGAGGATTGGGATGATATTTGACATACTCTAATCCCAATTGTTTAGTTGTATGTCAATCGATTGGTTGACAGGCTGTTGTAAGCATTAATTATTCATATTTAGCACTTATGCAGTTGTGTGATGCACTCTAGATGATGGTTGACTGTGTTTGATTATTGTTGTGTACATGTATGTATGAAATCCATATAAATAAAATTATATGGTAATTGACTGTGTCTGATTCCAATTGAGAAAGAATGAATATTTTAAATTAATGAATATTTTAAAATGACGAAAAATGAATATTTTAAAATAACTAAAATTTTGAAATAACTAATATTTTAAAATAAGATTCAGTAATGGATAAAAATATGATTTTGATGTCCGATTTGGGATGGACACGAAAATATTTAAATATATAAAGCTATATTTATTAGTTTAACGCCATATTGACCTGAACAATATTTATAACGATTTTATTCATTTTTATAATGAATATCGAAAAGGAAATGATTTCAAAATCTAATATTTTGAAAATATTATCATTTATATATTATAATGATAAGGATAATTCAATTTTGATTTAAAATTGAAAATGAAGTTGGAATCGTTTTAAAACGAATTTATAAATTATGTTTTAAATTGATGAAATATATATAATATATATATATATATATATATAATGGCCTGAATAGAACGCGCCACACCACTGCAGTTCGTGAATTTTGACCATTGACTTCGAATTGACATTACGGGAGATCCAATTCGTCGTATTCTTCTAAAATCGGAACCATTGGGTTCGTATCGAAAAGAGCTTTCCAACGAATATAAGGAGTTTGAAATTTAATGGCTAGATTTGGAATTATGTCCAAATCAAATTTGGAAAGGTCGTGGTAAGTGCAGTTTGATGACCGTTTATGGAAATCGACTGTACGAGCCTTGATAAAATCATTAAAAATAATAATAATTTGTGTAAAATCATAATAAATGAGTTGGAAAGAATTTGGATGAAGAATTCCGCGTTCGTAAAGATAAAAATATATTTTTACCAAAATGAACTAGTTATGAAGTAGAATTATAATCCAATATTTTTAAATAAATAAATTGGATTTGAAATGGTTTTAAAAATAACCATAATTTCCAATATATGAATTGGAATGGATTTGAATCGAAATTATCTTCAGAATATTTCGATATTGGATTCCATGAATATACAGGTATTGTGGAGGAATTTGGAAGATATATATATCGTTATTCCCATTACGATATTTGTTGATTTCAGAATTTGATATTGAATATAAGCTGACATAATTTCTATTCAGATCCTTGTATTTAATATTGAATTGGATTTTGGGTTTGTTGTGAATGGTGTCTTCATTAACATTGTTTTTAAACCCAGTTGTGAAAAGAATAATTTTTTTAATTAATATTTGGAGAAATTTACCAATTAATTAATATTTAATTCGAATTGAATTGAAATTAGATTTTGGGTTTGTCGTGAATGGTGGTTTTATTAACACCGTTGTATTTATTAAAGTTGTGTTATGTATTATTTTTCCGCTGCATTATAATTTTAAATCTCTGATATTTATCAAATGTGTATTATTTATTCATACACTGTTATATTCTTGTACTCTGATGTAAATTGTTGTAATAAGCAATGAAATGTTCTGTCATTCGTATTCTGATTTTTTGTGTTCTCAACTCAATTCGGGCTTTCCCCATAAGTGAGAGTTTGGGTCGTTTCAATATTCTAACCCCTTTAACCTTAGTCGTCACTAGGCGTTTTAGAGCCCAGTAGGTCGACCGCTAGGATCGACCGCTTGGGTCGCCAACCGCCCAGTGAGGGTGGTTAACTATGGTATATAATATATATATATATAATTATTTAGATTTATTTATTTTCCGTCCGTTATCATATTTCGTTCGTAACTCTTTCATACGGACACAGTTCGTGAAACTTCAAACATGAAAGTTGACTGGAATTCTGAGGTGAACGCATCAGTTAAAGTTTCATTGTCAAATTCCATTTGCAGAAGTCCATGTTTTGAGAATCTAATTAGATAACTAATTTACTGTCAAAATTCCGAGTTGTTACGTTTCTTTCCCCTTTAAAAGAGACTTCATCTCGAATTTCTTACACTTAGTTATCCTCTCCTACACAACCAATTTGTGTACATCCACTTTGCAACCATGTATATTTGTGCACGATGAACATAATTCATTTCAAACTAAAATATGCATGCAAGAGGATTCTAAATCGAGCCCTCTATATGTATGCAACAAAATTTAAAATATTTTCAAAA
Organism: Allium sativum; assembly: GCA_030737875.1. Lineage (NCBI taxonomy): Eukaryota > Viridiplantae > Streptophyta > Magnoliopsida > Asparagales > Amaryllidaceae > Allium > Allium sativum. The sequence continues at coordinate 902,355,734 of CM060924.1, forward strand.
ACATGATGCACAACAAACTAAATATACTGGCAGTCCTATATGAATGCAAGTTTTAAAAATTCTTTTTCATGCATAACCTCCACACAACTATGAATAGAAGTGTGAAGCATTTAATTTTGCATCCAAACCCTACCATCTAAAACATCACACAATTTAATTGTTCCCTATTTAATTTCTCCTAAACTGGAAAAAGGAAATCAAAGCGAAGAATATTAACGTTTCCGCCACTTATAAATATTCCATTTCCCACGCTATAGAGAAATTTTCACGTCAGTTACCCAAAATACTCCAAAAATTTCATTTTGTAGACTATGAAGGAGTCTTAAAACAAGCTCTGAAATGTAAAATGAGTTAATTAACAGCTCACACGCATCGTTGACAAGTTATGGAAACAACGTTTCTAAGGCCAAAATAGTATTTCCATTGTTATCATTATCATTTTAATCGTACCTTCGGTCCTACTGCACCGCTAAAACAGGCACACAAATCATCCAAACATCCTCCTTACGTTATTCATGTGACCAAAAATAAAAAAAAATCATAAAAATAAATTTCAGCTTGAAAACTTCTTATGTTTATTTTAAAAATTCTTTTCAAAACCATTTCACTTTCCTATAAAAATAAAAAATGATAATTTTTTTTCGAACAACGCTTTCTAAAAACTTTTAAAATGTATTTTGCAGAAACTAATATGATTCAAGTCACATGTTGGCGAAGAAGGAAGCCAATCGCGTAAAAATGCGAAAACTGAAATCACATAAAAGACTAAAATAAATCTTAACTTAAAAAAGGTAACGGCTATTTATTTATTTATATACCCGTGACGTACAACAGGTCATTTTCTAAAATTTATCCAACACAAAATTCTATTCTTTTCAACTCTAGGACAGTTGTTAGTTTAGATAAGAAATGAGATTTCATTCGAGCAAGCATTCGTGAATGACATAAACATTCGAAACATAGAAATATCATTAACTAAAGTCGTGTGATTTTCAAAACAAGCAGTTACAAGCACGAACCACCACCAAGCCAAGAAACCGATGGTGGAAAGGGAAAACAACAACGAGAGACAAAACAACATCACTGAAACTCCCAAAATAATGGCTATAAACAACGAGATGTCTCGCTCCGTGGCTGGAGCTCAAACCAATTTTTATGATCTTTAATTAAGCATATCATGGTAGCAAAATGCTCAATCTCGTGTTACAAACACTGCTGGTGTTGTTAAAGGGTTCCACATCACTGTAGAGATTTGATGAAAAAGGAAACATACTAAAAACTACTCCTCATGGAAATCCTCATAATATTGTCTAAGGACCAAATTGGATAGGCGAAATTATAGAAAGTAACTCCATGAGACAACGCAAGAACAACAAGCTGAATCGAATATGATGAAGTAAAAAATGATGGTTATGCCATCGACCAAACAAAGGATTGATTTCCGCATCATGAGACAAATCTAGTCATAACTTCCCATCTATAAAACGATGTTCTAAATGGTTCACATGTCTACATGGGAAATTCAAACATAGATTCCCAAACTCAAAAACCAATATTAAGAAAAAGGGATTTGCTCCAAAATCTCTTAAGTTGGTCAAACAAAAGACGTTTAATCCGCACAAAACACAAATTCTTCTAAAATCTCATCGATATTTTCCTTAGAAAAACCATCAAGAGATAGATAAATCTTATCTCTGAAATGACGATCGCCTTATAAAATTCTATCCTAACAAGATATAACAAAGGCAGATGCAGCATAAACAGAAAATCCTATTCTAAGATCTCGAAGCAATGGATCGGTGAAAATGCAACTACCACGTACGACAAATTTTCTTAGCCCTAATGTGGTGAAACCTTTTTGCTCATTGCAATCAAACCAAATGATATTTCCCTAGGGTTAAGACTTAAATGGTACGAGTAAGATCGGATAGCGTAATTAGGTATTATCGACTAAGGACTGATCGGAGAGAAGAAATTAGATCATGGAGTACTAGTTAAGCAATATCTAATGCGCAAACTAGCGCGGGAATAGAGAAGACGAGGTGGAAAACAAAGAAAGAGAAGAAGAATAGGAATATGGTTCGACTAGTTGAGGAAGGAAGGACGAAAGAAGGAAGCTAAGTGTGGTAATTTGGACCCAACCATATGCAACTCTTACGGTTGATTTCTATGTTCAAGTCGCAACAAAACTCAACAATTAGTTGACCATTCTTGCATAGCGCAAGAAGGTCAACTATTAGATGGGCTATGGACAAAGATTTAATATTCACCTTGTTAGGCCAGATTAAAATATTAATTGTCCCGCGTCATCTATTAAGACTTGAGGCAATTCAAAAAATACTTACCCTCATCATGACGATATCAAAGACTGTAACCAAACTTCGAACTCACTCCAAGGACTCCAAGTAGTCTCAAAAAAAGGCTACGACCATAAGACGAATGAACGAATTCGAAAAATAATTTAGCTAGAAATCTGTAATATAAACTAAATCAGATTTTCCCCTTACCTAGCTAACAAACAAACAAACGATTCAAAATCAAATACCCCAAATATATGGACGAATGATTTTCCTTAGCCTTTTCAAAGAAAAAATTAAACCTTCTCCATAAATGGAATTTATTGCAAAACTAATAGTTTCGTATTGACAAACCCAACTTATAATTATTACTATTTTTATTAAAAATTGAAAAACCTTTTCGTGTTCAAAAATGTTGGAGCCTTAAAATCTTAAGGATTGATTGTGATAATTTCAATAAATTATCCAATATATAGGAAGAGGGATACAAAAAATCATAAGGAATGGATATTTATTATTATTCTTAAGTTTAGGGGAATATTCCTTGTCATTTCTACTTTCTTCCTTCCTACCAATCAGGTTATATTTATTAAAATTACACAATAGCCCTACTAATTTTTGAAATACAAATAGATTAAAATATATCTTTATAAAGCTAAGCCTTCATAAAACCATTTTCCGAAACTTTATTTCAAAACTTTCAAAATCCAATTATATTTTTCCAAATAGTTTTAAAAATAAAATTTTCTCGAATACAAGGCCAAGAACTCAAATGAATATTTCGATGAAGGTAGATTCAGAAATTCAACTAAGTAACAAATGGATATACCTCATAAATATATTTTCGATGGATATGACATAATAAGTGAACCTTTCGCATTTTGGATTGAGAAATGGTCATAGCCAGAATTTCCAACGAAACCAAATACCGGAAATTGCAACTATCTCGTTTGTAGATAGATTTTTATCCAATCTCCAAACTCTAATCAATGGAATCCACCACATGTCATCTTCATGCTCTTCACAATGAGATCGCCAACGTACTGTGGGGCAAGACAAAACTAGCTAGAAACCCGAACTCAGCATACTTCAACTCTTAGTCGCTTAAAGCCCATTTTATATGATTAGGCCCACAACTAATTCATTATTGAAACAAATTAAAATCAAGTAAGGAAGATGAAGAAAAACAAAAAAGAAAATAGAATTACATTCTCTCACGAGTCATAATTTAACTAATTCCTTTGATCGTTTAACCTAAGCTATGATACCAAATGTAACACCCCACACTTTTCTGAGCCCAAATTTCGACAAAAATAGAAACTTGAACACTTCCAAGCGTGAAGCATGTAAATCTGGTACCTGCAAATAAATTGGCATGAGAATAATCAGAGTACAATAAGATAACTCTTAGCGGAAACAAAATAGGATAAATTAGTATTAACTCAAGCAATGACCTTTTTAAAGTAAGTTACTTTGCCATTACCAAGCATGAGAGAGAATGAGAACCGAAAGACAACTTAACACTTGTGGGAACCCGACCTTCCCTAGAAAACCTGGGTGGTTGTAATGAGGAGGGGATCGGAAAAACAAGATTCTTGTGAAGAGGAAATGTACAACACATATTGTAATATGCATATGTATGCCATTTGGTTCAGCCTAAGATGTATGCCTACCAAGGTTAGTGATTCTAGCCTAACCTTGCAGCTCTTTACGCACGACCCTAACTGCCCTTCTCAAGTAGGATTATTCAAGTATGATACCTAGATAGAACATTTATGCAAATATTTAGCAAGCATTTATACCGGAACATGGCTGGTTATTTAATCGAGAATGGACCCCTAATTATGGAGTTTCTATTTATATCCTTATTCACTATCCTTTATTATTTAATGCCTCCCTATCAATGATAGATACAGTGGATTCTCCTTGATCTCTTAAGACATTAGGCGGACCTTTTGATCATTTATTATTCCTCGATAATATATTCAACATTAACATAAACTAGAGGGAACTAGATATGGGGCCCTACTAGTTAAGGCTTCCGTCATTCACGCATATATTTTGCCCTATGTAAGGTGAGAGTTGGTATTTTATTGTTCGTTGTACCATCTAGCTGACCTTATTGGATAACCTCCTTAGTTGCTTACTACTTCCCATAGGGTAGGTAGCCATATCTGATGTTTTTAGTTTCCAGTTTTGGCTAGGACCCACACACTCATGCCATTTAAGACCCCTAAACTGAAAGACCTACTCCTAGGTGGACTTTTCTAACCCAACTGCTTTAAACCGAGGAAGCGGACTATACACGTAGGTTATTAAGTTCATACCCCATTAGCCTTAAATACCTTTCCCTATTCTGTAATGTCCCGAATTTTTATGGTTAAATAATTAATTTATTTAATTATTTAAATAATGGTTTAGAGATTTATATAGTCGTTCAATTAAATAATATTGAATATTTAATTAATTTAAATAATATAATACTATATTTATTTTTGAAATAGTCAGAAATAGTGAATTGACAATATAATGTGAACTGGACAGTTCAAAGTATTTAATTCAGCTTAGAATTGAATTAGAATGACGAATATATTATTTGAACGACAGTTTGAACGTATAATTATATTATAATTAAAATCGAGCTCCAAAGGGCGCGGCAGTTCGCTATTTGGCGATTCAAACTTCAACTGAATATACAGGGTCCGTTTTAAATTGGATTTCCGTGAAACAAGAAACGTTCAGAGCTAAGGAAGTATATTTTCCTAGTGGAAGAGAAAAATCGGGATTTCATTGTGTAGATTTTGATTTATGTCCAAATCAAATTTTTGAAAAAGTCGCTATGGAATTCCTTTATAAATTATAACGATTTATTTATATTATAAAAGGATTTTATATATAAATTGAATATCGATATAATTGAGAATTTTGAAATATTGAATTATAAATCCAATTGGAGCTGTATGATATTCTATTGTGAATATTTATGATAATATTTATTTTTAAATATTAAATTTAATTATTTTTAAATATATTTATATATTTAAATGGGTTATTTATAGCTTTAAAAATAGCCACTTTTGCAAACGACCTCTGTTTTCGATGAAACAAATTTTGTTGGATCCGCAATATCAAATTATTGTTAGACTTCAATTTCATTGATTTTAAGAGTCAGTGTGTGGCCATACGGATTTTTAATGTGAAAAACAGTCAGTATTTTGACAGTTAAAAATGCGCTATGTGAGAAAACGAAGTCGGAATTCGACGAAACCAGTTTCGTTGGGGCCGTAATGTCGAACTAAAGGTGCATGTCCTGTTTCGTGATTTTTGGGTATCGTATGTGACCATATGAATTTTTATTGTGAAATACAAGTAGCGCGAGACTAAAATTAAATAAGCTAATGAATATTAAAATATTTATACTTCCCTATATTAACCCCTTAACATTTGCTAAACCTAATTTCTTCATTCCACAAGTCAAAGTCTTTTTCCGCCGTTGCTTTTCTTCCTCATCTCAGAAAAACTCAAGTTTAAAAATTAATAGAAAACCAAATCAAAGTCTATAAATTCTAAAATATATATATATATGTGTCCACAGTCAGAAGAGCTTTATTCTGATATGAATACTGTGAATCTCGACGCTCTTTCCTGGAGTTCGAATGTTTTGAGTGTGGTCTAGGGTTGACCTTTGAGGGGAATTGGAGCATTAATCTTCGGATTGGAGCATTGTTTTGAGTTCACAATGGAAAATGGCACTTGCGTGCATATCATTGTGAGGTCCGGTTATGTCTTATGAAGTGCGTTCATTGGAGGCACGAAAAGCTCCTGGCGACGCGGCTGTCATGGCAAGATCGAGTGACACCATTTTTGGATGGAAGTGAAGAGGATTCGAAGGAGAAGGTATTGGTGATTTTGATTGGTTGAATTGTGAGCTGGAGATGAAGAAGGAAAAACGTGAAGTTGCGCTAATGTTGATGGAGCTGTAGTCTGGTTCGAAATGGGGCAATGTGGAAGAATGGTTACCAGAAATGATGGGATTAAGGTTAAACAAAAATTTATGTCATACAGTTGATTTTTTTGTGTGGAGTATGGAAGAAAAGAAAAGTTGATAGTGGAAAGTGTTTTGAGGAGAAGTGTGTGACAAATTCTCAGAGAGGAAGAAGGCACGATGGGTTAGGTGGTGTTTGGGCCGACTTTATAATGGTTAAAGCCCACTATTAATTAATTTAGGCTAGTTTTAATTTAAAATAATCATATAACTTGTAGATTGAATATCTTTATCATATGCGATCAGAATTGGGTGCGACTGGATCTGTTGGGATCGTATGGACGACGACAACACATGGAACTGATTGGAAGTCCATCGGAGCTTGTTACAATTTATAGCAAAATAAATTGTCCGTCTGAATCAAGCGATGATTATCGTTATTAATGATGATCCTTCAACGAGAGTAAAACTCACCAACTCTGAACAGTTATATTTCTATAACGTATTCTTAGAACTGATAATTATCTGTTGATTGCTGTGTGTTAACTGTTCGGTTGAATTGCTTATGTATTGGTTGAAATTATAGATAACGATATATATATGAATCGTTAATCAAATACTGATTCTGTTTAGCAGAATATTTCATAGTGAAAAGAAATCAATGTTAATTATGTTGTTTAACATCTATGATGCAGGGAAACAGGTTGGAGGGACCCAACTAGGTTCCTCAATATATAAAATACTGTTTTGTTTCATATATTATGATATATGATGTGATATATAATCTGTTGTTGGTTATGTGTGTTTGAATGATATCGAACACTGTTGTTTGGTATTTTAAATATCATAAGAAAACCCTGGGATGAAAAAGGAAAATTTCAACAACTATATTGAAATAAAATATTATATAAAATCGAAAAATTTTATATAAAAGGAAGATTTCAAACTATATACTGGAATAGAATATTTATAAAATCAAAGGATTTTATATAAAGGAATATTTATAAAATCAAGGGATTTTATAAAGGAAATTATTTGTAAAACAAATATAAAGGAAATTATTTGTAAAACAAATATAAAGGGAAATATTTGTAAAACAAATAGAAAGAGAAATATTTGTAAACCTTTTACAAATAAAACAAAAAGAGAAATATTTATAAAACATTTACAAATAAAACAGAAAGAGAAATATTGGTAAAACATTTATAAATAGAGTTATAAGAAGGAAATGTTTATTTAAAAAAATAAATAGAGTTATAAAAATGAAATGTTTATTTAGAAAATAAATAGAGTTTGAAAAGGGACTTATTGGGAAATGAAAAGAATGTCATATAAGGAAATATTTGGCAAATGAATAGAATTTTAAATCATGAAGGTTTAGACCCGTGCTTCGCACATGGGTATAACATGATATGGATTTAAAGCAAAGATTTTAAATAGAATATTTGTAACCAATAGATTGAGAAGATTAATTTATAAATAATATTTTATAAATTAAATAAAATATTTATCATTGGATAAATAGAATATATAATTCAGGGCTTATATAGAGAAAGTAAGAATCGATTTCAACATCGATATTTGAAACTGAATATGGATGTGGAGTTAATCAAAGGAGTTAATAAAAATGTGTTAATCAAAATGAGTTAGAGGAGTTAATCGATTAGAGTTAGAGTTAATCGATTAGAGTTAGAGTTAACCAGTAAGAGTTAATCAGTTAGAGTTAATCAATTATAGTTAAATCGAACAAGATTTATTCGAATAGAGTTAATCGAACAAGAGTTAGTCGAATATTTGTTATTCGAATAGAGTTAATTGAATTATAGTTAGTCAGATTAGAGTTATTCGAATATAGTTTATTTAAAGAAAGAGTTATCGAATAAGGTTATTCGAATAAAAGAATTAATCGAATATAATTTATTCGAATAGAGAAAGAAATTATCGAATATTAGTTATTTGAAAGAAATTATCGAATATTAGTTATTCAAAAGATATTATCGAATATTAGTTATTCGAAAGAAATTATCAAATATTAGTTATTCGAAAGGAGTTATCGAATATTACTTATTCGAAAGGAGTTAATAGAATATTAGTTATTCAAAAGGAGTTAATCGAATATAGTTTATTCGAAAGGAGTTAATTGATAAGAGTAAATTAGTTAGAGTTAATTGAATAGAGTTAATACAGTAGGGTAAATCAAATAGAGTTAATCAAATAGAGTTAATAGAATTGAGTTAATCAAGTAGAGCTAACTGATAAGACTAAATCGATTACAGTTAATCGAATAGTGTTAATTGAATAGAGTTATTCGAATATAGGTTATTCGAAGAAGAGAGATTATCGAATACAGTTTATTCGAAGGAAAGAGTTATCGAATAGAGATTTATTCGAAAGAGAGTTATGTATGGAAGTTTGTTAAAGATTTAAAAGATAAACTTTGACTATTTTGAAGTTAAAACGTTGTCCAGTTAAGGTCTGAGAGGTAATTATACCACAACTTGATTGACTTCCTTCTTAACTAAGGAATGGTAAGGTTTTATAGTGAATGATGGTTAAGTGAATTTAGTTAATGAGTGAAATGGTTTGAGTTGGCATGGCGATGTTTAATTTAAACATAAGTTTAAATCTAATGAAGGAGTTTTGGAAATGTTTTCCAAATAAGAATCAGAAATGTTTTCTGATAATAGAAAATAAGAATTTAGAATATATGGAAACAGGAGATAAGTAAATTAATGAACTAAAGAGATAAATGTTAAATGATGATTGATCGATATAATTTCCATCTGGAAATAATATCATTGGTTACACACGTGTTTTTCTTTGATAGTTAAATCACAGACTATCAAAGTTTTGACCATTTTTCCATCGTCAATACGAAAAGACCGGTTGGATTATTATCCGAGAACCACTCGGTATGGGCGTTAGCGTTTCGAATCAAATAGATCGAAGACAAATTGAAGATGGAGTTTATACAAAGGCTATTGTATAAATCTTAGAAAGAGAGTGCCTAAGATGGATGTACGGAATTGTACCTTCGGTTTGTCCAGTGCCAGGACAACTTGAATGAACGAATGTTTGATAGAGTATATCTGGTAGATCGCGTAAGTTGATCGTTTCAAACGTATTTACATTGGTGGCGGAGGAATTCGTGTCTCTTAGCTTATACCCGTGGTATTTTTGGGGGAATCAATTTGTGATTTGACGGGTATGACGATGTGGCATTCAAAGTAAATGGAGGAGTGATCTGTTAATATATACGTTTTGACCTCGAGCCTCATCAATAGGGAAATGACAGATATCGGGCAAGCAGCATGGCTGAATGTTCACAACCAAGTAGGGTATATTGTCACCATCTAGAGAATATTCATATTTGTACTTCTTTCAATTTTTTATCTCCCGGGAATGGTTGTGTTGGTTTACCAACTGTAAGGTGACAATATATTCGATACACTCAAGCGAAATGAGTGGCCGATCATGTGTGGCCGAGTTGCAAGATGTTCTTGTTGAACTCCAGTGTATAACTTCTAGAGTACACTGAGCGGAAGGTGGATCCATACCTTGTCATTATTGGAATCCATTCCCCAGATAAGAGCCCGTGGTTTTGATTGTACATTCTATATGTAGAACGTTAGGTGCAAGCGTTTCTACTAGATTGATATTACTTGTGTTAGACATTATTATAATATCAGAATAATATTGTTTTACTAATGATTGGGGTTATCGTAGGGTAAAAACCATCTGTTTTTATGTGTGGATCGGTCTTATGATTATTCTTAGTTTCAAAAGGATTTTGAAAGTGAATTCAAATAATTTGAGTTTACTCACACCAGTCACATGACTGACCCGGAGTTTTTTTTGGTTTGTTTTCCCTAAACTCTTGGGTGCCCAATTTTGTACGGGTAGTCAAGTAGTCGGAATTTATAGATACTTGAAGAGTTGGAGCAGGAGGCTTCATAATTGTATAGCTATGGTTTTTCCGCTGTGTTGTAAATGTTGTACTTTGGAAATGATATGTATATTCAAGTAGATATTTATATTTCAATGTTATGTTATGAAATATATTTATTCGTTCCGCTGTGAGATTCGTGTTCACTCTGATGTTGTATGTTCTTCTTCTTCTTCTATTCTAAGTTTCTATCTTATCTATTCTCACCCTCTAATTTCTTTCATTAACTACCGGTATTTTTGATCCTTGGATGTTCGATATGTGTTGTATATCGGATAACCAAGATCGGCTTTTTCCGGGACGTTACGGTTGGTATCAGAGCTTAAGGTTAAGTAATTACCTTGGCTCTGTGGCGTGACTCAGTAGAGATGGGGTTAGTAATGCCCTAGATTGAGTTGAGTGTATATATGTGAGTGAACATATTTGTCGATTGTATAAAAAATTGTTTTATATTGTGCAGATTTATTGTTTGAGTTGTTTATGAGTTCTGGTCGACCAGTTTGATCCACTGTATCGGTAGGAGTTTCTAAATACTTGAATACGATGGGTCGACACTATATGTTTTGAAAAGAGGGTAAATGAAAATAAGTTTACCCAAAGTATATTTTGATATAGGGAGGATATATATTAGAATTATAATATATTGGATATATTGGTTGCTATTATAATCGAGTAAAATTATAAATTAAATGGTTATGTAAATAACCAATCAGAATTCATATAAGTGAAATACGTGGAATTAGATGAATTAAATCTGAAGTTAAAATCAGAATTGAAATTAAAACCCTGGAAATTTGAAAGGTGTTTGTAAATGGATTTGAGTTGAATATATGAGAATTTTAAAATCCTGTGAGATTTTAAATTGTTTTACCAGCATTGTGAATGGTATTTTGAAATGTATTTCAAAAAGGAATAGTTTAAAAGTGATTTTGAAAGTGATATAGTATTGAACTCACTTCGATGGCTGGGAAATAACCCTGATGATGAATCGCAACATCATTAGTGTTCATTTTCGAGTTTCGAAGTGACGGATAACTACCAAAGATAATGATTTTGAATTGTTTTGGGCAAAACAAGTTGTTTTAAATCCTGAAAAGGAAAGTTTGACTTATGAGGAAAGCAAAGCTATTTAAAACTCCCAAGAAGAGACTGTTTGAATTTAAAACAAATTTAAATAAAAATTTATGGAAATAAATTGGAATTGAATTGAAAAACAATTAAGTGGAAATTGAGTTGGATTAGAATGATATCGAGAAAATTGGATTTGTGACATAGGAATCCGAAATGGTATTGAGCTGATAAGTTAAGAATTGGAATCGAAAATGGAACTCGAGTTTGAAATGAAAACTGGTTCGGATGTAAGCGATTAGCTGTGTTGAACAGATATTGATTGGAAATTGGTTGGGATGACATGGGTATATGCTGAATTAACAGCAGATGGAAAGAATATAATGATATGCCCGACAGAAAGGTACAAGTTTACATTTCATATTGGGTATGAGATTTTATGAGCCGAATTGGCAAGCCGCTTGGCTGTTTGATTTTCTTTTGGGTTGGAGAAGTCCCAGAGAAGCGAGTTGGAGTTTGAGCTACTGACCAGTACAAAGGAGGTGCTAGCGAAATTTTTCGAAAAGTTAAGGTGTTAGAAAATTTTCTGGATTTTTGAAAATTTTCGTTAATAGGAATGAATAAATATTAAATTGAAATTAAATTGGTTCAGTTGAAACTGAAGTTAAGAAGTGAACAAATAAGTTCTAACCAGTCAATAGGGTTAGTTTTCTACCTTAGCAATTTCGAGGACGAAATTATTTTGAGGGGGGAAGAATGTAATATCCTGTATTTTTACGGTTAAATAATTAATTTATTTAATTATTTAAATAATTGTTTAGAGATTTATACGGTTGTTTAATTAAATAATATTGAATATTTAATTAATTTAAATAATATAATAATATATTTATTTCTGAAATAGTCAGAAATAGTGAATTGACAATATAATGTGAATTGGACAATTCAAAGTATTTAGTTAAGCTTAGAATTGAATTAGAATGACGAATATATTATTTAAACGACAGTTTGAACGTATAATTATAATATAATTAAAATCGAGCTCCAAATGGCGTGGAAGTTCGCTATTTGGCGATTCGAACTTCAACTGAATATACAGGGTCCATTTTAAATCGGATTTCCGTGAAACAAGAAACGTTCGGAGCTGGGGAAGTATATTTTTCTAGTGGAGGAGAAAAATCGAGATTTCATTGTGTAGATTTTGATTTATGTCCAAATCAAATTTTTGAAAAATCGCTATGGAATTCCTTTATAAATTATAACGATTTATTTATATTATAAAAGGATTTTATATATAAATCGAATATTGATATAACTGAGAATTTTGAAATTTCGAATTATAAATCCAATTGGAGCTGTATGATATTCTATTGTGAATATATAGAATAATATTTATTTTTAAATATTAAATTTAATTATTTTTAAATATATTTATATATTTAAATGGGTTATTTCGAGCTTTAAAAATAGCTAGTTTTGCAAACCACCTCTGTTTTTTCACAAAACAAATTTTGTTGGATCCGCAATATCAAATTATTGTTAGATTTCAATTTTCGTGATTTTTAGAGTCAGTGTGTGGCCGTACAGATTTTTAATGTGAAAAACAGTCAGTATTTTGATAGTTAAAATACGCTGTGTGAGCAAACGAAGTTGGAATTCGACGAAACCAGTTTCGTTAGGGCGGTAATGTGGAACTGAAGGTGCATGTCCAGTTTCATGATTTTTGGATATCGTATGTGACCATACGAATTTTTATTATGAAATACAAGTAGCGTGAGACTTAAAATAAACAAGCTAATGAATATTAAAATATTTATACTTCCCTATATAAACCCCTCAACATTTGCTAAACCTAGTTTCTTCATTCCACAAGTCAAAGTCTTTTTCTGCCGTTGTTTTTCTTCCTCTTCCCAAAAAACTCAAGTTTAAAAATTCATAGAAAACCAAATCAAAATCTATAAATTCTAAAATATATATATGTCCATCGTCATAAGAGCTTTATTCTGATCTGAATACTGTGAAGCTCGACGCTCTTTCCTGGAGTTAGAATGTTTGGAGCGTGGTCTAGGGTTGACCTTTAAGAGGAATTGGAGCATTAATCTTCGGATTGGAGCATTGTTTGTAGTTCACAATGGAAAATGGCACTTGCGTGCATATCCTTGCGAGGTCCGGTTATGTCTTACGAAGTGCATTCACTGGAGGCTCGAAAAGCTCCTGGCGACGCGGCTATTATGGCGAGATCGAGCGACACCATTTTTGGATTGAAGTGAAGAGGATTCAAAGTAGAAGGTATTGTTGATTTTGATTGGTTGAATCGTGAGCTGGAGATGAAGAAGGAAGAACGTGAAGTTGCGCTAATGGTGATGGAGATGTAGTCGGGTTTGAAATGGGGCGATATGGAAGAATGGACAGCAGAAATGATGGGGTTAAGGTTAAACAATAATTTGGGTAATACAGTTGTTTTTTTGTGTGGAGTATGGAAGCAAAGAAAAATCGACGGTGGAAAGTGTTTTGAGGAGCAGTGTGCGACAAATTCTCAGAGAGGAAGAAGGCACGATGGGTTAGGTGGTGTTTGGGCCGACTTTATAATGGTTAAGGCCCATTATTAATTAATTTAGGCTAGTTTTAATTTAAAATAATCATATAACTTGTAGATTTGATATCTTTATCATACGTGAGAATTAGGCGCGACTGGATCCGTTGGGATCGTATGGACGACGATAACACCATGGAACAGACTGGAAGTCCATCGGAGCTCGTTACAATTTATAGCAAAATAAATTATCTGTCTGAATCAAGCGATGATTATCGTTATTAATGATGATCGTCCAATGTGAGTAAAACTCACCAACTCTGAACAGTTATATTTCTATAATGTGTTCTTAGAACTGATAATTATCTGTTGATTGCTGTGTGTTAACTGTTTGGTTGAATTGCTTATGTATTGGCTGAAATTATAAACAACGATATATATATATATATATATCGTTAATCAAATATTGATTCTGTTTAGCAAAATATTTCATAGTGAAATTAAATCGATGTTAATTATATTGCTTAACATCTGTGATCCAGGGAAACAGGTTCGAGGGACCCAACTGGGTTCCAAATTTATAAAATACTGTTTTGTTTCATATATTGTGATATATGATGTGATATATAATCTGTTGTTGATTATGTATGTTTGAATGATATCGATCACTGTTGTTTGGTATTTCAAATACCGTAAGAAAACCCTGGGATGAAAAAGGAAATTTTCTATAACTATATTGAAATAAAATATTATATAAAATCGTAAGATTTTATATAAAAGGATGATTTCAAACTGTATATTGGAATAGAATATTTATAAAGTCAAAGGATTTTATATAAAGGAATATTTATAAAATCAAGGGATTTTATAAAGGAAATTATTTGTAAAACAAATATAAAGGAAATTATTTGTAAAACAAATATAAAGGGAAATATTTGTAAAACAAATAGAAAGAGAAATATTTGTAAAACATTTACAAATAAAACAGAAAGAGAAATATTGGTAAAACATTTATAAATGGAGTTATAAAAAGGAAATGTTTATTTTAAAAAATTAATAGAGTTATAAAAAGAAAATATTTATTTAGAAAATAAATAGTGTTATAAAAGGGATTTATTGGGAAATCAAAAGAATGTCATATAAGGAAATATTCGGCAAATGAATAGAATTTTACATCAGGAAGGTTAGACCCGTGCTTCGCACATAGGTATAACATGATATGGATTTAAAGCAAAGATTTTAAATAGAATCTGTTGTAACCAATAGATTGGGAAGATTAATTTATAAATAATATTTTATAAATTAAATAAAATATTTACCATTTGATAAATAGAATATATAAGTCAGGGCTTATATAGAGAAGTAAGAATCGATTTCAACATCGATATTTGAAACTGAATATGGACATAGAGTTAATCAAAGGAGTTAATCAAAATGTGTTAGTCAAAATGAGTTAGAGAAGCTAATCGATTAGTGTTAGAGTTAATCGATTAAAGTTAGAGTTAACCAGTTAGAGTTAATCAGTTAGAGTTAATCGATTAGAGTTAAATTGAACTAGAGTTATTCGAATAGAGTTAATCGAACAAGAGTTAGTCGAATATTTGTTATTCGAATAGAGTTAATTGAATTTGAGTTTGTCGGATTAGAGTTATTCGAATATTGTTTATTCGAAGAAAGAGTTATCGAATAAGGTTATTCGAATAAGAGAATTAATCGAATATAGTTTATTCGAATAGAGAAAGAAATTATCGAATATTAGTTATTCGAAAGAAATTATCGAATATTAGTTATTCGAAAGGAGTTATCGAATATTAGTTATTCGAAAGGAGTTATCGAATATTAATTTTTCGAAAGGAGTTATCGAATATTAGTTATTCGAAAGGAGTTAATCGAATATTAGTTATTCGAAAGGAGATAATCGAATATAGTTTATTCGAAAGGAGTTAATTGATAAGAGTTAATTAGTTAGAGTTAATTGAATATAGTAAATCTAGTAGGGTAAATCAAACAGAGTTAATCCAATAGAGTTAATCAAATAGAGTTAATAGAATTGAGTTAATCAAATAGAGCTAACTGATAAGAGTAAATCGATTAGAGTTAATCAAATAGTGTTAATTGATTAGAGTTATTCGAATATAGGTTATTCGAAGAAGAGAGGTTATTGAATATAGTTTATTCGAAGAAAAGAGTTATCGAATAGAGATTTATTCGAAAGAGAGTTACGTAAGGAAGTTTGTTAAAGATTTAAAAGATAAACTTTGACTATTTCGAAGTTAAAACGTTGTTCAGTTAAGGTTTGAGAGGTACTTATACCCCAACTTGATTGATTTCCTTCTTAAATAAGGAATGGTAAGGTTTGATAGTGAATGATGGTTAAGTGAATTTAGTTAATGAGTGAAATGGTTTGAGTTGGCATGGCGATGTTTGATTTAAACATCAGTTTAAATCCAGCGAAGGAGATTTGGAAATGTTTTCCAAATAAGAATCAAAAATGTTTTCTTATAATAGAAAATAAGAATTTAGAATATATGGAAACAGGAGATAAGTAAATTAATAAACTAAAGAGATAAATGTTAAAGGATGATAGATCGATATAATTTCCATCTGGAAATAATATCGTTGGTTGCACACGTGTTTTTCTTTGATAGTTAAATTACAGACTATCAAAGTTTTGACCATTTTTCCGTCGTCAATACGGAGAGACCGGTTGGATTATTATCATAGAACCACTCAGCATGGGCGTTAGCGTTTCGAATCAAATAGATCGAAGACAAATTAAAGATGGAGTTTATACAAGGGCTATTGTATAAATCTTAGGTAGAGATTGCCTAAGATGGATGTACGAAATAGTGCGTTCGGTTTGTCCAGTCCCAGGACAACTTGAATGGACGAATGTTTGATAGAGTATATCAGGTAGATCGCGTAAGTTGATCGTTTCAAACGTGTTTACGTTGGTGGCGGAGGAATTCGTGTCTCTTAGCTTATACCCTGGTATTTTTGGGGAAATCAATTTGTGATTTGATGGTTATGACGATGTGGCATTCAAAATAAATGGAGGAGTGATCTGTTAAAAGATACGTTTTGACCTCGAGCCTCATCAACTGGGAAATGACAGAAATCGGGCAGGCATCATGGCTAATTGGTTCGCAATCAAGTAGGGTATATTGTCACCATCTAGAGAATATTCATATTTGTACTTCTTTCAATTTTTTATCTCCCGGGAATGGTTGTGCTGGTTTACCAACTGTAAGGTGACAATATATTCGATACACTCAAGCGAAATGAGTGGTCGATCATGTGTGGCCGAGTTGCAAGATGTTCATGTTGAACTCCAGTGTATCGCTTCTAAAGTACACTGAGCGGAAGGTGGATCCATACCTTTTCATAGTTGGAATCCATTCCCTAAATATGAGCCCGCGGTTTTGATTGTATATTATATATGTAGAACGTTAGATGCAAGCGTTTCTACTAGATTGATATTAATTGTGTTAGACATTATTATAATATCAGAATAATATTGTTTTACTAATTATTTGGGTTATCGTAAAGTAAAAACCATCTGTGTTTATGTGTGGATCGGCCTTATGATTATCCTTTGTTTCAAAAGGATTTTGTAAGTTAAATCAAATAATTTGAGTTTACTCAAACTAGTCACATGACTGACTAGGAGTTTATTTTGTTTTCCCTAAACTCTTGGGTTCCCAATTTTGTACGGGCAGTCAAGTAGTCGGAATTTACAAATACTTGAAGAGAAGGAGCAGGAGGCTTCTGAATTATATAGCTATGGTTTTTCCGCTGTTTTGTAAGTGCTGCACTTTGGAAATGATATGTATATTCAAGTACAGATTTATATGTCAAAGTTATGTTATGAAATATATTTATTCGTTCCGCTGTGAGATTCGTGTTTACTCTGATGTTTTATGTTCTTCTTCTTCTTCTATTCTAAGTTTCTATCTTATCTATCCTCACCCTCTAATTTCTTTCATTAGCTACCGGTATTTTCGATCCTTGGATGTTCGATATGTGTTGTATATCGGATAACTAAGATCAGCTTTTGCCGGGACGTTACATATTGGGATAATGTGGACTACATCATTACATCCTTTTATTTAGCTTCTCTTCACAGAAATACTATGCACACACAATTCATTATCGTCATGCATTCCTGTGGTTAATAATATTTTACATCATTAACCTACTAAGTCCAACTCTAACTTTTAATTATAAGTTGTATGTTAACAAATATAAATAAGGAAATTTATATCCTCCTTAGCCTAGGATATTTTTCTGATTATTTTCCCTAATTGGACTTAGTTATTTAAACAACCATCAATACCTATTTATCTCCTCTTTATTTCAGTTACGTTTTTCATATATTTATTGCCCTTTATAACCATAACAGTCATATTTTCCTGAGGAACAAATCTTTAATTTCCTTTTATTACTATTGATTTGCAACAACCCGGAAAATCTGAACCAATTAAAAATTTATAAATTGGCTATTTTGGTG
Source organism: Allium sativum (assembly GCA_030737875.1). Classification (NCBI taxonomy): domain Eukaryota; kingdom Viridiplantae; phylum Streptophyta; class Magnoliopsida; order Asparagales; family Amaryllidaceae; genus Allium; species Allium sativum. Next base: position 902,374,073 of record CM060924.1, read on the forward strand.
GATTTTAAATATTTAAAATAAATATTTTAAATAATAACGACGAAAAGTAAGTTTGAATCGACGTTTGAAAATAAATATAATTAATTCTAATTATAAACAAGGCCTGAAATGGCGCGGTAGTTTCAAAATTTGAATTCAAACTTTGACTGACTGTACCGGGTGCAAAACAAAATGGATTTTAGTGAAACCAAAAATATTTAAATCTGTTAGTGAATACCATTCTAACGAATCCGAAAAATCGAAGTTCGTAGCGGGAAGCAAAAGTTATGGCCAAACGAATTTTTAGAAAGGTCACTATAGAGTTTATATAGCCCCTGGAAATGGCCATTTTGCAAACGACCTCAGAATTCGATGAAACCACTTTTATTGGATCCGGGATGTTAAATTATTGCTAGGTTTCAAATTTCATAATTTCTAAAGCTTGTATGTGAGTACGGCAAAGGAAAACGTGTTTGGTCGATTTCTATTAAATTGGATCAAGCAGAAAAGGGCCATTTTTCAAACGGTCTCAGAATTCGAAGAAACTAGTTTTATTGGGACCGTATCATCAAAACATAGCTAGATTTATTTTTCGGTAATTTTTAGAATCAATATGTGGCCCCGGCAAATTGAAATGTACGTTCAAATTTAATATTGAATTTTTTATGTTTTAATTGGAAGGAAAACTGGCTGAAACAATCGAATGGGCCTACGAAACATATCCCATTGTGTTCGGAATGGGGGTATTTGGCTAGGGACGACAGTCGTTGGGTTTGAATTGGTGTTCGTAAGTGATAAGGGGTATTTTTGGATTTTTAAAAATTTATAAATATAAAAAAATATCTCATTTGTCCACATCAACCTTTGTCTCTCCCCGCACCCCCGATCGGCGACGGAAGCCCTCCCATTTTTCCCGTTCATTTTATGATCAATCCACGCATCAAAATCAAACACTCCAGTTGGGAAATTTGTTGAGCTCCTCGAGATCTTTAAATCCATACCAGGGTTCAAATTTTTCGTTGAGTATCGGGGGAGATCTCGGGCTCGAAAATCGAGCTGTTCAACTCGTCGTCGCCGCCGCAATTCGCCACCGAGTGGGATCCACCTGGCATCTATCAAGGCGCCTCTCTCAGCCCTTCAAGGTGGCGCAGGCCGATCGACGTATAGTTGCACGGATTGAGAGAAAAGATCAAACCTAGTTTTGAAGATTTAAAAGAAGGTACGACCTATTTTAAATAAACTATATTATAACACTTTAAAGCGCTACGGTTTTTTATTTCACTGTAAAAATCATATCTTTTTCGTTTGTTGACGAAATTCAGTGAAACAAGAGGTAGTGGACTCGTGTGGACGTCTTCTACATTCTAGAAGAGACCGCATATTTTTTTGAGCCTTCTGCTATTTTTGGTGGAGTGGAACCCAAAGTGAGATTTCTGAATTATAAACAATATGGAAAACGATGATGTATAAATTATATAGTCGATGTATGAGTTATATAAGCGTTGCACACCTCAGGTATAAGCGTTGTATAAGTTGTACGTTCGATGTATAAGTTATATACGCGTTGTAAAAAATATATATGTGTTGAATAGAAGTGAAATATACTTTTTATATATATATATATATATATATATATATATATATATATATGCCCGCCATCCATAAACCATGGACGATATTTATTGGTTGTAATTGTTGTGAAAATTGGTTGATAGCGAGTGGTTGATTAGAATTGTTTGTGGTTGAAATTGATTGATTGTGGTTGAAAAATACCCATTTGTGGTTGAGAATTATTTTGTTGAAACCACATAGGATTAGTTTGTGGGAATGAAAGAAATATACATGTCGCCTGCGTGCGAACTAGATGCATGAAATCCCCATTGTCAAAAGCTGCGAGGCTTTAAGGTAGAGCGAGGAGCCATACTAGGGACGGCCCCGGTTTTAACTACCCTGTCGTTATGCTGCCGAAATTTCCTGAAATATTCGTGTGTTAGAATTATTTTCATTTGTTGAAATTATTTCATATATTGAAACCACATTCATGTGTTGAATAGAAATTCATTCGTTGAATAGAAATTCATGTGTTGAATGGTATTCGTGTTTTGAAATAAATTGTTTTATAATAAAAATCATATTTTTATCATCTATATGAACTATATAAAATAGTCGTGTTTTGAAATTAATGGTTTTATAATAAAAATCATATTTTTATCATCTATATGAACTATATAAAATAGTCAAGTTTTGAAATAAATGGTTTTATAATAAAAGTCATATTTTTATCATCTATAAGAACCATATAAAATAGTCATGTTTTGAAATGAATTGTTTTGCAATAAAAATCACATTTTTATTATATACATGAATTGTTAAAAATAGCGAAGTGTTGAAATAATTGTTGGTTAGATAAAAATATCATTTTTATCAAATGTATGAAAAGAAAATAGTTTTGAAATCGAAGAATCGATTATATTTATACATATATGTATAAATATAATTAAAATATATCGAATAACGAAGCTGCAGTTTGTGTTTTGAAACCGTGATTTCAAACGATCAGTGCGGGAGATCCGACTATCGGATTTTCCCGAAACCGAAACCGTTGGGTTTGCTTTGGAAATATCTTTCCAACGACACCAATTTTGTAAAGATCCAACGGTTGGATTGTCTGGAATGTTTAATTCAAATCTAAAGAAAAACAGCGTCAGAATCGATTTTATATATATGTAAATATAATTAAATTAAATCGAATAACGACGCTATAGTTCGTATTTTGAAATCAAAACTTCAAACGAGTGTACTGGGAGATCCGACCATCGGATTTTCCCAAAACTAGAACCGTAGGATTCGTTTTGAAAAGATCTTTCTAATGATATAAAATTTATGAAGATCCAACGGTTATATTTTCATATATGTGTAAATCAAATCTGAAGAAAAACAGCGCCACAGCCGCGTTATGGCCCGAACCGTCGTTTGAATGAATTGGCTATAAATAAAGAAATAAAAATAGTGATAAATCATTATAACATATTATAAACGATATGGAATGTGAAATTTAGAAACTAACTGAAGGTTAGCTAAGTCGAATGGTTTCCTGGGTTTTGATCTGATGTTGGTTTCAGCCTTCGGGGTTAATATTTGGGAAATTGTTCTCTTGCTGATTGACGGTTAGTGACTAATGAATTGGAATAAGGCGTATGTTGTGTTTGTGTAGCACTTGTTAATTATATACGCGAGTTGCTCAGAAAGACCAGGTTTATCCCATTCTGAATAACTGAATCGACGGTGAGAAATCGAAGGTGAAGACAGTGGTTGAAGACCGGAGATCTTCACCTCGGTTGGATGATAACTGATGTCCTGATTGGGAGGCATCCCGAAATATGGATAATGAGTGGTGATCGTCTAGACGTACGTGGAGGTCGATGGGTATGCGAGTTATATAGTGCCTCCGGTTTCGTTCAGACCCAGAACGGACTTGCGAATGGACTGTGTGTCTGACATTGGAATTGAGTCTGTGTGATTGATAACCATCAGTTGCATGGTGTGAATTCCTTGTGTGGCATGCTAAGATGCAGTGATCAAAGCTTCTGTTGAAAAGCAAAGTCTTGTGGTTGATGATCAAAGCACCTCCTGTGTGGCGTAGATTTGTGTATAACGCGAATTCGCGAGCCTCATACCCCCGTATGAACCAGAAACGGGAGAGGACCTCAGGGAGGGCATGCGTTTCCTTCTAGCTAGAGGTGGTGTCAGTGCTTGAACTGGCTGACATTTATATTATTTTCACCTATGTGGTTGTTGCTGTTGCGAGGTGCCTCGAATATATCGGTCGATCCGGGACCGATGGAGTGATTCGTTGGCTCATTTACGCCCCAAAGGGCGGGTAAACGCAGTGTTCAGGAATTTAATCCACATCGGTGGACCGGCCCTGTCGCTCCAAGGGTTTGACGGAGTACTTGCCCTGAGACTCGAGCTAGGCAGTCTTGAAGTCGGTAAGGACTATCTTTTGCCTTGGTTCATGATGGAAATCCAATTTCCAAATACGTGACTGTGCGGTTTTGATTGTATACCTATATATGGCCACATAGTGGTATGGGGCATTAATGTCTTCTATGATTGATACTTATGATTTAAAATTGTTTTTGAAATATATGAAAACTGGTAATAATATCAAATTCTTTTGTTTTATTCGTATCAAGCATATTTTGGCCATGGTAAGGTAAAAACTATATCCTTCGGTTTGCGTTGCATTGTGTGATGGGAACTGAGTCTTATAATGGCTTCATTTTTATAAAAAGCATTGCGATTTTTAAAAAGATTTACTTGTTTTAAAGCACTGGCAATCCAATGGAGTAAACCCGTTCCGCGAAAGTGGCGTGGTCCTGTGATTAGCCAATTGTATAATGTGTTGAGTAGATTTCTCATACCAGTCCCATGACTGACTCGCAGTTTGTTTCACTTGCAAACTCGAGTGCCCTTATTTCTACACGAGCAGCCTTGTATTCAGGTTTTAGCAGGCTCTTTCTGGATAGCTAGAGCTGAAGATGGATTCTATCATTTATCTCTTTTTATGCTGTTCAACTCCTATTGTACATATTATGTTTGTTTTCCGCTGTAGACATTTATGTATAGATGAACTGTATTTGTACTAAGTATGATCCTGTATACTGCGTGACTCTGATGATTATGTTTATCCAGTGTATTATTTGTACATTATTTGGTGTATTTATTTATTTCTGTTCTGCTAATATCTGTTTATGTGTTATATTCCAAAGATTACTCTTAACACCGTCGTACGGGGTTTTGGGATCGTCACTACGTGGTATCAGAGCTTTGTTAAGCTTAGTTCTGGAATATAACATATTAACGAACTCGTCAAAAGTAGAACCAGTATTGTTCTAGGACGAATAACTCATTACAGATAGGATCAGTAATATCCTAGTATGAGTAAAGGAGAATGATATACCCCCCAGTAGACACATAGACATTCAAGTATTTGTCTCTATGTTTTGAAATATCTTTTTTGTTGACTTGACACTTTGTCTTCTAATTGCAGATGCACTAGAAAATGAGTGACAGAAACAGAAGAAATAATCGTATGGCTCGACAAGCTAATGAGCCAGTTGTGCTCCCGCAGCCAGAATCAGATATAGAAGTTCTATTCAAGAGATTTCGAAATCTGGGTGGATCACCATTCTTAGGCAAAGAGTCCATTATGTAAACACAAGCTTGGATTCGTTCTGCTGAGAAAATCTTTCAAGGTTTAAAGCTAAGAGATGCTCAGAAAAGATTACTGGCGTCTTGTGTACTCAAAAAAGAAGCTTTGTTCTGGTGGGATTCGATTATTAAGGATAATCCAGAAGGCGATATCACCTGGGATAGATTCAAAGTGATTTTCCTAGAAATATTTACTCCTCCTGAAGCAACTGAGCGGTTATGTGATGAATTCTCTTTATTTGATACAAGAAGATATGACGATTCCAGAATATCATAAGAAATTCAATGAACTCTCTCATTTTGCCCCTCATCTGATTCAAGATCCAAAGAGGAAAAATTTGAGGTTTATTCATGGCTGCAAAGAAAATATCAGAATAGTGTAATGAGGAATGTGAAGCTTCCTTTATCTGAAATGATATACATGGCTTACCAGTATGAGGATCTCGACAAGAAAGGTATGTTGGGTCACGAAGAGGAAGCCAGTTCTAGTAATAAAAGTGAGTCTGAAACTGATCGTCTTGAGGCCAGTACGATGTCTGGGGTGAGTAAAAAGGCTAAAGTCAATCGGAAAAGGGCCAGATCTGGGAAAGAACCAGCAACGACTGCCACATGCTCTAACTACAAGAAACAAGGGCATTTGACCAGGAATTGCAAACCTGCCAAGAAGAAAAAGAAGTCTCATGATGAAAGGAAATGCCATAAGTGTCGCCAAGCAGGTCATGTTGCATGGGAGTGCCAACTCTCAAAGAAATATGAAGCAGTACATATAAATGAAGTAGCATAAACTTCTGAGCCTCAGCTAGTCAGGGAGGGCCTGATGTTTTTGAAGGCATGCTTAATGTCAAAATCATTCCCGTTAAAGTACTGTTTGATACAGGCGCGTCGTGAAGCTTTATTGCAAAGAATGCAGTTAAGAAGTTGGATTTGAAATTGAAGAAGCTCAAAGAACCAATGACTGTCCATAATCCGGTTGGGGGTTCCCTTGATCTCAGTTGGGTATGTGGGGTGCCTGTCTCTTTTTCCTGTTATAAGTTCCCTACCATCTCGATCGTCATGAATTTTACTAAATTCGATCTTATTTTGGGATTGGATTGGTTAACCAAATATGAAGCAGAGGTTAGATGTGCCAAGAGAGTGGTTAAGGCAAAGGCCCAATAAGGGAGTTATATAACCATACCATGTGAAGGCCCGAATTCAAATAGAAAAGATCTTTGGTCAGCTCTTGATGTTTCTCCTGCTCAAATAGAAAATGTCCCAGTAGTCACAGAGAATGTTCCTGAACTGATAAAAGATATTCCTGTCGTCAAGAATTTTGCGAATGTGTTCGAAGAAGTTGTTCGCTTACCTCCGCAGAGAGAAATTGATTTCGAGATCGCTTTAATTCCGAACGCAAGGCCAGTAGTGCACGCTATTCGGAGAACGACTCTAAAGGAGAAAGAAGAACTAGACAATCAAACTCGACAGCTTGTATGGAAGGGTCTGATCAGGCCTAGTTTCTCTGATTGGGGAGCAGCAGTGGTGTTTGTCCCAAAGTCTGACGGTACTCTGCGACTATTGTGAATTATCGTGACTTGAATAAGCAGACAATAAAGAATAAATATCCGTTGCCGCGAATCGATGATTTATTGGATCGTCTAAATGGAACACAAGTATTTTCAAGGATGGACCTAGCTACAGGTTTTTATCAGCTTTGTATTGGCAAAGAGTGTGTCCCTATGACAGCATTCAGGGGTCCAAACTTATTCTACGAATGGTTGGTAATGCCGTTCGGCCTGTGTAACGCTCCAGCTTCATCGATTTAATGAATAGAGTGTTCTGAGGAGTCCTTAATAAGTTTGTTCTGGTTTTTATTGACAATATTCTAATCTTCTCTAAGTCGAAAGCCGAACATAAAAAGCATTTGGAGCAAGTTCTAGAAATTCTGAGAAGGTATGTATTAAAAGCTGAACTCTCCAAAAGTATATTCTGGAAAGATGAAGTAAAGTTTCTTGGCCACGTCATATCAAAAGAGGGAATTGCTGTGGATCCAAGCAAAATCACCGCTATTCAAAATTGGAAACAGCCTAGTACTCCCACAGAAGTCTGAAGTTTTCTTGGATTGGCTAGTTATTACCGGAAGTTCGTTAAAGATTTTTCGAAGATATCTAGTCACTTAACGAAGCTAACAAAGAAGCACTCAAAATTCAAGTGGACTCCAAAATGTGAGGAGGCTTTTGAGGAGCTAAAGTTAAGATTAACAATGGCTCTAGTGTTAACGATAATCGATGGCAATCAGGACTTGAAATTCTGGACAAATGCCTCTAGAGAAGGCCTTGGTGCAGTATTAATGCAAAGAGGTCAAGTGGTTGCTTATGCTAGCCGTCAGCTGAAGCCACATGAGAAAAACTACATCACTCATGATCTTGAGTTGTTGGCTATCGTATTTTCTTTGAAAATCTGGAGACATTATCTTTTGGGTGAGAAATTCGAACTGTATACAGACCATCAGTCATTGAAGTATTTGTTCACTCAGAAAGACTTGAATCTGAGACAACAACGTTGGCTAGAGTTCCTTACAGCATACGATTTTGAGATTTTATACACTCCAGGGAAAGCCAATGTCGTGGCCGATGCGCTAAGTAGAAAGAATGTAATGATCGGCAGTTTTATTATTACGACTTCCTTGATTGACAAAATATCTATTCTTCAGAAGGATGATAATTTTATTAAGGATATGATCAAAAGGATTCAGAAAGGCGAACCCTCGTGTTTTCAAATAGATAACGATGGGACCCTGAGATTGAGAGGAAGGATTTGTGTTCCCGACATCCCCGAGTTAAAAAGGGAAGTGTTAGACGAGTGTCACAAATCCAAGCTGAGTATCCATCCAGGTGTGGCCAAAATGTATAACGATCTCAAGCGAACATTCTGGTGGAAGGCAATGAAAAGGGACGTTTCAATATATGTTAGCTGATCCCCTACTTTCCAGCTAGTCAAAAGCGACCAACAGAAACTGGCTGGATTGTTGCAACCGTTGGACGTTCCAGGTTGGAAGTGGGAACATATTTCCATGGACTTCATAGATGGTTTGCCAAGAACCAGAAAAGGAAATGACAGTATTTGGGTGATCCTAGATCGCTTCACGAAGACCGCCCATTTTATAGCTGTCAAATCCAATAGAACTGCTCAGAGTCTTGCGCAAATATATTTCAAGGAAATTGTTAGGCTACACGGAGTGCCGATCAGTATAGTTAGTGATAGAGATCCAATATTTACTAGCAAATTCTGGGAGGCATTTCAAGTAGAACTGGGAACGAAGCTGAACTTGAGCACCGCTTATCATCCTCAAACAGATGGTCAGACTGAGAGGGTAAATCGTATACTAGAAGATTTATTGCGGGCTTGTGTTCTAGATTTTGGTGGATCATGGGAAGACCATTTACATTTGGCTAAGTTCTCATACAACAATAGCTACCAAGCAAGCCTGACAATGTCACCATTCGAAGCATTGTATGGTAGACCGTGCAGATCTCCTGCTTGTTGGGTCGAACCAGGCAATAGGCTTGTATTGGGACCTGATATAATCCGTGATGCCACAGACAAAGTCGATTTCATTAAGAAACTAATACTAGCCGCTCAAAGCCGACAGAAGAGCTATCCTGATAAGAGAAGAAAATATATATCATTTGTTGTTGGCGACTATGTATATTTGAATGTATCGCCGATGAGAGGAGTTATCCGGTTCGGTAAAACAGGGAATTTGGCGCCCAAATTCATTGGTTTGTTTCCTATCCTTGAACGGGTTGGAACTCTCGCTTATAGAATTCAATTACCTGATTGGTTGCCAGGAGTGCATGATGTATTTCACATATCTCAACTTCGAAAGCATGTTCATGACCCATACTTGATCGTGGAAGAAGTCGCACAACAGGATATTGAAATTACTACAGAGTTGGCTATGAGAAGAGATCCGCTAAAGATCATTGGCAAAGAAACCAAAGAACTGCGGAACAAGAAGGTTCACTTGGTCAAAGTGCAATGGAGTGGAGATCCACGAGATTGTACTTGGGAAACAGAGGAAAGCATTCAGAAAGCCTATCCTAAGTGTCGAGTGGATATCTCTGATTGACTCCAGTGCAAGGTACATTTACCATACTTTGCATTACCATTTAGTTCTCTACTTTGTTATTATTTTCTTTCCATGGATGTGCACTTTTAATTCTATAGTCTGATTAATTTAAAAAGAGTGTATGAATTAATTTGTATGATTTTGAAAGTTAAAAACAAACTGCTTGTTGTTTGAGTTGTGTGATAGTGGGTTGGATTAATTAAATTTTTAGAACAATAGTTAATTTAATTAATAAGAGAATGAATGGTAGGATTTATTCGATTAAATCCCACATTGAACTGATTTAAAAATAGATAGAAATATATACATGTGCATTATATATTTTTGAACTGGTATATAGATTAGCTGTTGAGTAAAGAATTTAATTGCGTGCCCGACAAATAGGTAAACCTTAATGAGTTGGATGCGCAATTTTTTTATTATATCAACTCCTGTGAATGACATTGGATGTAGAGTGCTGGTTATTCTGCGTGTAATAATAAACATCGCCATAGGATAATAACAATTAATTTTGAACTACACTTCGTGGCATACTTCTTGAAGATAGGCATACTTCATCATATACCACATAAGCATTTGGAGCTTGTGTGACGAGGTTGAAGATTTACCATAGGAGCGAGAGGCTCGTATGGCGAGGACTATATATTACAGGTTGAACTGGTGACTTATATGGACCATATAAAATTGTAACGATATCACGTCTCTCTAGTTACTAGATACGACACATGGATTATTTATTTCCCACATGGGACGAGGTGACGAGAATTTATTCTCTGGAGCAATTAAAAATACACACTCCCTCAGGCTTGGACAGGGTGACGAGAATTTATTCTCTGGAATTATTATCTATACACGCTCCCCTGTAACCACCAGAATATATCACTATAAATATGTGTATGCTTTATAGGATTTATTGGGTACCTAATAAGGCCCAATAAATTTCCAAACCCCTCCCCGTACAACGGAGGTTATGGCGACATTTTTCGAAAATTCCGGGTGTTAGCCAAATTTTTGAAGAATTTGAAAATTCTCAAAAACTGAAAAGTTGGAGAATGGAAGCAATATCGGAAGTAGAGTTGATTAATCAAACCACTTTCGACTTTGTTCCTTTTCGGGGACGAAAAGTTTTAAGTGGGGGAGATTGTAACAACCCGGAAAATCTGAACCAATTTAAACTTTTTAAATTGGCTATTTTGGCGGATTTTAAATATTTAAAATAAATATGTTAAATAATAATGACGAAAAGTAAGTTTGAATCGACGTTTGAAAATAAATATAATTAATTCTAATTATAAACAAGGCCTGAAATAGCGCGGTAGTTTCAAAATTTGAATTCAAACTTTGACTGACTGTACCGGGTACAAAACAAAACGGATTTTAGTGAAACCAAAAATATTTAAACCTGTTAGTAATACCTTTCTAACGAATCTAAAATATCGAAGTTTCGTAGCGGGAAGCAAAAGTTATGGCCAAACGAATTTTCAGAAAGGTCGCTATAGAGTTTATATAGCCCGTGAAAATGGCCATTTTGCAAACGACCTCAGAATTCGTTGAAACCACTTTTGTTGGATCCGGGATGTCAAATTATTAATAGGTTTCAAATTTCATAATTTTTAAATCTATTATGTGATTATGGCAAAGGAAAATGTATTTGATCGATTTCTATTAAATTGGATCGACCAGAAAAGGGCCATTTTTCAAATGGTCTCAGAATTCGACGAAACTAGTTTTATTGGGACCGTATCGTCAAAACATAGCTAGATTTATTTTTCGGGAATTTTTAGAATCAATATGTGGCCCCAGCAAATTGAAATGTATGTTCAAATTTAATATTAAATGTTCTATATTTTAATTGGAAGGAAAACTGCCTGAAACAGTCGAATGGGTCTACGAAACATATCCCATTGTGTTCTGAATGGGGGTATTTGGCTAGGGACGATAGTCGTTGTGTTTGAATTGGTGTTCGTAAGAGATAAGGGGTATTTTTGGATTTTTAAAAATTTATAAATATAAAAAAATATCTCATTTGTCCACATCAGCCTTTCTCTCTTCCCGCACCCCCGATCGACGACGGAAGCCCTCCCATTTTTCCCGTTCATTTTCTGATCAATCCACGCATCAAAATCAAACACTCAAGTTGGGAAATTTGTAGAGCTCCTCGAGATCTTTAAATCCATAGCAGGGTTCGAATTTTTCGTTGAGTATCGGGGGAGATCTCGGGCTCGAAAGTCGAGCTGTTCAACTCACCATCACAATTCGCCACCGAGTGGGACCCACCTGGCATCGATCTGGGCGCCTCTCCTAGCCCTTCAAGTGGTGCAGGCCGATCGACATATAGTTGCATGGATTGAGAGAAAAGATCAAACCTAGTTTTGAAAATTTAAAAGAAGGTACGACCTATTTTAAACAAACTATATTATAGCACTTTAAAGCGCTACGGTTTTTTATTTCGCTGTAAAAATCATATCTTTTTCGTTTGTTGACGAAATTCAGTGAAACAAGAGGAAGTGGACTCATGTGGACGTCTTCTACATTCTAGAAGAGACCGCATATTTTTATGAGCCTTCTGCTATTTTTGGTGGAGTGGAACCCAAAGTGAGATTTCTGAATTATAAACGATATGGAAAACGACGATGTATGAATTATATAGTCGATGTATGAGTTATATAAGCGTTGTACACCTCATGTATAAGCATTGTATAAGTTGTACGTTCGATGTATAAGTTATATGTGCGTTGTAAAAATTATATATGTGTTGAATAGAAGTGAAATATACTTATATATATATATACTCCCCTCGTCCATAAACCATGGACGATATTTATTGGTTGTAATTGTTGTGAAAATTGGTTGATAGCAAGTTGGTTATTAGAATTGTTTGTGGTTGAAATTGATTAAGTGTGGTTGAAAAATACCCGTTTGTGGTTGAGAATTATTTGGTTGAAACAACATACGATTAGTTTGTGGGAATGTAAAAAAAATATACATGCTGCCTGCGTGCGAACTAGATGCATGAAATCCCCATTGTCAAAAGCTGTGAGGCTTTAAGGTAGAGCGAGGAGCCGTACTAGGGACGACCCCGGTTTTAACTACCCTGCCGTTATGCTGCTGAAATTACCTGAAATATTCATGTGTTAGAATTATTTTCATTTGTTGAAATTATTTCATATATTGAAACCACATTCATGTGTTGAATAGAAATTCATGTGTTGAATGGTATTCATGTTTTGAAATAAATTGTTTTATAATAAAAATCATATTTTTATCATCTATATGAACTATATAAAATAGTCGTGTTTTGAAATAAACGATTTTATAATAAATATCATATTTTTATCATCTATATGAACTATATAAAATAGCCGTGTTTTGAAATAAATGGTTTTATAACAAAAATAATATTTTTATCATCTATATGAACTATATAAAATAGTCGTGTTTTGAAATAAATTTTTTTATAATAAAAATCATATTTTTATCATCTATATGAAACTATATAAAATAGTCGTGTTTTGAAATGAATTGTTTTGCAATAAAAACCACATTTTTATTATATACATGAATTGTTAAAAATAGCGAGGTGTTGAAATAATTGTCGGTTGGATAAAAATATCATTTTTATCAAATGTATGAAAAGAAAATAGTTTTGAAATCGAAGAATCGATTATATATATATATAATTAAAATATATCGAATAACGAAGCTGCAGTTCGTGTTTTGAAACCGTGATTTCAAACGATTAGTGCGGGAGATCCGACCATCGGATTTTCCCAAAACCGAAACCGTTGGGTTCGCTTTGGAAATATCTTTCCAATGACACCAATTTTGTAAAGATCCAACGGTTGGATTGTCTTGAATGTTTAATTCAAATCTGAAGAAAAACAACGCCAGAATCGATTATATATATATATAATTAAATTAAATCGAATAACGACGCTGTAGTTCGTATTTTGAAATCAAAACTTCAAACGAGTGTACTGGGAGATCCGACCATCGGATTTTCCCAAAACTAGAACCGTAGGATTCGTTTTGAAAAGATCTTTCTAATGATATAAAATTTATGAAGATCCAACGGTTAGATTTTCAGATATGTGTAAATCAAATCTGAAGAAAAACAGCGCCACAGCCGCGTTATGGCCCGAACCGTCGTTTGAATGAGTTGGCTATAAATAAAGAAATAAAAATAGTGATAAATCATTATAACATATTATAAACGATATGGAATGTGAAATTTAGAAACTAACTGAAGGTTAGCTAAGTCGAATGGTTTCCTGGGTTTTGATCTGATGTTGGTTTCAGCCTTCGGGGTTAATATTTGGGAAATCGTTCTCTTGCTGATTGACAGTTAGTGACTAATGAATTAGAATAAGGCTTATGTTGTGTTTGTGTAGCACTTGTTAATTATATACGCAAGTTGCTCAGAAAGACCGGGTTTATCCCATTCTGAATAACTGAATTGAAGCTAAGAAATCGAAGGTGAAGACGGTGGTTGAAGACCGGAGATCTTCACCTCGGTTGGATGATAACTGATGTCCTGATTGGGAGGCATCCTGAAATATGGATAATGAGTGGTGATCATCTAGACGTACGTGGAGGTCGATGGGTATGCGAGTTATATAGTGCCTTCGGTTTCGTTCAGACCCAGAACGGACTTGCGAATGGACTGTGTGTCTGACATTGGAATTCAGTCTGTGTGATTGATAGCCATCAGTTGCATGGTGTGAATTGCCTGTGTGGTATGCTAAGATGCAGTGATCAAGGCTTCTATTGAAAAGCAAAGTCTTGTGGTTGATGATCAAAGCACCGCCTGTGTGGCGTATCTTTGTGTATAACGCGAATTCGCGAGCCTCACACCCCGGTATGAACCAGAAACGGGAGAGGACCTCAGGGAGGGCATGCGTTTCCTTCTAGCTAGAGGTGGTGTCAGTGCTTGACATTTATATTATTTTCACCTATGTGGTTGTTGCTGTTGCGAGGCGCCTCAGATATATCGGTCTATCCGGGACCGATGGAGTCATTCGTTGGCTCATTTATGCCCCAAAGGGCGGGGAAATGCAGTGTTCAGGAATTTTAATCCACATCGGTGGACCGGCCCTGTCGCTTCAAGGATTTGACTGAGTACTTGCCTTGAGACTCGGGCTAGACAGTCTCGAAGTCGGTAAGGACTATCTTTTGCCTTGGTTCATGACGGAAATCCAATTTCCAAATACGTGACTGTGCGGTTTTGATTGTATACCTATATATGGCGACATAGTGGTATGAGGCATTAATGCCGTCTATGAATGATACTTATAATTTGAAATTGTTTTAGAAATATATAAAAACTAGTAATAATATCAAATTCTTTTGTTTTATTCATATCAAGCATATTTTGGCCATTATAAGGTAAAAACTCTATCCTCCGGTTTGCGTTTCATTGTGTGATGGGAACTGAGTCTTATAATGGCTTTATTTTTATAAAAAGCATTGCAATGTTTAAAAAGATTTACTTGTTTTAAATCACTGGCAATCCAATGGAGTAAACCCGTTCCGTGAAAGTGATGTGGTCCTGTGATTAGTCAATTATATAATGTGTTGAGTAGATTTCTCATACCAGTCCCATGACTGACTCGTAGTTTGTTTCACTTGTAAACTCGGGTGCCCTTATTTCTACACGGGCAGCCTTGTATTCAGGTTTTAGCAGGCTCTTTCTGGATAGCTGGAGCTGAAGACGGATTCTATCATTTATCTCTTTTTATGTTGTTCAGCTCCTATTGTACATATTATGTTTGTTTTCCGCTGTAGACATTTATGTATAGCTGAACTGTATTTGTACTAAGTATGATCCTATATACTGCGTAACTCTAATGATTATGTTTATCCAGTGTATTATTTGTACATTATTTGGTGTATTTATTTATTTCTGTTCTGCTATTATCTGTTTATGTGTTATATTCCAAAGATTACCCTTAACACCGTCGTACGGGGTTTTGGGGTCGTCACATGATTAATACTTATGATCCTAACGACCATATTTTTCCTAAGGCATTAATTCATATTGGATATCCTTATCTAATCAGTACCAAATATATCTGTTTGTTGTACCCAAACATACATTACTAATTTTGCTTATTAATTATTTATTATCTATTATATATATACATAAATATATTTATTTATTTATTTATTTATTTATGCGCTAGACCTCTCACATTAAGTTAACTATTTGTCGATGTTGAATTTGCCAGTTGGTTTCGGGCAGACTTCTACCGCAAGTTGTGCTTAACCTCGTGTTTTAGTACATTTATATTTATGCATTAGACCACTCACATTAAGCTGACCACCTATGGATGTTGGATTTAACAGGCGGTTCCGAGCAGACTTCAACCACAAGTTGAGCTTAACCTCGTGTCTAAATGCGGTTATAATTCAAATTCCCTAATTGGGGTTTACAACATTAATCCTAATCAATTTAGGAATTGTAACCATTATCTTATTATATTCACTTTTCCCCAATCAACATCGTTATTATTGTTATTTATTGATTTCTCGTCCCATTTATAACAATCAATTATATGAATTGCTACAATGGTCACTACAAATATATTAATTCAATATGGATTACATTTACATGTAAAATTCCATAACTAAATACCGTTCAAACATTCAAACATCTAATACAATGTATATTTTATTATTTTATGCAGTTTTGAACGCATAATACATATATTTATATTTTACATGCGGTCAACATAATTATTTTCTTTATTACTATTTTTAAATTTAATGATTTGGTTTAATCAGTATCCAAACATTCCTTTTTTCATTCAGTCTTGCCATAAGGTTCCAAATCTTACAAAAGACCATTAGCTATAGTTATCGTAAATTATGCCTGATTAATGGAAGAAACATATTTCACATTCACAAAAAATATATATGTATATATATTTTTAGCATAGTTGATGCAAACTACGCACAACTTCAATCTTTTTTCATATCTCTTGTCAATACAGAATAATGTCTTTATGTTCAACAAGAGGAAAACGACATATTTACAACAATTAAGCCAAGAACCCTAAGAATATCGAACGCAATTAGGTGCAATTCTTTTAAATTAAAACCACATAATTCATCAACTCACACTAAAACTAGAGATTTGGAAGAAACTATATATAAACAGTGTTATTGGGACTAATTCTTAAATCCTCAGTGTTTTACAAGTTACAACGAACTACAACACATTTTACAACATAATTGTAGGAAATATGTATAAACAATTTTTAAGAATCATACAATTTACAAGTTTTGAAAATATTTACTAGCAGATCTGATAGTTTGTAACAACCCGGAATTTCAGAACCAATCTAAAATTTTGATTTAAGCTATTTCAAGGAATATGGGAATATAATTTGGTAATTTTTATTAGATAAAATTTAAGAATAATTTTAAAATTAGTTTTTATATTTAATTTGACTTAAAAAAAATCCATAAAATTACTAAATTGATTATAAGCCTTGTATCAGAAAATTTTGAAAAATTCGATTTTTAAAATCATTGCGAAGCCCTTAAAAATAATATTTTGCAAACAACCTATGAATTAGATGAAACCAATTTTGTTGAAATCGGAATGATGAATCATTGCTAGATTTCAAATTTCGCGCCAAACAAACTCAGTATGTGGCTGTGCACGATAAAACCGTTCAATGTAATAATTTGAGCAGTTTTACAAAGGAACATTATTGAAACGACCTTGGAATTCGAATTTTTTTTATTGTATCCCTAGCATCGAATAATGGTGAGATTCTAAGTTTCGTGATTTTTAGAGTTAGTACGTGACCGGGCGTGATTTTTAAAGTGAAAAACAATCAATATTTTGACTTTAAAATTCGCTGTTTATGCACAATGAATCAGAATTCAACGAAACCTATATCGTTGGGTCCGTAATGTCAAAGAGTAGTTGCATGTCAGTTTTCACTGAAAACGGAATAAGTAAGTGATCACGCGGATTTTTAAGCACGAAAATAAGCGAAAACTAAGTATAATAAAATATAAAACTAATAAAAAAATAATTTGCCTAACTATATAACAGCCTTAACACTTCCTAAACCTAACCTAAATTCGAAAATTCACACTGCCTTACCTCTTTCATTCCAACGTGAGTTTCTACCCTTCCAAAAATAAAAATCAAATTAAATACAAGTTTATAAATCCAAATACATGTATATTTGAGTTCATGGAGTGATTCTCTTCAATTCTGTATGAGTATGGAAGGATGCGGTTCGAGTATGGAAGGATGCGGTTCGAGTTTGTGGGCTACGTTTTTCTACAATGAGAGGAAAACATGAGTTTTTGTGGCTCGGGTTGAATATTAGGAGAGATAGAAGCATCGATGTATGTTTTAGTGATTGTTTCTGAATTCATGGAAGAAATGAAGCTTGTGTGCAAAAATTGAGACAAAACGGTGACAAAAAGTGTTAGGGATGCACCATAGCAGTGCGTGGGCTTCTGTAGGATGTGATTATTGGGAGGAGCTTGGGTTCGAATTCATGGTGTTGAGATTGTAGAGGAGAGAAGAGAAGAAGAACGGTGTTTGTTTCATGGAATTTCATGGAGAAACGAAGGAGAATCGAAGGAGAATGTGGTGGAAGAAGATTGCATGAAGAGGGACATTAGGCTACTGTGTTATACGAGAGTTTTGGGGAGGAAGAAAGTGATAAGAGCAAGAGGTTTGGGAAGATTGAGGGTAATTAATTATTTAACTAATAGTTAATGGCTTATATATACATGAAACTTGAAAAATACATAACTTTTCATATGAACTTGGAATTCAGCGAAACAGGATCTGTTGGAACCGTATCGACTAGGGCTTCAAAATGAAACTGATTTAGGGTGATTCAGAGCTCATGTCAATTTTTGGTGATAGAAAACGTCAGATTTGATCAATCAGTAGTTTGGCGATATTTAGCGACAAACAAATCAAGGTGAGAAACCACTCACTGTAAAAGGGCTTGACTAAAATTAACTATTTTGTTAGTTGATTGTTGAATAATGTTGTGAAATATTTGATTTATATATTGATATTGTGAAATTGATTTGAATAGTAAATAGTTATTAATTGAGAAATTTAACTATTTAATTAGTTATCGGTTTTAGATATATTCACCATTGTTATTGAATAATATTATTGAATTGAATTCATATGATTGTTCATGATAGATATTGCGGTTAATTTATTGATTGACAAACCCATATAAGCGTTAATATTTTAATGCTTATATGGTATATACCACGATATGTGTATTGGTGTTATAATTGATTGTTGATGTATACTATAAAATCAAAAAACAATATGGAATTATATTTAATTTTATTTATAAATCGAATTCGGTTTGAATAGGACGAGTCGTGCATCGACCATTCGTGAATTTCAACCGTTAACATCAAACCAACGTAACGGGAGATCCGACCGTCGGATTCTCCCGAAATTGAAAGCATTGGATTCATAATTAAAAGATATTTCAATTAAAAGAAAAGACTTAAAATCCAATGGTTAGATTTCAAGATAAGTCAAAATCCATATTTGAAAAGGTCGTTGTAAATGCAGTTCGATGAACGTAAATGGAAATTAACTGAAATGGGAATTTTAAACTTATTAATAATATGGATAAATTGTGTTAAATCATAATAAATGATTCAAAAAGTTTTTGGATTAATATTACAAGTTTTAGAAAGATATAAGATATTTTATCTGCATGAACTAGTTAACAACTAAAGTAAAGAACCAAAAGGAATATTCAATGATTACTTAGAGTACAGTCTAGTATCACCTGTGAGATCTTACTAGAAATTTTTTCGTTAGGCGGGGGTGGGAAGAACCGAAAGGAACATTGGATATTTGAGTAAGATCATACGATGCTTTCTAAAGATTAGTAATCCAATGGATTTAATTAATATATTGGATTGTGAACGATTTTAATATAACCATAGTTTTCCAATGAATAAATTATTATGGGTATGAATGGAAATTTTCTTCGGATATTTCGATATTAGATTCCATGATTATACGAATTTCATTGAGAAATTTGGAAGATATAGATATCGTTATTCCCAATATTATATTTGTTGGTTTCAGAATTTGATATTGAATATATGATGATACACCTTCTATTCAAAGCCTTGTGTTTAATATCAAATTGGATTTTGTATATGAAGATTTAAACTAAGAAGAGTTTTAATAAATCTTTGATTAGATTGGAATAATAAATGATAATTAAATTTACCAAAACATGAGATGTGTTATAACCAAATATATATGGTTGTTGATATTCATTGTGATTGACTGATTATTTGTATTATGCTTGACTAGTTTATGAGCAAATTTGCTTTTACATTTAGTATTGGGTTGGGTAGAAAATATTTGTATGCTAACACCGTGTGAAACACTTCACGATTTGACTATGAGGTGTTTAACGATGCTGTTGGTCATTTCAAATTTAATGAATGATTTTGAAATGTGATTTTTCTTAAGTGAAAAGAAGTGTTATTCCCGATTTTCGGTAGGAAATGTTTTACAAAAATGTTTTATAAAACAGAAAGGATTTCGAGGAACCCGATGTATCCGAAAGGTTTCAAAAATGTGTTATGTGTTTGACATTGTAGTTCATCAAATAATCAACTAGTTGCTATGATAATATATTTGTTTGGTGGTAGAGAATTTTTTTCTTGCTTAACACCCTTCTTTGAGATGTACAAGCTCAAAGGTTATATGATTAATAGTGATTGATCATATGTGTGAATTGCTGATGTGAAGTACTACAGTTTAAATGTACTTGTGATTATTATGTTGTGAAATGATTTTTCCTACTTCGGGATATAAAAATGATTTAGTATGTGGTTAAAGACTCGGGTAACCCTGAAAACTAAAAGTATGGGTAAGAGAGGACCCAGTACCTTAAGACTTGGTCAATGGTCAGTGTAGCTTGCTCCATGTGTGGGAGGTGCACATATATACATATGTCGCGTGACAAAGGAAGGTGCCCTTTTCCTTATTGACGGGAGAAACTTCCCAATATTTGGTTGCATTTGGTTTATATGCATTGTGATATTTTGGAATTCATATTTCCAAAGATTATGGTTTGAGATCCCGAAGTGATATCTATTTTGATATGAAAGCATGGTTTGTATTTCAAATGATTTGAAATAAGAAATCGGGAAATAAAGTACAAAGAAATAATTTTTGTAATGTGAATTGGATTTGGAAAATCTAAGTTTGAGATTAAGCATAAATGGGTAGACTGGAAAATTGCATGTTGTCTGATGCATTTTAGATCCATATGTCTATCAATTTATGGTAGTTATATATGCACTGGCAATCTAGTGAAGTAAACCCGTTCCGTGTTATACGACATAGTCCCGTGATATGCCTTATTTTAAATAAGTTAAGTTTAATTATTTGAGTTTCTCATACCAGTCACATGATGGACTCGTAGTTTGTTTTCCCCTTGCAAACTCGGGTGCCCATATTTTCCACACAAGCAGTCGAGTGGTTTATTTTGCAGATATTTATTGAGCAGGATTCTGGATTGAAGCTTAAAGCTGTGTCCAGAGCATTGATAGTCTTTCGCTATGTTAGATGATATTTTCTGCTGCATATTATGTTGTATTAAGTTTATTGTAAATTTATCTTTCGTTGTATTGTTTTCGATGTACTCTGATATTCTGTATTCTAATGTAACATTATAATAATGTTAATAAAGGTCTTTTGTGTTTGTTCTGATGTGTTGTGCACCCAAAGTTAGCGTATCTGCCTTTTTGTTTCGATTTAAGTCGGTTTAACAATCGATTTAGATCGCCCGAAAGGTGGGTCACTACATATGGTATAAGAGCTTTAGTTAATTAAAATCTTTGTGGTACAACTCATTAGAACAGAATAAAAGACTTATCAGAGATTGAATTAGTAACATTCTATTTAAGAATACTCATTAGAGATAGGATCAGTAGTATCCTAGAATGAGAAACTCATTAGAGATGGGGTTAGTAATTCCCTAGAATTAGTTGAGAGTGACACATTTATAAGTAATGTATTTGTGGTTATATATATAATCTGATTTTAGAAAATATGTATTTGAGTATATAAAGTTATATGTTTAGAAAGTTAATTAATCAATTGATTATTTGTATGAATGTTTTATTTCCTGTTTGTTTACTTACGATGTCTGATTTAAATAAATTAGATGGAACCTTCAACGATTTTTGGACATTGAATATACAAAACACTTGTTATTTAATCAATTGAGTTAAGTTATACTGAATTTAAAATTTAGTTAGAATTAGACATATACATATATATATATATGTGTGTTGTGCATGTTATTGATTTGATGCTGAGTAAAGAAATCAATTTGTATCCCCGAGAAATAGGTGCACCTTTATGAGCTGATTGCACAATTTTATTATTTAATATAACTACTGTGAATGATTTGGATGTGCTGTGATGGTTGCTTTGTGTGAAATCAAACGTACGCCATAGGATAGTAACCAATAAATTATGGACTACACCGCATAACATGCTATTGAAGATGACATAGCGTATCATATTCCATATAAGCATTTGGCGCTGATATGATGAGGTTTGGAGTACCATATGAGCAAGATGCTTGTATGGCGAGGACTGAATTACAGGTTGAACTGAGGACTGATTATGGACTTAATAACCTACAACGGTAAATTGCATGATTTAATAACAAAATCTACACAGATAATGAGATGACAAAAATACACACGTCACGTCTCTCTTATTTTAATTTCGGCGTGTGGGTATGCGAGGAGCAGGGTATATAAATCATAATGGGTGTGCACAATTGTTTTGTAAGCGATATATTGGCTTATTGGGTTCCTAATACGGCCCAATAAAATTTTTAGATCAACCCGTAAAAAGGAGGTTATGGCGAAATTTTTCAGAAATTTAGGGTGTTAGCCAAATTTCAGGAAAATTGTAAGTTCTTAGAAATTGTAAAATTGAAGAACTTAAGCCAGAATGAATGTTGAGTTGGTTAGTTAAACAACTTTTAGCTCCATCCTTTTTCGAGGACGAAAAAGTTTTAAGTGGGGGAGATTGTAACAACCCAGAATTTCAGAACCAATTTAAAATTTTGATATAAGCTATTTCAAGGAATATGGGAATATAAATTGTTTACTTTTGTTAAATAAAATTTGAGAATAATTTTAAAATTAGTTTCTATATTTTAATTGACTTAAAACAAACTCTGTAAATTTACTAAATGTATTTATAAGCCTTGTATTTGAAAATTTTGATTTTAAAATCATCACATAGTCCTTAAAAATGCATATTTTGCAAATGACCTATGAATTATACGAAACCAGTTTTGTTGGATTCGGAATGATAAATCATTGCTAGATTTCAAATTTTGCGCCAAACGGACTTAGTATGTGGCCGTGCACGATAAAACCGTTCGATGTAATAATTTGAGCAGTTTTACAAAGGAACATTATTGAGATGACCTCAGAATTCAATAAAACTTATTTTATTGAATCTATGGCATCGAATAATGGTAAGATTCCAAGTTTCGTGATTTTTCGAGTTAATATGTGACCAGGCGTGATTTTTAAAGTGAAAAATAGTTAATAGTTTGACCTTAAAAATTCGTTGTTTGTGCACACGGACTCAGAATTCAATGAAACCTGTTTCATTAGGTTTATAATGTCAGAAAGTTGTTGCATGTCAATTTTCATTAAAAACAGAATACGTAAGTGATCACATGAATTTTCAAACGATGAAAATAAGCTAAAACTAAGTACAAAAAAATATAAAAATAATAAAAGAATAATTTGCCTAACTATATAACATCTTTAACACTTCCTAAACCTAACCTAAATCCGAAAATTCACGCTGCTTTACCTCTTTCATTCCAAAATGAGTTTCTCCCCTTCCAAAAATCAAAATCAAATTAAATACAAGTTTATAAATCCAAATACATATATATTTGATTTCGCGGATTGATCCTCTTTAATTCTATATGAGTATGGAAGGGTGCGACTCAAGTTTAGGGGCTGCACTTTTCTACAATGAGAGGAAAACGTGAGTTTTTGTGGCTAGGGTTGAATTTTTGGAGAGATAGAAGCATCAATGTATGTTTTAGTGATTATTTATGGATTCGTGGCAAGAAATAAAGCTTATGTGCAAAATTTCAGATGAAATGGTGATGAAAAGTGTCGGGGCTGCACCATAGCCATGTGTGGGCTACTGTAGGACATGATTTTTCGGAGAAGCTTGGGTTAGAATTCATGGTGTTGATATTGTAGAGGTGGAGAAGAGATGAAGAACAGTGTTTGTTTCATGGAATTTCATGGAGAAACGAAGGATAAAGAGGTAGAGGAAGATTGGATTAAGAGGGACATGGGGCTCCTATGTTATATGTGAGTTTTAGGGAGAAAGAAAGTGATTAGAGCAAGTAATTAGGGAAGATTTCAGGTAATTAATTATTTAATTAATAGTTAATGACCTATATATACATGAAACTTGAAAAATACATAACTTTTTCATACGAACTCAGAATTCAGCGAAACAGGATCCGTTGGAACCGTGTCGATAAGAGATTCAAAATGAAACTAATTTGGGGGTGATTTAGAGCTAATCTCAATTTTGGGCTATAGAAAAGTCTGATTCGATCAATCAATCGCTTGGCGATATTTAGCGACCAACCAATCAATGTGAGCAACCATTCGTTGTAAAAAGGCTTGACTAAAATTAATTGTTTTATAAGTTAATTATTGAATAATGTTGTGAATATTTGATTTATATATTGATGTTGTGAAATTGTGTAACAATCCGGAAAATCCGAACCAATTTAAAAATTTTATTTTGGAAATTTCAATGAATTTTGAATATTCAAAATGAATTATTTTAAATAATAATGACAAGAAATTTAATTTGAATAGAACTAGAACGTATATATCTATTTGAATCGACGTCAGAATATAAATATTTTTTTTTAATTATAAAAGGAATTGAAAATGGCGCGGTAGTTTGAATATTCGATTTCAAACTTCAAATGAATGTACAGGAATCAAATTAACCGGATTTTAGCGAAACCAAAAATATTTGAATCTATATGAAAATATCTTTCCAACGAATCCAAAAACTCCAAATTTCATAGCGGGAATAAAAAGTTATGCCTAGTTGAAAATTCAGAACAATCGCTATGGAAATATAGCCCTTAAGAATAGTGATTTTGCAAACGACCTCCGTTTTCGACGAAACCATTTTTGTTGGATCCGGGATGTCAAATTATTGCTTGATTCCAAAATTCATAATTTTTGGGATTAATATGTAAGCATGGCGAAGGAAAACGTGTTTTGACAGTTTCAATCAATTTGGATCAACCAGAAAATGGCCATTTTTTAAACGGTCTCCAATTATGACGAAATTAGTTTTCTTAGAACCATATCGTCAATAAGAAGCTAGAAAACATTTTTTGGGAATTTTTAAAGTCCGTATGTGGCCTCGGCAAATTGAAATGTGCGTTCAAATTCAATATACATTGATTTATATTTAATTTGAATGGAAACTGATCGTAACAAGCGAATTGGGTTACGAAACATGTCCCATTGTGTTCAGAATGAGGGTAATGTGCTAGGGGCGACAGTCGTTGGGTTCGATTTGGGATTCGAAAGAAAAGTCAACTTTAAGTGAATAAAAAAATAAAATAAATAATATGTATATTTTAATATAACCACTTCCTCACATTCTCTCTCCCTATTCACTCAGACCCAATCAAAATAAGAAAAACCCTTATGTCTCCTTCATCAAAATGCCGCCACACCTCCCTCCCGGCCACCGCACCCAGTGCCACCATCTCCTGCCTCTAGTCACCTCCTCCGCCGAGCCCTATAGCCACCACCCCTTCTTCTCCGACCATCTACACGCCCTAACCCCCAATTCCCTTCAAATCTCGCCGCCAGCACCCCACTAGGCCTACCACAGACCATGGCCGCCACTCCCCGACCACAACACCTCCTTTCGCCGCCTACATCCGCCACCACGCCGACTGAAGACCCTCTCCTTCCTCTCCCCTTCTGATTCGAGCGAGACCACCCCTCTCCTTTGACATCGAGCTCCATTTCAACCAAATGGTGAATTTTATATATTTAATTTAGTTAATCTACGTAAATAAAATCTGATTTATTTATATATATTGTAGCATGAAAAAGAAATGATTTTTAATAATAAAAAGAGAAGATTTTCATGTGATAAAATATATGATTTTTATTGGTTTAAAGGCGAGATCTTTATTTGTTTAAAATTTTGATTTTTATTTGTTTAAAAGATAAGATTTTGTAAATCGAAAAAGATTTGATTTTTGTTGGAAAAGATTATATTTTTATACCGAGTAAAGATTATATTTTTATATAATAGAAAAGATTATATTTTTATATAGAGTAAAGATTATATTTTTATATAATAGAAAAGATTATATTTTTATATAGAGTAAAGATTATATTTTTATATAATAGAAAAGATAATATTTTTATTACAGAAAAGGTTTGATTTTTATATAGTCATGTAGCGAAGAAAAAACTCGATTTTCATATATGTATGAAAAGGTGGGATTTTTATTTATATTTCTAGCGGATAAAAATATGATTTTTATTTATATAGTTATAGTAGAAAATTTTGACTATTATATAAATACTGTTATGATTAAAGTGACATCTTTATATATATATTAACATGGTGAAAATATAATTTTTATATGAGTAGCAAATTGAAAATATGATCTCTATAAATATGAAGTAGCGATAAAAATTTGATTTTTACATATATGAAGTAGCGATAAAAATTCGATTTTTACATATATGAAGTAGAAATAAAAATATGATTTTTATATTATAGAGATAATAAAAATATGATTTTTATATTATACAGACAATAAAAATATGATTTTTATATATGTAACGAAATAAAAATTTGATCTTTATATATGTAGAGATCGGATAAAAATACAATTTTTATATATGAAGTGGTTTTCATTACATGAACCATTACAGAAAAATTCGATTTTTATATATGTTGTTTTGAAATAAAAATATGATTTTTATTCTGAAGAGGGTGTTATAGAAATATAAATTTTATGTGAGTAGCAGCATAAAGTAGCGATTTTTAAATATATGAACATTATATTAAAAATGTGATTTTAATATGAACAGCGTGGAGAAGACTATGTTGGAAGTACAGGCAAATCCAGACTGTTCTGAATTTCAGAAATAAAATGGAGGAGTTTATCCCAAAGGTGAGAACTTCTAACTTTTATTTTATTTTCTAGTTAAAATATATACTATGATGCAGACGGTGCTTAGCAGCACCCGACACCCGTTGTCCACAGACCATGGACGACTAATTTGTTTGTTTGGTTATGTTGTGAAAATTGATTGTGTGACGTGGAATGGAATAAAATATTTTATAGTTAAAAATATTTTATAGTAAAAAAATATAATTTTTAACGTGTATATAAATAAAATAAATATTCATTAACAAATCGGACGATTTGTTTATGTACACACATTAGACTGATATTGATTGGGATGATAAATTTTACACATCGCCCAACTGCACAAATAAAATTCATTATTTTTTGATTGAAACCCCACACGGGTATTGGAATGAAATTGGGCATATGTTAATCCCAATATTTAGTTGTATGTCGATCAATTGATTGGCAAGCTGTGTAAGCGTTAAATATTTATATTTAATGCTTATGTAGTGTAGAATGCACTATGGATGATGGTTGACTGTGTTTGGTTGTTGTTGTGTACGTGTATTGTATGAAATCCATATAATCAAATTGTATGGTAATTGATTGTGTCTGATTCCATTTCAGAAGAAATGAATATTTTAAAATAATGAATTTTTTAAAATAATATTCAGAAAAGAATCAAAATCTGATTTTGATGTCCGATTTGGGATGGACACGAATATATATAAATATACAAAGTCGTGTTGATTAGATTAATGCCATTTTGACGTGAACGATATTTATATCGATTTTATTAATTTTTATAATGAATATCAAAAACGGAAATGATTTCAAAATATATTGTTTTGGAAATATTATCATATATATATATATATATATCGATGATATGGAATATTCAATTTTGATTTGAAATTAAATATGAAGCTGAAATCGTTTTGAAAACAAATTTAAAACGATTTATAAAATACGTTTTAAATGAAAATCGATGAAAAATATATTATATATATATTATACATATAATATAATGGCCTGAATAGAACGCGCTGCAACAATTCATGAATTTCGACCATTGACTTCGAATGGACATTACGGGAGATCCGACCGTCGAATTCTCCTAAAACCAGAACTGTTGGGTTTGTATCGAAAAGAGCTTTCTTGCGAATACTAGAGATTTGAAATCTAACGATTGGATTTGGAATTATGTCCAAATCAAATTTGGAAAAGGTCGTTGTAAGTGCAGTTCGATGGCCGTTGATGGAAATCGATTGTACGGGCCTCGGTAAAATTATTAAAAATATTAATAATTAGTGTAAAATCATAAGAAATGATTTGGAAAGAATTGGAATGAAAAATTCCATATTTGAAAATATAAAAATAGATTTTTATTGAAATGAACTAGTTTTGAACTAGAATTATAATCCAGTTATTTTTAAAATAAATAAATTTAATTTGAAATGGTTTTAAAAATAACCCGAATTTCCAATATATAAATTGGAAATGAATTTGAATCGAAATTGTCTTCGGAATATTTCGATGTTGGATTTCGTGATTATACAGATATTGTTATGGAAATTTGAAAGATATATTTATATCGCTATTTTCAATACGATATTTGTTGGTTGTGGTATTTGATATTGAATATAAGCTGATATATTTTCTATTCAGATCCTTGTATTTAATATCAAATGGGCTTTAGGGAGTGTCGTGAACAGTGTCTTCAGTAACACTGTTTTTGATCCCCATGTGAAGAGAATAAATCTTTTAATTAAGATTGTTAGACTTTCCAATTATATTTAATAGTTGGAATAAAATGGAATGTGAATTGGATTTATCGTGAACTGTGTTTTTAGCATCATTCATTCTTTAACCCAATTTACAGTGAAATGAGATTTGGAATTTATAAATCTTTTGTTAAGATTTAAAGGAGATTTTCCAAAGTAAAGTTTTCCAATTGAACATATTAAATTGGAACTGAATGGAATTCGATTTGGTAATAATCGAAGTAAGCTTCTGTAGAGGAAGACAGTTAATATATATGGAATTTAAAGGCCTTGTCGTTATTCCATTTATATTATCGGTTGGATATGGGAGTTTATATCGATTATATATATATCGATTTGTTTTCCATGAAGATACCATTGCTAATGGAATCTGATTTTGGGTTGTCGTGAATGCTGTCTTTAATAATACTGCTCTTAGACCCAATGGAGTTAAGGAAATCAGAAACTAACTAGAGATTAGTTAAGTTGAATGGTTTCCTGGGTATTGATCTGATATTGGTTTCGGCCTTCGGGGTTAATACTTAGGGAATTGTTCACTTGCTAATTTACGGTTAAAGGCTGATGGAATGGAATGTGATTTTTGGTTTATCATGAACTGTGTTTTAGAGGACATTGGATCTTTAACCCAGTTAAAGACAAGAATAAGATTTTG
The DNA here is from genome assembly GCA_030737875.1 of Allium sativum. Lineage (NCBI taxonomy): Eukaryota > Viridiplantae > Streptophyta > Magnoliopsida > Asparagales > Amaryllidaceae > Allium > Allium sativum. The sequence goes on from CM060924.1 coordinate 902,403,059, forward strand.
GGTTGTCGTGAATGGTATCTTTAATAATACTGTTCTTAGATCCAATGAAGTTAAGAAAATCAGAAACTAACTAGAGATTAGTTAAGTTGAATGGTTTGCTGGGTATTGATCTGATGTTGGTTTCGGCCTTCGGGGTTAATACTTAGGGCATTGTTCACTTGCTAATTTACGGTTAAAGGCTGATAGAATGGAATGTGGTTTTGGGTTTATCGTGAACCGTGTTTTAAATGACATTGGTTCTTTAACCCAGTTGAAGACTGGATATGATTTCTGTGACGGCCAGGAATTTCGCTCGATCCGAATCAGTCGTTAAACCGATCTAGACCGTTCGAAACCCCTGATCGTTTTGAGAACAGGACAAATCGGAACGCAAACAGAAGAACATTTCATAGTTATTACAACAATTCCATCAGATACAAGAATATACAGAGTATGAATAAATATTACACAACAAAGAATATCAGAGATTTAAATACAGTATTGCAGCGGAAAAATAATACAAAAAACAACTGAAAGTAATACACGGATACAGAGCTTTCCGAGCATCGTTCCAGCTGTAAATCAGGATCCTGTGAATATAAATCTGCAAAACCAAAACTACTAGCTGCCCGTGTCGAAAATAAGGGCACCCAGAGTTTAGGTTAAAACAATAAACTCCAGGTCAGTCATGTGACTGGTGTGAGAACTAAAACAAGTATTTAAAACTTTACTTTAAAAGAGAGTGATTCAAGGGACCACGCCGTATAACACGGAACGGGTTTCCTCCCAAGAATACTAGTGCATAGAATAAACAGCGCAATGCTTTTTCGAAAAATGAATCTATTATAAGACCCAGGTCCTATCACACAATGCAATGCAAGCCGGAGGATAGGGTTTTCCCTTATAATAGCCAAACATGCTTGATACGTTTAAAACAAATCATTTGATACTATAATAAGTGTATAGTGTCAAAACAATTTCAATCATAAATATCAATCCTAGGCGGCATGGGTACCATCTATCATGTCGCCATACTAGGCTCTACAAATAAAACCGAGATACACGTATTGGAAATTGGATTTCCGTCATGAGTCGAGGCAAGGGGCAAGCTCCTCTCCGCTTCGAGACACTCTAGCAAATGCCTCGGGACTACACACTCTGGGTAACCCATGGATGCTTCAGGGCCGATCCTCTCTTACTTTTGAGGATTAATTATTCCTGAACACACGTTTCCCGGTCCTCACAGACCTAAAATCGAGGCGCCTCATCCAACAACCACATAGGTGAAAAGTATATAAATGTCAGGGCTGGTAAGTCACTGACACCACAAAAGCTAGAAAGAAACGTCGTGCTCTCCCTGCAGTCCTTATCTCGTTTTTAACTCATACCGAGGTGTGAGGCTCGCGAATTCACGTTATACACAAAGCTGCCACGTAGGCCGTGCTTTGATCATCAACCACAAGACTTTGCTTTTCAACAGAAGCCTTGATCCATGCAACTCAGCATGCCACACAGGCAATTCATGCTATGCGATTGATATCTATCGATATATAACCTCTAAGCTCGTACGTCTCAGAGAAGGGCGTTAAGCAAGAGAATAAATTCTCCGCCGCCAAAAAGATAGGTATTTAACAGAAATCAATCAACACAGAATAAAATCCAATGTCAGACACACAATCCATTTACAAGTTCATTCTGGGTCTAAACGAAACCGGAGGCACTTTCCTCGCATATCAATCGATCTCCAAGTACATCTTAACGACCACCAACTATTTCCATCCTCTTGTGTGTACAGCCCAATCAGGATCATCAGTAATTATCCAAACGATGTGAAGACTTCCTGTCTTCGACCACCGTCTTCATCTTCGACATATCGTCGAATCGGTTATTCAGAATGGGTATAAACCCGGCCTTTCCGAACAACCCGCGTATATTAAAAACAAATGTTACACAAACACAACATACGCATCATTCCAATTCATAAGTCACTAACCGTAAATCAGTAAGAGAGCAATTCCCCAAATATTAACCCCGAAGGCCGAAACCAACATCAGATCAATACCCAGGAAACCATTCTTCTTAACTAACCTACAGCTAGTTTCTAAATTTCCTATTATTAGGGAAAGGTTCCCATTAATTTTATCCAAGATAAATTCTTTAAAATTTATCCTTTAATCTTCCTTTGGATATCATTTCAAACCAAATTATGGTTTTCCAAACTAGTCGGGATTAGCGAACCACACCGAAATAATTATTTATTTTATTTCCCAATCCCAACCTATTCATCCCATGAAGCAAAACTGGTAATACTCCATATCTAACACCATGGTGTTATCAGTAAAATTAATTACCATTTCACGTTCAAATCTAATTAAAGATTTAACTATCGCTTTGGAGCAAAACTGGTGATACTCCATTCTCGCTCAATTTCTAAATTTGATAATTTAGATTATCAATTCACATTTCAATCTAATTACAGATTCATTAAAACTCCTTTTACTGGGTTAAAGAACTAGTGTCATTTAAATCAAAGTTCACGACAAACCCAAATCACATTCTATTGATTATCGGGTTAAAGAACTAATGTTATGTAAAACACCCTTCACGATTAACCCACAAATCAATTCTATTTACAACCCATTTCAAATCCAATTTATTTATTTAAAAATAGTTGGGTTTTAATTTTAGTTCAAAACTAGTTCATTTCGATAAAAATCTATTTTTATCTTTTCAAATATGGAGTTTTTCATCCTAATTTTTCCCAAATCATTACTTATGATTTTACACCAATTATTACTATTTTTAATAATTTTATTAAGGCCCGTACAGTCGATTTCCACCAATGGCCATCGAACTGCACTTACAGCGACCTTTTCCAAATTTGATTTGGACGTATCTCCAAATCCAACCGTTAGATTTCAAATTTCCAATATTCGTTAGAAAACTCTTTTCGATACGAACCCAACGGTTCCGGTTTTAGGAGAATCCGACGGTCGGATCTCCCGTAATGTCCGTTCGAAGTCAATGGTCGAAATTCGCGAACTGCCGCGGCGCGGTTCGTTCTATTCAGGCCATTATATTATATATATAATATATATTTCGTCGATTTCTATTCAAAAATAAATTTTATAAATAGTTCTAAATTCGTTTCAAAAACATTTCAACTTCCAATTCAAATCAAAATTAAATTTTTCCTTATAAATTCGTTTTAAAATTCATTTCAATTCAATTCAAATTTCAATTCAATTTGAATTCATTTCAAACCTATTTTTATTATATTTCAATTTGTTTTCAATTCAATTCGAATTTGTTTTATATTCAATTCAATTCGAATTCGTTTTATATTCAATTCAATTCGAATTCGTTTTATATTCAATTCAATTATAAAAACGAATATAATCGATATAAATATCGTTCGCGTCAAAATAGCGCATCTCTAATCAACACGGCTTTATATTTTTCAATAACTTCATTATTCTATTCAAAGAATGAATCTATATTTCTTTCAATACATGACTTTATATTTTTGTCAACACACGACTAATCTCAACGAATGAGTACTGTCCACGTGTGACTATTTTTGTTATTTAATATATTTTATATAAAAATTATGGTATCTATCGTTTGATTTGTTCCAACCGTAAATTAGTAAGAGAACGATTCCCTAAATATTAACCCCGAAGGCCGAAACCAACATCAGATCAATATCCAGGAGACCACTCATATCATCTATTTTCCAGTTAATTTCTAATTTTATATATGATAAAGAAGTAAATTTTATTGTTAAAATATTTCGTTCAACACATGACTAATCTCAATGGATGAGTACAGTCAACACATGAACCTTTATTTTATAATGATAAAGACGTTAATTTTATTGTTAAAATATTTCGTTCAGCACATGACTAATCTCAACGGATGAGTACAGTCAATACATGAACCTTTATTTTATAATATAAAGATGTAAATTTTATTGTTAAAATATTTCGTTCAACACATGAATAATCTCAACGGATGAGTACAGTCAACACATGAACCTTTATATTATAATATCCTTTATCTTCTAAATTGGAATGAGGCCTAATCAATTACCATATAAAGTTAATTATATGGATTCCATACAACACATGTATATAATAGCAATGATAAGTAATCAACCATCATCCAAAGTGCACTACACTGTATAAGCATCAAATATAGATATCTAACGCTTATAACAGCCTGTCAATCAATCGATCGACATACAACTAATTATTGGGATTAGTGTATGCCATATTTTATCCCAATACCCGTGTGGGGTTTCAAACAATCAAACACAAATTTTATTTGTGCAGTTGGGTGATGTGTAAAATTTATCGTCCCAATCAATATCCTTCAAATAGGTGTACATAAACAAACCGTCCGGTTTGTAAATGAATATTTATTTATTCACATTCACGTTAAAAATTATATTTTTAACGATAAAACATTTTATTCAACTTTTGAATATTCTATTCGGTTCATTTATTAAATAAAATGATATCTTTATTTTTTTCTAACTTATTTTAGAAAATTTCGGTGGCATAACGGCACAATACTAGAAACAGGACGAGGCCTAGCCTTATCCCCGGTTTAATATGGCCCACGCCATACACATATCAATCCAATTCATTTCATTTCACCAAACAATCAAATTCAAATCAAATAATCTAACCAACTACACAACCAAACAAACAAGTCCATGGTTTGTGGACGATGGTGTCGGGTGCTACTAAACACCGTCTGCATCCTAGTATATATTTATAACTAGAAAAGGAAATTTAAAGTGAGAAGTTCTCACCAATAGCTAAACCAAATGCCACGACTCTTCTTATGTAGAAATCTTCGTCGTGCTCGTCCTTTTTGCCAATTTCACTGCCCGTAGTCACTACATATATAAAAATCACATTTTTATTCTACTACTATATAGATAAAAATTCTATTTTTATACCGTTGTTCATATAGTAAAGATCAAATCTTTACTATCTATATAATATAAAAATCATATTTTTATTATCTCTACTATATAAAAATCATATTTTTATTCTTCCTATAATATGAAAATCATATTTTTATTCTACTTCATATGTCAAAACTGTAGAAGCTTTAAAACGGAGAAAACTCACATTTTTTTCTAACGCCCGGATTCGCTGTTCTGTTTCCAGAATTTGCAAACGAGCTTCAGTCTTCACACCATCTTTTACCTAGCTTAAACGCGTCATTCCGGACAACTTTCGCCTAAAGATCTTTTTGCCGAAAATGCTCCAATTCGCCAGAATTCGCGAAAGTACACGAATTTTACCGCTTTTGAACAGTAGACTTCGAACGCGTTTTCCGAGCAGCTCCGAACTCCAAAATACGACTTTCATATAGCCAAATCGAAGAGAATTTCGTGCTCTACAACTTTGATCTAGAGGGACTTTGGCCAGAAACGCACCATTTGGGAGTTATTGGCGAAATACGGTCAGGGGCTTATTTGCAAAACGGGCGATTAGTGTAAAATGGGTTTTTGGTGACCGGGGGGCCCACGGCCGGAACTGAGGGGGGAGGGGGGGAAGGGGGCGTCGGACCTGATGTGGCGTGGGGAGTCCGCTGGTGGGTTGCGGCGGGGGTGGTGGGGCCCGTGGTGGTGGTGGCTTAAGGTTTTGCATTTGAAGAGAGAAAGAGGAGGAGAGAGAGAGGAGAAAGAGGAGGAGGAGGGGAGGAGGAGGAGGGGGTGCGGCGGCCCGAGGTGGTGCGGCGGTGGCGGTGTGAGGTGGGGCAGCGACACCTAGGAGGAGGAGGCCATTTTTGAGTTTTTGTGGAGGAAGGAGGAAAAGTGAATTTATGAAATAGAAAAGGAGGAAAAGTGATTATATGCTAATTTCTCGCGTATCGCCTGAACGCTAGCGATCCCCGATGGCCGCAGATTTCGGACATGAGATAGTAGACGTGAAGACGAGTCCAACGAAACAAGTTTCGTCGAATTCCGAGTTCGTTTGACCATTCAAAAAAAAATCAAAAAAATGCGCAGACAAGCTCTAAAAATGCGATTTTGGCGCACCTTTTCTCCTCACACGTTCACATGCTAACTCAAAAAATCTAGCCCTCTTGGATTTAACCATTATTAGGTGATACAAATCCAGAAAAAATGGTAGAATTGAATTCCGAGGTTGTATCAGTAATGTTCCTTTGTAAAATGACCGCTCGCTTTACCCTGAACTGTTTCAGCTCGCACGGCCACATACTAACTCCGTTCGACGTGCCATTTGGAAACCAACAATGATTTGTCATTATGAATCCATAAAAATTTATCTCGTCGAATTCTGAGCTCGTATGCAAAATTTCACTTTTAAAGGGCTATATATTGTTAACCAAACAACTCCAGCCCATAGCAACTATTCCGGATATCGGAATATATCGAAGCTTATACTTTTCGGAGTTCTAAACGGCATTTTGAACTCAATGGAATTGGTTTCGAGTCCAAATTCATCCGTATGCAAAATTTGACTTTTTGGGCCATGTATAATTTACATAGCGACTATTCTGAATTTTCAACTGGGCATAACTTTTGATTCCCGCTATGAATTTTTGATTTTTCGGATTCGTTGGAAAGATATTTTCATATAGATCCTATTATTTTTGGTTTCGCTAAAATCCGGATTGTTTTGCACCCGGTATGTTCAATTGAAGTTTGAAATCGAATTATCGAACTACCGCGCCATTTTCTATTCATATTATAATTATAAATAATTATTTATATTCTAACGACGATGTATATAAATATATACGTTCGAATTATATTCAAAATAAATTTCTCGTTGTTATTATTTAAAATAATTCATTTTAAATATTCAAAATTCATTAAAATTGCCAAAACAAAAATTTTAAACTGGCCCAGATTTTCGGGTTATTACAATCTCCCCCACTTAAAACTTTTTGTCCCCGAAAAGGAACGAAGCCGAAAGTGGTTTGATTAATCAACTCTACGTTCATTCTGGCTTCCATTCTCCAACTTTTCAGTTTCTGAGAATTTCCAAATTCTTCAAAAATTTGGCTAACACCCGGAATTTTCGAAAAATTTCGCCATAACCTCCTTGGTACGGGGAGCACGGGAAAATCCCGAAATTGCCATATAGGCCTTCTGATCTCAAAAAGAAAAAAGAAAAAGCCAAGCGGCTAGCCAATAGGCTCATAAAATCATCATCACCCAAAAAAAACAGTAAATTATAGTAAATATGTACCTATTTGTTGGGCAAACAAATTTTATTCTCTGCTCTAGCCTCCTTGCTATGACCTGTTCAATGTAAGTACATGTATATGCAAGCAAATGCGACCAATTTTCAATACAATTCAATATTTGATTCAATTAGGCTAAATGGTTAAAAATTATCAAACAAATAAACAATCAACACAAACATCAATCAATTAGTGAATTAGAGTTTCAAATTCATAATTTTGATACATATACAGAAATTATGTTTTGATGCCCAATCACAACAATAAATCTATCTATATTAGTTTTGGTTCTCACACTAGTCTAATGGAAATATATAGATATCACACCTTCGTCACTCGAAAATAAATGCTGATGATGTTTCGAACCACCATCAGAACATCTCCGGGCTACTAGAGTGCGGTTCTATATCTATCCGGTATATTAAAACTTCGAATATACGTTCATGACGCGTATATGCAAAATCTTTATATATTGGATTGTCCAAATTCAAAATAAATAAATATTCACATACGTATAAAACGATTTAAATTTTAAAATAAAATTGTTTTCATTTGAAAAATATACTCTTCACACTCGTTCTAGGATACTACTGATCCTATCTCTAACGAGTCATTCTAATTGGATATTACTAATCCAATATCTGATGAATTCTTTCGTATGGTTCTAATGTGCCTTGTTCTCGAGCTCTGCAAACCAAAGCTCTGATACCAAATGTGACGGCCTGGAATTTCGCTCGATCCGAATCAGTCGTTAAACCGATCTAGACCATTCGAAACCCCTGATCGTTTTGACAACAGGACAAATCGGAACGCAAACAGAAGAACATTTCATAGTTATTACAACAATTCCATCAGATACAAGAATATACAGAGTATGAATAAATATTTCACAACAAAGAATATCAGAGATTTAAATACTGTATTGCAGCGAAAAAATAATACAAAACACAATTGAAAGTAATACACAGATACAGAGTTTTCCGAGCATCGTTCCAGCTGTAAATCAGGATCCTGTGAATATAAATCTGCAAAACCAAAACTACTAGTTGCCCGTGTCGAAAATAAGGGCACCCAGAGTTTATGTTAAAACTATAAACTCCAGGTCAGTCATGTGACTGGTGTGAGAACTAAAACAAGTATTTAAAACTTTACTTTAAAAGAGAGTGATTCAAGGGACCACGCCGTATAACACGGAACGGGTTTCCTCCCAAGAATACTAGTGCATAGAATAAACAGCGCAATGCTTTTTCGAAAAATGAAGCTATTATAAGACCCTGGTCCCATCACACAATGCAACGCAAGCCGGAGGATAGGGTTTTCCCTTATAATAGCCAAACATGCTTGATACGTTTAAAACAAATCATTTGATACTATAATAAGTGTATAGTGTCAAAATAATTTCAATCATAAATATCAATCCTAGGCGGCATGGGTACCATCTATCATGTCGTCATACTAGGCTCTACAAATAAAACCAAGATACACGTATTGGAAATTGGATTTACGTCATGTGTCGAGGCAAGGGGCAAGCTCCTCTCCGCTTCGAGACACTCTAGCAAATGCCTCGGGACTACACACTCTGGGTAACCCCTGGATGCTTCAGGGCCGGTCCTCTCTTACGTTTGAGGATTAATTATTCCTGAACAAACGTTTCCCAGTCCTTACAGACCTAAAATAGAGGCGCCTCATCCAACAACCACATAGGTGAAAAGTATATAAATATCAGGGCTGGTAAGTCACTGACACCACCAAAGCTAGAAAGAAACGTCATGCTCTCCCTGCAGTCCTTATCCCGTTTTTAACTCATACCGAGGTGTGAGGCTCGCGAATTCACGTTATACACAAAGCTGCCACGTAGGCCGTGCTTTGATCATCAACCACAAGACTTTGCTTTTCAACAGAAGCCTTGATCCATGCAACTCAGCATGCCACACAGGCAATTCATGCTATGCGATTGATATCTATCGATATATAACCTCTAAGCTTATACGTCTCAGAGAAGGGTGTTAAGCAAGAGAGTAAATTCTCCGCCGCCAAACAGATATATATTTAACAGAAATCAATCAACATAGAATAAAATCCAATGTCAGACACACAATCCATTTACAAGTTCGTTCTGGGTCTAAACGAAACCGGAGGCACTTTCCTCGCATATCCATCGATCTCCAAGTACGTCTGGAGGACCACCAACTATTTCCACCCTCTTGGGTGTACAACCCAATCAGGATCATCAGTAATTATCCAAACGATGTGAAGACTTCCGGTCTTCGACCATCGTCTTCATCTTCGACATATCGTCGAATCGGTTATTCAGAATGGGTATAAACCCAGCCTTTCCGAACAACCCGCGTATATTAAAAACAAATGTTACACAAACACAACATACACCTCATTCCAATTCATTAGTCACTAACCGTAAATCAGTAAGAGAGCAATTCCCCAAATACTAACACCGAAGGCCGAAACCAACATCAGATCAATACCCAGGAAACCATTCTTCTTAACTAACCTACAGCTAGTTTCTAAATTTCCTATTATTAGGGAAAGGTTCCCATTAATTAAATCCAAGATAAATTCTTTAAAATTTATCCTTTAATCTTCCTTTGGATATCATTTCAAATCAAATTATGGTTTTCCAAATTAGTCGGGATTAGCGAACTGCACCGAAGTAATTATTTATTTTATTTCCCAATCCCAACCTATTCATCCCATGAAGCAAAACTGGTAATACTCCATATCTAACACCACGGTGTTATCGGTAAAATTAATTACCATTTCACATTCAAATCTAATTAAAGATTTAACTATCGCTTTGGAGCAAAACTGGTGATACTCCATTCTCGCTCAATTTCTAAATTTGATAATTTAGATTATCAATTCACATTTAAATCTAATTACAGATTCATTAAAACTCCTTTTACTTGGTTAAAGAACAAGTGTCATTTAAAACACAGTTCACGACAAACCCAAATCACATTCTATTGGTTATCGGGTTAAAGAACTAATGTTATGTAAAACACCCTTCACGATAAACTCACAAATCAATTCTATTTACAACCCATTTCAAATCCAATTTATTTATTTAAAAATAGTTGGGTTTTAATTTTAGTTCAAAACTAGTTCATTTCGATAAAAATTTATTTTTATCTTTTCAAATATGGAGTTTTTCATCCCAATTTTTCCTAAATCATTACTTATGATTTTACACCAATTATTACTATTTTTAATAATTTTATTAAGGCCCGTACAGTCGATTTCCACCAATGGCCATCGAACTGCACTTACATCGACCTTTTCCAAATTTGATTTGGACGTATCTCCAAATCCAACCGTTAGATTTCAAATTTCCAATATTCTTTAGAAAACTCTTTTCGATACGAACCCAACGGTTCCAGTTTTAGGAGAATCTGACGGTCGGATCTCCCGTAATGTCCGTTCGAAGTCAATGGTCGAAATACGCGAACTGCCGCGGCGCGGCGCGTTCTATTCAGGCCATTATATTATATATATAATATATATAATATATATTTCGTCGATTTCTATTCAAAAATAAATTTTATAAATAGTTTTAAATTCGTTTCAAAAACATTTCAACTTCCATTTCCAATTAAAATCAAAATTGAATTTTTCCTTATAAATTCGTTTTAAAATTCATTTCAATTCAATTCAAATTTCAATTCAATTTGAATTCATTTCAAATCGATTTTTATTCTATTTCAATTCGTTTTCAATTCAATTCGCATTCGTTTTATATTCAATTCAATTCGAATTCGTTTTATATTCAATTCAATTCGTTTTATATTCAATTCAATTATAAAAACGAATATAATCGATATAAATATCGTTCGCGTCAAAATAGCGCATCTCTAATCAACATGACTTTATATTTTTGTCAACACACGACTAATCTCAACGAATGAGTACTGTCCACGTGTGACTATTTTTGTTATTTAATATATTTTATATAAAAATTATGGTATCTATCGTTTGATTTGTTCCAACCGTAAATTAGTAAGAGAACGATTCCCTAAATATTAACCCCGAAGGCCGAAACCAACATCAGATCAATATCCAGGAGACCACTCATCTCATCTATTTTCCAGTTAATTTCTAATTTTATATATGATAAAGATGTAAATTTTATTGTTAAAATATTTCGTTCAACACATGAATAATCTCAACGGATGAGTACAGTCAACACATGAACCTTTATTTTATAATGATAAAGACGTTAATTTTATTGTTAAAATATTTCGTTCAACACATGACTAATCTCAACGGATGAGTACAGTCAACACATGAACCTTTATTTTATAATATAAAGATGTAAATTTTATTGTTAAAATATTTCGTTCAACACATGACTAATCTCAACGGATGAGTACAGTCAACACATGAACCTTTATATTATAATATCCTTTATCTTCTAAATTGGAATGAGGCCCAATCAATTACCATATAAAGTTAATTATATGGATTCCATACAACACATGTATATAATAGCAACGATAAATAATCAACCATCATCCAAAGTGCACTACACTGTATAAGCATCAAATATAGATATCTAACGCTTATAACAGCCTGTTAATCAATCGATCGACATACAACTAATTATTAGGATTAGTGTATGCCGTATTTTATCCCAATACCCGTGTGGGGTTTCAAACAATCAAACACAAATTTTATTTGTGCAGTTGGGCGATGTGTAAAATTTATCGTCCCAATCAATATCCTTCAAATAGGTGTACATAAACAAACCGTCCGGTTTGTAAATGAATATTTATTTATTCACATTCACGTTAAAAATTATATTTTTAACTATAAAACATTTTATTCAACTTATGAATATTCTATTCGGTTCATTTATTAAATAAAATGATATCTTTATTTTTTTCTAACTTATTTTAGAAAATTTCGGCGGCATAACGGCACGATACTAGAAACGGGACGAGGCCTAGCCTTATCCCCGGTCTAATAATGGCCCACGCCATACACATATCAATCCAATTCATTTCATTTCACCAAACAATCAAATTCAAATCAAATAATCTAACCAACTACACAACCAAACAAACAAGTCCATAGTTTGTGGACGATGGTGTCGGGTGCTACTAAATACCGTCTGCATCCTAGTATATATTTATAACTAGAAAAGGAAATTTAAAGTGAAGTTCTCACCAATAGTTTAACCAAACGCCACGACTCTTCTTATGTAGAAATCTTCGTCGTGCTCGCCCTTTTTGCCAATTTCACTGCCCGTAGTCACTACATATTTAAAAATCACATTTTTATTCTACTACTATATAGATAAAAATTCTATTTTTATACCGTTGTTCATATAGTAAAGATCAAATCTTTACTATCTATATAATATAAAAATCATATTTTTATTATCTCTACTATATAAAAATCATATTTTTATTCTTTCTATAATATAAAAATCATATTTTTATTCAACTTCATATGTCAAAACTGTAGAAGCTTTAAAACGGAGAAAACTCACATTTTTTTCTAACGCCCGGATTCGCTGTTCTGGTTCCAGAATTTGCAAACGAGCTTCATTCTTCACACCATCTTTTTTCTAGCTTAAACGCGTCATTCCGGACAACTTTCGCCTAAAGGTATTTTTGCCGAAAATGCTCCAATTCGCCAGAATTCGCGAAAGTACACGAATTTTACCACTTTTGAACATCAGACTTCGAACGCGTTTTCCGAGCAGCTCCGTAATCCAAAACACGACTTCCATATAGCCAAATCGAAGAGAATTTCGTGCTCTACAACTTTGATCAAGAGGGACTTTGGCCAGAAACGCACCGTTTGGGAGTTATTGGCGAAACACGGTCAGGGGCTTATTTGCAAAACGAGCGATTAGTGTAAAATGAGTTTTTGGTGACCGGGGGGCCCACGGCCGGAATTGGGGGGGGGGGGGGGGAAGGGGGCGCCGGACCTGATGTGGTGTGGGGAGTCCGCTGGTGGGTTGTGGCGGGGGTGGTGGGGCCCGTGGTGGTGGTGGTGGCTTAGGGTTTTGCATTTGAAGAGAGAAAGAGGAGGAAAGAGAGAGGAGGAGGAGGAGGGGAGGAGGAGGAGGGGGTGCGGCGGCCCGAGGTGGTGCGGCGGTGGCGGTGGGAGGAGGGGCAACGACACCTAGGAGGAGGAGGCCATTTTTGAGTTTTTGTGGAGGAAGGAGGAAAAGTGAATTTATGAACTAGAAAAGGAGGAAAAGTGATTATTTGCTAGTTTCTCGCGTATCGCCTGAACGCTAGCGATCTCCGATGGCTGCGGATTTCGGCCACGAGATAGTAGACGTGAAGAAGAGTCCAACGAAACAAGTTTCGTCGAATTCCGAGTTCGTTTGACCATTCAAAAAAAATCACAAAAATGCTCAGATAAGCTCTAAAAATGCGATTTTGGCACACTTTTTCTCCTCGCACGCTCACATGCTAACTCAAAAAATCTAGCCCTCTTGGATTTAACCATTATTAGACGATACGAATCCAGAAAAAAAGGTAGAATTGAATTCCGAGGTCGTATCAGTAATGTTCCTTTGTAAAATGACCGCTCGCTTTACCCTGAACTGTTTCAGCTCGCACGGCCACATAATAACTCCGTTCGACGCGCCATTTGGAACTCAACAATGATTTGTCATTATGAATCCATAAAAATTTATCTCATCGAAGTCTGAGCTCGTATGCAAAATTTCACTTTTTAAGGGCTATGTATTGTTAACCAAACAACTCCAGCCCATAGCCACTATTCCGGATATCGGACTATATCGATGCTTATACTTTTCGGAGTTCTAAACGGCATTTTGAACTCAATGGAAGTGGTTTCGAGTCCAAATTCATCCGTATGCAAAATTTGACTTTTTGGGCCATGTATAATTTACATAGCGACTATTCTGAATTTTCAACTGGGCATAACTTTTGATTCCCGCTATGAAATTTTGATTTTTCAGATTCGTTGGAAAGATATTTTCATATAGATCCTATTATTTTTGGTTTCGCTAAAATCCGGATTGTTTTGCACCCGGTATGTTCAATTGAAGTTTGAAATCGAATTATCGAACTACCACGCCATTTTCTATTCATTTTATAATTATAAATAATTATTTATATTCTAACGACGATGTATATAAATATATACGTTCGAATTATATTCAAAATAAATTTCTCGTTGTTATTATTTAAAATAATTCATTTTAAATATTCAAAATTCATTAAAATTGCCAAAACAAAAATTTTAAACTGGCTCAGATTTTCGGGTTATTACAATTTCCCAAGTTAAACAATCGTTAATATTGATTTTTGGGAAGATTAAAACCAAGTGGAGTTTTAATGCATCTTTAATTAGATTGAAATGATATCCGAAGGAAGATTAAATAATAAATTTAAAGAATTTATCTTTGATAAAATTAATGGGAAACTTTCCCAAAGTATATGAATATTTGGGTAAAGAAATATTCTGGATTGGAATAAGGCGTATGTTGTGTTTTTATAGCACTTGTTTATTATATACGCGAGTTATTCAGAAAGACCGGGTTTGTCCCATTCTGAATAACTGATTCGACGATGTGTCGAGGGTGAAGACGGTGGTTGAAGACCGCAGGTCTTCACATCTTTTGGATGATTAGTGATGTCTTGATTGGGCTGTACACCCAAGATGAGGTAATAAGTGGTGATCGTTCAGACGTACTTGGAGATTGACGGATATGCGAGGGCCTCTCCCCTATATTGGACATATGGGGGAGGAATAAGGTGCATCCGGTTTCGTTCAGACCCAGAACGAACTTTTAAATGGATGTGCGTCTGACATCGGATTTCATTCTGTGTGATTGATAGACATTGGTTGCATAGCGTGAATTGCCTATGTAGCATGCTGAGATGCAAATGATCAAGGCTTCTGTTGAAAAGCAGAGTCTTGTGGTTGATGATCAAAGCACGACTTTAATATAGCATAGCTTTGTGTAGCTTTAATTCGCGAGCCTCACACACCGGTGTGAACCAGAAACGGGACAGGACCTCAGGGAGGGCATGTGTCTCCTTCTAGCTAGGAGTGGTGTCAGCATTTTGTACGCCCTGGCATTTTACTTATGTGGATGATGTCTAGGAGGCGCCTCGGTTATATCGGTCGTTCCAATGCCGATAATTTGGTCGGGATATGACCAGTTGACGCCCCATAGGGCGGGAAAACGCATTATTCAAGCATTTTAATCCACTCTGTGTGGACCGTGTAATAACCCGGAAATGCGAGCCAATTTAAAATTTTATTTTGGCAATTTTAATGAAGTTTGAACATTTAAAATGATTTATTTTAAATAATAACGACGAAAATTTATTTTGAATAGAATTAGAACGTATATATTTATTCGAATCGTCGTTAGAATATAAATATTTATTTATAATTATAAAAGGAATTGAAAATGGAGCGGTACTTCGATAATTCGATTTCAAATTTCAATTGAACATACCGGTTGCAAAACAAACCGGATTTTAACGAAACCAAAAATATTTGAATCTATATGAGAATATCTTTCCAACGAATCCGAAAAATTGAAATTTCATAGCGGGGATAAAAAGATATGCTCAGTTGAAAATTCAGAATAGTCGCTCTAGAAATCAGGCCCTTAAAAATAGCCATTTTGCGAACGACCTCGGTTTTCGACGAAACCACTTTTGTTGGATCTGTGATGTCAAGTTATTGCTAGGTTTCAAAATTCGTAATTTTTCGAATCAATATGTGAGCGTGGCAATGGAAAACGCGTTTGACTAGTTTTTAGTTGATTTTAATCGACTGGAAAATGACCATTTTTCAAACGGTTTCAGAATTTGACGAAATTAGTTTTGTTAGGACCGTATCGTCAATACGAAGTTAGAAAATATTTTTTGGGAATTTTTAGAGTTCGTATGTGACCCCGGTAAATTGAAATGTGCATTCAAATTCAATATATAGTTATATTTTGATTTTGACGAAAACTGGTCGAAACGATCGAATCAGCCTACGATACATATCCCATTGTGTTCGAAATGGGGGTAGTTAGCTATGGACGACAGGCGTGGGTTCGATTCCGAGGTCAAAATAAAAAGGTAACTTTTTGGAATAAATAAAAAAAATCCCTCTCTCTCCTCCTTTAACCATTCAGCCCCCCTCCCCGATTCATTCATTCGAAGAAAAAAAAAGAAAAAAAAGTAAAATCGATCGCACTCCCCCTCAGGCGGCGCCACTACCCGCCGTGACTCCCCGTCCCTTGCATGCGCCCCCTCCTCTGCAGATCCTCTGCCCTCGACCCTCCACTTCGCGCAAAGATCGAGACCACGACGCCCCTCCCCGTTCGCAGCCGTTGCCCAGGCAAGCGTGTCCCCTCCGGCCTCACGTCAACCATCTGCCGACCAACCCATCCTGTAACACCCCACGTCCATTAATATCACTCATAAAGGGAATGCATTAACTTCTATGGAGCATTTTAGGTAAGTATAAAATAGAAACTTAACAACAAGACATATATAAATAGTACTCAAAGATTTAAAACTTTATTTCATTACAGCGGAAAACACATATGTTTGCTTACATCATCAAAAACTAGAGTCAAAGTACATAATATTCATCTTGACTACCAAAAGTACATAAACTGAAAGACATAATCCCCAATACAAAATAGCCATAAATAAAAGAGAAGCTAAACTTTACTTCAGTGATCCAAGTAATCTTCTAAAAGAAGAGAAACAACAGTCCAAGATTAGGCTCTACTGGTGCTAGTCCCAACCTGAGCACCTTGGGGGGGGGGGGGGGGGAAGGAAGAAAAGAGGAGGAAACAAAGGGGGTCAGACATAAAGTCTAGCGAGTGCGATAATTTTAACAATATAATTAACAAAGTAACTAGGCTAAGGCATAAGTTGGAAAATAAGGAAATAACCATGAACCATTGAATATGGTAGAGTAAATAAGGATACAAGATGAACGAAGATATCATTAAAGCGCACCTATCCCACTGTAAGATAATTACTAAACTACACCAACACTATAGGATAATTGCTATACTGCACCACCACTAGTATACTGCACCACCACTAGTCACCCTAAGGTTGATCCTGCCTACTGAACATAAGTGATAATAATAATGGTAGTTTCGTGTACCCCTAACTGTTGTCATAGGTGCTGCCTGCTCCTATCTCCACTGGTGGTACCCACTACCCTCCCCATTCTAATTACAATGTTCATAATATGGTATTTGTACTCCTAGCTGCTGTCATAGGTGTCGCCTGCTCCTATCTCCACTAGTCGTACCCACTACCTTCCCCATTCGATCGGCTCCCTAACTCGTAGATACCCATGCTGGTCCCACAGTGGGGTGTATCACTCCCCAAAGTGGCAACCCAATACTACCATAGATGCACGGCTTATACCTACACGATGCAACAACGTCTTACCTACCAGCCCGGGTCCACACACGCATATGAACCCGTTGGACTTGCGTTGCCACCGCTAACCCGGTTTGGCCTCTTACAGTCAAGCCCAGTATGCGTGACCCGTCCTCGACTTGGGTCGAGCCCACAAAGATACGTATGGGTTACTGGTTGAAATGGGCCCCCATGACTTGACACAAGCTATCCGCCTAAGCTTGGTCCCCTCTAGTATTTCCCACTTAACCCACTTCTTATTCATGTTTCAATTACATGTTTCAATTTTGGTTAAGTATTTCTAATCGTATTTCAAATGCCACCCAAGGCACCCACTAGATTCCACATGCCACCCAAGGCACCTACTTAACCCCCTCATGTCCCACTACATGTTTATCTGGTTAAGTGTTTCTTAATTCATTAAGACCGTAACCTCATAAAGATCTCTCACATTAGACTAGCATTTGTGGCAGCTGGATTTGTCGGGCATGTCCGGGCAGTCTTACACCACAAAAGAGCATAACCTCGTGTCTTTACAATTGTTACGTATTTAATTTATGCCTAAGACCTCCCACATTAGACTGGCATTTGTGACAGCTGGATTTGCCGGGCGGGTCCGGGCAGTCATACACCACAAAAGAGCCTAACCTCGTGTCTTAGACGATTAATTACTCCTAATTAATCATTCCCCAGTTTGAATTACTTTCCCTATTCAAATTATCAATCAATTCCAAATTTAACGATGTCCATAATTGACTCAATTATTTCCATCCATTTATGGTATGTAAAATCATACCAATTTTCATCACAAATTTATTTTATGACTTTTAAGGCATTTATGCTAATTAAATCTTTTAATATTATCCCCTTTACCCCACGTTGTACGTTCGTTCGTTTAACGTAAAATATACGTTAGACTCGAATAGTCTAACTCATGGAATAAAGAGAAAACATCACAATATACATATAACTAAAACTAGATCTAAACATAAGGGGTGAACTTGCATGTGTGAATGATGTTCTACATCTAAAACTTGCATAGGCCAAAGTTACAGCTTGCATAAAATTACATGTAATAACCCGGAAATCCGAGCCAATTTAAAATTTTTATTTTGGCAATTTTGGCAAATTTTGATTATTTAAAATGAATCATTTTAAATAATATCGACGAGAAATTTATTTTGAGTAGGATTAGAACGTATATATTTATATACGTCGTCGTTAGAATATAAATATTTATTTATATACATAAAATGAATTGAAAATGGCGCGGTAGTTCGATAATTTGATTTCAAACTTCAATTGAACGTACCGGGTGCAAAATAAGCCGGATTTTAGCGAAACCAAAAATAATAGGATCTATTTGAGAATATCTTTTCAACGAATCCGAAAAATGGAAATTTCATAGCGGGGATAAAAAGTTAGGCCCAGTTGAAAATTCAGAATAGTCGCTATGGAATTCAGGCCCTTAAAAATGGAAATTTTGCAAACGACCTCGGATTTCGACGAAACCACTTTTGTTGGATCCGTGATGTCAAGTTATTGCTAGATTCCAATTTTCATAATTTTTCGAATCAACAGGTGAGCATGGCAAAGGAAAACGCGTTTGGCCAGTTTAAGTTGATTTTAATCGACTGGAAAATGGCCATTTTTCAAACGGTCTCCGAATTCGATGAAACTAGTTTTGTTAGGACCGTATCGTCAGTATGAGGCTAGAAAATATTTTTCTGGAATTTTTCGAGTTAGTATGTGACCCCGGTAAATTGAAATGTGCGCTCAAATTCAATATATAGAGTTATATGTTGATTTTGACGAAAACTGATCGAAACGATCGAATCAGCTTACGATACATATCCCATTGTGTTCGGAATGGGGGTAATTAGCTATGGACGACAGTCGGTGGGATCGATTTCGAGGTCGAAATAAAAAGTTGCCTTTTGAAATTAAATAATTAAATAAATAATGTAATTAAATTTCCTTTTCCCTCCCCATCTCCTATAACAGGTCAACGCTCTCTCTCTCTCCCTCACTTCCCTCTCTCTTACGTTCTGGAAAGAAAGAAAAAAAACCGTCGAACGAAAACCGCCGTCGCTCAGCCCCCATGCCACCGCAGCCTCTCGCCGGACCCCCCCACCACGATGCCGTGCCGCCCCAATCAGTTCCCCCTCCTCCTAGCGACAGCGAACCCCCCTCCCCCTCCAGTCTTAGCCTGACGTCCCCAAACCCCCCTTTTTTAAAGCCCTAGCCGCCGGAGCAACCCCTGGCGCCACCGTCTGCCACCCACGCGATCCCCTCAGTCCGGCGACCCACCCTCCTCTTCAATTCAGTGAGTTTTATTTATTAATTTGATTTTATCTTCAGAAATAGTATAAATAACATGGTTTTGTTTAAAAAAAAAGATTTGATTTTAATTGTTTATAGCTAGGATTTTTATAGTAAAAAAGATATGATTTTGACATTCAAAAAGATTCGACCTTTATATAGAAACCGTTTTTTATATATTGAATAGCAAAGTAAAAATTCGATTTTTATATATTGAATAGCAAAGTAAAAATTCGATTTTTATATATTGAATAGCGGTATAAAAATGTGATTTTTATCTATTGAAATGAAGCGATAAAAATATAATTTTACTTGAACAGCGTGAAAAGGCTGCATTGGCATTTCAGTCAAATCCAGACAGTTCAGCAGTTCAAAAGCAAAGCACGGCGGAGTGGAACCCTATGTGAGAACTTCTCACCTTTTAATTTTGTTTTTCTAGTTAAAATATATACTAGGATGCAGACGGTGTTTAGTAGCACCCGACACCTGTCGTCCACAGACCATGGACGGCTTGTATGCTTGTTTGTTTGATTTTGATGTGTAGTTGATTGTGTGATGTGATGTGTAATAAAATAAAATATTTTATAGTGGAAAATATTTTATAGTTAAAAATAGAATTTTTGATGTGTATATGAAATGAAATAAAAGTAAACAAATCGGACGATTTGTTTATATACACACAATTGACTGATATTGATTGGGACGATAAATATTACACATTGCCCAATTGCACAAATAAAATCTGTGTTTGATTGTTTGAAACCCCACACGGGTATTGGGATGATATTTGACGTACACTAATCCCGATTGTTTAGTTGTATGTCGATCGATTGATTGACAGGCTGTTATAAGCGTTGAATATTTATATTTTATGCTTATACAGTGTAGAATGCACTTTGGATGATGGTTGATTATTCATCGTTGTTATTGTATACATGTGTTGTAAAAAAATCCATATAATTAACATTATATGGTAATTGATTGGGCCTCATTCCAGTTTTGAAATAAAATATCTGAATAGAAATTTTTGAAATAGAAATGGATGAAGCCGTGTTGATTAGATTGACGCCATTTAGACGTGAACGATATTTATATCGATTTTGTTCATTTTATAATGAATATCGAAAGTGATTTCAAAATATGATATTTTGAAAAGAATTGAAATTCGAATTAAACTGAATAAAAATGAATTCAAATTGAAATTAAATATGAGTGAATTCGAATTGAAATTGAATTGAATTGAATTGAAAACGAACTGAAATTGAGTTAAAAATCGATTTGAATTGAAATCGATTTGAAATGAATTTAAAAGGAAATTATAAGGCAAAATTCAATTTTGATTTAAAATTGAATATGAAGTTGAAACTGTTTTGAAAACGAATTTAAAACGATTTATAAAATACGTTTTGAAAGGAAATCGACGAAATATATAATATATATATTATATATATAGAATGGCCTGAATAGAACGCGCCGCGGCAGTTCGCGAATTTCGACCATTGACTTCGAACGGATATTACGGGAGATCCGACTGTCGGATTCTCCTAAAACCAGAGCCGTTGGGTTCGTATCGAAAAGAGCTTTCTAACGAATATGAGAAATTAGAAATCTAACGGTTGGATTTGGAATCATGTCCAAATCAAATTTGGAAAAGGTCGCTGTAAGTGCAGTTCGATGGCCGTTGATGGAAATCGACTGTACGGGCCTTGATAAAATTATTAAAAATAGTAATAATTTGCGTAATATCATAAGAAATTATGTAGAAAGAATTGGGATGAAAAACCCCATATTTGAAAAGAAAAAAAATATATTTTTATCGAAATGAACTAGTTTTGAACTAGAATTAAAATTCTATTTATTTTTTAATAAATAAATTTGATGGCATTTGGCGATAAACTTTGGACCCTTAACGAAGAGATTATTGAATTGGAATGGATTTGAATCGAAATTGTCTTTGGATTATTTCGATGTTGGATTTCATGATTATACAGATATTGTTATGGGAATTTGAAAGATATATTTATATCGTTATTTCCAATACGATATTTGTTGGTCGTAGAATTTGATATTGAATATAAGCCGATATATTTTCTATTCAGAGCCTTGTATTTAATATCAAATGTGATTTGGGTTTGTCATGAATGGTGCCTTCATTAACACTGTTCTTAAGCCCAGTTGAGAAAAAGATTAAATCTTTTTATTTAGATTTAATGAAGTGTACCAATTAAATGTCATTTAATTGGTATTGATTTTTGGGTTTATCGTGAACAGTGTTTTAAATAACACTTGTTCTTTAACCCGACAATTAAAGGAACGTGATTTTGGGTTTATCATGAACCGTGTTTTAAATGACACTAATTCATTAACCCAGTTAAAGATTAAAACTAAGTGTAGTTTTAATGAATCTTTAATTAGATTGAAAAGATCGAGAAGGGAGTATCACCAGTTTTGCTCCAAGCGATAGTTAAATCTTTAATAAGATTTGAACGTGAAAGGGTAACTGAATTTACCGATAACACCGTGGTGTTAGATATGAAGTATTACCAGTTTTACTTCATGGGATAAACAGGCTGGGATTGGGAAATAAAACAAATGATTACGTCGGTGTGGTTCGCTAATACCGACTAGTTTGAATTGATATTCAAATGTGATTAAAGAATAAATTTAAAGAATTTATCTTTGATAAAATTAATGGGAACCTTTCCCAAAGCTAAAGAATATTTGAACAAAAGAATATTCTGAATTGGAATGAGGCGTATGTTTTGTTTGTGTAAAACTTATTTATTATATACGCGAGTTATTCGGAAAGACCGGGTTTATCCCATTCTGAATAACTGATACGACGATAAGTCAAAGATGAAGACGGTGGTCGAAGACCGGAGGTCTTCTCGTCGTTTGGGTGGTTATTGATGATCTTGATTGGGTTGTACACCCAAGAAGATGGAAACAGTTAGTGATCGTCCAGACGTACCTGGAGATCGATGGATATGCGGGGTACTAGGTGCCTCCGGTTTCGTTCAGACCCAGAACGAACTTGTAAATGGACTGTGTGTCTGACATTGGATTTCAGTCTGTGTGATTGATTTCTATTAAATATATATCTGTTTAGCGACGGAGAATTTATTCTTTTGCTTAATGCCCTTATGTGAGACGTACGAGCTCAGGGGTTATATATCGATGGATATCAAACGCATGGAGTGAATTGCCTGCGTGGCATGCGTAAGTGGCAATATGATCAAGGCTTCTGTTGAAAAGAAGAGTCTTGTGGTGGATGATCAAAGCACGACCTTTGTGGCATAGCTTTGTGTAACGTTGATTCGCGTGCCTCACCCCCGGTGTGAACCAAAAACGGGAGACGGACCTCAGGGAGGGCATGCGTTTTCTTCTAGCTAGAAGTGGCGTCAGTGGTTTTACACGCCCTGACGAGTTTGACTTATGTGGTTGTTGCTGTTGCGAGGCGCCTCGGATATATCGGTCGATCCGGGACTGATGGACTCATTGGACTCATTGACACCCCATAGGGTGGGGAGACGTAGTGTTCAGGCATAATAATCCACATCGGTGGACCGGCCCTGACGATCCAAGGGGCAGTTGCGGCTGTTCCTAAGACACGGGCTAGAGCGTCTCGAATCGGTTGAGGACTATCTTTTTCCTCGGTTCACAGATGGAAATCCAACTTCCAATACATGAATGTGTGGTTTTGATTGTAAACCTACATATGGCGACATAGTGGCATGGGACGCTCATGTCGCCTATGATTGATACTTATGATTTGAAATTGTTTTGACACTATACACTTATAGTAATAATAAGACATGAAATTTCACGTATCAAGCATTCTTTGGCTATTATAAGGTAAAACCCTATCCCCCGGCTTGCGTTGCATTGTGTGATAGGACCTGGGTCTTATAATAACTTCATTTTTCTTTATTTAGCATTGCGCTGTTGTTTTATGCACTGGTGTTCTTGGGAGGAAACTTGTTCCGTGTTATACGGCGTGGTCCCTTGATTTACCTAATTTTAAAAATAAAGATTAATAACTGTTTTAGTTCTCACACCAGTCCCATGATTGACCTGGAGTTTATTGTTTTAACCTAAACTCTGGGTGCCCTTATTTTGACTCGGGCAGCTAGTAGTTTTGGTTTTGCAGATTTATATTCACAGGAACTTGGTTTACAGCTGGAACGATATCCGGAAAGCTTTGTATCCGTGTATCTTCTTCAGTTGTATTTTGTATTATTTTCCGCTGCTATGTAATGTATTGTAATCTCTGATATTTATCGAATGTATTTTATTCATTTATACTTTGTACATTCTTGTATTCTGATGAATTGTTGTAATTAACAATGAAATGTTCTCCCGTCTGTGTTCTGATGTGGCTTGTTCTCGAACTATCCGCGCTTTCCCTCACCGGGGAAGTTACAGGTCTTCACAGTTGGTATCAGAGCTTTGGTTTACAAAGCTCAGAGGACAAGACACATTAGAACCATACGAAAGAATTCATCAGAATGGGATTAGTAATATCTAACGAGAATGACTTCTTAGAGATGGGATCAGTAGTATCCTAGAACGAGTGTGAAGAGTATATTTTTGAAATGAAACGAATTTATGTTTTGAAAATTTAAATCAATTATGCGTATTTGATTATTTATTTATGTTGAATTTGGACAATCCAGTATATATAGATTTTGCATATACGTCTGATCCACGTGTATTCGAAGTTTTAATATACTGGATAGATATAAAGTCACACTCTAGTCGCCCGGAGATGATTTTATTGATGACTACGTAGCATCAACAGTTTATGTTCGAGTTTCGAAGGAGTGATGTTTATATATTTCCAATTGACTGGTGTGAGAACCAAAATTAGATAGGGCTTATTGTTGTGATTTGGCATCAAAAATGTGATTTTTCATTATATATCAAAGTCATGAATTTGAAATGATAATCAACAAATTGATTGTTGGTTGTGTTGTTTGATTATTATTTGAGTTAATTAAATTTTTAACCATTTAGCCAAATTGACCAAAAAGATGAATTGTATTGAAATTTGGTCGCATTTGCTTGCATATACATGCGCTTACATTGAACAGGTCATAGCAAAGAGGCTAGAGCAGAAGAATAAAATTGTTTGCCCGACAAATAGGTACATGTTAACCATAATTTACTGTTTTGTTTGGGTCATGATAATTTTATGAGCCGATTGGCTAGCCGCTTGGTTTTTCTTTTTCTTTTTGAGATCAGAGAGCCTGTTTGGAAATTTCGGGATTTTCCCGGTGCAGGGGAGGTTATGGCGAAATTTTTCGAAAATTTAGGGTGTTAGCCAAATTTTTGAAAAGTTCTTAGAAACTGAAAAGTTGAAGAACTTAAGCCGTAACGAAAATACTGGAAGTTGAGTTGATTTGTTAAACAACTTTCGGCTTCGTTCCTTTTCGGGGACGAAATGTTTTAAGTGGGGGAGATTGTAATAACCCGGAAATCTGAGCCAATTTAAAATTTTTATTTTGGCAATTTTAGTGAATTTTGATTATTTAAAATGAATTATTTTAAATAATATCGACGAGAAATTTATTTTGAATAGGATTAGAACGTATATATTTATATACGTCGTCATTAGAATATAAATATTTATTTATATATATAAAAGGAATTGAAAATGGCGCGGTAGTTCGATAATTCGATTTCAAACTTCAATTGAATGTACCGGGTGCAAAATAAACCGGATTTTAGCAAAACCAAAAATAATAGGATCTATTTGAGAATATCTTTCCAATGAATCCGAAAAATCGAAATTTCATAGCGGGGATAAAAAGTTATGCCTAGTTGAAAAGTCAGAATAGTCGCTATGTAATTCAGGCCCTTAAAAATGGAAATTTTAAAAACGACCTCGAATTTAGACGAAACCACTTATGTTGGATCCGTGATGTCAAGTTATTGCTAGATTCCAATTTTCATAATTTTTCGAATCAATAGGTGAGCATGGCAAAGGAAAACGCGTTTGGCAAGTTTCAGTTGATTTTAATCGACTGGAAAATGGTCATTTTTCAAACGGTCTCAGAATGCGATGAAACTAGTTTTGTTAGGACCGTATCGTCAATACGAGGCTAGAAAATATTTTTCTGGAATTTTTCGAGTTAGTATGTGACCCCGGTAAATTGAAATGTGCATTCAAATTCAATATATAGAGTTATAAGTTGATTTTGACGAAAACTTATCGAAACGATCGAATCAGCTTACGATACATATCCCATTGTGTCCGGAATGGGAGTAATTAGCTATGGACGACAGTCGTGGGTTCGATTTTGAGGTCGAAATAAAAAGTTGCTTTTTGAAATTAAATAATTAAATAAATAATATAATTAAATTTCCTTTTCCCTCCCCATCTCCTATAACAGGTCAACGCTCTCTCTCTCCCTCACTTCTCTCTCTCTTGCATTCTGGAAAGAAAGAAAAAAAACCGTCGAACGAAAACCGCCGTCGCTCAGCCCCCACGCCACCGCAGCCTCTCGCCAGACCCCCCCACCACGATGTCGCGCCGCCCCAATCAGTTCCCCCTCCTCCTAGCAACAGCGAACCCCCCCTCCCCCTCCAGCCTCAGCCTGACGTTCCCAAACTCCCCTTTTTTAAAGCCCTAGCCGCCGGAGCAACCCTTGGCGCCACCATCCGCCACCCACGCGACCCCCTCAATCCGGCGACCCTCCCTCCTCTTCAATTCAGTGAGTTTTATTTATTAATTTGATTTTATATTCAGAAATAGTATAAATAACATGGTTTTGTTTAAAAAAAAGATTTGATTTTAATTGTTTATAGCTAGGATTTTTATAGTAAAAAAGATATGATTTTGACATTAAAAAAATTCGACCTTTATATAGAAACCGATTTTTATATATTGAATAGCAAAGTAAAAATTCGATTTTTATATATTGAATAGCAAAGTAAAAATTCGATTTTTATATATTGAATAGCAAAGTAAAAATTCGATTTTTATATATTGAATAGCAAAGTAAAATTCGATTTTTATATATTGAATAGCGGTATAAAAATGTGATTTTTATCTATTGAAATGAAGCGATAAAAATATAATTTTATTTGAACAGCGTGAAAAGGCTGCATTGGCATTTCAGTCAAATCCAGACAGTTCAGCAGTTCAAAAGCAAAGCACGGCGGAGTGGAACCCTCTGTGAGAACTTCTCACCTTTTAATTTTGTTTTTCTAGTTAAAATATATACTAGGATGCAGACGGTGTTTAGTAGCACCCGACACCTGTCGTTCACAGACCATGGACGGCTTGTATGCTTGTTTGTTTGATTTTGATGTGTAGTTGATTGTGTGATGTGATGTGTAATAAAATAAAATATTTTATAGTGGAAAATATTTTATAGTTAAAAATAGAATTTTTAATGTGTATATGAAATGAAATAAAAATAAACAAATCGGACGATTTGTTTATATACACACATTTGACTGATATTGATTGGGACGATAAATTTTACACATCGCCCAACTGCACAAATAAAATCTGTGTTTGATTGTTTGAAACCCCACACGGGTATTGGGATGATATTTGACGTACACTAATCCCGATTGTTTAGTTGTATGTCGATCGATTGATTGACAGACTGTTATAAGCGTTGAATATTTATATTTGATCCTTATACAGTGTAGAATGCACTTTGGATGATGGTTGATTATTCATCGTTGTTATTGTATACATGTGTTGTAAAAAATCCATATAATTAACATTATATGGTAATTGATTGGGCCTCATTCCAGTTTTGAAATAAAATATTTGAATAGAAATTTTTGAAATAGAAATGTATGAAGCCGTGTTGATTAGAGTGACGCCATTTAGACGTGAACGATATTTATATCGATTTTGTTCATTTTATAATGAATATCGAAAGTGATTTCAAAATCTGATATTTTGAAAAGAATTGAAATTCGAATTAAACTGAATAGAAATGAATTCGAATTGAAATTAAATATGAATGAATTCGAATTGAAATTGAATTGAATTGAATTGAAAACGAACAGAAATTGAATTAAAAATCGTTTTGAATTGAAATCGATTTGAAATGAATTTCAAAGGAATTTATAAGGCAAAATTCAATTTTGATTTAAAATTGAATATGAAGTTGAAACTGTTTTGAAAACGAATTTAAAACGATTTATAAAATACGTTTTGAAAGGAAATCGACGAAATATATAATATATATATTATATATATAGAATGGCCTGAATAGAACGCGCCGCGGCAGTTCGCGAATTTCGACCATTGACTTCGAACGGATATTACGGGAGATCCGACTGTCGGATTCTCCTAAAACCGGAACCGTTGGGTTCGTATCGAAAAGGGCTTTCTAACAAATATGAGAAATTAGAAATCTAACGGTTGGATTTGGAATCATGTCCAAATCAAATTTGGAAAAGGTCGCTGTAAGTGCAGTTCGATGGCCGTTGATGGAAATCGACTGTACGGGCCTTGATAAAATTATTAAAAATAGTAATAATTTGCGTAATATCATAAGAAATGATGTAGAAAGAATTGGGATGAAAAACCCCATATTTGAAAAGACAAAAATATATTTTTATCGAAATGAACTAGTTTTGAACTAGAATTAAAATTCTATTTATTTTTTAATAATTAAATTTGATGGCATTTGGCGATAAACTGTGGACCCTTAACGAAGAGATTATTGAATTGGAATGGATTTGAATCGAAATTGTCTTTGGATTATTTCGATGTTGGATTTCGTGATTATACAGATATTGTTATGGAAATTTGAAAGATATATTTATATCGTTATTTCCAATACGATATCTGTTGGTCGTAGAATTTGATATTGAATATAAGCCGATATATTTTCTATTCAGAGCCTTGTATTTAATATCAAATGTGATTTGGGTTTGTCGTGAATGGTGCCTTCATTAACACTGTTCTTAAGCCCAGTTGAGAAAAAGATTAAATCTTTTTATTTACATTTAATGAAGTGTACCAATTAAATGACATTTAATTGGAATTGAATTGGTATTGATTTTTGGGTTTATCGTGAACAGTGTTTTAAATAACTCTTGTTCTTTAACCCGACAATTAAAGGAACGTGATTTTGGGTTTATCGTGAACCATGTTTTAAATGACACTGATTCTTTAACCCAGTTAAAGATTAAAACTAAGTGGAGTTTTAATGAATCTTTAATTAGATTGAAAAGATCGAGAAGGGAGTATCACCTGTTTTGCTCCAGGCGATAGTTAAATCTTTAATTAGATTTGAACGTGAAAGGGTAATTGAATTTACCGATAACACCATGGTGTTAGATATGAAGTATTACCAGTTTTACTTCATGGGATAAATAGGTTGGGATTGGGAAATAAAATAAATTATTACTTCGGTGTGGTTCGCTAATCCTGACTAGTTTGAATTGATATTCAAATGTGATTAAAGAATAAATTTAAAGAATTTATCTTTGATAAAATTAATGGGAACCTTTCCCAAAGCATAAGAATATTTGAACAAAAGAATATTCTGAATTGGAATGAGGCGTATGTTTTGTTTGTGTAACACTTATTTATTATATACGCGAGTTATTCGGAAAGACCGGATTTATCCCATTCTGAATAACTGATACGACGATAAGTCGAACATGAAGACGGTGGTCGAAGACCGGAGGTCTTCTCGTCGTTTGGGTGGTTACTGATGATCTTGATTGGGCTGTACACCCAAGAAGATGGAAACAGTTAGTGATCGTCCAGATGTACCTGGAGATCGATGGATATGCGGGGTACTAAGTGCCTCCGGTTTCGTTCAGACCCAGAACGAACTTGTAAATGGACTGTGTGTCTGACATTGGATTTCAGTCTGTGTGATTGATTTCTATTAAATATATATCTGTTTGGCGGCGGAGAATTTATTCTTTTGCTTAATGCCCTTCTCTGAGACGTACGAGCTCAGGGGTTATATATCGATGGATATCAAACGCATGGAGTGAATTGCTTGTGTGGCATGCCTAAGTGGCAATATGATCAAGGCTTCTGTTCAAAAGCAGAGTCTTGTGGTGGATGATCAAAGCACGACCTTTGTGGCATAGCTTTGTGTAACGTTGATTCGCGAGCCTCACCCCCGGTGTGAACCAAAAACGGGAGACGGACCTCAGGGAGGGCATGTGTTTCCTTCTAGCTAGAAGTGGCGTTAGTGGTTTTACACGCCCTGACGAGTTTGACTTATGTGGTTGTTGCTGTTGCGAGGCGCCTCGGATTTATCGGTCGATCCGGGACCGATGGAGTCATTGGACTCATTGACACCCCCATAGGGTGGGGAGATGTAGTGTTCAGGCATAATAATCCACATCGGTGGACTGGCCCTGACGATCCAAGGGGCAGTTGCGGCTGTTCCTAAGACACGGGCTAGAGCGTCTCGAATCGGTTGAGGACTATCTTTTGCCTCGGTTCACAGATGGAAATCCAACTTCCAATACGTGACTGTGCGGTTTTGATTGTAAACCTACATATGGCGACATAGTGGCATGGGACGCTCATGTCGCCTATGATTGATACTTATGATTTGAAATTGTTTTGACACTATACACTTATAGTAATAATAAGACATGAAATTTCACGTATCAAGCATTCTTTGGCTATTGTAAGGTAAAACCCTATCCCCCGACTTGCGTTGCATTGTGTGATAGGACCTGGGTCTTATAATAGCTTCATTTTTCTTTATTTAGCATTGCGCTGTTGTTTTATGCACTGGTGTTCTTGGGAGGAAACCCGTTCCGTGTTATACGGCGTAGTCCCTTGATTTACCTAACTTTAAAAATAAAGATTAATAACTGTTTTAGTTCTCACACCAGTCCCATGACTGACCTGGAGTTTATTGTTTTAACCTAAACTGTGGGTGCCCTTATTTTGACACGGGCAGCTAGTAGTTTTGGTTTTGCAGATTTATATTCACAGGAACTTGGTTTACAGCTGGAACGATATCCAGAAAGCTTTGTATCCGTGTACCTTCTTCAGTTGTATTTTGTATTATTTTCCGCTGCTATGTAATGTATTGTAATCTCTGATATTTATCGAATGTATTTTATTCATTTATACTCTGTATATTCTTGTATTCTGATGAATTGTTGTAATAAACAATGAAATATTCTCCCGTCTGTGTTCTGATGTGGCTTGTTCTCGAACTATCCGCGCTTTCCCTCACCGGGGAAGTTACGGGTCTTCACATTACATATGTCATAAATCCAAATCTAAAGGTGTGAACTTGTTTAGATAATGGTCACAAACTTGCATAAATCATATATGTCATAGATCTACATCTAAAGGTGTAAACTTGCATAGGCAGTAACCACAAACTTGCATAACATGATTCATATTCAAACACATGTATTCATATAAACTTGCATATGTGATTTACGTAACATAACAATAGTATAAACTTACATCTAAACATGTAAACCAGCATGTAGAATTTGGCATATAACTCACACATGTCATAGCCTAACTTTAGATCTAAAATAGGTGTCATGAAGCATATAAGGTTATACATATAATTTTCCCCAACTTGCATATGATTCATGTCTTAATAGATATCTAAACTTGCATACATACTTATGTTTTATCAAATGAATCAACCAAACTAGCATATGAACAACATGGTGATTTGATTATACATAAGCCAATCATAAAATTACAACATAGACGATCACAACTTTACAAGATAGCATCATAGAATTTACAACATAAACATCACAATTGTACTGCATGAATAATAACATGCGGTCAATAATTCACATCATATCCAAATAGTCCACATCATAACTCAATCCAATTAATTTGCTAATTATTTTATTAAAATTATCAAACTCACAATTCAGAGAAGGTATTGAATTTTGAATTCTGAGTTCTGAAGTTTTAATAGCTTTCCCTTGAAGAAGGTTCGTTGTTAAAGTTGAAAAGGATTGATTTAGACTAGCTTTCTTCCTCTTTAATTGGTGGCGGCTATGCTGTGTTGCTAGGTGACGGCATGGAGCCATGAATCTAATATTTTTTTTGATTTTAGGGTTTGAGTCTAGAGATGTTTTTATAGAGTTTAGGATTAATTCAGGCCATCCGATCAACCTAGAAGCAACCTGAACCATCCAACCAATATAGGGTGACACTTCAGCCCTAATGACTCAGCATAGTGTATTAAATGTTCATTTTTTCTATAATTTACATATTTCTTATTTATGAAAAATTCTATATGTAAATTATTCCCATTTTAATTATGCCATAACTATATTTTTAATTATGCTCACAATTAATGGTATACTAAATATACCATTTCATGAACCAATCTATGCCATGTAATTTTCATGTTTATCCTTCATATTTATATGTAAATTATAAATCTATTATTGTTAATTACATATTCTCCCTTTTACCGTATACATTGATTACCCATTTGCAAATATCCATTTATACATGCATAAATCTTTCTTACCTTTAATTTGTCATAAAAGCCAATCAAAGAAGGCCACATAAAAAAAACAATCATTGACAACCAAAAATGCGCCATGTACGCCACATGATGCGTACAAGTCATATATATATATATATATATATGTGTGTGTGTGTGTGTGTGTGTATATATATTTTGTTTTTCTTTTTATCTATCTTCCCAATTATCCATTTTCACACTAAACCACTTTTTGAACTGTGTTCACACTAAGCCATTTTAAGCCATTCCCCTAAAACAAAAATATGGCGCTGGTGGGGATCAAACTCTGTACCCCTTGTATGCAAGTCACGTGTTCCAACCAAATGAGCTACTAAGTCTTTTGCTTACAAACCTTAGAACAATGCTAAACATTTATTCTTTTCTCATTTTTTTTCATGTTTTGTTGCAATATTTAATTTAAAGATATCTTTTTCATACAGAATCCAATTTACGCAAACTCAGACTCTATCTCAACCAGAATTCCGAGACGAACACAATGGCGCAACCCGTTTCCCTTAATTCTCACATCTGAGATTAATTATTCTTTAATTTATTTGATTCGATTATCCAAAAATTCAGGGTGTTACATTCTCCCCTACTTAAAGGATTTCGTCCTCGAAATCTCTAAGTCAAGAAGAACGTATCCTACCATCCAAACAACCATCTACTCAACCATCAAACACAGGCATCCATTGTCCTTAAAATTTTCTAATGTTGTATGAACATATGCAAGAAGTGTGTGTATATGTTCCTTATCTAATGCAAAATCAGGCGGTCTACTTATTCAATTGACCTCCTTAATGCAAACCATGATAGTGCCATGCGTCCGTTATGTATGCGAAAGAATCCTATTGATACATATTATCTCTACATGCGTGAACAACCATTCACCAAAATGCTGCATCCATATGATAGCACAACCATTATACATCCAGTAGCTTAAATATGCACACACATTTATATGAAATATGCAATATGAAGTGACTGAGCTGATCTAGTGCCTAAAGTGTGTGTATATGCATCCACGAGCAACCACTAGCAAACACTTGCATCCACATGCATCCATCATACATAACATGTCTCAAACACATGTTTCAACCATAGGACTACCCGACCTAAAGGTCAAAGGTACTAACGAGAGGACATACTAAAGATAAGATATATGGCCCTTGGGGTTATGCTTTCTAAAATAAGCTTTTTTTCTTGAAAATACTTTCCTTAAAACATACTTTTGAAGGTACTTCTTCATAAAATTATTTTTGAAAAACAACTTTTCAAAATTCATATCTGTTCTGGTAACCTTCAGCTCTGATACCACGTGTAACACCCCACGTCCATTAATGTCACTCACAAAGGGAATGCATTAACTTCTATAGAGCATTTTAGGTAAGTATAGAACAGAAACTTAACAACAAGACAGATACAAATAGTACTCAAAGATTTAAAACTTTATTTCATTGCAGCGGAAAACACATATGTTTGCTTACGTCATCAAAAACCAGAGTCAAAGTACATAATATCCATCTTGACTACCAAAAGTACATAAACTGAAAGACATAATCCCCAATAAAAAATAGCCATAAATAAAAGAGAAGCTGAACTTTACTTCAGCGATCCAAGTAATCTTCTAAAAGCAGAGAAAAGCCAGTCCAAGATCAAGCTCCACTGGTGCTAGTCCCAACTTGAGCACCTGAGGGGGAAAAAGGAAGAAAAGAGGAGGAAACAAAGGGGGTCAGACATAAAGTCTGGCGAGTGTGATAATTTTAACAATATAATTAACAAAGTAACTAGGCTAAGGCATAAGTTGGAAAATAAGGAAATGACCATGAACCATTGAATATGGCAGAGTAAATAAGGAAACAAGATGAACGACAATATCGTTAAAGCGCACCTAACCCACTGTAAGATAATTACTAAACTACACCAACACTATAGGATAATTACTATACTGCACCACCACCAATACTTCACCAACACTAGTCACCCTAAGGTTGATCCTGCCTACTGAACATAAGTGATAATAATAATTTTAGTTTAATGTACCCCTAGCTGTTGTCATAGGCCCCGCCTGCTCCTATCTCCACTGGTGGTACCCACTACCCTCCCCATTCTAATTACAATGTTCATAATATGGTAGCTGTACTCCTAGCTGCTGTCATAGGTGCCGCCTGCTCCTATCTCCACTAGTCGTACCCACTACCTTCCCCATTCGATCGGCTCCCTAACTCGTAGATACCCGTGCTGGTCCCACAGTGGGGTGTGTCACTCCCCAAAGTGGCAACCCAATACTACCAGAGATGCACGGCTTATACCTATACGACCCCCCTGCACCTGCCGACCAACCCATCCCCTCCTGCACCTCGCGCGACCCCCCTCTTCTTCCCTTGCCGATTTGAACACCCCCTCCTTTGGAAATCAATGTAAGGGTTTTATTTTCTTTATTTTAGGTCATTAAAATTAGGGTTATTATAGAAAAGTTTAATTTGAGTATATGTAAAGGGTTTGAAACGCATGTATAATTTTTATACGTACAAAGTTATGGTTTTTACATATAAAAATGGGATCTTTATAATTAAAAATATGATTTTTATAGTGTAGAAAGAATAAAAATACGATTTTTATATTATATAGATAGTAAAAATTTGATCTTTATATACGTAGCGAAATAAAAATCTGATTTTTATTATATATATGTTGAAATAAAAATGTGATTTTTATAGCGATGATATAAAAATTCGATCTTTATATTAGAAGTAGATATAAATATACAAATTTTATATAGAAAGGAGCGTTATAAAAATATAATATTTATTGGGAGAAGAGCGATATAAAAATATAATTTTTATATAGAGATTAGCGTGGTAAAAATAGAATTTTATCTATATAGAGTGATTATAAAAATGTAATTTTTATATGCATGGCAACAATATAAAAATGTGATTTGTATATATGTAGTGAATACGGGCAACGAAATTGACAAAAGGCGAGAACGACGAAGATTTCTACATATGAAGAGTCGCGGTGTATTGGTTTAGCTAGTCGTGAGAACTCCTCACTTTTAATATATTTCTAGTTAATAATATATACTAGGATGCAGACGGTGTTTAGTAGCAACCGACACCCGTCGTCCACAGACCATGGACGGCTTGTATGCTTGTTTGATGTGTTGTGAAATTTGTTTGTGATGGTGATGTGAAATAGAAAATAAAAATTCTTGTCTTGAAATAAATTAATATAGTGAAAAATATAATTTTTAACGTGAATGTGAATAAATAAATATTCATTTACAAACCGGACGGTTTTTTATGTACACCTATTTGAAGGATATAGATTGGGACAATAAATTTTACAAGTCGCCCAACTGCACAAATAATATACAGTGTTTGTTGATTTGAAACCCCACACGAGTGTTGGGATGATACTTGGCATACACTAATCCCAATTATTTAGTTGTATGTCGATCGATTGGTCGACAGACTGTGTAAGCGTTAATTATTTATATTTGATGGTATGCAGTTGTGTGGTGCACTTTGGATGATGGTTGATTATTTATCGTTGCTATTATATACATGTGTTGTATGGAATCCATATAATTAACAATATATGGTGATTGATTGGGCCTCATTCCAATCGGGAAAATAAAGAATATTATAAAATAAAGATTCATGTGTTGAATAGAAGAATAGTCATGTGTTGACGATGCTTATGTGTTGAGAATATTCACGTGTTGAAAGAAATATAGATTCATGTCTTGAATAGAATAAATATTCATTTGTTGAATAGAATAACGAGTTTATTGAAATATATAAAGCCGTGTTGATTAGAGTTGCGCTATTTAGACGTGAACGATATTTATATCGATTATATTTGTTTTATAATGAATATAGAAAAGGAAGTGATTTCAAAATATAACGTTTTGAGAATATTTTCATTTGTATATCGATGATGTGGAATATTCAATTTTGATTCGAAATTGAATATGAAGTTGAAATCGTTTCGAAAACGAATTTAAAACGATTTATAAAATACGTTTTGAATTGAAATCGACAAAATATATATAATATATTATATATATAATGGTCTGAATAGAACGTGCCGCGCCGCGGCATGTCGTGAATTTCAACCATTGACTTCGAATTGACGTTGCGGGAGATCCGACCGTCGGATTCTCCTGAAACCAGAACCGTTGGGTTCGTATCGAAAAGAGCTTTCTAACAAATATAAGAAATTAGAAATCTGACGGTTGGATTTGGAATTATGTCCAAATCAAGTTTGGAAAAGGTCGTTGTATTTGCAGTTCGATGGCCGTTGATGGAAATCGACTGTACGGGCCTTGATAAAATTATTAAACATATCAATAATTAGTGTAGAATCATAAGAAATGATTTGAAAACAACTGGGATGAAAAACTCCATATTTGAAAAGATAAAAATAGATTTTTATCGAAATGAACTAGAATTAAAATCAATTTATTTTTGAAATAAATAAATTGAATTTGAAATGGTTTTAAAAATAATCAGAATTTCCAATAATTGAATTGGAATGGATTTGAATCGAAATTGTCTTTGGAATATTTCGATGTTGGATTTCTTGATTATACAGATATTGTTATGGGAATTTGAAAGATATATTTATATCGTTATTTCTTATGCGATATTTGTTGGTCGTAGAATTTGATATTGAATATAAGCCGATATATTTTCTATTTAGAGCCTTGTAAATAATATCAAATGTGATTTGGGTTTGTCGTGAATGGTGCCTTCATTAACACTGTTCTTAAACCCAGTTGAGAAAAAGATTAAATCATTTTATTTAGATCTAATGAAGTGTGCCAATTAAATAATATTAATTGGAATTCAATTTAAATTGGTTTTGGGTTTATCGTGAACCGTGTTTTAGATGACATTGGTTCCTTAACCCAGTTAAAGTCAGGATATTGATTTTTGAGAAGATTAAAACTAAGTGGAGTTTTAATTAATCTTTAATTAGATTAAAATGTGAATTGATCATTTAAATTATCAAATTTGGAAAGTGATTGAAATGGAGTATTACCATTTTTGCTCCAAGCGATAGTTAAATCTTTAGTTAGATTTGAACGTGAAACGGTAATTAATTTTACCGATAACACCATGGTGTTAGATATGGAGTATTACCAGTTATGCTCCAGGGGATGAATAGGTTGGGATTGGGAAATAAAACAAATAATTACTTCGGTGTGGTTCCCTAATCCCGACAAGTTTGGAAAACCACAATATGGTTTGAAATGAGATCCAAAGGAAGATTAAAGAATAAATTTAGAAGAATTTATCTTTGATAAAATTAATGGGAACCTTTCCCTAAGAATGTGAAAATTTGAATAAAAGAATATTCTGAACTGGAACGAGGCGTATGTTGTATTTGTGTCACCCGTGTTTATTATATACGCAGGTTATTCGGAAAGGCCGGGTTTATACCCATTCTGAATAACTGATTCGACGATATGTCGAAGATGAAGACGGTGGTTGAAGACCGGAGTCTTCACACCATTTGGATGATTATTGATGATCTTGATTGGGCTGTACACCCAAGAGGAGGGAATCAGTCAGTGATCGTCCAGACGTACTTGGAGATCGATGGATATGCTAGGAAAGTGCCTCCGGTTTCGTTCAGACCCAGAATGAACTTGTAAATGGACTGTGTGTCTGACATTGGATTTTATTCTGTGTTGATTGATCTCTATTAAATATACATATGTTTGGCGGCGGAGAATTTATTCTTTTGCTTAACGCCCTTCTCTGAGACGTACAAGCTCAGAGGTTGTATATCGATGAACATCAGTCGCATGGAGTGAATTGCCTGTGTGGCACGCCTAAGTGGCAGATGATCAAGGCTTCTGTTGAAAAGCAAAGTCTTGTGGTTGATGATCAAAGCACAGCCTGTGTGGCATAGCTTTGTGTATAGCGTGAATTCGCGAGCCTCACACCTCGGTATGAGTCAAAAACGGGATAGTGACTGCAGGGAGAGCACGACATTTCTTTCTAGCTAGTGGTGGTGTCGGTGCTTAAACTGGCTGACATTTATATACTTTTCACCTGTGTGGTTATTGGAATGCGAGGCGCCTCGGATATAGGTATGTTAGGACCGGGAAACATGTGCTCAGGAATTGCCAATCCTCAAAAGTAAGAGAGGACCGGCCCTGAAGATCCAAGGATAATAGTGAGGTTCTGAGACATTTGCTAGAGTGTCTCGAATCGGAGAGGACCTTGCCCCTTGCCTCCACTCATGAAGGAAACCAATTTCCAATATGTGATATTTCGATTTTATTTGTAGAACCTAGTATGGAGACATAGTGGTATGGGTCATTAATGCCGTCTATGATTGATATTTATGATTGAAACTGTTTTGACACTATACACCTATAATAGTATCAAATGATTTGTTTTAAACGTACCAAGCATGTTTGGCTATTATAAGGTAAAAACCCTATCCTCCGGCTTGCGTTGCATTGTGTGATGGGACCTGGGTCTTATAATAGCTTCATTTTTCTTTATTTAGCATTGCGCTGTTTGTTTTATGCACTAGTATTCTTTGGAGGAAACCCGTTCCGTGTTATTCGGCGAGGTCCCTTGATTTACCTAACTTTAAAATAAAGATTAATAACTGTTTTAGTTCTCACACCAGTCACATGACTGATGTAACACCCCGTGTATTCTATAACCGTGAAATTCATAAATTAAAGTATAATTAATTTCAAATCAAAGAACTAAGGGAAACGGGATACGCCATTGCGTTCGTCTCGGAAAAATACACGAAATAGAGTCTGAGTTTTCGAAAATCGGAGTCCGTATGACCAAGATATGGCCTCCGGAAGTTTCAGAATTAGGTTTAAAATTCGAACAGACGAAAACAGCTCAGAAAAACTAATTCAAAATTCAAAATCGGGCCCAATTGGCCAAGGCGGGAAAATTCCCGCCCAAAGCACCCAGGTCGACTTGGCAGTCGACCTGGGGCTAGCCAGGTCGACTGGGCAGTCGACCTGGGTAACCCGTGTCGACTGCCAAGTCGACACGGTGTCGACTGGGGTGTCGACCTGGCCCCTGAGCCAGGTCGAACCCAGCCCACCCTGGCTGGCCAGGTCTGTGTTTGGTCGATTTTCTGAGCCTTGCCTTGTCACTAGGGCTAGGTGTCAGCTCCTGGTTGGTCTCTCCTTCAAATGAACGACTATTATTGAACCAAGCTTCATCGACGGTCTAAATCAACTCACAAACTCTATAAAAAGGACCTAAGGCTAACCCTAATTCACATAAACTAAAATGGAGATGAGACAGTCATGTTGCTGAGGAGAGACTGAAGATAGACGTCAGAAATAGAGAGACAACTAGGAGATAATTCAAAGCTTAAAGCAACATCAAATCAATCAAAGCAACGCCTACAACAAAAAAATAGCGTCTCCAAATTCAGAATTCAGATTTCTGAATTGAAGATTCGCCATACGCTGTAAGTAGAGTGCTATTCCGATATGAATTAAATAATTGTGTTGATTTGTTTAATGTAAGAAATGGAATTGTGGCGATAATAATCTATATTTGCATGTTGCTTTGATGCAAAACGATTTGGGAATATTATGGTATACGATTGGATATTTGCAAGTACGCAATTTGCGTTGGAAACGAAATGGAATTGTGGCGATAATGACTTATATTTGTATGTTATTTTGATTCTAAACGATTTGGCAATGCTATGGTTTGACTCATACAAGTATGTGGCTTATGTTGACAACCACATGTTGTGGAATTTTGATTGGGACTTATGCAAGCATATGATTCATATTGAAAACACTACAACAAAATGACCCTATTACAACCGTGGAACACCGTTGTAATATACATTTTACAACGGTGGGCAAACCGTCGTGTATTAAGAAGTTGTAATAGACTCATATCTTTTACAACATTTTTACACTGTTGCAACACCGTTGTAATATGTATATTTTACAACTTTTTTCCACCGTTGTAGTAATACATATTACAACATTTTTGCACTGTTGTAGTAGTAATTCCTGCAACAATTAATTATAACAATACGATTTTTGTTTCGTTATACATTACATTTCATATAAAAATAAATATTTATATTGAATAAAATGATACTACACTGATCTGAAATAATCAATTAAATATTGTATTTCAATATTTGAATTAGTACAACTTTCCGATCCACTATCGTACAACTCACTTTTACATAATACAGTCATAACAATACATACATTCCTCACTACAAACTGATCACTCAATGCACTCAGTTACATACGCACTTTCGTATAAATATATATACACATTGACATACACCGAGTCTTTATGCTCCAGCATCCCCAATCTAAGCTTAAACTGTCACCGAATGTTTCTGCGTATGATTTTTCTCCCACTGCAATTATTGCGTACGAAATGTCTTCTTTGTTTTTCTTGATGAAGTGCATGTCTGGGCTTTCATTGTAGACTACTTTGGTAGATGGAGAAACTGTGGATTTAATTGCATCAATAATTCTTGTTCCCGCATAATATATATTCAAACTCAAAATTTAATTGCATCAACAACCATCATACCTCCTCATGCATATTCCCATTTCACTATAATCTGATTCCCATCACTGTCAATTTCTATTGGATATCAATGTGATCCCTTTCACGTCCAACTTAATGACCTGCAATCCTTCATAGGCTGGAACAAAAAAACAAATTAAATGGTTTTAGAAAAAACAGTCAATATTTTTTTTAATAGGAATCAACTTAAATTTTATTCGTTTACAGTTTCTCATGTACACTAATTGTTATTTTAAGTAGTGTGGTTTCTGCAAGACCAGTTCTAGTTCAGATGTCTTCTTTTTCTAACCACTTCTCCAAAACCAAAGAACTGTCTTGTGTTGTTGGTTAGTTCTAAAGCCTAGCACAGTTAATATGGATACAGAGAACACATGCAGGTTGAACACTCCTAACATACTAAATCTGATGAGTTTGAACCAAATCCCCAATCTAGACTACAGACCTACAACAAAAATAGACCAGGACGACCTCGACGTCCACAAAATTATCGCAAGTCAACTAATTTTATCACCAATCCAGAAAATTAAACCCACAAAATTACTGAAATATTTCTCACCAATCAAAGTCGCTATCGATGCAAAGTACACCAGGACGACCTCGACATCCACCCAATCACCAGAACGACATCCGAACAACGCCAAGTTAGTTGAAATCGGTCTCGATAGGAGATTAAGGAGGATGAGAAGCTCGGCAAGGCGGCGATAAGGGAGACGCGGATGAAACTGCAGAGCGAACTGAATCAAAGCATGGACAGCTAGGAGGAAGGAGAAAAGCACGATAAGGAGGCGGAAGTGAGCAGAGGACGTATATGATTGGAAAAGAGATGGCGGCGCTGAAACCCTAGTTCCCATTAAAACGTATTTGCTGAGCGTGAGTTAATTATGACTTTGTCAGCGCAAGACCATACCAGTCCACTAATTTTAGGGTTAATTTTTTTAAGATCCCGCTTAAATGAAATCATTTCCGCTGCTTCTCGTTTTTGGCGGGTTGGTGCTAAATTTTTGTGACATGGCCAAAGTTCACCGAAAATTCTGAAAGACAATAGTTAGAAATTAGATTTCAGTACATACTGAAGCGGGCTTGAGAGGCAAAACGAACCCCGTTAGCGGGGGCGTTGCCCCCGCACCCCCACCTAGGGGGGTTGCCACCCCCCCTGGACCCCCCCTCCGTAGGGGATCATATTCGACAAAAGGTTTTGGTAAAACTTTCAACATTATCAATTATAAATTAAGAGTATTTGGTATTATTTAGTATTATATTTTAATTACTGATTATTTTTATTATTTAACATTAATTTTCAACTTTGGTTAATATTTATTTTCAAACAATTTTTTTTAATTATTAGTTACTATTATTAATTACTTATCATTATCATTATCTAATAGTAATTACTATTGTTGTTGTTAATTATTTAATAATTTTATTTATATTGTAATTTAATTATAGTTACTTATGTATTATTCATGATTAGCATTAATTAGTATATTTTAATTATTAATTATTTAATAGTAATTATGTAATATTAACGATATTTTTTAATTATTCTTCTTAATTGCTAAGTATTAATAGTAATTATTAGTTATTAATTATAAATAATCAATATAAATGTAATTGTTTAATAATAATTGACTATTAATAGTAATTATTACTTATTAACTATTAATTATTTAATAATAATTGACAAATATAATTTATTCCTAAGTTAATTATTAATTATTATT
This sequence comes from Allium sativum, assembly GCA_030737875.1. NCBI lineage: Eukaryota > Viridiplantae > Streptophyta > Magnoliopsida > Asparagales > Amaryllidaceae > Allium > Allium sativum. Next base: position 902,445,769 of record CM060924.1, read on the forward strand.
ATTAAGTATCAATATAATTAGTTATTAAATATAGATATTATAAACATGAAGTTTGCACTAGGCATCTCAATTACAACGAATAAAATGAAAAGTTGTGATCTATATGTTTATTACAACAGTGTGTTTTGCAAGGTTGTAAAAAAGGATCTATTACAACGGTGCCTTTGCACCGTTGTAAAATTAAAGTTGTAATATGGTAATATATATGTTCTTTACAACAGTGATTATTGCACCGTTGTAAAAAAGAATCTATTACAACGGTGCTTAATGCACCGTTGTAAATTAAAGTTGTGATATGGTAATATATATATGTTCTTTACAACAGTGATTATTTTACCGTTGTAAAAAACATTTATTACAACAGTGTGTTTTCCACCGTTGTAAAAAAGGATCTATTACAACGGTGCTTTATGCACCGTTGTAAAATTAAAGTTGTAATATGGTGTTTTTGTTGTAGTGAAACTACATGTTTGTGGTAGTTATTTACAACACCCATTTGGTAAATGCTAGTATAAGATTCATGTTGAACAACAACTATATGTTGTAATAGTTTATTTTGAAATTCATGCAAGTCTATGGTCTATTGTTATGACAACATGATGTAAAATTCTATGGTCATCTTTAGTGTAATTTGATTAACCTAAGTATTATGATTCATATGAAGGTTATGTTGAAATTGGCATCATAGTTCAAGTATAAAAATCATGATTTTGTGATAGTGACAAAAGCAAGCGTCGTTGTAAGCTTGTATTAATTTTATGAACATGTCTAAGCTATGTTTGTTATTATGCCTAGTTAAGAACATGTTTTCTAAGCTTATGTTGCTATCTTAATCATATGATAATATATTTTTGGCACATAAGTTACATTAGAAATTTACACTAGAATTGCATCCCCTTACAAGTTACATAGATTGGACAAAAACCCATGATTATATGAATAATAGGATTCATAATCAATTATGTTTATGCCATGACCATATAAGGACTCATGTTCAATTATGATTATGCCATAATTATATGATTAGAGTGGTTCATGTTTAAGTACTATTTATGCCATGACTACATGTTTCGTTTACACCATGATTATGTGAATAGAATGATTCATGTTTAAGTATTGCTTATATTATATGTTGTTACAATTGCAAGTTCACATATCCCTATCTTATGATAATTAGATCGTATGTTGCAAGTTCATGCGTTCACACTCCCCTTTTTATGTCACCTTATAAACACCATGTTATAGCCCCCCCTTTCATATGGCTAAATTGGGTTTAAGTATTAAACCCAACACACCTTACATTGGAACAAACGAATAAAACGGGGGAAATGACGTTTGGGTTAAAAATATAGAACATATGTGTTGGCTTGTTTGACGCACGCCAATAACTTTGAAAAACAATTAAGTGGCATAAATAAATCTTAACCAATAAAGATGAATTGGAATAATGGGACGCAAATATTTACATATAAAAAGAAGAAAGACAAAATATGTAAATGTAGAAAATACGATGTGTTTAACCCGAGGTTGGATTGAGTTGTGATGTAAACCTGACCGGAACCGCCCGGCTGTCCAGTAGTCACAACAATACCTATCCAATATGGGTGGTTAAACATGGAGCCCAATAAGGACCCGAGGTTAGACTGGGTTGTGGCGTAAGACTGCCCGGACCCAACCGGCAACAGGCAGCCACAACAATACATGTCTAATGTGAGAGGTCAAGGCTTTAATAAGACAATTAAGGCTGAGTCAGGATTGATAGGATTAAGTAAATTATATTAATACTTAATCAAGATGGAACATGCTAAACTAAACAGACTGATTGGGGGTTAGGTTTATAACACACTTAACCAACTTAGCATGTTGGCTAGAAATAGAAAAACCTAGTAGCGGGGGACCCTTTTCAGCAGTAACCCTATAAGGTATCATGATACCCTGAAACTAGGCAGGGTGGGGCACGATTACTGGGCTGACTGTAAGAGGTCAAATCGACGGCGGTGGTGCAGCAGTGTAGGTTCTAACGGGGTGCAGGCGTGCACACACTCCGGCACAGAAAAATAAGGCACTGGGCACCAGTAGCATACCTGTGCATTCTAGGATTGTGTCGGGCCGCCACGATGGGACTTGATACACCCCATGGTGGGACCAGCATAGGTAACTACAACATCGGGGGCTATAAGACACATGTAACTATGCGAGTAGGAGCCGATGATCATAAAATGGATCACTTTACCCTGATTATGGGGTGCCCGTTGGGAACTAGTTTATATGGGTACAGAGATTAATATGGGGTACGATAATATATTCGACCCTAGACAACTTAACTAAGTTTATGGTGCTTTCCCATTTCTAGTTTATACTTATCATACCCAGTTCTTTATTCATAGACTGAATAGTCCTAGACTTACTCAGGCTTTATGTCTAACTCTACTTTTCTTTCGTCTTCTTTTCTTCCGTTTCCTCCCCCCAGGTCCACCGGGAGGGAATACCGCAGCTTGACCAGCCTTCATATCCAGCTTGAAGAGAAAGAATGTATTGCTTGGATCTTTCCGTTTTGGACTATGGTTTTGGACAGCAATTATGGGACTTTTGCAGTTTATTTATGTTTTCTTTATGCTTCTTTAAATAATGTAATCAAGACAGTTATGAAGATGTTATGTTTTTTTTGAAGTATTGTAAGACAATTATGGTATGGTTGGTGTAACACGTATTTTATTGAAATAAAAGTTGTTGTTTTCCGCTGTTCAAAAATATGTGTTCTTATATCTTTCTTGTATATCCGTGACTTATACTTATAAACCTCCACCAAAATTAGGGCATTCCCTTTGAGAGTGACCCTAACGGAGGTGGGGTGTTTCACTTGGTATCAGAGCATAGGTTTACCAGATAAGATAAAAAGTTTTGAAAATTTATTTTCAAAAAAGAAATTTAAAGAAGCATTTTTAAAAGAAAAATATTATTTTATTTTAAAAAAAAGAGGCAAAGTCCCCCCGAAGCCATAGGTACTATCTCTTATCCTTCGTTTTGAATCTATCCTTTTTGTTTCAGCATGTCCGAAGAACTTAACTTGCCAGAGGGTGTACCAATACCTGGTTGGTTTAGGCGGTTCTTAGAAGCAAGGGCCACTCAGCCAGGTCCTACCGTTCCTCCTCCCCCAGCTGCAGGAAATCATCCAGCTGCAGCAGCACCTCTTCCTCCACCTCCTCCATAGGGAAACACGTTTGCTAAGATATGTAAAGATTTTAAAACTATGGGAGGAAAGGATTTCCATGGAACTGAGTCCTTCGTGGCAGCTAGAAATTGGCTGAAAGAAACCGAGGACTTATTCATCATCTTTTAGGTAGAAGATAGGCAGAAAGTACAATTGGCAGTATGGTTGCTAAAAGGTGAGGCATCCTACTGGTGGGAAGTCACTAATGCAGAAAGACCAGTGGAAACATGAGAGGACTTTAGGGCAAGGTTTGAGGCTAAATTTCTCTCAGATGCGGAAAGGAGTTTGCAGTTGGAAAAATTCTTATTTCTTAAGCAAGGGAACAAGACAGTCAAAGAGTATGTTAATCAGTTCGATGAGCTGGCTAGGTTTGGGCTGGACCTAGTCAACACCCCGCACAAGAAGGCTCTCCGTTTTGTCAAAGGGTTGAATGAGCCCTTACACAATTTGGCCATGACCCATATACCCATGGGAGCTATGTTTGAAAGGTTGGTACAGATGGCGTTGCTGAACGAAGAGGATAAGGGCAAGAAGGAGACAAAGGCAGAAAGCTCTCAAGGGAAGAAAGAGGGTTTGCAGCCTAAGAAGACAGACTTTAAGAAGGGCGGGAAAGGCAACAAAGAGAAGAGGAAGTGTAATTTCTGTGGCAAAGTGGGGCACTTAGTGAAAGATTGCCGGAAAAAGAAGGCCAAGGAGAATGGTGGGTGCTTTTCTTGCGGTGAGACAGGCCACAGGGCTAAGGACTGCCCAAAGAAACGAGGACAGGGGCAGAGGGCTGGATCCACCTCAGGGGCACAAGTTCATGTGCTAGAAGCACCACCTCTGCAACAACGAGGTATAAATACTTCTGTAGAAAGTGTAGTTTATCTTTATGATCACCCCGTTCGCACTTTATTTGATTCTGGCGCATCACACTCCTTTATCTCGTCTGCTTTAGTAGAATCTCTGCACCTAAAAACTAGTATGGTAGAGGACCCCTTAATTGTTTCAAACCCAATTGGGGGCCCAGCTCATTTGTCTATGATCTGTTTGGGATTGAAAATTTCTATTCTAAGCGTAGAATTTCAATGTAGTGCCTTTGTTTTGGGCTTTTCGGGATATGGTTTGATTTTGGGCATGGATTGGCTATCTAGTAATGGGGCCATCCTTGATTGTGAGAAAAGGGTTGTTAGGCTCCTAACCCAGCTCGGTAATACTTTGGAAATTTCTTGTAATCCCTCGTATGCGGTTATGCTTAGTTACCTTGAATCGCTAGATGCCTCTGTTGAAAATTTGCAATCAGTTAGAGTGGTCCGGGAATATCCGGATGTCTTCGAAGAGGTGAAGGGCTTGCCTCCGAAGCGGGAGATAGACTTCCGCATATACCTTGTAGATAATGCAAAGCCCGTTGCGTTGCCCGTTAGACACATGGCTCCACGGGAAAGGAAAGAGCTCAGTAAACAGATTAAAGAGCTTCTAGAAAAGGGGTTCATTAGGAGGAGCATTTCAGAATGGGGCGCTCCAGTGGTGTTCGCTACAAAGGCGGATGGTTCACTACGTCTATGTGTTGACTATAGGGAGCTCAACAAGCTAACGAAAAAGAATAGGCACCCTCTCCCCAGAATTGACGATTTGTTTGATCAGCTTGTAGGAGCGTCTGTTTTCTCCCAACTCGATTTAGCGACCGGTTTTCATCAGCTAAGGGTGGCTGAAGATAGTATCGATAAAACGGCATTCAGAACCCCAGACGGCTTCTTTGAATGGCTTGTCATGCCTTTCGGCTTGACAAATGCACCTGCTTACTTCGTGGACCTGATGAGTAGGGTATTCAGAGATTTCCTCAATAAGTTCGTAGTGGTCTTCATAGACGATATCCTTATCTTCTCAAAGAGTGAAGAGGAACATGCTCAGCACTTAAGGGCAATCATGGAAACTCTGCGAGTCCATCAGCTAAAAGCCAAATTCTCCAAATGCCACTTTTGGAGAGAAGAAGTGAGGTTCCTTGGGCACATAGTATCCAAACAAGGGTTAGCAGTGGACCCTGCTAAGGTAGTGGCGGTACAGGATTGGAAGACACCAAGGAATGCAACTGAGGTCCGAAGTTTTCTAGGACTAGCAGGTTTCTATCGAAAGTTCATAAAGGATTTTTCGAAAATCTCAGCTCCGCTCACGAAATTGACCAAGAAGAATCTAGCATTCAATTGGGACTTGGATTGCGAGTTTGCTTTCCAGCGACTAAAAAGGGCTCTTACAATAGCCCCAGTTTTGACGTTGCCAGATGGAAGCAAGATGTTCACTGTTTATACAGATGCATGTGGGACAGGGCTAGGCGCCGTCTTAATGCAAGAAGGAAGGGTAGTAGCTTATGGCGGGAGGCAGTTGAAAGTGCACGAAAAGAACTACCCGACCCACGATCTTGAGTTAGCTGCCATCGTCTTTGCACTCAAGTCTTGGCGACACTATCTCCTAGGTGAGAAGTTCGAACTTTACACTGACCATAAATCGTTGAAATATCTTTTCTCGCAGAAAGATCTTAACTTGAGGCAACAGAGATGGATGGAGTTTCTTGCCTCGTACGATTTCGAGATCTCCTACACTCCGGGCAAAGGCAACGTAGTGGCAGACGCGTTGAGCCGAAAGAAATTGACCCAAAGCCCGCTGTTTGTTGAAAGACAAAGCCTAGAGTTTATAGCCAGCTTCGACTTTAGGCCTTCCTCCGATTTTGTACCAGGCTTGCTAGCATCTCTCGAAGTGCGCCCGACTTTAGTGGACTCAATAGGGACAGCACAACGCGAAGACCCTCAGCTTGTGGAAACGATTGATAGGCTAATTAGGGGTGAGACTTCAAGTCACCTCAACAGATACTCCATCGACGATAAGGGTTGGCTAAGGCGAGACGGAAGACTATGCGTCCCACAGACAAGGGATTTAGTAAAGAGGGTTCTTGAGGAAGCACATCACTCCAAGATGACGATACACCCAGGCGGAGATAAAATGTACAAGGACATAAAAAGAACTTTCTTCTGGAACGGCATGAAAAAGGACGTGGCAGAATTCGTTTCTAAGTGTATGGTGTGCCAACAGGTTAAGGCGGAACAGAAAAAGCCTGGCAGTCTGCTACATCCTCTAGAGGTCCCGCAGTGGAAGTGGGATAGCATCTCAATGGACTTCATCGATGGGCTGCCTCGGTCTAGGAGAGGCAACACTAGCATTTGGGTAATAGTGGATAGGCTTACTAAAAGCGCCCACTTTTTACCTGTCAAAAGTAAAAGAACTGCCTCATCCCTAGCATCTCTTTACCTCAAGGAAATCGTTCGATCCATGGAATACCATCCAGCATTGTTAGTGACCGAGACCCTATCTTCACCAGTGAGTTTTGGCGGAGTCTGCAAGAAGCAGTAGGAACGCAGTTATGCTTGAGCACAGCCTATCATCCCCAAACCGACGGCCAAACAGAAAGAGTGAACAGAGTTTTGGAGGACCTTTTAAGGCTGTGCGTCCTTGACTTCGGAGGGACATGGGAAGACCATCTTCCTTTGGTGGAATTTGCCTACAATAACAGCTATCAAGCAACCATCGGGATGGCGCCCTTCGAAGCTTTATATGGAAGACCGTGCCGATCGCCCACTTGTTGGTGGGAGTCTACTGATAAACTCATACTTGGACCAGATATGATCCGAGAGACTTCAGAAAAAGTAGACTTAATACGAAGAAGGATGAAGACGGCCCAAGACAGACAAAAGTCCTACGCCGACAAGAGGAGGACCGACCTTGAATTTGAGGTTGGAGACAGAGTTTTTCTTAAGGTATCTCCGCTAAGGAACGTTGTCCGTTTTGGAACCACAGGAAAGCTAGCACCAAGGTTCGTAGGGCCATTCCCTATCATCGAGAAAATTGGGAAAATGGCCTATAGATTAGAGCTACCCGAAAAGCTGGCCGGAGTTCACAACGTTTTTCATGTTTCACATCTCCGAAAATGTCTACATGAGTCTGCTGAAGTGGTAGAGCCAAATATCCTAGAAGAAGCTGAAGTGGAACGCAAAGCAACCGTGAGGAAAGTTCCAACCCGCTTATTAGGAACAGAAGTGAAGAAGCTACGCAACCGCGAAGTCAAGCTCGTCAAAGTTCAGTGGAGCGGCGCCGAAGGAGATGCAACTTGGGAGACTGAAGCTAGAATACGCGCTGCCTGCCCTTTTCTTTTCGAGGGTACATCTTTGATCCTTCCTTTTCCTTAAGTTGCGCTTTTATCTATCTTTTTTTTAGGTATATCTCCTCGACCCTATCTTTTAGGTAGAAACTCTTTGGATGAAAACATGTAGTTGAAACATGTTATGGATGATGGTTGCAAGTGGTTGCAAGTGATTGCTAGTGGTTGCTCGTGGTTGCATATACACACACAATCTAGGTTTTAGATCGGCTCAGTCACTTCATATTGCATATGCATATATGTTTGCATTCGTATATGGTTGAACTTTAATGTGTTGTCATATGGATGTTGCATTTATATGAATGATTGTGCACTCATGTAGAATCATGAATAGGAGGATTTGCATACATAATGGATTCATAGCACTTACATAATTCGCATTAAGGAGGTCAACTGAATCAGTAGACCGCCTGATTTTGCATTAGATAAGTACATGTACACACACACTTCGCATATGATCATGAAGCATTAGAAGTCTTTTAAGGACAATGGATGCTCGTGTTTGATGGATGAGTAGATGGATGTTTGGATGTTAGGATATACATTCTTCCTAACTTGAAGATTTCGGGGACGAAATCCTTTTAAGTGGGGGAGAATGTAACACCCCGTGTATTCTATAACCGTGAAATTCATAAATTAAAGTATAATTAATTTCAAATCAAAGAACTAAGGGAAACTAGATACGCCATTGCGTTCGTCTCGGAAAAATACGCGAAATAGAGTCCGAGTTTTCGAAAATCGGAGTCCGTATGACCAAGATATGGCCTCCGGAAGTTTCAGAATTAGGTTTAAAATTCGAACAGACGAAAACAGCTCAGAAAAACTAATTCAAAATTCAAAATCGGGGCCAATTGGCCAAGGCGGGAAAATTCCCGCCCAAAGCACCCAGGTCGACTTGGCAGTCGACCTGGGGCTAGCCAGGTCGACTGGGCAGTCGACCTGGGTAACCCGTGTCGACTGCCAAGTCGACACGGTGTCGACTGGGGTGTCGACCTGGCCCCTGAGCCAGGTCGAACCCAGCCCACCCTGGCTGGCCAGGTCTGTGTTTGGTCGATTTTCTGAGCCTTGCCTTGTCACTAGGGCTAGGTGTCAGCTCCTGGTTGGTCTCTCCTTCAAACGAACGACTATTATTGAACCAAGCTTCATCGACGGTCTAAATCGACTCACAAACTCTATAAAAAGGACCTAAGGCTAACCCTAATTCACATAAACTAAAATGGAGATGAGACAGTCATGCTGCTGAGGAGAGACTGAAGATAGACGTCAGAAATAGAGAGACAACTAGGAGATAATTCAAAGCTTAAAGCAACATCAAATCAATCAAAGCAACGCCTACAACAAAAAAATAGCGTCTCCAAATTCAGAATTCAGATTTCTGAATTGAAGATTCGCCATACGCTGTAAGTAGAGTGCTATTCCGGTATGAATTAAATAATTGTGTTGATTTGTTTAATGTAAGAAATGGAATTGTGGCGATAATAATCTATATTTTCATGTTGCTTTGATGCAAAACGATTTGGGAATATTATGGTATACGATTGGATATTTGCAAGTATGCAATTTGCGTTGGAAACGAAATTGAATTGTGGCGATAATGACTTATATTTGTATGTTATTTTGATTCTAAACGATTTGGCAATGCTATGGTTTGATTCATACAAGTATGTGGCTTATGTTGACAACCACATGTTGTGGAATTTTGATTGGGACTTATGCAAGCATATGATTCATATTGAAAACTACATGTTTGTGGTAGTTATTTTAGTATAACATTCATGTTGAACAACAACTATATGTTGTAATAGTTTATTTTGAAATTCATGCAAGTCTATGGTCTATTGTTATGACAACATGATGTAAAATTCTATGGTCATCTTTAGTGTAATTTGATTCACCTAAGTATTATGGTTCATATGAAGGTTATGTTGAAATTGGCATCATAGTTCAAGTATAAAAATCATGATTTTGTGATAGTGACAAAAGCAAGCGTCGTTGTAAGCTTGTATTAATTTTATGAACATGTCTAAGCTATGTTTGTTATTATGCCTAGTTAAGAACATGTTTTCTAAGCTTATGTTGTTATCTTAATCATATGATAATATATTTTTGGCACATAAGTTACATTAGAAATTTACACTAGAATTGCATCCCCTTACAAGTTACATAGATTGGACAAAAACCCATGATTATATGAATAATAGGATTCATAATCAATTATGTTTATGCCATGACCATATAAGGACTCATGTTCAATTATGATTATGCCATAATTATATGATTAGAGTGGTTCATGTTTAAGTACTATTTATGCCATGACTACATGTTTCGTTTACACCATGATTATGTGAATAGAATGATTTATGTTTAAGTATTGCTTATATTATATGTTGTTACAATTGCAAGTTCACATATGCCTATCTTATGATAATTAGATCATATGTTGCAAGTTCATGCATTCACACTCCCCTTTTTATGTCACCTTATAAACACCATGTTATAGCCTCCCCTTTCATATGGCTAAATTGGGTTTAAGTATTAAACCCAACACACCTTACATTGGAACGAACGGATAAAACGGGGGAAATGACGTTTGGGTTAAAAATATAGAACATATGTGTTGGCTTGTTTGACGCACGCCAATAACTTTGAAAAACAATTAAGTGGCATAAATAAATCTTAACCAATAAAGATGAATTGGAATAATGGGACGCAAATATTTACATATAAAAAGAAGAAAGACAAAATATGTAAATGTAGAAAATACGATGTGTTTAACCCGAGGTTGGATTGAGTTGTGATGTAAACCTTCCCGGAACCGCCCGGCTGTCCAGTCTTCACAACAATACCTATCCAATGTGGGTGGTTAAACATGGAGCCCAATAAGGACCCGAGGTTAGACTGAGTTGTGGCGTAAGACTGCCCGGACCCAACCGGCAACAGGCAGCCACAACAATACCTGTCTAATGTAAGAGGTCAAGGCTTTAATAAGACAATTAAGGCTGAGTCAGGATTGATAGGATTAAGTAAATTATATTAATACTTAATCAAGATGGAACATGCTAAACTAAACAGACTGATTGGGGGTTAGGTTTATAACACACTTAACCAACTTAGCATGTTGGCTAGAAATAGAAAAACCTAATAGCGGGGGACCCTTTTCAGCAGTAACCCTATAAGGTATCATGATACCTTGAAACTAGGCAGGGTGGGGCACGATTACTGGGCTGACTGTAAGAGGTCAAATCGACGGCGGTGCTGCAGCAGTGTAGGTTCTAACGGGGTGCGGGCGTGCACACACTCTGGCGCAGAAAAATAAGGCACTGGGCACCAGTAGCATACCTGTGCATTCTAGGATTGTGTCGGGCCGCCACCATGGGACTTGATACACCCCATGGTGGGACCAGCATAGGTAACTACAACATCGGGGGCCGTAAGACACATGTAACTATGCGAGTAGGAGCCGATCATCATAAAATGGATCACTTTACCCTGATTATGGGGTGTCCGTTGGGAACTAGTTTATATGGGTACAGAGATTAATATGGGGTACGGTAGTATATTCGACCCTAGACAACCTAACTAAGTTTATGGTGCTTTCCCATTTCTAGTTTATACTTATCATACCCAGTTCTTTATTCATAGACTGAATAGTCCTAGACTTACTCAGGCTTTATGTCTGACTCTACTTTTCTTTCGTCTTCTTTTCTTCCGTTTCCTCCCCCCAGGTCCATAGGGAGGGAATACCGCAGCTTGACCAGCCTTCATATCCAGCTTGAAGAGAAAGAATGTATTGCTTGGATCTTTTCGTTTTGGACAGCAATTATGGGACTTTTGCAGTTTATTTATGTTTTCTTTATGCTTCTTTAAATAATGTAATCAAGACAGTTATGAAGATGTTATGTTTTTTTTGAAGTATTGTAAGACAATTATGGTATGGTTGGTGTAACACGTATTTTATTGAAATAAAAGTTGTTGTTTTCCGCTGTTCAAAAATATGTGTTCTTATATCTATCTTGTATATCCGTGACTTATACTTATAAACCTCCACCAAAATTAGGGCATTCCCTTTGAGAGTGACCCTAACGGAGGTGGGGTGTTTCAACTGACCTGGAGTTTATTGTTTTAACCTTAACTCTTGGTGCCCTTATTTTGACACGGGAAGCTAGTAGTTTTGGTTTTGCAGATTTATATTCACAGGATCCTGATTTACAGCTGGAATGGTACCCGGAAAGCTCTGTATCCGTGTATTACTTCTAGTTGTGTTTTGTATTATTTTCCGCTGCGATGTATTCAAATGTAATTTAAATCTCTGATATTTTCTGTGTAATGTTTATTCATACTCTGTATATCCTTGTATTTTGATGGAATTGTTGTAATAAGCAATGAAATGTTCTTCTGTTTGCGTTCCGATGTGTGTTTTTCTCAACACCATTTGTGCTTTCCTTCATGGGGAAGTTCGGGTCGTGTCAGTTTGGTATCAGAGCTTTGGTTTACAGAGCTCGAGAACAAGACATATTAGAACCAAACGAAAGAATTTATCAGATATTGGATTAGTAATATCCAATTAGAATGACTCGTTAGAGATAGGATCAGTAGTATCCTAGAACGAGTGTGAAGAGTATATTTTTCAAATGAAAACAATATTGTTTTGAAAGTTAAATTCAAATATACGTATTTGGATATTTTTATTTGTATTGAATTTGGACAATCCAGTATATAAAGATTTTGCATATACGTGTCATGAACGTATATTCGAAGTTTTAATATACTGGATAGATATAGAATCACACTCTAGTCGCCCGGACAAGGTCCTGATGATGAAGTATATCATCACCAGTATTTATTTTCATGTGACGAAAGTGGGATTTCTATATATTTCCATAGACTGGTGTGAGAACCAAATCTAGATTAGGTTTATTGTTGTGATCTGGCACCAAAAATGTGATTTTTGACTAGATATCAAAATGATGAATTTGAAAATCTAATCCACTAATTGATTGTTGGTTGTATTGTTTAATTGTTGGTTTCATTTGTTTGAAATTTTGAACCATCATGCCTAATGGAATCGAATATTGAACTGTATGGAAAAATTGTTTGAAAATGCATGCATGTACGTGTACTTACATTGAACAGGTCATAGCAAGGAGGCTAGATCAGAAGAATAAAATTGTTTGCCCGACAAATAGGTACATGTTTACCATAATTTACTATTTTGTTTGGGTGATGATGATTTAATGAGCCGATTGGCTAGCCGCATGGCTTTTTCTTTTTCTTTTGGATTGAAGAAGGCCATGGGAGGCTATATGAAATATCCCGAAGTCCCCAGTGCAGGGGAGGTTATGGCAAAAAATTTCAAAAATTTAGGGTGTTAGCCAATTTTTTTTGAAGAATTTGAAAAGTTCTTAGAAACTAAAAAGTTGAAGAACTTAAGCCGTAATGAAAATAATGGAAGTTGAGTTGATTAGTTAAACAACTTTCGGCTTCGTTCCTTTTCGGGGATGAAAAGTTTTAAGTGGGGGAGATTGTAATAACCCGGAAATGCGAGCCAATTTAAATTTTTTATTTTGGCAATTTTAATGAAGTTTGAACATTTAAAATGATTTATTTTAAATTATAACAACGAAAATTTATTTTGAATAGAATTAGAACATATATATTTATTCGAATCGTCGTTAGAATATAAATATTTATTTATAATTATAAAAGGAATTGAAAATGGCGTGGTAGTTCGATAATTCGATTTCAAATTTCAATTGAACATACCGGTTGCAAAACAAACCGGATTTTAACGAAACCAAAAATATTTGAATCTATATGAGAATATCCTTCCAATGAATCCGAAAAATTGAAATTTCATAGCGGGGATAAAAAGATATGCCAGTTGAAAATTCAAAATAGTCGCTATGGAATTCAGGCCCTTAAAAATAGCCATTTTGCGAACGACCTCGGTTTTCGATGAAACCACTTTTGTTGGATCCGTGATGTCAATTTATTGCTAGGTTTCAAAATTCATAATTTTTCGAATCAATATGTGAGCGTGGCAATGGAAAACGCGTTTGACCAGTTTAAGTTGATTTTAATCGATTGGAAAATGGCCATTTTTCAAACGGTCTCAGAATTTGACAAAATTAGTTTTGTTAGGACCGTATCGTCAATACGAAGCTAGAAAATATTTTTCGGGAATTTTTAGAGTCCGTATGTGACCCCGGTAAATTGAAATGTGCGTTCAAATTCAATATATAGTTATATTTTGATTTTGACGAAAATTGGTCGAAATGATCGAATCAGCCTACGATACATATCCCATTGTGTTCGGAATGGGGGTAATTAGCTAAAGGCGACAGGTGGTGGGTTCGATTCCAAGGTCAAAATAAAATGGTACCTTTTTGGAATAAATAAAAAAAATCCCTCTCTCCTCCTTTAACCATTCAGCCCTCTGCCCCCGATTCACTCATTCGAAGAAAAAAAAAGAAAAAAAAAGAAAATCGATCGCCCTCCCCCTCAGGCGGCGCCACCACTCGTCGTGACCCCCCTGTCCCTCGCGTGCGCCCCCTCCTCTACAGTTCCTCTTCCTCCGCCCTCGACCCTCCACTTCGCGCAAGGATCGAGACCACGATGCCCCTCCCCGTTCGCAGCCGCCGCCCTGCAAGCGCCCCCCCTCCGACCTCGCGTCAGCCACCTACCGACCAACCCATCCCCTCCTGCACCTCGCGCGACCCCCCCTCTTCTTCCCTTGCCAATTCGAACACCCCCTCCTTTGGAAATCAATGTAAGGGTTTTATTTTCTTTATTTTAGGTCATTAAAATTAGGGTTATTATAGAAAAGTTTAATTTGAGTATATGTAAAGGGTTTGAAACGCATGTATAATTTTTATATGTAAAAGTTATGGTTTTTACATATAAAAATGTGATCTTTATAATTAAAAATATGATTTTTATAGTGTAGAAAGAATAAAAATACGATTTTTATATTATATAGATAGTAAAAATTTGATCTTTATATATGTAGCGAAATAAAAATCTGATTTTTATTATATATATGATGAAATAAAAATGTGATTTTTATAGCGATGATATAAAAATTCGATCTATAAATTAGAAGTAGATATAAAAATATAAATTTTATATAGAAAGGAGCGTTATAAAAATATAATCTTTATTGGGAGAAGAGCGATATAAAAATATAGTTTTTATATAGAGAATAGCGTGGTAAAAATAGAATCTTATCCATATAGTGTGATTATAAAAATGTAATTTTTATATGCATAACAACAATATAAAAATGTGATTTGTATATATGTAGTGAATACGGGCAACGAAATTGACAAAAGGCGAGAACGACGAAGATTTCTACATATGAAGAGTCGCGGTGTATTGGTTTAGCTAGTCGGTGAGAACTCCTCACTTTTAATCTATTTCTAGTTAATAATATATACTAGGATGCAGACGGTGTTTACTAGCACCCGACACCCGTCGTCCACCTACTATGGACGGCTTGTATGCTTGTTTGATGTGTTGTGAAATTTGTTTGTGATGGTGATGTGAAATAGAAAATAAAAATTCTTGTGTTGAAATAAATTAATATAGTTAAAAGTTTGATTTTTAACGTGAATGTGAATAAATAAATATTCATTTACAAACCAGACGATTTGTTTATGTACACCTATTTGAAGGATATAGATTGGGACAATAAATTTTACACGTCGCCCAACTGCACAAATAATATTCAGTGTTTGTTGATTTGAAACCCCACACGGGTGTTGCGATGATACTTGGCGTACACTAATCCCAATTATTTAGTTGTATGTCAATCGATTGGTCGACAGACTGTGTAAGCATTAATTATTTATATTTGATGTTTATGCAGTTGTGTGGTGCACTTTGGATGATGGTTGATTATTTATCGTTGCTATTATATACATGTGTTGTATGGAATCCATATAATTAACATTATATGGTGATTGATTGGGCCTCATTCCAATTGGGAAAATAAAGAATTTTATAAAATAAAGAGTCATGTGTTGAATAGAAGAATAGTCATGTGTTGACGATGCTCATGTGTTGAGAATATTCATGTGTTGAAAGAAATATAGATTCATGTGTTGAATAGAATAAATATTCATTTGTTGAATAGAATAACGAATTTATTGAAATATATAAAGCCGTGTTGATTAGAGTTGCGCTATTTAGACGTGAACGATATTTATATCGATTATATTCCTTTTATAATGAATATAGAAAAGGAAGTGATTTCAAAATATAACGTTTTGAAAATATTATCATTTGTATATCGATGATGTGGAATATTCAATTTTGATTCGAAATTGAATATGAAGTTGAAATCGTTTTGAAAACGAATTTAAAACGATTTATAAAATACGTTTTGAATTGAAATCGACGATATATATATTATATATAATGGCATGAATAGAACGCGCCGCGCCACGGCAGTTCGTGAATTTCGACCATTGACTTCGAATTGACGTTGCGGGAGATCCGACCGTCGGATTCTCCTGAAACCGGAACCATTGGGTTCGTATCGAAAAGAGCTTTCTAACGAATATAAGAAATTAAAAATCTAAAGGTTGGATTTGGAATTATGTCCAAATCAACTTTGGAAAAGGTCGCTGTAAGTGCAGTTCGATGGCCGTTGATGAAAATCGACTGTACGGGCCTTGATAAAATTATTAAAAATATCAATAATTAGTGTAAAATCATAAAAAATGATTTGAAAAGAACTGGTATGAAAAACTCCATATTTGAAAAGATAAAAATAGATTTTTATCGAAATGAGCTAGTCTTGAACTAGAATTAAAATCAATTTATTTTGGAAATAAATAAATTGAATTTGAAATGGTTTTAAAAATAACCAGAATTTCCAATAATTGAATTGGAATGGATTTGAATCGAAATTGTCTTTGGAATATTTCGATGTTGGATTTCGTTATTATACAGATATTGTTATGGGAATTTGAAAGATATATTTATATCGTTATTTCCAATGCGATATATGTTGGTCGTAGAATTTGATATTGAATATAAGCCGATATATTTTCTATTCAGAGCCTTGTATATAATATCAAATGTGATTTGGGTTTGTCGTGAATGGTGTCTTCATTGACACTGTTTTTAAACCCAGTTGAGAAAAAGATTAAATCTTTTTATTTAGATCTAATGAAGTGTACCAAATAAATAATATTAATTGGAATAAATTTAAATTGGATTTGGGTTTATCGTGAACCGTGTTTTAGATGACATTGGTTCCTTAACCCAATTAAAGTCAGGATATTGATTTTTGAGAAGATTAAAACTAAGTAGAGTTTTAATGAATCTTTAATTAGATTAAAATGTGAATTGATAATTTAAATTATCAAATTTGGAAAGTGATCGAAATGGGGTATTACCAGTTTTGCTCCAAAGTGATAGTTAAATCTTTAATTAGATTTGAACATGAAACGGTAATTAATTTTACCGATAACACCGTGGTGTTAGATATGGAGTATTAGCAGTTTTGCTCTAGGGGATGAATACGTTGGGATTGGGAAATAAAATAAATAATTACTTCGGTGTGGTTCGCTAATCCCGACTAGTTTGGGAAACCATAATATGGTTTGAAATGAGATCCAAAGGAAGATTAAAGAATAAATTTAGAAGAATTTATCTTTGATAAAATTAATGGGAACCTTTCCCTAAGAATGTGAAATTTTGAATAAAAGAATATTCTGAATTGTAATGAGGCGTATGTTGTGTTTGTGTCACCCGTGTTTATTATATACGCGGGTTATTCGAAAAAACCGGGTGTTACCCATTCTGAATAACCGATTCGACGATATGTCGAAGATGAAGATGGTGGTTGATGTGATGACCCCAAACCCCGTACTGACGGTGGCAAGGGTAATCTTTGGAATATAACACATAAACAGATAATAGCAGAACAGAAATAAACAAATACATCAGATAATGTACAAATAATACACTGGATAAACATAATCATCAGAGTTACACAGTATACAGGATCATACTTAGTACAAATACAGTTCAGCTATACATAAATGTCTACAGCGGAAAACAAACATAATATGTACAATAGGAGCTGAACAGCATAAAAAGAGATAAATGATAGAACCCATCTTCAGCTCCAGCTATCCAGAAAGAGCCAGATAAAACCTGAATACAAGGCTGCCCGTGTAGAAAAAGAGGCACCCGAGTTTGCAAGTGAAACAAACTACAAGTCAGTAATGGGACTGATATGAGAAATCTACTCAATACATTCAAAATATGGCTAATCACAAGACCACGCCACTTTCGTGGAACGAGTTTACTCCATTGGATTGCTAGTGCTTTAAAACAAATAATTCTTTTAAACATCGCAATGCTTTTTATAAAAATGAAGCCATTATAAGACTCAGTTCCCATCACACAATGCAATGCAAACTGGAGGATAGAGTTTTTACCTTATAATGGCCAAAATATGCTTGATACGAATAAAACAAAAGCATTTGATATTATTGCTAGTGTTTATATGTTTCAAAAACAATTTCAATCATAATTATCAATCATAGACGGCATGGGTACCACATATCATGTCGCCATATATATATATATATATATATATATCAATCAAAACCGCACGGTGTCGTATTTGGAAATTGGATTTCCATCATGAGCCAAGGCAAAAGATAGTCCTTACCAACTTCGAGGCTCTCTAGCCCGAGCCTCAGGATCAGAGCTCGAGTGACCCTAGGAGCGATAGAGCCGATCCACTGATGTGGATTAAATTTCCTGAACACTACGTTTCCCTGCCCTTTGGGGCGTAAATGAGCAAACGAATGACTCCATCGGTCCCGGATCGACCGATATAACCGAGGCGCCTCACAACAGCAACAACCACATAACTGAAAATAATATAAATGTCAGCCAGTTCAAGCACCGACACCACCTCTAACTAGAAAGAAACGCATGTCCTCCCTGAGGTCCTCTCCCGTTCTGGTTCATACCGGGGGTGAGAGGTTCGCGAATTCACATTATACACAAAGCTACGCCACACAGGCGGTGCTTTGATCATCAACCACAAGACTTTGCTTTTCAACAGAAGCCCTGATCACTGCATCTTAGCATGGCACACAGGCAATTCACACCATGCAACTGATGGCTATCAATCACACAGAATGAATTCCAATGTCAGACACACAGTCCATTTACAAGTCCGTTCTGGGTCTGAACGAAACTGGAGGCACTATATTCCTCGCATACCCATCGAACTCCACGTACGTCTGGACGATCACCACTCATTATCCATATTTCGGGATGCCTCCCAATCAGGACATCAGTTACCATCCAAACGAGGTGAAGATCTCCGGTCTTCAACCATCGTCTTCATCTTCGACTTCTTATCGTCGATTCAGTTGTTCAAAATGAGATAAACCTGGTCTTTCTAAGCAACTCACATATATAATAAAAAGTTCTACACAAATACATCATGCGTCTCATTTCAATTCATCAGTCAGTAACTAACCGTAGATCAGTAAGAGAACGATTTCCCAAATAATAACCACGAAGGACGAAGCCAACATCAGATCAAAACCTAGGAAACCATTCAACTCAGCTAACCTTCAGTTAATTTCTAAATTTCACATTCCATATCATTTATAGTATTTTATAACGATTTATCGCTATTTTTATTTATTTATTTATAGCCAATTCATTCAAACGACGCTTCGGGCCATAACGCGGCCGTGGCGCTGTTTTCTTCAGATTTGATTTACACATATCTGAAAATCTAACCGTTGGATCTTTACAAATTTTACATCATTATAAAGATCTTTTCAAAACGAATCCAACGGTTCCAGTTTTGGGAAAATCCGACGGTCGAATCTCCCGGTACACTCATTTGATGTTTCAATTTCAAAATTCGAACTGCAGCGTCGTTATTCGATTTAGTTTAATTATATTTATATATATATAAATATAATCGATTCTGGCGCTGTTTTTCTTTAGATTTGAATTAAACATTCCAGACAATCCAACCGTTGGATCTTTACAAAGTTGGTATCGTTGGAAATATATTTCCAAAGCGAACCCAACGGTTTCGGTTCCGGGAAAATCCAATGGTCGGATCTCCCGCACTAATCGTTTGAAATCACGGTTTCAAAACACGAACTACAGCTTCGTTTTTCGATATATTTCAATTCTATATATATATATATAATCGATTCTTCGATTTCAAAACTATATTCTTTTCATACATTTGATAAAAATGATATTTTTATCCAACAAACATTTATTTCGACACTTCACTATTTTTAACAATTCATGTATATAGTAAAAATGTGATTTTTATTGTAAAACAATTCATTTCAAAACACGACTATTTTATATAGTTCATATAGATGATAAAAATGTGATTTTTATTATAAAACAATTTATTTCAAAACACGACTATTTTATATAGTTCATATAGATGATAAAAATGTGATTTTTATTATAAAACAATTTATTTCAAAACACGAATACCATTCAACACATGAATTTCTATTCAACGAATGAATTTCTATTCAACACATGAAGGTTTTCTATAGTTCGTATATATAAAATTAAAATGTGATTTTTATTGTTAAAACAATTTATTTAAAACACGAATACCATTCAACACATGAATTCCTATTCAACGAATGAATTTCTATTCAACACATGAAGGCGGTTTCAATATTTGAAATAATTTCAACTAATGAAAATAATTATAACACATGAATAATTCAGAAAATTTCGGCAGCATAACGACAGGGTAGTTAAAACCGGGGCCGTCCCTAGTACGGCTCCTCGCTCTACCTTAAAGCCTTGTAGCTTTTGACAATGGGGATTTCATGCATCTAGTTCGCACGCAGGCGGCATGTGTATTTTTTTTTTTCATTTCCACAAACTAATCCTATGTGGTTTCAACCAAATAATTCTCAACCACAAACGGGTATTTTTCAACCACAATCAATCAATTTCAACCACAAACAATTCTAATAAACCATTATCTATCAATCAATTTTCACACCAATCACAACCAATAAATATCGTCCATGGTTTGTGGACGAGGGGCGTATATATATATATATATATATATATATATATATATATATATATATATATATAAGCATTTCACTTCTATTTCAACACATATATAGTTTTTACAATGCATATATAACTTATACATCGAACGTACAGCTTATACAACGCTTATACATGAGTTGTACAACGCTTATATAAATCATACATCGACTATATAATTTATACATCTTCGTTTTCCATTCGTTTATAGTTTAGAAATCTCACATTGGGTTCCACTCCACCGAAAATAGCAGAAGGCTCAGAAAAATATACGGTCTCTTTTAAATGTAGAAGACGTCCACACGAGTCCACTGTCTATTGTTTCACTGAATTTCGTCAAGAAACGAAAAAGATATGATTTTTACAGTGAAATCAAAAACCGTAGCGCTTAGAAGTGCAATAGAATATAAAATAAAATAAACTGCCATACCTTTATATTTTGACTCAAAACTAGGTGATCGTCGCTTCCCTACGAAATAGAAAAGCGCGATTTATGAAATAATTACTGCAAGCGCACAGGTGTGTAGCATACAGGTCGAACACAAGGAGGATAAATTAAATCAGATTATTTATATAATTTCTTGGGCGAGTTAGACAAAATATGGAGGTTGATTTTGAAAACAATAAAAATTGAAACTGCGATCCGATTCAGAACAAATCTAATTGAACCGATGATCAAATCACAATTATCAATTGGAAATTAAAATGCAAAACAGAAATAAATGCAGAAATTAAAATTGCAGGAAAAGAAGAACAACAAAAAGTAAATTAGGATTGTCGTTGAAACTAATCAAACGACTAATCACTAATAAAAAAATGTAAAATACAATTGGTGTTCTTTCAAAACTAATTGTGAAGACAACACCGATGGCTAAGAAAAAGAAAAATGCAGAAAAATAAAAGAAAAAGGAGTTTTATTAATGGAGAAGAGAATATAGAATAGGATGGTGGCTACAATGGTACTACAAGGGTATTTATAGGAAATAACCAAACCCTAACCCTAACCCGAATAAAATGATAAATGGGCCTTAGGGAATTCACAAAAGAGTTTACAATGAGAATTACAAATGGCCTTATTGAAATCTAGTAAATTTGGGCGTTTTGTCATTTGGAACAAGTTCTAGGCCTTTTCTTCTTTTCTCTTGCAAACCTCCTTTAATTTGAGATGTGCACGGCCTTTTTATCAATCATTTCCCTGTCCAACAACAACTAGATGTGAGATCTTCATCTATAATTCTTCAAAATGTAAATATATAGCAATCTGATCTCCATTTCCCTACTTTTTTGGTTGCATGCGGGCTGGGTTGGAATATCTGTAAAAGTGACAAAACAATACCCAAGTAATATTTATTTATATACAAAAGATACGATATAAGAGCATAAAATAAACACATTTCTATGTCAATCAAATACCCCCACACTTATCTTTTACTCATCCTCGAGTAAAACAAGAAATGAAAAACTAAACTAGATAGGTCACACTTTCGTAGGAAACACGATTGCATTGAGCGTATGCAACAAGCCGTTAAACCTCTAGGTTTCCCTAGTAGGACGAGTGGTGTCTCGTGAGGGCTTTCAGCGGATACTACCCACAAAATCCAAATGCAATATGTGTGGATCTAATGTAACTACATGAATGCAAAGGACTTATGCAATCGAAAACAAAAATTGAAAACACGACTTGTTTTAGGAAAGTGGTACAACAAATTAAGTTAACAATTTCTAATCAGTTGATTTTATTTTAGATACCTCAACTTATCACAAATTTTCAATATAAATCAAGTTTTCAAATGTTAAATTCCAGTTTGGCCAGTTGGTTTGGCCGATAACATAGTGCAGCCATGAAATAGATTCTTAGTTTGCTTGGCACAGTTTGCAAAGTGGTATTATTATTTTCTCATGTATGGCTAGTCAAATCAATAAGGTCAAGAAGTGTTTGGGCACCATCGCTTATTATTTATTCTATAAAATTTTAAAATTTATGATTAAGTACATACACCTAACTTAGAAGACCAAGGTTTACCACGCATGTACTGCCTCGCGGACTAACGGAGAGTGGGTAAAGAGCTTGGCGGATTGTGCAGGCCAACTTTGACTTTGTCAACAATGTGTCGGTAATCCTTAGGTGTCCAATCTCATAAAATGAGACCAAGATATTCCAACGCTGACTTTGTCAACAACATGTCGGATAGAGCTTGGCGGGTTTGCACACCAACGCTAGATATACAAGCAATGTTGGATGCTCTTGGATTACTATTATTATTATTGAATTTATAAGCACAAAAGAGAGTTACACGAATTCAACTTAACACAACTTAGTTTTAAAGATTCGAAAAGCCAATATAAGTATTTTAACTCCTCCACTTATTTAAACAAAGTCTACAATATAGAATAGATTTCATGGCCATCACCTAAGAATCTCCCTATGTACCGGTTACACTATTATCCCTCAAAATTAAACTTTTCATTATATTTCTTATTTGATCTCAGTTGAGAGAAAAAAATACTATCAACTGACTATAAATTGTAAACTTATCTTGTTGTATCAATCTAAAATGAGTCGTATTTTCAAAAAAAAAAATGGCATGTTACTACAATCTAAATGCATAATGGTCCTACATGAAAAGAAAGAAAGAAAAATTAAAGAAAAAATGGCATGTTACTACAATCTAAATGCATAATGGTCCTACATGAAAAGAAAGAAAGAAAAATTAAAGAAAAATCAAAAGAATGCAATGCAGACTCCCCCCCCCCACACTAGAACTAAACAGTGTCCACACTGTAAACACGTTTCCTGAATGTGAAAGATCGAACCCACAAGTGTATTAGATGCAAAATGATTTGTAGAATAAAATGCAATCTAACTATATGTAAGAATGGATCATATGTACAATGATAAATGTGTTTGCGATGCATGCGATGCAAAGAATGCCACCATCTTTGTCCCCCACACTTGGTTCTAGCTCGATGAGTCCCGTTCCCACTATGCCTAGGCATGTTTTCAACAAGCAAAAGTTTTTGAAAACCATCTCATCTTTATACCTCGATTTATAGTCCAGTAAATGAATGTTCAGGGTCGTCCTAACATGTAGTTTTTTAACCAAGCCAGCATTCCAAAGATAATTCATGTGTTCAACAAATTTATCAGTGTAATTTTTCAAAAATTTGTGATCTTATATAAATTCAGGGAAATTTGAAATCTGAGTGTTGTTCAAGACTATGTGATCACAATTCTCAGTTGACAACATTTTTCCGACACTGACCATTTCATGTTCGTTTGAAATTTTCTCAAAGTTAAAATTTTCGAGCTCGTGACTAGAATCTACTTCTTCCTCATTTGGCAACTCCTCCTCATACAATCCAAAAAATTCATGTTCATTAAAATCCTTCTCGAATTTTGAGTTTTTGAAAATTTCAACATCTTTATTTTCCTCAATTTCAAAAATTTCAAGTTTCTCGCAGCTAGAAAGAGAAAGATCAAAATCAAAGCTTAAATCTTTTTCTTGAAAAGAATCGAAGTCCAAATCATTTATTGAATTGTGAACAACTTCATTTAGATCGTTATTCTCAATTTCGAAAGTTGTTATCTGAAAATTTTCACTATCAGTAAAAATTGGATTATTTTCTGATTCAATGCCAATTAGATTTTTTTGCTCGCGTTGTTCTACAAAAGATTTCATTAAACAAAGAAGTTCATCAAGCTGTCTATCTTTCTTTTCTACCCTCTCTCTAAGAATTTTAAGATGATATTCTTCAGAATCGTTGATTTGAGAGCTCTCGTTTTGGATTTGTTGACTCTCAAAATTATAGTTCATATTAATTTCATGATCAATATTATTTCGAATGAGATGGTTGTTCGAATTTTCAGAAAATTGACACTGATATTGGAAATCATTTTGATTATAAAAATTATGTTCGTAACCAAAATTGTTGAAATTCGAGGGAAAATCACAATTCTGGCTATTTTCAAGATGTTGATATGGGCTATAATTTTGAAAAATTTGGTTTACAACCCCGTATTGATGTTGATCAAAGCTATATTGGGATTCAAAGCTATTTTGGTGAGGATGTGGCTCATAATCGAAACTATTGAAGTTTGAATTGAAATCGCAATTTCGATCATATCCATGGTTTTGAAAATGTTGGTCATTTGGAAAATTTTGAAAATTGTTGTCATTGGGCTCACGAAATTTTGGAAAATTTTGCCTCATTAGTTGTAATTTATAGTCATACTCTTCCAGAGAACGTCTACTCCGATTATTATCCCACAATTCCCTCAAAGAATTTTTTTGAATCAGACATTTGAATGAAGTCAACAGAAGACAGAAATTATTCTTAGTTCAAAACAATATAAAAGAATGAGTTGTGCTCTATTAATTAACAGACTCAATTGGAAGGGGGAAGAGGGTCTTATGGTCTTTCACGTATAGTATAAATACTAAGGGATACGACCAATGTTTTACGGGTAGTATGCAAACTCTTTTGCTAGAAGTTTAAAAAAAATTGAACTAATATATATCCGCGATCCAATTATACGAGACAGTCAACTTCACAAAGCATCACTTTTCAATTATATTATTTTGCAATGTCAATTTTTATTGTTGAAAACAATGAGAATGCAGATTTCAATTATAAAGATATCAGCCAACCACAACAATCAGACAATAACAACTGCAGGAATTTAAAATATTGTACAAGCAAGCCGCTGCCGTGCAGAAGATTTTTACACACAATTTCTATATTTTTTTCTTTGCAGCAAAGCACCTGTAGAGTTTAGAAAATATTACAGCGGTGTATGGCAATCTATCCAGAAAAAATGAGCAGTATTAATGATTAAAAGCCATTATTTGCAAATCCGTTGACCTTTGAACCCTTGTTCATTGCTTGAATCTGTTCCTTTGATTTGTTTGTTTGAATTCCTTCTTTCACTTGAGCCTTTGATTTTTTTTTTGAAAAGAAAATAAAATAAAATAGACAGAAATAAAAACAATCGAAAAGAAGAGGAAAAAAACTAACAAATAACTCGACTAAAAAGATAAATAAACAAGGAGAACAACCCAACTTAGAAAAATAAATGAAAAACAAAACTCAAAGAACGATGAAAACACAAAACAAATGAGACTCAAGAAAATCAAAGACTAGACAAAACTAAAATAAACTAAAATAAAAATTAGACTAAACTAACTCAAAATAAGAAAAACTAACATAGCAAAAGTAAAGTAAAATATACTCAGGCACTCAACCGGCCGCTAAACAAGGATACACAAACTTCCAAAACAACCCGACCTTAACTACCCAATATTCAGCACTTCAATTATAAAACTGACGCGACGCCTCTCTTTTCAGAAAAAATAAATCACGCTCATCATCTAAAAAAAAAACAGGCCCCCATCTATTTCTGGAAATCAAAACAGAAATTCTTTACCCCTCTTTATTTTCTTCCTCATGAACTAAAAAAGCCCCTCTTTTTTTCTTTTCTTTTTTCTTTTCTTTTTTATACAACTAATCGTGCTCCCTTTAGTTCCTATTCCAAAATCGAAAGTTCTAGAAGAAGAAAATCTCACGTCTCGGAAAAAAATTTGAACTCTGCTAAAAAATCGAATCGAGCCCCAATATTTATTTTTTCTTCGAATTTGGTCAAGGTTGATTCAGGTGCAGATTTGTTGATTCCGTCCAAATAAGTGGTTGGTCCAAGTTGGTTTGAGTATGGGTTCCAGGTTATCGCGATGAAAGGACTGCGGTTGTGGTGAAGGTTCCGTCGCGGTATATGGTGTATATGGGTCTGTGCTCGAGTTCAAATAAGGTGCGATCTCGACTGCGGTGATGTTGTTTTCGGGTTTGAACTGGGTACCGTTGACTTGATGTTTACGGTTGATTTTGAATCGGATTTGGGGATTATGGAGTGAAGTTTCGGTGTGCTATAGATGATGGGCGTTCGGGACTGTTGTCTTGACGATGTGATGGAACTGGGTTGCGTGGGTGAAGGTGGTGAGTAGGAGCGTGATTGGATTTAGGTGACTGCGTGAATGGTTTGTGGGTATTTCAATAAAATGGTGGCGGTTTTGGCTTATGATGTGAACTTGTAGATGGTTGGTGAGAAGGGGATTGTTGATAAGAAAATGAAGTGAGGGCAATTCGGTGAATTACTTTGACTGAGGAATTTTGTGATTGGAAGTGAATACTTGTGAATGTTGAAGTGGTCTTCGGAGGGGTTTCTAGATCGAACTTTTGGGGGAGTATGTGCGTTTCTGATAAGGGGCTGATGGATGCAATTGGGATGACGTTTAGGACAAAGAACTGATTGACGAAGCGTGTTTTTGAAGGATGATGGCGGTTGTAAACGGTGGGATTGGTAGATTCTGGAATGAATTTTGTGATGGAATACAAGGCTGGATAATGGCTTTGTGAAGGTGTTTGCTGAGACGGTCTGATGTAGATGAGGGAGGTGTTGAAGATGGGATTTAATATGATGGTTGCGGCATAGAGAGGAAGTGTAATAACCCGGAAAATACGAGCCAATTTAAAATTTTTAAATTGGTGATTTCAAAGGAATTTGAACAATTGAACTAGAATATTTCAATAAAATAGTGAATTAGAAATAGTGAGTCAGTTTGAAAATTTGAATTCAAACTTTGACTGACTGTGCAGGGTGGAAAATATAACGGATTTTAGCGAAACTAAAAATATCTAAATCTGTTTATCAATACCTTTCTAACGAATCTGAAAAATCGAAGTTTCATAACGGGAATCAAAAGTTATGGCCGAATGAATTTTCAGAATGGTCGCTATATAGAATATATAGCCCTGGAAAATTGATATTTTGCATACGACCTCGAAATTCGATGAAACCACTTTTGTTGGGTCCGGGATGTCAAACTATTGCTAAGTTTCAAATTTCATAATTTTTGAAGCTAGTATGTGAGCGTGTCAAAAGAAAATGTGTTTGGTCAATTTCTGTTAAATTGGATCGACCAGAAAATGGCCATTTTTCAAACGATCTCAGAATTCGACGAAACTAGTTTTGTTGGGACCGTAGCATCAAAACATAGCTAGATTTATTTTTCTGGAATTTTTCGAATCAGTTTGTGGCCCTGGCAAATTGAAATGTGCGTTCAAAGTTAAAAATTAAATGTTTTATACTTTAATTTGAAAAATAACTGACTGCAACAGTCGAATTGGCCAACGAAACATATCCCATTGTGTCCGGGATGGGGGTATTTAGCTAGGGACGACAGTCGTTAGACTTGAAAAGGAGTTCGTTTGTAAAAACACTATTTAAAATTTACTATAAATCCTCGGCCAATAGGATTTTTTCTTTCATAAAAAAAAACTCCAGAAAACCTAGCCGCCTCCCTCGCTCTCGACGGTCCATCGCGCTCTAACCTTCCAGCCAATTTTCCGTCCAACTCCGCTACTTCCAGCCAACGCCACCACCACCCCTCGACTCGTCTCCGCCTCCTCTTCAAATCCGACCCCAGCACCCCCTCCATCGACGCCTCCTCCGCCAGAATCGAGCCCAGGAAGTCCGACGCTTCCCATCGCCGCCGCCGCTCCGATCTGCCACCGAGCGCCACCAAACCACCACCGACAGGACCCCCTCTCGAAGCTCTTCCACGTCCAACTCCCTGATCGTCGTCTAGGTCAACGGATTTCGCAAAAACCTCAAACCTAGTTTCGAACCAAATAGAAAGGTGAGTCCTTTTTGATGTCTGCACTTTGAAAAATCATATCTTTTTGGTGTGTTGACGAAATTCGATGAAACAGGAAACATCGGGACCGCAAGGAGGCTCTCTACCACATAGAAGAAGCCGCAGATTTTTCTGAGTCATCTACGATTTTTAACACTCCGAAAACCAATGTGAGAAATCTAAATTAAATGAATTTGAATGGAAAATGTCGTGTATAAATTATTTTAGCAAAATATAAATTACACATGTGTTGTATACCTCATGTACATGCGTGGTGTAAGCTATATAAGCGAAGTATGAATTATACATGCATGGAATAATTGATATATGTGTTGAAATGCAAGTGAAATACAGCAATAAATATATATATATATATATATATATATATATATATATGTATATACTCCCCTCGTCCACAAACCATGGACGATATTTATTGTTGTGAATTGGTGTGAAATATTGGATGGAAAATACGAATGGTTGAATAATTGTTTGTGGTTGATATTGTTTGGTTGTGGTTGAAAAATACCCATTGGTGATTGAAATGAATTGGAAATATTTGTGGAAATAAAAATAAAACATGCCGCCTGCGTGCGAATTAGATGCATGAATCCCCATTGTCAAAAACCGCGAGGTTTTAAGGTAGAGCGAGGAGCCGTACTAGGGACGGTGCCAGTTTTAACTACCCTGCCGTTATGCTGCCGAAGTTTCGAATAATCTTTATGTGTTAGAATAATTTTCATATATTGAAATTATCTTCATGCGTTGAAATTAAAGTCATGTGTTGAAACTATATCCATGTGTGGAAAGGTTCATGTGTTGAAAAGTGATATGTGAAAATTAAATTCATTTGTGAATGAATGTAGTGTTTAAACAATAAAAATCACCTTTTTATAATATATATGAAGTATGAAAAATATTCGCCTTATATAAATAGTTTCAACAATAAAAATTCCATCTTTCTAATATGAACAACATAAATAAAATATCCATGTGTGGAAATGCTCATGTGTTGAGAAGTGTGTGTAGTGGAAAAGTTCATATGTTGAATAAAAAGATCAAACAATAAAAATTACATTTTTATTGAAACTGTGAAGTGTTGAAAACATCCATTTGTCGAATAATATTTTAAATGATAAAAATATCATTTTTATCGTATATGTGATATGCTAAAGATATGCGGACGTTGAAATAAATATTTGTGAAGAAATATTACTTTTAACATCCATAGGAACTAAATAAAAAAGTCATGTGTTGAAATCTATTTTATTTTGCCAAAATTATCATCTTTGAAATGTGAAGTGTTAAAAATAGCCACTTGTTCAAATAAATGTGCATGAGTTGAAATATACATTAATTAGCTAATGATATGATTTTAGCCTATGCATGCAACATTAGAAAGAATGGTGTTCTTAAACCAAAGTAAATCAAATATGAAGTTGAATGGAAAATGATAAGTAGCAAAAGTTGTATATATGTATATGCATATTTATTGAACAGGTTATAGCAAAGGGGCTAGAGAAGAGGAATAAAATTTTGTGCCCGATAAATAGGTACACATTTACTGTTTTGTTTGGGTGATGATTTTATGAGCCTGTTGGCTAGCCACTTGGCTTTTTCTTTTTCTTTTTGACATGAGACGCCCGTGTGGCTATTTGGGAATTTTCCCAGCCCCTCCCGTACAAAGGAGGTTATGGCGAAATTTTCCAAAATTTAAAGGCATTAGTGAAATAATTGAAGTGAAAACGATATAGGAATTTTTGGAATGAACTATATTTATATAAATATATAAATATAAATAAAATTAAAACGAAACGTGGCCGTGCAGTTCGTGTTTTGAAACTGTGATTTCAAACGACTAGTGCGGGAAATCCGACCATTGGATTTTCCCGAAACCGCAACCGTTGGGTTCGCCTTGGAAATATCTTTCCAACGGCACCAAATTTGTGAAGATTCGACGGTTGGATTGTGTGGAATGTTTAATTCAAATCTGAAGAAAAACAGCGACAGAAACGATTATATATATATATATAATTAAATTAAATCGAATAACGACGCGGCAGTTCGAAAATTGAAATCGTAACTTCAAATGACTAGTGTGGAAAATCTGACCGTCGGATTTCCCAAAACTGAAACCGTTGGATTCGTTTTGAAATGACCTTTCTAATGATATAAAATTTGTGAAGATCCAACGGTTAGATTTTCAGATATGTGTAAAACAAATTTAGTGAAAAGCAGCGCCAGTGCTTCGACACGACCTGTAATGTCATTTAATTAAATATGGCCGTTTTAAAATAAATAAAATTGGCGTTATATCGTTATAAAATACTATAGACGATATAGAGTGGAAATAAACCAATTTCATTGTGTTTGCTTGATATGTGATGGTTGAATGTATTTGACATGAGAACTATAACTAAAGAACTGAAATGTGGATGTTGAATAGTCCAACCATAATTGATTTGAAAATCTAAATATACGTGGGTTATTTGAAAAGGCCGAGTTCATCTCATTTCAAATAATCGATCGACGTCGAGAAGTCGAAGAGTCGAAGATGGTTGAAGACCGACGATCTTCACATTGGATGGATGGGCGCTACTGATGCTCGTGATTGGAGTAGCTACCATGAAGGAACTGAAGTAGTAGCCGTCCAAACATACTGTTGATTGTACGGATATGCGAGGAATTGGTGCCTCCGGTTTCGTTCAGACCCAGAACGGACTTGTAAATGGACTTTGTGTCTGACATTGGATTTTGTTCTGTGCTGATTGATCTCTGTTAAATATATATCTGTTTGGCGGCGGAGAATTTATTCTCTTGCTTAACGCCCTTCTCTGAGACGTACGAGCTCAGAGGTTATATATTGATAGAAATCAGTCGCATGGAGTGGATTGCCTATGTGGCACGCCTAAGTGGCATATCATCAAGGCTTCTGTTGCAAAGCAAAGTCTTGTGGTTGATGATCAAAGCATGTCCTGTGTGACATAGCTTTGTGTATAACGTGAATTCGCGAGCCTCACACCCCGGTATGAGTCAAAAAAGGGAGAAGGACCCAAGGAGTGCATGACGTTTCTTTCTAGCTATGGTGGTGTCAGTGACCTCCCAGCCCTGACATTTATATCTACTTTTCACCTGTGTGGTTGTTGGAATACGAGGTGCCTCGATTATAGGTCTGTAAGGACCGGGAAACGTGTGTTCAGGAATAACTAATCCTCAAAAGTAAGAGAGGACCGGCCTTGGAAGATCCAGGGATTTCTGTGTGCGGTCCCGAGGCATTTGCTAGAGTGTCTCGAATCGGAGAGGAGCTTGCCCCTTGCCTCGACTTATGAAGGAATCCAATTTCCAATACGAAATATGCGGACGTGATTGTATTACTAGTATGGCGACATAGTAGATGGTAGCTATGCCACCTAGGATTGATATTTATGATTGAATTTGCTTTTGAAACATATATACACTAGTAATAATATCAAACACTTGTGTTTAATTCGTATGAAGCATTTTTGGCCATTATAAGGTAAGAACTCTATCCTCCAGCTTGCGTTGCATTGTGTGATGGGACCTGAGTCTTATAATGGCTTCATTTTATAAAAAGCATTGCGATGATTTAATCATTTACTTTATTTCATGCACTAGCACTCATTGGAGTAAACCCGTTCCGCGAAAGTGGCATGGTCCTTTGATTTGCCTTATTATTGTTGTTAATAAGTTATGTAGATTTCTCATACCAGTCCCATGACTGACTCGTAGTTTGTTTCACCTTGCAAACTCGGGTGCCCTCATTTTTACACGGGCAACCTAGTTACAGGTTTCTGATGCACCTTTTGGCTCATGGCGAGGCTTGACTACACCGTGCTGACTTGGAGTTTCTCTGCCATTACTGGATCTATATTATGATTCCGCCATCGGCGATGTAGACTGATATTTATTTTGTGTACTCTTTATGTATGATCCCTCCTCAGGCGATGGTGACTGATTATGTATCATTATGCACTAAGTTGTATCCTGTACTGTGCTTCTCTGATGTGATGATATCTATATGATTTCGCTGTCATATGTGTGTAAATTATTCTATTTTCTGTTGATGTTATTTTCTTTGATCCGCTAATGATGATTAATGTGTTATATTCCAATGATTATCCTTAACATCGTGTCACGGGGTTTTGGGATCGTCACAGCTGGTATCAGAGCTTTGGTTAACCTTAGTTCTGGAGTCTAACACATTAAACACTTCGTCAAAATTGAATCAGTAGTATTCTAAGGCGAGTTGCTCATTAGAGATAGGACTAGTAAAGTCCTAGAATGAGCCAAGCAGAATAGCAAAAACAATTTGATTAGTCCATCGTTATCTTTCCGTAAATTTTCTGCTTAACTATGCAATAAACTATCATTTCTGTTAGCTGACTCTTTTCTTTCTTATACAGAATTTGACAAATGGTTACCAGAGCAGCCGCCGCTACAGGAGGTCGTGCCGGCCGAGGCAGAGGACGGGGAGAAGCCCCAGTTCAAGAAGGACCTTTGATACAACCTCCGGCCGCTCAATACTTCGAGCTAGACCGTGTAGCTAAGAGATACAAAAACATAAGAGGCAAGACCTTCTCGGGAACTGGCACAGTAATAGAGGCCCTTGCATGGCTCAAAACATGCGAGAAAATTCTTGAAGGCCTAAGGCTTGGAGACGAAGATAAAGCTATTATGGGTGCCTGGCTTATGCAGGAACAAGCTGAACTATGGTGGGAATCTCTCACCGCCGGGAATAGAGAAGCTGGAAGAACATGGGATGGATTCAAAGAACTCTTCAAGGAGAAATATGTCTCGGAACAAGCATTGGAACGAATGCACGATGACTTCGCCAACCTCCAGCAGGGGGATCTTTCCGTGCAGGATTATCTGAATAAATTTACACTGTTGTCTCCCTATGCTCAGGAGCTTGTCGCCACTGAAAAGTCCAAAAATAAGACGTTTATCCTTGGGCTATGGTGACAGTATCATGATAGAGCCATGGCCCATGTCAAGCTAGAATTTAACGAACTGGTGGAAATGACATGCAACTACGAAGACCTTGACCATAGGCATCTGGAGCAGGATCGCGCTAGAAGACAAGCCGGCAACAAACGCAAGCCTGCTGCGAATCAAGCTGAGTCAAGCCAAGCAGCATTTTCAAAACCTCAGTCTGGCAAGCTGACGAGAGGAATTTGCTTTAACTGTGGCAAAGCGGGGCACTACTCTAATGTGTGCACAGCCCCGAAGAGGCAAAAGAAAAATTCACAAGGTTCAAGCCAGGGTTCTCAGAACCCTCGCTCCTGCTTTAATTGCCGCAAGACCGATCATCTGGTCAAAGACTGTCCTTTGCTGAAGAAGGCCACAGTAGCTCACGTGTATAACGGGTCGAGCCCGCCAGTTGCTTCCGATGGAGCAGGTAAACCCGATGTTTTGGGAGGTACCCTTACAATTAAAAATATTCCTGTTTCTGTATTGTTTGACACAGGTGCGTCGCGTAGTTTTATTGCTAGTAACACAGTGCACAAATTAAAGTTAAAACAGAGAAAGCTTAAAGATTCAGTTGAAGTACATAATCCGATAGGAGGATCTCTTATTCTCAGTTCAAGTTGTAAAGTGCCAATCTCTTATTCTTTCTACAAGTTTCCTTTCAATCTAGTCGTTATGGATTTTCCCGAATTCGATATCATTCTAGGGCTGGATTGGTTAACGAAGTATGAAGTCGAAGTGAATTGTGCGGAAAGGATCGTTAAAATCCGAACGAAGCTTGGACACATATTTATACCCTGTCATGGTTCGAATCCGAATAGAGAAGAATTTTGGTCGGCATTAGAAGTTATCCCCACTTCCATAGAAATGATTCCAATTGTTAGAAACTATGCGGATGTGTTTGAAGAAGTTGAAAACTAACCTCCGCAAAGGGAAATAGAATTCCGGACCGATCTAATTCCCAATGCCAGACCAGTGGTACATCCAATTCGCAGAATGACTCCGAAGGAAAAAGAAGAGTTAGGCGATCAAACTCGTCAACTATTGTGGAAGGGTCTAATCAGACCTAGTTTTTCTAATTGGGGTGCAGGTGTTGTGTTTGTCCCAAAGTCAGACGGTACTCTTCGATTATGCGTTGATTACCGAGACCTCAACAAACAGACGCTCAAGAACAAGTATCCATTACACCGCATCGATGATTTGCTAGACCAATTGAATGGGGCGAAAGTATTTTCCCGAATGGACCTAGCTACAGAGTTTCATCAATTGAGAATAGCAGAAGAGTGTGTTCCTTTGACAGCTTTCAGAGGTCCAGACATATTTTATGAATGGTTAGTAATGTCGTTTGGCCTGTGTAACGCTCCACCATACTTTGTCGATCTAATGAATAGAGTGTTCAGGGGAGTTCTGAATAAATTTGTCCTCGTATTCATCGATGATATTTTAATCTACTCCAAATCAAAACCCGAGCATGAAAAACACTTAGAACAAGTATTGGAGATTCTAAGGAAGAACGTCTTCAAAGCCAAATTCTCTAAATGCGTCTTCTGGCAAGAAGAAGTGAAGTTTCTTGGCCATGTCGTGTCAGAGAAAGGGATTTCTGTAGACCCAAGCAAAATAACAACGATTCAAGACTGGAAACAACCCACTACTCCCACAGAAGTTAGAAGTTTTATGGGGTTGGCTAGTTATTATCGAAAGTTCATTAACGATTTTTCGAAGATATCCGGTCCGTTAACGAAGCTCACGAAGAAACATGAGAAGTTTAAGTGGACTTCTGACTGTGAAGAAGATTTCCAGGAATTGAAATCGAAACTGACCACTGCTCCAGTGTTAACTATTATTGATGGCAATCAGGATTTAACGGTTTGGACAGATGCTTCTATTAGAGGCCTTGGTGCAGTGTTAATGCAAAGAGGCCAAGTAGTCGCTTATGCAAGCCGCCAACTGAAACCGCATGAGAAGAATTATGTGACTCATGATCTT
Source organism: Allium sativum (assembly GCA_030737875.1). Classification (NCBI taxonomy): domain Eukaryota; kingdom Viridiplantae; phylum Streptophyta; class Magnoliopsida; order Asparagales; family Amaryllidaceae; genus Allium; species Allium sativum. The sequence continues at coordinate 902,480,924 of CM060924.1, forward strand.
GAGTTGCTAGTTATCGTTTTTGCGTTGAAAATCTGGAGGCATTATTTATTGGGCGAGAAATTTATATTGTATACAGATCATCAATCATTGAAGTATTTATATACCCAGAAAGATCTGAATTTGAGACAGCAGCGTTGGCTAGAATTTCTTGCAGCGTATGATCTTGATATCCTGTATACGCTGGGAAAGGCTAACATTGTAGCAGATGCGCTTAGTAGGAAAACCACAATCGTTGCCAATCTTATAATTACGCCTGGATTGATTGATAGGATTTCAGCCCTTCAAAAAGACGATGAATTCATTCAGAGAATCAATCAGAGGGTCAAGGAAGGTGAAACCACGAGTTTTCGTATTGACAATAAGGGGGTTCTCAGGTTAAATAATATGATTTGCATCCCAAATATTCCAGGCCTTCGAAGAGAAGTGCTAGACGAATGCCATAAATCCAAATTTTGCATCCATCCCGGTGTGAGTAAAATGTACCACGATATCAAATGCACTTTCTGGTGGAGGGCAATGAAAAGGGATATTTCTTTGTATGTGAGCAGATGCCCTACTTATCAATTGGTCATGAGTGACCAAAAGAAGCTAGCTGGATTGTTGCAACCGTTGGAAGTCCCAGGTTGGAAATGGGAACATATTTCCATGGATTTCATAGATGGTTTTCCGTGAACTAGGAAAGGTAATGACAACATTTGGGTAATCGTAGATCGCTTCACGAAGACTGCCCATTTTATACCTGTCAGATCCGATAGAACCGCTAAAAGTCTAGCACAGATATATTTCAAAGAAATCGTTAAGCTGCATGGAATTCCCATCAGCATAGTCAGTGATAGAGACCCGATATTCGCTAGCAAATTCTAGGAGGCTTTCCAGACAGAATTGGGAACGAAACTGAATATGAGCACCGCTTATCACCCTCAAACAGATGGCCAAACTGAGCGGGTGAATAGAATTCTAGAAGATTTATTGCGGGCTTGTATAATTGATTTTGGTGGGTCATGGGAAGATCACTTGCATTTGGCAGAATTCTCATATAACAATAGCTATCAAGCAAGTTTGGGAATGTCGCCATTTGAAGCATTATATGGCAGACCCTGCAGATCTCCAGCATGTTGGGTAGAACCTGGCAACAGACTTGTGTTAGGACCCGATATGATTAGAGAAGCATCGGATAAAGTCGACTTCATCAAAAAGTGTTTAAGAACCACGCAAAGCCGACAGAAAAGTTATGCAGATTCTAGAAGAAGAGATTTGACATTTGCTGTTGGTGATCATGTTTATTTGAAAGTTTCTCCGATGAGAGGAGTAATCAGATTTAGCAAAACTGGGAAGTTGGCACCGAGATTTATTGGTCCCTTTCCTATATTCGAACGAATTGGAACTCTTGCTTATAGGGTTCAATTACCAGATTGGTTGCCTAGAGTGCATGATGTGTTTCACATATCTCAACTTAGAAGACATGTGCATGATCCGGATCTTGTTGTAGAAGAAGCAGCGCAACAGGATATAGACATAACTCCTGAATTAGCACTCAGAAGAGAGCCATTAAAGATTGTTGGCAAAGAAACTAGAAAACTAAGAAGCAAAAAGGTTCATTTAGTTAAAGTGCAGTGGAGTAGTGATCCTAGAGACTGTACTTTGGAGACTGAGGAAAGCATTAAGCAAGCTTACCCCAAATGCAGAGTGGATATCTCTGATTAACTCCGGTGCAAGGTACCTTTACAATACTTTGCATTTACATTTTGTTTCCTACTTTACTGTTGTTTCCTTTTCGAGGACGAAAAGTTTTAAGTGGGTGAGATTGTAATAACCCGGAAAATACGAGCCAATTAAATTTTTTTAAATTGGTGATTTCAAAGGAATTTGAACAATTGAAATAGAATATTTCAATAAAACAGTGAATTAGAAATAGTGAGTCAGTTTGAAAATTTGAATTCAAACTTTGACTGTGCAGGGTGGAAAATATAACGGATTTTAGCGAAACTAAAAATATCTAAATCTGTTTATCAATACCTTTCTAACGAATCTGAAAAATCGAAGTTTCATAACGGGAATCAAAAGTTATGGCCGAATGAATTTTCAGAATGGTCGCTATATAGAATATATAGCCCTGGAAAATTGATATTTTGCATACGACCTCGGAATTCGACGAAACCACTTTTGTTGGGTCCGGGATGTCAAACTATTGCTAGGTTTCAAATTTAATAATTTTTGAAGCTAGTATGTGAGTGTGGCAAAAGAAAACGTGTTTGGTCAATTTCTGTTAAATTGATCGACCAGAAAATGGCCATTTTTCAAACGATCTCAGAATTCGACGAAACTAGTTTTGTTGGGACCGTAGCGTCAAAACATAGCTAGATTTATTTTTCTGGAATTTTTCGAATCAGTTTGTGGCCCTGACAAATTGAATTGTGCGTTCAAAGTTAAAAATTAAATGTTTTGTACTTTAGTTTGAAAAATAACTGACTGTAACAGTCGAATTGGCCAACGAAACATATCCCATTGTGTCCGGGATGGGGGTATTTAGCTAGGGACGACAGTCTTTAGACTTGAAAAGGATTTCGTTTGTAAAAACACTATTTAAAATTTACTATAAATCCTCGGCCAATAGGATTTTTTCTTTCATAAAAAAAAACTCCAGAAAACCTAGCCGCCTCCCTCGCCCTCGACGGTCCATCGCGCTCTAACCTTCCAGCCAATTTTCCGTCTAACTCCGCCACTTCCAGCCAACGCCACCACCACCCCTCGACTCGTCTCCGCCCTCTCTTCAAATCCGACCCCTGCACCCCCTCCATTGACGCCTCCTCCGCTAGAATCGAGCCCAGGAAGTCCGACGCTTCCCATCGCCGCCGCCGCTCCGATCTGCCACCGAGCGCCACCAAACCACCACCGACAGGACCCCTTCTCGAAGCTCTTCCACGTCCAACTCCCTGATCGTCATCTAGGCCAACGGATTTCGCGAAAACCTCAAACCTAGTTTCGAACCAAATAGAAAGGTGAGTCCTGTTTTATGTCTGCACTTTGAAAAATCATACCTTTTTGGTGTGTTGACGAAATTCGATGAAACAGGAAACATCGGGACCGCAAGGAAGCTCTCTACCACATAGAAGAAGCCGCGGATTTTTCTGAGTCATCTACGATTTTTAACACTCCGAAAACCAATGTGAGAAATCTAAATTAAATGAATTTGAATGGAAAATGTCGTGTATAAATTATATTAGCCAAATATAAATTACAATCGTGTTGTATACCTCATGTACATGCGTGCTGTAAGCTATATAAGTGAAGTATGAATTATACATGCATGGAATAATTGATATATGTTTTGAAATGCAAGTGAAATATAGCAATATATATATATATATATATATTTATGTATATACTCCCCTCGTCCACAAACCATGGACGATATTTATTGTTGTGAATTGGTGTGAAATATTGGATGGAAAATACGAATGGTTGAATAATTGTTTGTGGTTGATATTGTTTGGTTGTGGTTGAAAAATACCCATTGATGATTGAAATGAATTGGAAATATTTGTGGAAATAAAAATAAAACATGCCGTCTACGTGCGAATTAGATGCATGAATCCCCATTGTCAAAAACCGCGAGGTTTTAAGGTAGAGCGAGGAGCCGTACTAGGGACGGTGCCAGTTTTAACTACCCTGCCGTTATGCTGCCAAAATTTTGAATAATCTTTATGTGTTAGAATAATTTTCATGTGTTGAAATTATCTTCATGCGTTGAATTTAAAGTCATGTGTTGAAACTATATCCATGTGTGGAAAGGTTCATGTGTTGAAAAGTGATATGTGAAAATTAAATTCATTTGTGAATGAATGTAGTGTTTAAACAATAAAAATCACCTTTTTATAATATATATGAAGTATGAAAAATATTCGCCTTATATAAATAGTTTCAACAATAAAAATTCCATCTTTCTAATATGAACAACATAAATAAAATATCCATGTGTGGAAATGCTCATGTGTTGAGAAGTGTGTGTAGTGGAAAAGTTTATGTGTTGAATAAAAAGAACGAACAACAAAAATTACATTTTTATTGAAACTGTGAAGTGTTGAAAACATCCATTTGTCGAATAATATTTTAAATGATAAAAATACCATTTTTATCGTATATGTGATATGCTAAAGAAATGCGGACGTTGAAATAAATATTTGTGAAGAAATATTACTTTTAACATCCATAGGAACTAAATAAAATAGTCATGTGTTGAAATCTATTTTATTTTGCCAAAATTATCATCTTTGAAATGTGAAGTGTTGAAAATAGCCACTTGTTCAAATAAATGTGCATGAGTTGAAATATACATTAATTAGCTAATGATATGATTTTAGCCTATGCATGCAACATTAGAATGAATGGTGTTTTTAAACCAAAGTAAATCAAATAAGAAGTTGAATGGAAAATGATAAGTAGTAAAAATTGTATATATGTATATGCATATTTATTGAACAGGTTATAGCAAAGGGGCTAGAGAAGAGAAATAAAAATTTTTGCCCGACAAATAGGTACACATTTACTGTTTTGTTTGGGTGATGATTTTATGAGCCTGTTGGCTAGCCGCTTGGCTTTTTCTTTTTCTTTTCGACATGAGACGCCCGTGTGGCTATTTGGGAATTTTCCCAGCCCCTCCCGTACAAAGGAGGTTATGGCGAAATTTTCCAAAATTTAAAGGCATTAGTGAAATAATTGAAGTGAAAACGATATAGGAATTTTTGGAATGAACTATATTTATATAAATATATAAATATAAATAAAATTAAAACGAAACGTGGCCGTGCAGTTCGTGTTTTTAAACCGTGATTTCAAACGACTAGTGCGGGAAATCTGACCATTGGATTTTCCCGAAACCGCAACCGTTGGGTTCGCCTTGGAAATATCTTTCCAACGGCACCAAATTTGTGAAGATCCGACGGTTGGATTGTCTGGAACGTTTAATTCAAATCTGAAGAAAAACAGCGCCAGAAACGATTATATTTATATATATATATATATATAATTAAATTAAATCGAATAACGACGCTGCAGTTCGAAAATTGAAATCGTAACTTCAAATGACTAGTGTGGAAAATCCGACAGTCGGATTTTCCGAAACTGAAACCGTTGGATTCGTTTTGAAATGACCTTTCTAATGATATAAAATTTGTGAAGATCCAACGGTTAGATTTTCAGATATGTGTAAAACAAATTTAGTGAAAAGCAGTGCCAGTGCATCGACACGACCTGTAATGTCGTTTAATTAAATATGGCCGTTTTAAAATAAATAAAAATGGCGTTATATCGTTATAAAATACTATAGACGATATAGAGTGGAAATAAACCAATTTTGTTGTGTTTGCTTGATATGTGATGGTTGAATGTATTTGACATGAGAACTATAACTAAAGAACTGAAATGTGGATGTTGAATAGTCCAACCATGTGATTAATTGATTTGAAAACCTAAATATACGTGGGTTATTTGAAAAGGCCGAGTTCATCTCATTTCAAATAATCGATCGACGTCGAGAAGTCGAAGAGTCGAAGATGGTTGAAGACCGACGATCTTCACATTGGATGGATGGGCGCTACTGATGCTCGTGATTGGAGTAGCTACTATGAAGGAACTAAAGTAGTAGCCGTCCAAACATACTGTTTATTGTATGGATATGCGAGGAAATGGTGCCTCCGGTTTCGTTCAGACCCAGAACAGACTTGTAAATGGACCGTGTGTCTGACATTGGATTTTGTTCTGTGCTGATTGATCTCTGTTAAATATATATCTGTTTGGCGGCGGAGAATTTATTCACTTTCTTAACGCCATTCTCTGAGACGTACGAACTCAGAGGTTATAAATTGATAGAAATCAGTCGCATGGAGTGGATTGCCTATGTTGCACGCCTAAGTGGCATATGATCAAGGCTTCTGTTGCAAAGCGAAGTCTTGTGGTTGATGATCAAAGCATGGCCTGTGTGACATAGCTTTGATTATAACGTGAATTCGCGAGCCTCACACCCCGGTATGAGTCAAAAACGGGAGAAGGACCCAAGGAGTGCACGATGTTTCTTTCTAACTATGGTGGTGTCAGTGACCTCCCGGCCCTGACATTTATATCTACTTTTCACCTGTGTGGTTTTTGGAATATGAGGCGCCTCAATTATAGGTCTGTAAGGATCGGGAAACGTGTGTTCAGGAATAACTAATCCTCAAAAGTAAGAGAGGACCGGCCTTGGAGGATCCAGGGATTGCTGTGTGCGGTCCCGAGGCATTTGCTAGAGTGTCTCGAATCGGAGAGGAGCTTGCCCCTTGCCTCGACTTATGAAGGAATCCAATTTCCAATACGAAATATGCGGACGTGATTGTATTACTAGTATGGCGACATAGTAGATGGTAGCTATGCCACCTAGGATTGATATTTATGATTGAATTTTCTTTTGAAACATATGTACACTAGTAATAATATCAAACACTTGTGTTTAATTCGTATGAAGCATTTTTGGCCATTATAAGGTAAAAACTCTATCCTTCGGCTTGCATTGCATTGTGTGATGGGACTTGAGTCTTATAATGGCTTCATTTTATAAAAAGCATTGCGATGATTTAATCATTTACTTTATTTCATGCACTTGCACTCATTGGAGTAAACCCGTTCCGCGAAAGTGGCGTGGTCCTTTGATTTGCCTTATTATTGTTGTTAATAATTTATGTAGATTTCTCATACCAGTCCCATGACTGACTCGTAGTTTGTTTCACCTTGCAAACTCGGGTGCCCTCATTTTTACACGGGCAGTCTAGTTACAGGTTTCTGACGCACCTTTTGGCTCATGGCGAGGCTTGACTACACCGTGATAACTTGGATTTTCTCCGCCATTACTGGATCTATATTATGATTCCGCCATCGGCGATGTAGACTGATATTTATTTTGCGTACCCTTTATGTATGATTCCGCCTCAGGCGATGGTGACTGATTATGTATCATTATGCACTAAGTTGTATCCTGTACCGTGCTTCTCTGATGTGATGATATCTATATGATTCCGCTGTCATATGTGTGTAAATTATTCTATTTTCTGTTGATGCTATTTTCTGTGATCCGTTAATGATGATTAATGTTTTATATTCCAATGATTATCCTTAACACCGTGTCACGGGGTTTTGGGATCGTCACAGGAAGGGTGGTTAATGGTGATGGAATAAGATTGGACGGTGGAGGGTGATGGAAGATGACAGCGAGAAGAAGAATATAGAAGAAAAACTGAATTTTTTCCCTTTTTTTTGAAAGTTGTAGAAAGAAGAAAAAGGGAACAAAAAAATTGCAAAAACCGGAAAAAAAATGAAATTTGGAAAGAGGATTGAAAACAAAAAAGAAATTGGGTGGTATTGAAATGGAAACAGAAGGAATGAAATCAGGCAAGGGAAGGATAAAATAAATTGCAAAAGAAGAATTTTTTTTAGATATCAGGAAAGTAGTCAGAGATTTGCCAAGAAATTGAAAGAAAAATGACAATTTTTTCTCTTGTTTAAAAGATTACCATATCAATAGTTAATACCCAATCCATTAAACAAGTTTTTTTAATTTATAAATATACACGAAAACAAAAACAAGGAAAAACAAACTAACACGAATCAGAAATAAAATAAATAACAAAATTTAATTATTGCCTCCCCGGCAACGGCGCCAAAAACTTGATCGCTACTTTTCTATATAATAGAAAAGCGCGAATTTTGAATTAAATTCTGCAAGCGTACAGGTGTGTTGCATACAGTTCGAACACAGGGAAGATAAATTAAATCAGATTATTTATATAATTTCTTGGGTGAGTTAGACAAAATTTGGAGGTTGATGTTGAAAACAATAAAAATTGAAACTGCGATCCGATTCAGAACAAATCTAATTGAACCGACGATCAAATCACAATTATCAATTGGAAATTAAAATGCAAAACAGAAATAAATGCAGAAATTAAAATTGCAGGAAAAGAAGAACAACAAAAAGTAAATTAGGATTGTCGTTGAAACTACTCAAACAACTAATCACTAATAAAAAAAATGTAAAATACAATTGGTGTTCTTCCAAAACTAATTGTGAAGACAACACCGATTACTAAGCAAAAGAAAATTGCAGAAAAATAAAAGAAAAAGGAGTTTTATTAATGGAGAAGAGAATATAGAATAGGATGGTGGCTACAATGATACTACAAGGGTATTTATAGGAGATAACCAAACCCTAACCCTAACCCTAATAAAATGATAAATGGGCCTTAGGGAATTCACAAAAGAGTTTACAATGAGAATTACAAGTGGGCCTTATTGAAATCTAGTAAATTTGGGCCTTTTGTCATTTGGAACAAGTTCTAGGCCTTTTCTTCTTTTCTCTTGCAAACCTCCTTCAATTTGAGATGTGCATGGCCTTTTTATCAATCATTTCCTTGTCCAACAACAACTAGATGTGAGATCTTCATCTACAATTCTTCAAAATGTAAATATATAGGAACCTGATCTCTATTTCTCTACTTTTCTGGTTGCAAGCGGGCTGGGTTGGAAAATCTGTAAAAGTGACAAAACAATACCCAAGTAATATTTATTTATATACAAAAGATAAGGTATAAGAGCATAAAATAAACACATTTCTATGTCAATCACTAGGTTTGGCTTTAACGTGAAATCCGAAGCACTTGAACGAAGTCGGGTTGTACCTTGTTGTAGAGTCTCGAAAGGCGCGCCCGTGGACCACCCCTCGATGAACTCGAACTGGGTATCGAGGAGAAAGCTGGCGATGAATGCCGGAACTTCAGAGCGGTGGATCTTAGGCAACACACGACGATAAAGGGCGGAAGTTGTATGGATTTAAAGAGGAGAGTGGGATCTTCAAAATCTTCCAAACGAGCATGTGGTTTTGTTGTGTGGTTTGGCGTGATCGAGGAGAGAAGGAGGAAGAGAGTTTCCGCCGTTCGTGATTTCTAACAGCGGGGGGGGGGGGGGGGGGGATGTTCTGGCCCAATGATTTTTTTTATTAATTTATATATTTTTAAATTTCTAAAAGATCCATTTTCACACACGAACCCCAATCCAAACCCAATGACTGTCGTCTCTAGCTAAATACCCCCATTCCGAACACAATGGGATATGTTTTGTAGGCCCATTCGACTGTTTCAGTCAATTTTCCTTCAAATTAAAATATAAAACATTCAATATTTGATTTGAACGTACATTTCAATTTGTCGGGCCCACATACTGATTCTAAAAATTCCAAAATAAATAAATCTAGCTATATTTTGACGATATGGTCCCAATAAAACTAGTTTCGTCTAATTCTGAGACCGTTTGAAAAATGGCCCATTTCTGGTCGATCCAATTTAACTATAATCGACCAAAACATGTTTTCCTTTTCCACGCTCACAGACTAGCTTCAAAAATTATTAAATTTGAAACCTAGCAATAATTTGACATCCTGAATCCAACAAAAGTGGTTTCGTCGACTTCCGAGGTCGTTTGCAAAATGGCCATTTTCTGGTCGACCCAATTTAATAGAAATCGACCAAACACATTTTCCTTTGCCACGCTCACATACTAGCTTCAAAAATTTTGAAATTTGAAACCTAGTGATAGTTTTACATCTCGGATCCAACAAGAGTGGTTTCGTCGAATTCGGAGGTCGTTTGCAAAATGGCCATTTTCACGGGCTATATATATTCTATAACGACCTTTCTGAAAATTCATTTGGCCTTAACTTTTGCTTCCCGCTATGAAACTTCGATTTTTCAGATTTATTAGAAAGATATTCCCTAACAGATTTAAATATTTTTGGTTTTTCTCAAATCCGTTTTGTTTTGCACCCGGTACAGTCAGTCAAAGTTTGAATTCAAATTTTGAAACTACCGCGCCATTTCAGGCCTTGTTTATAATTAGAATTAATTATATTCATTTTCGAATGTCGATTCAAACTTACTTTTCAACGTTATTATTTAAAATATTTATTTTAAATATTTAAAATCCACTATTTCAGCCAATCTAAAATTTTCAAACTAGTTCAGATTTTCCGGGTTATTACAATCTCCCCCACTTAAAACTTTTCGTTCCCGAAAAGGAACAAAGTTGAAAGTGGTTTGATTAATAACCTCTACTTACAATCTAGCTTCCATTCTCCAACTTTTCAGTTTCTGAGAATTTTCAAATTCTTCAAAAATTTGGCTAACACCCGGAATTTTCGAAAAATTTCGCCATAACCTCCTTTGTACGGGGAGGGGTTTGGAAATTTATTGGGCCGTATTAGGTACCCAATAAATCCTATAAAGCATACACATATTTATAGTGATATATTCTGGTGTTTACAGGGGAGCGTGTATAGATATTAACTCCAGAGAATAAATTCTCGTCACCCTGTCCAAGCCTGAGGGAGTGTGTATTTTTAATTGCTCCAGAGAATAAATTCTCGTCACCTTGTCCCGTGTGGGAAATAAATAATCCATGTGTCGTATCTAACAACTAGAGAGACGTGATTATTGTCAACTCCAGACCCGTGTGGGGTTTTTATTAATCTGGCAATTTATCGCTACAATTTTATATGGTCCATATCAGTCATCAGTTCAACCTATAATATATAGTCATCGCCATACAAGCCTCTCGCTCGTATGGTAAATTTTCCACCTCGTCACACAAACTCCAAATGCTTATGTGGTATATGATGAAGTATGCCTATCCTCAAGAAGTATGCCATGTAGTGTAGTTCAAAATTAATTATTACTATCCTATGGCGACGTTTATTATTACACAAAAAACAACCAGCACTCCGCATCCAATGGCATTCAAAGGAGTTGATATAATAATAAAATTGCGCATCCAACTCATTAATGTTTACCTATTTATCGGGCACGCAAATAAATTCTTTACTCAACAGCTAATCCATTTACCTGTTGAAACATATATAATGCACATGTACATATTCCTATCTATTTTTAACTCAGTTCAATGTGTGATTTAATCGAATAAATTCTACCATTCATTCTCTTATTGATTAAATTAACTATCGTTCTAACAATTTAATTAATCAAATCCACTATCACACAACACAAACAGCAATCAAATTTATTTTTAACTTTTCAAAATCATACAAATTAATTCATACACTCTTTTTTTATTAATCAGACTATAGAATTAAAAGTGCACATCCATGGAAAGAAAATAACAACAAAGTAGAGAACTAAATGGTAATGCAACGTATGGTAAATGTACCTTACACCGGAGTCAATCAGAGATATCCACTCGACACTTAGGATAGGCTTTCTGAATGCTCTCCTCAGTTTCCCAAGTACAATCTCGCGGATCTCCACTCCATTGCACTTTGACTAAGTGAACCTTCTTGTTCCTCAGCTCTTTGGTTTCATTGCCGATAATCTTTAGCGGCTCTCTTCTCACAGCCAATTCTGGAGTAATTTCAATATCATGTTGCACCGCTTCTTCCACGATCAAGTCTGGATCATGAACGTGCTTTCGAAGTTGAGATATGTGAAATACATCATGCACTCCAGGAAACCAATCAGGCAATTGAATTCTATAAGCGAGAGTCCCAATCCGTTCAAGAATAGGGAATGGTCCAATAAATCTAGGTGCTAATTTTCTAGTTTTGCCAAAGCGAATCACTCCCCTCATCGGAGAAACCCTTAGATATACATAATCACCAACAGAGAAAGCCAAATCCCTTCTTCTCGAATCAGCATAGCTCTTCTGTCGGCTTTGAGCGGCAAGTAAGCGTTTCTTAACGAAATCGACTTTGTCTACGGCTTCACGGATCATATCAGGTCGCAATACAAGTCTATTACTGGGTTCGACCCAACAAGAAGGAGATCGACACGGTCTACCATACAATGCTTCGAATGGCGACATTGTCAGGCTCGCTTGGTAGCTGTTGTTTCAGCCAAATGTAAATGGTCTTCCCAAGATCCACCAAAATCTAGAACACAAGCCCGCAATAAATCTTCTAGTATACGATTCACCCTCTCTGTCTGACCATCTGTCTAAGGATGATAAGCGGTGCTTAGATTCAGATTTGTTGCCAGTTCTACTTGAAATGCCTCCAAGAATTTACTAGTGAAGATTGGATCTCTATCACTAACTATACTGAGAGGCACTCCATGTAGGCTAACAATTTCCTTGAAATAAATTTGCGCCAGACTCTGTGCAGTTCTGTTCGATCTGACAGGTATGAAATGGGCGGTCTTCGTGAAGCGATCTACGATCACCCAAATACTTTCATTTCCTTTCCTGGTTCTGGGCAAACCATCTATGAAGTCCATGGAAATATGTTCCAACTTCCAACCTGGAACGTCCAGTGGTTGCAACAATCCGGCCAGTTTATGTTGGTCACTTTTGACTAGCTGGCAAGTAGGGCATCGGCTAACATATAAAGAAATGTCTCTCTTCATCGATCTCCACCAGAAAGTGCGTTTGATGTCATTAAACATTTTGCTAACTCCTAGATGGATACTAAGTTTTGACTTGTGACATTCATCCAGGACTTCCTTTCGGAGCTCAGAAATGCTAGGAACACAGATTCGACCCTTTAGCCTTAGAATCCCTTCATTATCAACCTGAAAACTCCAGGGCTCACCCTTTTGAATTATCTCTCTGATATTCTGAATGAAGTGATCATCCTTCTGAAGAGTAGATATTTTATCTATCAATGAAATCGTAATAATAAAACTGGCGGTCATTACATTCTTTCGGCTTAACGCATCGACCACGACATTGGCTTTCCCGGGAGTGTATAAAATCTCAAAATCGTATGCTGCAAGGAACTCTAGCCAATGTTGCTACCTCAGACTCAAGTCTTTCAGGGTGAAAAGATACTTTAACGACTGGTGATCTGTAAACAGTTCGATTTTCTCACCTAGAAGATAGTGTCTCTAGATTTTCAAAGTAAATACTATAGCTAATAACTCAAGATCATGAGTGACGTAGTTTTTCTCGTGCGGCTTCAGCTAACGGCTAGCATAAGCAACAACCTGACCTCTTTGCATTAATACTGCACCAAGGCCTTCTCTAGAGGCATCTGTCCAGACTTTCAAGTTCTGATTGCCGTCTATAATCGTTAACACTGGAGCAGTTGTTAATCTTAACTTTAGCTCCTCAAAAGCCTCCTCACATTCTGGAGTTCACTTGAATTTTGAGTGCTTCTTTGTAAGCTTCGTTAAGTGACTAGATATCTTCAAAAAATCTTTAATGAACTTCCGGTAATAACTAGCCAATCCAAGAAAACTTCGGACTTCTGTGGGTGTAATAACCCGGAAATCTGGGCCAATTTAAATTTTTTATTTTGGCAATTTTAGCGAATTTTTAATATTTAAAATGAATTATTTTAAATAATATCAACGAGAAATTTATTTTGAATGGAATTAGAACGTATATATTTATATACGTCGTCATTAGAATATAAATAATTATATATAATTATAAAAGGAATTGAAAATGGCGCGGTAGTTCGATAACTCGATTTCAAACTTCAATTGAATTTACCGGGTGCAAAATAAACAGGATTTTAGCGAAACCAAAATTAATAGAATCTAATTGGGAATATCTTTCCAACGAATCCGAAAAATCGAAATTTCATAGCGGGGATCAAAAGATATGTCCAGTTGAAAATTCTGAATAGTCGCTATGGAATTCAGGCCCTTAAAAATAGTCATTTTGCAAACGACCTCGGATTTCGACGAAACCACTTTTGTTGGATCCGTGATGTCAAGTTATTTCTAGGTTTCAAATTTCATAATTTTTCGAATCAATATGTGAGCGTGGCAAAGGAAAACGCGTTCGACCACTTTCAGTTGATTTTAATCGACTGGAAAATGGGTATTTTTCAAATGGTCTCAGAATTCGACGAAACTAGTTTTGTTTGGACCGTATCGTCAATACAAAGCTAGAAAATATTTTTTTGGAATTTTTCGAGTTAGTATGTGACCCCAGTAAATTGAAATGCGCGTTCAAATTCATATATGGAGTTATATGTTGATTTTGACGAAAACTGAATGTAACGATCGAATCAGCCTACGATACATATCCCATTGTGTTCGGAATGGGGGCAATTAGCTATGGACGACAAGCGGTGGGCTTGATTTCGACTTCGAAATAAAAAGTTACTTTTTAAAGAGAAATTAAAATAAATTAATACATATTTTATTATATAACCCCCCTTCATTCTTCTCAGATCAAAAAAAAAACCCGTAGATCCACAAATCGTGCCCCCCTTCTTCGTCGACTGGGCCACCGCCGGGGGTGCGCCTCCACCGCCGCGCCCCCCTCTCCTTCGTCGCCCCGCCTCCTCTCTCCTCAGCACCTCTCTCTCCCTCCCACGCGCTGAAACGAGAAGCCCGACCCCCCTAACCCGTTTGGAAGCCTTCGCACCCCCCTTAGAAGAACTCGCCACCACCACCAGATCATCTCCGCCTCCGATCGCCGCACGCCGAGATCCCGAGCAGCCTCCCTCGCCAGATCCGAACTCGCCAACCTTAGGAGCGCGCAACCAACGCAGTTCCCACCTCCAGTCGCGCCGAAACCCCCTGCCGAGCAAATGAAAACACCCTCCGACGCAGCGTGCAAGCCTTACTCCTCCTCGTTCGATCGACAATAAGTTTTATGTTGATGTACATTTAATTTCAGTTTTTATCCATATATAAAAAAAACGTTGTTTGATTTCAGTTTTAATGTGAAGTAAAGCGAGGAAAAGATTAAAAAATTTGTTTATAAAAAGGTATGATTTTTAATCAAAGAAAGAAGTGATTTTTAATCAAAGAAAGTGGAGATTTTTAACTATAGAAAGTTGAAATTTTAAACTATAGAAAGTGAAGATTTTTTACGATAGAAAGAATTAATTTTTAGTGCATGTAGAAGATAAAATATAATTTTTCTATATATATGATAACCATATAGGAATGATTTTTATATGAACATGTAACGATAATAAAAATACAATTTTTATTATGTATAACATATAAAAATGTGATCTTTTATATGTGTATAGCTTTAGAATATAAAAATATTATCTTTATATATGTAGCAAAATAAAAATTTCGATTTTTATATATATGAAGTGAAGTTAAAAATTCGATCTTTATATATATAGTAGCGTTGTAAAAATATATAAAGTAGAAATAAAAGTGTGATTTTTAATTATATATGAACAGCGTGAAAAGAAGTGAGATGGAACGGATTGAATATCAAAAAGGAATTCAGACGGTTCAGAGATTCAGAAATGAAATGGAGGAGTGGATCCCTCGGTGAGAACTTCTCACTTTAAATTTCTTTTTCTAGTTATATATATATACTAGGATGCAGACGGTGCTTAGTAGCACCCGACACCCGTCATCCACAGACCATGGATGGCTTGTTTGTTTGATTGATGTGTTGTGAAAATTGTTTGTGATGTTGATGTGAAATAGATAATAAAATATATTCATAGGTTGAATAAAATAATTTGGTCGTTGAAATTATAATTTTTAACGTGAATGTGAATAAATAAATATTCATTTACAAACCGGACGGTTTGTTTATGTACATCTATTTGAAGGACATTGATTGGGACGATAAATTTTACACATCGCCGAACTACACAAATAAAATCTATGTTTGATTGTTTGAAACCCCACACGGGTATTGGGATAAAATACGGCATACACTAATCCCAATAATTAGTCGTATGTCGATCGATTGATTGACAGTTGTTATAAGCGTTAGATATCTATATTTGATGCTTATATCGTGTAGTGCACTTTGGATGATGGTTGATTATTTATCGTTGCTATTATATACATGTGCTGTATGGAATCCATATAATTAACTTTGTATGGTAATTGATTGGGCCTCATTCCAATTTAGAAAATAAAGAATATTATAAAATAAAGGTTCATGTGTTGACAGTACTCATCCGTTGAGATTAGTCATGTGTTGAACGAAATATTGTAACAATAGAATTTACATCTTTATTATATATTGAATTAGAAACTAACTTCTTTATAAAATAAAGGTTCATGTGTTGACCGTACTCATCCGTTGAGATTAGTCATGTGTTGAACGAAATATTTTAACAATAAAATTTACCTCTTTATCATATATAAAATTAGAAACTAACTAGAAAATAGATAAGATGAGTGGTCTCCTGGATGTTGATCTGATGTTGGTTTCGGCCTTCGGGGTTAATATTCAGGGAATCGTTCTCTTACTAATTTACGGTTGGAGTCTGATTTGAAATAAAACGGAAGATACTATAATTTTTATAAAATATATTAAATAACAAAAATAGTCACACATGGACAGTACTCATTCGTTGAGATTAGTCATGTGTTGACGAAAATATAGATTCACGAATTGAATAGAAAACGAATTTAATTTAATTTGAATTGAATTGAATAGAAAACGAATTGAATTTGAATTGAATAGAAAACAAATTGAATTTGAATTGAATAGAAAATGAATTGAATTTGAATTGAATAGAAAACGAATTGAATTTGAATTGAATAGAAAACGAATTTGATTTGATTTGAATAGAAAACGAATTGAATTTGATTTGAATAGAAAACGAATTGAATTTGAATTGAATTGAAAACGAATTGAATTTGAATTGAATAGAAAACGAATTGAATTTGAATTGAATAGAAAACGAATTGAATTTGAATTGAATAGAAAATGATTTGAATTTGAATTGAATAGAAAACGAATTGAATTTGAATTGAATAGAAAATGAATTTAATTTGAATTGAATAGAAAACGAATTTGATTTGAAAAGAAAACGAATTGAGTTGAAAACGAATTTGATTTGATTTGAATAGAAAACAAATTGAATTTGAGTTGAATAGAAAACGAATTTGAAATGAATTCAAATTGAATTGAAATTTGAATTGAATTTAAATGAATTTTAAAACGAATTTATAAGGAAAAATTCAATTTTGATTTGAATTGGAAATGGAAGTTGAAATGTTTTTGAAACGAGTTTAAAACTATTTGTAAAATTCGTTTTGAATAGAAATCGACGAAATATATATTATACATATATAATATAATGGCCTGAATAGAACGCGCCGCGCTGCGGCAGTTCATAAATTTCGACCATTGATTTCGAACGGACATTACGGGAGATCCGACCGTCGGATTCTCCTAAAACCGAAACCGTTGGGTTCGTATCGAAAAGAGATTTCTAACGAATATTAGAAATTTGAAATCTAACGGTTGGATTTGGAGATACGTCCAAATCAAATTTGGAAATGGTCGCTGTAAGTGCAGTTCGATGGCCGTTGATGGAAATCGACTGTACGGGCCTTGATAAAATTATTAAAAATAGTAATAATTTGTGTAGAATCATAATAAATGATTCGGGAAAAATTGGGATGGAAAACTCCATATTTGAAAAGATAAAAATAGATTTTTATCGAAATGTACTAGTTTTGAACGAAAATTAAAACCCATTTATTTTTAAATAAATAAATCGGATTTGAAATGGGTTGTAAATAGAATTGATTTCTGGGTTTATCATGAAGGGTGTTTTAAAATGACACTTGTTCTTTAACCCGATAATAAATAGAATGTGAATTGGGTATATCGTGAACTGTGTTTTAAATGACATTAGTTCTTTAACCCAGAAAAGGGAGTTTTAATGAATCTGCAATTAGATTGAAATGTGAGTTGATAATTTAAATTATCAAATTTGGAAAATGAGCGAGAATGGAGTATCACCATTTTTTCTCCAAAGCGATAGTTAAATCTTTAATTATATTTGAACGTGGCATGGTAATTAATTTTACCGATAACATTGTGGTGTTAGATATGGAGTATTACCAGTTTTGCTTCATGGGATGAATAGGTTGGGATTGGAAAATAAATAAATAATTACTTCGGTGTGGTTCGCTAATCTCGACTAGTTTGGGAAACCATAATTTGGTTTGAAATGACATCCAAAGGAAGATTAAAGAATTTATCTTGATAAAATTAATGGGAACCTTTCCTTAAGAATTGAAATTTAGAAACTAGCTGTAGGTTAAGAAGAATGGTTTCCTGGGTATTGATCTGATGTTGGTTTCGGCCTTCGGGGTTAATATTTGGGAAATTGTTCTCTTGCTGATTTACGGTTAGTGACTAATGGATTGGAATGAGGCGTATGTTGTGTTTGTGTAACATTTGTTTTTAATATACGCGGGTTGTTCGGAAAGGCCGGGTTTATACCCATTCTGAATAACCGATTCGACGATAAATCGAAGATGATGATGGTGGTTGAAGACCGGAAGTCTTCACATCGTTTGGGTGATTTATGATGATCTTGATTGGGCCGTACATCCAAGATGAGGGAATCAGTTGGTGGTCGTCCAGACGTACTAGGAGATCGATGGATATGCGAGGAAAGTGCCTCCGGTTTCGTTCAGACCCAGAACGGACTTGTAAATGGACTGTGTGTCTGACATTGGATTTTATTCTGTGTTGATTGATTTCTGTTAAATATACATCTGTTTAGCGGTGGAGAATTTATTCTTTTTCTTAACGCCCTTCTCTGAGACGTACGAGCTCAGAGGTTGTATATCGATGGACATCAATCGCATGGCATGAATTGCCTGTGTGGCACGCTGAGTTGCATGGATCAAGGCTTCTGTTGAAAAGCAAAGTCTTGTGGTTGATGATCAAAGCATGACCTTTGTGGCGTAGCTTTGTGTATAACGTGAATTCGCGAGCCTCACACCTCGGTATGAGTTAAAAACGGGATAAGGACTGCAGGGAGAGCACGACGTTTCTTTCTAGCTTTGGTGGTGTCAGTGACTTACTAGCCCTAACATTTATATACTTTTCACCTATGTGGTTGTTGGATGAGGCGCCTCAATTTTAGGTCTATAAGGTCCGGGAAACGTGTGTTCAGGAATAATAATCCTCAAACGTAAGAGAGGACCGGCCCTGAAGATCCAAGGATTGCCCAGAGTGTGTAGTCCTAAGGCATTTGCTAGAGTGTCTCGAAGCGGAGAGGAGCTTGCCCCTTGCCTCGACTCATGATGGAAATCCTATTTCCAATACGTGTATTTCGGTTTTATTTGTAGAGCCTAGTATGGCGACATGATAGATGGTACCCATGTCGCCTAGGATTGATATTTATGATTGAAATGTTTTGACATTATACACCAATAATAGTATCAAATGATTTGTTTTTAAAATGTACCAAGCATGTTTGGCTATTATAAGGGAAAACCCTATCCTCCGGCTTGCGTTGCATTGTGTGATGGGACCTGGGTCTTATAATAGCTTCATTTTTCGAAAAAGCATTACGTTGTTTATTCTATGCACTGGTATTCTTGGGAGGAAACCCGTTCCGTGTTATATGGCGTGGTCCCTTGAATTACTCTCTTTTAAAGTAAAGTTTTAAATAACTGTTTTAGTTCTCACACCAGTCACATGACTGACCTGGAGTTTATTGTTTTAACCTAAACTCTGGGTGCCCCTATTTTCGACACGGGCAGCTAGTAGTTTTGGTTTTGCAGATTTATATTCACAGGATCCTGATTTACAGCAGGAACGATGCTCGGAAAGCTCTGTATCCGTGTATTACTTTTAGTTGTGTTTTGTATTATTTTTCCGCTGCAGTACTGTATTTAAATCTCTGATATTTATCGAATGTAATTTATTCATTTATACTCTGTATATTCTTGTATCTGATGGAATTGTTGTAATAACAGTGAAATGTTCTTCCGTCTGTGTTCTGTTTTGTCATGTTCTCAAGGTAATCCGCTCTTTCCTTACCGGGGAAGTTACGGGTCCTTTCATTTGGTATCAGAGCTTTGGTTTACAGAGCTCGAGAACTAGACACCTTAGAACCATACGAAAGAATTCATCAGATATTGGATTAGTAATATCCAACTAGAATGACTCGTTAGAGATAGGATCAGTAGTATCCTAGAACGAGTGTGAAGAGTATATTTTTCAAATGAAAACAGTTTTGTTTTGAAAATTTAAATCTCTTTATACGTATTTGATTTTTTTTTTTAATTTGGGCAATCGAGTATATAAAGATTTCGCGTATACGCGTCATGAACGTATAGTCGAAGTTTTAATATGCTGGATAGATATAGAGTCACATTCTAGACACCCGGGGATAATTCTGATGATGTGGCCACATCATTAGTATTTATGTTCGTATTTCGAAGGTGTGATATCTGTATATTTCCATTAGACTGGTGTGAGAACAAAAACTAGATAGATTTATTTGTTGTGAATTGGCATCAAAAACATGATTTTTTTTGTATATATATATATCAAAATTATGAATTTGAAACGTTAAATTCACTAATTGATTAATGTTTGTGTTGTTTGTTTATTTGTTTGACAATTTTGAACCATTATGCCTAATTGTACCAAATATTGAAATGTATTGAAAATTGGTCGCATTTGCTTGCATATACATACTTACATTGAACAGGTCATAGCAAGGAGGCTAGAGCAGAAGAATAAAATTTGTTTGCCCGACAAATAGGTACATGTTTACCATAATTTACTATTTTGTTTGGGTGATGATGATTTTATGAACCGATTGGCTAGCCGCTTGGCTTTTTCTTTTTCTTTTTGAGATCAGAGGGCCTATATGGCAATTTCAGGATTTTCCCGGTGCTCCCGATGCAGGGGAGGTTATGGCGAAATTTTTCGAAAATTTAGGGTGTTAGCCAAATTTTTGAAAAAATTGAAAAGTTTTTAGAAACTGAAAAGTTGAAGAACTTAAGCCGTAATCAAAATACTGGAAGTTGAGTTGAATTGTTAAACAACTTTCGGCTTCATTCCTTTTCGAGGATGAAAAGTTTTAAGTGGGGGAGATTGTAATAACCTGGAAATCTGGGCCAATTTAAAATTTTTATTTTGGCAATTTTAGCGAATTTTGAATAATTAAAATGAATTAATTTAAATAATATCGACGAGAAATTTATTTTGAATGGAATTAGAACGTATATATTTATATACGTCGTCGTTAGAATATAAATAATTATATATAATTATAAAAGGAATTGAAAATGGCGCGGTAGTTCGATAATTCGATTTCAAACTTCAATTGAACGTACCGGGTGCAAAATAAACCGGATTTTAGCAAAACCAAAAATATTAGGATCTAATTGGGAATATCTTTCCAACGAATCCGAAAAATCGAAATTTCATAGCGGGGATCAAAAGATATGTCCAGTTGAAAATTCTGAATAGTCGCTATGGAATTCAGGCCCTTAAAAATAGTCATTTTGCAAACGACCTCGGATTTCGACGAAACCACTTTTGTTGGATCCACGATGTCAAGTTATTGCTAGGTTTCAAATTTCATAATTTTTCGAATCAATAGGTGAGCGTGGCAAAGGAAAAAGCATTTGACCACTTTCAGTTGATTTTAATCGACTGGAAAATGGCTATTTTTCAAACGGTCTCAGAATTCGACAAAACTAGTTTTGTTAGGACCGTATCGTCAATACGAAGCTAGAAAATATTTTTTTGGAATTTTTCGAGTTAGTATGTGACCCCAATAAATTGAAATGCGCGTTCAAATTCATATATGGAGTTATATGTTGATTTTGACGAAAACTGATTGTAACGATCGAATCAGCCTACGATACATATCCCATTGTGTTCGGAATGGGGGCAATTAGCTTTGGACGACAGGCGGTGGGCTTGATTTCGACTTCGAAATAAAAAGTTACTTTTTAAAGAGAAATTAAAATAAATTAATATATATTTTATTATATACCCCCCTTCATTCTGCTCAGATCAGAAATAAAAAAAACCCGCAGATCCACAAATCGCGCCCCCCTTCTTCGTCGACTGCGCCACCGCCGGGGGTGCGCCTCCACCGCCGCGCCCCTCTCTCCTTCGTCGCCCCGCCTCCTCTCTCCTCAGCACCTCTCTCTCCCTCCCACGCACTGAAACGAGAAGCCCTACCCCTCCAACCCGTTTGGAAGCCATCGCACCCCCTCAGAGGAACCCGCCACCACCACCAGATCATTTCCGCCTCCGATCGCCGCACGGCGAGATCCCGAGCAGCCTCCCTCGCCAGATCCGAACTCTCCAACCTTAGGAGCGCACAACCAACGCAGTTCCCACCTCCAGTCGCGCCGACACCCCCTGCCGAGCAAATGAAAACACCCTCCGACGCAGCGTGCAAGCCTTACTCCTCCTCGTTCGATCGACAGTAAGATTTATGTTGATGTACATTTAATTTCAGTTTTTATCCATATATATAAAAAAGGGTTGTTTGATTTCAGTTTTAATGAGAAGTGAAGCGAGGAAAAGATTAAAATTTTTGTTTATAAAAAGGTATGATTTTTAATCAAAGAAAGAAGTGATTTTTAATCAAAGAAAGTGGAGATTTTTAACTGTAGAAAGTTGAAATTTTAAACTATAGAAAGTGAAGATTTTTGACAATAGAAAGAATTAATTTTTAGTGCATGTAGAAGATAAAATATAATTTTTCTATATATATGATAACCATATAGGAATGTGATTTTTATATGAACATGTAACGATAATAAAAATACAATTTTTATTATGTATAACATATAAAAATGTGATCTTTTATATGTGTATAGCTTTAGAATATAAAAATATTATCATTATATATGTAGCGAAATAAAAATTTCGATTTTTATTTATATGAAGTGAAGTTAAAAATTCGATCTTTATATATATAGTAGCGTTGTAAAAATATATAAAGTAGAAATAAAAGTGTGATTTTTAATTATACATGAACAGCGTGAAAAGAAGTGAGATGGAACGGATTGAATATCAAAAAGGAATTCAGACGGTTCAGGGATTCAGAAATGAAATGGAGGAGTGGATCCCTCGGTGAGAACTTCTCACTTTAAATTTCTTTTTCTTGTTATATATATATATATATATATATATATATATATACTAGGATGCAGACGGTGTTTAGTAGCACCCGACACCCGTCATCCACAGACCATGGATGGCTTGTTTGTTTGATTGATGTGTTGTGAAAATTGTTTGTGATGTTGATGTGAAATAGATAATAAAATATATTCATAGGTTGAATAAAATAATTTGGTTGTTAAAAATATAATTTTTAACGTGAATGTGAATAAATAAATATTCATTTACAAACCAGACGGTTTGTTTATGTACACCTATTTGAAGGACATTGATTGGGACGATAAATTTTACACATCGCCCAACAGCACAAATAAAATCCGTGTTTGATTGTTTGAAACCCCACATGGGTATTGGGATAAAATACGGCATACACTAATCCCAATAATTAGCCGTATGTCGATCGATTGATTGACAGGCTGTTATAAGCGTTAGATATCTATATTTGATGCTTATACAGTGTAGTGCACTTTGGATGATGGTTGATTATTTATCGTTCCTATTATATACATGTGCTGTATGGAATCCATATAATTAACTTTGTATGGTAATTAATTGGGCCTCATTCCAATTTAGAAAATAAAGAATATTATAAAATAAAGGTACATGTGTTGACAGTACTCATCCGTTGAGATTAGTCATGTGTTTAACGAAATATTTTAACAATAGAATTTACATCTTTATCATATATAGAATTAGAAACTAACTTCTTTATAAAATAAAGGTTCATGTGTTGACCGTACTCATCCGTTGAGATTAGTCATGTGTTGAACGAAATATTTTAACAATAAAATTTACCTCTTTATCATATATAAAATTAGAAACTAACTAGAAAATAGATAAGATGAGTGGTCTCCTGGATGTTGATCTGATGTTGGTTTCGGCCTTCGGGGTTAATATTCAGGGAATCGTTCTCTTACTAATTTACGGTTGGAGTCTGATTTGAAATCAAACGAAAGATACCATAATTTTTATAAAATATATTAAATAACAAAAATAGTCACACGTGGACAGTACTCATTCATTGAGATTAGTCATGTGTTGACGAAAATATAGATTCACGAATTGAATAGAAAACGAATTTAATTTTATTTGAATTGAATTGAATAGAAAACAAATTTAATTTGAATTGAATAGAAAACGAATTGAATTTGAATTGAATAGAAAACGAATTGAATTTGAATTGAATAGAAAACGAATTTGATTTGATTTGAATAGAAAACGAATTGAATTTGAATTGAATAGAAAACGAAATTTGAATTGAATAGAAAACGAATTTGAATTGAATAGAAAACGAATTGAATTTGAATTGAATAGAAAACGATTTGAATTGAATTGAATAGTAAACGAATTGAATTTGAATTGAATAGAAAACGAATTGAATTTGAATTGAATAGAAAACGAATTTGATTTGATTTGAATAGAAAACGAATTGAATTTGAATTGAATAGAAAACGAATTGAATTTGAATTGAATAGAAAACGAATTGAATTTGAATTGAATAGAAAACGAATTGAATTTGAATTAAATAGAAAACGAATTTAATTTGAATTGAATAGAAAACGAATTTGATTTGATTAGAAAACGAATTGAATTTGAGTTGAATAGAAAACGAATTTGAAATGAATTCAAATTGAATTGAAATTTGAATTGAATTTAAATGAATTTTAAAACGAATTTATAATGAAAAATTCAATTTTGATTTGAATTGAAAATGGAAGTTGAAATGTTTTTGAAACGAGTTTAAAACTATTTATAAAATTCGTTTAGAATAAAAATCGATGAAATATATATTATATATATTATATATATATATAATATAATGGCCTGAATAGAACGCGCCGCGCTGCGGCAGTTCGTAAATTTCGACCATTGATTTCGAACGGACATTACGGGAGATCCGACCGTCGGATTCTCCTAAAACCGGAACCGTTGGGTTCGTATCGAAAAGAGATTTCTAACGAATATTAGAAATTTGAAATCTAACGGTTGGATTTGGAGATACGTCCAAATCAAATTTGGAAATGGTCGCTGTAAGTGCAGTTCGATGGCCGTTGATGGAAATCGACTGTACGGGCCTTGATAAAATTATTTAAAATAGTAATAATTTGTGTAGAATCATAAGAAATGATTCGGGAAAAATTGGGATGGAAAACTCCATATTTGAAAAGATAAAAATAGATTTTTATCGAAATGAACTAGTTTTGAACTAAAATTAAAACCCATTTATTTTTAAATAAATAAATCGGATTTGAAATGGGTTGTAAATAGAATTTATTTCTGGGTTTATCATGAAGGGTGTTTTAAAATGACACTTGTTCTTTAACCCGATAATAAATAGAATGTGATTTGGGTATATCGTGAACTGTGTTTTAAATGACATTAGTTCTTTAACCCAGAAAAGGGAGTTTTAATGAATCTGCAATTAGAATGAAATGTGAATTGATAATTTAAATTATCAAATTTGGAAAATGAGCGAGAATGGAGTATCACCAGTTTTGCTCCAAAGCGATAGTTAAATCTTTAATTAGATTTGAACGTGGAATGGTAATTAATTTTACCGATAACACTGTGGTGTTAGATATGGAGTATTACCAGTTTTGCTTCATGGGATGAATAGGTTGGGATTGAAAAAAAAAATTACTTCGGTGTGGTTCGCTAATCTCGACTAGTTTGGGAAACCATAATTTGGTTTGAAATGACATCCAAAGGAAGATTAAAGAATTTATCCTGGATAAAATTAATGGGAACCTTTCCCTAAGAATTGAAATTTAGAAACTAGCTGTAGGTTAGTTAAGAAGAATGGTTTCCTGGGTATTGATCTGATGTTGGTTTCGGCCTTCAGGGTTAATACTTAGGAAATTGTTCTCTTGCTGATTTACAGTTAGTGACTAATGGAATGGAATGAGGCGTATGTTGTGTTTGTGTAACATTTGTTTTTAATATACGCGGGTTGTTCGGAAAGGCCGGGTTTATACCCATTCTGAATAACTGATTCGACGATAAGTCGAAGATGATAACGGTGGTTGAAGACCGGAAGTCTTCACATCGTTTGGGTGATTACTGATGATCTTGATTGGGCCTTACACCCAAGATGAGGGAATCAGTTGGTGGTCGTCCAGACATACTTGGAGATCGATGGATATGCGAGGAAAGTGCCTCCGGTTTCGTTCAGACCCAGAACGGACTTGTAAATGGACTGTGTGTCTGACATTGGATTTTATTCTGTGTTGATTGATTTATGTTAAATATACATCTGTTTGGCGGCGGAGAATTTGTTCTTTTGCTTAACGCCCTTCTCTAAGACGTACGAGCTCAGAGGTTGTATATCGATGGACATCAATCGCATGGCATGAATTGCCTGTGTGG
This sequence comes from Allium sativum, assembly GCA_030737875.1. Taxonomy (NCBI): domain Eukaryota; kingdom Viridiplantae; phylum Streptophyta; class Magnoliopsida; order Asparagales; family Amaryllidaceae; genus Allium; species Allium sativum. The sequence continues at coordinate 902,507,171 of CM060924.1, forward strand.
CACGCTGAGTTGCATGGATCAAGGCTTCTGTTGAAAACAAAGTCTTGTGGTTGATGATCAAAGCACGGCCTGTAACACCCCGTAATTCTGTAACGCTAAGATTCACAAATCAAGGCAGAATTAAAAGTCAAATTCAAAATCAAGGGAAACGGGCTGCGCCATTGCGTTCGTCTCAGAATTCTGCATGAAAACGAGTTCGAGTTTGCGTAAATCGGAGTCTGTATGAGGAAGATATGGCCTCCAGAAGTTTCATCAAAGTTCAAATATCAAAACAGACTCAGAAGACCCAAATCGACTGGGCAGTCGACCCCCCCCCCCCCCAGGTCGACTGTGGAGTCAACTGGTTAGTCGACCCCCCCTAGGTCGACTGGGGAGTCGACTGCGTAGTCGACCCCCCCTCCCCCGCTTTTTCCTGCTTTCTAAACCTGATTCGTTTCTCTGTATCCGGATGCCCTTCTGACCAGATTCGTTGACTTCTACACTATACAAACAGCCCTGGTCTTCTTCTCTATTCACAATTCTTTTCTATCCTTATGCTGCCTCTGAGAAATAAATAAATAAGTGAGTAAAATAATATATATAAAATAAATCAAGACGAGGAAATGCTGCTAAAAGATTTTCAAGAAGAGGTTCAAGTCAAGCTAGGATTCAAGAGGAGGTTCAAACAACTTCAACGACTGTTTTTCTATGAATCATAGCAACGCCATCTTTCTGTTCTAATCTAATCTCTGTAAGTCAGTTATTTTTAGATTTGAACGTTTTTCTCCGTTCGTGACATGAAATTAAAGGAATAAAAGAATATGCCAAATCTCTCTCTCTCTCTATTCGAATCAGTGCCTATACTCTTGAACCTAATTAAGAACTGTTATGACTCAAGGACAAAAAAGACCGTGACTATGAAACTATGGACCTTAAAACCATATGCCTATGACTATAAACATTTGCCTATGACTATGGACATTGCCTATGACTATGAACATTGCCTATGATTGTGACTATGACTATGAGGATTATTTCCTTGACTAAACCTATGCCTTTGATTAGAAAACATTAACTATTGCCTATGACATAACAAGGACATCTGTGATTAAACACCTATGAATCATGACTAGGAAAGTGTTGCTTAAGTTCTGTGATTATGAGATTGGGTCTAAACCCGATTATTTGTTCTGCCTATCCTTGGTTTTCTTTGGTTTTAGACCATGGGAATTTACCTATTAAGTTAGGTCTACTCATGTTCTTGAACCTACGTCTCTATTCTGTCTATTCTTGGTTTTAGACCTTGGGAATTTACCTATTAAGTTAGGTGTACCCATGTTCTTGAACCTACGTCGTTATTCAAACCTTTTTTGTGCCAGTTATTATGTCCATCCTTTTTCTATAGCATCTTTGGTTCATTCCCTATTTTCTGCGAATCTAGATTTGTCTATAATCTAGATTGAATCACAATTATATGAACGGTGGGAATACGATTTGGGCAAAACATGAAATTTACTAAAGTGCAGTTTTTAACTTGGAAATTGGCATAAATTGGGAACATGCATTACGGCATGCAAATTGGATAAATTTGCATGAATTATAGGATGTGTAATGTGAATCTAGTATTGGCGTGTAAATCTAGCATTTACATGAATTGTGAACTAGAGTAATAAGTCTAGTTTGACATGAATTAGAATGTTAAATCAGAGTTGGATTAGCTAATTTGGCACGATAAGTATATTGGCATAAATTTGAAATTGGCCATAATTGGGAGTAATTGTCAGGCTTAGAAAATCATGGTTAGTGACACTTAATTTGGTATAGTTTACATACCAAAAAGCATAAATATGATATAGCGGAGAAAATGGGCTATAAGAATAAATGTTGACAATTTACATTAAAAGAGTAATTGGGAAATAAGTAAATTAGGAATAATTTACTTATAGAATTTGTCCTAAATGAGAAAATACAAATTTAGACAAATTAAAGGTTTATTAACGACATCTCTTTTAATAGTACACCAGAAAGTTCTAGGGTGACAGAGAGGATAGTGTCTAGGCTTGAGTTTGGAAAATACAAGTTTCCTGCTCTCCCTGGCTATCCCTAACTGATCCGATGGACGGGATGGTTACTTTCAAAACCTGATTTGAAAATTAATCAAAACCCTTTGAACTAGAAAACACAAATAGGCCTAACCCGAGGTTAGACTGAGTTGCGATGTAAACCTGCCCGGAACCAACCGGCACATCCAGTAATCGTAACAATATCTGTCTAATGTGAGTGGTCGTGGCTTTAATTTATTTAGTTAAATCTAGAACAAGAATGCTAGGGTTAAGTTAACTAAGACACTTAACTAACTCAACATGATAACAAGACTGGTAGGTGGGGTTAGGTTCATACAGTTAAGCTAGAATGGGAGGGCTAAGTCCATAGGGACACTTAACCAAACTCACGGTAACAAGACAAGATTTGTAGAGGTTAAGTAACTAAGAAAACACTTAGCCAAATTAACATGTTAACTAGTCTAGAAAGTGGGGTTAAGTAAAGTTAATACACTTAGCCAAATTAACATGTTAACTAGACTAGAGGTTGGGGTTAAGTAAGATTTAATACACTTAGAGAATTTGATATGTTAGCTGGGCTAGACCGTATGGTTAAATAAACTTGAACACTTAACCATCAGATTGTGATAAAGGAATAGGGTTAAGTCTAAAACATGAAGGGATAATACTGTTAATAACATGTTAGTTAAAACAGACGGGCAAGGTTAAGTTAAAAAGGAACACTGAACCAATACAGGGTGAATGGGTAGGGTTAAGTAATAAGAAATACTTAACCAATATAACTTGGTTTGTGGTGGGGTTAAGTCAACATGAATTACTGATAACACTTAACCAGTTTGACAGGATAAATGAAGAGGGTTAAGTCGACTTGAATTGACTAATGACTAACCAATCCAAATTGACGGGAAAGAGAACTAAGTAGTTTACCTTAGTTAAGAAAACAACGACTAAGGGAACTAAGTGGTAAATCTTAGTTAGTAAAACTAAGTAGTAATTCTTCGTATAACACGGGAAGGAGCGAATGTCCGTCTGAGTAAAAAGGAGGCTCCAACGAATTGGGTTACGAAGCCCGAGGCTTCGAGGGGACATGAGGGTACTCTTGGTATCCCTCTGTGAGGCTGTAGATGATCCTCCTGGGCTCACAGAGGTTAAGGTTTGCGTAGATGAACCAGGGGTATGCCTTGGTTGCAATACATGAAAACCTAAAGACTAGGATGGACCAGTGTGATTCGGCGAGAAAACGGTAGCCTTGTGATAGAACTCGTCGTCTACCATCCATCTTGAGTCAATTGAGATACGCGAAGCGGAAAGGCGGAGAACTCCAAAAGACCATATACTTGCTATCTAGTTATGGGTGAGGATGGCCATAGGATAGAGGGGCACCGGGGGTCGGCATATTGTTCTCATTTTACAAGGTGTGCCTTTCATTAGTTGAGGGAGGGGTCAAGTGGGACCATAGCCACTGTAATAAAAACAGACCTTAGCATCTGCATTGGCATATATCTGAATGCTCCCGACCGAGTTCTGTATTCCTTGATTTGCCCTGTCACAGGACTCAGATCGCACATTACAGGACATGTGCATCTAGACAAGCGATAACGATTCGCGATACATGCGTGGGAAGTATAGGAACATGTACCACTCTAGGTAGTGTGTCCTAGACTTGGGGGCATCGTTCGACAGGTAGCATAATCCCTAGTTGGACTAGGTGGCATAAATCCTGAATCCGAGAAACATTCAGCAGATAGTGTAAACTCTAGTTAAATCTAGAAAGAACTTGATAGAAAACCCTAGATTTGATCTAGGTAATAAATAATGAATGTATGCCGGAAGGCAATGGAAAATACAGAGATTGGGATCACGTTATCGTTACTTGTAGGGACACTAGATAGGCGGTGCAGAGATATAGAAACCAGTATAACAAGGAAATAACGAAGCGGCGAAAGTATTAGAGCATATCCAGTTTATCTTATCTTAGCATACCTTGTGATTATCTTGTCTAATCTTGCTGACCCTATCATCTTGGTGTTATCTTGTATTCACTCAATTCATGTCGTTTTGTTTTTCCATGTTCACATGCTAGAAGTTACTGAACTTACTCAGGCTTTATGTGTGACTCTGTTTTCCTTTCGTCTTCTTTTCTTCCGTTCCCCACTTCCCCCCCCCCCCCCCCCAAGATAGTAAAGGAGGGAATAGTATAGCTCAGGTTAAGTTGGACTGTCACTCTTTCCCAGCTTGAAGATTTGCCTAAGTTTTGCTTGGATTCTCTTTTCAGATGCTATGGCTGGCTCTTGCTTAAATTGGGGAATATAAATGTATTCTTATGCTTCTTTATTTTGAAAGACAGATGATACTCTGATACTGTAAAGAAATCGTTGTACAAACTATTTTATCAATAAAGCAAAGTTTTATTTTCCGATGTTTAATTTCTGTCTATCTTGTAATTTATCTGCATCTTTTACTGTAAATGCTCCACAGAACTTAGTGCATTCCCTTTGTGAGTGACACTAACGGACGTGGGGTGTTACACGTGGTATCAGAGCTGAAGGTTACCATATCAGATAAAGGATTTGAAAAATTATTTTCAAAACGGTTTTTAAAGAAGCATTCTCAAGAGAAAAGATTTGTTTTAAAGACATATTCCCTAAAGCCATACGCACTATCTTCTCTTCCTTTGTTTAAATTCTTGTCTCCTTCTTTCTTGAGTCTCTGGGGCTACTGGCTTTCTGGGAGGTAACCTCATCGAAGGGCAAAGTAGTGCCCGGCTTCCATCCATAGCCGTAGTTGTTTCATCTACGGGCAGTTTTCTTTCGAAGCTTATAGGGTTTTCCGGACGATGGAGGCAGTTTTCGAGAGATTTGTCAACATGACTACACACGGAAGGGGATGAGGAGTTTGGCTAGGGAGCACAACCCTAGGGTGATGAGTTCATGGATGTAGAATTAGCTCACGAAGGAGGAAGAAATTATAAAACCTAAGACAAGAGGAAGTATCTTTACTAGGGTATGATAGGGCATGTACTTAAGGACAAGGGCAAGAACGAGGACGAGATTTTCAGAAGGACAAGTACATGCTTTCGCCACCAAGCGTACCTAGGAGAAAGGTAGTCCGGTTGGAAGAATCTAGTTTTCTATTTGTACTATTTCCTTAGGTTCTAGCGCTTCTCATTTGTTCATATCCACTTCCATAGATGGGTCTCTGCACCATAGTACTTGTATAGTAGGAAGATCCCACTAGAGTCTCAAATCCAATTGGTGGTCCGACCAGTTTATTTTTTTTGGTTAGTAGAGATTTGAGAATAGCTATCGAGTTTGCTTATATCATCTCACGTAGACCGTCTAAATTCGGGGGAGATATTCCTTGGGTGCTTGTCTGATATTGGTTTAGGCATTGTACTTGAGGAATGTCGAGTTCGGTTTGGATGGTTTGCGTGAGAGATGAATAGTTGTGGCAGGCACTCCAAAGAGCACGTAGTGACCTTTCGACTCTTATAGTTATGGCATGACGGATAAGAGGGAAACCTCTAAACATCTTAGTACATATACTTGGTACCGTGATTGACATCTGTTTATTTTGGAAATGGAGATCCGGAACTTCACAATCATGAAGTTAAATTAGTTCAGATACAGTGGAGTAAAGCTCAAGAAGGCTAGATACTAGCATCATACCCTTTTCCTTGAGGGAGCATCCTTGATTTCTTTGGTAGGAGCTTTACGCATAATTGTTTCTCTCTTTCCAAAGTATATCCTCTAGGTTGTATCTTTGATCCTTAGGTAGAAGCCAATGGATGTAAACATGTATTTGAAACATGTTATGGTTGATGGTTGCAAGTGGTTGCTAATGGTTGCTTGTGAATGCATTTGCATTCGTATTATGCAGTAGATCAGTTCAGACGCTTTCATATTGCATTTACAGATATGTATTTGTTTTGAACTTGATATGTTATCATATGGGTGTTGCATATGGATGAATGGCCGTGCACGCATATAGTATTTACATAACTAGGGATGCTTGCATACATGATTGGACGCATGGCACTGACATGATTTGCATTAAGGAGGTCAACTGAATCAGTAGACCGCCTGATTTTGCATTAGATAAAGACATATACACACACTATGCATATGAACATGAAAGCATTAGAAATCTTTTAAGGACAATGGATGCCTATGAGTGAATGGTTGAGTAGATGGGTGATTGGATGGTAGGACACATTCTTCCTAACTTGAAGATTTCGGGGACGAAATCCTTTTAAGTGGGGGAGAATGTAACACCCCGTAATTCTGTAACGCTAAGATTCACAAATCAAGGCACAATTAAAAGTTAAATTCAAAATCAAGGGAAACGGGCTGCGCCATTGCGTTCGTCTCAGAATTCTACATGAAAATGAGTCCGAGTTTGCATAAATCGGAGTCCGTATGAGGAAGATATGGCCTTCGGAAATTTCAGCAAAGTTCAAATATCAAAACAGACTCAGAAGACCCAGGTCGACTGGGGAGTCGACTGGGTAGTCGACCCCCCCCCCAGGTCGACTGGGTAGTCGACCCCCTCCAGGTCGACTGGGGAGTCGACTGGGTAGTCGATCCCCCCCCCCCCGCGCTTTTTCCTGCTTTCTGAACCTGATTCGTTTCTCTGTATCCGGACGCCATTCTGACCAGATTCGTTGACTTCTACACTATATAAACAGCCCTGGTCTTCTTCTCTATTCACAATTATTTTCTATCCTTATGCTGCCTCTGAGAAATAAATAAATAAGTGAGTAAAATAATATATATAAAATAAATCAAGACGAGGAAATGCTGCTACAAGATTTTCAAGAAGAGGTTCAAGTCAAGCTAGGATTCAAGAGGAGGTTCAAACGACTTCAACGACTGTTTTTCTATGAATCATAGCAACGCCATCTTTCTGTTCTAATCTAATCTCTGTAAGTCAGTTATTTTTAGATTTGAACGTTTTTCTCTGTTCGTGACATGAAATTAAAGGAATAAAAGAATATGCCAAATCTCTCTCTCTCTCTCTATTCGAATCAGTGCCTATACTCTTGAACCTAATTAAGAACTGTTATGACTCGAGGACAAATTAGACCGTGACTATGAAACTATGGACCTTAAAACCATATGCCTATGACTATAAACATTTGCCTATGACTATGGACATTGCCTATGACTATGAACACTGTCGATGACTGTGACTATGACTACGAGGATTATTTCCTTGACTAAACCTATGCTTTTGATTAGAAAACATAAACTATTGCCTATGACATAACAAGGATATCTATAATTAAACACCTATGATTCATGACTAGGAAAGTGTTGCTTAAGTTCTGTGATTATGAGATTGGGTCTAAACCCGATTATTTGTTCTGCTTGTCCTTGGTTTTCTTTGTTTTAGACCATGGGAATTTACCTATTAAGTTAGGTCAACCCATGTTCTTGAACCTACCTCTCTATTCTGTCTATTCTTGGTTTTAGACCTTGGGAATTTACCTATTAAGTTAGGTCTACCCATGTTCTTGAACCTACGTCGTTATTCAAACCTTTTTTTGTGCCAGTTATTATGTCCATCCTTTTTCTATAGCATCTTTGGTTCATTCCCTATTTTCTGCGAATCTAGATTTATCTATAATCTAGATTGAATCACAATTATACCAACGGTGGGAATACGATTTGGGAAAAACATGAAATTTACTAAAGCGTAGTTTTTAACTTGGAAATTGGCATAAATTGGGAACATGCATTACGGCATGCAAATTGGATAAATTTGCATGAATTATAGGATGTGTAATTTGAATCTAGTATTGGCGTGTAAATCTATCATTTACATGAATTGTGAACTAGAGTAATAAGTCTAGTTTGACATGAATTAGAATGTTAAATCAGAGTTGGATTAGCTAATTTGGCACGATAAGTATATTGGCATAAATTTGAAATTGGCCATAATTGGGAGTAATTGTCAGGCTTAGAAAATCATGGTTAGTGACACTTAATTTGGTATAGTTTACAGACAAAAAGCATAAATATGATATAGCGGAGAAAATGGGCCATAAGAATAAATGTTGACAATTTACATTAAAAGAGTAATTGGGAAATAAGTAAATTAGGAATAATTTACTTATAGAATTTGTCCTAAATGAGAAAATACAAATTTAGACAAATTAAATGTTTATTAACGACATCTCTTTTAATAATACACCAGAAAGTTCTAGGGTGACAGAGAGGATAGTGTCTAGGCTTGAGTTTGGAAAATACAAGTTTCCTGCTCTCCCTGGCTATCCCTAACTGATCCGATGGACGGGACGGTTACTTTCAAAACCTGATTTGAAAATTAATCAAAACCCTTGGAACTAGAAAACACAAATAGGCCTAACCCGAGGTTAGACTGAGTTGCGATGTAAACCTGCCCGGAACCAACCGGCACATCCAGTAATCATAACAATATCTGTCTAATGTGAGTGGTCGTGGCTTTAATTTATTTAGTTAAAGCTAGAACAAGAATGCCAGGGTTAGGTTAACTAAGACACTTAACCAACTCAACATGATAACAAGACTGGTAGGTGGGGTTAGGTTCATACAGTTAAGCTAGAATGGGAGGGTTAAGTCCATAGGAACACTTAACCAACTTAGCACAGTTAAGCTAGAACGGAGGGCTAAGTCCATAGGGACACTTAACCAAACTCATGGAAACAAGACAAGATTTGTAGAGGTTAAGTAACTAAGAAAACACTTAGCCAAATTAACATGTTAACTAGTCTAGAAAGTGGGGTTAAGTAAAGTTAATACACTTAGCCAAATTAACATGTTAACTAGTCTAGAAAGTGGGGTTAAGTAAAGTTAATACACGTAGCCAAATTAACATGTTAACTAGACTAGAGGTTGGGGTTAAGTAAGATTTAATACACTTAGCCAATTTGATATGTTAGCTGGGCTAGACCGTAGGGTTAAGTAAACTTGAACACTTAACCATCAGATTGTGATAAAGGAATAGGGTTAAGTCTAAAACATGAAGGGATAATACTGTTAATAACATGTTAGTTAAAACAGACGGGCAAGGTTAAGTTAAAAAGGAACACTGAACCAATACAGGGTGAATGGGTAGGGTTAAGTAATAAGAAATACTTAACCAATATAACTTGGTTTGCGGTGGGGTTAAGTCAACATGAATTACTGATAACACTTAACCAGTTTGACAGGATAAATGAAGAGGGTTAAGTCGACTTGAATTGACTAATGACTAACCAATCCAATTTGACGGGAAAGAGAACTATGTAGTTAACCTTAGTTAAGAAAACAACGACTCTGGGAACTAAGTGGTAAATCTTAGTTAGTAAAACTAAGTAGTAATTCTTCGTATAACACGGGAAGGAGCGAATGTCCGTCTGAGTAAAAAGGGGGCTCCAACGAATTGGGTTACGAAGCCCGAGGCTTCGAGGGTACGTGAGGGTACTCTTAGTATCCCTCTGTGAAGCTGTAGATGAACCTCCTGGGATCACAGAGGTTAAGGTCTGCGTAGAAGAACCAGGGGTATGCCTTGGTTGCAATACATGGCAACCTAAAGACTAGGATGGACCAGCGTGATTCGGCGAGAAAACGGTAGCCTTGTGATAGCAACTCGTCGTCTACCATCCATCTTGAGTCAATTGAGATACGTGAAGAGGAAAGGCGGAGAACTCCAAAAGACCATATACTTGCTATCTAGTTATGGGTGAGGATGGCCATAGGATAGAGGGGCACCGGGGGCCGGCGTAAAGTTCTCATTTTACAAGGTGTGCCTTTCATTAGTTGAGGGAGGGGTCAAGTGGGACCATAGCCACTGTAATAAAAACAGACCTTAGCATCTGCAGCGGCATATATCTGAAAGCTCCCGACCGAGTTTTGTATTCCTTGATTTGCCCTGTCACAGGACTCGGACCGCACATTACAGGACATGTGCATCTAGACAAGCGTTAACGATTCGCGATACATGCGTGGGGAAGTATAGGAACATGTACCACTCTATGTAGTGTGTCCTAGACTTGGGGGCATCGTTCGACAGGTAGCATAATCCCTAGTTGGACTAGGTGGCATAAATCTTGAATCCGAGAAACATTTAGCAGATAGCGTAAACTCTAGTTAAATCTAGAAAGAACTTGATAGAAAACCCTAGATTTGATCTAGGTAATAAATATTGAATGTATGCCGGAAGGCAATGGAAAATACAGGGATTGGGATCACGTTATCGTTACTAGTAGGGACACTAGATAGGCGGTGCAGAGATATAGAAACCAGTATAACAAGGAAATAGCGAAGCGGCGAAAGTATTAGAGCATATCCAGTTTTATCTTATCTTAGCATACCTTGTGATTATCTTGTCTAATCTTGCTGACCTATCATCTTGGTGTTATCTTGTATTCAGTCAATTCATGTCGTTTTGTTTTTCCATGTTCACATGCTATAAGTTACTGAACTTACTCAGGCTTTATGTCTGACTCTGTTTTCCTTTCATCTTTTTTTCTTCCGTTCCCCCCCCCAGGTAGTAAAGGAGGGAATAGTATAGCTCAGGTTAAGTTGGACTGTCACTCTTTCCCAGCTTGAAGATTTGCCTAAGTTTTGTTTGGATTCTCTTTTCAGATGCTATGGCTGGCTCTTGCTTAAATTGGGGAATATAAATGTATTTTTATGCTTCTTTATTTTGAAAGACAGATGATACTCTGATAGTGTAAAGAAATCGTTGTACAAACTATTTTATCGATAAAGCAAAGTTTTATTTTCCGCTGTTTAATTTCTGTCTGTCTTGTAATTTATCTGCATCTTTTACCCTAAATGTTCCACAGAACTTAGGGCATTCCCTTTGTGAGTGACACTAACGGACGTGGGGTGTTACACGTGGTATCAGAGCTGAAGGTTACCAGATCAGATAAAGGATTTGAAAAATTATTTTCAAAACGGTTTTTAAAGAAGCATTCTCAAGAGAAAAGATTTGTTTTAAATACATATTCCCTAAAGCCATACGCACTATCTTCTCTTCCTTTGTTTAAATTCTTGTCTCCTTCTTTCTTGAGTCTCTGGGGCTACTGGCTTTCTGGGAGGTAACCTCATCGAAGGGCAAAGTAGTGCCCGGCTTCCATCCATAGCCGTAGTTGTTTCATCTACGGGCAGTTTTCTTTCGAAGCTTATAGGGTTTTCCGGACGATGGAGGCAGTTTTCGAGAGATTTGTCAACATGACTACACACGGAAGGGGATGAGGAGTTTGGCTAGGGAGCACAACCCTAGGGTGATGAGTTCATGGATGTAGAATTAGCTCACGAAGGAGGAAGAAATTATAAAACCTAAGACAAGAGGAAGTATCTTTACTAGGGTATGATAGGGCAGGTACTTAAGGACAAGGGCAAGAACGAGGACGAGATTTTCAGAAGGACAAGTACATGCTTTCGCCACCAAGCGTACCTAGGAGAAAGGTAGTCCAGTTGGAAGAATCTAGTTTTCTATTCGTACTATTTCCTTAGGTTCTAGCCCTTCTCATTTGTTCATATCCACTTCCATAGTTGGATCTCTGCACCATAGTACTTGTATAGTAGGAAGATCCCACTAGAGTCTCAAATCCAATTGGTGGTCCGACCAGTTTATTATTTTTGGTTAGTAGAGATTTGAGAATAGCTATCGAGTTTGCTTATATCATCTCACGTAGATCGTCTAAATTCGGGGGAGATATTCCTTGGGTGCTTGTCTGATATTGGTTTAGGCCTTGTACTTGAGGAATGTCGAGTTCAGTTTGGATGGTTTGCGTGAGAGATGAATAGTTGTGGCAGGCACTCCAAAGAGCACGTAGTGACCTTTCGACTCTTATAGTTATGGCATGGCGGATAAGAGGGAAACCTCTAATCATCTTAGTACATATACTTGGTACCGTGATTGACATCTGTTTATTTTGGAAATGGAGATCCGGAACTTCACAATCGTGAAGTTAAATTAGTTAAGATACAGTGGAGTAAATCCCAAGAAGGCTAGATACTAACATCATACCCTTTTCCTTGAGGGTGCATCCTTGATTTCTTTGGTAGGAGCTTTATGCATAATTGTTTCTCTCTTTCCAAAGTATATCCTCTAGGTTGTATCTTCGATCCTTAGGTAGAAGCCAATGGATGTAAACATGTATTTGAAACATGTTATGGTTGATGGTTGCAAGTGGTTGCTAATGGTTGCTTGTGAATGCATATGCATACGTATTAGGCACTAGATCAGTTCAGACGCTTTCATATTGCATTTACAGATATGTATTTGTTTTGAACTTGATATGTTATCATATGGGTGTTGCATATGGATGAATGGCCGTGCACGCATATAGTATTTACATAACTAGGGATGCTTGCATACATGATTGGATGCATGGCACTGACATGATTTGCATTAAGGAGGTCAACTGAATCAGTAGACCGCCTGATTTTGCATTAGATAAAGACATATACACACACTATGCATATGAACATGAAAGCATTAGAAATCTTTTAAGGACAATGGATGCCTGTGAGTGAATGGTTGAGTAGATGGGTGATTGGATGGTAGGACACATTCTTCCTAACTTGAAGATTTCGGGGACGAAATCCTTTTAAGTGGGGGAGAATGTAACACCCCGTAATTCTGTAACGCTAAGATTCACAAATCAAGGCACAATTAAAAGTTAAATTCAAAATCAAGGGAAACGGGCTGTGCCATTGCGTTCGTCCCAGAATTCTGCATGAAAACGAGTCCGAGTTTGCGTAAATCGGAGTCCGTATGAGGAAGATATGGCCTCCGGAAGTTTCAGCAAAGTTCAAATATCAAAACAGACTCAGAAGACCCAGGTCGACTGGGGAGTCGACTGGGTAGTCGACCCCCCCCAGGTCGACTGGGGAGTCTACTGGGTAGTCGACCCTCTCCAGGTCGACTGGGGAGTCGACTGGGTAGTCGATCCCCCCCCCCCCCCCGCTTTTTCCTGCTTTCTGAACCTGATTCGTTTCTCTGTATCCGGACACCCTTCTGACCAGATTCGTTGACTTCTACACTATATAAACAGCCCTGGTCTTCTTCTCTATTCACAATTCTTTTCTATCCTTATGCTGCCTCTGAGAAATAAATAAATAAGTGAGTAAAATAATATATATAAAATAAATCAAGACGAGGAAATGCTGCTACAAGATTTTCAAGAAGAGGTTCAAGTCAAGCTAGGATTCAAGAGGAGGTTCAAACGACTTCAACGACTGTTTTTCTATGAATCATAGCAACGCCATCTTTCTGTTCTAATCTAATCTCTGTAAGTCAGTTATTTTTAGATTTGAACGTTTTTCTCTGTTCGTGACATGAAATTAAAGGAATAAAAGAATATGCCAAATCTCTCTCTCTCTCTCTATTCGAATCAGTGCCTATACTCTTGAACCTAATTAAGAACTGTTATGACTCGAGGACAAATTAGACCGTGACTATGAAACTATGGACCTTAAAACCATATGCCTATGACTATAAACATTTGCCTATGACTATGGACATTGCCTATGACTATGAACACTGCCTATGACTGTGACTATGACTACGAGGATTATTTCCTTGACAAAACCTATGCTTTTGATTAGAAAACATAAACTATTGCCTATGACATAACAAGGATATCTATAATTAAACACCTATGATTCATGACTAGGAAAGTGTTGCTTAAGTTCTGTGATTATGAGATTGGGTCTAAACCCGATTATTTGTTCTGCTTGTCCTTGGTTTTCTTTGTTTTAGACCATGGGAATTTACCTATTAAGTTAGGTCAACCCATGTTCTTGAACCTACCTCTCTATTCTGTCTATTCTTGGTTTTAGACCTTGGGAATTTACCTATTAAGTTAGGTCTACCCATGTTCTTGAACCTACGTCGTTATTCAAACCTTTTTTTGTGCCAGTTATTATGTCCATCCTTTTTCTATAGCATCTTTGGTTCATTCCCTATTTTCTGCGAATCTAGATTTATCTATAATCTAGATTGAATCACAATTATACCAACGGTGGGAATACGATTTGGGAAAAACATGAAATTTACTAAAGCGTAGTTTTTAACTTGGAAATTGGCATAAATTGGGAACATGCATTACGGCATGCAAATTGGATAAATTTGCATGAATTATAGGATGTGTAATTTGAATCTAGTATTGGCGTGTAAATCTATCATTTACATGAATTGTGAACTAGAGTAATAAGTCTAGTTTGACATGAATTAGAATGTTAAATCAGAGTTGGATTAGCTAATTTGGCACGATAAGTATATTGGCATAAATTTGAAATTGGCCATAATTGGGAGTAATTGTCAGGCTTAGAAAATCATGGTTAGTGACACTTAATTTGGTATAGTTTACAGACAAAAAGCATAAATATGATATAGCGGAGAAAATGGGCCATAAGAATAAATGTTGACAATTTACATTAAAAGAGTAATTGGGAAATAAGTAAATTAGGAATAATTTACTTATAGAATTTGTCCTAAATGAGAAAATACAAATTTAGACAAATTAAATGTTTATTAACGACATCTCTTTTAATAATACACCAGAAAGTTCTAGGGTGACAGAGAGGATAGTGTCTAGGCTTGAGTTTGGAAAATACAAGTTTCCTGCTCTCCCTGGCTATCCCTAACTGATCCGATGGACGGGACGGTTACTTTCAAAACCTGATTTGAAAATTAATCAAAACCCTTGGAACTAGAAAACACAAATAGGCCTAACCCGAGGTTAGACTGAGTTGCGATGTAAACCTGCCCGGAACCAACCGGCACATCCAGTAATCATAACAATATCTGTCTAATGTGAGTGGTCGTGGCTTTAATTTATTTAGTTAAAGCTAGAACAAGAATGCCAGGGTTAGGTTAACTAAGACACTTAACCAACTCAACATGATAACAAGACTGGTAGGTGGGGTTAGGTTCATACAGTTAAGCTAGAATGGGAGGGTTAAGTCCATAGGAACACTTAACCAACTTAGCACAGTTAAGCTAGAACGGAGGGCTAAGTCCATAGGGACACTTAACCAAACTCATGGAAACAAGACAAGATTTGTAGAGGTTAAGTAACTAAGAAAACACTTAGCCAAATTAACATGTTAACTAGTCTAGAAAGTGGGGTTAAGTAAAGTTAATACACTTAGCCAAATTAACATGTTAACTAGTCTAGAAAGTGGGGTTAAGTAAAGATAATACACGTAGCCAAATTAACATGTTAACTAGACTAGAGGTTGGGGTTAAGTAAGATTTAATACACTTAGCCAATTTGATATGTTAGCTGGGCTAGACCGTAGGGTTAAGTAAACTTGAACACTTAACCATCAGATTGTGATAAAGGAATAGGGTTAAGTCTAAAACATGAAGGGATAATACTGTTAATAACATGTTAGTTAAAACAGACGGGCAAGGTTAAGTTAAAAAGGAACACTGAACCAATACAGGGTGAATGGGTAGGGTTAAGTAATAAGAAATACTTAACCAATATAACTTGGTTTGCGGTGGGGTTAAGTCAACATGAATTACTGATAACACTTAACCAGTTTGACAGGATAAATGAAGAGGGTTAAGTCGACTTGAATTGACTAATGACTAACCAATCCAATTTGACGGGAAAGAGAACTATGTAGTTAACCTTAGTTAAGAAAACAACGACTCTGGGAACTAAGTGGTAAATCTTAGTTAGTAAAACTAAGTAGTAATTCTTCGTATAACACGGGAAGGAGCGAATGTCCGTCTGAGTAAAAAGGGGGCTCCAACGAATTGGGTTACGAAGCCCGAGGCTTCGAGGGTACGTGAGGGTACTCTTAGTATCCCTTTGTGAAGCTGTAGATGAACCTCCTGGGATCACAGAGGTTAAGGTCTGCGTAGAAGAACCAGGGGTATGCCTTGGTTGCA
This sequence comes from Allium sativum, assembly GCA_030737875.1. NCBI lineage: Eukaryota > Viridiplantae > Streptophyta > Magnoliopsida > Asparagales > Amaryllidaceae > Allium > Allium sativum. The sequence continues at coordinate 902,523,097 of CM060924.1, forward strand.
ATACATGGCAACCTAAAGACTAGGATGGACCAGCGTGATTCGGCGAGAAAACGGTAGCCTTGTGATAGCAACTCGTCGTCTACCATCCATCTTGAGTCAATTGAGATACGTGAAGAGGAAAGGCGGAGAACTCCAAAAGACCATATACTTGCTATCTAGTTATGGGTGAGGATGGCCATAGGATAGAGGGGCACCGGGGGCCGGCGTATAGTTCTCATTTTACAAGGTGTGCCTTTCATTAGTTGAGGGAGGGGTCAAGTGGGACCATAGCCACTGTAATAAAAACAGACCTTAGCATCTGCAGCGGCATATATCTGAAAGCTCCCGACCGAGTTTTGTATTCCTTGATTTGCCCTGTCACAGGACTCGGACCGCACATTACAGGACATGTGCATCTAGACAAGCGTTAACGATTCGCGATACATGCGTGGGGAAGTATAGGAACATGTACCACTCTATGTAGTGTGTCCTAGACTTGGGGGCATCGTTCGACAGGTAGCATAATCCCTAGTTGGACTAGGTGGCATAAATCCTGAATCCGAGAAACATTTAGCAGATAGCGTAAACTCTAGTTAAATCTAGAAAGAACTTGATAGAAAACCCTAGATTTGATCTAGGTAATAAATATTGAATGTATGCCGGAAGGCAATGGAAAATACAGGGATTGGGATCACGTTATCGTTACTAGTAGGGACACTAGATAGGCGGTGCAGAGATATAGAAACCAGTATAACAAGGAAATAGCGAAGCGACGAAAGTATTAGAGCATATCCAGTTTTATCTTATCTTAGCATACCTTGTGATTATCTTGTCTAATCTTGCTGACCTATCATCTTGGTGTTATCTTGTATTCAGTCAATTCATGTCGTTTTGTTTTTCCATGTTCACATGCTATAAGTTACTGAACTTACTCAGGCTTTATGTCTGACTCTGTTTTCCTTTCATCTTTTTTTCTTCCGTTCCCCCCCCCAGGTAGTAAAGGAGGGAATAGTATAGCTCAGGTTAAGTTGGACTGTCACTCTTTCCCAGCTTGAAGATTTGCCTAAGTTTTGCTTGGATTCTCTTTTCAGATGCTATGGCTGGCTCTTGCTTAAATTGGGGAATATAAATGTATTTTTATGCTTCTTTATTTTGAAAGACAGATGATACTCTGATAGTGTAAAGAAATCGTTGTACAAACTATTTTATCGATAAAGCAAAGTTTTATTTTCCGCTGTTTAATTTATGTCTGTCTTGTAATTTATCTGCATCTTTTACCCTAAATGTTCCACAGAACTTAGGGCATTTCCTTTGTGAGTGACACTAACGGACGTGGGGTGTTACACGTGGTATCAGAGCTGAAGGTTACCAGATCAGATAAAGGATTTGAAAAATTATTTTCAAAACGGTTTTTAAAGAAGCATTCTCAAGAGAAAAGATTTGTTTTAAATACATATTCCCTAAAGCCATACGCACTATCTTCTCTTCCTTTGTTTAAATTCTTGTCTCCTTCTTTCTTGAGTCTCTGGGGCTACTGGCTTTCTGGGAGGTAACCTCATCGAAGGGCAAAGTAGTGCCCGGCTTCCATCCATAGCCGTAGTTGTTTCATCTACGGGCAGTTTTCTTTCGAAGCTTATAGGGTTTTCCGGACGATGGAGGCAGTTTTCGAGAGATTTGTCAACATGACTACACACGGAAGGGGATGAGGAGTTTGGCTAGGGAGCACAACCCTAGGGTGATGAGTTCATGGATGTAGAATTAGCTCACGAAGGAGGAAGAAATTATAAAACCTAAGACAAGAGGAAGTATCTTTACTAGGGTATGATAGGGCAGGTACTTAAGGACAAGGGCAAGAACGAGGACGAGAATTTCAGAAGGACAAGTACATGCTTTCGCCACCAAGCGTACCTAGGAGAAAGGTAGTCCAGTTGGAAGAATCTAGTTTTCTGTTCGTTCTATTTCCTTAGGTTCTAGCCCTTCTCATTTGTTCATATCCACTTCCATAGTTGGGTCTCTGCACCATAGTACTTGTATAGTAGGAAGATCCCACTAGAGTCTCAAATCCAATTGGTGGTCCGACCAGTTTATTATTTTTGGTTAGTAGAGATTTGAGAATAGCTATCGAGTTTGCTTATATCATCTCACGTAGATCGTCTAAATTCGGGGGAGATATTTTCCTTGGGTGCTTGTCTGATATTGGTTTAGGCCTTGTACTTGAGGAATGTCGAGTTCAGTTTGGATGGTTTGCGTGAGAGATGAATAGTTGTGGCAGGCACTCCAAAGAGCACGTAGTGACCTTTCGACTCTTATAGTTATGGCATGGCGGATAAGAGGGAAACCTCTAATCATCTTAGTACATATACTTGGTACCGTGATTGACATCTGTTTATTTTGGAAATGGAGATCCGGAACTTCACAATCGTGAAGTTAAATTAGTTAAGATACAGTGGAGTAAATCCCAAGAAGGCTAGATACTAACATCATACCCTTTTCCTTGAGGGTGCATCCTTGATTTCTTTGGTAGGAGCTTTATGCATAATTGTTTCTCTCTTTCCAAAGTATATCCTCTAGGTTGTATCTTCGATCCTTAGGTAGAAGCCAATGGATGTAAACATGTATTTGAAACATGTTATGGTTGATGGTTGCAAGTGGTTGCAAATGGTTGCTTGTGAATGCATATGCATACGTATTAGGCACTAGATCAGTTCAGACGCTTTCATATTGCATTTACAGATATGTATTTGTTTTGAACTTGATATGTTATCATATGGGTGTTGCATATGGATGAATGGCCGTGCACGCATATAGTATTTACATAACTAGGGATGCTTGCATACATGATTGGATGCATGGCACTGACATGATTTGCATTAAGGAGGTCAACTGAATCAGTAGACCGCCTGATTTTGCATTAGATAAAGACATATACACACACTATGCATATGAACATGAAAGCATTAGAAATCTTTTAAGGACAATGGATGCCTGTGAGTGAATGGTTGAGTAGATGGGTGATTGGATGGTAGGACACATTCTTCCTAACTTGAAGATTTCGGGGACGAAATCCTTTTAAGTGGGGGAGAATGTAACACCCCGTAATTCTGTAACGCTAAGATTCACAAATCAAGGCACAATTAAAAGATAAAATCAAAATCAAGGGAAACGGGCTGTGCCATTGCGTTCGTCTCAGAATTCTGCATGAAAACGAGTCCGAGTTTGCGTAAATCGGAGTCCGTATGAGGAAGATATGGCCTCCGGAAGTTTCAGCAAAGTTCAAATATCAAAACAGACTCAGAAGACCCAGGTCGACTGGGGAGTCGACTGGGTAGTCGACCCCCCCCAGGTCGACTGGGGAGTCTACTGGGTAGTCGACCCTCTCCAGGTCGACTGGGGAGTCGACTGGGTAGTCGATCCCCCCCCCTCGCTTTTTCCTGCTTTCTGAACCTGATTCGTTTCTCTGTATCCGGACACCCTTCTGACCAGATTCGTTGACTTCTACACTATATAAACAGCCCTGGTCTTCTTCTCTATTCACAATTCTTTTCTATCCTTATGCTGCCTCTGAGAAATAAATAAATAAGTGACTAAAATAATATATATAAAATAAATCAAGACGAGGAAATGCTGCTAAAAGATTTTCAAGAAGAGGTTCAAGTCAAGCTAGGATTCAAGAGGAGGTTCAAACGACTTCAACGACTGTTTTTCTATGAATCATAGCAACGCCATCTTTCTGTTCTAATCTAATCTCTGTAAGTTAGTTATTTTTAGATTTGAATGTTTTTCTCTATTCGTGACATGAAATTAAAGGAATAAAAGAATATGCCAAATCTCTCTCTCTCTCTATTCGAATCAGTGCCTATACTCTTGAACCTAATTAAGAACTGTTATGACTCGAGGACAAATAAGACCGTGACTATGAAACTATGGACCTTAAAACCATATGCCTATGACTATAAACATTTGCCTATGACTATGGACATTGCCTATGACTATGAACACTGCCTATGACTATGACTATGACTATGAGGATTATTTCCTTGACTAAACCTATGCCTTTGATTAGAAAACATAAACTATTGCCTATGACATAACAAGGACATCTGTGATTAAACACCTATGATTCATGACTAGGAAAGTGTTGCTTAATTTCTGTGATTATGAGATTGGGTCTAAACCCAATTATTTGTTCTGCCTGTCCTTGGTTTTCTTTGGTTTTAGACCATGGGAATTTACCTATTAAGTTAGGTCTACCCATGTTCTTGAACCTACGTCTCTATTCTGTCTATTCTTGGTTTTAGACCTTGGGAATTTACCTATTAAGTTAGGTCTACCCATGTTCTTGAACCTACGTCGTTATTCAAACCTTTTTTATGCCAGTTATTATGTCCATCCTTTTTCTATAGCATCTTTGGTTCATTCCCTATTTTCTGCGAATCTAGATTTATCTATAATCTAGATTGAATCACAATTATACGAACGGTGGGAATACGATTTGGGCAAAACATGAAATTTACTAAAGCGTAGTTTTTAACTTGGAAATTGGCATAAATTGGGAACATGCATTACGGCATGCAAATTGGATAAATTTGCATGAATTATAGGATGTGTAATTTGAATCTAGTATTGGCGTGTAAATCTAGCATTTACATGAATTGTGAACTAGAGTAATAAGTCTAGTTTGACATGAATTAGAATGTTAAATCAGAGTTGGATTAGCTAATTTGGCACGACAAGTACATTAGCATAAATTTGAAATTGTCCATAATTGGGAGTAATTGTCAGGCTTAGAAAATCATGGTTAGTGACACTTAATTTGGTATAGTTTACATACCAAAAGCATAAATATGATATAGCGGAGAAAATGGGCCATAAGAATAAATGTTGACAATTTACATTAAAAGAGTAGTTGGGAAATAAGTAAATTAGGAATAATTTACTTATTGAATTTGTCCTAAATGAGAAAATACAAATTTAGACAAATTAAAGGTTTATTAACGACATCTCTTTTAATAATACACCAGAAAGTTCTAGGGTGACAGAGAGGATAGTGTCTAGGCTTGAGTTTGGAAAATACAAGTTTCCTGCTCTCCCTGGCTATCCCTAACTGATCCGATGGACGGGATGGTTACTTTCAAAACCTGATTTGAAAATTAATCAAAACCCCTTGAACTAGAAAACACAAATAGGCCTAACCCGAGGTTAGACTGAGTTGCGATGCAAACCTGCCCGGAACCAACCGGCACATCCAGTAATCGTAACAATATCAGTCTAATGTGAGTTGTCGTTGCTTTAATTTATTTAGTTAAAGATAGAACAAGAATGCTAGGGTTAAGTTAACTAAGACACTTAACCAACTCAACATGATAACAAGATTGGTAGGTAGGGTTAGGTTCATACAGTTAAGCTAGAATGGGAGGGTTAAGTCCATAGGAACACTTAACCAACTTAGCACAGTTAAGCTAGAACGGAGGGCTAAGTCCATAGGGACACTTAACCAAACTCATGGTAACAAGACAAGATTTGTAGAGGTTAAGTAACTAAGAAAACACTTAGCCAAATTAACATGTTAACTAGTCTAGAAAGTGGGGTTAAGTAAAGTTAATACACTTAGCCAAATTAACATGTTAACTAGACTAGAGGTTGGGGTTAAGTAAGATTTAATACACTTAGCCAATTTGATATGTTAGCTGGGCTAGACCGTAGGGTTAAGTAAACTTGAACACTTAACCATCAGATTGTGATAAAGGAATAGGGTTAAGTCTAAAACATGAAGGGATAATACTGTTAATAACATGTTAGTTAAAACAGACGGGCAAGGTTAAGTTAAAAAGGAACACTGAACCAATACAGGGTGAATGGGTAGGGTTAAGTAATAAGAAATACTTTACCAATATAACTTGGTTTGCGGTGGGGTTAAGTCAACATGAATTACTGATAACACTTAACCAGTTTGACAGGATAAATGAAGAGGGTTAAGTCGACATGAATTGACTAATGACTAACCAATCCAAATTGACGGGAAAGAGAACTAAGTAGTTAACCTTAGTTAAGAAAACAACGACTCCGGGAACTAAGTGGTAAATCTTAGTTAGTAAAACTAAGTAGTAATTCTTCGTATAACACGGGAAGGAGCGAATGTCCGTCTGAGTAAAAAGGGGGCTCCAACGAATTGGGTTACGAAGCCAGGGGCTTCGAGGGGACGTGAGGGTACTCTTGGTATCCCTCTGTGAGGCTGCAGATGATCCTCCTGGGCTCACAGAGGTTAAGGTCTGCGTAGAAGAACCAGGGGTATGCCTTGGTTGCAATACATGGCAACCTAAAGACCAGGATGGACCAGCGTGATTCGGCGAGAAAACGGTAGCCCTGTGATAGCAACTCGTCGTCTACCATCCATCTTGAGTCAATCGAGATACATGAAGCGGAAAGGCGGAGAACTCCAAAAGACCATATACTTGCTATCTAGTTATGGGTGAGGATGGCCATAGGATAGAGAGGCACCGGGGGCCGGCGTATAGTTCTCATTTTACAAGGTGTGCCTTTCATTAGTTGAGGGAGGGGTCAAGTGGGACCATAGCCACTGTAATAAAAACAGACCTTAGCATCTGCATCGGCAGATATCTGAAAGCTCCCGACCAAGTTCTGTATTCCTTGATTTGCCCTGTCACAGGACTCGGACCGCACATTACAGGACATGTGCATCTAGACAAGCGATAACGATTCGTGATACATGCGTGGGGAAGTATAGGAACATGTACCACTCTAGGTAGTGTGTCCTAGACTTGGGGGCATCGTTCGATAGGTAGCATAATCCCTAGTTGGACTAGGTGGCATAAATCCTGAATCCGAGAAACGTTCAGCAGATAGCGTAAACTCTAGTTCAATCTAGAAAGAACTTGATAGAAAACCCTAGATTTGATCTAGGTAATAAATAATGAATGTATGCCGGAAGGCAATGGAAAATACAGGGATTGGGATCACGTTATCGTTACTAGTAGGGACACTAGATAGGCGGTGCAGAGATATAGAAACCAGTATAACAAGGAAATAGCGAAGCGGCGAAAGTATTAGAGCATATCCAGTTTATCTTATCTTAGCATACCTTGTGTTTATCTTGTCTAATCTTGCTGACCCTATCATCTTGGTGTTATCTTGTATTCAGTCAATTCATGTCGTTTTGTTTTTCCATGTTCACACGCTAGAAGTTACTGAACTTACTCAGGCTTTATGTCTGACTCTGTTTTCCTTTCGTCTTTTTTTCTTCCGTCCCCCCTCCCCTCAGGTAGTAAAGGAGGGAATAGTATAGCTCAGGTTAAGTTGGACTGTCACTCTTTCCCAGCTTGAAGATTCGCCTAAGTTTTGCTTGGATTCTCTTTTCAGATGCTATGGCTGGCTCTTGCTTAAATTGGGGAATATAAATGTATTTTTATGCTTCTTTATTTTGAAAGACAGATGATACTCTGATATTGTAAAGGAATCATTGTACAAACTATTTTATCAATAAAGCAAAGTTTTATTTTCCGCTGTTTAATTTTTGTCTGTCTTGTAATTTATCTGCATCTTTTACCCTAAATGCTCCACAGAACTTAGCGCATTCCCTTTGTGAGTGACACTAACGGACGTGGGGTTTTACACGGCCTTTGTGGCATAGCTTTGTGTATAATGTGAATTCGCGAGCCTCACACCTCGGTATGAGTTAAAAACGGGATAAGGACTGCAGGGAGAGCACCACGTTTCTCTCTTGCTTTGGCGGTGTCAGTGACTTACCAGCCCTGACATTTATATACTTTTCACCTATGTGGTTGTTGGATGAGGCGCCTCGATTTTAGGTCTGTAAGGACCGGGAAACGTGTGTTCAGGAATAACTAATCCTCAAACGTAAGAGAGGACCGGCCCTGAAGATCCAAGGATTGCCCAGAGTGTGTAGTCCTGAGGCATTTGCTACAGTGTCTCGAAGCGGAGAGGAGCTTGCCCCTTGCCTCGACTCATGACGGAAATCCAATTTCCAATACGTGTATTTCAGTTTTATTTGTAGAGCCTAGTATGGCGACATGATAGATGGTACCCATGCCGCCTAGGATTGATATTTATAATTGAAATGTTTTGACATTATACACCAATAATAGTATCAAATGATTTGTTTTTAAAACGTACCAAGCATGTTTGGCTATTATAAGGGAAAACCCTATCCTCCGGCTTGCGTTGCATTGTGTGATGGGACCTGGGTCTTATAATAGCTTCATTTTTCGAAAAAGCATTGCGCTGTTTATTCTATGCACTGGTATTCTTGGGAGAAAACCCGTTCCGTGTTATATGGCATGGTCCCTTGAATTACTCTCTTTTAAAGTAAATTTTAAATAACTGTTTTAGTTCTCACACCAGTCACATGACTGACCTGGAGTTTATTGTTTTAACCTAAACTCTGGGTGCCCCTATTTTCGACACGGGCAGCTAGTAGTTTTGGTTTTGCAGATTTATATTCACAGGATCCTGATTTACAGCTGGAACGATGCTCGGAAAGCTCTGTATCCGTGTATTACTTTCAGTTGTGTTTTGTATTACTTTTCCGCTGCAGTACTGTATTTAAATCTCTGATATTTATCGAATGTAATTTATTCATTTATACTATGTATATTCTTGTATCTGATGGAATTGTTGTAATAACAATGAAATGTTCTTCCGTCTGTGTTCTGTTTTGTCCTGTTCTCAAGGTAATCCGCTCTTTCCTTATCGGGGATGTTATGGGTCCTTTCAATGGGAGTACTAGGCTGTTTCCAGTTTTGAAAAGCTATGATTTTACTTGGATCCACAGCAATTCCTTCTTTTGATATGACGTGGCCCAGAAACTTTACATCATCTTGCCAGAATATACATTTGGAAAGTTTTTCTTTCAATACATTCCTTCTCAGAATTTCCGGATCCTGTTCCAAATGCTTTTCATGTTCGGCCTTTGACTTAGAGAAGATTATAATATCATCAATAAAAACCATAACAAACTTATTCAAGACTCCTCTGAACATTCGATTCATCAAATCGACAAAGTATGCTGGTGCGTTACATAAGCCGAACGACATTACTAACCACTCATATAATAAGTCTGGACTTCTGAATGCTGTCATAGGAACACACTTTTCCGCAATTCGAAGCTGATTGAAGCCTGTAGCTAGGTCCATCATTGAAAATTCTTGTGCTCCATTCAGACAATCCGATAAATCATCGATTCGCGGCAATGGATATTTATTCCTTATTGTCTGCTTGTTCAAATCACGATAATGCACATATAGTCGCAGAGTACCGTCAGACTTTGGGACAAACACCACTACTGCTCCCCAATTAGAGAAACTAGGCCTGATCAGACCCTTCCATACGAGCTGTCTTATTTGATTGTCTAGTTCTTCTTTCTCCTTTAGGGTCATCCTCCGAATAGCATGCACTACTGGCCTTGCGTTCAGAATTAAAGCGATCTTAAAATCAATTTATCTCTGCGGAGGTAGACTGACGACTTCCTCGAACACATCTGCATAATTATTTACGACAGGAATATCTTTAATGAGGTCCGGAATATTCTTCGTGACTACAGGGATATTTTCTATTTGAGCAGAAGAAACATCCAAAGCTGCCCAGAAGTCTTTTCTATTTGAATTCTGACCTTCATAGGGAATGGTTATATAATTCCCTAATTGGGCCTTTGCCATAACAACTCTCTTGGCGCATCTAACCTCTGCCTCATATTTGGTTAACCGGTCCAATCCCAAAATAAGATCGAATTCTGTAAAATTCATGACGATAGAGATAGTAGGGAACTTATAACAGGAAAAAGAGACAGACACCGCACAAATCCAGCTAAGATCGAGAGAACTTCGAACCGGATTATGGACAGTGATGGGATCTTTGAGCCTTTTCAAATTCAAATCTAGCTTCTTAACTTCGTTCTTTGCAATAAAGCTTCGCGACGCGCCCGTATCAAACAATACTTTAACTGGAATATTTTTGACATTAAGCGTGCCTTCCAAAATATCAGCCCTTTCCTGAGCAGACGAAGATGCAGGCACTTCTGCCACTTCATTTACATGTACTACTTCAGGTTTTCTGAATAGCGGGCAGGCCTTTAAAAGATGACCGGTCTGATGGCATTGACTGCACTTTCTATTCTCTTGAAACTTCTTACCGGATTTAGATTCATCCTCCTTTCGTTTTTTTCGAGATCTGCAACTTATCGAGAGATGTCTTGCCTATTGCAGTTACTGCATACAGCTGTCGTTACTGGTTCTTTCTCCGATCTAGCCCTTTTCTGATTGACTTTAGGCTTCTTACTGACCTCAGACATCATACTGGCCTCAGGAATATCAGTTCCAGCCTCTCCTTTATTACTAGAACTGACTTCCTCTTCGTCACGCAACATACCTTTCCTATGGAGATCTTCATACTGATAAGCCATGTATATCATTTATGAAAAAGGAAGCTTCACATTCCTCATTACACTATTCTGATATTTTCTTTGCAGGCCATGAATAAACCTCAGATTCTTCTCTTTGGGTCTTTAATCAGATGAGGGGAAAAATGAGAGAGTTCATTGAATTTCTTATGATATTCTGGAATGGTCATATCTCCTTGTATCAGATAAGAGAATTCATCACATAACCTCTCAGTTGCTTCAAGAGGAGTAAATCTTTCTAGGAAAATCACTTTGAATCTATCCCAGGTAATATCACCTTCTGTATTATCCTTAATAATTGAATCCCACCAGAACAAGGCTTCGTCTTTGAGTGCCCATGAGGCCAGTAATATTTTCTGGTCATCTCTCAGCTTTAAACCGTCAAAGATTTTCCCAGCAGAACGAATCCAAGCTTGTGTTTTCATAATAGATTCTTCGCCCGAGAACGGTATTCCACCCATATTTCAATACTTAATTAATAGGGCCTCTATATCTGGTTCTGTATTCCTTCTATTTCTAACACTCATTTTCTAGTACTTCTGCAAATAGCAGATCAAGTGTCAGGTCACAGAAAAGATATTTCAAAGCATAGAAACATATACTTGAATGTAAATGCATCTATCAAGGTGTTATTTCATTCTGCTATACTCATACTAGGATATTACTAATCCTATCTGTATTGAGTTACCCGTCCTAGAACTATACTGGTTCTATTTCTGACGAGTTCGTTAATATGTTATATTCCAGCACTAAGCTTAACCAAAGCTCCGATACCACGTTGTGACGACCCCAAACCCCGTACTGACAGTGGCAAGGGTAATCTTTGGAATATAGCACATAAACAGATAACAGCAGAACAAAAATAAACAAATACATCAGATAATGTATAAATAATACACTGGATAAACATAATCATCAGAGTTATACAGTATGCAAGATCATATTTAGTACAAATACAGTTCAGCTATACATAAATGTCTACAGCGGAAAACAAACATAATATGTACAATAGGATCTGAACAGCATAAAAAGAGATAAATGATAGAATCCATCTTCAGCTCCAGCTATCCAGAAAGAGCCAGATAAAACCTGAATACAGGCTGCCCATGTAGAAAAAGGGGCACCCGAGTTTGCAAGTGAAATAAACTACGAGTCAGTCATGGGACCGGTATGAGAAATCTACTCAACACATTCAAAATATGGCTAATCACAGGACCACGCCACTTTCGTGGAACGGGTTTACTCCATTGGATTGCCAGTGCTTTAAAACAAATAATTCTTTTAAACATCGCAATGCTTTTTATAAAAATGAAGCCATTATAAGACTTTGTTCCCATCACACAATGCAACGCAAACCTGAGGATAGAGTTTTTACTTTATAATGGCCAAAATATGCTTGATACGAATAAAACAAAAGCATTTGATATTATTGCTAGTGTTTATATGTTTCAAAGACAATTTCAATCATAACTATCAATCATAGACGACATGGGTACCATATATCATGTCGCCATATATATATATACAATAAAAACCGCACAGTGTCGTATTTGGAAATTGGATTTCCATCATGAGCCAAGGCAAAAGATAGTCCTTACCGACTTCGTGATTCCCTAGCCCGAGCCTCAGGATCAGAGCACGAGTGACCCTAGGAGCGACAGGGCCAGTCCACCGATGTGGATTAAAATTCCTAAACACTACGTTTCCCCGTCCTTTGAGGCATAAATGAGCCAACGAATGACTCCATCGGTCCCAGATCGACCGATATAACCGAGGCACCTCGCAACAGCAACAACACATTGGTGAAAATAATATAAATGTTAGCCAGTTCAAGCACCGAAACCACCTCTAACTAGAAAGAAATGCATGTCCTCCCTGGGGTCCTCTCCCGTTTCTGGTTCATACCGGGGTGTGAGGTTTGTGAATTCATATTATACACAAAGCTACGCCACACAGGCGGTGCTTTGATCATCAACCACAAGACTTTGCTTTTCAACAGAAGCCCTGATCACTGCATCTTAGCATGGCACAAAGGCAATTCATACATGCAACTGATGGCTATTAATCACAAAGAATGAATTCAAATGTCAGACAAACAGTTCATTTACAAGTCCGTTCTGGGTCTGAACGAAACCGGAGGCACTATATACCTCGCATACCCATCGATCTCCACGTACGTCTGGACGATCACCACCGATTATCCATATTTCGGGATGCCTCCCAATCAGGACATCAGTTACCATCCAAACAAGGTGAAATCTCCGGTCTTCAGCCATCATCTTCATCTTCGACTGCTTATCGTCGATTCAGTTATTCAGAATGGGATAAACCCGGTCTTTCTGAGCAACTCACGTATATAATAAAAAGTGCTACACAAACACATCATACGTCTCATTTAAATTCATCAGTCACTAACCGTAGATCAATAAGAGAACGATTTCCCAAATATTAACCCCGAAGGCGGAAGCCAACATCAGATCAAAACCCAGGAAACCATTCGACTCAACTAGCCTTCAGTTAATTTCTAAATTTCACATTCCATATTGTTTATAGTATTTTATAATGATTTATCGCTATTTTTATTTATTTATTTGTAGCATATTCATTCAAACGACGCTTCGAGCCATAACGCGGCCGTGGCGCTGTTTTTTTCAGATTTGATTTACACATATATGAAAACCTAACCGCTGGATCTTCACAAATTTTACATCATTAGAAAGTTCTTTTCAAAACGAATCCAATGGTTCAAGATTTGGGAAAATCTGACGGTCGGATCTCCCGGTACACTCATTTGTGGTTTCGATTTCAAAATTCGAACTGCAGCGTCGTTACTCGATTTAATTATATATATATATATAATCGATTCTGGCGCTGTTTTTCTTCAGATTTGAATTAAACGTTCCAGACAATCCAACCGTTGAATCTTCACAAAGTTGGTATCGTTGGAAAGATATTTCCAAAGCGACTCAATGGTTTCGGTTTCGGGAAAATCCGATGGTAGGATCTCCGGCACTAATCGTTTGAAATCACGGTTTCAAAACATGAACTGCAGCTTCGTTATTCAATATATTTCAATTCTATTTATATATATATATATAAATATAATCGATTCTTCGATTTCAAAACTATATTATTTTTATACATTTGATAAAAATGATATTTTTATCCAACAGACATTTATTTCGACACTTCACTATTTTTAACATGAATAAAAATGTGATTTTTATTGTAAAACAATTCATTTCAAAACACGACTATTTTATATAGTTCATATAGATGATAAAATTGTGATTTTTATTATAAAACAATTTATTTCAAAACAAGACTATTTTATATAGTTCATATAGATGATAAAAATGTGATTTTTATTATAAAACAATTTATTTCAAAACACGACTAATTTATATAGTTCATATAGATGATAAAAATGTGATTTTTATTATAAAACAATTTATTTCAAAACACGAATACCATTCAACACATGAATTTCTATTCAACGAATGAATTCCTATTCAACACATGAAGGTTTTCTATAGTTCGTATGTATAAAATAAAAATGTGATTTTTATTGTTAAAACAATTTATTTAAAACACGGATACCATTCAACACATGAATTCCTATTCAACGAATGAATTTCTATTCAACACATGAAGGCGGTTTCAATATATGAAATAATTTCAACAAATGAAAATAATTCTAACACATGAATATTTCAGAAAATTTCGGCAGCATAACGGTAGGGTAGTTAAAACCAGGGTCGTCCCTAGTACGGCTCCTCGCTCTACCTTAAAGCCTCGCAGCTTTTGACAATGGGGATTTCATGCATCTAGTTCGCACGCAGGCGGCATGTCTATTTTTTTTCATTTCCACAAACTAATCCTATGTGGTTTCAACCAAATAATTTTCAACCACGAACGGGTATTTTTCAACCACAATTAATCAATTTCAACCACAAACAATTCTAATCAACCATTCGCTATCAATCAATTTTCACACCAATCACAACCAGTAAATATCGTCCATGGTTTATGGACGAGGGGCGTGTATATATATATATAAGCATTTCACTTCTATTTCAACACATATATAATTTTTACATTGCATATATAACTTATACATCGAACGTACAACTTATACAACGCTTATACATGAGGTGTACAACACTTTTATAACTCATACATCGACTATATAATTTATACATCGTCGTTTTCCATTCGTTTACAGTTTAGAAATCTCACATTGGATTCCCCTGAAATAAAAATAGCAGAAGGCTCAGAAAAATATGCGATCTCTTCTAGAATGTAGAAGACGTCCACACGAGTCCACTGTCTCTTGTTTCACTGAATTTCGTCAAGAAACGAAAAAGAAGATTTTTACAGTGAAATCAAAAACTGTAGCGCTTAGAAGTGCTATAGAATATAAAATAAAATGAACTGCCGCACCTTTCTATTTTGATTCAAAACAAGGTTTGGCTTTAACGTGAAATCCGAAGCACTTGAACGAAATCGGGTTGTACCCTGTTGTAGAGCCTCCAAAGGCGCACCCGTGGAACCCCCTCGTTGAACTCGAACTGGGTATCGAGGAGAAAACTGGCAATGAACGCCGGAACTTCAGAGCGGCGGATCTTAGGCAACACACGACGATAAATGGCGGAAGTGGTATGGATTTAAAGAGGAGAGTGGGATCTTCAAAATCTTCCAAAGGAGCATGCAGTTTTGTTTTGTGGTTTAGGCATGATCGAGGAGAGAAGGAGGAAGAGGGTTTCCACCGTTCGCGATTTCTAACGAGGTGGAGGGGGAGAGAGAATGTTCTGGCCCAATGAATTTTTTATATTAATTTATATATTTTTAAATTTCTAAAATACCCTCTTTCACACACGAACCCCAATCCAAACCCAACGACTGTCGTCCCTAGCTAAATACCCCCATTCCGAACACAATGGGATATGTTTTGTAGGCCAATTCAACTGTTTCATTCAGTTTTCCTTCAAATTAAAATATAAAACATTCAATATTTGATTTGAACGTACATTTAAATTTCTCGGGCCCACATACTCATTCTAAAAATTCCAGAAAAATAAATCTAGCTATGTTTTGACGATATGGTCCCAACAAAACTAGTTTCATCGAATTCTGAGACCGTTTGAAAAATGGCCCATTTCTGGTCGATCCAAATTAACTGTAATTGACCAAAACAAGTTTTCCTTTGCCACGCTCACATACTAGCTTCAAAAATTATGAAATTTGAAATCTAGCAATAATTTGACATCTCAGATCCAACAAAAGTGGTTTCGTTGAATTCCGAGGTCGTTTGCAAAATGGCCATTTTCTGATCGACCCAATTTAACAGAAATCGACCAAACACATTTTCCTTTGCCACGCTCACACTAGCTACAAAAAT
The DNA here is from genome assembly GCA_030737875.1 of Allium sativum. Lineage (NCBI taxonomy): Eukaryota > Viridiplantae > Streptophyta > Magnoliopsida > Asparagales > Amaryllidaceae > Allium > Allium sativum. Next base: position 902,538,909 of record CM060924.1, read on the forward strand.
TATGGAATTTGAACCCTAGCAATAGTTTAACATCTCAGATCCAACAAAAGTGGTTTTGTTGAATTCCGAGGTCGTTTGCAAAATGGCCATTTTCACAGGCTATATATATTCTATAGCGACCTCTCTGAAAATTCATTTGGCCATAACTTTTGCTTCCCGCTATGAAACTTCAATTTTTCAGATTCTTAGAAAGATATTCACTAACAGATTTAAATATTTTTGGATTCGCTCAAATCCGTTTTGCTTTGCACCCGGTATAGTCAGTCAAAGTTTGAATTCAAATTTTGAAACTACCGCGCCATTTCAGGCCTTGTTTATAATTAGAATTAATTATATTCATTTTCAAATGTCGATTCAAACTTACTTTTCACCATTATTATTTAAAATATTTATTTAAAATATTTAAAATCCACTATTTCAGCCAATTTAAAATTTTCAAACTAGTTCTGATTTTCCGGGTTATTACAGTTGAAGACCGGAAGTCTTCACATTGTTTGGATGATTATTGATGATCTTGATTGGGCTGTGCACCCAAGAGGAGGGAATCAGTCAGTGATCGTCTAGACGTACTTGGAGATCGATGGATATGCGAGGAAAGTGCCTTCGGTTTCGTTCAGACCTAGAACGCACTTGTAAATGGACTGTGTGTTTGACATTGTATTTTATTCTGTATTGATTGATCTCTATTAAATATACATCTGTTTGGCGGCGGAGAATTTATTCTCTTGCTTAACGCCCTTCTCTAAGACATACGAGCTCAGAGGTTGTATATCGATGGACATCAGTCACATGGAGTGAATTGCCTGTGTGGCACGCCTAAGTGGCAGATGATCAAGGCTTCTGTTGAAAAGCAAAGTCTTTTGGTTGATGATCAAAGCACAGCCTGTGTAGCATAGCTTTGTGTATAGCATGAATTCGCGAGCCTCACACCTCGGTATGAGTCAAAAACGGGATAGTGACTGCAGGGAGAGCACGACGTTTCTTTCTAGCTAGTGGTGGTGTCAGTGCTTAAACTGGCTGACACTTATATACTTTTCGCCTGTGTGGTTGTTGGAATGCGAGGCGCCTCAGATATAGGTCTGTTAGGACCGGGAAACGTGTGCTCAGGAACTGCCAATCCTCAAAAGTAAGAGAGGACCGACCCTGAAGATCCAAGGATCATAGTGGGGTCCTGAGACATTTGCTAGAGTGTCTCGAATCTGAGAGGAGCTTGGCCTCGACTCGTGACGGAATCCAATTTCCAATACGTGATATTACAATTTTATTTGTAGAACCTAGTATGGTGACATAGTGGTATGGGTCAATAATGTCGTCTATGATTGATATTTATGATTGAAATTGTTTTGACACTATACACCTATAATAGTATCAAATGATTTTTTTAAACATACCAAGCATGTTTGGCTATTATAAGGTAAAAACCCTATCCTCCGGCTTGCATTGCATTGTGTGATGGGACCTGGGTCTTATAATAGCTTCATTTTTCTTTATTTAGCATTGCGATATTTGTTTTATGCACTGGTATTCTTGGGAGGAAACTCGTTCCTTGTTATACGGCATGGTCCCTTGATTTACCTAACTTTGAAATAAAGATTAATAACTGTTTTAGTTCTTACACCAGTCACATGACTGAACTGGAGTTTATTGTTTTAGTCTAAACTCTGGGTGCCCTTATTTTGACACGGGAAGCAGTAGTTTTGGTTTTGTAGATTTATATTCACAGGATCCTGATTTACAGCTGGAACGGTACCCGGAAAGCTCCGTATCCGTGTATTACTTCTAGTTGTGTTTTGTATTATTTTCCGCTGCGATGTATTCAAATGTAATTTAAATCTCTAATATTTTCTGTGTAATGTTTATTCATACTCTGTATATCCTTGTATTCTGATGGAATTGTTGTAATAAGCAATGAAATATTCTTCTGTTTATGTTCCGATGTGTGTTGTTCTCAACGCCAACCATGCTTTCCTTCACGGGGAAGTTCAGGTCGTGTCAGACCGGCCCTGGCGATCCAAGGTGCAATTGCGGTTGTATCCTGAGGGGCGAGCTAGAGCATCTCGAATTCGGTAAGGACAATCCCTTGCCTTGGTTCACAGATGTAAATCCAATTTCCAATACGTGACATTTACGATTTTGATTGTAGAGCCTAGTATTGGCGACATGATATATGGTACCCATGCCGCCTAGGATTGATACATTTATATTTGAAGTTGTTTTATACACTATGCACTTATAATAGTATCAAATGATTTGTTTTAAACGTACCAAGCATGTTTGGCTATTATAAGGGAAAACCCTATCCTCCGGCTTGCGTTGCATTGTGTGATGGGACATGGGTCTTATAATAGCTTCATTTTTCCAAAAAGCATTGCGTTGTTTTGTTATATGCACTGGCATTCTTGGGAGGAAACCCGTTCCGTGTTGTATGGCCTAGTCCCTTGATATATCTTATTTAAAGTAAAGTTTTATATAACTGTTTTAGTTCTCACACCATTCACGTGACTGACCTAGAGTTTATTGTTTTAATCTAAACTCTGGGTGCCCCTATTTTCCGCATGGGCAGCTAGTAGTTTTAGTTTTGCAGACTTATATTCACAGGATCCTGATTTACAGCGAAACCAATATTCGGAAAGCTCTGTATTCGTGTATTACTTTCAGTTGTGTTTTCTATTGTTTTCTGCTGCATTATAACTTGTAAATCTCTAATATTTAATAAATGTGTAATATTTATCCATACTCTATATATTCTTGTATTTTGATGAAATTGTTGTAATAAGCAATGAAATGTTCTTCTGTTTGTGTTCTAATTTGGCATGTTCTCAAAGTCAATCCGGGTTTTCCTTTACGGGGAAGTTCGGGTCGCTTCAAATTGATTTGGACAGTAAATGGTTATTAATTGAGAAATTTAACTATTTAATTAGTTACTGGTTTTAGATATATTCAACATTATTATCGAATACTATTACTGAATTGAATTCATATGATTGATGATGATAGATATTGCGGTTAATCTATTGATTGACGAACCCATATAAGAATTAATATTTTAATGATTATATGGTATATACCACGATATGTGTATTGGGTGTTATAATTGATTACCGATGTATGATATAAAATTAATAAATAGTTTGGAATTACATTCGATTTTATTTATAAATCGATTTTGGTTTGAATAGTACGAGTTGCGCAGCCATCGTTCACGTATTTCAACCGTTAATTTCGAACCAATGTAACGCAAGATTCAACTGATGGATTCTCCCGAAATTGAAAACAAATTTTGGATTTGAAATTAAAAGAGCTTTCAAGTAAAAAGAATTGAAATCCAACATTTTGATTTCAATATAAGTCAAAATCAATATTTGAAAAGGTCATTGTAAATGCAGTGCCATAACCGTAAATGAAAATCGACTGAAACAGGAATATTAAAATTATTAAAAATATGGCTAAATTGTGTTAATCATAATAAATGATTTAAAAATGTTTTAGATCAATATTCCAAATTTTAGAAAGATAAAAGATATTTTATCTGAATGAATTAGTAACAACTAAAATAAAAAACCAAAAGGAATATGTGATGATTCCTCAGAGTACAGTCTAGTATCATCAGTGAAATCTAATTGGAAATTATTCCATTAGCAAGGGATGGGGAGAACCGAAAGGAACATCAGATATTCGAATAAGATCATACGATGTTATCTAAAGATTAGTAATCTAATAGATTTAATTGATATATTGGATTGTGAATGCTTTTGATATAACCATAGTTTTCCGACGAATAAATTGGAATGGATTTAAATGGAAATTATCTTCAGATATTTCGATATTGGATTCCGTGATCATACGGATATCATTGAGGAATTTGGAAAATATGGATATCAATATTTCCAATATGATATCTGTTGGTTTTAGAATTTGATATTGAACATAAGTCGACACACCTTCTATTCAAAGCCTTGTGTTTAATACCAAATAGGATTTTATATATGAAGATTAAAAATAAGAAGAGTTTTAATAAATCTTTAATTAGATTGGAATGAATAAATGATAATTAAATTTACTAAAACATGAGATGTGTTATAACCAAATATACATGGTTGTTGATATTCATTGTGATTGACTGATTGTTTAGATTGTGCTCGACAAGTTTTTGAGCAAAACATGCTTTTACATTTAGCATTAGGTTGGGTAGAAAATATTTTTATGCTAACACTTTGTGAAACACTTCACAATTTGACTATGAGGTGTTTAGCGATGCTGTTCTTCATTTCAAAGTTCATGTATGAATTTAAAATGTGATTTTCTTAAGTGAAAAGAAGTGTTATTCATGATTTTGGATAGGGAATGTTTTATAAAATTGTTTTATAAAGAAAAAAGGATTTCAAGAATTAAACCCGATGTGCCCGAATAATTTAGAAATGTATTACGTTTTTGACGTTGTAGTTCTTCACATAATCGATTAGTTGCCATTGATGATATATTTGTTTGGTGGCAGAGAATTTATTTTCTTGCTTAACACCCTTCTTTGAGACGTATGAGCTCAAAGGTCGTATGATTAATAATGATTGATCATATGTGTGAATTGCTGATGTGAAGTACTATAGTTTGAAAGTACTTGTGATTATTATGTTGTGAAATGACTTTCCCTACTTTGGGATATAAAAATGATTTAGTATGTGGCTAAATATTCGGTTAACCGTGAAAACTAAAAGTATAGGTAAGAGAGGACCCAGGACCTTAGGACTATATATATATATATATATATATATATATATATATATATATATATATATATATATATATATATATATATCGGGTAACTAAGGAAGGTTCCCTTTGCCTTGTTGATGAGAGAAACCTCCCGATATTTGGTTGCATACTGTTTGTATGCATTGTGATATTTTGAAATTCATATTTCCAAAGATTTTGGTTTGAGATCTTAAAGTGAAATCTACTTTGGTATGAAAGCTAGGTATGTATTTAAAATGATTTGAAATAAGAAATCGGGAAATAAAGTCCAAAGAAATAATTTCTGTAAAGTGAATTGGATTTGGAAAATCTTAGTTGTGTGATTAAGCCTAAATGGGTAGATTGGAAAATTGCATGTTGTCTGATGCATTGTAGATCCATATGTATATTAATTTATGTTAGTTGTATGTGCACAGGAAATCTAGTGGAGTAAACTCGTTCTGTGTTATATGGCGTGGTCTCATAATATGCCTTATTTTAAATAAGTTAAGTTTAACTGTTTGAGTTTCTCATGCCAGTCCCATGACTGACTCGTAGTATTTTCCCCCTTGGTAACTCGGTTGCCCATATTTTCCACACAGGTGGTCGAGTTGTTTATTTTGTAGATATTTATTGAGAAGGATTCTAGATTGAAGCTTAAAGCCATGTCCAAAGCATTGATAGTTTTCCGCTATGTTAGTTGATATTTTCCGCTGCATATTATATTTTATTACATTTATTATAAATTTATGTTCCGCTATTTTAATTTCGATGTACTCTGATATTCTGTACTCATATTTAACATTATTATAATGTTAATAAAGGTCCTTTTTGTTTGTTCTGATGTGTTGTGCGCCCAAAGTTAGCGTATCCGTCTTTTTGGTTGATTTAACTCAATTTAACGATCAAATTGGATCGCCCGAATAGGGGGATCACTACATGTCAATTTAAATACAACCGCATTATGAACATATTTGATGAAAATATGCATATATTTTTAGATCTAATTCAAATGAGATAAATAGGCAATTATATCTTTGTATGTAAATTTCTCATGCAACAGAAAGCATCCAAATCTGAAATTTGAATAATCTTTTAGGCCTATAATTCCCAAATTCTTATAATTCAACAATTTATCTAAAATGGGGATACTTTTAGATCTGTAGATAAGTAAGAAAATAGGAAGAGAGGGGAGAATCTGATGTAGAGCATCAATTCGAATTTTTTTCCATTGGATCTGATAATCCCTTTCAATCCTATATGATTTGTGCTCGATTTGTTGTATATGAATATATTTTTAATTGAGAAATTAAGTTTAAAGAGGGAGGTAAGTGGCAGAGCTTCGCTGCTGCCTATAGATTTGTGTGGAGAAGAATGAGGCCTTACCCATTTATTTATAGGAGTGGAATTGGCCATGAACCATTAGATTTATTTTAATTTACAATTGTCCATCCATTCAATAATATAATATAATCTAACCTATTTAACCCTTGCTGTCACTGAGTGTTTGGGCGCCCAGTAGGTCAACCACTTAAGTTGCTGACTACCCGATGAAGGTTGTTAAATATGGTGTGTAATATAAAATTATTCTAATTTATTTATTTTCTGTCCGTTATCGTATTTCATCCGTAACTTTTTCATATGGACTCCGCTCATGAAACTCCAAACATGAAAGTTGACCAAAATTCCGAGGCAAACGCATCGGTTAAAGTTTCATGGACAAATTCCATCATTTGCAGAAATTCCTATCTTAGAGAATCTAATTAAATAACTAATTTATTTCAAAATTCAGGGTTGTTACAAACCTTTTTCCTCACCCGTATGAGAAATCTAATTATATGACTTAGTGAAAACAAAGATTATGAACCCTTCATTTGCTTTACTGTTAATTCTTGGATTTGTTTGATTGAAAACTATGGCAATGATCTTTTTTGTTTTAGTGGAATATACAATTTTTTCATAAATATTCGAATAGAGCAAGTGGTTATGGGACATATAATTTAACTCTTATCTTTGGTGACTTGGAGTTATTTACAATACTTTTTTCCAATTAATATCTTTTTAAGATTTAGACTAGCTTTATGTGAATTATCTGGATTGTGGAATTTATTCCACATTTTTTATGATCTTCGGATCACTTTGGGGAACTTCGGTTCATTTTGTGAATATATGCATTTTGTGAATCTTCGGATCACTTTGCAGAACTTCGGTTCATTTTATGAATATATTCATTTTTTTATCTTCGAATCACTTTGGGGAATTTTGGTTCATTTATGTGCATTTTATGAGTCTTCGTATCTCTTTAGGGAACTTCGGTTCTAAATATGTGCATTTTTTGATCTACGAATCACTTTGGGGAATCTTTGGTTCATTTAATGAATATGTGCATTTTATGATCTACATATCACTTTGGAGAATCTTTGGTTCATTTCATGCATTGGTGATTTCTACGATGACTGGATCGTTTTGGTGGAACTTTGGTTCAATTTTGGTTGGTGGTGAACCGTGGTCTTCGGACCTTTCTAGTGGAGCTTCGGCTTATGGTCTTCAGATTGCTTTGGCCTCAGACCGTTATAGTTTAACTACCTAGTGATTGCGTATCATTTTGGTATACACAAATTGGTGAGTTTTCGGGCTCCCGTTTTGGTTATTGGCCTCCACCTTTGTGTGTGATATTCTGGATTTCTAGTTACTAATTTCTAGAATTTGCTTTTTTGATATGTGATATTATTTTGTGTTGTATTAATAGTGTGCTATCAATTTTGTGTTGATTTGATAGGTAATATCATTTTTTGTGAGTGGCAATGAAAATTAGAATGGGGTATTCTTTTATCGCACTGAGATTCTTTCTAAGATATTGTGTGGACATTTTTAGGGCTTATACTTATGTGTGAACAATTATTGTTATTGCATATATGTCTATTTCAGTATATATCTCTTGTTATATCCTAGTTTATGAGATAACTACACCTAGACTGGTCTATTTATTGTTTATCTTTGCATAAAAAATACTCAGGTCAGACCAAGGTATTTCAGGTGATTCTTCTTAACACCAGCATGGACTATCCTCCACTTTTCGGTTATCTACTTTAGAGTTAAAGAATTTGGGTTTTATGTTAATGAGATAGAGATTCATTGTATATACATACTTTTTGTATAGCCCATGTACCTATTATTTTGTTGTATAGTGGATTGAGTTTGACCACTTTCTTTGTGTACACTCCTATGTGTTGTATTCATATTTGTTCCTTCCTAAGTGATGAGAATATTTGACTCTAATGATATTGTTGTGTTATTTTATATTGATTTCTAAACTATACATAGCCACTGTGTAGTGGGTTTGAACTTGAATTAGATGTATCAGATTTCCTCTTGAGATTTGAAAAGTAAGACCACATTACCGGCATGTTTAGTGCTCGTTCAAAGCAATTATACAGATGGTCACTTCTTGGGGTTAGTTGAAAACATTACTTTTAATGTCCTTGGCTAACGTGAGTATAGAGGTGGGGCGTCACAGCTTGGTGTCAGAGCCAAGTTCGGAACGATATATGTGTTGACAGCAAAAAATGTCGTAAACACACAAGGCTCTAATTACAAGGAATTATTATTTTGGTCGTGCAGATAAGTGTGGAAAGCGGTAAATTACACAAGAGATTTATAGCGGTTCAGCCTCAAGCGAGGCCTACGCCCACTTTGAAGAGTTGTCGGAATATTATTTATCACCAAGGATTACAAAGTTGAGACTATCTCATGATATCTCATTACATTCATTTCCAAGTCATATGGAATCATAATCATCATATGTAAAGTATTCAGGAAAAAGACAATTTAGTCCTTCTTCCTCAAAGAGGAGATGCCATTAAAGAGGCTCTTGATGCTCTTTAGAGGTTCCAAGTAACAGAATTCCAACTTCCCTTTGAAGTGTGAGGCCATGGGGTATTTATAGTGGAGTGGTTAGGTGGGAGTAGGTGGGAGTAGGTAGGAGTAGGTAAAAGTAGGGGACCACAGCTGGAATTTCGAACCCCTATAGCCTCCCTCCGGAATTTCGGACCCTTCCCCTAGCACACACAAAAGTAGACTTCGTACCCTTCGTGGGGTGCGAAATTCGTACCCCATGGGGTGCGAATTTCAAACCCGGAGGGGTATGAATTTCATACCCCTTAGGGGTTCGAATCCGAAGGGGTTCTAATTTCTAACCCCTAAGGGGTTCGAAATTCTAACCCCGATGGGTACGAATTTCAAACCCCAAGGGTTATGAATTTTGAACCCGAGTGGTACGAATTTCGTATCCCTCACGGGTACGAAATTCGTACCCCGAGGGGTACGAAGATTATATAAACGCGGGCTAGGGGTTTGAGAGTTGGACTCGCGACTCTTTGGGGATCAAGGTCTTGGTTTTGAAATGTTTGGAGGAGCAACAAGGTTCACATAAGTTGTTGGCTGAATCCTGACTTTGAGTCGATCGCCGCCAGGACTATGGGGCCTCGGACCCCTGCGGGCGCTGCCCCTGGACCCGATTGACATCTCTCCTTCGGCTCGGAGCATGGCTCACTTTCAGTTCGGCTGCGGACGGGTACTGAGGGATGCCGCGTTCGAGGGATGGGACATTTTACTAGTTGCCCGACTCGAGTCTTCTGGTACTGGACCCCGGATGATATTGGCAACGCCTTTGGGATGTAATATCATGCGATATGTTGATTCGAGCGTGTCTTGCATACTTTTGGGAACCAGACCAAATGGAGAGTTAACAATAAGATAATACAGCGAGGATTATTGCCCGAAGTTTCTTAGGAAACCATGGTTTAGAATTAATTTCGAGTGTTAGGACCCGTCATTTCCTCTCTTAACTATGATCATTTGTTTGGCCAACCAAATTTATTTGATTTCATCTCTATAAATCTTGGCCTAAACAAACTAAGAGTCTCATCCCTTTTCTAAGTAGGAACTCATAGTTATTTCCTAATTTTCAGTTAAAATCATCTTTGGGACTTTTTCGTGAAGACATGTAAATTATTTTATAAAATGATCTAATTAAATAATTTTAAGCCAAGTAATATACTAATCTGTTTGACATTTGCTTGTGAGGTGAATGCGGATAAATCATTTTCGTTAAGCATTATGTAATGGTTTTTATTTATTTACGATTACAAATTTAATTTATGAATAAATGGTTGTATCTAAAATTATTTGTTTGCGAAGTGGCACCCCTATATGGACGTAATTTGTTTATTGTGTTATTGATTCCCATTGAGTAGACGGCACGGTATCGATAGGGGTTTCTAAACACTTCAATGAGACAATTCTGACACAACATTTGTGTAAAATATAAATGATGTGCATCGCCATTAAAACTTAGCTTTTGTAATTTGAGATAAATAGTTGGCAAGGAAAGCCCTTAATAATGATTGTTAATTTGCAATCTTTGGATGTTAATCTTGATATATTTAAAGAATATAATATTGATGATAACTGCAGCATCATCGAGATTCATTTTTAAATTTGAAGTAAGAGTTGTTTGAATTGGTTTTTGTTCTTCTTATACTTGGCTGTGAAGGCCTTTTTTTTGCTTTCTTGAGTAACCTTTTGGTTATGCCCTTTTGCAATTGTACTATGATCAATTTTGCATTTTATAGTGGATTTTGCAACTTATTCATGAATATCTGAGTTAAAACGGAGGTTATCGAACATTTGGCTAAACTCGCTTATTTAATAGTTTAATGTAAACTACACTTTCCTTGTTGATTGTTGATGATCACCTTATAGATTTTTGATCTTCTATCATTTGTGGAATATTCTAGTTTTCCTGTCTTGTGACACTGTCTGTGGATAAAAGGCTAAACTGCTTGAGGAGTTGTCAGCAACCTTTCCTTCAAGGCAAAAATTCTCGAGTAGGCGTAATCTATGAGGGTCCGCCTCATATTTTTTTTTCTTTTTTGTGTTATTTATCATTTTCCCCATTTTTGTGATGACTGCTATTTGATGATAACTTCGGTGATCCATGTGATTTTATTGATTCATGTGTTTCCATGATCTTTTGATTGTCTTGGAGAGCTCTGGCTCATTTGTGTGGATTGACAACCTCGATCTTACAACCATTTGTGGAGTTTATCTCATTTTGGTGGGTCTTCAGACCATTTTGGAGAACTTGTTATCATTTTGTGAAACATGAGTTTCTTTTATTTATTTATGACACGAATTTGCTTACATGTTCATCTGTGAAGCAATACGCTCATTTGTATTTTGTTTACTTTTGTGTGTGTGTCCAATTTTGTATTATGAGAGCCGTTGTGAATAACGTTGTGATTTATGGATTTTTATGCTCGCATTTGTTATGGTTGGAGTGTCTTTCCATTTTTTATATTTTTCTAGATACATACGGATGAATTCTAGAATTTGGGTGATTTGACTTTTCATTGATAATTATCTCAGGTCTTCTTTTGGAAAGTAATAAGCTATATCTTGCTTATTGATTTTAGCCTTTTGTTTTCGGATTTTGATTCTTGATCTCCGGGCATTCACGATGTAGGGATCCTGTAAGATTCCCAATATTCATTTCTCGTATACTAAATTGGGTTTAGTATTTTGATAAACCAACTTTGTAGAAAGCTGATAATCCTTTATGAATTACCTTTGAGGCTAACTTCGCTGGATTTGTGAAATCGTGTTTTTTTATAGACGATGAGCTCTCTTTTATGCAGCTAATCTTTCCATGCTTATTTTTATGTCTTGTTTGTTCTAGTTTCATGGTGATTTTCGAGATAGATAGACCTAACCATTTTAAGGCCCGCATTTTATTTTCTGAGAGTATCATCAATCTTTAGCAACCTTTATCTGTGATACAGATTTCTATTGTTTTAAAGGATTCTATTTCAGATTCGTTAGCTTTCTTATGTTTTTTGAATTCTCGTAGCAATGACAATGACATTGAGGAAGATGTATTTCTGTAATTCACATTACTCGTGAATTTTCGGGAATCTTTACACCCATTTAATGATGTCTACCTTGATGGGTGATTGAATTGGAAATTGATTCTTCTTTCGTGGCTCAATCCATTTACTTGCCCTCTTTAGTGACTGACCACTAAGGATAAAAAGGGGAGCTTTTTTGTAGAGAGATCCAATATAATGTTTTAACCCTGTGACCATGGCAAGCATAATAAATTGGTTTCCTTGGATTGATGATCTACTCAATAAGTTAGTAGTGCTGAAGTCATTTTTATGTTGGACTTAGCAACCAGCTTTAACCAACTTTTGATCAAAAAGGATAGACTCCCTTTAGTATCCTTCTGTGCCCGTTTTGTCTTTTGGGGTTAACAAGTATTCCAGTTTATTTTTTTAACCTTAAGGAACTAAATTTTTGAGGCCACATACTAATTTGATTGGCCTTATCTTTGTTTGTGATATTCTTGAGAAATTGAAAACCAAGGTTTTCAAGTTTTCTGAAATTATTTGAACTTCTACTACTTATTATGTTCTCATGACTTAGAAGTTGTTTTTGAAAGATTTGAGGATCTACTGATATCCAAATTTGAGACATTAAGAATTATTTGGAAATTTGAAGCTCCAAATATTAGAAGACGTGCTAATATTTCTAATTTGGGGGTGTGTAACCCAGATTTTTTTTGTGATGTTGTTTCTTCAACAGGATTGCTTATCCTTCTTATTGGGGTATGTATGACCATTATATACATCCTTTTCTTTTTAAGAAAATTTTATGAGCTAGAGGTTTTTTGAGAAATTTTAAGGATAAATTTTCCAGCTAAAATGCGATAGGGAATGTTCGACGATTTTGGATAGCCGATATTTCCTAATGAATTTGAATTTTTAATTAACTTATGTTTAAAACATTAGAGAATAGGTTTATAAGTTTATAAACTTATGGAATGTTAAACGAATTAATTAAAGTTACTTAAAATGAGCTCGTCGTGTAGCGGCAATTCATGAAATTGAGAATTTGAATTCAAATGTGTGTGTAGGATCTAATATAATTCAGAATTCTTTGAAACAAGAACCATCTAAATCTATTCGACTATAATTTTCTAATGGAAGAGAAAGATTTAGAATTCATCTTGTAGACTTTGAGATATGTCTAAATCAAATTTTCATAAAATTCACAGTGTGGGGGTTGGCGATTTAGAAATAATATAATTAATGAAATAAAGGTTTAGAATATTTAGAATTTAAGAAAGGAAAATTATGATTTCTTAAAAGTACTTATGAGATGAGTAAATTAGTTACTTGAGAAAAATGTCAACCTGTACAGCTTCGTTTGCATGAAACCATCGTTAGTGGCATTAAGGAAACCACCCCTTTCTTCTTTTCACTCTCTCTCCTATGATTTCTTCATTTCATCTCTCTCCACAGATCCATTTCTCTCCAAACTCCTCAGATCCCCTCCTTGCTTATGTTATGTGTAGTGGTTTCACATTTTACTACTTCTACTTTAGATCTGAAGCTTTCTCACGTAATCAGTTTGAACTCTGGATCTCTCCAATTTTCGTCACCTCATTAAAGCAGCTTCCTTAACCCTTAAAGCACTTCGGACTTACTCTCTTCCACGGTGACATGGCTACTTCAGGAAACTATGAGCTCATCTCGTTCTTCAACAAGTGGTCAACACTTTGGAAGTTCTTTCATCACTGACGTAGAGGTACTTGGTTTGCAACAACTCCCTAGCAGTTTGAATGGTTTTCGCATTTCGACCTTTGGTCTATGATGGTACTTTTCAGCTAGTAGGGTATTCAATATAAGCCAAACATGAACTTGTTGGTTGCACATTTCTAATCTATGTGTTTTTCTGGTTATCTGATTAGATGCTCGGGTGTTTGGTTATTTTTCATTCAGTGATTTGGAGTTCAAACTCTGTTCTGGTACTTCTGTTTGTTTGGAATGGTTTTCCTGGAGTTGAACGTTTTCATCACTAAGTTATCACCTATATATGAGATCCGAAGCACTGACCATAGGTGGTGTCTCTTGTGGTGATTGTTTTCATGTGGTTCAAGTTCTTGCCTTACAGTACAGTTCAGGTTATTTCAGGTGCAAAATTAAACATGAGTTTGATGTTCTATTCGTTGCGTTCACTGTCGATTCTTAATGATGCTCTCGCACTCGTTATCATAGTGTAATCAATTCCTCCCTTCTCTGTTTACTTCAGATTTGTGCCGGTCAATGAAACTTCTCCTAGAGATCTCACTTGGTAAGATCTGAGCTTTGTCCGTAGGTGTGGATCTCGAGGAAATTGCTCCTACAACTGTGCGTTTATTTCCTCCCAGTTGTTTTTAATGTAGCTTAAGGTAATAGTCCTTGTAATTGTACTTATGAAATTTGTATGTGGCATTGTTGTTGTATATTGATACGTATATCACTACCTTGTGTAATATGAAAACTAATAGGTCATATCCTTTGTGCATGGAGGGATTGTTGTCTAGTAAATAACTAGCTTCAGTGCTCAAAGCCTGTATAGGTAGAGTGGGAAAAACACTATAAACTCAATATGTGGTGGATGGTCCACCTTAAAAACCGAATATAGTTGACTGCTAACTACAGTCACATGTACTATATTGTACTTTTTATTATTAGTTAAAATAAAAGGTGTTTGCGGTCACCTTAAAAATCGATCGGCTATTCCAAAAAAATAAATTTGTAACCTGTACATGTTCATGATTTTATCGAAACACTATACATGTTAGGGGTTGCGGAAAGGATCGTTAAGGCAAAACAGACACTGGAGGGGGGTGAATAGTGTTTTTGAGAATAAAAAAAATAATCTAAAACATATGTGATAAACTATATGAATCAAACACAAAAGAAACAATCATAGACACATAATCAAACGTAGATGCAAAATAAATTGAAATAGAAATGTAGAAAAGGAAAGAACACACCGGATTTTATACTCGTTTTGATTGCTCCTACGTCCAGTCCCGCACAATGCTAGATTGCGTAGAATTTTATTACTATATCAATATCCAATTACACCCCTTGATTTCATGGCTACAATGTTAACACCGCTCCCGTTCCTTGATTTCACGGCAACAAGGAAAACACCGATTTCGTTCTTTGATTTCATGGCTACAGGGAAAACACTAATTCTCAAATACTTCCCAAACAATTATAATAGACCTATAACTCTTCAGTAGCACTTGATTCAGAATGTAATGAGAGAAGAAGATTAGTGAAAACAGAATTGAATTCGGTAGAGCATAGATGTAGAAATCATAAAAATGATAACAAATAATGGTGTAACGAAAGAGAGTGAAAATGGAGAAGAAGGAGTGATTAAAAATTTGAAATCAAGCCCTTTTCATAGTGTGTGAAAGGTTGCAATGCTCCAGAACCGTCACAAATAGTGAAAAGACATTTCCTTTCAAATTTGAAAAATAACAGTTATATGTTGACATGGTGTTCTTTATATGTCGACGTATACTTGGTACAAAATATTTTTTTAGCATTTTTCAAGTGTATTAATATAAATATAATTCTGGAAATTCTTGAATTAAAATATAGCGTTATAAATTAATATTATTAAGTACGAAATCATATGAAAACATAAATATAAACTATATAAACATATTTACAAAATTATAATGTTTTAAACTATATAACTATAAAGTACAAATATATAAATATATAAAACTTATAAAACTTGAGTTTGAAAACAAAAGTAAAGTAAGAAAGAAAAATAGAAAAGATAGAAAATAAAATAGAGAGAATTGTAGATAGAATTTGAAAACAGAATTTGAAAAATAGAATTTGAATTTGAACCTAGAGTTCTATCTAGAATCTTACATAATCTAGACTCTATAACTATATTAGTCTTGAACTCTTGAAATCTTGAATACTCATGAGTCTTGAAATATTTTTGAGTTCTAAATCTCTAATATCTTTAAAGTGTGCAGTCTTCAGTAATATTTCCTGTATATAAATCCTGCATATGTGTGTGTGTGTATTCTAGACGAAAGTGTTAGTATATATTTTATAACCAATTATTATTGAAATAAGGTTGCTTTCATCAAAACTCCATTCTTGAACAATACTTATATGGACTTGAGTTATATAATGATTGATAAACCATAGTTAAAATTTATAAAGTAATTCATAAGTAATGTTAGTATAAAAATGATATCTAAATATAAAAATAAAAGTGAATTTCTTGAGTTAATCTAATTTTATATAAACTTTGTGATGTTTGGTAGTTACTCTTGTGTTTTTGTTAAAGTAAACGCGGGGACGCAATTTCTTAAATGGGGACAGTCTGTAACAATCCGCATAATTTATGATTGTTTAATTAAGATGTTTATTTGAATATTGTATCTTGAATTCAGTTTAAAATCCGATATTATGACCTTTTGTAAACGGACGAACTTGGACTCGAAACCACTTCCATTGAGTTCAAAATGTCATTTACAACGTTTTGTGTATAAATATTGATGTCTTTGGAGTTAGGTGAAAATTAGTCTTTTTCAATGGGCTTATGACCAAAATACCACTTTTTGCATACGGACGAATTTGGGCTTGAGACCACTTCCATTGTGTTCAAATTACTGTTTATGATATTTAGAACTGTAAACATCGACATGTTTGGAGTTAGCGAAATTCAGGACATTGGTAGGGGCTTGGGTTAGTAAACCTAGTATACCACCTTATATCCCACTTAACCCAACCCTCTTCATTCACTCCAATCCTTAAGAAAAAATAGAAATGGTGGAAGGGAAATTAAAATTCCCTAAGCGATAACTTGATCTTATAATCAAATTGTTTTTAAAATCAACTGAAAATTCAAGGAGAAGCTTAGATATGTTCATCTCCATATTCTTTAGCTTGTTCCCTCTTCAGTTTGTGAGATTTTTTATACCTGACTCATAGGATTCTTGTATATGTGTGTTTAGATTGGAGATTATTGAGTTTTGGTTGAAGGTAAGTTGATCTTGCTTGGTTTTAAAGTCTCTCTTAGTTCTAGCAATCAAAGGCGAGTTCCGGCGAACTCACATCTATGAGTCAAGCTTATGGGCTTGGCTAGTGTGCCTTTGGCATGCACACGTTGTGTATGAATTGTGTGATTTGGATTGTTTGTGTGTGAACTTTCTTATTTATGTGTTTTAATTTCGTTTCAATGAATTCTAAATAATTCTTTGTGTAGAATTGAGTTGTGAGTTCTTGAGTTTTTTTGGGCAAGTCTTAGAAGCTTCATTGTCATTTTCATAATGTTCTATGCCTTCCCTATTCATGTGTGCTTATTAGGAATCGTCAGATATTGACTTTTCAATCAAAACTCTAAAATCAACACTTTATAACAGATTCAGTCTACTGAATTGGGCTGATCAATTCACTGAATTATTTTTTGCTCTTGAGAGTGATATTCTATGCAGGTCAGCCGAGTGAATTTTTTGACCTTTAGATTTATTCGTTGTGAACTAATTTATTATCATTATTTATGAGGTTTGGTTCACGTTATTAAAATGTGAATATTTATATCATTATTCCGATCGATATTTTATGAGATTTTCTACTACGAACTCTAAATGGTTTTATATTGTTAGTAGATATCAAACCTTTTATTAAAATGTTTTTAACGTTATTTTCATCATATAAAAGTTGTTTTATAAACCGTCTTCCAATCTACTAGTATATTTACATAAACCTTTTTCCTCACCTGTATGAGAAATCCTATTAAACAGATTAGTAAAAACAAGGGCTATGAACCCTTGCGTTTGCTTCGATGGTTAATTCTTTGACTCCTTCGATTGAAAACTATGGAAATGATCATTTTGTGTTTCAGTGAAATATACAACTTGTTCATAAATATTCGAGTTGAGAATGTGATTATGGGACATGTAGCTTAACTCTTACGTTTACTAACTTGGAGTAATTTACATTATTTTTGATCTATTGAGATCTTTTTGAGATTTAGACTAGCTTTATGTGACGTCTCTACGTTGTAGAATTTATTCCACATTTTTGATGACCTTCGGATCACTTTGGGGAACTTCGTTTACTTTGTGAATATGTGCATTTTGTGAATCTTCAGATCATTTTGGGCGACATTGGTTCATTTGATTAATATGTACATTTTTTTGATCTATGGGTCACTTCGGGAAACTTCGGTTCAATTAATTGTATTTTTGAATCTTCGGACCACTTTGGAGAACTTCGATTCGTTTTATGAATATGTGCATTTTTTTGATCTACGGAACACTTTGGAGAATCTTTGGTTCATTTTACGAATGTGTGCATTTTATGATCTACAGATCACTTTAGGGATTTCTGGGTTCATTTCGTGGATTTGTGATTTCTACGGTCCATGGATCATTTTGGTGTAACTTCGATTCAATTTGAGCAGGACCACGACCCGTGCTCTTCGTATCATTTTGGTGAAGCTTCGGCTCATGGTCTTTGGACCATTTTGGTCTCGGACCATTATAGGTTAGCTACCTAGAGATCGCGTCTCATTTTGGGAAACACATGTTGGTGAGTTTTCAGGCCCCCTTTCTGGTGATAGGCCTCCTCCCTTTGTGTGTGATATTCTGGAATTCTGATTACTGATTTTTAGAATTTTATGTTTTGATATGTGATATCATTTTGTTTTGTATTGATAGCATGTTATCAATTCTATGATGATTTTGTAGGTAATATCATTTCTTGTGAGTGTCTATAAAAATGAGAATGAGGTATTCTTTTACAGCCACTAAGATTTTCTTTGAGATATTGTGTGCACATTTTTGGGGCTTCATACTTATGTGTGAACAATTGTTGTCATTGCATATATGTCTATTTTAGTTTTAATCTCTTGTTATATCCTAATTTGTGTGATAAGTACAGTTAGACTGATCTGTTTTTGTTTATCTTTGCGTAAATAATGCTTGGGTCAGACCAAGATATTTCACGTGATTCTTCTTGACTCCAGCATGGACTGTTCTCCGCGTTTGGGCTAACTACTTAAGAGTTGAAGAATTTGGGTTTTATGTTAATGAGATAGAGACTCATTGTGTGTGCATACTTTTTGTATAGCCCTTGTACCCATTCTTTTCTTGTATAGTGGATTGGGTATGACCATTGTCTTTGTGTACACTCCTATGTGTTATATTCATATCTACTTTCTCCTTAGTGATGTGAATATTTGTGTCGCACTCTAATTATGTTGTTGTGTTATTTTATATTCATTTCCGAGTTATACATATCCTGTGTGGTGGGTTTGAACTTGAATTAGATGTGTTGGATTTCCTCTTGAGATTTGAAAAGTAATACCATGTTATCTGGGATGTTTAGTGCTCATTTAAAGCTATTATACATATACATGCGTGTTTAAACATTATCTTAAGTTATGAATTTAAAATGTATTGAAAATATTTTTACAACAATGATAATAAAAAAATTAAAAGAAATAATGTTTTGTATACATGTTTTATACATATTCACGATGTAACTTATGTTAATTTATATATGTAGTAAGTATACTTACGTTACATTTATTATAATATATAAACTTTGAAAAGTAAGAATTTATAATGAAATAATTATGAAAATTAGAAATATGATTTTATTCGTTTTGAATGAGCTAGAAATTGAAATCATAAATGAGAAAAAGAAGCTTAGTTAATGGGAATAAGGGAACAAATGACTAATGAAAGAAAAGTAATGTACATATGCAGAAAATCTAGTACTAGTGTTACAAAATTAAGTAATGTAATAAGCTAGTAAAATATAAAGTGGTGTTAGTACTAACCAAGTAAAGATAAAATAAAATAGGGTATTAAGTTTAATTTCTAGAAAAAAAGTAGAGATGCTTATGTAAATCATAAGGCCTAGTACGAAAATGTAACCACTTTGATTTGATTTTGTAATGACAATAGTTTGGAAAGTAAACTATGAATAATAGGGATGTGTATCTATTTTTCTACTTTTATAAGCCACGATAGCTTACATTTTTTTAACCACTTGTTCTTTTTGTTTCTTTTCATAAAACTCTACCTCTTCTTAAAACTCAAATCTTTTATGAAAGTTGTTTGAATCATGTAACACCCCACGTCCATTAATTTCACTCACAAAGGGAATGCATTAACTTTCATGGTGCATTATAAGTGTATAGAACATAAATCACAAGACAAATATATATAAAATGCTACTTCAAAATTTAAAACAACTTCATTGCAGTAGAAAAGCAAAACATAGTTTGGTTATATCATCAAAACCACTAAGTACACTAATATCCTTCTTGGACAAATTATTTTTTGAGTACATAAAACAAAAGAATAACCCCAATACAAATAGCCATGAAAAGAGATAAGCTGAACATTACTTTCAACACTTCCAAGCACTTTCAAATAGAGAAAGAGAAAAAGATCCAAGTCAAGATTCACTAGTCCCACCCCGAGAACCGGGGGGGGAGGAAAGAAAAAGGCGAAACGAACGAGGTCAGACATAAAGTTTGGTGAGTCCAGTGACTATAACAATATAATCATTAAAGTAACAAAATAAGAACATAAAATGGAAAATAGAAAATGACTGTAAAATAAACAGGCATGACAAGACATACAAGATGAACAAGATATAACGTTGATTCAGCTTCTAATCACTATAAGATAATTCCTACACTGCACCAGTACTATGTGACGACCCAAAATTCCGTTCTCACGGAAACAAGGGTTATCTTTGGAATATAACACAGAAACAGATAATAGCATAACAGAATTAAATACACCAGATAATGAACAACAAATTATACTGGATAAAAGTAATCATCAGAGTTACACAGTATACAGGATCTTACTTAGTACAAATACAGTTCAGCTATACATAAATGTCTACAGCGGAAATAAACAAAATATGTACAATAGGAGCTGAACAGCATAAAAAGAAATAAATGATAGAATCCAGCTTCAGCTCCAGCTATCCAGAAAGAGAACCAGCTAAACCTGAATACAAGGCTGCCCGTGTAGAAAAAGGGGCACCCGAGTTTGAAAGTGAAACAAACTACGAGTCAGTCATGGGACTGGTATGAGAAATCTACTCAACACATATATAATTGGCCAATCACAGGACCACGCTACTTTCGTGGAACGGGTTTACTCCATTGGATTGCCAGTGCTTTAAAACAAATCTTTCTTTTAAACATCGCTATGCTTTTTACAAAAATGAAGCCGTTATAAGACTCGGTTCCCATCACACAATGCAACGCAAACCGGAGGATAGAGTTTTTACCTTATAACGGCCAAAATATGCTTGATACGAATAAAACAAAGGCATTTGATATTATTGCTAGTGTTTATATGTTTTGAAAACAATTTCAAATCATAACTATCAATCATAGACGGCATTAATGCCCCATACCACTATGTCGCCATATATAGGTATACAATCAAAACCGCACGGTGTCGTATTTGGAAATTGGATTTCCGTCATGAACCAAGGCAAAAGATAGTCCTTACCGAATTCGAGACTGCCTAGCCTGAGTCTCAGGATCAGAGCTCGAGAGACCCTAGGAGCGCCAGGGCCGGTCCACCGACGTGGATTAAAATTCCTGAACAATGTGTTTCCCCGCCCTTTGGGGCGTAAACGAGCCAACGAATGACTCCATCGGACCCGGATCGTCCGATCAAACCGAGGCGCCTCGCAACAGCAACAACCACATAGGTGAAAAGTATATAAATGTCAGGGCTGGTAGGTCACTGACACCACCCTAGCTAGTAAGAAACGCATGTCCTCCCTGAGGCCCTTCCTCCCGTTTCTGGTTCATACCGGGGTGTGAGGCTCGCGAATTCACGTTATACACAAAGCTACACCACACAGGCGGTGCTTTGATCATCACCACAAGACTTTGCTTTTCAACAGAAGCCCTGATCACTGCATCTTAGCATGCCACACAGGCGATTCATGCCATGCGACTGATGTCCATCGATATACAACCTATGAGCTCGTGCGTCTCAGAGAAGGGCGTTAAGCGAAAGAATAAATTCTTCGCCGCCAAACAGATGTATATTAACAGAAATCAATCAACACAGAATAAAATCCAATGTCAGACACACAGTCCATTTACAAGTCCGTTCTGGGTCTGAACGAAACCGGAGGCACTAAATACCTCGCAAACCCATCGATCACCACGTACGTCTGAACGATCACCACTCATTATCCATATTTCGGGATGCCTCCCAATCAGGACCTCGGTTACCATCCAAACGAGGTGAAGATCTCCGGTCTTCGACCATCGTCTTCATCTTCGACTTTCAATCGTCGGTCAATTATTCGAAATGAGAATTAACTCGACCTTTTCAAATAATTCACGTATATTTAGAATTTCAAATCGATTTATTTCAATGGTTAAATTATTCAACAACACCAATTTTGTTCTTTAATGTAATTTTCACACCAAACACATTCAACCATCAAAAGCCACATAAATCAAGCAAATTCAGTTTATTTCCATTCCATATTGTTTTCAATATTTTATAACGATTTATCGCTATTTTTATTTATTTTAAAATAGCCTAATTATTCAAAACGACGCTTCGGGCCATAAAGCGGCCGTGGCGCTGTTTTTCTTCAGATTTGATTTACACATATCTGAAAATCTAACCGTTGGATCTTCACAAAATTTACATCATTAGAAAGGTCTTTTCAAAACGAATCCAACGGTTCCAGTTTCGGGAAAATCCGACGGTCGGATCTCCCGGTACAATCGTTTGAATTTTCGATTTCAAATTACGAACTTCAGCGTCGTTATTCGATTAAATATATAATTATATATATATATATATAAATATAATCGCTTCTGGCGCTGTTTTTCATCAGATTTGAATTAAACATTCCAGACAATCCAACCGTTGGATTTTTACAAAGTTGGTGCCGTTGGAAAGATCATTCCAAGGCGAACCCGACGGTTGAGTTTTCGGGAAAATCCAATGGTCGGATTTCCCGTACTAGTTGTTTGAAATCACGGTTTCAAAATACGAACTGCACGGCTTCGTTTCGTTTTAATTTTATTTATATTTATATATTTATATAAATATAGCTCATTCAATGATTTCTATATCGTTTTCACTTCAAATATTTTTCTAACACCTTAAAATTTTGGAAAATTTCGCCATAACCTCCCCTGCACCGGGAGCATCGGGAAATTGCAAATAGCTTTCCCGGTCCTTCTAATCTCAAAAAGAAAAAGAAAAAGCCAAGCGGCTAGCCAACAGGCTCATAAAATCATCACCCAAACAAAGCAGTAAACGTGTACCTATTTGTCGGGCACAAAATTTTATTCCTCTCCTCTAGCCCCTTTGCTATGACCTGTTCAATGAATATGCATGTACATATATATACAGTTCTTATCATTTATCATTTTCTATTCAACTTCATATTTGATTTCCATTTGGTTTAAAAACACCATTCATTCTAATGTTACATAAATAGGTGCAAATCATTTCATTAGTTAATTAATGAATATTTCAACTCATATATGTTTATTTTGAACAAGTGGCTATTTTTAACACTTCACATTTCAACGATTTATGCATACAATAAAAATGTGATTTTTATTGTAAGACAATTCAAAACACTATCTTTCTATATAGTTCCAGTTGGTGATAAAAAATGTGATTTTTATTATCAAACAATTTATTTCAAAATATGAATACCATTCAACACATGAATTTCTAATCAACGAATGAATATCAATTCAACACATGAATGTTTTCTATTCAATGAATAAATATAGTTTAAGCATATGAAAATAATTCAAACACACGAATATTATTCAAAATTTCGGCAGCATAACGGCAGGGTAGTTAAACCGGGACCGTCCCTAGTACGGCTCCTCGCTCTACCTTAAAACCTCGCGGTTTTTGACAATAGGGATCATGCATCTAGTTCGCACGCAGGCGGCATGTATATATTTATTTCATTTCCACAAACTAATCCTATGTGGTTTCAACCAAATATTTCTCAACCACAAATGGGTATTTTTCAACCACAATCAACCAATATCAATCACAAACAATCCCAAACAATCATTCGCTATCAATCAATTTTCACAACAATTTCAATCAATAAATATCGTCCATGGTTTGTGGACGAGGGGCGTAGATATATATATATATATACACTATATATAGCAATTCACTTTCATTTCACACATATATATATATTTTTAAATCAGAAATCTCACCAATAGCTATCCAACTACTACGACTCTTCCTTAGAGAAATCTTCGCCAATCTCGCCTTTTGTCGCTTTCGTTGCTCGTATTCTCTACATATGTAAAAATCGAATTTTTACTATGTTATTCAATATATAAAAATCGAATTTTGACTTCGCTATTCAATATATAAAGATCATATTTTTATTATCCCTATGATGTAAAAATTATATTTTTATTACTTTGAAAAATATAAAAAAAATCATATCTTACTTCTTCTACTTAATAAAAATTCCGCCTTTTCTATTTTGAAAATATGATCTTTATTTTTTCCAAGTTCAAATCTTTTTCTATTCAAAGTTCAAATCTTTTTCTTTTAAAAGTTCAAATCTTTTTCTTTTAAAAGATTAAACCTTTTTCTATTTAAAGTTTAAACCTTTTTCCTTTTAAAGTTTTAAAATCAAATCAGTTTTAAACTCTTAAAAAATCAGTTTTAAAGCCTTTCAAAAATCTGTTTTAATCCTTTATAAAAATCAGTTTTTAAATCCTAAAAAAAACAGTATTTTTTCTTTTTAAAGTTTAAAATCAATTCAGTTTTAAAACCTTTTTAAAATCAGTTTTTAAATCTATTTAAAATCAGTTTTTAAATCTATTAGAAAAATCTGTTTTAACCTTTTTTTTAAAATAAACAGTTTTTAAATCATTAAAAATAAAATAACAAAACAAAAAAAACTTACAGAGGGGAGGGGGGGTTTCCGTAGTTCGTCGGAGGGGAGGCGGAGTCTGGCTTCGAGGCGGCGGCGCTAGGGTTTCGAACGGGGGAGGCGGCTTCGAGGTCTCGAACGGGGAAGGCGCGCTAGGGTTTCGAACGGGGAAGGCGCGATGCGTCGCAAGGGGAAGGAGCGGGATTGGCGCGTGGTGGGGGGGTTCGGCGGTCGTCAGGGCGGTGGCGTCGCTGCTGCTCCGTCCTTCTTCTTTTCTGTTTTTTTTTGTTTACTGATTAATGAAATCGGGGGGGGGGGGGGGCAGAAAGAGAAAAGGAGAGGGAAGGAATATTAATTAATTTTTTTTATTATTATTATTATTTAATTATTTAATTATATAAAGTTGACTTTTACTCACGACCTCTAAACGAGGCCCACCGCCTGTCGCCCATAGCGTTTTACCCCCATTCCGAACACAATGGGATATGTATCGCAAGCTGATTTGATCGTTACAATCAGTTTCCGTTGAATTTACATTTAAATCACTATATTGAATTTTAAACGTACTTTTCAAATTACCGGGGTCACATACTAACTAGAAAAATTCTCAAAAAATATTTTCCAGCTTCGTATTGACGATACGGTCCTAACAAAACTAGTTTCGTCGAATTCTGAGGCCGTTGAAAAAATGGCCAATTTCTAGTCGATTAAAATCAACAGAAACTGGTCAAACGCGTTTTCCTTTGCCACGCTCACATATTGATTCGAAAAATTATGAAATTTGAAACCTAGCAATAACTTGACACTGCGGATCTAACAAAAGTGGTTTCATCGAAATCCGAGGTCATTTGCAAAATGTCCATTTTTAAGGGCCTGAATTCCATAGCGACTATTCAGAATTTTCAACTGGACATATCTTTTGATTCCCGCTATCAAATTTCGATTGGTCAGATTCATTGGAAAGATATCATCAATTAGATCCTAATGTTTTTGGTTTCACTAAAATCCGGATTGTTTTGCACCCGATATATTCAATTGAAGTTTGAAATCGAATTATCGAACTACCGCGCCATTTTCAATTCTATATATAATTATAATTAATTATATTCGTTTTCAAATGTCGATTCAAACTCAGTTTTCATCGCCATTATTTAAAATATTTATTTTAAATATTTAAAATCCATTATTTTAGCCAATTTAAAAATTTTAAATTGGTTCAGATTTTCTGGGTCGTTACATACTACTTACACTGAAAGATTGATCCCTCTCACTAATCAAAATGATGATAATAATTGTAACACCCCACACCCGCTAAGGTCACTCACTAAGGGAATGCCTTAACTTCGGTGGAGCAATTTAAGTGAATATAGAACAGAAAAATTACAACAAGACAGATATAAATAATACTTGAAAATCTAAAACATCATTTCATTACAGCAGAAGGTAAACATGTTTAGTTGCAACACCATAAAAGAGTCAAGTACTAAATATCCATCCTGATAAAAACATAAGTACATAATCCCACTGTAACGTCTCGCATTTTTGTCGGTTGGTATTTGAATATTTAAATCAGTTTAAATATTGAATTCAGAATATAAATGGATTTATATATTAATTAAAACGAAGTTGAACGTGTATAAATATATATTAATTATAATCGAGCTCAGAACGACCCTGCAGTTCGTAATTTAACGTTCTGAACTTCAACTGAGTATACCAGACTCGTTTTGAATCGGATTTCTTCGAAACGAGAAACGTTGGAATCTGTATCTTTCCAACGGAAGTGGAAAATGGATATTTCGTCGTACAGACTGCAGGATATGTCCAAATCAAATATTCAGAAAGTCGCTGTAAAATCGTATATCGACCGTAACGGTTATTTGAATATAACTTGACATCGGTGGCAAATCGGGATAAGGTTCTTTTGAGGCGCAGCGATAATTTAATTTTTAGAATTTTACTGTAATTTTTAATTAATTAAATGTGCAACTTTTTATTTGGAGTATTGTGTACCCTGTATCGGTATTTCGGGATTTCAAAATATGAGTCAATCTACCGGTGTTATTATATTTCGGGGATCAGGGCACCTCGCTCGTCACGATCATATTGTTAGTTCTGTCCGTGGCAGTCCGTAAAATGAATGGAATTTGTTTGTAGCGAAGTGCACTAAGCATTTAAAATACCTATATATATATATATATATATATATATATATATCTTATTTGGCCTTGTCTGCCCAGCCTTGATACAGTATTTTTAACGTCCAATCTATAATGAAAACAACTAATATCCATACCACAAAATTAGATGATGCATACAATAGTAGGATAAGTTGAGCGTTATAATATAACATATAACAATGTACAACGTAGAAAAAGGAAAAGACAGCTACAATGTGTTTTCTAATCAAATACGTAGTCCCAAAGGAAGCCATACCCAATATCAAATCGAAATGGTCACCATGTCCGCACGTAGAACTAAAAGCATGTCTACATGGAAGCTACTCTCTCTGCCATCACCTAACGAAAACGACAGCCCTTAATCCTTATCCCCTTCTATATAAACCCAGTTCTTTTTCAGGAAACAAAACGGAAGTTTTCAAAACTTTAAAACAATTCAAAGGAGTCTCAGACGAGAGTAAAACGGTGATAGGAGTTTTCGTTTTCATGCAAAGGAGAAGCAGCCATGGTGACGCGGGTTTTAACTGCTGTGTGTGGTTCATCACTGTTGGACGCGGTTTGCAAGGCTCGTTCGAGTTCAGCCTTAAGGTGTTGATGATAAAGAGGGATCGAAGGCGAGAGTTTGCTAGAGGCAGTGCAATGATGGGGAGCTGCTTCGGAAGCCAAGGCGCTCGGCAGGAGGAGTTTGATACTAAACACTGTCACACCATGCACAGTGTGGAGAACGTTGATGAACGCAGCGTGGAGAGGAGCTGGCTAACGTGTTGAAGGGTGAGGGGATGTGAGCTGTGTGTGTGCATGGGGGAAGAATCACGGGTGCAGAGGATGGATTAATGCATGGAGTTCATTGGCGTGAAGGGTGATGTGAAGAAACGTGGGTAGGAGTGTTGGAGTAGAAGCATTTGAGGGGAGTTTACCGATGTGTACACTATGGTGTTTAACGTGGAACAGCAACATGATGTTCCAAAATGTGAAACGTGGGTACACGTCCACTCAATGCAAATATGTATTAGGTGAAGCACTGTAAATGGTAAGGGTCTGGGAAGGACTCAAAGTGTGGTTCTTTCTCGAGTGCCTGGGAGTGATGAAGGCTGGCCCACAGACATATACAAGGCTGTGTATATATGTGACAGGCGTAGAAGAAGTTCTGATGGGGTGTTGTTTCACCAAAGTTTGGTGTAGTATATGTTGAAGAAGTTGGCGGACTTGGGGAGTGTTGCTAAGGGAAAGATGGTTTAGACTTTAGATAGAAAGAAGGCAAAGTGTTTCGGCTATGGGGTTTTTGTAGCTGTCGCATGGGATGGGAGATTTAAGGTGATGGATTAAAATATGTGAGGGTATATAACATTGGCAGCACGTGTTCTCTGGTACAAACGCAGGGTTGTATACATGTCCTAGAGTGAAGCACGCATGGGTTCAGTGGATCATAATATGGAAGAACAGTTAGGACTGCTAAACAACTATTATGGTAAGGAATGTTGGGTACGTCTGAGAAAAAAAAAGGGTGAATGGATGGAACCAGGTGTGGGAGGTTTATACGGTACTGGCGGTTCAGTGTGTATAGAAGGAGTAAAGCTTGACCTCGTGTAGTGATTATATTAGATCAGGCGTGGAAGTAAAGGAAATAAAGGAGCTGTTAGTGACAGCCTTCAGGGTTTAACGAGTTGGTGGTTTGTAGGAGTATTGCACACTGTTTAGAGTAGTATAGGTGCTATTAGTTTTGTTGTTAGAAATAAAAGGAAGTTGGAAATGAAAGAAATGATGCATGGGTTGTTTGCAAATAAAGTGGACGTGTGGACGTTTATACAGTATGGCGCGAGGTTTCATTGTATATGGCGTTCGTTGCTTTTGGTGTAAGAGGAACGGTTGGAACAGGTGGTGAGCTGGAAGTCAAGGGGACGTTCGGCAAGAGGGTGCGGACAGATGGGAAAAAGGCTTTGGGCCAGAAAATAAAATGAAAATAAGGAGAGGCCAAAATGGGACGTGAAGGCGAAGTGTACATGTACACTGAAGCTGGCGGAAGGAGTAAATGTTAGATTGGAGCGGGTATGTAAAGAATGAGCTAACGAGGGAAATATGTTTCACGAACGGTCCGTCACTTTAAAATCGCATGGAAGTTGGCTACGCTATGAAGTTGGTACGAAGGAATTTGAAGCACAACAGAATTAAACGTCTGATATAATCAACTGACGCAAATCGTTATTTAACGGTTAACGCGCCAAGGTGAGTAAAATCACTAACTCTGATCTTTTTAAAATATTTTAATTATATTTTAATGTTGTTTGAATAATGTGTGATGGTCGTATAAGTAGATTTCAATTTAATTAGTGATATATATATATCGTTGCATATGTACACATCATCAGTTGGACATTGATCTCATCGACTATAATATTCTCTAGTATAGAGTTAGTGTAAATTGTGATGACTAACATATGTGGATGGAGGAAGCCG
The DNA here is from genome assembly GCA_030737875.1 of Allium sativum. Classification (NCBI taxonomy): domain Eukaryota; kingdom Viridiplantae; phylum Streptophyta; class Magnoliopsida; order Asparagales; family Amaryllidaceae; genus Allium; species Allium sativum. The sequence goes on from CM060924.1 coordinate 902,568,094, forward strand.
GTTGGAGGAATCCGACCGGATTCCTCGATATTTATATGTATTGTTTGTTTTGTATGCACTGTTTGAACCCGAATTATATTTTAAAACCCCATGAGAATATTTATGTTGAACGGATATTCAACATCTGTTCGATAAATAAATAAATGATATCGATTTAGAAAGTGGTGACAGTCAACCGTAAAACCATCGTTTTGTTAAAGAGTTGATTGGCCGTCAGGCAAATCAACGAGGTTAATTATAAAAATTATATTTTTACAATTAAAAAGAAGATTTAAATTTATGATAGAAGTTCTATTATAAACCAGTATTTTAGAGTTCGTTTTATAAAATAAATAAAAACGATTGTTGGCATTTAAATGAGTTTATAAAGCAGAAATTATCCGACGATTTAATATTTGGATAATAATATTATTAGATTAATTATATTAATCTAATGTTAAGAAGTAATTAAAATCAGTTAACGAATTTACTGATGGAATGAAGTTGATTAAATCAACTGTTATTTGGGAAAATAATTATTAGGTTAATTGGTCTTCAATTAATCTAATGAAACAGTTTAGAAATAAATTAATCCAAAGTAATAAGATTTAATTACCTTTTGGTTAAGAAGTTATAAATAGAACTGTGGAATGGAGAAAGCGAAGATTAAATGTTTAATATAAATAATCAAACACCAGAGATTTCAAAGTAACGATATGGTGTTATAAAACCATAGTTAAAAATAAACATGAAAGTACGGTCGGATAGATATTATAAGTAATAAGGGTTTAGAGTGCAGACTTGTATCAGTTCTAAGGTAAGAACGTTGTCGATCAAGGTCTGAGAGGTAAACAGAATACCCCAACTTGAACAGCTTCGCTATTATCGAGGAATGATATCAGTTTGTAACGGAAAGAGATGTCAATATTTTTGTAACGGTAAAAGACGTCGAGATTAGTTATAAAGTGGCATATAGCAGCGTATTGCAAGTTTGAACTATAGCGACAAAATAAACGCTGTTGATTAGGCTTGAGCGTAACTGTTATGTCAAGATTAGTTATAACAAAGAATATTACAGCGTATGACAAGTTGAACTATAGCAACAAAATAACGTTGTTGATAAGGTAAGTGTGACTGTAATTAGTTATAAGGAGAATATTACAGCGTATGACAAGTTTAGAACTATAGCGACAAATTAACTGCTGTTGATTTGACTTAAGCATGACTTTTATATATAGCAGCACTTCCTAGGAAATGTAACAGTTTGGTTTGAAATCCAATTATTCTAGAGTAATAAGTAACGACGTTTGTTCAAAGAAATATAAGAAAGAGTTTAGAAAAAGAATTGGGGAATCGTATTAGAAACTGATGACAGCATTTCGATGTTCGAAATGTGATTAGAATTAAACCATTAGGATTTGTAACTAGAATTCGACGATGTCGAATGTATTAAAAGTAAACTATTTTTAGGGATTATAATCTGATATAATAATTAACATTTAGTTGTAAACAAATAAATGTTAAAGAGGATAGGAGTCAGTACTTAGTTTAAACTTGATATCGATTTGATAAGAAGTTGACTTAGAAACAGAGTTTACAAAGTGGAATAGGAATATCTAAAGTACGAAAGAGATTTCGATAAACGGGATCATGGTATTGATTTATTTGATAAAGATGTTCAGATTTCTATAATAGAAATGATATTCACATTTCAAAGTGAATAATGTTTTAAAAGTGAACGTTGGGCCGATTAAAAGGTTAAAATGAAATTGGAAGTATTTTCCAATGCAAATAGGGTAGATTGTCCAAGGGTAGAAAATAAAGAATGTGAAATTAATGAAAATAGTTCGAACGTTAATAACGTATGTTTTCTGGAACATGAAAGAATAAGAGTTTATAATAACTGGAAATGTTTTCCAAGAAGTATGGAAAGGCTAAAACGGGATTTGAGAAATATCTGGTAAGATATGAGAATTCGAATAATAAAGTCGAATGTTAAAATTAAAAATACCCGTGGTTGTGTGATGTTAATTATACATTAGAATGAGTGTTGTTTTTATTTCGATAGTTAAATAACCGACTATCGAAGTGTTTGACCATCGTTGTCAATACAGAGAGACCGGTTGGATATATTATCTGGAAAACCACTCCGTATAGGCATAGGGGCTGCGAATATATTATGCTGAAGATAATTGAAGACGGAGTTAAATGCAAGGGTCGTCCAGTTCCAGAATGGTGCTTTCTGTTTGTCCAGTCCCAGGACAACTTGTATGGACGAGTGTCTGACAGAGTATTTCCAACGGTCACGCCGTTGATTTTACGAATATACCAAGTTGGTGGGGAGAATGTAACTTCTCTTTATTCTACACCCAGTGTGCATTTGTGTAATCAATGTGTGATTACGGATTTGACGATGTGACATTCAAAGTGAATGGTGATCAGATGTTCTGAAGATAGACGTAGCCTCTAGCCTCACAACCAGGAATGACAGAAGTTGGGCTAGGCAGCATGGCTAGTTGGGTCATCCCCAAGCAGGGTGTATTGTCATCGATCTAGAGAAAATTCATATTTATACTTCTTTTCGATTCTGTATCTTCGGATGACGGTTGGATGGCCTACAACCGTGGTGGCAATATATTCGCGACACTCAAGCTAAATGAGTGAGCGGTCATGTGTGGCCGGGTTGCAAGACGTTCTTGTTGAACCCTGAGTGTATCCCCTCTAGAGTACACTATTCAGAAGGTGCTCCCATACCTTGTCCGTTGAAATCCAATCTCCAATAAGTGCCCTACGGTTTATGATTTTATGCTATATATATGTGGAACGTGAGATGCAAGCGTTCTGCTACTTGGATAATTATTTGTTTAGACATTATCATAATATCATTGTTTTTGATATCAAAGTAATTTGGGTTATAGTAAGGTAAAAGCCGTCCATGTTTATGTGTGGGCTGGTCTTACTATTATCCTTTTGGTCCAAAAGGATTTTCTTCAAAGTAAAACCGTATAGTTGGAATTTACTCACACCAGTCCCATGACTGACCCAGAGTTTATTTTGTTTGTTTTCCCTAAACTCTTGGGTGCCCAAATTTGTACGGGCAGTCAAGTGTTTCAGGCTTTGCAGATTCACTTGGAGGAGCTCAAAAGCAGGAAGCTTCACCATTAGTTAAGTAGAGTTATTTCCGCTGTGATATGATGTATTGTACTCTGATAATGGTATGTATATACAATACAGTTTTGTATTCAAAGTTATGTTATATAATACATCTTATTTTGTTCCGCTGCGAGTTTCGTGTTACTCTGATTCTGTTCAGTTGTGATCTTCTTCTTCTTCTTCTATTCTATTAATTCTATCTTTTCTTTCTCACCCTCTAAATTCTTCTATTAATGTCCTGGTGTTTTCGATGCTTGAATAGTCAACAGTGTGTTTTTATGATGATTTTCTGGGTCGAAAATTCCATCCATTACAGATGGTATCAGAGCTGAAGGTCAAGTAATTACCTTGGCTCTGTGGCGTAACTCAACACAGATGGGGTTAGTAATGCCCTAGGTTGAGTATGAGTGTATATATATGAGCGCGTATGTGTAAATTAATATAAAAACTGTTTTATATTGTGTTGACTGGTCAGTCGAGTGGTTTATAAATTATGGTCGAAATAGTAATGCAAACTGCGTCGATAGGTGTTTCAAAACTCTTGAACAGAGTAATTCGACACAGTATGTTTTGAAAAGAGGGTAAATGAAATAATTTTACCCAAAGTATATTTTGATATAAAAAGAAGTATATATCTTGAGATTATTATAGCATATTGGATATGTTGATCGTTATTATGATCAGATAAGATTTATAATTGAGTTGGTTATATAAATAACCGATCGAAATATTATATTAGTATAATATGAAAAATCAGATGAACTAAATCTGAATTTAAACCCAGAATTGAAATAAAACTCTAGAAACTTGGAAAAGAATTGAAATTGAATTTGAATTAGATATAAGGGAATTTGAAAATCCTGGGAGATTTGAAAATTGTTTTCCAAACGATGTGAAAGATATTTTGAAGTGATTTTCAAAATAGAAGTGTTTCAAAATGAATTTTGAAAAGTAATATAGTATTGAACTCACTTCGATCGCTGGAAAATAATTCTGATGATGCTGGCCACATCATCAGTGTCATTTTTGAGTTGCAGAGTGACGGATTACTACCAAAGATTTTGTTTGAATTATTGTGAGGAAACAAGTTGCTAAAAATTCAAATGTTTTGAATTACCATTATTATATGCAAATATATGATTTCGAACTGATTTGAAAAATCCCAGGAATTTGAATTCTGAAATAAAATTTAACTTATGGAGTTAAAATGGTAAAAATGGAATTTAAACAAAGATAACAAAACTGGACTGAATTTGGAAAGATCCAGAATGAAATTTATAAAAGAAAAATATTGAAGATTCGAGTTATTAAAAATGAATTGATTCTTGGAGAATAAGAATCGAATTTTGAATTAGAGATGGAGATAACTGATTTGAGAAATAAATCAGTAAATGGAATGTCATAATAAAACTTAACAAGGTTAAGAACTGAGAGTGGAATCAGAGTTGAAATAGAAATTTTGCTTAGTAAAAGCGAAAGACTGGTTTGAGAACGGATTGATGGGAGATCAACCAAGGATGCTTGGATATGCTGGTTTGATAGCAGATGGCAGAGATAAAGTTGAATGCCCAACAGATAAGGTACACGTTTATATACGAGTATGAGATTTTTTTATGAGTCAGTTTGGGCAAGCCGTTTGGCTGTTTGATTTTCTTTTGGATTGGAGAAGGCCCGGAGTGGCAAGTTGTTGTAGTACCGAGTGAGCCGTGCAGAGGAGATGCTGGCGAGATTCTCTGAAAATTTAAGCTGTTATGAAATTTTCAGAAATTTTGAAAATATTCGAAATAATAAGGAATTAATATTTTAATTGGAAATAATCAGTTCAGTGGAAACTGGAATTATGAAGTAAACCAAAAAGATTTTTAACTAGGTTATAACATAGATTGTAGCATTTTCCCTATCTTAGCAATTTCGAGGACGAGATTATTTTAAGGGGGAAGGTCTGTAACGTCTCGCATTTTTGTCGGTTGGTATTTGAATATTTAAATTAGTTTAAATATTGAATTCAGAATATAAATGGATTTATATATTAATTAAAACGAAGTTGAACGTGTATAAATATATATTAATTATAATCGAGCTCAGAACGACCCTGCAGTTCGTAATTTAACGTTCTGAACTTCAACTGAGTATTCCGGACTCGTTTTGAATCGGATTTCTTCGAAACGAGAAACGTTGGAATCTGTTGAACTGTATCTTTCCAACGGAAGTGGAAAATGGATATTTCGTCGTATAGACTGCAGGATATGTCCAAATCAAATATTCAGAAAGTCGCTGTAAAATCGTATATCGACCGTAACGGTTATTTGAATATAACTTGACATCGGTGGCAAATCGGGATAAGGTTCTTTTGAGGCGCAGCGATAATTTAATTTTTAGAATTTTACTGTAATTTTTAATTAATTAAATGTGCAACTTTTTATTTGGAGTATTGTGTACCCTGTATCGGTATTTCGGGATTTCAAAATATGAGTCAATCTACCGGTATTATTATATTTCGGGGATCAGGGCACCTCGCTCGTCACGATCATATTGTTAGTTCTGTCCGTGGCAGTCCGTAAAATGAATGGAATTTGTTTGTAGCGAAGTGCACTAAGCATTTAAAATACCTATGTATATATATATCTTATTTGGCCTTGTCTGCCCAGCCTTGATACAGTATTTTTAACGTCCAATCTATAATGAAAACAACTAATATCCATACCACAAAATTAGATGATGCATACAATAGTAGGATAAGTTGAGCGTTATAATATAACATATAACAATGTACAGCGCAGAAAAAGGAAAAGACAGCTATAATGTGTTTTCTAATCAAATACGTAGTCCCAAAGGAAGCCATACCCAATATCAAATCAAAATGGTCACCATGTCCGCACGCAGAACTAAAAGCATGTCTACATGGAAGCTACTCTCTCTGCCATCACCTAACGAAAACGACAGCCCTTAATCCTTATCCCCTTCTATATAAACCCAGTTCTTTTTCAGGAAACAAAACGGAAGTTTTCAAAACTTTAAAACAATTCAAAGGAGTCTCAGACGAGAGTAAAACGGTGATAGGAGTTTTCGTTTTCATGCAAAGGAGAAGCAGCCATGGTGACGCGGGTTTTAACTGCTGTGTGTGGTTCATCACTGTTGGACGCGGTTTGCAAGGCTCGTTCGAGTTCAGCCTTAAGGTGTTGATGATAAAGAGGGATCGAAGGCGAGAGTTTGCTGGAGGCAGTGCAATGATGGGGAGCTGCTTCGGAAGCCAAGGCGCTCGGCAGGAGGAGTTTGATACTAAACACTGTCACACCATGCACAGTGTGGAGAACGTTGACGAACGCAGCGTGGAGAGGAGCTGGCTAACGTGTTGAAGGGTGAGGGGATGTGAGCTGTGTGTGTGCATGGGGGAAGAATCACGGGTGCAGAGGATGGATTAATGCATGGAGTTCATTGGCGTGAAGGGTGATGTGAAGAAACGTGGGTAGGAGTGTTGGAGTAGAAGCATTTGAGGGGAGTGTACTGATGTGTACACTATGGTGTTTAACGTGGAACAACAACATGATGTTCCAAAATGTGAAACGCGGGTACACGTCCACTCAGTGCAAATATGTATTAGGTGAAGCACTGTAAATGGTAAGGGTCTGGGAAGGACTCAAAGTGTGGTTCTTTCTCGAGTGCCTGGGAGTGATGAAGGCTGGCCCACGGACATATACAAGGCTGTGTATATATGTGACACGCGTAGAAGAAGTTCTGATGGGGTGTTATTTCACCAAAGTTTGGTGTAGTATATGTTGAAGAAGTTGGCGGACTTGGGGAGTGTTGCTAAGGGAAAGATGGTTTAGACTTTAGATAGAAAGAAGGTAAAGTGTTTCGGCTATGGGGTTTTTGTAGCTGTCGCATGGGATGGGAGATTTAAGGTGATGGATTAAAATATGTGAGGGTATATAACATTGGCAGCACGTGTTCTCTGGTACAAACGCAGGGTTGTATACATGTCCTAGAGTGAAGCACGCATGGGTTCAATGGATCATAATATGGAAGAACAGTTAGGACTACTAAACAACTATTATGGTAAGGAATGTTGGGTACGTCTGAGAAAAAAAAAAGGTGAATGGATGGAACCAGGTGTGGGAGGTTTATACGGTACTGGCGGTTCAGTGTGTATAGAAGGAGTAAAGCTTGACCTCGTGTAGTGATTATATTAGATCAGGCGTGGAAGTAAAGGAAATAAAGGAGCTGTTAGTGACAGCCTTCAGGGTTTAACGAGTTGGTGGTTTGTAGGAGTATTGCACACTGTTTAGAGTAGTATAGGTGCTATTAGTTTTGTTGTTAGAAATAAAAGGAAGTTGGAAATGAAAGAAATGATGCATGGGTTGTTTGCAAATAAAGTGGACGTGTGGACGTTTATACAGTATGGCGCGAGGTTTCATTGTATATGGCGTTCGTTGCTTTTGGTGTAAGAGGAACGGTTGGAACAGGTGGTGAGCTGGAAGTCAAGGGGACGTTCGGCAAGAGGGTGCGGACAGATGGGAAAAAGGCTTTGGGCCAGAAAATAAAATGAAAATAAGGAGAGGCCAAAATGGGACGTGAAGGCGAAGTGTACATGTACACTGAAGCTGGCGGAAGGAGTAAATGTTAGATTGGAGCGGGTATGTAAAGAATGAGCTAACGAGGGAAATATGTTTCACGAACGGTCCGTCACTTTAAAATCGCATGGAAGTTGGCTACGCTATGAAGTTGGTACGAAGGAATTTGAAGCACAACAGAATTAAACGTCTGATATAATCAACTGACGCAAATCGTTATTTAACGGTTAACGCGCCAAGGTGAGTAAAATCACCAACTCTGATCTTTTTAAAATATTTTAATTATATTTTAGTGTTGTTTGAATAATGTGTGATGGTCGTATAAGTAGATTTCAATTTAATTAGTGATATATATATATATATCGTTGCATATGTACACATCATCAGTTGGACATTGATCTCATCGACTATAATATTCTCTAGTATAGAGTTAGTGTAAATTGTGATGACTAACATCTGTGGATGGAGGAAGCCGGTTGGAGGAATCCGACCGGATTCCTCGATATTTATATGTATTGTTTGTTTTGTATGCACTGTTTGAACCCGAATTATATTTTAAAACCCCATGAGAATATTTATGTTGAACGGATATTCAACATCTGTTCGATAAATAAATAAATGATATCGATTTAGAAAGTGGTGACAGTCAACCGTAAAACCATCGTTTTGTTAAAGAGTTGATTGGCCGTCAGGCAAATCAACGAGGTTAATTATAAAAATTATATTTTTATAATTAAAAAGAAGATTTAAATTTATGATAGAAGTTCTATTATAAACCAGTATTTTAGAGTTCGTTTTATAAAATAAATAAAAACGATTGTTGGCATTTAAATGAGTTTATAAAGCAGAAATTATCCGACGATTTAATATTTGGATAATAATATTATTAGATTAATTATATTAATCTAATGTTAAGAAGTAATTAAAATCAATTAACGAATTTACTGATGGAATGAAGTTGATTAAATCAACTGTTATTTGGGAAAATAATTATTAGGTTAATTGGTCTTCAATTAATCTAATGAAACAGTTTAGAAATAAATTAATCCAAAGTAATAAGATTTAATTACCTTTTGGTTAAAAAGTTATAAATAGAACTGTGGAATGGAGAAAGCAAAGAGTAAATGTTTAATATAAATAATCAAACACCAGAGATTTCAAAGTAACGATATGGTGTTATAAAACCATAGTTAAAAATAAACATGAAAGTACGGTCGGATAGATATTATAAGTAATAAGGGTTTAGAGAGCAGACTTGTATCAGTTCTAAGGTAAGAACGTTGTCGATCAAGGTCTGAGAGGTAAACAGAATACCCCAACTTGAACAGCTTCGCTATTATCGAGGAACGATATCAGTTTGTAACGGAAAGAGATGTCAATATTTTTGTAACGGTAAAAGACGTCGAGATTAGTTATAAAGTAGCATATAGCAGCGTATTGCAAGTTTGAACTATAGCGACAAAATAAACGCTGTTGATTAGGCTTGAGCGTAACTGTTATGTCAAGATTAGTTATAACAAAGAATATTACAGCGTATGACAAGTTGAACTATAGCAACAAAATAACGCTGTTGATAAGGTAAGTGTGACTGTAATTAGTTATAAGGAGAATATTACAGCGTATGATAAGTTTAGAACTATAGCGACAAATTAACTGCTGTTGATTTGACTTAAGCATGACTTTTATATATAGCAGCACTTCCTAGGAAATGTAACAGTTTGGTTTGAAATCCAATTATTCTAGAGTAATAAGTAACGACGTTTGTTCAAAGAAATATAAGAAAGAGTTTAGAAAAAGAATTGGGGAATCGTATTAGAAACTGATGACAGCATTTCGATGTTCGAAATGTGATTAGAATTAAACCATTAGGATTTGTAACTAGAATTCGACGATGTCGAATGTATTAAAAGTAAACTATTTTTAGGGATTATAATCTGATATAATAATTAACATTTAGTTGTAAACAAATAAATGTTAAAGAGGATAGGAGTCAGTACTTAGTTTAAACTTGATATCGATTTGATAAGAAGTTGACTTAGAAACAGAGTTTACAAAGTGGAATAGGAATATATAAAGTACGAAAGAGATTTCGATAAACGGGATCATGGTATTGATTTATTTGATAAAGATGTTCAGATTTCTATAATAGAAATGATATTCACATTTCAAAGTGAATAATGTTTTAAAAGTGAACGTTGGGCCGATTAAAAGGTTAAAATGAAATTGGAAGTATTTTCCAATGCAAATAGGGTAGATTGTCCAAGGGTAGAAAATAAAGAATGTGAAATTAATGAAAATAGTTCGAACGTTAATAACGTATGTTTTCTGGAACATGAAAGAATAAGAGTTTATAATAACTGGAAATGTTTTCCAAGAAGTATGGAAAGGCTAAAACGGGATTTGAGAAATATCTGGTAAGATATGAGAATTCGAATAATAAAGTCGAATGTTAAAATTAAAAATACCCGTGGTTGTGTGATGTTAATTATACATTAGAATGAGTGTTGTTTTTACTTCGATAGTTAAATAACCGACTATCGAAGTGTTTGACCATCGTTGTCAATACGGAGAGACCGGTTGGATATATTATCTGGAAAACCACTCCGTATAGGCAAAGGGGCTGCGAATATATTATGCTGAAGATAATTGAAGACGGAGTTAAATGCAAGGGTCGTCCAGTTCCAGAATGGTGCTTTCTGTTTGTCCAGTCCCAGGACAACTTGTATGGACGAGTGTCAGACAGAGTATTTCCAACGGTCACGCCGTTGATTTTACGAATATACCAAGTTGGTGGGGAGAATGTAACTTCTCTTTATTCTACACCCAGTGTGCATTTGTGTAATCAATGTGTGATTACGGATTTGACGATGTGACATTCAAAGTGAATGGTGATCAGATGTTCTGAAGATAGACGTAGCCTCTAGCCTCACAACCAGGAATGACAGAAGTTGGGCTAGGCAGCATGGCTAGTTGGGTCATCCCCAAGCAGGGTGTATTGTCACCGATCTAGAGAAAATTCATATTTAAACTTCTTTTCGATTCTGTATCTTCGGATGACGGTTGGATGGCCTACAACCGTGGTGGCAATATATTCGCGACACTCAAGCTAAATGAGTGAGCGGTCATGTGTGGCCGGGTTGCAAGACGTTCTTGTTGAACCCTGAGTGTATCCCCTCTAGAGTACACTATTCAGAAGGTGCTCCCATACCTTGTCCGTTGAAATCCAATCTCCAATAAGTGCCCTGCGGTTTATGATTTTATGTTATATATATGTGGAACGTGAGATGCAAGCGTTCTGCTACTTGGATAATTATTTGTTTAGACATTATCATAATATCATTGTTTTTGATATCAAAGTAATTTGGGTTATAGTAAGGTAAAAGCCGTCCATGTTTATGTGTGGGCTGGTCTTACTATTATCCTTTTGTTCCAAAAGGATTTTCTTCAAAGTAAAACCGTATAGTTGGAATTTACTCACACCAGTCCCATGACTGACCCAGAGTTTATTTTGTTTGTTTTCCCTAAACTCTTGGGTGCCCAAATTTGTACGGGCAGTCAAGTGTTTCAGGCATTGCAGATTCACTTGGAGGAGCTCAAAAGCAGGAAGCTTCACCATTAGTTATGTAGAGTTATTTCCGCTGTGATATGATGTATTGTACTCTGATAATGGTATGTATATACAATACAGTTTTGTATTCAAAGTTATGTTATATAATACATCTTATTTTGTTCCGCTGCCAGTTTCGAGTTACTCTGATTCTGTTAAGTTGTGATCTTCTTCTTCTTCTATTCTATTAGTTCTATCTTTTCTTTCTCACCCTCTAAATTCTTCTATTAATGTCCTGGTGTTTTCGATGCTTGAATAGTCAACAGTGTGTTTTTATGTTGATTTTCTAGGTCGAAAATTCCATCCATTACACCCACTACATAAACAATAGCCATAATAGAAAAGAAAAGCTGGGCTTTACATCACGGTCCAAGCTCCAAAAGATAGATAAAGAAATCTGATCAAAGCCCACTAGTGCTAGGCCCAACCTGAGGACCTGAGGGGGAAAAAGATAAAAACAACGGGGTCAGACATAAGTCTGAGTGAGCCCTATAACTTTAACAATACAATCATTAAAGTAATTAGGGTATGATATAAACTTGGTACGGTGATGACTGGGGATAAATGACAACACTAAGCAGCCAACTAGACATAGGATGAACTAAGATAACGGTAAAGACGCATCTACCCACCCAAGGGTAATTACTAACTGCACCACACCAGTCATTCCTACTTAAAGGTTGATCCCACCCAAGGACTTAGAAAATTTAACTAGTAGTTTCGTGTACCCCTAGCTGACTACATAAGTGCCGTCTGCCCCTATCTCCACTAGGTGTACCCACTACTCCCCAAGCGATCGGCTCCCTAACGTAGATACCCGTGCTGGCCCCACAGTGGGGTGTATCACTCCCCAAAGTGGCAACCCGATACAACCAATGGTGCACGGCTTATACCTACACGATGCAACAACGTCTTACATACCAGCCTGGGTCCACACACGCATATGAAATCCGTTGGACTTGCGTTGCCACCGCTAACCCGTTTTGGCCTCTTATAGTCAAGCCCAGTACGTGTGTCCCGTCCTCGACATGGGTCGAGCCCAATAAGATACGTATGGGTTACTGGTTGAAATGGGCCCCCACAATCTACCCACCTAAGCTTGTCCCTTTTTCTAGTGCATCCCACTTAACCCTTTAATCATGTTTAATTACATGTTTCCACTTGGTTAAGTATTCTAATCGTATTTTCTATTGCCACCCAAGGCAACCCACTAGATTTCCACATGCCACCCAAGGCACTTACTTGATTTCCACATGCCACCCAAGGCACTTACTTGATGTCCACATGCCACCCAAGGCACCCACTTAACCCCTCATGCCCCACTACATGCTTATCTAGTTAAGTGTTTCTTAATTGATTAAGAACGTAACCGTTGTAAAGACCTCTCACATTAGACTATCTTTTATGGCAGCTGGATTTGCCGGTCGGGTCCGGGCAGCCTTACGCCATAACCGAGTCTAACCTCGTGTCTTTACACTTGTCACGTATTCAGTTTGTGCCTAAGACCTCTCACATTGGGCCAATCATTTGTAGCCGCTGGATTTGCCGGTCGGTTCCGGGCAGTCTTATGCTACAAAAGGGTCCAACCTCGTGTCTTAGTCGATTAATTAAACCTAATTAATCACCCCCATAATTTGTATTAATTATCCCTAATTAAATACAAATTTAACGATGTACATAATTGACTCAATTATGTCCATCCACTTTATGGTATGCATAATCATACCAACTTCACACCATTTCATTAACATGAATATTAACCCCATCGTTCCCCACGTAATTCGCTAACATGACATATTTAAAAGGGAAGATTCATCACAAATACAATGGGTTCAACTTGCATAACATTATCATCAACATGGGTTTTAAAGGTGTCAACATGCATATAGCATCAAACCCAACTAGCATAAATAATCAACCCAAACTTGCATGAATCACATATGTCATAAAGAGGGTAACTTGCATAAGCTACTTATGTCATACAAAGGGGTAAACTTGCATATGTATGTATGACATACAAAGGGGTTAACTTGCATATGTATGCATATCATACAAAGGTGTAAACTTGCACATGTTACTTGCATATAATCAAACACCAAACTTGCATAACATGTCATATATGAACTTGCATATAATCAAACACCAAACTTGCATAACATATCATATATGAACTTGCATATAATCATACACCAAACTTGCATAATCATGGTGTCATAATGGATCAATGTTTATCATAGTGATTTGCATAACTAGCATCATGAACTCATAGCATATGACTTGCATAACTTGCATAACACCATGAACACATAGCATATGACTTGCATAACTTGCATAACCTCATGAACACATAGCATATGACTTGCATAACTTGCATAACATCATGAACACATAGCATATGACTTGCATAACTTGCATAACATCATTAACACATAGCATATGACTTGCATAACTTGCATAACACATAGCATATGATAACATAACTTGCATTGATCCACATTCATAGCCATAACCTCATTATATCCTATCATAATCATTTCAACAATTGGTCATTAAGGCTATACTACTCACAATTTGTTGATTAGCACTCCTATGAAGAGGATTAAGTTGCTAGAGTTGATTAGAAGTTGATTTGAGAAGCTATCTTCCTCTTTAATTTGTTGGTGGCTCCTTCTAGTTGCAATTTGACGGCATGACGACGTTGTATCCAATTTTAGTATGAATTAGGGTAGTCTTAGGGTGTATTTATAGATTAGTTAAGTGTTTTAGGACATTAGATTAACCCTAAATCAGATTAGAGCCGTCAGATCTCGTCCTAGCCACCAAGCACAGCCCAAAAGCCAAAATGGTGCACCCAGGTCACACAGACCGACAAGAGGGGTTGACCCCTGGGTCGACACATGGGTCGACCCATGGGTCGACACCTAGGTCGACCCCTTGGGGGGGTCGACACCCATGTCGACCCCTGTGTCGACTCCCTCAGTCTGGCGGGAATTTTCCCGCCACTTCTGAAATTTGAAATTTTAATATTTAAAATCTATTTTAAATTTTCTTAAACTTCTTCGGGCCTTAACTGGGTCATACGGACTCCGATTTTCGAAAACTCGGACTCTATTTCGCGTATTTTTCCGAGACGAACGCAATGGCATAGGCGGTTTCCCCTTATTCAGAATTTAAAATTTAATTCTGCCCTGTTTTATATTATAGCAAGTTATTCAACATACGGGGTGTTACATTCTCCCCTACTTAAAGGATTTCGTCCCCGAAATCTCTAAGCCAAGAAGAACGTATCCTACCAACCAAACAACCATCTACTAAACCATCAAACACTGGCATCCATTGTCCTTAAAGTTTCTAATGCTGTATGAACATATGCAAAGAGTGTGTGTATATGTTCCTTGTCTAATGCAAAATCAGGCGGTCTACTGATTCAGTTGACCTCCTTAATGCAAACCATGATAGTGCCATGCATCCAATATGTATGCGAAAGAACCCTATCGACACATACTATTTCTACATGTGTGCACAACCATACACCAAAATGCATCATCCATATGATAACACAACCATTATACATCCATTGATATAGCTACCTACACACAATTATATGCAATATGCAATATGAAGTGACTGAGCCGATCTAGTGTCTAAAGTGTGTGTATATGCATCCACGAGCAACCACTAGCAACCACTTGCATCCACACACATCCATCAAACATAATATGTCTCAAACACATGTTTCAACCATAGGTTTACCCTATCTAAAGGTCAAAGATACTAATGAGAGGACATACTAAAGATAAGATAAGTACTAGACAAACGATAAAGGAGAAGTTAAAAGACATACCCTCAAAAAGGAATGGGTACAGTGAACGCATCTTCGCTTCTGTCTCCCAAGTAGCATTGCTCTCATCCTCTCCCCATTGCACTTTGACTAGTCGAACCTCTCTATTTCTCAACATCCTAATCTTTGACCCAAGGATGCGGGTAGGAGCTCGTCGAATAGTCGCATCACGCTCTACCTCCACTTCTCTAAGCAAGGTCGGCTCTACCACCTCTGCGGTCTCATGTAGGCACTTCCTCAAATGTGACACATGGAATACGTCATGTACCCCACTAAGTCTCTCGGGTAAATCCACTCTATATGCCATCCGTCCAATCCTTTCCTTAATAGGAAACGGTCCTACAAATCTTGGTGCTAACTTCCCAACGGATCCAAAGCGAACTATATTCCGTAATGGAGACACCTTGATAAAGACCATGTCCCCAACATCAAACTCAAGATCTGTCCTCCTCTTGTCCGCATAAGATTTTTGCCTGTCTTGTGCCGATTTCATCCTTCTTCGAATCAAGTCAATCTTCTTCGAAGTCTCTCTAACCATATCGGGCCCAAGCAAGATCTTATCTGTAGATTCCCACCAACATGTAGGTAATCGACAAAGCCTTCCATAAAGAGCTTCGAAAGGAGCCATACCAATACTGGACTGAAAGCTGTTATTATACGCGAACTCCACCAACGGAAGATGCTCTTCCCATGTCCCTCCAAAATCTAAGATACATAGCCTCAAAAGGTCTTCCAAAACACGATTCACCCTCTCGGTCTGGCCGTCCGTCTGAGGATGATATGCGGTGCTCAAACACAACTGAGTACCAACTGCCTCTTGCAAACTTTTCCAAAACTCGCTAGTGAAGATAGGATCTCGATCACTCATTATGCTAGAAGGTACCCCATGCAATCGAACTATCTCTCGAAGGTAAACTGAAGCTAGCCATGGAGCAGTCCTCTTGCTCTTCACGGGTATGAAATGGGCGCTCTTAGTAAGTCTGTCTACCACAACCCAAATTCCCTTATTACCCTTCCTCGATCTCGGTAACCCATCAATAAAATCCATCGAGACGCTATCCCACTTCCATTGCGGAACTTCCAATGGGTGAAGCAACCCACCAGGTTTCTTTTGCTCCTCTTTCACTTGTTGGCACACCAAGCATCTAGCGACATACTCGGCCACATCTTTCTTCATACCGGCCCAAAAGAAAACTCGCTTCATGTCTTGGTACATCTTGTCCCCACCGGGATGAATGGTCATCCTAGAACGATGTGTATCATCAAGAATAGCCTTCCTCAATCCCTCGTCTTGCGGTACACAAAGTCTACCGTCTCTACCCAAGCACCCCCTATCGTCTAGGGTGTACGTACTCAAATGGATGGATGACTCCCCCCTTATGAGCCTCTCTACCAACTCAACCAACTGTGGGTCGTCCCGCTGTGCCTCACCAATCCGTCCCAAAAGAGTAGGTCTGACCTATAAGGATGCTAGCAAACCGGGTACAAAGTCAACGGAAGGTCTGAAATCAAACATCGAGATATATTCCAAGCTTCGTCGTTCCATGAACAATGGACTCAAGGACAACCTTTTTCTGCTCAAGGCGTCCGCCACCACGTTACCCTTGCCAGGGGTATACGCTATCTCGAAATCATAGGATGCTAAGAACTCCATCCACCTTTGCTGTCTCAAGTTCAAATCCTTTTGAGAAAACAAGTACTTCAATGATTTTTGGTCAGTGAACAATTCGAATCTCTCGCCAAGAAGATAATGACGCCAACTCTTAAGCGCAAAAACAATAGCGGCCAACTCTAAATCATGGGTAGGGTAATTTTTCTCATGCTTTCTCAACTGCCTTCCCCCATAGGCTATTACCCTTCCTTCTTGCATTAAGACTGCACCTAGTCCTGTCCCACAAGCATTGGTATAAACAACAAATGGCTTACTCCCATCTGGCAACACTAAGACTGGAGCTGTGGTTAAAGCTCTCTTTAACCGTTGGAACGCATCATCACAATCTACGTCCCATGTGAAGACTAGGTTCTTCTTCGTCAAGCGAGTTAATGGGGCTGATATCTTCGCGAAGTCCTTGATAAACTTCCTATAGTAGCCAGCCAACCCCAAGAAACTCCTCACTTCGGTAGCATTCTTCGGAACCTTCCAATCTTGGATGGATACTACCTTCGCGGGATCCACAGCTATCCCTTCCTTGGAGACCACGTGCCCCAAGAACCGCACTTCCTTCCTCCAAAAGTGACATTTAGAAAATTTAGCCTTAAGGCTATGCGCTCGAAGAGTCTCTAACACTTCCCTAAGATGTAGGGCATGCTCTTCTTCACTCTTAGAAAATACAAAGATATCATCCACAAAGACCACCACGAACTTATTAAGGTACTCCCTGAACACCCTACTCATCAAATCAACAAAGTATGCAGGGGCGTTCGTCAAACCAAATGGCATCACAAGCCACTCATAGAAACCATCCGGAGTCCTAAAGGCAGTCTTGTCTATGCTATCCTCAGCCACTTTCAACTGATGAAACCCCGTGGCCAAGTCCAATTGCGAAAACACTGAGGCGCCAACCAACTGATCAAAGAGATCATCAATCCTCGGCAATGGGTGTCTATTCTTCTTTGTGAGCTTGTTAGGTTTTCTATAGTCTACACAAAGTCTGAGGGACCCATCCGCCTTCGTGGCAAAAACTACTGGAGCACCCCACTCCGATATACTTCGTCTTATGAACCCCTTCTCAAGCAACTCCCCTACTTGCTTATGGAGTTCCCTCCTCTCACGAGGAGCCATGTGGCGCACTGGCAAAGATACTGGTTTAGCATTGTCCAATAGATATATTCGGAAGTCTATCTCCCGCTTCGGAGGTAAGCCCTTCACCTCCTCAAACACATCCGAGTATTCCCGGACCACTCTAACAGATTGCAAACTCTCGACCGAAGCGTCAAGCGATTCAAGATAACTTAGCATAACAGAATCCATGGGATTACAAGAGATCTCGAGAGTGTTACCCAAGAGGGTCATGAGCCTAACAACTCTCCTTTCACAATCAAGAACGGTACCATTACTGGATAACCAGTCCATGCCCAAAATCATCCCATAGCCCGTGAAGCCCAAAACAAAAGCATCACATCTAAACTCAACGCTAAGTATAGAAATCTTCAAACCCAAACATATCATGGACAAATAAGTGGAGCCCCCAATTGGGTTTGAAACAACCAAGGGATCATCTACTAGACTGGTGTCTAAGTGCAGTGACTCAACTAATGATGATGAGATAAATGAATGCAATGCGCCAGAGTCAAACAATGTACGGACAGGATGATCAAACAGAAAAACTAGACTTTCAACGGAAATAGTTCTACCTCTCTCCTGAATCGGTGGAACCGCGAGAGCCTGAACTTGCCCCCTTGCCTGACCTGGTGCCATAAGAGCTTGCACCTGTCCTCCTGAGGTAGATCCCGTCCTTTGCCCCTTCTTAGGGCAGTCCTTCACTAGATGCCCTGCTTCGCCACAGTGGAAGCAGCCAGTCTTCTTCTTCTTCCGACAATCTTTGCTTAGGTGGCCTAGTGTCCCGCAATTGAAGCACTTCTTCTTTCCCTTGCCACCGTTGCCTTTCCCACCCTTGTTTTGCTGTTGCTATTGAGGTCTCTTCTGATCTCCTTTCTTCTCGGGTGCCTTATTAGCATTGGGACCCTTCTCTTCCTCGTGCATGAGTGCCATGTCTACTAGCTTCTCAAAGGTGGCCCCCATAGGGATGTGAGTCATAGCCAATCCATGCATTGGTTCATTCAAGCCTTTAACGAACCTCAAAGCCTTCTCCTCCGGTGTATTCACCATATCTATGCCAAACCTTGCCAATTGATTAAACTTGTTGACATATTCCTTCACCGATAGGTTTCCTTGCTTTAGAGTCAAGAACCTTTCCATATACAAGTTTTCCTCCGCCCTTGAGAGAAACTTTGCCACAAATCTTTGCTTGAAATCCGCCCAAGAGTCAACAGGGCGCTTTCCATTAGTGACCTCCCACCAGAATGAGGCCTCTCCCTTCATTAACCAAGCGGCTAACTTGACTTTCTTTCCTTCTTCCATCTCAAAGATATCTATCAACTCTTCCACCTCCTTAAGCCAATCCCTAGCTTCCACAAAAGTTTCTCATCCTTGAAAAGGTTTCCCTCCCATAGCTTTAAATTCCTTGCATGTCTTAGCAAAAGTATCCGTGCGAGGAGGAGGAGGAGGAAGATCGGGTGCTACTGTTGGTGGAGGAACATTTGCTGGACCCGCAGTGGCGGCCCTAGCCTCCATCAACCTCCTATACCATACTGGTATCGCTACACCCTCCGGAAAGTTAAGATCTTCAGCCATGCTAAAACGAAAAAGGAAAGATTCAAAACGAAGAATTCAGAAGAAAAGATATGGCTATTGGGGATTATGCTTTTCTTTCAAAAAAAATTCTCTTAAAAGACATGTTTTTGAAAATACTTCTTCCAAAAATGTTTTTAGAAAAATAGTTTTCTAAAAATTTTATCTGTTCCGGTAACCTTCGCTCTGATACCACGTGTAACACCCCACACCCGCTAAGGTCACTCACTAAGGGAATGCCTTAACTTCGGTGGAGCATTTTAAGTGAATATAGAACAGAAAAATTACAACAAGACAGATATAAACAATACTTGAAAAATCTAAAACATCATTTCATTGCAGCAGAAGGTAAACATGTTTAGTTACAACACCATAAAAGAGTCAAGTACTAAATATCCATCCTGATAAAAACATAAGTACATAATCCCACTAAATAAACAATAGACATAATAGAAAAGATAAGCTGGGCTTTACATCACGGTCCAAACTCCAAAAGATAGATAAAGAAATCTGATCAAAGCCCACTAGTGCTAGGCCCAACCTGAGGACCTGAGGGGGAAAAAGATAAAAACAACGGGGTCAGACATAAGTTTGAGTGAGCCCTATAACTTTAACAATACAATCATTAAAGTAATTAGGGTATGATATAAACTTGGTACGGTGATGACTGGGGATAAATGACAACACTAAGCAGCAAACTAGACATAGGATGAACTAAGATAACGGTAAAGACGCATCTACCCACCCAAGGGTAATTACTAACTGCACCACACCAGTCATTCCTACTTAATGGTTGATCCCACCCAAGGACTTAGAAAATTTAACTAGTAGTTTCGTGTACCCCTAGCTGACTACATAGGTGTCGTCTGCCCCTATCTCCACTAGGTGTACCCACTACTCCCCAAGCGATCGGCTCCCTAACGTAGATACCCGTGCTGGCCCCACAGTGGGGTGTATCACTCCCCAAAGTGGCAACCCGATACAACCAATGGTGCACGGCTTATACCTACACGATGCAACAACGTCTTACCTACCAGCCCGGGTCCACACACGCATATGAAACCTGTTGGACTTGCGTTGCCACCGCTAACCCGTTTTGGCCTCTTATAGTCAAGCCCAGTACGCGTGTCCCGTCCTCGACATGGGTCGAGCCCAATAAGATACGTATGGGTTACTGGTTGAAATGGGCCCCCACAAGCTACCCACCTAAGCTTGTCCCTTTTTCTAGTGCATCCCACTTAACCCTTTAATCATGTTTAATTACATGTTTCCACTTGGTTAAGTATTCTAATCGTATTTTCTATTGCCACCCAAGGCAACCCACTAGATTTCCACATGCCACCCAAGGCACTTACTTGATTTCCACATGCCACCCAAGGCACTTACTTGATTTCCACATGCCACCCAAGGCACCCACTTAACCCCTCATGCCCCACTACATGCTTATCTGGTTAAGTGTTTCTTAATTGATTAAGAACGTAACCGTTGTAAAGACCTCTCACATTAGACTATCTTTTATGGCAGCTGGATTTGCCGGTCGGGTCCAGGTATCCTTACGCCATAACCGAGTCTAACCTCGTGTCTTTACACTTGTCACGTATTCAGTTTGTGCCTAAGACCTCTCACATTGGGCCAATCATTTGTAGCCGCTGGATTTGTCGGTCGGTTCCGGGCAGTCTAATGCTACAAAAGGGTCCAACCTCGTGTCTTAGTCGATTAATTACACCTAATTAATCACCCCCATAATTTGTATTAATTATCCCTAATTAATTACAAATTTAACGATGTACATAATTGACTCAATTATGTCCATCCACTTTATGGTATGCATAATCATACCAACTTCAGACCATTTCATTAACATGAATATTAACCCCATCGTTCCCCACGTAATTCGCTAACATGACATATTTAAAAGGGAAGATTCTTCACAAATACAATGGGTTCAACTTGCATAACATTAGCATCAACATGGGTTTTAAAGGTGTCAACATGCATATAGCATCAAACCCAACTAGCATAAATAATCAACCTGAACTTGCATGAATCACATATGTCATAAAGAGGGTAACTTGCATAAGCTACTTATGTCATACAAAGGGGTAAACTTGCATATGTATGTATGACATACAAAGGGGTTAACTTGCATATGTATGCATATCATACAAAGGTGTAAACTTGCACATGTTACTTGCATATAATCAAACACCAAACTTGCATAACATGTCATATATGAACTTGCATATAATTAAACACCAAACTTGCATAACATATCATATATGAACTTGCATATAATCATACACCAAACTTGCATAATCATGGTGTCATAATGGATCAATGTTTATCATAGTGATTTGCATAACTAGCATCATGAACTCATAGCATATGACTTGCATAACTTGCATAACATCATGAACACATAGCATATGACTTGCATAACTTGCATAACCTCATGAACACATAGCATATGACTTGCATAACTTGCATAACATCATGAACACATAGCATATGACTTGCATAACTTGCATAACACCATGAACACATAGCATATGACTTGCATAACTTGCATAACACATAGCATATGATAACATAACTTGCATCGATCCACATTCATAGCCATAACCTCATTATATCCTATCATAATCATTTCAACAATTGGTCATTAAGGCTATAGTACTCACAATTTGTTGATTAGCACTCCTATGAAGAGGATTAAGTTGCTAGAGTTGATTAGAAGTTGATTTGAGAAGCTATCTTCCTCTTTAATTTGTTGGTGGCTCCTTCTAGTTGCAATTTGACGGCATGACGACGTTGTATCCAATTTTAGTATGAATTAGGGTAGTCTTAGGGTGTATTTATAGATTAGTTAAGTGTTTTAGGCCATTAGATTAACCCTAAATCAGATTTGAGCCGTCAGATCTTGTCCTAGCCACCAAGCACAGCCCAAAAGCCAAAATGGTGCACCCAGGTCACACAGACCGACAGGGGGGTCGACCCCTGGGTCGACACATGGGTCGACCCCTGGGTGGACACCTGGGTCGACCCCTTAGGGGGGGTCGACACCCATGTCGACCCCTGTGTCGACTCCCTCAGTCTGGCGGGAATTTTCCCGCCACTTCTGAAATTTGAAATTTTAATATTTAAAATCTGTTTTAAATTTTCTGAAACTTCTTCGGGCCTTAACTGGGTCATACGGACTCTGATTTTCGAAAACTTGGACTCTATTTCGCGTATTTTTTCGAGACGAACGCAATGGCATAGCCCGTTTCCCCTGATTCAGATTTTAAAATTTAATTCTGCCCTGTTTTATATTATAGCAAGTTATTCAACATACGGGGTGTTACAATAATAATGGTAGTTGTATTTCTAGCTGCTATCATAGGTGCCACCTGCCCCTATCTCCACTAGTTGTACCCACTGTCTTCCCCATTCGATTGACTTCCTAACTCATATGTATTTATTACTTGTGTCATTCGACCTCGTTTGTTTGTAAATACCTGTGTTGGTCCCATCATGGTGTGTATCAATCCCTATGATGGAAATCCGACACCATTCCACATGCACAGTGTATAACTACTGATGCCTAGTGCCTGATTTTTCCACTCTGGAGCACGTGCACGCCCGTACTCCGTCGGAACCTACACTGACGCACCACCTGCCGCTATTTTGACCGCTTATAATCAACCCAGTAATCGTGCCCACCCTTCCTAGTTCAGGGTATTATGATACATCTATGAGGGTCACTGCTGAAATGGGTCCCCATTACTAGGGTTTCCTAACCAACATGTTATAACGGTTAATTGTTCTCAATTTAACCTAACCCCACCCTTTTGTTTAATTAACATGTTGTATTAGTTAGGTGCACCTATTCATATGTTACTTAACCTTACCATTCTTAACATGTCTGTTCATTGGTATTAATTGATTTATTAATGCACCAAACTCTCACATTAGAACTGTTGTTTGCGGTTATTGGATGTGCTGAGCGGTTCCGGGCAGACTTCTGCCACAAACTCATTCTAACCTCGAGTTTTGGGTTTGATGCACTAACCTCTCACATTAGACCTGTTGTTGCGGTTGTTCGATGTGCCGGGGGGTTACGGGCAGTCTTATACCGCAACTCAATCTAACCTCGGGTTAGGCATGTTCATCTTTTAACCGATTTACATATTTAACATTCATATCCAAGTTTATATGTCAATTATCAACAAGCGTAGTCAATTCAAGTTAATTATATGATTACAACCTAATTTATGCCAATTACATAATATTCAACTTTTACCCGAACTTTCCCCTAACGTTCCCGCGTCGTTCGTACGTATAATTCATGTAATATGTTAGGCTCGCAACTAGCCTAACTTATAAAAAAGAAAAAGGGAAGAAACACAATGACATC
Organism: Allium sativum; assembly: GCA_030737875.1. NCBI lineage: Eukaryota > Viridiplantae > Streptophyta > Magnoliopsida > Asparagales > Amaryllidaceae > Allium > Allium sativum. The sequence continues at coordinate 902,591,992 of CM060924.1, forward strand.
ATAACAGGCATAAAACAATATAGATCTAATCAAGTATAGGTAACATAAACTTGGCATAGAACAGCATAAATCTAGTTAACCATATAAACGTGAACTAGCATATAAGATAGATCCAGCTAACATATCGAATGCGAACTAGCATAGATCTAAACATATAAACATAATCTTGCATAGAACTAAACATATGAAATGGCATAGATCTAAACATATAGATTTAAACATATGAACTGGCACAGATCTAAACATATAAACATATAGATCTGAACATATGAACTGGTATGGATCTAAACATATGAATATAAACTTGCATAACTTGCATAGATCAACATAACTTGCAAATAAACTTTCATGACTTGCATAGATGAACATAACTTGAATATAAACTTGCGTAGATCATAACTTTCATATAAACTTGCATAGAACATGACTTGCAACTTGCATAGATCATAACTTGCATATAAACTTGCATAGATCATAACTTGCATATAAACTTGCATAAATCATAACTTGCATATAAAATTGCATAGAACATAACTTGCATATAAACTGCGTAGATCATAACTTGCATATAAACTTGCATAGAACATACTTGCATATAAACTTGCATAAATTATAACTTGCATATAAACTTGCATAGATCATAACTTGCATATAAACTTGCATAGATCATAACTTGCATATAAACTTGCATAGAACATAACTTGCATATAAACTTGCATAAATCAAAACTTGCATAGATCATAACTTGCACATAAACTTGCATAGAACATAACTTGCATAGAACATAACTTGCATATAAACCTGCATAGATCATAAGTTGCGTATAAACTTGCATAGAACATAACTTGCATATGAACTTGCGTAGATCATAACTTGCATATAAACTTTCATAGAACATAACTTGCATATAAACTTGCATAAATCATAACTTAGATATAAACTTGTGTAGATCGTAACTTTTCATAATTACGTTTAAATAATTATCTTGTGAAAGTAACTACACTCACAGAGAACGGATTATAGAAGAGAATTAGGCGTTTGTAGAATCATTCTCCTTTTCACAATTCTTAGGCTTTGATTCGTTCGTTGTTGGTCTAGAATCCCTTTTCGCAATTCCTAAGCTTTAATTTGTTGGAGAAGAGACTAGCTTAGTTTAGGATGCAGCAGCATGACGGCTTATGAATGATTTTAGTTTAGATTAGGATTTAGGTTTATGTGTGCTTATATAGATGTATATGATTAATGAGAACCCTTAGATCTGACTAGGATTCATCTAAGCCATCCAGATTGAAAAGACATGTCACCAGACCAATCAGATAAAGCCACATAAGCCTTAAAACTCCAAAAATCGTCATCAACAAATAAAAATGCGCCATGTGTGCAACATGATGCGCAACAGCGGGGATGTTGACACCCACATGTCATATATATATATATATATATATATATATATATATATATATTGAACTGCGTTCACACAAAGCCACTTTTTAGCCATTCCCCTAAAACAAAAATATGGTGCTGGCGGGGACTAAACTCGGAACATCTTGTATGCAAGTCACGTGCTATAACCAAATGAGCCACTAAGTCATTTTTTTACAAACCTTAGAACAGTGCTAAACATTATTCTTTTCTCATTCCTCTTTTACATGTTTTGTTGCAATATTTAATTTTTCTCTTAAATATATCTATGTATATAATATATATACATATTTCCACATTTTTAGTTTCATAAAAATGTGGGGTGTTACAAATCATGAATAAGTTAAAACCTTAGAACTTTAGAGAAAAATTTTCATTTGCAAATCATAGAAGAAAGGTTAGAGAATGAATAATGTTTACAACCATAGGATTTTCCTACCTAAACATTGAAGATGTAATCGAGAGGATATACTAAACAATAGAACAAGTGAAAACAAAGCGGTAGAAAAAGGAGAAGTTTATATCATACCCTCAAAAAGGAAAGGATATAACCCACGTATCTTGTCTTCCGTTTCCCAAGTCGCGTATCCTTGATCATCTCCTCATTGGACTTCAAACAACTTAACCTCTCGGTTGCATAACATCTAGACCTCTGATCCAAGGATGCATGTAGGAGCTCGTCTAATTGTGGCATCTCGCTCCACTTCCACTTCCCTAAGCATGCTTGGCTCCACTACTTCCGTCGTATCATGTAAACACTTTCGCAAATGCGACACGTGAAATACGTCATGAACACCACTAAACTTCTGCGGCAACTTCACTCTGTACGCCATTTATCCAATTCTCTCTATAATGGGGAATGACCCTGCGAACCTCAGTGCCAACTTCCCTACAGATCCAAAATGAACTGCATTCCTCAATGATGATAATAAAAATCATGTTCCCAACACCGAACTCAAGATCGGTCCTTCTCTTATCAGCATATGACTTTTGTCGGCTTTGTGCCGTCTTCAACAATTGTCTTTCTCAAGCTCTCGTCTCGTGAAACGCAAAGTTTTTAATGAACTCCTATAATAACCTGCCAACCCTAGAAAACTTCTTATTCCATTGCGTTTCTAGGAACCTTCCAATCTTTGATTGCCACCACTTTCACGGGATCCACTGCTATCCTTTCCTTAGAAATCACGTGTCCTAAGAACCTCACTACCTTCCTCCGAAAATGGCATTTGGAGAACTTAGCCTTGAGTTGATGTGCTTGAAGAGTCTCTAAGACTTCCCTAAGATTTAGGGCATGTTCTTCCTCACTTCTAGGGAATATCAAAATGTCATCCATAAAGACTACTACGAACTTGTTTAGAAACTCCCTAAACACCCTACTCATCAAGTCTACGAAATATGCGGGTGCATTCGTCAAACCAAAAGGCATGACGAGCCACTCGAAGAAACCATCGGGAGTCCTAATAGCAGTCTTCTTTGTACTCTCTTCATCTACCCTCAGCTGATGAAATCCTATAGCTAAGTCCAACTGCGAGAAAACTGAAGCGCCAATCGACTGATTGAACAAATCATCTATCCTCGGTAGTGGGTGTATATTTTTCTTTGTGAGTTTATTTAGCTCCCTATAGTCCACACATAATCTAAGTGAACCGTCCGCCTTTGTAGTAAAAACAACTGGAGCACCCCATTCCGAAATACCTCTTGTTATGAACCTTTCTCAAGTAGCTCCCCTACTTGCTTAATGAGTTCCCTCCTCTCTCTCGGAGCTATGTGGCGCACTGACAATGCAACTGGCTTTCCATTATCTACTAAGTATATACGGAAGTCTATCTCGCACCTCGGGGTAAACCCCAAATCTCATCAAAGGCGTCATCGAAATACATGAAAAGATTTAAAATCATCAGTGGGTGCATCAAGTGATTCTAGGTAGCTAGGCATCACCAAACCTCTAGGCTCACAAGAAATATCAAGGGTCTTTCCCCAACAAGTCAACAGTCTAACTACCCTCTTTTCAAAGTCTAGGATGGCACCATACCTGGTGAGCCAATCCATCCATAGAATTAAGCCATTGCCCACGAAACCAAGAACGTAGGCGTTGCATTCAAACCCAACGCCCAAGATAGACACTCTCAAATCCCGACAAAGTATAGATAAATGAGCCGAACCACCAATTGGATTTGAGACTACAATGGGATCTGTAACTAGACTAGTATTTTAGGTACAGTGTTTTAATTAACGAAGCAGATATAAACGAATGTGAAGCGCAAGAGTCAAAAAAAGTCCTAGGAAAAAGAAATCAAATCTTCAACCAAAACTTCCTATCTCTTTCCGATATACTGACAACGAGAACACAACCTGCCCTCTGTCCATGCCCTTGCCCTTGCCTCCTCAGGCAATCTTAAATCTTATGTCCTGCCTCATCACAATGGTAACAACCAGTCTTCTTCTTCTTTCCAACGTCTTTCTTTAAGTGGCCTGGTATTTCACAATTGTGGTACTTCCTTTTCTCTTGGCCCTTTTTATCCTTTCCGCCTTTCTTTTGTTGTTGTTGTGCCTTCTTTGGATCCACTTTCTTATCCTATATCCTATCCATGCCTCCACTGCACCTTCTCCATTCGTGACCTCCCACCAAGATGGAGCTTCGTCCTTCATTAACCAAGCAGCTAGTTGAACCTTCCTTCCATCATCTATATTAAAGATACCAAACAAGCCATCCACTTCCTTGAGCCAATTTCTAGCCTCGAAAAATGTCTCAGCCCCATGAAGTGGTTTTCCGCCCATCACACAGAAGTCCTTACATATCTTAGGAAAAGCATCTAAACGCGGAGGAAGAGATTCAAAAAGAAAAAAGGGGGAGATTCAAAACGGAGAATCGGAAGAAAGGTATATGGCTCTTGGGGATTATGTTTTTCATAATAAACTTTTCTCTTGAAAACACCTTCTTTCAAACATGTTTTTGAAAATACTTCTTAAAAAAATGCTTTCCAAAACGGCTTTCAAAATCTTTTATTTGTCCTAGTAACCTTCAGCTCTAATACCACGTGTAACACCCCACGTCCATTAATGTCAATCCACAAAGGGAATGCATTAACTTTCATGGAGCATTATAAGTGTATAGAACAGAAATCACAAGACAAATATATATAAAATGGTACTTCAAAATTTAAAACAACTTCATTGCAGCGGAAAAGCAAAACATAGTTTGGTTATATCATTAAAACCACTGAGTACACTAATATCCATCTTGAACAAATTATTTTCCTGAGTACATAAAACAAAAGCATAACCCCAATACAAATAGCCATGAAAAGAGATAAGCTGAACATTACTTTCAGCACTTCCAAAGAGAGAGAGAGAGAGAGAGAAAGATCTAAGTCAAGCTCCACTAGTCCCACCCTGAGAACCTAGGGAAGAGGGGGGAGGAAAGAAAAGTGGCGAAACAGACGAGGTCAGACATAAAGTATGGTGATTCCATTGACATTAACAATAATCATTAAAGTAAAAAGATAAGAACATAAACCGGAAAATAGGAAATGACTGTAAAATAAACAGGTATGACAAGGCAGACAAGATGAACAAGATATAACGTTGATTGCGCTTCTAATCACTATAAGATAATTCCTACACTACACCAATGCTACTTACACTGAAAGATTGATCCCTCTCACTAATCATAATGATGATAATAATAATGGTAGTTATACTTCTAGCTGCTGACATAGGTGCCGCCTGCCCCTATCTCCACTAGTTGTACCCACTGCCTTCCCCATTCGATCCGCTTCCTAATTCACATGTATTTGTTACTTGTGTCATTCGGACTCGCTTGTTTGTAGATACATGTGCTGGTCCCACCATGGGGTGTATCAATCCCAATGATGGCAACACGACACAATTCAAGATGCATAGTGTATAACTATTGATGCCCAGTGCCTAATTTTTCAACTCCGGAGCATGTGGACGCCCGTACTCCGTCGGAACCTACACTGATGCACCACCTGCCGCTATTTTGACCGCTTATAATCAGCCCAGTAATCGTGCTCCACCCTGCCCAGTTCAGGGTACCGCGATACATCTATGTGGGTTACTGCTGAAATGGGTCCCCGTTACTAGGGTTTCCTAACCAACATGTTATAACAGTTAAGTGTTCTCAATTTAACCTAACCCCACCCATTTGTTTAACTAACATGTTGTATTAGTTAAGTGTCGCATATTCATATGTTACTTAACCTTACAATTCTTACCATGTCTGTTCATTGACATTAATTGATTTATTAATGCACCAACCTCTCACATTAGAACTGTTGTTTGCGGTTGCTGGTTGTGTCGGGCGGTTATGAGCAGAGTTCTACCGCAAACTCATTCTAACCTCGGGTTTTGGGTTTGATGCATTAACCTCTCACATTAGACCTGTTTTTGCGGTTGCTGGACGTGCCGGGTGGTTCCGGGCAGTCTTACACCGCAACTCAATCTAACCTCGGGTTAGGCATGTTCATCTTTTATCCAATGTACATATTTACCATTCATGTCCAAGTTTATATGTCAATTATCCACAAGTGTAGTCAATTCAATTTAATTATATGATTACAACCCAATTTATGCCAATTACATAATATTCAACTTTTACCCAAACTTTCCCCCAACGTTCCCACGTCATCCGTACGTATAATTCATGTAATACGTTAGGCTCGCAACTAGCCTAACTCATAAAAAGGAAAAAGGGAAGAAACACATGTCATCATAACTAGCATAAAACAATATAGATCTAATTAAGTATGGGTAACATAAACTTGTCATAGAACATCATAAATCGAGTTAAGCATATAAACGTGAACTAGCATATAAGATAAATCCAATCAATATATGGAATGCAAACTAGCATAGATCTAAACATATAAACATAAACTTGCACAGATCAAAACATATGAACTGGCATAGATCTAAACATATAAACATATAGATCTAAACATATGAACTGGAATGGATCTAAACATATAGATCTAAACATATGAACCGGTATGGATCTAAACGTATGAATATAAACTTGCATAACTTGCATAGATGAGCATAACTTGCATATAAACTTGCATAGATGAACATAACTTCCATATAAACTTGCGAAGATCATAACTTGCATATAAACTTGCATAGATGAACATAACTTCCATATAAACTTGCGAAGAACATAACTTGCATATAAACTTGCATAGAACATAACTTGCGTATAAACTTGCATACATCATAACTTGCATTGAAACTTGTATAGATCATAACTTGCATATATAGTTGCACAGATCATAACTTGCATATAAACTTGCGTAGATCATAACTTACATATAAACTTGCATAGAACATAACTTGCATACAAACTTGCATAGATCATAACTTGCATACAAACTTGTGTAGATCATAACTTGCATATAAACTTGCATAGAACATAACTTGCATACAAACTTGCGTAGATCATAACTTGCATATAAACTTGCATATATCATAACTTGCATATAAACTTGCATAGATTATAACTTGCACAGAACATAACTTGCACATAAATTTGCATAGATCATAACTTGCATATAAACTTGCATAGATCATAAATTGCATAGTTCATAACTTGCATATAAACTTGCATAGATCATAACTTGCATATAAACTTGCATAGAACATAACTTGCATATAAACTTGCGTAAATCATAACTTGCATATTAACTTGCATAGAACATAACTTGCATAAATCATAACTTACATATAAACTTGCATAGATCATAACTTGTCATAATTACATTTAAATAATTATCTTGTGAAAGTAACTGCACTCACAGAGAACGAATTAAAGAAGAGAATTAGGCGTTTGCAGAATCGTTCTCCTTTTCACAATTATTAGGCTTTGATTCGTCCGTTGTTGTTCAAGAATCCCTTTTCGCAATTCCTAAGCTTTAATTTGTTGGAGAAGAGACTAGGTTAGTTCAGGAAGAAGTAGCATAACGGCTTATGAATGAATTTAGTTTAGATTAGGGTTTAGGTTTATATGTGCTTATATAGATGTGTAGGATTAATTAGTACCCTTAGATCTGACTAGGATTCATCTAAGCCATTCAGAATGAAAAGACATGTCATCAGACCAATCAGATAAAGCCACATAAGCCCTAAAACTCTAAAAATCGTCATCAACAAATAAAAATGCGCTACTTGTGCAACATGATGCGCAGTAGTAGGGGTGTTGGCACCCACATGTCATATATATATATATATATATTTATATATATATATATATTGAACTGCGTTCACACTAAGCACCTTTTTAGCCATTCCCCTAAAACAAAAATATGGCGCTGGCGGGGATTGAACTAAGAACCTCTTGTATACAAGTCACGTGCTCTAACCAAATGAGCCACTAAGTCCTTTGTTTACAAACCTTAGAACAATGCTAAACATTATTCTTTTCTCATTCCTCTTTTTCTTGTTTTGTAACAATATTTAAATTTTCTCTTAAATATATCTATGTATATAATATATATACATATTTCCACATTTTTAATTTCATTAAAAATGCAGGGTGTTACAAATCAAGAATAGGTTAAAACCTTAGAACTTTAGAGCAAAATTTTCATTTGCAAATCATAGAAGAAAGGTTAGAAACTCACATGTTTTTTTGGTTTAGTTTTGAGTAAATAGTAATGCAAGTTTGGATATTTCGCTAATATGACTTAAGTTTCATATGCTTGTATGTTTGCAATGATATATGCATATTAAAGTATATTGTATATTTCTAGCAGTCAAGTAAACAAAATAATTACTATTGCTTAGAATTTATAGATTTTGGTTAAAATAAATTAACATATGATTTTAAAAATTAATTCATACTTTTTTATAGATTTAAAATTTTGAGGGATTGGATTGAAATAAGCCTAAGAACCTAGCACTAAAACAAGAGAAAGAGGAAACTGGAAAACGTAGAGAAATACTATCTCTTTGAAACCAAAAACATTTCCTTTTGCATTCTAATATCCTTATCATCCAATCAAATCAATTTTAATTTGAATCTACAAGTAGAAACTTATGTTTAATATCCTGTACATTAATTTAAAATTAGTTTCGTAGTTTTTCATTATCTCTAGAGAGAGATATATACTTTCTGACTAAAAGTGGGTAGTTTTTTCCATAAATCGATCATCATATTTTAGAGAATGAATTATACAAAAAGATAGAGTATGGAATGTATGGCAATGTCGCAGCGAATTTTAGATTTGTTGAGAGAAGGAAATTTCAAGTTGAATGGAATATGGTTTATATTTAAATTTCAACATATTGTTGTGTCGTAGGTAGTTAAACTGGGTAGAGAGAAGGGCGGAATGGTAACGAAGGCGTGGATTGAGTTCCACGAACTCTAGTAGTCCGAGATGCTAATAAGAGATCGATTTAGGGTTTTGTTACTGGTTTGGGTAGGACTGGTTTGATCGTTTCGTGTGGATGGTGGTGGTGATCGGATGCGACGGTGTCAACACCAAGGGTGTGAACAAGTGGTAAATGGTATGGTGTAGTTTTAGGTGAGGTAGTGATAGGTAGTGGCTGTGATGGACAAATGTTCAGGTCGACCTGCTGGTTGTGCTATTGAGTTTTCCAATTAAACAGTCAATCTGAGGTGGAGAGGGTTTAGAGCTCTGATTGTAGTACGGTTGTGATAGAAAGGTCAAGGGAATTTTGGTGGAGTGTCTGCGCATATGCACGTGCACGCATGCACATGTGGGTGGAAGGTGATGTTCAAAAATCGAAATTGTTTTGTGGTTGTGTGCTCGGGTTCCTGAATATGTTGTAAGGAAGAAGTTTGTTTGTTGTTGTTTTAGTGATACACTTCCGCCCGTTTGTTAAAAAAGATTACAAGAAACAAATGGAACGAACGATTAGCTGGTATAAAAAAATGGTAGTTGTAGGGTTGTTAGTTTCCCACATGACTCGAAAACGCATGGAAATTAGCAGGTTGCCCGACCTGTTTAGTTGACGAGTCATTTTTGGGTCAGCCCATTTAATTGACAGGTGGGTTTCGGGTTGACCGCCAACCCAAATTTGACCCGTTTATATTTATATTGGTTGACCCAACCCGTTTACAACCCATTTGACCTATGAACCCGAATTTGACCCATTTATGACCTGCGAACCCAAATTTGCCCCGCTTATGGTCCATTTATGACTCGTTTATACCTTATACGGGTTGATCCGACATGTTTATGACCCGACCCACCGTGACCCATTTACAACCTGTCCCATCCAAATTGAACGGGTTACACAACTTGGGTCAGGTCAACCCATTTATAAATGGGTTGGGTTCGGGTTGACCTATTTCTGACTTATTTAATAAACGTGTTGACCCAACCCATTAAAAATCAACACGAACCCGACTTGAACCAACCTGACTCAACCCTATGGCACCCCTAGGTAGTTGGAAGAAAAAGGCTGGGTCGCTTAGTGTTGATGCCCAAAAGTTGGCCGCCATTGCTCGAGAGTTTAAAGTTTGAAACTAATTATCAAGAGTGGGAAAAAAATGTGAGATGAGGTGTAATGTGCGGGAAGTAAAGAACATAGTATTTTACAGTGATTTTGTTCAGATTGAACCTACGTTCTCTTTGAAGGCTTTGCTGATTATATTCATTATCAGGATAGTACGATGGTAGACCTCATCATTACAAGTAGTTAGAGTAATTAGTTACATTCTATTAATCTTGTTGTTGAGATTCCTTGTTATTCGGGAGCGGTCGGGAATTTCCAGTCTTGAGGATGTATCGGGAATTTCCGGTGTTCGGGAGGTATCGGAATTTCCGGTGTCCGGGACTGGTGGGGAATTTTTTTTGTCTGGGTGGTGTCGAGAGTTTCCAGTGTCTCAGAGCGGTTTGGAATTTCCAATGTCCAGGAGGTGTCGGCAATTTCCAGTATCCGAGAGTTGCCGGTAATTTCGGCTGTTCGGGAGTAGCCGGGTTTCTCGGTTTTCTGGAGTTACTGGAGTTCTCGACTCTTCGGAAGTTGTTGGGTTCTTGTGTCCAGGAGGTTGAGATTCTTAAGTATCCCAAAAGATGGGAGTTTTAAGTATCCCAGAAATTGGGATTCTTAAGTATCCTGGAAGTTGGGAGTTTTAAGTATCCTGATCTTCTTTTTTCCAAGGTGCTCTAATGGAGTACCAAGGTCCTCTTAGGATGTGAAATGATCCAAATATCAACCCCTTTCATGCATGAGGTCAGGTGGTATTTATAAGAAGCAGAGTAGATGGAAGTAGGTGAGAAATGGTGTGCAAGCCAAATTTTATATCCAAAAAGTTCACCCAAAAATAGTGATCAACTTGTGTTGATCAGCTGGTTTTAGGCGTCCAGCATGCGTCTAGCGCTTACCGGATCACTTGGCAAATCACCGCAAAAACCATGGTGTATGCAAGAAAAATGGATTATCAACACGGGAATATTCGTGCAATGGCAATCTCATGATTTTTCATATCCCTTGTTGTTATACGAAACCAAATCCAAGTTCTTGGCTTGGGTTTTGGTTGATCAACCCGTGTTGGTCAGGCAATTTTTGGTAAACGACACGCTGTGCTCCACTTCCTGGGTGTAATGCAAAATTGGGCAGGCCAAGTTTTATGTGATGATCCACGTGTGCTATGTAGGGCTTCTAAATTGATCGGCACGTGGTGATCACATAAAATAGCCCTGCTTGCCTGAAGGAGGATTATTTTTTTTTGTCTAGAGTGATACAAAATACGGATTTCGTATCCCGAGGGATATGTTGGCTGATCCTAGTTTTTTGAGAGGATCAACTTAGGGTGTGCAGGCTTTCGTGGGTGATCCACAAGTGGCAATTCGAGTTTAGGTGGATGTGAAGTTCATGGAAGCTAGCCTGATTTCTGGAGGTGATCAATGCGACGTGCATAGGATTTTTTGGAATGATCAGCGCGTGGTGATCCAAGGTTTGAGGTGGCTGATCCAGAACAAAGCCGGCTTGTTTTCTGAGTGATCATTATGGCACAATCACATGTTTAGAGGTGATCGACTTGTGCGGATCTCGTATCCTAGTGATACGAAATTAGGCTGGTGATATGATCCAAGTATTTTAGTGCCAATAATGATGTGCTCTATCCAATCAAACAATTTTGAGTGCGCACCCAGGACTTGTACTGTTTAAGAGCAGTTTCAACAAGTCACGACGGTCATCTTATGTGACCCCATTTTGGCTTAATTCTTAAGGATGTTGGCAATACTTCCGGGCCGTTGAACTATACGATGGACCAAGTCTTGTAAACGTGGACTTCTTTTGGTAACCGGACCAAAATAGCGGTTAACAATTGCCACCCAAAGTATGTGTTTTGTTAAATGGACATGTTTTGAAATGAGACAAGTTTTGTGATGGCAGGAAAGATCTCTATGTTATGCTTAGTGATTGGTCATGACCTTTTCGTTGAGGTGTATACTGGGAGCATGTAACAACCCGAAATTTTCACAATAAATAGTTATTTAGTTAGAATCTCAAAAATAGGAATTTCTGCAAATGATGGAATTTGATCATGAAACTTTAACTGCTACGTTCATCTCGGAATTCTGGTTAAGTTTCTTTTTACGGGTTTTGCAAACAGAGTCCATATGAAAAAGTTACGGACGAAATACGAAAAATAGATGGAAATAAATAAACAGTATAATTAATAAATTTCTTCCCTTTTATAATTGGCCCTCGTTGGGCAAACTAGTCGTAGGGCGGTCGACACCCTTTTAGGGTGCGGTCAACCGCGTCCGGCATGTAGTGCCCAATGACGGCTAGGTTTTGAGGTGTATTCTTGTTATATTTTATAACATGAATGGACGGATGTTATTTAAAATGAATCCAACGGTGCAAGGCCATTTCAACTCCTATAAATAAAGGGGTAAGGCCTCATTCGTTTTCCATTCAAATCAATGACAGTAGTGGAGCTCTGCTATTTTCCTCTCTTCTAACCTAATTTCTTAAATAAAAATATATACATACAAATAAATAAAATTCAATTCATATGAAATTGAGAGGGTAAATAGGCTCAATAGAAGAGAATGCAAATTGATGCTCAATGATAGATTCTTCGTTTTCTTCCCTTTTTTTACATTTCTATATATCCAGAATTTTCCCTTTTCTAGATAAATTGTAGATTTATAAGAATTTGGAGATTGTAGGGGAAAAATGGTTCAAACAATTGAATTTGGAGGCTATAAGGTAAGTGGGAAATTTACGTATACATTTATAATAATGTATTTATCTCATTTGTAATAGATTCAATTTTTATTTCTATGTCTATCAGATCTGATAAATAAATTATTGTAATTAGATCGACACCCATCAGATCTGGTTATAAAAAGTGTAAAACTTGTGAGTTGTACACTGTGGCTATGCATGAAATAAATTGTAGGATTTCTTAAATTTGTTTACACCTATTCCTATAGCTATGTCATGAAATATATTGCAATTACATTACAGAATGCATTGTGGATGTCGCATAACACTGTAAATCTGGAAAATAAGTTCCATTAAAAACAAATTAGTTTAATTACATTCCAGATCTTTAATTTAGTGTTGAAAATATAAAATATGTGCATTTCGGTATAAAGATGAAATTGGTAAATTATGTGAATTTGGAAAGTTATGATGTGATTGTAATTTTACCTTTTTGTATTCAATATTGTTGGGTTTTGGCTTAATTATTGTAAATATGCCATTTTCTTCTTTTTGAACAAAAAGATGTCATTTTGAATTCACAAGAGATATGACAAAAAGATCTAAAAAGGAAAAGTGGTGCAAATATATATATATAAATATAAAAATAAATATTTGTGTGTAGTTTGCATCAACTATTCTAAAAACATATATATTTCTTATGAATTTGAATTGTATCTATTCCACAAATTTGGCATAAGCTACAATAATTATCGCAAAATGTCTTTTTGAAAGATTGGAAACCTTTTGGCAAGATTGAATGCAAAAATGAATGTTTGGTTATTGATTAAACCAAATCATTTAGATAAAAATTAATAATAATAATCAAAGATAACTACGTTGGCCTTACGAAAACATAAAATATAAATATACATATATAATCCGTCCAAACCAGCATAAAATGTTAAATTGTATATTGTATTAAATGTTTGAACATTTGAACGGTATTCATTTATGGAATCATATATGTAAATTATATTCCATACTTAATGAATATATTTATGGTGACCATTGTAGCGATTAGTGTAATTGATTGCTATAAATAAGGCCATAAATAAATAAATAACAATTGTAACTAATTGTTGAATGGGGAAAGTGAATATAATAATATAATGTTCAAAATTCCTAAGATTTATTTAGGATAAATGTTGTACACTCCAATTAGGAAATTTGAATTATAACTGCATTTAGATACGAGGTTAAGCTTAACATGTGGTAGTAGAATGCACAGAATCAACCGACAAATCCCGCAACCACAGGTAGTCAGCTTAATATGAGGGGTCTAATGCGTTAATATAAATGTACTAAGGCATTAGGTTAAGTTCAACTTATGGTAGAAGCCTGCCTGTAACTGACCAGCAAATCTAGCATCCACAAATAGCCAACTTAACGTGACAGGCCCGGTGCATGAATATGTGTGTGTATATATATAGTACGCAACAAATAAATAAATAAATAAAATTAGAACCTTATGTTGGGGTAAAACAATTAAATATATCCGGGACTGACAAAATACGGATATTACATTGTAATTTATGTCTTAGGAAAATTATGGTCGTTAGGCTCATAAATGAAATTAACTGTAATCAATGGAAATTAAAGACAAATGTTTTCCTTAGAAAAATATGACTGTTATGGTCATAAAGGGCAATAAATAAAGAAATGAGATGTAAATGTGTGTCATAAGGGGATTAATGGATATTGATTGTTGTTTAAATACTAAGTCCAATTAAGAAGGTAATCAAGCAAATATTCTAGGGTAAAGAGAATATAACCTTCCTTATTTATATTAGTGAATATAGAACTTATAATTAAAATAAAGTTGTACTTAGTAGGTTAATAATGTAAAATATTATTAACTATAAGAACCCGTGATGATAATGTACACATGGTATTTCCGTAAAGAGAGACAAAACGGGAATGACTTAATAACGCAACCCACTTTATCCCTTATTGGGAAAGGTATAGAAGTCTAATGGGGTACGAACTAATAACCTTCGCGTATATTCCGCTTCCTAGGCCTTAAAAGGGTAAGTGACAAGGGTTGAAGAGTCCATATAGTAGCAGGTCTGTCAGTTTAGGGGTCTTAAATGGCTAGTTTTTTAGGGCCTACCCAAACCTGGAAATTAAAACGTCAGAGATGGCTACCTATCCTACGAGAATTAATAAGCGACTAAGTATGTTATCTAATAATAAGGTCAACTAGGAGTTATAACAGACGATAAAATACAAACCCACACCTTATGCGGGGCAAGGGTATGTGCGTGAATGACGGTAGCCTTAACTAGTAAGGCCCGTAGCCAGTGCCCTCTAGTTTAAATTAGCATTGAATATGTTATCGAGGGTTAACAAATGACCAATAGGTCAGCCTAGGGTCTTAAGTGATCAGGGAGAATCCACCTTATCTGTCATTGATAGTGAGGTGTTAAATAATAAAGGATAGAAAATGAGGATGTATAGAAACCCCGTAATTAGGGTCCCACTCTTGATTAAATAACCAGTTATGTTCTAGTATAATGGGTTCGCAAAATATGTGTAAAGGTCCTATCTCGGTATTATACCTTGGGAATACTACTTTGGGAAGAGTAGTAAGGTCGTGTGTAAACATTTACAAGGTTGGTCTTGAACCACTAACCTTGTTAGGCATACATCTTGGGTTGAACCAAATGGGATATATCTATGTATTATAACCTATGTTGTAAATTTATTAGTCACTATAACTTGTTGTTCTGACCCCCCCCCCCTTCTCATTACAACCTCCCGGGTTTCCTAGAGAAGGTCGGGTTCTCACAGGTGTTTAAGTTTGGCTTTCGGTCCTTGTTCTCTCTCATGATCGGTATTGGCAAACTGACTTTCTTTGGACAGGGTAGGTACTTGAGTTAATACTTGTTATCCTATTTTGTTTCCGCTGTGATTTTTTTAATCATACCGTAATTATATTCATGCTTATTTATTGCAAGCACCGGATATACACGCTCTATACTTGGATGTGTTTGAATTACGATTTTTATCAAAATTTGTGCATTGAAAAGTATGGCGTGTTACAGAGTGTGTTGGTTCGAAGCAATTGAGACGCATTATTGAAGCCTATTGGTATAAGTTTGGGATTCTAGCATTGTTAAGAGCTTTGACTCGCTTGAATCTTGTTGTTCGGACTGGAACCTATCAGGGATGTCTAATCTCCATTAATTCAAGAAATTAAACATTAGTTGTCGACTCTCGTCTACATCGAATTGTCATAGGTTTTGTCGGGTGGGAGTCGTGCATGTGCTCACACATTTGCACGTGGTTTTGCGTGATGCAACCGGAGTTGAAATGAGCAGTACAATGTTAAAAGGTATGTTGTAGGCGTGCAATCTCGCAAGTTAGCTTCCAAAAGTTGTCAGATTAGGACTCGATGTTTTTTGTGTACTTTTCGACCATTTACGTTTGCGAGCAAATGATTTTTTAACAAATCGAGTCGATTTGATCGATCGAGATTCCGAAAGCGTGTTTGCATGGTCGAAGCCATAGCTTAGGTGCATGATCACGTAAGTTGGTTGTCAAAATGTTGTTGGACTGGGTCTTGATCATTTGACGTGTTTCGTTGAATCATTTGTATTCGCAAGCACACGATCATTTAAGGATCCAAGACGGTTCCGACGGTCGAAGCTTCGAAAACTTATATACATGATAGCCATTGTAAGGGTCAAACATGGCATATGAAGTGGCATATATGATCATATAGGTTTGCTTTAAAGGAAGAATTGAACTCAGATGCCAAGCATGCATACCCAGACAGTTGAACACTGGTGCATATACAAGTGGTTGTCGAGTGGAGATTATTTACCCATCGATGCTTCGAAATCATGTGATATGACCATAGCTGGGTTTATAGTCCAGAATTCCAATCCCAAAGTGCACGTTTGGATTATGCAGACCCCAAAGTTGATTTTACTTCTTCTCTTTTACCCTTTGGATTGAGTTTAAACTTAGGCATAAGGGATACAAAATGTGACTATTGTACCTCAGATACGTGAGTTGTCTTTAAATTTATGGGAGAAGGAAAGAGAGATACGGAAAGTGATACAGTTCCGGGGATCGACATACAGAAATGTGGAGCGGTGGATTTTGGAAAAAGGAATTTGAGGAAAAGCTGCCAAGTATGCATGGATGTGGAATTAGCTTTCATATCTTGAACACTTTGTAAATTGTCTAGGGTTCTCGGGACTTCGAAGTTGGTATGAGAAATATGACAACACAGCAAATGTATATGAGCATAAAATAGAATTTCATACTCCAAAGACATAGCCAAATTCTCCTTTTTTTATTTCGAGCTCGAGCTAGTGAATTCAAATCATTCCACGATGTGGTGCAGAAAGATTGGGATTGACTTGTCGTTGTAACACTCGAAAGATGGACTTGTTTGAACTGACGACTCGGATGCGCACATGAGATGTGGACATATAGTTAAGCCATCAATATTAAGATCCAATCCTCGTCCTAGTCATGACATATTCGCGTCTCGACCCAAGTATCGCATTAGTGGTCGGCGGTGGCCATTGTTTTATTCGTTAAACAAAAGATTGGCCTTGCATCCTAACGTGTTTTTTTGTGTGCAGTTATGACACTGATGGAATGTTAGTAACTTCCAGGGCCCAAATTTGTGTTTGGATCGCATTCTATGCGAGGTGGGCATACTTCCAAAATTATTGCTTCACAGGTTGCGGTGAAGATGATGCTAGTGCAGGAACTAGTGGGGATCTGCCTGTGGTCCTGCGAGGGCAATGTCGGTGAAGGAATTGTTGGAGATCTGCCCCGGTGTCACGACCCGAACTTCCCAGCCAATGTAATTTGGCCTAGACCGAACGAGAACGCAGATTGAATGAGAACATGACGCATCATATACATAACAAAAAGAACTTTTTATTGCTATTACAACAATTTAACTCAGAGTACAAGATATCAGAGTTCAAATAAATAATATACATCAGAAAAAAATATTAGAGATTTAAATTACAAAATAACGAAAAATATAATACATAAATATAATGTGCAGTGAAAAACATCAGCTACCACAACAGAAAGAAATTCACGGATAGAAAACATTCCAAATATAGCTCCGGTCGCAATCCAGGATCTTATGAAAAGAAATATCTATGAAAACCAAAACTACTAGCTATCCGTGTGGAAAATATGGGCACCCAGAGTTTAGGTGGAAACAATAAACTCCAAGTCGGTCATGGGACTAGTGCGAGAACTAAAATTATTATTAACTTTATTTTAATGTTGGGTAAATCAAGGGACCATGCCATATAACATGGAACGGGTTTTCTCCCAAGAATACCATAAATAAACAAAGCAATGCTAACAAGGAAAAATGAAGCCATTATAAGACTCAGGTCACAACACACAATGAAAACACAAACCACAGGATATTGTTTTACCTTATAATGGCCAAACATGCTTGATACGCGAAATTTATCTTTTATTATTATTATAAGTGAAGAAATTAACTTCAAATATAAATGTATCAATCATAGATAGCATAGTGCCCCATCCTACCATGTCACCATATTGGTTTACAACTAAAATCGAAAGTTGCGTATTAGAAATTGGATTCCATCAATGAACCAAGGCGAGGGATCTTTCTTACCGAATTCGAGATAATCTTGTCCATGTCTCAAGATTCACTGGCAAGTGCACTTGGAGCGGCAGGGACCGTCAGCACCTAATATTTGTGGATAAGTAATTCCTAAACAATATGTTTCCCTGCCCTATGGGGCATAAAATCTATTCAGTACATCAACCATCAAAGGCCATTTAGTCGGCCATATCTATGGTATCTCCCTATCCATCAACCACATAACCAAAAAAAATGTTTGGGCTCCATACCACGACACTACTTCTATCTAGAAAGAAATGCATGTCCTCCCTACGGTCCTCTCCGGTTCCTTGTTCACACCGAGGTTTGAGTCTCGCGAATTAACGCTACACACAAAGCTGCACTACTTAAAGCTGCGCTAATTAAAGCCGGGCTTTGATCATCAACCACAAAGCCTTGCTTTTCAACAAAAGCTTTGATTCATGCAACTCAGCATGCCACAATGTCATTCCTTATCTTACCATTGATTTCCACCAATATATAACCTTTAAGCTCATATGTCTCAGAGAAGGGTGTTAAGCAAGAGAATAAATTCTCCGCCACAAACAAATATATATATTTAGTAGAGATCAACGAATACAGCAAGGAATACAACATCAAACATACAATCCATTTTCAAGTCCATTCTAGGTTTGACCGAAATCGGAGGCACCACATTCCTCGTCCCATATGTCCAATACAGGAGAGAGGCCCTCGCATATCCGTTCGATCTCCAAGTATGTCTAGACGATAACCACTTATTACCTCGTCTTGGGTGTAACAGCCCAATCAAGACATCAGTAATCATCTAAATGATGTGAAGATCTCCGGACTTCAACCACCGTCTTCTTCGACTTTTAGTCGTCATATCAGTTATTCAGAATGGGTTAAACCCAGTCTTTCTGAATAACTCGCGTATCTTATAATCAAGTGCTACGAAAACACATCATACGCCTCATTCCAATCCAGAATATTCTTTTATTCAAATGTTCTTTTCACATTTTAAATTACCAGACTAAGGTTTATCAAACTAGTTGGGATTATCGAGCTTTATCGAAGTAATCATATATTTTATTATCCCAATCCCAACTTATTTATTCCATGAGCAAAACTGGTAGTACTCCATATCTAACACCCATTGTGTTATCGGCAAATTTAATTACCATTTAATGTTCAAGTCTAATTAAAGATTTAACTATCGCATGGAGCAAAACTAGTGATGCTCCATTATCGAACATTTCTTGAATTTAGTAAATTTAATTAACTCATTCCCATTTCAATCTAATTAAAGATTCATTAAAACTCTACTTAGTTTTAATCTAAAACCATTACTTAATGATTACTCAACTTTTAGGAAATTAATCCTGCCTTTAACTGGCTTAAAGAATCAATGTCATTTAAAACAAAATTCACGATAAACCCAAAATCATCTTCCATTTTATATGGAGATTTCACGGAAATCATAACAGTATATAATCGATATAAAATTTCGTATCAAACTATTACTATAAGTGGAATAGCGGCAAGGCCTTTTAAATTCCATAAATAGTAAAAGTTTTCTATACATAAATTCATCTCGATTATTAAATCGAATCCCATTCAACTCCAATTTAATATATTAAATTGGAAAACTTTTCTTTGAAAAATTCCATTAATCTTATTTAAATATTTATTCTTTTCTCAACTAGGTATAAGAACAGTGTTATTAAAGACACCATTCATGACAAGTCCAAAATCAAATTTGATACGAAATACAAGGCTCTGAATAAAAATCATATCGGCTTATATTCAATATCAAATTCTAAAACCAACAAATATCATATCGGGAATAACAATATCTATATCTTCAAAATTCCACAATAATATTCGTATAATCACGGAATCCAATATCAAAATATTCCGGAGATTATTTCCATTGAAATCCTTTCCAATTATCTCGTTATATCAAAACCATTTCAGTTCCTTTACAGTTCTTTACTTAAGTTGAAAAACAACTTATTCTGATAAAAACATCTTTTATCTTTACCAATGTGGAATATTTCATCCAAAACCATTTCAAATCATTTATTATGACTTTAAATAATTTATTCGTATTTCTAATAATTTAATAAGGCCCTTACAGTCGGTTTCCAATATCAGCCAATGAACTGCATCTATAATGACCTTTTCCAAAACTGATTTGGCATATCTTAAAATCTAGCCGTTAGATTTCAAATCTCTTATTATCATTTGAAAGAACTTTCCGAAACAAACCCAACGGTTTCAGTTTTATGAGAATCCACCGGTTGAATCTCCCGTTACGTCCATTCAAAGTCAATGGTCGAAATTCGCGAACGGTTGTTGCGCGAAACGTTCTATCCAGGCCATTTAGACATATATAATATATTACATCGATTTCCATTTAAAACGTATTTTATAAAAGTTTGTAAATTCGTTTTAAAAATGATTTCACTTCCATTTCAATTTTTAAATTAAAACCGAATATCCCATTTTATTATAATCTCAAAATGATAAATTTTTCAAAATGTCATATTTTGAAATTCAGTCTTCTCGATATTCATTATAAAAATGAATAAAATTGATATAAAAATCCATTTGAGTTAAAATAGCATATATATATACTTAATTCGGCTTCATATTCATTTCAGTTACGAATATTTCAATATTTTTATGTCCATCCAAAATCGGACATCAAAATCATATTTTGATTCTTCACTAAATATTATTTTAAAATACTCTTTATTTCTAAATTGGAATCAAACTCAATCAATTAACATATAATTTTATTTATATGGATTCCGTACATCGCATGTATTCAAAAATAATGATAAACAACTATTAAACATGTCATTCACATCCAGGGTGCAATTTACAACTATATAAGCATTAAATTATTAATTAACGCTTATAACAGTCTTTCAATCAATCGATTGACATACAATTAAATCCAAGGGAGCTGTGAATTAATTGTCATCCCCAGAGCCATGTGGGGTTTTCAGTCATCAACAAATAATTGGGCAATGCGTAAAATTAACGTCCCACTACCCATGTGGGGTTTATATCACAGTCCATGTGAACATTATTCATAATATAAACATTTTATTTAACAACTTATATTTTTCACAGTTTAATAATAATAATAAAGTTGTAACCAACTATCAACCACCAAACAAATATTGCAATCACAAGCAATAAATACATATTCAGTCACAGATATAATAACTGTAAAAATAATTTTAATGAGAGAGTTTTCACGTTGGCTTCCACTCCGTCAGTCTTTATTTGAGGATTTAATTTTAAACTAAATTAAATGAACGTTTAGTTAAGCTCAAAATTCAGTTTGCTTCATTTTCATTCTGGTCAGTTCCATCTTGTAGTGTTCTCTGACATGATTCCAACGCATGTTGTTTCAGCGAATTCTGATTACATATGAATAAGTTATGGACATTTAAACTCTAATTACATTAATAGTATAATTAATATATAATTAATTATAATTACTTCTCTTAACATCTCTCTCCCCCGATCAAAATTGCTTCTGGAGAATCTAACCATGCACGAACAAAAATCTCCACCCATTCACGTACACCGGAGCTCCTGAAAAATGATCCACAGCCGCCAGTCGAGGCGACTCCGCCTCGGCACCCCACACTCTCGATCTCTCCACGTTCGTTGCCCCCCCACCTCCCCTATTTCACCCGAAAGTCGGCGGCTTTGGACCCAAAACCCTCTCGTTTTGCTGCTCTATTTTCAATCAAACTCATATAGATTTACATCCCTCAAAATGTTCTTCGATATTTGTTTTGGGATCATAATTTAATTTGTATCCAATTTAGAGAAATTAGGGATTCAAAATATGAAGATTTGGGCCATTCATTTTGAAGCTGGCGATGCATTTTTTGGAAGAGGAGAATTAGGGTTTGTTAATGATAGGGGTAGGGTTTTCTATGTATTTATGTATATATGTATCATAATTTAATTTAATTCAAAAATTATCTCATATGATTCCTCACTCCAAATCAAACCTAATGACTGTCGTTGCCAACCAAATACCCCATTCCGGACACAATGGGATATTTTCGTAAGCTAGTTCGATTGTTTCGATCAGTTTTCATCAAGATTAAAATATAATTCAATATAACGTTTAATATTAAATTTTAACATACATTTTAATTTTTTGGGGCCACATACAGACTTCAAAAATTATGAAATTTGAAATCTATCTATGTTTTGACGATACAGTCCTAACAAAATTAATTTCGTCCAATTTGGAGACCGTTTGAAAAATGGTTTTTTCAACTTGTTTATTTAATTTAAACTGAATTTGAAAATGCATTTAAATTGACTACGCTCACATACTAATTCCAAATGGCTTGAAATTTTAAACCTGACAATAATTTGACGTTCCGGATCCAACAAAATTAGTTTCATCGAAAACGAAGGTCATTTGCAAAATGGCTATTTTAAGGGCTATATATATTATTGAAATTTAAATAAATTCCATAGCGACTATTCTAACTTTTAAACTCGATATAACTTACAATTCATAATATGAAATATATATTTTTCACATTCGTTAAAAAGATACAATTAAATAGATTCCAACATTTGTTGTTTTACTGGAATCTAATTTATTTTGAATTATGTATATTCATTTAAAGTTCAAAACTAAATTTTCAAACTACTACGCCGTTTCGAGTTCGTTTTAATTAAGTTTTAAATTTATACATTCTAACTTCATCTTAAATAAATTTTTAAATCATTACTTCTCAAAATAAGTCATTAAACATATTTAATTCTCATTAAAATCAATTAAAAATAAATTCTAAATTGGTTCCAAATTTCTGGGTTGTTACGCTCGGTCACGCATACTTGCCAAATTCTCTTCGATCTCGAGTCCGAGTTAGCATGTTCGGATCATAGCGCGATGTCGTGCGATTATATTTGGACTGAAGTTGAATGCAATGAAGCTGATTGGCGTAGTATTCAAGGAGCGAGCTCGCTCAGACTAAACGCTTAGATATGCACTTAAGATGTGGATATATAATTGAGTCACCAATTTTAAGGCTTAACTCCTAATCCATACACGTCGTAATCATGATCTAATCTGGATATTGCACCGGTGGTCGGCACTGACGATGCCTTTAGTTATAGAACTAAAGGTTGCCATCGCTTTTCAGGATGCTTGTGTGTAGGAAACCTTAGCATCAAGGGATATCGTAGGTGACTTCCATGGCACCAAGACTTTGATTTTTTATGATCTTCTCTATATGGTGGATTTTCCCCCAAAAGGTCAACCGACGATCGCGGATAAGATAACAGTAGTGAGACTGTAGGATCTGGTGGAGGACTGTTGCCCCCGGTCCTGCTTTCAATGACATGCCTCTAGTTGCACTTCCCGATGTTCCCTCAACTAGCTGGGAGGTGGTCGAAGCTTAGGTTGAAGGCGTACGGTCGTGAGAATATGTTCAGTAGAGAAGAAGGTTTCAAATCGTTCCTGTTTCGTTTTCGATAAGGGAGACAAAGGTGGGAATGAGTCGCAAACTGATTTCTCTAGTGACGACCTCAGAGACCGCAATGTCTTAGGAGACGACTACAGAATTGGTGGAGGACTAGTGCCCCCTGGCCTGCTTATGAGTGTTCCTCCGATAGTGCTTCCCGACGTGCCCCCAACCGGATGGAAGGTTGCCAGAGCTCATGTGGATGATAAGGGCCATGATACAGCAAAGAGGAGGTATCCTTTGGAGAGGAGGGCTTTCTTTCCGTTCTCATTTCACCTCCGACGAGGGAGGCAAAGGTCAGAATGAGTAGCAAGGCGATATTTTCGTTGATAGCCTCAGACACCATTACATCATGAGAGTTGTAGTTCTAAGTGCTCGAGTGCTTTTACACTTTCCAGAGTTTACTCGTATATCATAACTCGGTGTTGCACTTAGATTTGAGTTGCTCAAAACTCCACTCTCAAGAGACTCGTGTCGTTTGGAGTTCGAGTGGGCGGACTTCGCTCTCGATTAGCTTGAGGCATGTGAAGTTCTTGGTTGCATCACTCTCAATTGGATCATGACGTGTGAAGATAAAATTGGCGAATTTCGCTCTCGATTATCTCGAGGCGTGAGGAGTTCTTGTTCGCTCCAATCTTGATTGGCTTGAGGCATGTCAAGCTTAGATAGGTGAACTCTACTCTCGATTAGCCCGAGGCATGGGGAGTTCTTGTGAAATGGTGCCAACACATCGACTCTAGAGCATGCCTGGGCGTTGCTAGGTCATCTAAGCCTATTGGGTTTTAAGGTGGTAGTTCCAATAGACCATCGCCGAAGTACACCTAAGCATAGGTAGGTTAGGCTTAATCCATTGGAATTAGTGTATTCGCTGTTGTAGAGCTTCGGCGATTCACATATGAATCTCAAAGGCAAAGGCCAATGTTTTTGTATTTCGTACAAGGATTACAACAAAGTCGGTTACAAGACAACTCAATCTACTTGTTCAAATTACAACCTTAAAGCGAAATACATTAGAATTTAAAACAACTATGTTCATACAAGGTGTAGCTTAAGCAAGAGGAATCTTAAGGTGCGACGTCGATGTCTGAACCTCTTATCATTTTTTAGTCTTGCTGATTCGAAAGGTAATCCCGGATGATCTAGTCGATGATTTTCCTAGTCGAGTGGAGTTCATGGTGAGTGTTGGACGACTCGAAAACATCGCTTGAATGATCTTGTTTGTACTGCTCAAGAATCTGATGGAAGACAAGGCCTTTGAGCAGAGAGTAACTGTCAAGAAGAGGATTGTTGAGGCCATCTCCACCGTTCTCGTCTTGAGTAGGTTCATCAGGATGGTCGAAATAAGAGTCGTTATAGCTTCAGGCTTTGTTTTGATGCGGACTATGGAGATGACCTGGTCGAGTAGCTCAATTCCTACATGCCTCTTATTGGCTTAGGAACCGGTTGGCTTTCTCGTAGAAGGCTTTCAAAGTCATATGTTTCCTTCGGTTGATTCACACTTTGAATTCAGAAATAGGAAGTACGCCTTTAGCAAGTTGGACGAGCATGGTTCGAGAGGCAAGGTCCTCGACTTTAGCCAAGGCAGTTTTGAACCATTCAAGATAAATTTTGGGTGTCTCATTGGTGCCTTGGAAGATGATTGAGACTGAGAAGATGTCTTTTGGTCTTGTGACGTGCATTCTAAATTGAGTAACCAAACACCTTGCGAATTGGTCGAAGCTCGAGATGGTCCCCAATGGGAGTCGAGAGACCATGATAAATCCATGCCTTCAAGAAAGACAGGGAAGCACTTGCACTTCACACCGTTAGTAGTGCAGGATGAATCCATATGCCATTCGTAGAGGTCAATAAAGTTTCAAGGATCGGAGTTTCCCGAGTAAACTGTGAGTCATGGCTTGATAAAGCAGTAAGGACAGCTAGAGTGAAGGGGTTACGTCTCGTACTTGCTTCCCAGATGTCGATGACATTCTCTTGCGATTCCCTCATGATCGTATGGGCCATGTCGGCAAGAATCGGAGGTTGGATCTCCTTCGGGTTCCGGCAGTCGTGATCCAACTAAGGAGGTGGAGCCTAAGGCATCTTCTCGGAGGTATGTCTTCGTTCCTATGTGGGTCTTCACCCTCGATCATATTTCGTGGAGGTTGGCTAAGGTGAACTTTGGGCAGGTTTGTTGTTGGAAGCACAGGCACCAAGTTCAGACTGATGGCAGTTTGAGTCTGCCTGATGGGGGCTCGAGCGTTAGTCTATTGGTCTAGATTAGGTCCAAGCCAGGAATGGTCAGGTTGATGCGTTACCTCTCTGATTGTGATTCTGGCACCATCAAGGAAAATTTTGTGGCGAGGGCTTCGGTTATCCTAGATGGAATCAGAAGCAGAGCTCTAGGAGACACGATTTGAAGGAGGCTGAGCACTCCTATTTGTTGGTAGGCGAGTTGCGTCTCGTTGGGTATATCATTGGAGTCGAAGTATCAACTAATTGTTCTTCCTAACTTGGGCATTGATCTGTCGCTCGATTTCTTCCAATCTCCTTGTAAGTACAAGAAAGTGAGCTTGAATAGAGCATGAGTAACCGGAGCCTCGACGACCGGAGGAGGTGCCATATCGGCAGTAACCAAGATGTCGGAAAGTGGCTACTGACAGACCAAAGCTTCATCAATGAGGGTCCTCCAATAACGGGATTTCCCTTTACTATGTCATAGATGGCCTATAGCAACAAAATTATAAGATGTTGCTAGCTAATGTAACAATAGTTATGCTGATTTTTGTCTATTACAACATTTGCTTCAAGGTGTTAGCATAGAATACCAACAAGATGTTGTGGTAGCTATATATATATATATATATATATATATATATATTCAAATTGGAAAAATTAATAAAATTTTACACCTCAGCGATCCACACCGTTATTTAAAACAAAATCTTAACCACTAATCCACACCATTAATCATGAAAAGCCTCTTTCCCCATCATTTTTCACTTCAGCCGAGATTTCCCCAAATCACTGAAAATGGCTTCCTCCTCAATTTTCCCTCCTCCAAATTGCCTCCCTATCATATCAAATAACCAACAACTAAAAATTGAATAGCCTCCTCCTCGTTGTTGGTACGCTTGCTGATTTTAAGTGCTTCTACTATTGGTATGCTTGTTGCATCAGCCGAACCAGTTTTAATTACTTTATTTGTGATTTATTTTTCAAGGTATATTTTGTCTTTATGATTTTGTTTTATTAATAAGAAACATGGGCGCTTATAATGTGCGTTTATAGGCTCTGCCTCACTGTTACGTTATTCCTCATTGTTGGAGTAATTTGGTTTTGCACTTCTCCAAATAGAAATCAACAACAAAATGATACACTGATCCACTAATAGCAATATGATTTGTTAATTCACTTGTAGTTAAGTTGGAGGAATTCAAATTGGTACTGTTTATGGCTATTAGAGGTGATATTTGTTTCATAGTTAAAGCTAAGTTACAATGGAAGGATGGCTCTTTTAGTGCTGGTTCAAGTTGTTAGTTGTTTTTGGGGATTCATAAATGGATGTTGTCGATGGTTTGGGTATTTGCGGACGATGGTCATGAATTTGTGTTATTTGGTTAGTGTGAAGATGGAACACATGTTTAGATGAATTTGCATGTTGGTAGTGATTTTCATTTGCTTTGATGCATTTTTAGTAAGCATATACATGTCTAAGATATTACATTTATAATAATCAAATGTAGAGCTACCCGATACTTATTTTGATTTGAATAAAAACATATTCCTAAAAAAATACTAATTTCAGTTTGGATACGATGTCCTAAATGTATTAGGAAGAATATTACACTTAAGGTACATGTTCATATCTAAGTAATATAATAAAATCTACGTTAACCGTAAAGATAACTTTGTTTTTCTTGATTTGTCCACCGGTCCTTTAGGAAGATGTGCATGTCAGTTAATGTTAATACTAAAGAGGAACAGGTAAGCAATCCATATCAAATGATAAATGTCTTGTAGTTGGCTTCGAAGCATAGGAGAAGCCTGACTCGAATATATGCATTTCTATTCCCAAAAAAAGTGTTACTTTTCCATTTCATAGCTTGTAGATTTTGCATATCGGCATTTAGAAAGTGTAATATTTTTTTTGTCATTATACTTTTAGCATATATATTATTTTTACTATTGTTGTCAAAAGAAATGTATTAATGTTTAATGGTGGAGGGTATCCAACTATTGGATACCTGTTAATGTTCTTGCATCTAAGCAAATGATTAAACATAAGATTATTGCAGTATACAAAACTAATATACTGTAAGGGAATAACCTTTTCTTGATTAAAAAAAAAGTCACACCAACTCTTTCGTATTTTGTTAATGTGTATATATTTCATATACGCATATATATACCCTGTTTGGCATATATATATATATATATATGTGTGTGTGTGTTTACTAGTTCAAAACCTGCTACTTGAATTAATTTTTTGTCCTATTTTTTAATTTTTTTATGCAGGATAAATATTAGGAGAGAAGGCATATGCACAACCATTTCTAGATCCAAATACAACATGTTCGGTTATTTTACAAGGAGTTAACTATGCTTCTGGAGGCAGAGGAATATTGGACAGCACATGCAGAATTTTTGTAAGTTTCTATTGACTCGATTTGTAATTTGACATTTAGTTGCCTATTTAACATTTGTGTTGCATATGTATGGAGTGTCATATCTCATGTACACATGTGTTATAATATTCCATTTTCATGTTGTTTATTTCACCGATGTTTTTCCTGTTTTAAGTCATCATGTACATACTGCCATATTTAATCCTGAACTCTGTATTGCTGAGTTGCATTTGCCTTAGTATCTACAACTTTGCATACTTGAATCGAACTTGAGATTGAATCACATTCTTGATGTTTTGTGAACCTGAACTTGTTCCTGTTTTGCATGAGCAGGAAGACACTGGGTTGAGTTGAACATAATTACTACTGGTTCAGTGTTTCAAAGAAAGCTTTGCCTTCCGAAATAGAATGAATACGTCGATCCCCGCCCGGACTGCGGTGCCTCGGACCCCAGCAGGCGCTGCGCCTAGACCCGCTACTTGGGTCGCCTTTCGGCTTGTAATATATTTTTCAATGTTTGTATAAATTGAAACTGCATATGTAATGAGTGAACTAAGTGATGTAGAGAGGAATATATGTTTATTTGAATAATTAGTGTTGCAGTAAATCATTGAGATGTAAATAGTTGGAGTCAAAAATTTGTACTATTTCATTTATTGAAATAAAATATTTTATTAAATAAAACACTGTTTGAATTCAAAGTATGTGTAGTAGTATTCTATTAAATAAATATTTAATCTTGTCTGAGATGAAATAACTATAGGACGTCTTTGGGATGTAAAAATGTTGTCATTAGATGGTAAAAGTGTTACTATAGATAATGTGCAGCCCGATATTAAGTAAAATTAGTATATGTGGCAACACCACGAAAATTTTGTCATTGGATGGTAAAGATGTTGCCTTTGACTCTAGGCAACACGGCAAAATGCATCGCCAGAAAAATGTTTCCTCTGTTCGTTTTTTGCCAACAACAACATTTTTTGGCTCTTCCAATATCATTTCTTGGGGGTTGTAGTAGGCAATCTTTAGCGTAATGCTTGTTCTTCATTGTCGACAGGCTTGCTATGTGGATGAGATGGAATGAACGCTTGGGTTTCTGGTTAGTCGACCCGCATTGCTCAAGCAGTTTTGGGTGATTGGCACACTGCACTCCACTGTCTGGGGAATACGAAATTGGGCAAATCGATTTTTCTAATATGATATGCGCATGTTGTGAAGGGCATCTGGAGTGATCGGCAGTGCATGGTGATTATATAAAATATCCCCCCTTGCCTGAAGGAGTATTTTCGTTTCCAGGGAGATATGAAATACGAATTTCGTATCCTGAGGGATACAAAAACCATATTTCATATCCCATGGGATACATAATATTGCTTTGCATTCCAAGAGATACTAAATCCGTATTTCGTATCCAGAGGGATATGGTAGCTGATCCTCGAATTTCGAGAGGATCAGCTTTGGGCATGCGGGCTTTCATGGATGATCCACATATAGCAATCCGGGTTTGGGAAGATGCAAAATTCTTGGTGGCCAAGCTCGATTTCTGGAGGTGATCAACGCGAGGTGCACAGGCTTTTTCAAAGTGCTCGACGCTTAGTTATCCAAAGTTTGAGGAGGCTGATCCGAAAGGAAGCCAATATGTTTTTCTAAGTGATCATTGTGGCACGATCACATGTTTTTAGGTGATCGACATTTGTTGGGCAAGAGATCTTAGGTGTCATTGAATTTCGTATCCGAGGGATACGAAATTCGACTGGTGATCCAATCTAAGTCTTTTAGTGCCAAAACCATGATTTCCCCAATCCGATCACATAGTTTTGAGTGCGCATACTGTAAGGGAATGCGGATCTCAAGGCCATACTAACACAGAGAAGGGGTGAATAGTGTTTTCAAAGAATTTATGAAAAACTTAAACTTATATGATCTACTATATGAATCACACAACGATGATCACAAACACAAACATGGAAATAGATAAACATAAAATGCAGAAAATAGAAAGAAAACACCGGAATTTATACTGGTTCAGATTACTCGAACGTCCAGTCCCACGCAACGCTGGATTGTGCAGAGTTTTATTAATATCACTATCCAAGTACAGTCCCCTTGATTTCACGGCTATAAGGTTAAAACCGCTCCAAACAACCTTGATTTCACGGCTACAAGGTTACCACCGCTAACTTTCCTTGATTTTAGGGCTATAAGGAACACATCCTTTCCCAAACACATTCCAAATGATTACAACAACCCTATAACTCTTTAATTGCACTCCAATTCAGAGAGTAATGGTAAAGAGTGAGAAAAGAAGAAGTTTTATATAATTAGGGTAGAAATAGGCAAAGTAAAAGTGTAGAAATCAATAAAATTATAAAGAATAAGGTGGGATGAAGTGGTTTTAAGATAGAGAAGAAGAATGATGAAAAGAAATTCGAAATCAGCCCCTATTTATGTTATTTGAAAGGTTGCAACGTTTCTGGAACATCACAAATAGTGAAAAGGCACTCCATTTGAAAATTGAATTTCTGACAATTGTATGACGACATACCCGTATATGTATGTCGACATATACATATAATTTTTATTTTGAAAACCTATTTTTCAAATGTTTGATCAAACATATTATTCTAGAAATTCATGAATTAAAACTTAATGATATAAATGAATATTCTAAAGTGTAAATTCATATGAAAACATAAATATATGTTATATAAACATATTTATAAAATTATAAGGTTTAAAACTATATAACTATATAACTATGAAACTATATAAATATATAAACATATATGAACTTATATATTAAATTTAAAACTTATATTTGAAATTATAAGATAGAAAAACAATTTGAAAATAGAATTTGAAGTTTGAAAACAGAATTTGAATTTGAATCTGGAGTGCAATTCAAAGTCTTACATTTAAACTAGGATGTATTACTATATTTTTCTTGAACTCTTGATAAGTTGATTAATCATGAGCCTTGAATCCCCTTCGAATTATGAATCTCTTGAAACTCTATAACTGTACAGTCTTCAGTATTTAAGTCTAGTATACAAATCCAGCATAATATATATATATATATATTCTAGATAGAGATGTTAGTATATGTATTTTATAATCAATGATAATTGAAATAAGGTTGTTGTCATCAAAACTCTATTCTCCAACAATCTCCCCCTTTTGATGATGACAAACTTGATTTATAAAATTTTCATACATGTTCATTACCTATTGGTAATATCTAGTCTGGTTCTTCTAGTACTCCCCCTGGCATCATGAATCCTTCATACTATATCTTAAACTAAGTCTAACAAATTCTTATTTTATAATTTCTCCCCCTTTGTCATAAAAAAAAAGAGTTCTAAACATAATCCCCCTAAACCTATATTTACCTATACATAACATATGCTTATAGTGAAGTAAATTACTCCCCCTAAATTCACTACTAATAAAATGCAGAAACAAAATAATCAGTTCAAGTGTTAATATTAACAAGTGTATCAATCCATATATATACTAGTTTTAAATCCAAGCATTATTTACAAACAATGTTCAAACAATTTCACTCAAATTCAAACATATTCAAACCAAACTCAAATCATACCAAATAATCAAATGTTTCTTGGAATTCCACCAATCTGTCTTCTCCGAAGATCGGATCTTTCTTGATGACCACCCAATCTTCATCTTCTTTTGTTGGTGGTGCCTTAGCGAGATTGTTGTATTCGTCTATGAAATGAGAAGATATATTATCTAACGGATGGCATCAAAATGCTTCTCTTGTTGTTCTGCCATCTTTGTCTGACTCAATTCGAGATGACGTTGATTTCGTTGTATTGTGGATAGGATGTTCTTGAAAGAATTCAAAGTTTCTTCAAGATTCTCACTTAAATCAAGTATTAGATTTACCATAATTTGATGTTTTAGATAAGAATTGATTAGAGAGGAAAGAGAAATGATATAATAATTTGTTTTAGAAGAAATAGGTTTATATAGGGTCTGGAATTCATTAGATTTGAATAGACCCAAGTTAGTTATTTAAATTTTAAATTTTGAACAAATTTGAAAACCTAGCAGTTATATGTTGAAGATATATGTATGTCGACATACATTAATCTTTTTTTGGAATTTTTTCTATTTTTAGTTAACTATTATTATATTATTTTAATTGATTTAATTCTAAAGTTTTTACAGTAACTTAAAAATAGTTTTGACATAAATAAAACACCATTCATTTCAACTTGAAAACAAATATATCCAACTAATTACGAGACACTAGATACGAGATTTGAAAGCAAATACAGGCAAATATGAAAGGTAATTAAACTAGATAAGCTTAGATTTTAGCAGATAATGAGGAGAAAGATGAAATTCCAAGTTTTCTTCCTATTTTTCCAATGAACTTAGACATATGAGAAAGCAACTTTTTGAGCTTCTTTTGATTCTTGGCTAGTTTTACTTGATTTTGAAAAAATGTTTCTATGGAAATGGTTCTAGTGTTGAGTGGACACTCTACACTTTCAAAGAAGTTACTTCTTCCCCTTTGATATCCATAGTTTCTTGTTATTGTTGCATTAGAGCTTGTTTATCTTCGAATGACTCATAAGGCTTGAAGGTGAGTGGAATTTGCATAAGGTGTATATTTGTGGGGTCAAACACCTTTCAAGACACAAATTATTCTCCCTTTAAATCAACTCCAAAATATTTGAAAATCCGAGTAAGGTAAACTCCATAATAAAGAGTGTTTTCTCTTGTTGACATTTCTTTAGGCTTGAATTCTTTTAAGGTCATATTGGCGTAATTGATATCTTAACCACCAATAATTGCAAAGAGTGCTTTTTGGAATTTGAGAGTTGGGTTGTTGAAATTTCCGGAATGAGGAGTAATGTTATGTTGAAGGAGGAGGTTTACAACTCTTGTTTTTGGGCAGAAAAAGCGATTTTAGAATTCCAAGTGAGCATCGCTTTCAAATATGCAATGAAAGGTTTCCAAATCAGTTTCCTCGATTTCGAACTCCGAAAATTCTATACTCGTACTCTTGCAATTCAAGATATTACCCAATATTTCACAATCTAAAATGTTTTGAGTGCCTTTTACGCTACTCCATATGTAATGGCCTGTATTTTTTGGTAGTCAAATATTAAATGTAATTTATAATTTTAAATATTATATTTGGAACATTAACGGATTTTAGTATTGAATTCGTTTATTTGAAATGACATTCAAATGTTAAATTTATATTTAATATAAATCGAGCTCGTAATGGTGCTGCAGTTCGTAATATTGAATTTTGAACTTCAATTGGATATACAGGATCCGTTTTAAGACGGAATTCCATGAAATAAGAAACGATGGAATCATATTGATTATAATTTTCGTATGAAAGAGAAAAATTCGTATTTCGTGTTATAGATTGTTAGTTATGTCCAAATCAAATTTTAAAATAGTCGCTATGGAAATCGTTATTTAAAATATAACATTTATTAAATAATAAATAGGGTTTTGAATATAATTTGGATAACTATTAACTCGAAATTGATGATTTTGAGTTGTATAATTTATATTTGAAGTTGTATATATATTTTGTTTGGATATATATGATAAAAATAATTTATTATTATTTTATTGAATCATTTGGAAATTTAATTAATATTTTATTAATATTATATAAACGTTTAAAATAGCCATTTTTGCAAATGGTCTCCGCTTTCAGTGAAATTAGTTTCATTGGAACCGTATTGTCAAATTATTGTAAGGAAATCAAATTTCATGGAAAACTGATGTTGTATGTGACTTCGATGGCAAAAAAAGCCTTTGTTTCTATTTAATTGTTTAGAAAATTTAGACAGGGGTAACTTTAAATGAATAGACGACTGGCCAAACGAGCTCCAAATTTGATGAAACAAGATTCATTGGATCCGTTACGAAGAGGTCTAATAAAATGACAAGGTCTCATATTTTTTGGATTTTTTCTGTAATTATAGGAATTTTAAAAGCTCGATTTTTCAACAATATTTATAAAGGACTTTTTGCAAAAGACCACGGAATCTGATGAAACCTATCCCATTGGACCCAGAATATTTTTTATGCTAGGATTAGGTATTTCATCTTGAATTTGAAATCATATAGGGTGTGAATTTTGAAAAAAGCTTTGTGCAAGTTTGTGAACATTAAAATAATATTTTTTTGGCCCATTTCTTTATAAAAGGAGCACGCTAAACCTAATAATGGGGTCATACATTCATACGCGGTCAACAATAATTGAGCCGCCACCCTTTTGCAAACGAACGCACCACATTCTTCAATCCTTCTCCCTCTTCAACCGCACAAACCATTAATCTATTCACAAACATTTCAGTTACAGAGTTGTTAAGCTTGATGATATTGACCATATCAACGGTCATGATCAGATTTGAAGCATCATAGTGACAGGAATTTACACCACTACTTATGGCTATTCATGCCTTTTTGTCGTTGCTAGGCCGATTTGTTGAGGATGGCACTTCTGGTGAGGAAGGGGTAGGGTGAGGTGCTGCGACTGGTGTTGTTGGATGGGCCCCAGGTGGAAGGAGTGGCGCGGTGCGGTAGGTAAGGAGTTAGTGTGATGATGTGTTGTACATGAATTAATTCATGTTGAAGAGCTAAACGAAGAAGCAGATCAACCTGGAACTGTATACTTTAAGTAATTAGTGCGACCCGTGGTTTTGTTTTTTGCATTCAAACTGTCGGCATATTCAAATATTTATAATCGACAGTTATAAAAAAAAATAAAAAAAAATAAAAAGTCAGACTATTTGAAAACGAAGGGTGAAGAAGAAAATGAACTAAGGGTTAGAAAGAAGACAAAACAATTTCCCCTTGTATAAATGCGTGATAATTGGACGTGGTGCGATCTTATAGCTATGGGGAATCAGGATGTTTTTGTGTGAAAGAAGTGCGGTCAGCCTTTTTGGGAATGAACGAAAATCTCGGGTGTCAGTCAAACAAAATTAGTATGGATTTTTTGCAGTAATTAATTTGAAATTAATCCGGTGGTTTATAACTTAATAATTTAATTAAATTTCCGATGCAGATGGAAACAAAGCAATAGAGAGAAGGAATCTGGCATTCGAAAGCAATAGAAATAAAGTCAGCTTGTTA
Source organism: Allium sativum (assembly GCA_030737875.1). Lineage (NCBI taxonomy): Eukaryota > Viridiplantae > Streptophyta > Magnoliopsida > Asparagales > Amaryllidaceae > Allium > Allium sativum. The sequence goes on from CM060924.1 coordinate 902,627,487, forward strand.
TATTTAATCAAAAGTAAATAAATTATTAATGATTAAATTAAAGGATAATTATTTAAATTAAATTGGTTTGATCTTATAATATTTATAATTCATACATACATTGACAAAATGGATCCAAATAAGAAGCGATGACACCGTATACATGAGATCTACATTTTGGAACTGACTTGGGTAGAGCTGGAGATAGCTGGGATTTTAACTAAATTAAACACGGGTTTAATTTAACTAAACATTTCGCTTAAGCGACAAAATGAAATCAAACTGAGTTAAACTCACTCAGTTCATCCCACTTATATTTTACATAAGTTCGATTTCTATTTTGTATGCTATGATTGCCAATGGTTGACTGTTTGTTAATTATATATTCATTTGTTGATTTAACCGATGAAATTAAACCGTTGTTTAATTCCAGTGGAAAACCAAATCGTTATTTTAACGATTGGACCCAATAAAGTTAACTTACCTTATTGGTCACATTTATAAAATAAACGTGTTAACTGTTTGAATTTTCTGAATTTTTTGTTAGTGTTAAATAAATTGGTTGATGCTAAACGGTCGTCATTTACTGTTATATAAGTTAAATTGAATTGAAGGAGTTTCTATTGAGAAAACCATTTGAATGTAGAGAAGTACAGGTTGGAGGGATCTAATGGGATTCCTCAAATATATTCAATGTTATTTATTTTCATATTATCATTATATGAACTGTTCGGATTGGACGATTGATTTGATTATTGAACTGAAATTCAACAATTTATTTTGTTTGAACCAATGAGTAGTATTTGTTGAGTAATTGACAGTATATGGCCTATAAATCAATCATTTTTTTCAAATACGGATTTACCGTTAAGTGAATCGACGGGAATGACGTTATAAAATTAATTTTATAACTGAGAATAGATTTATAAATTTATTATTTTGAATAAAAGTTTGTTAAAAGAAAATAAATATTTATTATTTAAGTTTATATTTAATTATTGAATGATTTTTTTAAAGCAAATTCTGATGTTAATCAGTTTTATAAGCGAAGGAGAAGAAATTAACCTAACAGTTATTATTTGAAAAAATAGTTTTTATGAAACAATTAAATTGAATTATTTATATTAGTTATATTATTAATTAGTTTAAAGGAGTAACTAATTGAAATTAGTTAACGATATAACCATATTTTGGGTTGACTAAGTCAACCGTTTGAACTGAGATGGATTATTATTAAATTAGTTGTTTTGGACTAATTTAACGAAATGGATTAACGAATATTTATTTTATTTAATAAGATTTTCAATAGAAATTTATGATTTATTTAGTAAATAAAGAAGTTAACTAATTATATGGTAATTAACGATAAAGTAAATTATTATTTTAATTAATAATAATTTAGGAGATTACTTTTTAATTTAAATGAATTTAAAAAGTGATCAAAGCGAAATGAATTTAGTTGAATTGTTGAAGAAGTTTATGAACGGGTTTAGTATTAAAATCGTGTTTTTATAACAAAGTTTAAAAAGGATTTTAAGTGAATTAATAGCTTATATTAAACATTTACTGAATATTTGAGGTTAAAAAAAGAATTTAGAAATTCGGAAATGTTATGAAATAACAAAGTGAGATTCATTTCGAGGTTCGGAATGTGATATTCCGAAGTTTGAAATTTAAGCGGAGTTGAAAGCATAAGCTAAGTAAAAGGTTTTGGAAATGGCAATGAAGATATGTCATCGTAAATGATTTACAAACTATTTTGTAAATGAAAGGTTAAGAGTTGGAAATGTAATTGAAACATTAGTTATTGATAATGATTTACAAATGGAATTTGTAAATAAAGTAAGAGTATTGGAAATAGTGAATTTGTAATAATTATTATGAATAATAAATTGAGTTATTTGATCTATAAACTGAAGATCGTCAAAAGGATCGCAATGTGATTTTAGACAGCGCGTAAGTTGTCGTAATGATTTGAAAAGGGTATAATTAAAGAAAGGGAAAAGTTTTGAAATGAAATCTGTAACAGTTGTTACGGATGATAGGTGAACTTTTTAAAAAATAAATAAATATAAGGATTTGTAAGAAATGTCAGTGTAAGAGTTGTAAGAAACATAAAGGCAAGATATATAAACATACCAGTATAAGATTTGTAAAGATATTTTTATTAGATTTGTTAAAAATAGTTATATATGAGTTAAAAACAAATATAGTATTTTTGTTGCAAACAGTTAAAGAATATATATAAAGAGCTGTTGAAGAAATTTTATACAAGATTCTATTTATAATGGAACCGAGACTCAAGTATAATATTATAATGGATTATTAAAGATTAATAGAGAAGTAAAATAAGAGTTTACTTAGTAATTATTTAAGTAAACAGTGTTGAGATTTAAATATGGTTTCAAAAGGGAAACATTTGGTTAATAAACTTCTATCTATTGCAAAGACATGAATGTTGTTAGTCAAGGTCTGAGAGGTAAATAAAATACCCCTACTTGAACAACTTCACGATTATCCAAGAATGGTATTAGTTTATGAACGAAAGAACTGAGGGAAACATAAGTTATTATTTCTGTAAATGATATAAAAAGCAGTATTCGAAAGGTTTATAAGTGAATGAAATGATTTTTAAGGATATTCTAATTTATAATAAGAAGTAAAAGATAAATTCCAAATATGGGAAGATTTAAAGAATATAACTAACAAATGTTTAATTAACAAGGCCAAGTAATGTCGAGTACTGAACCAGTAAGCTTATTTCATTCACATGATTATTTATTTGATAGTTGAGTAACTGACTATCAAATCTGGCCAATACGATTGTTGGTACAGAAAGACCGGGATCAGATTTATATTTGGAAACCATTCTGAACCAATAAATACGTGAAGATGCAGATTGAAGATTGAGCAATTGAAGACCGATGATCTTCATAAATGGAAGAACTACTTGTTGAGTTTCTCTGGTTTGGCGGCTGGAGACACTTCGGCAGTGATTCTGTCATGGTTGAAATCTTCGGATTGCAAGGACTACTCGCTACTGATCCATGGGGTGATACCTATATAGGACGTGGTAGGAGGGTGTCTTCAGTTCATCTAGTTCCTGGATGACTTGTATGGATGAATGTCTAACAGAGTATTTCTTAATAATCACGTACATTGATTTTTACAGACATACTTCTGTCAGCTGTAGAGTATTTTTGTGGACGTCAATTTGTGATTTGATGGATCTGACGATGTGGCAATCAAAGTGAATGGAGATGTGTTGTTTTGAAGGATAAGCCAGATGTTCTAAATTAAATAAAATGAAATTAATTTATTAATAAATTTTGACCTCAAGCCTCGTTAACCGGGAAATGGCATAAAATCGGGTAGGTCGCATGGCTATGTGGGTCGCACCCATCAAAAGGGTATATCATTACCTGATCTGGTGAAATTATATGCCTTTGGTTGTCGCTTTATTTTTATACGTATGCTATAAGTTCAGTTGGCTGCCCTCAATCGTGGTAATGATATATTCGGTACTCTCAAGCGAAGTGAGGGGCCGGTCATGTTTAGCCTGGGTTGTAAGATGTTCTTGTTGAACCCCAATGTATTCATCTCCATAGGTACAATATGGGGAAGGTAGTCCCATACCTTGCCAGGAAATCCACTCTCTAATAAGAGCCGTGGTTTTGATTGTATACTATATATGTAGAGTGTGAGATGCAAGTGTTCTGCTAGATTGATATTTATTTGTATTTAGACACTATTATAATATCATAGAAGATATTGATTTCAAAAACATTTTGGGTCATCGTAAGGTAAAAACCATCTGTATTTATGTGTGACTTTGGTCTTACGATTATCCTTTTCGTTCAAAAAGATTTTGACTTTAAAATCAACTTGTGTGATACCTATAAACTAGTGTGTTTTTCTCACTCTGGTCTACCAGAATGACCCTTCATTTATAATACTAGGGTTAGACCGGGTTGTACAGGTTCAGGTTATCGGATAATGTGAAGAGACGAGCTGGAAGAGTTCAGACGTATGATATTATATTATTCTGCCGTTTATTGTATATGAGGACCTGTTATTATAACTGTCTAGATGTGTGATGTATTCTGATGATTGTAAGTTTTTATTTAAAGCTCACTATAAAGATTTATTTCTATATTATATTTTTGTTCCGCTGCGATGTGAGACTCTCTGTTGTGTTGTTTTTCTTCTTCTATTCTAAATTTCTTTCTTTCTTATCTCACCCTCTAATTTCTTTCTAATAACATTCCTGTGTTTTCGATGCTTGAATAGTCGATATGGTGTTTTTGTGTCGATTTTTGGGGTCAAAAATCTTCAGTTCGTTACACCATATTTGATTTTCATCTCCTTCGTAAAAGCAACGATTAATATTTGCATAGAACATTTTGACAAGTTTTGGGTAACCTACGTCATTGTTATCCTGAGCGTCAACCAAGCTTAGGACTTCATTATGATTGAGAAGAGAAGGAAGATCGTAAGATGGAAAGTCTCCAAAGATGGCGAAAGCTCCTATATTGACTTTTGCATTTGGTACGTAGTCAACATAGGTGTTGATTGCTTCTCTGTCATTGTAGAGATATCCCTTGATGGTTTTGCATAATCTCATTATTTGAGGTTTGCTAGAGGAAGCCATTAGATATTTGTTTTTGAAGAGTATAGATATGGAGACAGTTGTTTTAATTTTGAATAAGAGGTAAAGAGATTAAGATTAAACAGACATATAAATAAATATTGAATGGGCATAACTTTTCTGAAATCAATGACACATTTTTAGAACTTGGGAGATGGTGAAAAGTTGGAGGGAAGTATGAAAGTTTAAACGTTTGAAATTCAAAATCTGAATTTCATTTTCTAGTTTTATGTCGACATGACCATTTATGTAAGTTGACATACATGCAGATCTTCAAAGGACATGTTGCTTTGGCTTTTTATTATATTATCGATTTATATTTCAAGTTTAACTTTTTTCTAAAATAATATTAATCCTAACAAACATCTAAAATTTATTTTATTATATTTATTATTTACTATTTTGAATTTCAAAAATCAAATTTCAAATTTGAATTTTAAACTTCAAGATTGAATTTTAGTTTTAATTTCAAATTCATTCAAAGCAAGCAAAACATCCATTCATCCAAATCAACCAAAAAATTAAAATTAATTAAGGTGTGCATGGTTTTTAGATCCATTTCTTCGATATTCTCTGAATTTTGAATTGCTATGAAACACATGTTTGAATTTCCAATTTTTGGTTCTTCATGACTTGATGATGAATCTGAATCGTCTAAGGTTGCTGCATACGCCTTCTTTCTTTTCTTCGACCAACTACTGTTGTCTGTCCGTTGATTTGATTTATCTAGATATGGAAACATTCTCTTTATATGGTCTGGTTTGTTGCAGTTATAACATCGATCATAATTTCTTCCTGAACTCACTTGATAATTTCTCTAAAAATTATTTCTTCTTTTATATCTCAGGATTTTTTTGAAATTCCTAGTCATTAATGCAATTTCTTCATCGTCTTCTCTACTTGAGTCAGAACCATTCATTGTTACTTAAAATGCTACGGATTTCTTTTCATTTGGCTTAATTTTCTTTCCTTTCTGTAATTGAACTTCGAAAGACATCCATTTCCCGATTAACTCCTCAATCCTCATTTCACTGACATTATTGGCTTCTTTAATTGCCAATGTTTTATGATCCCATTCTGGAGTTAATGAACTCAATATTTTTCTAACTTGGTCTACTTTTGAATAAGTTTTTCCTAGTGCGGTTAGTGAATGCACGATCTCTTAGAAACTGCAATACATATCGGAGATAGATTCATTCTCGTTCATTTTGAATAACTCAAACTGATTAACTAGCATTGATATCTTTATTTGTTTAACTTTATTGGTTGCTTCATTAGTAACTTTTAAAGTCCTCCATATTTCATAATCAGATTTAGAAACTGACACTTTATTAAATTCATTTCTATCTAATGAACAGAACAACATATCAATGGCTTTAGAATTGCTTTGTGCAGCGGCCTTTTGATCATTATTCCATTGTGAAAAATCTATGGTGGGTTCATTATATTTAGTTTGTGTGATATTCCATGTATCTAACCCTACTGATTGCAAATATTTTTTCAATCTACATGCCCAATAAGAATAATTGCGACCATTAAACAGTGGTGGTCTAACAGTGGACCGACGCTCTATAAAAGAATAATTATTACCAGAGTTGGTTGCCATTTAACATTTTCAAAAATCATAGTATGAAATTTTTGAAAGCCTACGCGCCGATACTAATTCTTAGGGAATGTAAAATGCGGATCTTAAAGAAAGACTAATACTAGAGGTGGGCGAATATTTTTCCAAAGAATTTATGAAAAAACTTAAACTTATATGATCTATTATATGAATCACACACAACAGAGATGATCACGGATAGAGAATCAAATACGAACACAGAAACAAGTAAATATAAAATGTAGAAAAAGTAAAGACCACACCAGATTTTATATGGATTCGGATTAATCCTTCATCCAGTCCCACGCGACGCTTGATTGTGCAAAGTTTTTTAATATCGCTATCTAAGTACATTCCCCTCGATTTCATGTCTACAAGGTTAACACCACTCCAAAACCCTTAATTTCACGGCTACAAGGTTACCGCCGCTCTCTATCCATAATTTCAGGGCTATAAGGAACACACCATTTCCCAAACACTTCCCTAATGATTGCAACGGCCCTGTAACTCTTCAATAGCAATTCAATTTAAAGAGTAATGGATAGAGAGTGAGAAAAGAAGAAGTTTTATATAATTAGAGTAGAAATCGGCAAAGTAGAAGTGTAGAAATCAATAAAATGATAAAAAAAATAATGGCAGGATGAAGAGGGGTGAAGGTAGAGAAGAAGAACGATGAAAAAATTCGAAATCAGCCCTCTTTATAAGATTTGAAAGGTTGCAACGTTTCTGGAACATTATAAATAGTGAAAAGACACTTCCTTTGAAAATTAAATTGTTGACAGATGTATGCCGACACAACCATATATGTATGTCAACATATACATATAATTTTTATTTTTAAAACCTAATTTTAAAACGTTTGATTATATATATTATTGTTTGATTATACATAAAATTTTTATTTTTAAAACCTATTTTTCAAGTGCTTGATTATTTTTAAACCCTTAAATTTCTGATTTTTTTCTACGTTTACGTGTTTTATTTAAATAAGAATTTGCGTTATTTTTTTAACCTATTTTCGAAAAATAAGGTCCTATTTTATAATAAGTTTAGGACCAGATGTGAGCCTAATTTTGAAACTTTCCAGGGATGTGTGTCAAACGGACCCTATATACTACTCTATAAATTCTTTAATTAAAACTTAATGATATAAATGAATAATCTAAATTGTAAAATCTTATGAAAACATAAATATATATTATATAAACATATTTATAAAATTATAAGGTTTAAAACTATATAACTATAAAATTGCGAAACTATATAAACGTATATAAACTTATATATTAAATTTAAAAGTTATATTTGAAATCATAAGATAGAAAAACAATTTGAAAATAGAATTTGAATTTTGAAAACACAATTTAAATTTGAATCTTGAGTATTGTTCAGAGTCTTACATATAAACTAGACTCTACTACTATAGTTTTCTTGAACTCTTGATGACTTAATTACTCGTGAGTCTTGAATCTCCTCCGAATTTCGAATCTCTTGAAACTCTATAACTATAGAGTCTTCGGTGTTCAAGTCCTATATACAAATCCATCATATATATGTATATATATTCTAGACAGAGATGTTAGTTTATATTTTATAGGGTGCGTTTTTTTACAGTTCCCTATTAACTATTAAAATATAAAAAAAGTCCAGCGGTAGAAATTATAGAAATTACATCCTAATTTTTAAAACATGGCATATCAAATTCAGATTTTGTCCTTTAAACCCTAAAATACACAATCCAAATATCTGTATCATTTCATTAATCATATCCCCCGTTTATCGCATCCCTCATTTATCACAGCCGATTGATGATGAAAATTTAAATTTCAAAGCCGACTTTCATCGTTTTAATGTCGATCGAAGAAAAATAATCAAAACCAGAGGCAATTTCAAGAGAAGATCCGCAAAAAAGGGCAAGAACAAAGGTAAAATTTTTATTTTCTAATTTTAATTTCTACAACTGATAATCTATGTATATTATATAATAAACCGTGGATGAATAGGGAATATTTTATGATTATATGATTTTATGATTTGGTGCGTGATCTTTTAATTTTATTCAGAATTGTTGCATGATTCTAAAAGTTTAAGTAGAATTGTTGACTGATTATATGAAGTTAACAACTAATTTTTGTAGCCGTGTATTTAGAATAATTTTTTGCATTTTTCAATGGGATTAATTCGTTGATCATCCAAATAAATGAATGGAAAAAGAAAAGTTGCATGCAATTATGCATGTATTAAGAATAATTTCATAATTGTATGCATATATTATGTACGTTTGTACATATGTAGGCATATATTCAAATCATTTGCGTACTGGGATAAATATATTAGAAAAAGTTGCATGTATCCATGAATTTATGCAGAATAGTTGCATACAGTAATGAGTGTAATAAGAATTTTTGCATTTTTTTTGGCATTTTATCAAAATTGTTAATTTAATGTATGAATTCATCACCTTATTGTTACATGATTCCATGCAATTAAATTGAACTGTTAAATGCTAGTGTGAATTTATCAGCTGTTTTTTTACATTATTATTTGCATTTATTTAGAGTTGTTGAATGAAAATGTGCAACTATCAGTAGATTCATGCATAAATGTATGTATTTAATCACAATTGTTTCAAGTAATTGTGCAAATACTACCTGATTGCTGAATAATTGTATGCATTTATCCAAAACTGTGGCATGCAATTGTAATTTTATTCCATAATTGTTGCATAATTCTATGCATTTATCTGTATATGTTTTTATACAGAGAATTTACATCAGTGGAGTGGTGAAAAGGTTGGAAAAGATGAATTATCATAAACATGAGCAACTTGAATTGGCTAATTGGCCACAACAAAGCCATACGTAGGTAAATAAATTCAAAATACTTGTATACACGTATATAAATAGTCAAAATATTTGCATACAACTATGCCAATATTCAGAACATGATCATACTTGTATGAAAATATTGATAAAATTTGCATGTTTGGATGCAGATAATAAAAAAAGTTGCGTAGAATAGTTAATATGCATGTACACACATAATAAGCGCATACTTGTACGCATAAGTTCAAAATATTTGTAAACTTGTAGGCATAAAATAAGAAGACTTGCATACTGTTATGTTGATTTTGTAAGTGTTATCATATTAATGCATATATTGATAATGTTTGCATATTTCTATGCATGTTTTCATACTAAATAGAATAATTCTATCACATTGATATTTTTTTACAATTCTGCAGCATCGATTGTGGAATGTTTGCAATTAATATAATGAAACAAAGAAGTGAGGACAAACAACTCGACAAAGAGCTGTGCTTGCTACTCAAATTCTAAGTTGCAATCTTTATAGTTGGACTGTAGATGATGACCTAACACAGACGTTCCTGCTATTAGACGAAAAAAAAACTTCAGATTAAAATTATAAAAATGATGTTTATATTTCTGTACAAATATGTTGATTGATTTTATGTATTCAAACTGCAATGACACGATTATGTATTTTCTGTACCGAATTACTACGGAATTTTATGTACTGAATTTAGTTCGTCTAGTCTTAAACGATATTATGAATTGTTTCTTTCTTGTATACAGTTATATATAATACTTGCATGCTTAAATGCAAAAATTGTTAAATGTTATACATATTTGAAATGACAAAATATTCAGGATAATTTGACGATAAAAAAGGGAACTAATCTTCAAAGTTAAAAGATAATATGCATACACGCTGAACATTTGAATACTTGCATGCACATAATAAGAATAATTGCATATTTGTATGCAACAACTGAAAATACTAGTATACATTATCCAGTTATAAAGAAACTTTCGTACTTGTATGTAGCTACTACGAACTGTTTCATACATTTATGCAGCAATGCAAAATACAAGTAAACAATGATACAAATATTCAGTATAATTGCATACATGTATGCAACTATACTGAATAATTGCATATTTATAAGTCTAAAAAAAACTGTACACAGAATTTAACATTAAATTTAAAGCTGAACATAAATATTCACGACATCATATAGCATAACTTTGTTTAAAAAACACAACAAAAGTCTAATAGTCTTTTGAAGAACATGTCCTTTTATTATGACCCAGCTTCTGGCACAAACCACATCTAGCTGTCTTCATAAATTCACCTGCAGATTTCGACCTTTTAGAAGATTATGGACGGCAGGCATTCTTCTACCTATACACCAATATCTACATGAACACGGTCATACTAAGATAAAAAATCAACATTAATAAGCCTAATCTACATTCATCAAATAAAATTACATAAACATGTTCATATAATTATAAATAGATTCGTACATGTATGCATATAACAGTAATAGCTGCATACTTATATGTAAAATTTCAAAATATTTGCACATATTTTTATACAAAATAGATGCAGAACACTTTTAATATGAATATATTAAGGATATATGCATGTTTGTATGCAACTAATCATCCGGCATGCAAACAAAAAGATATTCAAACGAGTTATACTTATGTATGCATATATGCAGAATACATGCATATGTATACACAGCTATTCTAAATACATGCAAACCCACGTGTTATAACAATAGTTGCATATTAATATGCTCATATTCACAATAAATGCATATATATAGAACAGATGAAAAAATATGTTGAAAAATTAAATTATACTGCTGTACAATCAATAATAACCATAAAACATTGCACAATAATTACATTACCCATTAATAAAACAAGACAATTGAACAAATTCAGATTAATTAATCATCAAATATAGATTCAAAAAGGAAATCCATATACAAAAAATATAAAACTATTAAGAAGCATAAATTACCTCGAAGAAGAAACATCCTTCCTATTAACGAAGGACCGATCCAAGAAAATCTTTGAAACTATTGCCGATTACTGTTAATTCAAGATCGACATAATCTAAAGTTGAAAAAATTAAGAAGGAAGACCGCGCCCCATTAAAAAAATTGCCGCTTTCTGTGAATTTAAGATCGATGGAATCTGAAGTTGAAAAAATTAAGAAGGAAGACCGCACCGCCATTAACACAGAATTGTATGTTTATAAAAAAAATTAAAACCCTAATATGTATTATCTATCACGTTAAGTACGCTGTGAATTTGAAAAAGGGCAATTGTGGGAAAAAAATGGCGGCCATTTAAAAATAGGGACGAAATTTATATGTTTCAAAAGAGGAGGATGTGAGCTTAATTAAGTTTAGGATATGTGCCTAATTTTCACTATTTCATAATCAATGATAATTGAAATAAGGTTGTTGTCATCAAAACTCCATTCTCCAACATACTGTTTGAGAGCAATTTTGATGAGACGTGGCGACCGTTCTTGTCCTGATTCTTAAGGATGTTGGCAATATTTTTGGGGAGTTGAACCATGCGACAGGCCGAGTCATATGGGCCTGGAATTCTATTGGTAACTGGATCAAAATGTCGGTTAACCCTTGGCCTAGCACTTTCAGTGTGCAGATAGGAAATTGGGTTGGGTTTAGCCATTAGCTTAAGGAAATTAGGTTTACTCAATCCTGTTAGCTCAGATGCTTAAATTAAAGTGAAGTTTTACTAAATGTATGTGTTGTTTTTAAATTCAAGATAAGATAACTAGTTCTATTTATATCAATTTCACGTATGGATTTCTTCACTCGGTCCGTATTATTGAGTTGAGACTATCGGTAAGAGCTATGTTGTTTTGGTTTATTTGAAAATTAAAAGACACGTGAATTAATTACTTTGATTCAGAATCATAACTTTAAAGAAGATATGTTGGAAAAATTAACTTGTGCTCCATTATGATTAAATTGAAATGATTCATGTATGTTCTATTAGCAGAAATAAAACAACATACCGCTATTTTTTTTAAAAATTAGATATATATTGCTCTGTCATATGATTATACTGATTATTAACTATCATTTAATAGTATAAATTATTTTCATGTCCGTTAATCCTACAAATATGAGTGTTACGACTTAAATATCATTATTGATTAAACGGTAGCTTATTTAAGTAATATTGAGATTTTTAAACCCTTTTTTTTATAAGAATGAAACAAGATATTAATTTTAGAATCAGTCTAAGTGATGATTTAAAAGTAAACAAATGATGAAGGATGGTTTTAATTGTTAATTGTTATTTTATTAAAAATCACTGGCATTTAGTTATTATTTAATTAACAATAATTTGGAAGTTAATTATTATTATTAATGATTTGGAATTTAATTATTACTTAACAGTGATCTTGCAAAAATGATTTTGAAATGATATTTTACTAAAATAATAACAATCTAAACGTTAATTATTATTTCAGTTAATAAAAATTTAGATGTTTACTTTTAATTACTAATTAAATTATGTTAATCTACTTTGTAATTAATAAGGGTTCGAAAGTTTAGAATTATTTTAATCAAAGTTATTTAAGATAATTAATTATTAATTTGACAAGGTTTAATTAGATTAATTTATTTGTTGATAGAATTTTAATTGATGGTTAATCATTTTTACTTAAATTAAGTGTTTAGTGTTGATTTACTAATGATGTTTAAGTTAATTAAATTAACTTAAAAGTGCTTTAAGAATTATTATAAGCAAAGATTTTGGTGGTAGAGAAATGACTTACTTAATAATTAGTTTAGTAAAAGAGTTTTATAATTAGAAATAGACTGAGAAACCAAACTATTTATAAAACTTTAGGTAGAATGGAATTGCATATAACTGATGTGAACATAAAAATGTACATTTATATTCACATATTTATTCTTGTTTAGTTGAATAAGTGAACATTTTTTGGTATTTATACGATCAAACCATAGTTTGAATGTTTTCAAAATCATCACTCATTTGGGGGGTTTAACGGTAAAATGTGCATGTTTTAGTTTGAGATTTCATTTACTTGTTCCTTGTAATTATCTCTTGTAGGAATTTAGGAGCAAAAACTATACATACACATGAAGATATAAAGGAAAGCATGCATATAAACAAGAGGAGGGAAAGAAATAATTCGTTCTGTGGATAGGGAGGCCTCCAACTTTCAACTAACCCACTTACTCTTAAGTATCATATTAAAGACTAATTGGATGAGACAAAAGGCCTCATGCATTCTACATGACTTATTAGTACCTAAAGACAATTAGAAGTGTCATGAAGGGGCGTTTTGGGGAATTTCCAAGAAGAGTGATTAGGGTTTTAGTGTTTTAGATCATGTATATATACCACTTTTTTCATGTATTTTAGATCCTCTTTTTTCATAAAAAAGTGTAAGAGATCAAGGGAATAAAAATGACTTCTAAGCCTCTTTCTTTTATGTCTATCTTATGTCTCTTTTAATTTCTATGCTCTACTTTATGTTCATAGTTTAGATTTATTTACATGCACTTAGTTCAGTTCTTTTCTTGTTCTATTTAGATTTTTTTTTCATTTTGCTTTCTTTTGTAATGTTGTAACTTACATGTGTTAATATGATAACAATATTAGTAGCTAAGCCCCTAAATTTAAGGGTAATGAAGCTATCTAATTTTATGTAAGTTCAACATTTGTATAACTTGTGATCTCTCTTATTTTGTGCTTCATGATAGTGGATTTTGATGTAAGTTTATACATGTGGGTTTGATAGCTTATGTTACATATGCAAATGAGCTATTCTTATTCAATATAAACACAATTTACATCAATATTTGCTAAGTTGTTTTTAATTATAAAGTAAAAGCAAAGAACAAAATTTAATGATCCATGTCGCTAATTACAATAGTGAATAGATCATACTTAAAATAGTTTTTTCTTTGCTTTTATTTTCATGAGAACAATGAGTGGTTTAATTGTTGTGTTATAGTTTGATAGTTTATGTTATGTTAACAAATAACAAAATAAACTACACTTATGATAAATGCAACATTTACGTCACTTAATATTAAAAATATAGATCATAGATCGTATTTTTTGTTAATTTACATAAATATGAGAGGGGATTTACCACTAAATTGCTCTCTACTCTCATATTTTGCTCTCAACTTAGTTTCTAGTTTTCACTAGTTTTTATTTGTTAAAACAATCCAAATCTTGGTTTAATTTTATTGAGTGAAATTGAAATTATTTCTTTCCCTGCGGATTGACAAGTACTCACCCACGTACTAACAGTTGTATGTCGTGCGCTTGAGGCTTTATTATGATATTTTTTTGCTGTTTTTCTAATTTGATAGAAAATCCGTTTGCAAACAAGTTTTTGGCGCTGTTGCCGGGATAAAATTTAATTTTGATTTTATTCTTTGGATTAATTTTCGTGTTTTCTTAAAAAGAAAAAAAAAAGAAAAAGTTGTATCTTGCTTTGTGTTTTGTCTCATTTTGTTTGTTTATTTGAGTGTGTTTGTTTAGTTTCTTTTTTGTTAGCTTCTAATATAAAAAAGTAGTTTGCTCGTTTCTTTTGTTTGATCTTGTCCCAATTGCTTGTTTTTTTATTAGTCCATTTATTTTTTGTGCATTTCTATTTTGTTTTAGTTGCAAGTCTTGTGTTCATCTTCTTCTTTTCATTTTTTATTTTGTGTGTGTATATTTTGTTTTTAGTTCGTATATAGCAACCCATTTTCCAGTTTACACCTCTGTTTTCCAGTGTTTATCTAAAAAATATATTCCAAATCATTGCACAATTTTTGGTTATATTTTGCATTTACAAATTCTGTTCTTTCTCATTCTACATTCTGTCATTCTATTTTCTTTTATACCTGTTTTTCCATCTCCTGCCTCATCTTTCACTACATCAACAGACCAGTACTCACAAACTCCATAACACAAGTGCTACTCCCCTCTGGAAAACTCAGCAGCAAAAAATAATAATAATAATAATAATAAATAAGTAAAAAATAAATCACAAACCTAATAACCCATACCCATTCCCCCTTCATCACGGAATTCACTCCATCACCAAGTCGCAACCTCCATTTTCACACTTCAACCCACAGTCCATACCACCAGTTCAACTACAAACTTTCCTTCCAAAGTTCGATGACAGAACCTCACACTAGCAACATCCGCCAAATTTCCACCATCAGCAGCCAATAATTCCTTCACCATACTCAAATCACCACTACCAAAATACCACCTGAAATCGCATCTCTTCCCCGACTTTACAACCATTCAACTTTTTCCCCAATTCCTTCTCAAATCACAAACCCGAAATACGACCAAGTGCTCAACCTAACCAAACTCACTTTAGACAACACCTCAAATTTTAGCTCCTTCACGTCGCAATCAACCGAAGCCTGCAACGTTCCACACTCAAAAAGAGATCAATTTTAAATTGTTTTTTAAGAGGGCTTCACAATTTTTATTCTTTTGGTTTGAGACTGTTGGTGATTTTGATTTAATCAGAAAAGGGGAAGCCATTTTATTTTTACCTTTATTTTCTTATGTTTGGGTATTGCGTAATGGGCCTTCTCTTGGTTTGTGGGCTTTGAATCTTTTTAACAATTTGAGTTCATTTGAAATAGTTTTTGACCTATTTTCTTAGCTAGGTTCTTTTGTTTTCAAACCCAAAAAAAGGTGTTAATGCCTTTGCCATTTGTTTTGATTTTTCTTGAGCTCTTGTTTTTAATATACCATTTTTTAAAAGAAATCATCATTATTACAGAATGCCAAAGCAGAAAATATAAGGAAGTCGCTTGTTAAATCACTAGTTGATCACCACACACTGCTTTATTTGGATTTGTAAACCGCTTCGCTTGCTTGCTAAAAACGCCGCTTAAAAAAATTGCTAATAATTCTGCACGCTCAGATATCGTGTTTTAACTCCTTTATTTTAACCGCATTGCTGTTTGCTTGCATTTGCATTTAAAAATCCAAAATCAAAATAAATATTCATTCGTAGTTGCATTGTTAAAACATGTTTAAATTTTTGTTTTACATACATCTCATCTTATATTCTTTTCTTAATGGAAAACCCAAATTCACATAAGGTGGGGAGTTCATTACCCTTCCTTAGCCCAGAAAATTGCATATCATCGTAGAATCTGACAAAAAATAACTGTAATGACCCAGGTTTTAGGCGATCTTGGTTATTCGATATACAACACATATCGAACATCCAAGGATCGAATATACCGGTCATTAATGAAAGAAATTAGAGGGTGAGGAAAGATAACATAGAAACTTAGAATAGAAGAAAAAAAACACAATATCAGAGTAACACGAATCTCACAGCAGAACGAATAACATATAATATATAACATAACTTTGAAATATAACTTTGTACTTGAATATAAATCATTTTCAAAGTACAGCACTTACAACGCAGCGGAAATAAACTATAGCTATATGATCATGAAGCCTCCAGCTCCAGCTCTTCAAGTATCTGTAAATCCCGACTACTTGACTGCCCGTACAAAATTGGGCACCCAAGAGTTTAGGGAAAAACAAAACAAAATAAACTCCGGGTCAGTCATGGGACTGGTATGAGTAAAACAGTTTGAACAAGTAATTGATATCTCATAAGACCACGCCGTATAACGGAACGGGTTTTTCCCTTATGAGAGTCCAAATTATCTTTATATCAAAAACCTTTTGATATTATAATAATGTCTATCAACACAATATAATAATCATCTAGCAGAAACACTTTCATCTCACGTTCTACATATATAGTATACAATCAAATCCGCAAGCACATATTGGGTAATGGATTTCCAACTATGACAAGGTATGGAACCACCTTTCGCTGGTGTACCTTTAGAAAGGAATACATTGGGTTCAACAAGAACATCTTGCAATCTGGCCACACATGAACTACCGCTCATTTCGCTTGAGTGTATCGAATGTATATCACCAACGGTTGGGATCAGGAACCGTTTCCCGAATGGGACAGTATCGACAATAGATTTTTAGAAATAAATGAAACTCTAGATCAGGTGATTATACACCCTACTTCGGAGTGACTGACTTAGCCATGTTGCCTGCCCGATTGCTTTCATTTACCAGTTGATGGGGCTTGAGGTTACGCTTCATCATCACATCAGGTTCACTTCGAATGCCACATTGTCTGATCCATCGAAAATCACTAATTGACATCTACAACAGTACATTACATGTTAGCTAAAGAAGTTTCCTTCTCCGCTTCCACTCTTGGTACGGTTGAAGAAATCAATGTACGTGACCTTTCTGGAAATACTCTGTCAGACATTCATCAATACAAGTCATCCAGGAACAGGATGAACCGAAGGCACCATTCAGTACATCCGTCTTAGGCACTATTATCTAAGACTTATACAATAGCCCTTGCACTTTACTCAGTCTTCAATTATCTTTGGCATATGTGATTCGCAATGCTTATGCCAATACAGAGTTTTTCTTCGGATAAAAATCCAACCGGTCTCTCCATATTAGCAACGTTAAAATGGTCAAACTTTGATAGTCTGTGAGTTAACTATCAAAGAAAAACAAGTGTGCAAACAATGATACTATTTCCAGATGGAAATTATATCGATCAATCATCCAACATATATATATATATATTTCCTCATTTTCTATGTTTAGAAAATATACGTTATTAACACTGGAAAACATTTCCATGGCTTAATTATGTATCACTATTCTTCCACATCTATCAGACTCTAACTATAAACTAACAAGAGAATAACTTCCTAAGTATAAACCCCGAAGGCCGAAACCAACATCAGATCGATACTCAGGAAACCATTCAACTTATTAATCTCTAGTCATTTTCTAATTTTGCTTAACTCTATTTCTTTAACTCTATACGATAAACTCTAGTTCGTTTTTAACTCTAATCGATTAACTCTATTTGATTACCTCTAACTGGTCAACTCTAACTGATTAACTCCTTCCAAATAAACTATATTCAATTTACTCCTTTAACTCTATTTGAATAAATTATATTCGATTAACTCCTTTAACTCTAACTGATTAATTCTAACTCCTTTTAAAATATCATATTTATTTTCTAACTAAATATTTCCTTTATTCTATTTATTTTCTCAAACAAATATTCCTTTATTCTAATTCTATTTATTTCCTAAAGAAATAAATAATCCCTTTTAATCTATTTGTAAATGTTCTACAAATATTTCCTTTTATATTTGTTTTACAATATTTCCCTCTATATCTGTTTAACAAATTCTTTCCCTTATATTTGATTTACAAATATAACTCCCTTATATTCTATTTACAAATATAATTCCTTTATATTTGATTTACAAATATAATTCCCTTATATGTGATTTACAAATATATTTCTTTTATTCAAAATCCTTTTTCTTTTATAATATAAAATCCATTGATTTTATAAAAATAAATTATTTTCAAAATATACTTTGAAAATCCCTTTTTCCATATTCTGGTATTTCTATGGTACTTAACACACCATATAACAACGATAAATATCGTCCAAACACACATAATCAATAACAGATTATATATCACATCATATATCACAATATATGAATCATAGTAAAATAAATGTTGAGGAATTCAGTTGGATTCCTCTAACCTGTTTCCCTGTAGCACAGATATTAAACAATAAAGATAACATCACTTTCAGTTCCATATGATATATTCTGTTAAACAGAATCAACATAGAAATTCAACTAACTGACAAGCAGTTCAATCAAACAGCCAACACACAGTCAATCAGCCAATATTTAACAGTTCTAAAAATACAACACGAAATTATAAACTGTTCAGAGTTAGTGAGATTTACTCACATTGCGTGTTAACCGTTATATAACGATTTGCGTTAGTTGATTCTGATCAGACAATTTATTTCCCCATAAATTGTAACGAGCTTGGATTCACTCCCCGTCAGTTCCATTGTGGAGTGCTCGTCCATACGATCCTAATGGATCCAACCATTCGAAATTCTGATAAAGTATGATCAAGATATTGCGTTAACAAGTTCGAACCTTATTTAAGTTAAAATAAACTTAAGTTAAAACTTTCGATGGGCCTCACCGTTATACTTCCAGCCCACTACCATATACCCAAGCCCACGATGACATCCTTCTTCCCCAAATCTCAGTAAACTCGTCGCTGCTATACTCCAAATCATGGTCAACTTCCTGCTTCATCTCCTCTTTCCACAAACACTTAAAACTCAAACCGAATGCACCATCTTCTATCTCTTCCTGAACTCTACACCACCGTCCCACTTTAACCAAACTCGCACGCAAGGACCAGCTTCCGTCCTCCTCCCAGGCGAGCGCTTGTCACCCATACATCGACACTTTTTTCCATGGTTAACCCCAAAAATTCTCCTATAGACTTGAAATCATCTCATCATCCCAAAAACAATACTCCAAATGAGTATTAACGATCCAATTAGCTCAGTCATTCAACCCTAATTCACGCTGGAAGTTTCAGCGAATAGCACATGGACGTCGAACATCACAATACATATATAGGGATGAAGCGAAACACCCAAGGATCTCTAATATACATGATTGGTAGAGTTTTGTTTATTTTTCTTTTGATTTGTGGTGCTGCGTTTTTGGTTTGCTAAATAAAAATTTGGTGGCGGCCCATGAGAAAATATATACGGGATCAAATTTTGGTGTGTGGCTGTAAACGAGTAGGATGTGGCTTTGTTTACCCCCACAATTACTTAGATATTTTAATGTTTTAATATTTATTTTTCCTTCTAAAAATCCGTGTGATCACACATGATACCCAAAAATCACGAAACTGGACATGTAGTTTCGTCCAATTCCAACTCCGTATGCTCACACAGCGTATTTTTGACCGTCGAAATACTGACCGTTTTTCACTCTAAAAATCCGTATGACCACATACTGACTCTAAAAATCATGAAACTTGACCTCTAACAATAATTTAACATTTCGGATCCAACAAAATTAGTTTCGTCGAATTTCGACGTTGTTTGCAAAAGTGGTTATTTTTAAAGCTCTGAATGACCCATTTATATATATAAATATAATTAAATTAAATACAAATAAATCCATATTATCGTATATACTCATAGTGGAATACCATATAGCTCTAGAATATTCCTGTATATTTTTCTAACTCGATATTTCGAATCTGGGTCAACCCGATATTCGACTTATGTTGAAATTCCTTTTAAAAATATAAATAATTCCTTTATAAAATTCAAAGGAATTCCCTAACGACTTTTTTGAAATTTGATTTGGACATAAATCCAAATCTACACGACGAAATCCCGATTTTTCTCTTCCACTAGAAAGATATACTCCACCAGCTCCACACGTTTCTTGTTTAACAGAAATCCGGCTTAAAATGAATCTTGTACATTCAGTTGAAGTTCGAATTGCCAATTTACGAACTGCAGCGCCATTTCAAGCTCGATTTAAATTATAATATAATTATACATTCAAATTGTCGTTCAAATAATATATTCGTTATTCTAATTCAATTCTAAACTGAATTAAATATCACAAATGATCAAGTTCACACCATATCACCATTTCAGCCAATTCTGATTATTTCAGAATTACATATATATATTATTTAATTTATTATTTTAATTAAATACTCACCATTATTGAATTCCATGACCATTTAATTCACTATATCATTATTTATATAATTAAATAAATTTATTATAATACCTCTGCAAATACGGGTCATTACATTCTTCCCCACTTAAAATAATGTCGTCCTCGAAATTGCTAAGGTAGAGAACGACCCTATCGACTGGTTAGAACATATTTGTTCGCTTCTTAACTTCAGTTTCAGCAAAACCAATTTAATTTCAATTAAATTATTAATTAATTCTTATCAACGAAAATTTTCAAAAATCCTGAAAATTTTCTAACACCTTAAGTAGTGTTTGGTTTACCATTTTAAGTTTTTGGTTTTCGTCCATACAAAATGCGCACAACGCATGTAAATCATGGAAAACAACAATTTTAGAAAACAAAGTTAACACACAAAAAAAAACTTTTATCCATTTTTCATGTTTTGAGAAATGAGAGAAATATGGAGACCAAATCCTCATTTCATGATTGCTACATCCCCTCCGCGGTTCCCTCCATCTTGCTTTCATTCTACCATTCCTCCTTCTACACCTTTAAAGTTTTGTAATTAATTTTGAAAACTAAAAACCCAAAACTCATTTTTAACCAAACACACCCTTAACTTTTTGAAAAATTTCGCCAGCACCTCCTTTGTACTGGTCAATAGGTCAAACTCCAACTCGCCTCTCTGGGCCTTCTCCAACCCAAAAGAAAATCAAACAGCTAAGCGGCTTGCCAATTCGGCTCATAAATCTTATATCCAATAGAAATATACACTCGTACCTTTTATCGGCATATCATTATATCCTTTCCACCTGTTATCAATTCAGCGGATACAAGTGTCATCCCAATCAAATTCCAATCTGCTTTTATCCACAACACAACCATTCGCTTATATCCGAGCCAAATATCACTTCAACTCGAGTTTCTTCTCGATTCCCAACTCTTAACTTCATTATCACATTACACTTCAAATTTGAATCTCACAATCCAATTTGTCTTGATATTATTCTAATTCAATCTCAGTTACCACTTTACTGGGTTTACTCTAATTAAATTTTGCTTTCACAAATTTCTATTAAATATGTTTTTAATTCAAACAGTCTTTTCCTAGGAGTTTTTAAACAGTGTACTCTTTTCAAAAATCAATTTTCCTTTTGAACATGTCACTGAGCCCTTAATTAATATTCCATTAGTTAAATCACTTCTCTATTTCTTTATCGATATTTGTTAACCAAATATTTTCAATAACCATATTGGCCTTTTATGTTATTTGGAAAACATTTCCGAATATCGCCTTCCTTTATTTTCTAAACTTTAGAAAATATGTGCTATTTATAAATGGAAAATATTCCAATTACTTATCTCTTTTTCGATCTCGTTTATTTCTATACTTAGGAAATATTCTTTATTATATTTCCAAGCTTACACTTATTTGGGTTAAAACGAATGTTGCGTAAAACATCGTTACGACAACCCAAATACTATATTCAACTAACTCTTATTCAACATTGATCTTCGAGCCTGAAATCTTACTATTTATTTGTTAATAATGAAATCAATCAAGTTGGGGTATAACTACCTCTCAAACCTTGACTGAATAACATTTATAACGTCAAAACAGATATGACTACTTACTCGAATAATCAATACCATACAACTACTTATTCACTTTTAAACACGTATACGCTTATTCTTTCTATTCTTATGAGATTTTATTCCTAGTCTTCCTTTTTGTTTAGACTATTCTATTTTTAAGTTTGTTTTCTTATTGACTTCTATACATATCAATACGTTGATTTCTAACTATCAAATTATCTTAAAAATATTCTAACTTCTTAAATTCCCGGAAAAATTTGCCATAACCTCCTTTGTACCAGGAGCATCGGGATATTTCAAATAGCCTCCCATGGCTCTCACCAATCCAAAAGAAAAAGAAAAAGCCAAGCGGTTAGCCGATACGGCGCATAAAATCTCATATATGAATTAAATACATACCTTTTCGTCGAGCATTCTATTTATATACCTTCATACCATATCCATACCTATCTCATGTATATTTATACCTGCCCAATCTATTTTAACTATACCTGATCGTTTTAACTCAATTCGTTAATTAATTTGTTAATTAACTCTTTAGTCTATTTCACTTTTATATTTGAACATGACATGTTCAAATATATTTTAACTTTCTTATTAACTAATTTGAATCCAAATTTCAAATTTATGTTCTATATTCGATTTCGAATATCCATTTACAAATCCAATTCACCTTTCAAAGTTCAACTTCAAATTTAAAACTCGATTAACTAATTCCTCTTCGACTTAGTTAATTCTATTCAATTTCTATATTATAAATACCATTTGAATTTCTATATTCAAATTCTATATATTAAATTCTATATATAAATCCCATTTGAAATTTAACACAACTTGTTTTTCCCAAAACAAATTCAAAACAGTATCTCTGGTAGTAATTTGTCACTTACAACTCGAACATGAATACTGATGATGCAGCTGTCATCATCGGAATCTATTTTCCAGTGATCGAAGTGGGTTCAATACTATAAAACCATTTCTAAACATTTCCACTTTGAAATTCATTTCAAAATATAATTCACACTGTTTGTAAAACAATTTAAAATCTCCCAGAATCTTAAATTTTCCTTATTTTTAATCCAAATCCATTTACAAACACTTATCCAATTTTCCAGAATTTTAATTCAATTTTTGGCTTAAATTCATATTTAATTCATTTCGTAACACTTGTACGAATTCTACTTGGTTATATATATAACCATTTTACTTTTATAATCGTACTCGATTATAATCACAACCAATGTATCCAATATATTATAATCATTCCAATATAAATCCTTTATATCAAAATATAATTTCGGTAAAATTATTTCATTTACCCTCTTTTCAAAACATACCATGACGGTCCATCGTATTCAAGTGTTTACCAACTCCTACCGATACAGTGGATCAAACTGATCGACCATAACTCATAAACGACTCAACCAATGAATCTCCACAATATAAAACAAATTTTTATATCAATAACAAATACGTTCACTCGTATATATACACTCAACTCAAATATAGGGTATTACTAACCCTATCTCTACCAAGTCACGCCACAGAGCCAAGGTAATTCTTAACTTAACCTTATGCTCTGATACCAACTATAATGACCCAGGTTTTAGGCGATCTTGGTTATCCGATATACAACACATATCGAACATCCAAGGATCGAAAATACCGGTCATTAATGAAAGAACTTAGAGGGTGAGGAAAGATAAGATAGAAACTTAGAATAGAAGAAGAATAACAACACAACATCAGAGTAACACGAATCTCATAGCGGAACGAATAACATATAATATATAACATAACTTTGAAATATAACTTTGTACTTGAATATACATCATTTTCAAAGTACAACACTTACAACACAGCGGAAATAAACTATAGCTATATGATACTGAAGCCTCCTGCTCCAGCTTTTCAAGTATCTGTAAATCCCGACTACTTAACTGCCCATACAAAATTGGGCACCCAAGAGTTTTGGGAAAACAAAACAAAATAAACTCCGGGTCAGTCATGGGACTGGTATGAGTAAAATAGTTTAAAACAGTTTGAACAAGTAATTGATATCTCATAAGACCACGCCTTATAATGGAACGGGTTTTTCCCTTATGAGAATCCAAATTATAATTATATCAAAAACCTTTTGATAATATAATAATGTCTATCAACACAATATAATAATCATCTAGCAGAAACGCTTTCATCTCACGTTCTACATATATAGTATACAATCAAAACCGCAAGCATGTATTGGGTAATGGATTTCCAACTATGACAAGGTATGGAACCCCCTTTCGCTAGTGTACCTCTAGAAAGGAATACACTGGGTTCAACAAGAACATCTTGCAACTCGGACACACATGACCGACCACTCATTTCGCTTGAGTGTATCGAATGTATATCACCAACGGTTGGGATCAGCAACCGTTTCCAGAATGGGACAGTATCGACAATAGATTTTTAGAAATAAATGAAACTCTAGATCAGGTGATTATACACCCTACTTCGGAGCGACCGACTTAGCCATGTTGCCTGCCCGATTTCTGTCATTTACCGGTTGACGAGGCTTGAGGTTACACTTCATCATCACATCAGATTCACTTCGAATGCCACATTGTCAGATCCATCGAAAATCACTAATTAACGTCTACAACAGTACATTACGTGTTAGCTAAAGAAGTTTTCTTCTCCGCTTCCACTCTTGGTATGATTGAAGAAATCAATGTAGGTGACCTTTCTGGAAATACTCTGTCAGACATTCATCCATACAAGTCATCCAGGAACAGGATGAACCGAAGGCACCATTTAGTACATCCGTCTTAGGCACTGTTATCTAAGATTTATACAATAGCCCTTGCACTTTACTCCGTCTTCAATTATCTTTGGCATATGTGATTCGCAACACTTATTCCAATATAGAGTGGTTCTTTGGATAAAAATCCAACCGGTCTCTCCATATTAACAACGTTAAAATGGTCAAACTTCGATGGTCTGTGAGTTAACTATCAAAGAAAAACAAGTGTGCAAACAACGATACTATTTCCAGATGGAAATTATATCGATCAATCATCCAACATATATATATATATATATCCTCATTTTCTATGTTTAGAAAATATACGTTATTAACACTGGAAAACATTTCCATGGCTTAATTATGTATCACTATTCTTCCACATCTATCAGACTCTAACTATAAACTAACAAGAGAATAACTTCCTAAGTATAAACCCCGAAGGCCGAAACTAACATCAGATCTATACTCAGGAAACCATTCAACTTATTAATCTCTAGTCATTTTCTAATTTTGCTTAACTCTATTTCTTTAACTCTATACAATTAACTATAGTTTGTTTTTAACTCTAATCAATTAACTCTATTTGATTACCTCTAATTGGTCAACTCTAACTGATTAACTCCTTTCAAATAAACTATATTCGATTTACTCCATTAACTCTATTCGTATAAATTATATTCGATTAACTCCTTTAACTCTAACGGATTAATTCAAACTCCTTTTAAACTATCGTATCTATTTCCTAAATAAATATTTCCTTTATTCTATTTATTTTCTCAAATAAATATTCCTTTATTCTAATTCTATTTATTTCCTAAATAAATAAATAATCCCTTTTAATCTATTTGTAAATGTTCTACAAATATTTCCTTTTATATTTGTTTTACGATATTTCCCTCTATATCTGTTTAACAAATTCTTTCCCTTATATTTTATTTACAAATATAATTCCCTTATATTTGATTTACAAATATAATTCCTTTATATTTGATTTACAAATATAATTCCCTTATATTTGATTTACAAATATATTTCTTTTATTCAAAATCCTTTTTCTTTTATAATATAAAACCCATTGATTTTATATAAATAAATTATTTTCAAAATATACTTTGAAAATCACTTTTTCCATATTCTGGTATTTCTATGGTACTTAACACACCATATAACAACGATAAATATCGTCCAAACACACAAAATCAACAACAGATCATATATCACAATATATGAATCACAGTAAAATAAATGTTGAGGAATCCAGTTGGATTACTCCAACCTGTTTCCCTGCATCAAAGATGTTAAACAATATAGATAACATCACTTTCTGTTCCATATGATATATTCTGTTAAACAGAATCAATATAGAAATTCAACTAACCGACTAGCAGTTCAATCGAACAGTCAACGCACAGTCAATCAGCCAATATTTAACAGTTCTAAAAATACAACATGAAATTATAAACTGTTCAGAGTTAGTGAGATTTACTCACATTACGCGTTAACCGTTATATAACAATTTGCGTTAGTTGATTCTGATCAGAAAATTTATTTTCCCATAAATTGTAATGAGCTCGAATTCACTCCCCGTCAGTTCCATTGCGGAGTGCTCGTCCATACGATCCTAACGTATCCTACCGTTCGAAATTCTGATTAACTATATCAAGATATTGCATTAACAAGTACGAACCTTATTTAATTTAAAATAAACTTAAGTTAAAACTTTCAATGGGCCTCACCCTTATACTTCCAGCCCACTACCATATACCCAAGCCCACGATGACATCCTTCTTCCCCAAATCTCAGTAAACCCGTCGCTGCTATACTCCAAATCATGGCCGAACTTCCTGCTTCATCTCCTCTTTCCACAAACACTTAAAACTCAAACCGAATGCACTATCTTCTATCTCTTCCTGAACTCTACACCACCGTCCCACTTTAACCAAACTCACACGCAAGGACCAGCTTCCGTCCTCCTCCCAGGCGAGTGCTTGTCACCCATACATCGACACTTCTTTCCATGGTTAACCCCCAAAATTCTCCTATAGACCTGAAATCATCTCCTCATCCCAAAAAAAATACTCCAAATGAGTATTAATGATCCAATTAGCTCAGTCATTCAACCCTAATTCGCGCTGGAAGTTTCAACGAACAGCACAGGGACGTTGAACATCACAATACATATATAGGGATGAAGCAAAACACCTAAGGATCTCTAATATACATGATTCATGATTTATAGAGTTTTATTTATTTTTCTTTTGATTTGTGGTGCTGCGTTTTTGGTTTGCTGAATAAAAATTTGGTGGTGGCTTATGAGAAAATATGTACGGGATCAAATTTTGGTGTGTGGTTGTAAACGAGTAGGATGTGGCTTTGTTTATCCCCACAAATACTTAGATATTTTGATGTTTTAATATTTATTTTGCCATCCAAATATCCGTGTGATCACACATGATACCCAAAAATCACGAAACTGGACATGTAGCTAGAGTTCGACATTACGGTCCCAACGAAACTGGTTTCGTCGAATTCCGACTCCGTATGCTCACACAGCGTATTTTTAACCATCGAAATACTGACTGTTTTTCACTCTAAAAATCTGTACGACCACATACTGACTCTAAAAATCATGAAACTTGACCTCTAATAATAATTTAACATTGCGGATCCAACAAAATTAGTTTCGTCAAATTCCGACTTCGTTTGCAAAAGTGGCTATTTTTAAAGCTCTGAATGACGCATTTAAATATATAAATATATTTAAATATAATTAAATTAAATACAAATAAATCTATATTATCGTATATACTTACAGTGGAATACCATACAGCTCTAGAATATTCCTGTATATTTTTCTAACTCGATATTTCGAATCTGGGTCAACCCGATATTCAATTTATATTAAAATTCCTTTTAAAAATATAAATAATTCCTTTATAAAATTCAAAGGAATTCCACAGCGACTTTTCTGAAATTTGATTTGGACATAAATCAAAATCTACACAACGAAATCCCGATTTTTCTCTTCCACTAGAAAGATATACTCCACCAGCTCCACACGTTTCTTGTTTCATAGAAATCCGGCTTAAAATTAATCCTGTACAATCAGTTGAAGTTCAAATCGCCAATTTACGAACTGCAGCGCCATTTCAAAGCTCGATTTTAATTATAATATAATTATACGTTCAATCTGTCGTTGAAATAATATATTCGTTATTCTAATTCAATTCTAAACTGAATTAAATATCACAGATGATCCAGTTCACACCATATCGCCATTTCAGCCAATTCTGATTATTTCAGAATTAAATATATTATTTAATCTATTATTTTAATTAAGTATTCACCATTATTTAATTCCACGACAATTTAATTCACTATATCACTATTTATATAATTAAATAAATTTATTATAATACCTCTGCAAATGCGGGTCATTACAATAACTATTAGATGTTGGACTTAAGGGAGTCGCAGGCTCATCTAGGGTTTAATTATATTTTGATAGTTGATATATGACACGATTCAAACTTCCGCATAATGGAAAGCCCGGATTGAGTTGAGAACACGACAAGTCAAAACACCAACAGAAGAACATTTCTTTGCTTATTACAACAATTACATTAGAGTACAAGAATATAACAGAGTATGAATAAAGAATTTACAACAGAAAATATCAGAGATTTAAATTACATTTAAATACATAGCAGCAGAAAAATAATACATAACACAACACAAAGCTATATAACCTCTAAGCTCTAAGCTCGTACGTCTTAGAGAAGGGTGTTAAGCAAGAGAATAAATTATCTTCCATGAAACAGATATATATGTAGCAGAGATCAACCATACTGTTTGAAATACAATGTTAGACATGTAATCCTGTCTTTAACTGGGTTAAAGAACTAATGTCATTTAAAATAAAGTTCACAATAAACCCAAAATCACATTCCATTAATTATGGAATCTTCACGGAAGACATATCAATATATATAATCGATATCAATTCCGTATCTGACAAATAATATAAATGGAATACTGAATTTTTTTTTGAATTCCATATATATTAACAGTCTTCCTCCACAGAAGCTCACTTCGATTATTATCAAATCGAATTCCATTCAATTACAGTTAAATATTAATTAATTGGAAAACTTTACTTTGGAAAATCCTGTTAAATCTTAATGAAAGATTTATTATTCCAAATTACATTTCACTGTTAATCGGGTTAAAGAACGAATGTTGTTAAAAACACAGTTCACAATAAACCCAATTCACATTCCATTCTAATTCCAATTAAATATTAATTAATTGGTAAAACTTCTCTAAATCTTATGTAAAAGATTTACTCTTTTCTCAACTGGGTTTAAGAACACTGTTAATGAAGACACTGTTCACGACAAACCCCAAATCCAATTTGATATTAAATACAAGGCTCTAAATAGAAAATATATCAGCTTATATTCAATATCAAATTCTGAAACCAACGGATATCGTATTGGGAATAACGATATCTGTATCTTCCAAATTCCCATAACAATATCCGTATAATCACGAAATCCAATACCTAAATATTTCGAAGATTATTTCCATTCCAAACCATTCCAATTTATTTGTTGGAAAATTCTGGTTATTTTAAAACCATTTCAAATCCAAATTATTTTATTTAAAAATATTGGATTATTATTTCTAGTTAATAACTAGTTCATTTTCATAAAAATATATTTTTATCTTTCCAAATATGGAATTTTTCGTCCAAATTCTTTCCAAATCATTTATTATGATTTTACACAAATTATTGATATTTTTAATAATTTTATCAAGGCCCGAACAGTCGGTTTCCAGTAACGGCCACCGAACGGCACTTACAGCGATGCTTTCAAAATTTTATTTGGACGTATCTCCAAATACAACTACTAGATTTCAAATCTCTTGTATTCGTTGGAAATCTCTTTTCGATACAAACACAACGGTTCTAGTTTTAGAGAATCCGACGGTCGGATCTCCCGTAATATCAATTCGAAGTCAATGGTCGAAATTCATGAACTACCGCGGCGCCGCGCGTTCTGTTCAGGCCATTAAAAATATATAATATATATAAAATATTTATTTCATCGATTTCCTTTTAAAACGTATTTTATAAATTATTTTAAATTCGTTTTCAAAACGATTTCAACTTCATATTCAATTTTAAATCAAAATTGAATATTCCATATCATTAATATATTAATGATAATATTTTCAAAACATTTGATTTTGAAATCAATTCCTTTTCGATATTCATTATAAAGATGAATAAAACTGATATAAGTATCATTCACATCAAAATGGCGTTAATCTTCTCAACACGAATTTATATATTTATATATTTTTGTGTCTATCCCAAATCGGACATCAAATTCATATTTTGATCCGTTACTGAATATTATTTTAAAATATTAGTCATTTTAAAATATTCTTTACTCGTCATTTCAAAATATTCATTAATTTAAAATATTCGTTCTTTCCGAATTGGAATCAGGCACAATCAATTACCATATAATTTTATTTATATGGATTTCATACACACATGTACTCAACAATAATCAAACACAGTCAACCTTAATCCAGAGTGCATTAGACAACTGCATGAGCGTTAAATATAAATAATCAACGCTTTTAACAGTCTGTCAACCCATCGATTGGCATATAATTAAATATAGGGATTAGTGTATGTCCAATATCATCCCAATACCCGTGTGGCGTTTTCAAACAACAAACACTTATTATTATTTGTGCAGTTGTGCGATGTGTAAAATATATCATCCCAATCAATATCAGTTCAATGTGTGTACATAAACAAATCATTCGATTTGTAAATTAACATTTATTTTATTCATACATGTTAAAACTTATATTTTTAACTATAAAACATTTGTTTCATCTCACTAATATTTTATACAGTTCATTTATACGGTAAAAATGATATTTTTATTATTCAAATACTTTATTCCATACATGAACATTTTATATATATTTATATGTATAATAAAAATGATATTTTTATTATTCAAATATGTGACAACCCGCCTTTTCTGAATAATCTAAGTTGACAATATAACCACACATGTCCAACTCGAGCGATTCAAAACTGACAGATAATCAATTTAGGGTGTATAATAGAATCAGATCATATAATCACATATACAGAATAACACAGAATCTCACAACGGAAATGAAATAATATACATAAGCAGTTCATGAAGCTACTTAAACTGTTACAATTTAATTATACAATATAGCGACTCATAAAGTTCGCAAATACAAGCCAAACGGAAATAGGAACTAATACTGGATAGGATGGAGTTTCGACTAGGTCTTCGGCTCCAGATAAAGTGCTCCTCGAGAACACTGCAATACTCAGTCTGACCCGAGCGAAATGAGGAAAACACAAAACACTCGAGTCAGGTCTAAACATTCTAATGTGATTAGATCTAAACTCAAATGCAAATAACTCAAGAGATGTTACGGTATTTTCCATCTCTTAAGGATCCGTTAAACTATCTATATATAGTATAATATGCTATTATATGTAATGTCTATCAGTAATATAAAATATTAAAAATAGCGTTAAGGCTTTACATTGATCCCCCTTAACACGTTTTTAAACAATGTGGTCTATGCAGGTCCTGTAACACAACCAGTAGAACGTCGGTAGCCAGTGAGTCCCCTATAGGCACATGTTAAATAGAAACTCGTAGTGGTCGCGCATAAGGATAAAACATATGACAAGGCACGTGAGGCAATGCCCAACGTAGGATACTACCAATTTGCCTGATCCGGACTGATGGTAACCCCTAACGGCCCACCGCAACACAACACTTCCAAAATCAAGGGTGATCACCAAATAACAAAGGATAGAATATACGAAGAAGTGTGTCTGCTAGAGGTAGCTAGCCTCAATGGTCCGGCACGGCTCCTGTTTTAGTCATTTCAAATTTGATACAAGTGTCCGTCATCCATTATCGTTCACTTTCTTCAATCCAGCAACGTACACCAAAAACAACCACTTCATTTTGTATCATCACTTCACGAATATAGTTATCAAACTGGTTCCAGTATCGACAGAGAATGTGTCCATAACTGGCTCCGGTCTCTTTGACAACTAACATCATTTATTCATTTTTTTTTCATTGATTAATTTGTCGAATAGATCAAACATAATTTGTATTTCAACCTCCTTATATAAACTTCAACTATCAAATATTCCACTTTGAAATATTAACGATATTTTATCGTTTTCAACTATACACTTAAATTCGTGTTTAATTCCAAAGTTCCAAATTAATAAATTAAAGTTGTACTTTTCTTTTATAAAATCTACAATTTTCAAATATTGAATATTTCACTTAAGTTCACTTTCATATTTCGTAATTTTACTTCATTTAACTAATTTTTTTTTCTCAACTAAATTTATCTCCGAAATTTACAATTTTGAAATTCATTGCCTTAAATATTTAGGCTAACACATTTTTTTATAAGAGGTTCAACAATGGTTATTTCAATAAGTTCAAATAAAATTTAAATCGCTTAATATTCCATTCATCAATTTAAATCAAATTTTCATGTATATAATTTAAACCAAAGTTTAATCTTCGAAATTTGAAAATATTCTATGATTTTTCAAAATGAGAATTTAAAATTTGAAATACGTATAATGAAATGTAGAAGCTGTGAAAATTTCGTCAGAAAATTTGAATGTCGCTGGTCACGCAATTTTCAGTGCAAAGCTGCGTATATCAGTTCAAATTTTAACGATTTTAAAATCTCTTCAAAACAAGTTCGGACAAACATGAAAAATATTTTATTCGTTGACAGTAATCCAATGGTGAAATTCGTTTCGCAAAAATCGGACGTTTTGATCTCTGTTTAACATCCGCATTTTTACGTTAAAGGGGTCTGTAACGTGTTTTTGAATGGAGCGTGCAGACACTGCAAATTATATACCATTGTGTCCGTCTCGTCGCGGTGATTACCAAAATATATTCATTTGTCAGTTTCGGTGTCCGGTTCGCGCTGGAACTGTGTAAAAGCTTGCACAGTTCATTTTTAAAACAGAGCCATTTGAGTTCGATGTGTCCCTTTTACGATTTTACATATTTTTCTAAATATTTTGGGTCTGCAAAACATGTCTTTTTATTTTATTAACCTACTTAATTTTTCTTTTTTCTCAATGTAGTGAAGGAACAAAATCATTTTAAAACCATGCACATGCTACACATATAAATATGCACGCATACATTAATCAATACACACGCCACACATATGTCATACTTATTACACATGCATTTTTCCACCATTCCCCTTGCCTGCGTTTTGTTCTTCTTTCTTTCTTTCTTTCTTTTTTTTTTTTTTTTTTTTTTTTTTTTTGTTAAAACACATTTAAACACACCCGTTAACATATGCACACTCTCTGCATACTGAACCATACATGCACATACACTCCACCCGCACACATACAACACGCACTCACACACACATAATGCACAGAAAACTCACACATACATGCACATGCATCTCAAGCCTATGCATTTTGCTGTCATGTGTGAACCAAAAGATATGGGAACATGGGCAGAAAATGGAAAAATGAAAGTTTGTAGGTTTTTTTTTTTTTTTTTTTTTTTTTTTTTTTTTTTTTGGACATAGGAGAAAACAATCAAAAGGAAGAAATGAAGAAGAAAAGGACTTGCTGTCCATTTCCAGTTAATCCCCATTGTCAAAAAAATGTACCCATTGCATAATAACATGGCTTCCCCTTTTCATTTTTTTTTTTACTTTCCTACTTTTATTTTCTTACACTTCATATGTATACAATGCAACAAACAAGGGAAATGAAACATACATGATTCACAGCCATGTACATATATTTTTGTGGCATGCTTTGAATAAGGATCTCTCATTTCTTTTGATAATAAAAAATACAAAGTTCCCATTTACGTTTCTCGGCATTTTATTTTACACAAGTCACTTTTTTTTTATGGTAACACGCACAGAGTATATATGCATGTTATATATATATTATAGTTGCTTGAACCCTTAGGCTTGGTGCATGGGAATTATGCCATTTGTAGTTGCCGCGACATCTCATTACTGTGCCTGACATTTCTTGTTGTCAGGTGCATGTTTCTTTCTTGCATATGGAGAAAAATGGGAAGAATATCAGTTATAAAGGAAGATGGGAGGAAGAAATTTAAATGGGGAGGTTTTGTTTCATGCGCAGGTTTAGATGAGTTGGAGGAAAATGTTACAGAGAAGAACCAAAATGAATTTTTATCCTCCGTGAGTTTCAAAAAAATAAAATAAAGAGAAGAGACCCTCTGTTTATATATTCACCCACACACCACATGCCACACATAAATCATCACACCCATATATTTAAGCACACACATCCATTCATACACTCACGCATGAACATACATATAAAATACACACACGCAAACACTATAGAAAAGTTTTGACGTGAGTAACAACTCACATTCGGGTTCCGAAAGCTAAACGACGAGTTAGAGGATGCTGTCGGAGCTTGGTGCGGGGTTGTCGGCGCTTGGGAGGGCGGAGCAAGAGAGTGTGGGCTGAGGGGAGAGGAATGGAGCGGCTTCAGCAAGTTGTTTTGTTTTTTTTTTCTTTGTCTTTCTTTCCTTTTTTTTATGTAGAACAAAGTTGCTGAGCAAGAAAAATTAAATGAAAGAAGTCTAAGAAGAAAAGGAGAGAGAGTGAAAAATGGAGAGGGGCAGATGAGTTTGGGAGTTGATATAAGAATAAAGGTGGTAGGTGGATTATGGTGTACAGGTAAAATGATGTAGTGATATCCCTCCACATAAAAAATAATGTGCTTCATTTAATGCGGACACTTGATGTGCCTCGTTTAATGTTCCGGACACTTATTGGATTTGCCGACATATTTTTTTATTTTTATGTTTTTTTTTTATCTGTAACTTTAGTAGGTCACACTTTATTTCAATCCCATTTCATGTTGCACTACTTTACAGGGTCACCTGTATGAAAATAACTGTCTACTCATTTGTCTGTACGAACACCAAAATATCAGTATAAATACACCGTTGGAATCAGGACGTCGAGACGAACACAATGGCACACAGTTATTAGTGATTTGAA
Organism: Allium sativum; assembly: GCA_030737875.1. Taxonomy (NCBI): domain Eukaryota; kingdom Viridiplantae; phylum Streptophyta; class Magnoliopsida; order Asparagales; family Amaryllidaceae; genus Allium; species Allium sativum. The sequence continues at coordinate 902,662,774 of CM060924.1, forward strand.
CGTTTTATAAAATTTCTATATATATTTTTTTTTATCGCACTGATTTTAATTAACGGTCATTTAAATTTATTTAGTTTAAATTACCAGAATTATATGGAATGAACTTATAACGTTTTGATTACAAATTTATTTTCAAATTCTTCGCATAAAAATATTTATTTTTTATTTTAAATTTAATAAACACTGAATACATTCATTCTAATAACTAAATATAATTGTTTTATTTTATTTACATGTTTTTTTTTGAAATTTATCATTAAATAAATTTTTTTTTTCCGACTTGAAAACTCAGGTCGTTACATTCTCCCCAACTCAAGTCTTTTCGTCCTCGAAAAGAATGGAACAAGGAAAAATAAAGAATAAGCGGGAACATAAGAATGATTAAAGATGAATTTGGTACCTTATGCAAATAATTCAGGATTTGAGGCACGGATACTCTCCTCAGTTTCCCAAGTGCAATCTCGGTCATCTCTACTCCACTGAACTTTGACGAGATTAACTATCTTCTTTCTAAGCTGCTTCGTATCTTTATCGACTATACGAAGTGGTTTTCTTTCGATAGTAAGATTTGACTCAACATCCATATCTTCAAATAAAGCAGGCTGGACTATAGCTAGCGGGTCATGTACATTTCTGCGAATATGTGAAACATGGAATACATTATGCACACCGGATAGTTTCTCAGGTAAATCAACTCTATAAGCCAAACCGCCAATCTTTTCTAAGATGGGAAAAGGACCAACAAATCTCGGAGCAAGCTTCCCTTTCTTTCCAAAACGAATCACGTTCTTCAAAGGTGAAATTTTCAGAAATACAAGATCGCCAACAACAAATTCCAAATGTCTCCTCTTTCCATCAGCATACTTCTTTTGCCTATCCTGAGCAATCTTCATCCTCCTTCTGATTTCTCCAACTTTTTCAGAAGCTTATAAAATCATTTCGGGACCCAGAACAAGTCGATTTCCAGATTCAATCCAACAAGATGGAGATTTACATGGCCGTCCATACAGAGCATCGAACGGTGCCATTTTAATGCTCGCCTGAATTTCAAAGATCAATTCAAGATTTACATTTATTTAAACATGAATTTTAATTTGAAGTAAATTACCTGATAGCTATTATTATAGGTGAATTCAACGAGATGGAGATGATCTTCCCAAGATCCCCCAAAATCTAAAGCACAAGCACGAAGCAAATCCTCCAGAATCTGATTTACTCTTTCCGTCTGACCATCTGTTTGAGGATGATAGGCGGTGCTCAGGTTCAATTGAGTTCCCAAAGTTATCTGGAAAGCTTTCCAGAATTTGCTAGTAAAAATGGGATCTCTATCACATACTATGCTAGACGGAACACCATGAAGTCGGACTATATCCTTCATATAGAGCTCGGCTAAACTTGAAGCAGTTCGAGTTGTCTTTACAGGAATAAAGTGGACTGATTTGGTTAGTCTATCAACAATAACCCAAATGCTTTAATTTACCCTCCTGGTCCTTGGTAATCCATCTATGAAATCCATAGAAATTTGATCCCATTTCCAGTTAGGAACCTATAAAGGCTGTAACAACCTTGCAGTCTTCTGATGGTCGGCTTTTACTTGTTGGCAAGTGGCACATCTACTGATATGAATAGAAATGTCTCTCTTCATTCCACTCCACCAATAAAGCTTCTTCATATTCTGATACATCTTAGTGATCCCAGGATGAATAGAAAGTTTGGACTGATGATTCTCCCTAAGCACCTCCTGTCTTAGACCATCCACATTCGGAACACAAATACGATATTGATCCTCAAAATTCCATCGGTACCAATTTCAGCGCCCCATCCCTTCTGCACATCTACAACTTCTCTATTGAGAACGCTTTCCTTTATTCGCCTAAGCATTTCATCTTCTTCTTTCTTAGCAATTATGCGATCCATAAGGGTTGGAGAAGCAGTAATTTGGAATAACATTGCTTTGTTTCTACTCAAAGCGTCGGCTACCACATTAGCCTTTCCGGGGGTATAGTTTATGTCGAGGTCATATGATGCTAAGAACTCGAGCCATCTGACTTGCCTCTGATTCAGATCCTTCTGAGAAAAGATATACTTCAATGATTTGTGGTCAGTGAAGAGTTCAAATTTAATTCCCAAAAGATGGTGCCTCCACAACTTAAGAGCAAAAACTACAGCAAGTAGTTCTAAGTCATGCGCTGCATAATTAACCTCATGGACTCTGAGTTGTCTACCAGCATAAGCAATAACTTTACCATTCTGCATATGAACAGCTCCCAAACCTTCTCCGCAAGCATCAGTGTAAACAGTCAAACCTTCACTTCCATCTAGAACAGTAAGAACATGAGCAGAAGTTAACGTGCGTTTAAGTTCATTAAATGCTTTTATACATTTATCGCTCCAATCGAACTTAACATTCTTTCCAGTCAAAGTTGTGAGTGGTGAAGAAATTCGAGCAAAATTTTCGATGAATCTCCTATAATAGCCAGGTAAGCCGAGGAAACTACGAATATCGGTTGGAGTTTCAGGAGTTTTCCAATCCTAAAATTTAAAGAATTATGAATACCTATATAAGAGAGATAAGATAAATCGAATAAGAATGAAAGGACGTTTTAAATAAAGGGCTTACTTTGATTACGGCGATCTTAGCTGGATCGACTGAAATTCCATTCTCTGAAACAATATGTCCAAGAAACCTAACTTCATCTCTCCAGAAATGACACTTAGAAAACTTGGCCTTCAGTTGATGATCTCTCAAAGTTTTACGAACAAACTTGAGATGCTCCTCATGTTCTTCTTTAGACTTAGAAAAGACTAGAATATCATCAATAAAGACAAGGACAAACCTATTCAGAACATCCCGGAATACTCTGTTCATGAGGTCAACAAAGTAAGCTGGGGCATTAGTTAAACCAAATGGCATAACTAACCATTCATAGAAACCGTCTTCTGTTCGAAAAGCTGTTTTAGGAATACTATCTTCAGAAATTCGAAGTTGGTGAAAACCTGTAGTAAGGTCGAGTTGAGAAAATATCTTGGCTCCGTGCAGTTGATCAAATAGGTCATTAATGCGAGGCATTGGATATCGGTTCTTGTGAGTAAGCTTATTCAGTTCCCGATTGTCTACGCGCATTCTCAGTGAACCGTCTGACTTAGTAACAAATACAACTGCAGCTCCCCATTCTGAATGACTTCGACGAATTAGATCTTTAGAGAATAGATCTTCGATTTGCACCTTTAATTCAATCTTCTCCTTAGGTGCCATTCTTCTTGGAGCAAGTACAATGGGTCTAGCTCCTTGAATGAGATCAATACGGAATTCGATTTCACGATGAGGCGGTAAGGAAGTTACTTCTCCAAAAACATCAGGAAAATATTGAACAACAGGAGTAGTGCTAAAATCGCTAAGATGAGAATTGAGAGAGAAAATGAAGCTTCCTGCAATATCTTGAGGCAATTGACATTCGATCTTCAAGGGTTTACCTTTGTCACAACGTAAAGAAACAGTTCGAGCTTTGCAAGAAATAATGGCATCGAACTTCCTTAACCAATCTCCTCCCAATAATATATCAAATGCCTTGAAGCCAAGAACATAAAAATCCCAAGTAAAACGGTGCATGCCTTTAAGTAGTTTAACCTCTTTGCAAATCATCTCAAGATTCGCAGGTCCACCAATAGGGTTTGATACACATAGGAATTTAGACGCGTGTTCGGGTTTTAGGACTTGATTAAATTTATCACATAAATCAACAGATATAAAGCTATGGGATGCACCAGTATCAATTAAGACGCGAACAGGTAAATTATGTAATGAAAATGTGCCTTGGAGTGTACCTTTGTTATCCTCCACCTTAGGAGTGGTAACAGCAAAAACTCCCGATGGTGTACCCTTTCGCTAGGTTGGGAAATCCTTCTTTTGGTGGCCTGGCTGTAGGCAAATAAAGCAAAGGTCTCGCCTAGTCATCTGAACCGGGGGAACAGTAGCTCCTGCTGAAACTGGGCAGCTGTTGGCATAGTGTCCCTGCTGTTTGCACTTGAAGCATGTGATCTTGGACAAGTCAACAGGTTGTCTCTATGGATGCCCCACTCCACCTCTATTCTGCCAATTCTTTTTCTGTTGCTGAAAGTTCGGTTTCCTCTTCTTTGCATTGCTAGACTCCCCCTGAGTAGTCTGAGAATGAACAACCGCTTCCTTAGGATCAAGGTTCTCATAACGAAGAGCCATGTCAATGAGAGCTGTGAAGGTGCCATGAATGTGAGCAGTGAGGAGATTGTAATACTCTGGACGGGCTCCTGCTACGAATTTCTCGTTTTTCTTCAAAGGAGTGTCAATCAGACCAGGGCCGAACTTGGACAGTTCATTGAACTTCCTTTCATAATCTGAGAATGTCATGGTTCCCTGCTTAAGGTCCATGAAACTACGGTACAACTGAGACTTCCCAGCTTCTGGCATCCACTTAGTCGCGAATGCCTCCCTAATGATTTGTAGGCACGATTAGATAGATTCTAAAGATAAACATTTCGAATATGAATTCCAATAGATTTTACCTAAACAACTCCCAAGTGATGTTCTCATCAATGGTATGAGCTGTGACCATTTCCCACCAATCTCGAGCTGATTCATCTAACTGCCAGATAGCTAATTGGCACTTCTGGGCTACATTAATCTCCAAGCCAGTAAATATCCTTTCAATACTCTTAAGCCATTGCCGGGCTTCAATAATTCCTTCTGATCCTATAAATTTTGTGCCACCTAGCTGAGAAAATTCCTTGCACAAAATAGTGAATCTAACTGGAGGAACTGGAACAACTGGTGCTTCAGGTATGGGACCAAATCCTCTTCCCCAACCTCTAGCATTTCTACCTCTTCCTCGATTCATCCTGAAAAGTCCAGGATAAGATAAGCACAAATTTTTTTGAAAAGTTTAAACTGAAGAGAATCCTAATTAAAGAAAATAGGCTAAAGTTTAAAAAGAGATTTGAAAATAGGTTTGATTTTAAAAAATTTATACTTTCAAAATACGCTCTCTTAGAAATGATTCTACTCATTCTAGGGTATTTCTAACCCTATCTATAATGAGTTTTACCCCCAGGCTAAGGTGTTTCTAAACCTTAGCTCTGATACCAACTGTGACAACCCGCCTTTTCTGAATAATCCAATTTGACAATATAACCACACATGTCCAACTCGAGCGATTCAAAACTGACAGATAATCAATTTAGGGTGTATAATAGAATCAGATCATAGAATCACATATACAGAATAACACAGAATCTCGCAACGGAAATGAAATAATATACATAAGCAGTTCATGAAGCTACTTAAACTGTTACAATTTAATTATACAATATAGCGATTCATAAAGTTCGCAAATACAAGCCAAACGGAAATAGGAACTAATACTGGATAGGATGGAGTCTTCGACTAGGTCTTCGGCTCCAGATAAAGTGCTCCTCGAGAACACTGCAATACTCAGTCTGACCCGAGCGAAATGAGGAAAACACAAAACACTCGAGTCAGGTCTAAACATTCTAATGTGATTAGATCTAAACTCAAATGCAAATAACTCAAGAGATGTTACGGTATTTTCCATCTCTTAAGGATCCGTTAAACTATCTATATATAGTATAATACGCTATTATATGTAATGTCTATCAGTAATATAAAATATTAAAAATAGCGTTAAGGCTTTACATTGATCCCCCTTAACACGTTTTTAAACAATGTGGTCTATGCAGGTCCTGTAACACAACCAGTAGAACGTCGGTAGCCAGTGAGTCCCCTATAGGCACATGTTAAATAGAAACTCGTAGTGGTCGCGCATAAGGATAAAACATATGACAAGGCACGTGAGGCAATGCCCAAGGTAGGATACTACCAATTTGCCTGATCCGGACTGATGGTAACCCCTAACGGCCCACCGCAACACAACACTTCCAAAATCAAGGGTGATCACCAAATAACAAAGGATAGAATATACGAAGAAGTGTGTCTGCTAGAGGTAGCTAGCCTCAATGGTCCGGCACGGTTCCTGTTTTAGTCATTTCAAATTTGACACAAGTGTCGGTCATCCATTATCGTTCACTTTCTTCAATCCAGCAACGTACACCAAAAACAACCACTTCATTTTGTATCATCACTTCACGAATATAGTTATCAAACTGGTTCCAGTATCGACAGAGAATGTGTCCATAACTGGCTCCGGTCTCTTTGACAACTAACGTCATTTATTCATTTTTTTTTCATTGATTAATTTGTCGAATAGATCAAACATAATTTGTATTTCAACCTCCTTATATAAACTTCAACTATCAAATATTCCACTTTGAAATATTAACGATATTTTATCGCTTTCAACTATACACTTAAATTCGTGTTTAATTCCAAAGTTCCAAATTAATAAATTAAAGTTGTACTTTTCTTTTATAAAATTTACAATTTTCAAATATTGAATATTTCACTTAAGTTCACTTTCATATTTCGTAATTTTACTTCATTTAACTAAATTTTTTGTTCTCAACTAAATTTGTCTCCGAAATTTACAATTTTGAAATTCATTGCCTTAAATATTTAGGTTAACACATTTTTTTATAAGAGGTCCAACAATGGTTATTTCAATAAGTTCAAATAAAATTTAAATCGCTTAATATTCCATTCATCAATTTAAATCAAATTTTCATGTATATAATTTAAACCAAAGTTTAATCTTCGAAATTTGAAAATATTCTATGATTTTTCAAAATGAGAATTTAAAATTTGAAATACGTATAATGAAATGTAGAAGCTGTGAAAATTTCGTTAGAAAATTTGAATGTCGTTGGTCACGCAATTTTCAGTGCAAAGCTGCGTATATCAGTTCAAATTTTAACGATTTTAAAATCTCTTCAAAACAAGTTCGGACAAACATGAAAAATATTTTATTCGTTGATAGTAATCCAATGGTGAAATTCGTTTCGCAAAAATCGGATGTTTTGATCTCCGTTTAACATCCGCATTTTTACGTTAAAGGGGTCCGTAACGCGTTTTTGAACGGAGCGTGCTGACACTGCAAATTATATACCGTTGTGTCCGTCTTGTCGCGGTGATTACCAAAACATATTCATTTGTCAGTTTCGGTGTCCGGTTTGCGCTGGAACTGTGTAAAAGCTTGCACCGTTCATTTTTAAAACAGAGCCATTTAAATTCGATGTGTCCCTTTTACGATTTTACATATTTTTCTAAATATTTTGGGTCTGCAAAACATGTCTTTTTATTTTATTAACCTACTTAATTTTTCTTTTTTCTCAATGTAGTGAAGGAACACACTCATTTTAAAACCATGCACATGCTACACATATAAATATGCACGCATACATTAATCAATACACACGCCACACATATGTCATACTTATTGCACATGCATTTTTCCACCATTCCCCTTGCCTGCGTTTTGTTCTTCTTTCTTTCTTTCTTTTTTCTTTTTTTTTTTTTTGTTAAAACACATTTAAACACACCCGTTAACATATGCACACTCTCTGCATACTGAACCATACATGCACATACACTCCACCCGCACACATACAACACGCACTCACACACATATAATGCATAGAAAACTCACACATACATGCATCTCAAGCCTATGCATTTTCCTGTCATGTGTGAACCAAAAGATATGGGAACATGGGAAGAAAATGGAAAAATGAAAGTTTGTAGTTTTTTTTTTTTTTTTTTTTTTTTTTTTTTTTTTTTTTTTTTTTTTTTTTTTTGGTCATAGGAGAAAACAATCAAAAGGAAGAAATGAAGAAGAAAAGGACTTGCTGTCCATTTCCAGTTAATCCCCATTGTCAAAAAAATGTACCCAATGCATAATAACATGGCTTCCCCTTTTCATTTTTTTTTTTACTTTCCTACTTTTATTTTCTTACACTTCATATGTATACAATGCAACAAACAAGGGAAATGAAACATACATGATTCACAACCATGTACATATATTTTTGTGGCATGCTTTGAATAAGGATCTCTCATTTCTTTTGATAATAAAAAATACAAAGTGCCCATTTACGTTTCCCGGCATTTTATTTTACACAAGTCACTTTTTTTTTATGGTAACACGCACAGAGTATATATGCATGTTATATATATATTATAGTTGCTTGAACCCTTAGGCTTGGTGTAATGTCCCGCATTTTTATCGGTTTATATTTGAATATTTAAATCAGTTTAAATATTGAATTCGTAATATAAGTGAATTTATATATTAATTAAAACGAAGTTGAACGTATAAAAATATATATTCAATATAATCAAGCTCATAACGACGTTGCAGTTCGTAATTTAACGTTCTGAACTTCGTATGAGTGTACAAGACTCATTTTAAATCGGATTTCTGCAAAACAAGAAACGTTGGAATCTGTTGAATAGTATCTGTCTAACAGAAGTGAAAAATCGAGATTTCGTGTTATAGATTGTGAGATATGTCCAAATCAAATATTCGAAAAGTCGCTATAGAACCGTTTATTGACCATAACAGTTTATTTGATATAACTGGATATCGGTTGCAAATATGGACAAGGTTCTTTTGAGGCACAGCGATAATTTAATTTTTAGAATTTTACTGTTATTTTTAATTAATTAAATAAGCAACTTTTTATTTAGAGTATTTTGCACCCTGTATCAACAGTTTGGGGTTTCAAAATATGAGTTAAACTACCGATATTATTATATTTTTAGGATCGTGGCACCTCGCTGGACACGATTGTATTAGTATTTCTGTCCATAGCTATCCGTTCATGGACAAGATTTTACGTATCAAGTACGCTAAAATCAACTATGTAGATATGCATAATTAAATGGGTTTCATCCCTAAGGAAAGCAATGTGTAGTACTTCTGTTTCCAGCCTATACTTTGAAAGGATAAATCTCCGCAGACCTTACCCTATGCCTTGTCTCTTCCCACATATTTTCAAGACCCTGTTCCCTATAATACTTCACGTGCTATTTCTTCTCACATATTTTCAAAAGCCTAAGAGTCTATATTTACCTTCAAGCACGTTAGCAGTGTTTATTCTTGTCAACAATTAATACCCACGTTCTAGTTGTTCTAGTTGCATGGCTACCTACAGACTGACCCTAAAACATGTCTGCGAAGCACTGAATTGTCACTATACAGCGGCACGCATTATCACTGCCAAGTTTCACATCGCAACAGCTAGTCTACCTTGATAATTTTTCAACCACTACAACATCCTACTCCTTGCGCCCCACGTATTTTAACTCTATAAATATACATTTGTTTTCCCACCTTTTTCTTCTTCAGTAAATTAAGAGCCGAAGCTCCGATGGCTTTCATAATAAAAAAAAAAAAAAAAAAGAAAAGAAGAAGGGGAGAACCATGAGTTACATTTTCAGCAGTGGAGAGTGGTTATAGGGGAGCAGCTTTACTTTAGGGATGTTGAGGCTGTTCATTTTGGGAGCGGATTAAAGTAGTGGGAAGCAAGAAGCTCATATGAAGAAGGGCGTGGAAACAAAATTTGAAGCTTGCATATGGTACTAGAGAATGGGGTATGTAAAGCTCGGTGATTTATGTTTGGATTGTAATAAAAGTAGCGGGATGTTTTGGTCTGGAGCAGGGACGTGATTTTGGGGTGAAGTAGGGGTGCAGGCGAAGTGGGATCATTAACATGCGCTATATATATATGAGTGGAGGAAGGGACTGTTGTGATTGGTCATGGCAAGTATTAGTCTTGTGAGCTGGAGTGGCTTAGGACGAGGTGTTGACGCAAGATTTGCCAGTGCGGGTGTACGTACTGATTGAGGGACATCCGAGCGTGTCATGGATGGTCTAAACATGTGCTGATGATAGCACGTCCGAGCATGTTATTGAATGTACGACTTCAAGACCAAGATACATGAAGAAGACCGAGTTGCAATGAGGAGGGGGAAGTTGAAAACATGGGTTGTCTTATTTACTGTTGAACTAATAGTGGATAGATGGAGGGGTCGGTCTGATGATTTGGAGTGTTGGCGCTGATGGATGTGAGAGGAGCAACGTGTACTGGTGCAACAAATGTCTTAAAGAGAAAAAGGTGAAGCACGATAGATGAGCATGAAGCGCGGATGAAACATTGGAAAGAAAAGGGAAACAGTGATTGATCAGCAAGGATTGGCGTGGCTGAATTAATTTGTGGAGCAGGTGGTGTACTGCTTTGGTGATGAAGTTGTGGCTAGACTGGAACCGGTCTAAAGTGATTTGGCGCTCGTCTGAATTCAGGCAAAATAAACCGTTCAACCAAATCAGCCAACGCAAATCGTTATTTAACGGTTAACGCGCCAAGGTGAGTAAATTCACTAACTCTGTTTTATTTAAAATATTTTAATTATATTTTAAATAATGGTTGAATGTTGTGTGATGGTTGATTAGATAAATTACAGTTAAATTGGTTGAAATAAATATATATCATTGCATATGCACACATCATTGGTTGGATACTGATTTGAATAACACCTATGGATGCGGAAATCGGTTGGAGGAACTCAACCGGATTCCTAAATATTTAGATGTACTGTTTGTGCACTGCTTGAACCGTGTTGAATGGAAATTCAACGTTATGTTGATTTAGATAAATAAATGATATCGATCTAGAAAGTGACAACAGTCAACCAAAAACACCTCGTTTGTGAGAAATTGTTTGGCCGTCAGGTAATCAACGAAGTTGATTATAATAAAATTAGATTTTTATAATCAAAGCGAAGCTTTAAACTGTAGTAGAAATTCTGTTATAAACTGGTACTTTATAGTTCACTTTATTAAGTAAAATATTAGTTAATTATTTTAATTAAATAATTGTTCCTTAAGTGGACCGCATTTAAAGTGTTATTGAATTAGAGATGTCAAGATTTTATAGCAGAAAGAGATATCAAGATTTTTGTAATGAAAAGAGATATCAAGATTTTTGTAACGAAAAGAGATATCAAGATTTTTGTAATAAAAAGAGATGTCAAGAATTTGTAACGGAAAAAGGTGTTGAGATTAATTATAAAGTGGAGTATAATAGCATATTACAAGTCTGTGAACTATAGCGATAAAATAACGCTGTTGAGGTTTAGGCGTGACTGTTATGTCAAGATTAGTTATAAAGGGATATAGCAGCGTATAGCTAGTTTGAACTGTAACGATAAATGAAACGCTGTTAACCAAACTTAAGCGTGATGTTTATATACAGTAGCACTCCCTAGGGAAGGAAAACAACTTGTTTTGAAATTCCTTATTCAAAAGTAATAAGTAATGACGTTTGTCCAAAGAAATATAAGAACGAATGTTAAATAAAAAGTGCCTGTGATTTGTGTGATATTGGTTGTACATTGAATGGATGTTGTTTTACTTCGATAGTTAAACAACCAACTATTGAAGTGTTTTGACCATCGTTGTCTATACGGGGAGACCGGTTGGATATACTATCTGAAACCACTCCGTATAGGCATAAGCGCTGCAAAATATGCTGAAGAAGATTGAAGACGGAGTGAAGTGCAAGGGTCGTCCTGTTCAGAATGGTGCTTTCTGTTGGTCCAGTCCCAGGACAACTTGTATGGATGAATGCCTGACAGCGTATTCTTAGAAGATCACATAAGACGATCTTTTCAAGGTATTACGTCTGGTGGCGGAGAAATTCGTTTCTCTTAGCTTTTATACCCGTAATAGTTTTGGGAAGATCAACTAGTGATTTGACGGGTTTGACGATGTGGCATTCAAAGTGTATGGTGGCCAGATGTTCTAAAAGGTAAACGTAGCCTCAAGCTTCACAACCAAGAAATGACAAAAATCGGGCAGGCAGCATGGCTATGTGGGTCGCTCCCATTAGGGTGTATAATCACCTATCTAGAGAAATTCCTTTTGTTTCTAAATCTATCGATTCTGCCCATTCGGGAACGGTGGTTTGAGTCCAACCGTTGGTGATATACATTCGATACACTCAAGCGAAATGAGTGGTCGGTCATGTGTGGGCCGGGTTGCAAGACGTTCTTGTTGAACCCAGTGTATTCGCCTCTAGAGATACATCATCGGAAGGTGGTCCCATACCTTGTCATAGTTGGAATCCAATCTCCAATAAGCGCCATGCGGTTTTTGATTTTATACTATATATGTAGAGCGTGAGATGCAAGCGTTCTACTATTTGGTTATTTATTTGATTAGACATTATTATAATATCACTGGATTTTGATATCAAAGTGTTTTGGGTTATAGTAAGGTAAAAACCGTCCATGTTTATGTGTGGGCTGGTCTTACTATTATCCTTTTTCTTTCAAAAGGATTTTCTAAGTTAAGCCATATGGTTGGAATTTACTCACACCAGTCCCATGACTGACCCAGAGTTTATTTTGTTTGTTTTCCCTAAACTCTTGGGTGCCCAAATTTGTACGGGCAGTCAAGTGTTTCAGGCTTTTACAGATACGCTTGAAGGAGCTAAAAGCAGAAGGCTTCACCGTTAGAGACTATTTCCGCTGTGATATGATGTATTGTACTCTGATAATGGTATGTATATACAATACAGTTTTGTATTTCAAAGTTATGTTATATAATATATTTTATTCGTTCCGCTGTGAGATTCGTGTTTACTCTGATTATGTTCAGCTGTGTTCTTCTTCTTCTCCTATTCTATTAGTTCTATCTTTTCTATCTCATCCTCTAACTTCTTTCTATTAATGGTCCGGTATTTTCGATGTCTGAACAGTCGACGCTGGGTTTTGTGTCGATTTTCGGAGTCGAAAATCCCTGGGTCGTTACAGTGGTATCAGAGCTGAAGGTTAAGTGATTACCTTGGCTCTGTGGCGTGACTCAGTAGAGATAAGGTTAGCAGTACCTTAGATTGAGTTTGAGTGTTTATATATGAGCGCGTATTTGTAAATTTATATAAAAACTGTTTTATATTGTGTTGATTGATCTGGTGAGTGGTATATAAATTCCAGATCGACGCGTTTAGCTGACGAGGTCGATAGGGATTTATAAACGCTTGGATAGAGAATTTCGACATAGTATTGCTTTAAAAGAGGGTAAATGAAATAATTTTACCCAAAATATATTTTGATATAAAGTATATATATTTGAATTATTACGATATATTGGTTGTGTTTATAATCGAATAAGATTATAATTGAGATGGTTATATGAAGAACCAATCAGAATTCATATTCGATCAGATGAAATAAATCTGAAGATTAAAACAGAATTGGAAATAAAATTCTAGAAAATTGGAAAGCGTTTGTAAATGAATTTTGAATTACATAAGAAATTTCAAGATCCTGGGTGATTTGAAAATATTTTTCAAATATTGTAGAAGGTATTTTGAAGTGATTTCGAAAAGTAATATAGTATTAAACTCACTTTGATCACTGGGAAATAAATTCTAATGATGACGGCCGCATTATCAGTGTTCATTTTCAAGTCTCTAAGTGACGGATTACTACCAAAAGATTTTGTTTTGAAATAAGTTGTTCAGAAATTCAAATGTTTTGAACTGCTATGTTATGAATATATATATATATATATGATTTCAAATTGATTTGAAATGAAAACCCCAGGAATTTGAATTCTGAAATTAAAATTTACTTATGAAGTAAATAAACAGAGGATTTAAATAAGTCAAATAAAATTTGAGTTGAATTGAAGCCAAGTAAGTGGAAATCGTACTGGAATAAGGATTTGACTTGGCAAAATAGTTGAGTTGTGAATTGAGATTAGGAATGGAACCGAACTTGGTTTGGAAATTTGATTATTTGGAATTGGAATTGAACTGGAGTTTGAAAAAGAAATTTGAGTCGGGATGTAAGAAAATTATTGATTGAAGATAAACTGACTCGAGATCAGTTGGAGATATATTCGGGTATGCTGAATGGATTGAAAATGAAAGCGAGAAAGTTGGATGCTCAATAAAGGGGGAAGGCCCAGAGTGGAGTGTTGTAGTAGTACCGACTGAACAGTGCAGCAGAGAGATTGACGAAATTCTTCGAAAATTAAAGTGTTAGAAAATTTTCTGAATTTTGAAAATTTTCGTTACAAAGAAGGGAATTAATATTTTGATCAGTTCAGTTGGAACTGAAATTATGAAGTAAACCAAAAGAATTTTTAACATGTTTACAACAGAAATTGTAGCATTTTTCCTACCTTAGCAATTTCGAGGACGAAATTATTTTAAGGGGGAAGGAATGTAATGTCCCGCATTTTTATCGGTTTATATTTGAATATTTAAATCAGTTTAAATATTGTATTCGTAATATAAGTGAATTTATATATTAATTAAAACGAAGTTGAACGTATAAAAATATATATTCAATATAATCAAGCTCATAACGACGTTGCAGTTCGTAATTTAACGTTCTGAACTTCGTATGAGTGTACAAGACTCATTTTAAATCGGATTTCTGCAAAACAAGAAACGTTGGAATCTGTTGAACAGTATCTGTCTAACAGAAGTGAAAAATCGAGATTTCGTGTTATAGATTGTGAGATATGTCCAAATCAAATATTCGAAAAGTCGCTATAGAACCGTTTATTGACCATAACAGTTTATTTGATATAACTGGATATCGGTTGCAAATATGGACAAGGTTCTTTTGAGGCACAACGATAATTTAATTTTTAGAATTTTACTGTTATTTTTAATTAATTAAATAAGCAACTTTTTATTTAGAGTATTTTGCACCCTGTATCAACAGTTTGGGGTTTCAAAATATGAGTTAAACTACCGATATTATTATATTTTTAGGATCGTGGCACCTCGCTGGACACGATTGTATTAGTATTTCTGTCCATAGCTATCCGTTCATGGACAAGATTTTACGTATCAAGTACGCTAAAATCAACTATGTAGATATGCATAATTAAATGGGTTTCATCCCTAAGGAAAGCAATGTGTAGTACTTCTGTTTCCAGCCTATACTTTGAAAGGATAAATCTCCGCAGACCTTACCCTATGCCTTGTCTCTTCCCACATATTTTCAAGACCCTGTTCCCTATAATACTTCACGTGCTATTTCTTCTCACATATTTTCAAAAGCCTAAGAGTCTATATTTACCTTCAAGCACGTTAGCAGTGTTTATTCTTGTCAACAATTAATACCCACGTTCTAGTTGTTCTAGTTGCATGGCTACCTACAGACTGACCCTAAAACATGTCTGCGAAGCACTGAATTGTCACTATACAGCGGCACGCATTATCACTGCCAAGTTTCACATCGCAACAGCTAGTCTACCTTGATAATTTTTCAACCACTACAACATCCTACTCCTTGCGCCCCACGTATTTTAACTCTATAAATATACATTTGTTTTCCCACCTTTTTCTTCTTCAGTAAATTAAGAGCCGAAGCTCCGATGGCTTTCATAATAAAAAAAAAAAAAAAAAAAAAGAAGAAGGGGAGAACCATGAGTTACATTTTCAGCAGTGGAGAGTGGTTATAGGGGAGCAGCTTTACTTTAGGGATGTTGAGGCTGTTCATTTTGGGAGCGGATTAAAGTAGTGGGAAGCAAGAAGCTCATATGAAGAAGGGCGTGGAAACAAAATTTGAAGCTTGCATATGGTACTAGAGAATGGGGTATGTAAAGCTCGGTGATTTATGTTTGGATTGTAATAAAAGTAGCGGGATGTTTTGGTCTGGAGCAGGGACGTGATTTTGGGGTGAAGTAGGGGTGCAGGCGAAGTGGGATCATTAACATGCGCTATATATATATGAGTGGAGGAAGGGACTGTTGTGATTGGTCATGGCAAGTATTAGTCTTGTGAGCTGGAGTGGCTTAGGACGAGGTGTTGACGCAAGATTTGCCAGTGCGGGTGTACGTACTGATTGAGGGACATCCGAGCGTGTCATGGATGGTCTAAACATGTGCTGATGATAGCACGTCCGAGCATGTTATTGAATGTACGACTTCAAGACCAAGATACATGAAGAAGACCGAGTTGCAATGAGGAGGGGGAAGTTGAAAACATGGGTTGTCTTATTTACTGTTGAACTAATAGTGGATAGATGGAGGGGTCGGTCTGATGATTTGGAGTGTTGGCGCTGATGGATGTGAGAGGAGCAACGTGTACTGGTGCAACAAATGTCTTAAAGAGAAAAAGGTGAAGCACGATAGATGAGCATGAAGCGCGGATGAAACATTGGAAAGAAAAGGGAAACAGTGATTGATCAGCAAGGATTGGCGTGGCTGAATTAATTTGTGGAGCAGGTGGTGTACTGCTTTGGTGATGAAGTTGTGGCTAGACTGGAACCGGTCTAAAGTGATTTGGCGCTCGTCTGAATTCAGGCAAAATAAACCATTCAACCAAATCAGCCAACGCAAATCGTTATTTAACGGTTAACGCGCCAAGGTGAGTAAATTCACTAACTCTGTTTTATTTAAAATATTTTAATTATATTTTAAATAATGGTTGAATGCTGTGTGATGGTTGATTAGATAAATTACAGTTAAATTGGTTGAAATAAATATATATCATTGCATATGCACACATCATTGGTTGGATACTGATTTGAATAACACCTATGGATGCGGAAATCGGTTGGAGGAACTCAACCGGATTCCTAAATATTTAGATGTACTGTTTGTGCACTGCTTGAACCGTGTTGAATGGAAATTCAACGTTATGTTGATTTAGATAAATAAATGATATCGATCTAGAAAGTGACAACAGTCAACCAAAAACACCTCGTTTGTGAGAAATTGTTTGGCCGTCAGGTAATCAACGAAGTTGATTATAATAAAATTAGATTTTTATAATCAAAGCGAAGCTTTAAACTGTAGTAGAAATTCTGTTATAAACTGGTACTTTATAGTTCACTTTATTAAGTAAAATATTAGTTAATTATTTTAATTAAATAATTGTTCCTTAAGTGGACCGCATTTAAAGTGTTATTGAATTAGAGATGTCAAGATTTTATAGCAGAAAGAGATATCAAGATTTTTGTAATGAAAAGAGATATCAAGATTTTTGTAACGAAAAGAGATATCAAGATTTTTGTAATAAAAAGAGATGTCAAGAATTTGTAACGGAAAAAGGTGTTGAGATTAATTATAAAGTGGAGTATAATAGCATATTACAAGTCTGTGAACTATAGCGATAAAATAACGCTGTTGAGGTTTAGGCGTGACTGTTATGTCAAGATTAGTTATAAAGGGATATAGCAGCGTATAGCTAGTTTGAACTGTAACGATAAATGAAACGCTGTTAACCAAACTTAAGCGTGATGTTTATATACAGTAGCACTCCCTAGGGAAGGAAAACAGCTTGTTTTGAAATTCCTTATTCAAAAGTAATAAGTAATGACGTTTGTCCAAAGAAATATAAGAACGAATGTTAAATAAAAAGTGCCTGTGATTTGTGTGATATTGGTTGTACATTGAATGGATGTTGTTTTACTTCGATAGTTAAACAACCAACTATCGAAGTGTTTTGACCATCGTTGTCTATACGGGGAGACCGGTTGGATATACTATCTGAAACCACTCCGTATAGGCATAAGCGCTGCAAAATATGCTGAAGAAGATTGAAGACGGAGTGAAGTGCAAGGGTCGTCCTGTTCAGAATGGTGCTTTCTGTTGGTCCAGTCCCAGGACAACTTGTATGGATGAATGCCTGACAGCGTATTCTTAGAAGATCACATAAGACGATCTTTTCAAGGTATTACGTCTGGTGGCGGAGAAATTCGTTTCTCTTAGCTTTTATACCCGTAATAGTTTTGGGAAGATCAACTAGTGATTTGACGGGTTTGACGATGTGGCATTCAAAGTGTATGGTGGCCAGATGTTCTAAAAGGTAAACGTAGCCTCAAGCTTCACAACCAAGAAATGACAAAAATCGGGCAGGCAGCATGGCTATGTGGGTCGCTCCCATTAGGGTGTATAATCACCTATCTAGAGAAATTCCTTTTGTTTCTAAATCTATCGATTCTGCCCATTCGGGAACGGTGGTTTGAGTCCAACCGTTGGTGATATACATTCGATACACTCAAGCGAAATGAGTGGTCGGTCATGTGTGGGCCGGGTTGCAAGACGTTCTTGTTGAACCCAGTGTATTCGCCTCTAGAGATACATCATCGGAAGGTGGTCCCATACCTTGTCATAGTTGGAATCCAATCTCCAATAAGCGCCATGCGGTTTTTGATTTTATACTATATATGTAGAGCGTGAGATGCAAGCGTTCTACTATTTGGTTATTTATTTGATTAGACATTATTATAATATCACTGGATTTTGATATCAAAGTGTTTTGGGTTATAGTAAGGTAAAAACCGTCCATGTTTATGTGTGGGCTGGTCTTACTATTATCCTTTTTCTTTCAAAAGGATTTTCAAAGTTAAGCCATATGGTTGGAATTTACTCACACCAGTCCCATGACTGACCCAGAGTTTATTTTGTTTGTTTTCCCTAAACTCTTGGGTGCCCAAATTTGTACGGGCAGTCAAGTGTTTCAGGCTTTTACAGATACGCTTGAAGGAGCTAAAAGCAGAAGGCTTCACCGTTAGAGACTATTTCCGCTGTGATATGATGTATTGTACTCTGATAATGGTATGTATATACAATACAGTTTTGTATTTCAAAGTTATGTTATATAATATATTTTATTCGTTCCGCTGTGAGATTCGTGTTTACTCTGATTATGTTCAGCTGTGTTCTTCTTCTTCTCCTATTCTATTAGTTCTATCTTTTCTATCTCATCCTCTAACTTCTTTCTATTAATGGTCCGGTATTTTCGATGTCTGAACAGTCGACGCTGGGTTTTGTGTCGATTTTCGGAGTCGAAAATCCCTGGGTCGTAACACTTGGTGCATGGGAATTATGCCATTTGTAGTTGCCGCGACATCTCATTACTGTGCCTGACATTTCTTGTTGTCAGGTGCATGTTTCTTTCTTGCATATGGAGAAAAATGGAAAGAATATCAGTTATAAAGGAAGATGGGAGGAAGAAATTTAAATGGGGAGGTTTTGTTTCATGCGCAGGTTTAGATGAGTTAGAGGAAAATGTTACAGAGAAGAACCAAAATGAATTTTTATCCTCCGTGAGTTTCAAAAAAATAAAATAAAGAGAAGAGACCCTCTGTTTATATATTCAGCCACACACCACATGCCACACATAAATCATCACACCCATATATTTAAGCACACACATCCATTCATACACTCACGCATGAACTTGCATATAAAATACACACACGCAAACACTATAGAAAAGTTTGGACGTGAGTAACAACTCACATTCGGGTTCCGAAAGCTAAACAACGAGTTAGAGGATGCTGTCGGAGCTTGGTGCGGGGTTGTCGGCGCTTGGGAGGGCGGAGCAAGAGAGTGTGGGCTGAGGCGAGAGGAATGGAGCGGCTTCAGCAAGTTGTTTTGTTTTTTTTCTTTGTCTTTCTTTGCTTTTTTTTTATGTAGAACAAAGTTGCTGAGCAAGAAAAATTAAATGGAAAGAAGTCTAAGAAGAAAAGGAGAGAGTGTGAAAAATGGAGAGGGGCGGATGAGTTTGGGAGTTGATATAAGAATAAAGGTGGTAGGTGGATTATGGTGTACAGGTAAAATGATGTAGTGATATCCCTCCACATAAAAAAATAATGTGCTTCATTTAATGCGGACACTTGATGTGCCTCGTTTAATGTTCCGGACACTTATTGGATTTGCCGACATATTTTTTTATTTTTATGTTTTTTTTTATCTGTAACTTTAGTAGGTCACACTTTATTTCAATCCCATTTCATGTTGCACTACTTTACAGGGTCACCTGTATGAAAATAATTGTCTACTCATTTGTCTGTACGAACACCAAAATATCAGTATAAATACACCGTTGGAATCAGGACGTCGAGACGACCACAATGGCACACAGTTATTAGTGATTTGAACGTTTTATAAAATTTCTATATATATTTTTTTTATCGCACTGATTTTAATTAACGGTCATTTAAATTTATTTAGTTTAAATTACCAGAATTATATGGAACGAACTTATAACGTTTTGATTACAAATTTATTTTCAAATTCTTCGCATACAAATATTTATTTTTTTATTTTAAATTTAATAAACACTGAATACATTCATTCTAATAACTAAATTTAATTGTTTTATTTTATTTACATGTTTGTTTTTTTTTTTGAAATTTATCATTAAATAATTTTTTTTTCCGACTTGAAAACTCAGGTCGTTACAAAATATTTTATTCATCACAATACAATCGACAATCACAATATAGTCCATTTCCACAACATAATACAATCAAACAAGTCGTCCATGGTCTGTGGACGACGGTATCAGGAGCTACTAAGCCCCGTATGTAACCTAGTATATATTTAACTATAAAATAGTTAGTGAGAAGGAGTTCTCACATTTGGTTTCCACTCCTCCAGTTTTATTTCCGAATTTCTGAACGGTTTGAATTCTGTTCGCTTCCAGTCGGTTCCGTCGCAATATGTTGTCAAGCGGTTTATATTAAAAATCACATTTCTAAAACAGTGCTATTTATTTGAAAATCACATTTTTAAACCGCCGCTATTTCATATATTTAAAAATCACATTTATAAAAATTTGATTTTTATTTCTAAAACCATATGCTAATTTCATTTATACTAACCAAGTATATTTTTATAAAAAATTTTAAAACAAAGTATATTTTCATATTTTAAAAATCAAAGTATATTTTAAAAACGAAGTATATTTTTATGTTTCAAAAACAAAATATATTTTAGAAACAAAGTACGTTTTTATATTTTGGAAATAAAGTATATTTTGATATTTTACAACAATGTATATTTTCATATTTTAAAAACAATGTATATTTTCATATTTTACAACATTGTATATTTTCATATTTTACAACAATATATATTTTCATATTTTAAAAAAAATTCTATATATATTTTAAAAATCATAATTCATACCATTGATATATATTGAAATTTCAGGTTTTAAAACAATGTAATTTATTTTATAAAAAAATAAAAATGAATTCAATGTTATTCCCATTTTAAATTTAATTACATGGTTTATAAATTACCCAGCTTTAACTGTTTCCCCTTCCTCTGATATCTGAGCCACGTGAGAACCCCTCCGTCGACTTCCTAAATCGGTCGCCGCACTTCCACCAAGCCATCAGAGACCGATCGGCCATTCCCACCTCGAAGAGCTTCGCGCGACCTTCCTCCGCACCCCAATAGATTGTAACTAGCACCCCCCTCCAATCAGAAATCTCATTCGACGGTGGGCGGTTTAGCCCCAAAATCTGCACCCATTAAGTAATGATAATCCATCAGCCTGGTATCAATTGGAAGAGTGAAGAAAATACTTAGAATTTGCTTCTAAAAGAACCAAAAATCATCGAATGTTTTGGAAATTTTCGCAGTTGAAATCCAGGGCTTTTCGACCGTTGGTTTTTAATGTTGGCGGTGGCTTCTGTTTTATGAAGGGAGATTTAGGGTTTGGGATAAAAGAAATAAGTATATATAATAATTTAATAATATTTAATCCGTAAATTAGTTGTTTAACACCACGAATTCCGAACGAGACCCAACGATTGTCGCCTCCAGGTAAATACCCCCATTCCGAAATAGGATATGTTTCCTAAGCCAATTCTAATGTTTCGATTAGTTTTTATTTAAATTAAAATATAAGTAATTATATATTCAATTTGAACGTACATTTTAATTTACGGGGGCCATATACTCACTCCGAAAATTCCAGAAAAATAAATCTAGCTATGTTTTGATGATACGGTCCTAACAAAACAAATTTCGTCGAAGTTGGAGACTGTTTGAAAAACGGTCATATTCCAGTCAATTAAATTCAAATTTAATTGACTGAACACGTTTAAATCTGCCACGCTCACATATTGATTCCAAAAATTATGAAAATCGGAATCTAGCAATGATTTGACATTATGGATCCAGCAAAAGTGGTCTCGTCGAAAACGGAGGTCGTTTGCAAAATCGCTATTTTTAAGGGCTATATTTAATATAAATTCCATAGCGACTATTTTGATCTTTCAACTGGACATAACTTTTTATTTGCGCTATGAAATCTGGATTTTTCATATTCATTGGAAAGATATTTTCAAACAAATTCAAATATTTCTTGTTTCACTAAAATTCGGTTTATTTTGAATCCTGTACATTCATTTGAAATTTGAAATTTAAAATCGAAATTTCAAACTACCGCGCCATTTCCAATTCCTTTTATAATTAAACTAAATATTTATACTATAATTTCTATTTAAATAAATATATACATTCTAATTCTATTCAAAATAAATTTCTAGTCGTTATTATTTAAAATAAATCAATTTAATTATTCAAAATTCATTAAAATTGCCAAAATAAAAAATTTAAATTGGTTCTGATTTCCGGGTTGTTACAATTTATCTTGAACAAATTATTTCTTGGTGTCTAGACTATGTTAGAGAAATAACCGCTTGTAAATACTATGGTGATAAGTAACAGTTATATCTGTTGTTCCTCTAAAGGTACTTAAACCTTCGGCTGCATTTCAAGGGAGATTCCTGGTGCACCGATAACACATGTCCGTTAACTGGCTAAGAAATTTTTGTCTAATTGAATATGTGTCATTATATACTTTTGGGTTAGGAGCCATTATGGATAGAAAATTTTTCGTTAATCCTTGCATTCATTTAGTTGCATTAGATTCATGCATATATAAAAATAAAATCAATAAAAATAGAAAAATTAAAAATCCCACAAAAAATTATCTTCATTTGTAATCAAATCCATTTCCATTTATCCAAAAACCAAAAAAAAGAATTTCATTTAAAATATATTTCTTAGAAAATTTTAACTTCTTTTACTTTAAAAAAAGGTTTTTTCTTCTTTTCAAAAAAAAAATCAAAAATAAAAAAAACAACAATATTTTTCTTTTCTAAAAAATTAACTTTTTTTTCTTTTAAAAAATAATCAAAAACCGAAAAAAAGTCTTCATTTGTAAATCAAATTCATTTCCTTTAAAAAAAGAATTCAAAACAAATCTCGTTTTTACTTCTATTCTCTTCTCAAATTTGCTCGTCTCTTCTTCTCTAATTCTTCCCACTAGTGCATGAGTATTTCGACTCACGATACATATACGAATCGTTGGACTCGTGACCCTTCCACTGATCTTTTAGTTCGAACAAACATGCTTTCAACCATATTTGACGAAAATCCACCTCGAACTCTCATGGATAGAATCTTCCCCGATCGAGTTTCTATTCCTTCTTGCATCATATTTCCTGCCCAATGGGTAATCACTTTGAAATTCATTTTAATCACATAAACACTCTTCCAAAATTTGGTAATCTTGAACGTGATGACTCTTACATTTTCTTAACTAAATTTTAACATGTTTGTGCAACCATGAAATTTCAATAATGAATTGACAATGGAGTAAAACTTAGGTTAATTCCATTTGCACTTACCGATTACGGCGAAAAATGGTTGTATAGCTTGCCTTCAAATTCAATTGGAACATAGGAGGAATTTGTGAAATTTTACTCCTTGGAAAAAAAGTCCAAATTTAGAAGCGATCGTTAATTTTCATCAATTTGGGGGTAAACCATTTTCAAATTATTTCGATAGATTTAAAGAACTTTTAGTGATATGTCCACACCATAATGTTGAAAAATGGACTCTTTGCCAAATTTAATATAATGGACTTGAAAATAGCTCTCGAACCATGCTCGAATCAATGTGCAAAGGAAACTTTTTAGCCCAAGATCACGATGCCCCTTGGTAGTTTCTCGAAAACATGGCCAAAAAATCATCTCAATGGGAACGTTCTAACGAGAAATCAATTTATTCTTGATCAAATGCTTATTCAGCAGGATCTTCATCTTCATTGGCCTTAAAAGCGAAATTTGATGCGTTATTAACAAAATTTGATAATGTTCGTTCAACAAATCAAATGAATCAAGCTTCTCAACCCTCGTGTTACAAATGTAACGATCATAACCATATTACCAATCAACGCCCGCACTCGTTAGAACAACTAAATGCTTTCAACAAATTTAGGAACGATCCATTCTCCCCAAGGTACAACATTGGTAGAAGAAATCTTCCTAACTTCCCTTGGACCTAAAACATCCCAAATTCGAATTTGGTTCGACCTCCTTCTTAACCATTTCCGAATAATCCTTCGAAACCCCCTTTCAACAAAATCAATTCCAAAATTTCGCGCCACCAACTCAAAAGCAAGCGCAACAACTTTTTGCTCTCTAAGGCGATAAAAGATTGACTTCACTTGAGAAAAGTCTCGAAATGTTGACTGAAGAAATGACTCAAAATATCCAATCAAATAAAAATTTGGAAAACTTATTAACTTCATACATGCAAAACACTAGTCATTCGATCGCAAAACTTGAAATGCAAATGATTCAATTAGCCACCTCTTTGAGCGAACGGGGAAGAGGATCATTCGCGAGTCAACCCGTTCCAAAACCCATGAATCGAAACACAAGCTCAAACCAAGTTCATGTCATTCAAGATAGTAATCTAACTCAATTGAACGCTATTACGACTTTACAATCCAGAAAGAAAATCGATAATCAAGTTGGAAATTGAAATAATGTTCTGGGTCTTCCTCTCGACTCTTCTAAAAACACGAATGATGTTGATCCAAATAATGTGTAACCTGAATTTCATCAGACAGATTTTTTTTCTTTCAAAATACTAATATATTGAAACTCATGTTGGTTTATCTAGTATCCTGCAGAAAAGAGAGAGATATAAGATATATCAGAGCTCAGAAAACATCTCTCAGAGGAATGAATAAAATACAATATAATAAAATTTAGCCTAACCCAGATAATAAAACTACCAAACCAGTATCCAAAGCTATCATATCTCTGCCACAAATCTAACCGGCGAATGTGTTATGAGGAAGGAGTCAGAACACAAATTCTGGTGACTGGATTTAGACTATACATTTTGGATGACCCTACATATACTGTTTAGATACATTTTCTTATTTATTAGGTTACTTGGATTAACAACACTAAAGGCTTACACACACGTCGTACCCATCTACTTCCTAGTGGATTAACCTAATATAGTATATATGTAGCTACCCTCAACATTAAGGCATGCCTCATGGTACCCAACTCGCATGGTTTCTGTCATAACGCCAAAAGAAATATATGCAGTCCCCCATCCTACGCCGGAACAACGTACGAATCTATGTATAACAGCACTACGTTCCGTATAGAACTGCCATCGCCATGCTACGTAAGCGTACGGACTGCCACCTTTGATTGAATCAAATTCCATCATAGAGTAATGATCTAGAGTCTACAATACACCACCCTGAGCAAATATGCATGTATCTAGACTTTCTTACATATGTATCGTTAATCGTACTCGATGCCTCAACCTATATGATACACCATTCGGAAACGGTATGCAAGTATTTTCAAGTATTATCTACTATGCACTGAGTTCCATAATAGGGCTATATTAGATACACGGAACTCGATCGGGAGCCTTTTCAGATATTTGTATACATAACTGTTATGGTATGCATTTTCATAGTAGTTATAGTCCCATCTGACCCCTCCCTTAACTAGTGAAAGACAAACAAAACTGAGATCTAGTGACGTGGTCTAGATAAACAACAAACAACAAATCCTGATTGGTCTGTCCCTCACCTAAATCCTTGATAGTAAAAGGTCTATGATTTGTTGGTTTTTCTCTCCATCTTTATGCATCACGCATCACGCTGACTGTCGATAGCTGGTACCCGACGACTACTATCAAACAGATGGTTAGACCCGCCAAAGGCAAACAGATAAAACGGTCGTAACCCACCTAGTCATAAGGCAATAGGATCGTCGAATCACCTATACCGCCCTACAGCCTTTTGACTCCCCACTATTGTGGCAGTCAAGGTATAATCACTGGGTAGTAACGTGTAGACCCAAACCCTGCAAGCACAGCCTGAGCGCTGTCACTGCACAAAGGACTACCAGGAGTACCCTCCATGTCCTAAGAAGTCGCGTGCTTCCCCTTCCAGTCCTTCTGAGCCAGCAGAATATCAACAAAACAGCAAGCAGAACAAGATGAATAATCAGATGACGTGCGCTCCCCTTGTGTCTCATGCCACCACGATGATCTACCCCACTGGATTACTCACCTTCAGACGTACGGACTAGTCCAAGCTCCTTAGGTTGATGTGTTTTAGACCATATGTCTAAACATTTAATTACGCACTTGCTCAGCCTCATCATATTTCCAGTTAACTTGGTTATTTCAATTCATATTGACTTCTTATTCAAGTTACCAAGTTCCTCTTGCTTATTAATTTCAGTTATATAACTCATTCCATTTAAGTTCATTAATATGCCTTTAACATGTTATCCTAATCGGCAAATTCCAAATTCTCAAGTTTACAAATAACATGTTCTTCTTATCAGCAGGATTCAGATTCTCATGTTTACAGATTACTTAATCTATAAATAAGTACAACTTATGGCATTTCATAAGTTTTCCTTTCTTTTCTCTACTTATTACAAATAGCAGGTTTCAGGTTTCCAGATTTATAGAATACTTAATTTATAATTAAGTACAACTTATCTCATTACATAAGTTATCTCATTACCTTTATCATTTGTTATAACCTAAGTTATAATCTCCAATTATCCATAGGATAAGCCTACTTATTATCCTTTCTTTTCCCCTTCTGGTTTATTCATAATAGGTTAGTATCATTCCCCGTTCATTCTCTATTTCTATTTCTACTGTAAGATTCCGTCATTTCCATTAATTACAATTAATGCAGTCTATTTCAATCTTGTAATATACATATATTCATTTATACAATTATGCACCAGACCTCTCATATCAAGCCGACCACTTGTGGATGATGGATTTGTCGGGGGTTCCGGGCAGACTTCTACCACAAGTTGGACTTAACCTCATGTCTTAGCATTGTTACATGTATATTTAAGCACTCGACCCATCACGATAAATTAACCACTTGTGGATGCTGGATTTGACGGGAGGTTTCAGGCAGACTTCTACCACAAGTTGAATTTAATCTTGTGTCTAAGTGCAGTTATAATTTTCTATTTACTGTAAATTTAGGCATATTCATTCTTCCTAATTTTGTTATAATTCTTATTTACAATCTTTTGCCATAATAATATTCTTAACAGATGTTCATTGTAAATTTCATAACTACACTATTCACAAAATCTCCCAATTCAAACACATGATAAATTGAACTAGGCTTTTATATAATCAATACAGATTAAACATGTTAAGTATTACAGGTTAACAGGTTTGTATTTGTGACAACCCACATCCGTTAATGTAACTCACTAAGGGAATGCATATAGTTTCATGAAGCGCTATACGTAAACAGACACAAAATAATTACAAGACAGATATAAATAAGATAGCAGGGGAAATTTAAATTTTTATTTCAAACATAAATCATAATATCGTGGTTCATAATACCATAAGCCACAAAAACCATTACTATAAAATAACTTCTGCCTTACACCATCGGAGTACATAAATAAATAAAAAAGCATAATTTCCCCAATTGAAAGAGTTAAGCCATAGTAGAGACAAGAACTTGAGCCATACTTCAGAAGTAGCTCCTAGCGAGATGATATCTGAGTCCTGATAAAGCCTGAGTGTTTCCTCCCTGAGAATCTGGGGGGGGGGGAGGGACGGAAGAAAAAAGGAGAAAGAAAAGGGTCAGACATAAAGTCTGGCGAGTCTAGTTACTTTTAGCTGGTAAATAAATAAAAGTAATGTGGTAGGCATATAAAGTGGATAAAAGAGACCACTACAAAAACGGTAGGTGTGACAAGGTAGACAGGGTAAGGTGTATGTGCTTCACTAATGATTACTCTGCACTATTACTAGTATAACTAAAATGAGATGATCCCTTCCACTATAAGTTGGTAGACTTAGGGCATACGTCCGAGTGTACCCTGAGCACTACCATAATCGATCGGCTCCATACCTCGTAGATATCCTGTACTGGTCCCACGGTAGGAGGCATCACTCCCTAAAGTGGCAACCCTTCATTTCCCAAGATGTGCACAACCATATCTGCTGGTGTCACGGTCGTCTTATCCCCGTTTACCCGGCTTACGCATGCACATAGCCCGGTCGGTTTGCACCGCCCACACCGTCCGTCTCGTTTGGATCTCTTATAATCAATCGGTAAGCGTGCCCGTCTCCGCCTAGTATGGAGTTCTTTATTTGATACCTACTCTGGGAACTGACTGAAATGGGTTCCACACAATTAGATACAAGCTCTCCACTTTGTCTTATATCCCACTAGTTTTTCACTAACTATGTATACCCTTAGGTGTCTTCAATTACATAGCCTTATGTCAGTTATGCTTACCCTAAAGGGTGTCTTTAATTACATAAAATTATTGGGTTAAGTTCGTGGGCCTATACGTAAAAATTACCCACCCCCTCTAATTTACTAAACCCACCCACTACCTGTCCAATTTT
Source organism: Allium sativum (assembly GCA_030737875.1). Taxonomy (NCBI): domain Eukaryota; kingdom Viridiplantae; phylum Streptophyta; class Magnoliopsida; order Asparagales; family Amaryllidaceae; genus Allium; species Allium sativum. The sequence continues at coordinate 902,691,240 of CM060924.1, forward strand.
ACTTAACCCTAACTTAAGTTCATAATCATAAAATCCTTATGGATTAAGTTAGGTAAAGTAGTCCAATTCTTTACCATGTCCATTTATGGTTTATATTGGATTCCATTTATGGTTTATAATGAACTATACCTCCCTCATTAGGCCTACAATATGTGGATGCTGGATATGTCAGTCGGGTCCGGGAAGACTTATTCCAAAGTTGGGCCTAACCTCGTGTCATAGCCCGATTCGTATTTATGTACCTAGACCCCCTACATTAGGTTCAACATTAGTGGCTTCTGGATATCCCGGTTGGGTCAGGGCAGACTTCCATCACTAATGCAACCTAACCTCATGTCATAAGTACAATTACAATTCCTAATTACAATTACTAAACATTCCATATTTATCCAAATCTACCTATGTCATTATTGGTGATTATTTCTATGTTTCCCCATTTGAATTATATGTCCAATTCATATAAATTTTACATAAATTATGCCAATTTTAAATCCCTTTTCCCCGTCTTCTAACTAACGTATTCACACGTATTATGGCGGCATCTAGGCTATAAAGTAGCCTAGCCATAACAACGAAAAGGGAATATGGCAAATGTGATAGTTTCAACGTATCTTGGCACAAACATAAACTAGAATGATAACAAGGTGAATGGACATGTAATTAACATCATAACAAGGTGGACATAAAACTGATGAACTTGTGGCAAATACGATGTCAAAGCAAGCATAATGAGATCTAAATTAACCATTTAGGTTTCCAACTATTTGGATCTAGCATAATTAGGGTGACATAGTAATATGTTTAGATCTAAAGATGACTTTACATGTCAAGTTTACAACATATCTAGATTGATCACAATATGGCAGGTGAAAGTTGATTTACAAAAAGGACTGGATCTAGCCAATGTTACAACTGTCCACTTTAATAGATGTACATCCACCACAATACAGTTACAAGCCAAGATCGACATAGGAAGCATAATAGAATAACCACAATTGTATTAGATCTAGGGAAATAGATCTATCATGACATAGCATAGGATTTGACAGTGGCATAGAATCATACTTTACAACATATCCAATTCACAATCTTTCACGATTTACTTTTTATTTATCTAAACCTAAAAGCAACAGAAACTCATAGCTTTAGGTTTAGAGAATTGAGAAAGAACGGATTTTGAATTTCTGAATTTGATTTGCAAAGTACGTTGTTTTAGAAAACAGTTCTGTCTTAGTTCGTATCCCGGCAGCATATGGCTCCCATAATTTCCAATGAAGAAATAGGAGATTTGAACGCAAATTTATAGCTGCAGAACCCTCTGATATCGACTGCCACCTCAGCCCTAGGGGTGTCAACATCCCTGTGGGTGGGTCAACCACTAGGTCGACACCCTTTAAGGGGGGTCGATCCCAAGGTCGACACCCCTCTAGGGGGTCGACACCCCTCTAGGCGGTCGACCCCCTAGAGCGGGAATTTTGCAGCTTTGAAGAATTTTTCAAATTCAAATTGTTCTGGATAAAATTCTGACTCATCTCTGACTCATATATGTATACATAATATTTCTTTGCGTATACAAACTTAAAACCCTCATAACTTCTTCGTACGGTGTCCGTTTTACGCAAACCGAATGTCTATCTTGACAAGAATTTCGAGATGGACGCAATGGTTTAATCTGTTTCCTCTAATTCTGAATATTAAATTAATTATTATTTAAATTATTGTCCTTCATTTTGTTAAAAATTCAGGGTGTTACATTCTCCCCTACTCAAAGGATTTCGTCCCTGAAATCTCTAAGTTGAGAAGAATGCATATCCTACCATCCATCTACTCATCCACCAATCACTGGCATCCTTGTAATTAAAGGTTTCTAACACTTATATGAATATATGCAAAGGTTTGTGTATATGTCCCAACACTAATGTGAAGATCAGGCGGTCTACAGATTCAGTTGACCACCTTAATTCAATGTATGTTAGTGTCATGAATCGTATATGTATGCAAATAATCCCATTATATCATGTGAGTTAGATATGTGTGCACATTCATTCATCCAAATGAAACATCCATATGCTAACTCATCCATTCCATCCATAAAAGAAAAGAAAAAGCACACACATCCATATGCAGTATGAGAGTGATTGAGCTGATCTTAGTTCCTAATGTGTGCATATATGCGTCCATTGGCAACCACTAGCAAAAACTTGCATCCATCAAACATAACATGTTTCATACACATGTTAACATCCAAATGGTTCCTTTCTAAAGGCCGAAAAATATATTATGGATAAGATATACTCCATTGACAGAAACAAGCACTGATAAAACTTTGAAAAAGGAGTTAAGAACGTAATCTCGAAAAGAAAAGGGTACGAAGCACCAATCTTGTCTTCGGTCTCCAAATTCGCATCCTCTGGGCTATCTCCCCATTGAACCTTTAACAACTTGATTTCCTTATTGTGCAGCTTTTTAATTTCTAACCCAAGAGTACGGGTAGGGACTCGTCTGGCTGTCGTCTCCCGTTCCACCTCCACTTCATCAAACATATTCGGCTCCACAATTTCTGCGGTGTCATGCAGACACTTCTGCAGATGAGAGACGTGGAAAACGTCATGAACACCAAATAGATTTTCTGGGAGTTTCACTCTATAGGCCATTTGGCCAATTCTCTCGGTTATAGGAAATGGTCCCACAAACCTAGGTGCGTACTTCCCTACTGCTCCGAAACGAACAACATTCCTCAGAGGTGATACTTTGATAAAAACTAAGTCTCCCACTTCGAATTCAATGTCAAATTTTCTCTTGTCAGCATAGGATTTTTGCCTATCTTGAGTTGTCTTCATCCGCCATCGAATAAGGTCAATCTTTTTGGATGTTTCTCTAACCTTGTCTGGACAAAGTAATAATCTTTCAGTAGATTTCCACCAACACGTTGGCGATCTACAGGGTCGCCTGTACAACGCTTCGAAGGGTGTCATTCCAATGCTAGCTTGATAACTGTTATTATAGGCAAACTCTACTAAAGGAAGGTGCTCTTCCCAAGTCCCTCCGAAGTCTAGGATACACAACTCAAAAGATCCTCAAGAATCCTGTTCACCCTCTCCGTCTGTCAATCGGTCTGAGGATGATAAGCAATGCTCAAACACAATTGTGTACCTAATGATTCTTGCAAACTCTTCCAAAATTCGCTAGTAAAGATGGGGTCACGATCGCAAACAATGTTTGAAGGTACTCCATGAAGACGAACTATCTCACAAACATAAATTATTGTCAACCATGATGCCGTCCTCTTACCCTTAACTTAAATAAAGTGAGCGCTCTTAGTGAGTCTATCTACCACCACCCAAATACTGGTATTGACTTTCTTTGACCTAGGCAAACCATCTATGAAATCCATAGAGACGTTCTCCTATTTCTATTGCGGAACCTCCAACGAATGAAGTTATCCACCGGGCTTCTTTTGCTCAACTTTGACTTGCTGGCAAACTAAACAATGGGAAACAAATTTAGCCACATCCTTCTTCATCCCAGCCTAAAAGAAAGCCCTCTTCATGTCCCTATACATCTTATCACCGCTTGGATGAATTGACATCTTAAAATGGTGGGCTTCTTCTAGGACTGCCTTTGTTAAGCTTCCAGTTTGAGGAACACAAAGCCTTCCATCTAGTCGCAACCACCCTTTTCATCTATGGTATATCGACTGAGGTCACTAGAAGTCTCCCCTCTTTAGAGCTTATCCATGATGTCTAGAATCTGCTGGTCACCTTATTACGAACCTCCTATCTGGTCCATAAGGGTCGGTCGTATCTTCAAGGATGCAAATAAATCAGGCAAATCCTTGATGGAGGGTCTAAAATCAAAAGCTGATATGAACTCCAAGTTCTTTCTTTCCACAAACAGAGGACTCAGAGCCACCCTCTGTCTACTTAGTGCGTCTGCCACCACATTACACATGCTAGGGGTATAAGAAATTTCAAAATCATAAGAAGCTAAGAACTCCATCCACCATTGTTGCCTTAGGTTGAGATCCTTCTGTGAGAATAGATAATTGAGAAATTTATGATCGGTGTATAAATCGAACCTTTCTCCAAGTAAATAATGACGCCACGTCTTTAACGCGAATACAATGGTAACAAGCTCTAGATCATGGGTGAGGTAGTTCTTCTCATGAACTCAACTGTCTACCACCATAACATATTACTTCCCCTTCTTGCATCAGAACCGCACCAAGCCCTATACTGCAAGCATAAGTGAAAACAATAAACACTTTACTTCCATCAGGCAAGGTCAAGACTGGGGCTATTGTCAGAGCCCTCTTCAGTCGTTGGAAAGCGACATCACAGTCTACGTCCCATGAAAATGCCAAATTCTTCTTTGTCAACCTGGTTAGAGGGGCTGATATCTTCGTGAAATCCTTAATGAACTTCCTATAATAACCTGCCAACCCAAGAAATCTTCTCACCTCAATTGCATTTTTAGGAATCTTCCAATCCTGCACTGCATCCACCTTCGTGTGACCTACAGCTATCCCTTCTTTGGAGACTACATATCCCAAGAATCTCACCTCCTTTCTCCAAAAATGTCATTTGGAGAACTTTGCCTTTAGTTGATGGTCACGGAGGGTTTTCAAAACTTCTCCCAAATGCTGGGCATGCTCTTCTTTACTTTTGGAGTAGATCAAAATATCATCAACAAAGACAATGACAAATTTGTTTAGGAACTCCCGAAACACCCTATTCATCAAATCAACAAAATATGCGGGTGCATTTGTCAACCCAAAAGGCATAACTAGCCATTCAAAGAAACCGTCCGGAGTTCTGAAAGCAGTCTTATCTATGCTGTCCTCAGCCACCCTCAGTTGATGGAACCCCGTAGCCAAGTCCAACTGAGAAAATACCAAGGCACCAACAAGCTGATCAAATAAATTATCAATCGTCGGAAGTGGGTGCCGATTCTTCTTGGTGAGCTTATTCAACTCTCTATAGTTAACACACAAACGAAGTGAACCATCCGCTTTAGTAGTGAATACTACTGGAGCACCCCATTCAAATATGCTTCGTCCGATAAACCCTTTCTCAAGTAGCTCCCCTACTTGCATCTCAACTCCCTCCTTTCCTTTGGAGCCATGTGGTGCACTGGTAATGTAACTGGCTTTGCATTGTCCACAAGATATATGCGGAAGTCAATCTTGCGCCTTGGAGGTAAACCCCGTACCTCATCAAAAACATCGGAATAATCTCGAACCACTGAAACAACAATTGCAAATCATCTATGGATGCATCTAGAGACTCTAGGAAGCTAAGCATAACAGACCCTTGGGGGTCACAAGAAACTTCGAGGGTATTCCCATGACAAATCAGGAGTCTAACAAGCCTCCTTTCACAATCCAGAATGGCCGCATATTTGGTAAGCCAATCCATTCCTAGAATCAACCCATAGCCCATAAACCCGAGCACATACGCGTCGCATTCAAACTCGACGCCTAACACAGATATTTTCAAACCTCAACAAATCATCGATAAATGAGCCAAACCACCAATGGGTTTGAAACAACTACGAGATCTGCTACCATATTAGTAATTAACTACAGAGATTCAACTACAGAACTTGATATAAACGAGTGTGAAGCGCCAGAATCAAAAAGTGTTCTAACTGGATGGTTGAAAGAGAAAATAAACTTTCTACGAAAATTTTTCTGCCTCTTTCAGGAGCACTGATTGCAAGAGCATGCACCTGCCCTCCAAAAGTTAATGCTCTTTGACCTTGTCCCTGCAATCCCTGTTTCTTTGGGCACTCTGTAGAGAAGTGTCTGTCCTCTCTGCAATTAAAGCAATTGGCCTTCCTTCTCTTACAATCTTTGATCAAGTGACCCTCCTTTCCATAATTGTGACATTTTCTCTTATCCCTACCTTTGTCATCTTTCCGTTTGTTCTTCTGCTGTTACTGCTATTGTTGCTGCCCCTTCTTAGGCCACAACTTCCTATTCTGCGATGTCCCCTCAATTTTCGCTTCCTTCTTTTCTCCCTTGTCCTCCTCATGCATTAGGGCCATATCAACAAGCTTTCAAAAGTGGCCCCCATTGGAATATGGGACATGGCTAAACCATGCAGGGGCTCATTCAGCCCTTTAGCAAATCGCAAAGCCCTTTTGTGCGGTGTATCCACCAATTCTAACCCAAACCCTGCCAGTTGGTTGAACTTGTTCACATACTCCTTCACCTTTATGTTTCCTTGTTTGTGTGCTAAGAACCTCTCCATCTATATACTTCTCTCAGTTTGGGAAAGAAATTTCATTTCGAAACTTTGTCTAAAATCTTCCCAAGTTTCCATCGGACGTCTAGCTTGATTGACTTCCCACCAAAATGAGGCTTCGTCCTTCAGTAGCCAGGCAGCTAACTGAACCTTCCTTCTATCCTTTACTTTAAAGATTACGAATAAGTCCTCGTTCTCCTTAAGTCAATTCCGAGCTTCTACGAATGTCTCATTCCCATGGAATGGCTTCCCTGCCATAGCACGGAAGTCCTTGCAGATCTTGGCAAAGTTATCTGCCCTTGGAGGAGGAGGAGGAGGAATAACTGGTGCAGTTGGGGGAGGAACGTCTCTTTGGCCTTCGGCAGGCACTGTGGCATCCAAATACCTATGGAACCATCCAGGTATTCTGACGACCTCTGGGATATTAGGAATTTTTTGTTCCCCAGACTGATAAAAAAGGAAAAAGGAAGAAATTTAGATAAAAGACCGAAGGATATTACATATGGCTTCTTGGGGGAATAGTTTCAAAACAGACGTTTCTTTTTGAAAATGCTTTCTTTTAAAACCTTTTTGAAAAATAATTTTAAAAACTTTTATCTAATATGGTAATCTTCAGCTCTGATACCAAATGTGACACCCCACGTCCGTTAATGTCACTCACTAAGGGAATGCATTAAGTTTCTTGAAGCGTTATAGGTAAACAGACACATAATAATTACAAGACAGATATAAATAAGATAGCAGCGAAAATTTAAATTTTATTTCAAACATAAATCATAATACCGTGGTCCACAATACCATATTTCACAAAAACCATTACAATAAAATAATTTCTGTCTTGCACCATCAGAGTACATAAGTAAATAAAAAGCATAATTTCCCCAATTGAAAGAGTTAAGCCATAATAGAAACAAGAACTTGAGCCATACTTCAGAAGTAGCTCCTAGCTAGATGATATCTGAGTCCTGACTAAGCCTAAGTGTTTCTTCCATGAGAATTTAGGGGGGAGGAACGGAAGAAAGAAGGAGAAACAAAAGGGCAGACATAAATTTTGGCGAGTCTAGTTATTTTTAGCCAGTAAATAAATAAATGTAACATGATAGGCCTATAAAGTGGATAAGAGAGATCACTACGTAAATGGCAGGTGTGACAAGGTAGACAGGGTAAGGTGTATGTGCTTCTCTAATGATTACTCTGTACTATTACTAGTATAACTAGAATGAGATGATCCCTTCCACTATAAGTTTGTAGACTTAGGGCATACATCCGAGTGTACACTAAACACTACCCTAATCGATCGGCTCCCTACCCCGTAGATACCCTGTGCTGGCCCGACAGTAGGTGGTATCACTCCCTAAAGTGGCAACCCTTCATTTCCCAAGATGTGCACAATCATATCTATTGGTGTCACGGTTGCCTTATCCCCCTCTGCCCGGTTCATGCACGCATATGGCCCGTTCAGTTTGCACCGCCCACACCGTCCGTCTCGTTTGTATCTCTTATAATCAATCAGGAAGCGTGCCCCTTCTCCGCCTAGTACAAAGTTCTTTATTTGATACTACCCCAGGTTACTAACTGAAATGGGTCCAACACAATATGATACAAGCTCTCTCCTTTCTCTTATATCCCCACTAGGTTTTTCACTGACTATGTATACCCTTAGGTGTCTTTAATTTCATAGGCCTATGTCAGTTATGCTTACCCTAAAGGGTGTCTTTAATTACATAACCTTATTGGGTTAAGTTCGTGGGCCTAAATGTAAATATTACCCACCCGCTTTAATTTACTTAACCCACCCACTACCCATCCAATTTTACTTAACCCTAATTTAAGTTCATAATCATACAATCCTTATGGATTAAATTAGGTTAAGTAGTCCAGTTCTTTACCATGTCCAATTATGGTTTATAATGGGCTAGACATCCCGCATTAGGACTACAACATGTGGATGCTGGATATGCCGGTCGGGTCTAGGCAGACTTATTCCACAGTTAGGCCTAACCTCGTATCATAGCCCGATTCTAATTTACGTACCTAGACCTCCCACATTAGGTTCAACATTAGTGGCTGCTGGATATGCCGGTCAGGTCCGGGCAGACTTCCACCACTAATGCAACCTAACCTCGTGTCATAAGTACAATTACAATTCCTAATTGTAATTACTAAACATTCCATTTTTATCCAAATCTACCTATGTCATTATAGGTGATTATTTCTATGTTTCCCCATTTGAATTATATGTCCAATTCATATAAATATTACATAAATTATGCCAATTATAAATCCCTTTTCCCCATTTCCTATCTAATGAACTCGCACGTATTTTTGCAGCATCTAGGCTATAAAGTAGCCTATCCATAATAATGAAAAGGGAATATGACAAAGGTGATAGTTTCAACGTATCTTGGCATAAACATAAACTAGCATGATAACAAGATGAATGGACATGTAATTAACATCATAACAAGGTGGACATAAAACTGATGAACTTGTGGCAACTACGATGTCAAAGCAAGCATAATGAGATCTAAATTAACCATTTAAGTGTCTAACTATTTAGATCTAGCATAATTAGGGTAACATACTAACATGTTTAGATATAAAGATGGCTTTACATGTCAAGTTTACAGCATATCTAGATTGATCACAATATGACAGGTGAAAGGTGATTTACATAAAGAACTGGATCTAGCCAATGTTACAACTGTCTAATTTAATAGATGTACATCCACCACAATATATTTACAATTAAGATCAACATAGGCAACATAATAGAATAACCACAATTGTATTAGATATAGGGGAATATATCTATCATGACAGGGTATGGGATTTAACACTAGCACAGAGTCATACTTTACAACATATCCACTTCACAGTCTTTCACGATTTACTTTTATTCATCTAAACCTAAAAGCAACAAGAAACTCACAATGTTAGGTTTAAAGAATTGAGAAAGAATGGATCTTGAATTTCTGAATTTGATTTGCAAAGTACGTTATTGTAGAAAACGGTTCTGTCTCAGTTCATATCCTGGTAGCATATGGCTCCCATAATTCCCAACAAAGAAAGAGGAGATTTGAACACATATTTTTTGCTGTTGAACCCTCTGAAACCGACTGCCACCTCATCCTTAGGGGTGTTGACACCCTTGTGGGTGGGTTAACCTCTAGGTCGACATCCCTTAAGGCGGGTCGACCCCACGGTCGACACCCCTCTAGGGTGGTCGACCTTCTAAAGTAGGAGTTTTGCCGCTCTAACGAATTTTTCAAATTCGAACTATTTTGGATAAAATTCTAACTCATATCTAACTCATAAGTGTATACATAATATTTCTACGCATATACAAATTTACACCCTCATAACTTCTTCGTACGGTGTCCGTTTTACGCAAACCGAATGTCTATCCTGACCAGAATTTCGAGATAGATGCAATGGTGCAACCCGTTTTCTATAATTCTGAATATTAGATTAATTATTATTTAATTTATTCTCCTTAATGTTGTTAAAAATTCGGGGTGTTACAATATTACCCCAATAGATTAAACAAATTAACTTAACCCCACAGATTTAACAGGTTCACCTATAGTTTCATTAACATGTCCCACTTAACCTTGAACTAAGCCTATAGATTTACATGTTCATACAACCCCAAATTTCCAGTCATATTCCATAGTACTTATTTTATTATGTTTCAACAGGTTTATAGTTCGGCAGATTAATTATTTCAGCAAATTACAAGGGGTTAAACATTTCAGTTGATTTATTATACATACTAACAGGGAATGCCCAACAATAAATATAAACTTATCAAAAAGGCGTAACTTAAATCCATAATAGCTTTCCAATTCATGAATCTGGTCTAGAATTAGCATTCCATGGCTCCCTTAATTGAATCTAGAACCTAGATAACCATGGATTCACAATTCTCAAACTAAAAGAAAAGGGAAGAAAGAAGAGAAATCTAAATTGACCAGGTCCAAGAATTTACCTTATCTCAATCAGAATTCTGAACACCCATTTGTAGAAAAACATTATTTTCCTCTAGATCTTGAATAGAATTTCCTAAGACTAATTATTCTATTCTATGAAGAGAATTGAGGAGGAAGAAGAATGGCCGAGTCTAGACAACCTCTTAGAAAATATGAGATTTAGGTTAGGCTCTGCTAGCCTATTTATAGGTGTTTAAGAAAGTGTATACGATCCCCTACATGTATCGCTGAGTCAACAACGATTTTGGCCACAAAACAATCCAAATTCGCACTTTAGAATTTTCCTAGATCCGGGTGGATCGACCCCTAAGTCTACCTACCCATGTGGGGTCGACCCACCCCTTAGGGGATCGACCCATAGGTCGACCCACCCCTTAGGGGATCGACCCATACGTCGACCCATCCCTTTAGTGGTTGACCCATAGTCTACCCGCCGTTTGAATTATTGAATTATGCATATATATATAACCCCCTTGTGTGTATACAAACTTCTAATGCTCATAACTTCATCACACGTTATCCGTTTTACGTAAACTCAGAGTCTATCTGAACCAGAATTCTGAGACAAACACAATGGTACAGTCCATTTTTCATAATTCCTAATATTAAATTAAGTATTCTTTAGTTTATTGTCCTTAATGTTCTTTAAAATTTCAGGGTGTTACATTCTCCCACCCTTAGGAAATTCCATCCTTAAAATTTGGTAAGGGTAAAATAAAGTAATTCCTCACATGAATAACGACAATCATGTGCGCATCTAACTTTGTAACCATTTGTGTATTAGTGCAAAGTGTAATTAAACATAATAATACATGAATGAAATGAATACCTAAGTGTTACCTCATATATAAATGCAAATTTTTCTTGAAAATCGCTTTGAAGACATGATGCACACATCCTAAGTATATTGGAAATTTTTATATGAATTCAATATTTAAAAAAAAACTTTTTCATCCATAGTTTCCCACAATCTTAGTGATCAAGAGCATAGTTCATCCAATTTTTGCATCCAAAACCCTACCAAGTAACTTTATTTTTTGAATTTCAGAAAAAACTTATTTTCTAAATTCGATTTCTTATGTTACAAAAAGGTGGAAAACAGAAACTCCACATCTTCTGTTTTTCTTTTATGTACCTTTTTCGACTGTACTTGGATTCTATGAAAGTACTATATATAGATTCCCTATTTTCCAATCCAAGCACATCCCACATACGAAAACTTTCTTTTTACAGATTTTCCTTTTCAACTTATCTTGGAAAAATTTATTATTATTCACCTTTTCTTAGAATTTTCCATCTTTCTTTAACTATTATGTTTGTTGCTTTATTGAATTTGTTGTTTACTTTTTAGTTATTCCATTACTATTTTCTTAGCTTATTTAACTTAATCCTTTGATCTAAATTTAGTTTTAAATAAGCCTTGTAGTCCTTCAAATAAAATAGGAAAACGGGCGCTCTACACAGCTACTACTAAGAGCCATGAATCGCAGGACTACGTCCCCCTCAGATAGAAAAGTTCAAACCATAGGACCAATGATAGTTTTAAGTGTTACCCTAACTACCTAACAGGAACAAAATAACAAAATGATTTCATCAAAAATGTAATAACGGGTTTTACCCCTAACAGGAAAATTAGCAACATGATCCAAACACTTACTTTCTCTTCACTATCTAGTAGTCACCATTAGTCCTAGCTGCGTACCAACAATCATTTTCAAGCAAAATCCTAGGCTTCTCAATGCTTACGCATTCTATGGGAAATTACCATTATTCCTAGATAATTCTCGCTATATGTTTCATAGCTTCAAAACTTTTCCCTTCTACCGTAGGCACTAATCCTTACCTACTACATACTTTTTAAAACACGGTTTGGCCTTTTCATTTCAATGTTATTCCAAAAGTATAAAAAAATGTCAGAATTTTATTTTCCTTACCCAAATTTACTTCTGCCAAACCATAAAACATGTCATTTTATAAAAATGTAAATCAATTTTTTTTTCAAATCACAAAAACTGGAGCAGATAAAGATAACTATTTCCCATCAGTTTTACAACTTATTCTTGCCTATAAGGTCAGTTCAGTTACTTACTACAAAGTGCAGACATCTACTCTATTCTCAGTTTCTACAACTTATTTCGTCCACCGAACAAAATTTTCTTGTGAAAACAATTATAAAAAATGATTGTCAAAAGAATAGTGATTTCAAAACTTTCTTTAATAAAAATTCTAGTTTTCCACAAAATGCAACATGAAAAATGAAACCTTTACTATGCTTTGCTTTTAGACCCTTTCATATTAGATAACTTGAAAACTAGCAATCTATACATGCACTATAATATGCACCTTTTACTGAGAGAATTAAGTTTAGACAAAATTTTCACAAGAAATCACCATTTCCAAAATATACCCCATTTTACTTCAAAACCTAATGTGTACTTCTTTACATATTTTTAAAACTGTAACTTTTATGATCAAAATTTGAAAACACCGTAAACCATCTTCCAAAAGCTTTTTTAATTTCATGTTCTCAAAAGTTAAAAATTGGGTAAGAATTAAAGTGGGTTTCCAACATACCTAGGCTTTCGTAGGCACTCCCGCAAAGTCAATTCTCTCAACTATATATATATTCCTAATCCATTTTTCTCTTTTTAACCTTTTCCGGTTTAAAAGGTTTTATTGCCAAACCCACTAACTTGAAATACTAACACATGGGATTGACCTTTCTTCCATACAAATTATATTGTACACTTCCTACCCCAATTACCTAAGGGTCTCAGATTTCCATATTCGTTCCTTTAGTGCACAAAACAGATATCCCAATTCTCACCATATTATGCTCTTTCAATTTAATGGGTTCCTCTATGTATCTAGGTGTATATATATTTATATTTTAAAATTACAAATACGTTCACTCACTATCTATACATGAATCCTAAACCTAAGCTCTGATACCAAATGTAACAACCTGAATTCCGACAGATCGAATTTTTTTGTAAATTCTAATCTATCAAAACTCATGATGGTTTGTCTGGTATTCTGCAGAAAAGACAGAGATATAAAATATATCAGAGCTTAGAAAATATCTCACAACGGAATGGATAAAATATAGCATAATCAAAATACAGCCTTACGTAGATAATAATACTACCTAACCAGTATCCAAAGTTATCATATCTCTACCACAAATCAAACATGCATGTATCTTATGAGGAGGGGGTTAGAACACAAGTTCTGGTGACTGGTTTTAAACTACACATTTTGGATGACCCTACATATAATGTTCAGTTACATTTTCTTATTTATTAGGTTACTTGTGTTAACAACACTCAAGGCTTACACAAAAATGTCGTACCTATCTACATTCTAGTGGATTAACCTAATATAATTTATATGTAGCTACCTCCAACATTAAGGTACACGCCACAGTCTTTGCCATAATGTCAACAGAAATATACGTAGTCCCCCATCCTACATCAGAATGACGTACAAATCTCTGTATAACAAACCTACATTCCATATAGAACTTCCATCTCCATTCTACGTTAGCATACGGACTGCCACCTTCGATAGAATTAGATTCCATCACAGAGTAATGACCTAGAGTCTACGATACACCACCCTGAGCAGATATGCATGTATCTAGACTTTCTTATGTATGTATCGTTAATCGTACTCGATGCCTCAACCTATATAATACACCATCCAGAAATGGTATGCATGATTCGCACATATTATCTTCTATGCGCCGAGTTCCGTAATAGGGCTACATCAGATACACGAAACTTGGTCGGGAGCCTTTTCACATATACATACACACAGAGATGTTATGGTCTGCATTTTCACAGTGGCTACGGTCCGACCTGACCCCTCCCTCAACTAGTGAAAGACAAACAGAATTGAGAGCTAGTGACGTAGCCCAGAAAAACAACAAACAAAAATCTGAATTGGCCTGTCCCTCACCCAAAGCCTTGATAGTAAAAGGTCTATGGTCTGACGGTTTAGCTCTCTTTTTCCGCATCACGCATCGCGCTAACTGTCGATAGCTGGTACCCGACGACTACTATCAAACAGATGGTTAGACCCGCCAAAGCAAAACAGATAAAATGGTCAAAACCTACCTAGTCACAATGCAAAAGGATCATCGAATCAACTATTCCACCCTACAGCCTTTTGATTGCCCACTATCATGGCAGTCAAGGTATACTCATAGGGTAGTAACGCGTCGACCCAACCCCTACGAGCACAGCCTAAGCACTGCCACCGCATAGAAGACTATCAAGAGTACCCTCCATGTAACAACCCGAAAATCTGGGCCAGTTTAAAATTTTTATTTTGGCAATTTCAGTGAATTTTAAACATTTAAAATGAATTATTTTAAATAATAACGACGAGAACTTTATTTTGAATAGAATTCGACGTATATATTTATATACGTCGAAGTTAGAATATAAATAATTATATATAATTATAAATAGAATTGAAAATGGCGCGGTAGTTCGATAATTCGATTTCAAACTTCAATTGAATGTACCGGGTGCAAAACAATCCGGATTTTAGTGAAACCAAAAATAATAGGACCTATTTGAGGATATCTTTCCAACGAATCTGACAAATCGAAATTTCATAGCGGGAATCAAAAGATACGTCCAGTTGAAAGTTCTGAATAGTCGCTATGGAATTCAGGCCCTTAAAAATGGGAATTTTGCAAACGACCTCGGATTTCGACGAAACCACTTTTTTTGGATCCGTGATGTCAAATTATTGCTAGATTCCAAATTTCATAATTTTTCAAATCAATATATGAGCGTGGCAAAGGAAAACGCGTTTGACCAATTTCAGTTGATTTTAATCGACTGGAAAATGACCATTTTTCCAACTGTCTCAGAATCTGACGAAACTAGTTTTGTTAGGACCGTATCGTCAATACGAAGCTAGAAAATATTTTTCTGGAATTTTTTAAAGTTCGTATGTGACCCCGGTAAATTGAAATGCGCGTTCAAATTCAATATATATAGTTATATGTTGATTTTGACGAAAACTGATTGTAACAGCCGAATCATCTTACGATACATATCCCATTGTGGTCGAGATGGGGGTAATTAGCTATGGACGACAGGCGGTGGGCCTCGTTTTAAGGTCGAAAATAAAAGTTGCTTTTTGGTGGAAAATAAAATAATTAAATAAAAAAATAACAACACCCTCTCCTTACATTGACCAGGCCCCCCCCCCCTTTTCAAAATGGATTCAGCAGATAAATAAAAAAAGAAGAAGAAGAAGACGAAGCAAGGGGAGGAGCCGCCGCCCCTCCCCAATGACCACCGCGCCGCCGTAGGTGGCGGAGCTGCACCCCCCTCTCTCTTCCTCCCCTCGCGACCCTTCTCCTCTGCGCTTCCCCCTCCCCTCGATTCTCCTCTCCCTCCTCCGAATGAAGAACGCCGTCGCCCCCCCCTCTACTGCTCCGAGCAACGAACCGCAAAGCCCCCCCTCCATCGACAACGACACCCCCTGAGCCTCTTTCAACCACCGAAATAAAAAGCAGTAAGTTTTTATTTTATATCTTTTTATATATATAAAAACTGAAATTGTTGGTGTGTTGAAAATGAAATTGTTAGTGTGTTGAAAATGGAATTTTTAGTGTGTTGAAACTGAAATTTTTAGGGTATTAAAACTGAAATTTTTATTGAATTAAAGCCATGGTTTTTATATATGGAAGTCATGATTTTTTTTAATTATTTACTATGATTTTTAAAATAGAAAAGGTATGATTTTTAAAATAGAAAAGATATGATTTTTAAAATAGAAAAGATATTATTTTTAAAATAGAAAAGGCAAAATCTTTATATGAAGAATAGCGTGGTAAAAATAGGATTTTTATATATATAGTAGCAAAGTAAAAATTCGATTTTTATATATTGAATAGCGATGTAAAAATTCGATATTTATACATTGAATAGCGAAGTAAAAATGTGATTTTTATATATGTAGTGGCTACGGGCAAAGAAAGTGACAGAAGGCGAGAATGGCGTTGATTTCTCTAAATGAAGTGTCGGGGAGATGGAATAGCTATTGGTGAGAATTTCTCACTCTTCAATCTCTTTTTCTAGTTATATATATATATATATATATATATATATATATATATATATATATATATATATTAGGATGCAGACGGTGCTTAGCAGCACCCGACACCCGTCATCGACATACCATGGATGGCTTGTTTGTTTAATTGATGTGTTGTGAAATTTGTTTGTGTTGTTGATGTGAAATCGATAATATAAATTAATGTGTTGAAAGGAAATAAAATATTTATATAGTTAAAAATATTTTATAGTTAAAAATATAATTTTAATGTGAATGTGAATAAATAAATATTTATAAACAAATCGGCCGATTTGTTTATATACACTAATTTGACTGATATTGATTGGGATGATAAATTTTACACATCACCCAACTGCACAAATAAAAATCTGTGTTTGTTGATTTGAAACCCCACACGGGTGTTGGGATGATATTTGAGTACACTTGTCCCAATTATTTAATTGTATGTCGATCGATTGGTCGACAGGCTGTGTAAGCGTTGATTATTTATATTTGATGCTTATGCAGTTGTGTTGTGCACTTTGGATGATGGTTTACTGTTTATCGTTGCTATTAAATACATGTGTTGTATGGAATCCATATAATTAACATTATATGGTGATTGATTGGGCCTCATTCCAATCGGGAAAATAATGAATATTACAAAAGAAAATTCATGTGTTGAATATAAAAATAGTCATGTGTTGACGATGTTCATGCGTTGAAATTATTCATGTGTTGAGTAAAATATTTTAATAATAAAAAAATACATCTTTATCATATTTAAAATTAGAAGCCACTTCACGGTGGAGTCTAATTGAAAATCAAACGATAGATACCATAATTTTATAAAATATTTTACATAACAAAAATAGTGATGTGTTGACAGTACTCATGTGTTGAGATTAGTCGTGTGTTGAAAGAAATATAAATTCATGTGTTGAATAGAATAAATATTCATTTGAAAGAAGTTTTTGAAAAATATAAAGCCGTGTTGATTAGAGTTGCGCTATTTTGAAGTGAACGATATTTATATCGATTTTATTCGTTTTACAATGAATATTGAAAAGTGATTTCAAAATTTAATATTTTGAAATGAAATTCAAATTGAATTAGATTAAAATTGAAATTTTATTGAATCAATTTGAATTGAATTCGAATCGAATAGAAAATGAATTCGATTCGAATTGAATAGAAAGTGAATTTGAATTCGAATTAAATAAAATAGAAATGAATTCAAATTGAATTAAATTGAAATTGAATTAAAAACGAATTGAAATCGTTTTGAATGAAATTTAAAACGAACAGAAATTGAATTGAAATCAATTTGAAATGAATTCGAATTGAAGTAAATAGAAGGTAAATTTAAATTGAATTGAATTAAAACGAATTAGAATTTGAATTGAATTGAAACGAATTTGAATTCGAATTAAATAAAATTGAGATGAATTCGAATTGAATTGAAATCAAATCGATTTGAAATTGAAGATGAAGTTGAAGTTGTTTTTGAAACGAATTTAGAACTATTTATAAAATTCGTTTTAAAAAGGAAATCGACGAAATATATATAATATATATATAATGGCCTGAATAGAACGCGCTGCGCCGCGGCCGTTCCTGAATTTCGACCATTAACTTCGAATTGACATTGCGGGAGATCCGACCGTCGGATTCTCCTAAAGCTGGAACCGTTGGGTTCGTATAGAAAAGAGCTTTCCAATGACTATTAGAAATTTGAAATCTAACGGTTGGATTTGGAATTATTCCAAATCAAATTTGGAAAAGGTCGCCGTAAGTGCAGTTCGATGGCCATTGATGGAAATCGACTGTACGGGCCTTGATAAAATTATTAAAAATATCTATAATTTGTGTAAAATCATAAGAAATGATTTGGGAAAAATTGGGCTGAGAAACTCCATATTTGAAAAGATAAAAATAGATTTTTATCGAAATGAACTAGTTTTGAACTAGAATTAAAATCAATTTATTTTTCAAATAAATAAATTGAATTTGAAAGTGATTTTAAAAATAATCAATATTCCCAATACGTGGATTGGACTGGAGTTGAATCGAAATTATCTTCGGAATATTTCGATGTTGGGTTTCATGACTATACAGATATTGTTATGGGAATTTGAAAGATATATTTTATATCGTTATTTCCAATACGATATATGTTGGTTTCAGAATTTGATATTGAATATAAGCCGATATATTTTCTATTCAGAGCCTTGTATTTAATATCAAATATGATTTGGGTTTGTCGTGAATCGTGTTTTAGATGACATTGGTTCTTTAACCCAGTTAAAGGCAGGATATTGATTTTTGAAAAGATTGAAACTAAGTGGAGTTTTAATGAATCTTTAATTAGATTAAAAATGTGAATTGATAATTTAAATTATCAAATCTGAAAAGTGATCGAGAGTGGAGTATCACCAGTTTGGCTCCAAAGCGGTAGTTAAATCTTTAATTAGATTTGAACGTGAAATGGTAATTAATTTTACCGATAACACCATGGTGTTAGGTATGGAGTATTACCAGTTTTGCTCCATGGGATGAATGGGTTGGGATTGGGGAATAAAATAAATAATTACTTCGGTGTGGCTCGCTAATCCCGACTAGTTTGAAATGATATCCAAAGGAAGATGATAGAATAAATTTAGAAGAATTTATCTTGGATAAAATTAATGGGAACCTTTCCCTAAGAATGTGATTTTGTGAATAAAAGAATATTCTGAATTGGAATGAGGCGTTCGTTGTGTTTGTGTAACGTTTGTTTATCATATACGTGGGTTATTCAGAAAGGTCGGGTTTATACCCATTCTGAATAATCGATTCGACGAGATGTCGAAGATGAAGACGGTGGTTGAAGACCGGAAGTCTTCACATCGTTTGGGTGATTACTAATAATCTCGATTGGGCTGTACACCCAAGATGAGGGAAACAGTTGGTGATCGTCCAGACGTACTTGGAGATGGATGGATATGCGAGGAAAGTGCCTCCGGTTTCGTTCGTACCCAGAAAAAACTTGTAAATGGATTGTGTGTCTGACATTGGATTTTATTCTGTGTTGATTGATCTCTATTGAATATACATCTGTTTGGCGGCAGAGAATTTATTCTCTTGCTTAACGCCCTTCTCTGAGACGTACGAGCTCAGAGGTTGTATATCGATGGACATCAGTCGCATGGAGTGAATTGCCAGTGTGGCACGCGTAAGTGGCAATTGATCAGGGCTTCTGTTGAAAAGCAAAGTCTTGTGGTTGATGATCATAGCACGGCCTGTGTGGCGTAGCTTTGTGTATAGCGTGAATTCGCGAGCCTCACACCTCGGTATGAGTCAAAAACGGGATAGTGACTACAGGGAGAGCACGACGTTTCTTTCTAGCTAAGGTGGGGTCAGTGACCTACCAGCCCTGACATTTATATACTTTTCACCTGTGTGGTTGTTGGATACGAGGCGCCTCGGATATAGGTCTGTAAGGACCGGGAAACGTATGTTCAGGAATTGCCAATCCTCAAAAGTAAGAGAGGACCGGCCCTGAAGATCCAAGGATCATAGTGGGGTCCTGAGGCATTTGCTAGAGTGTCTCGAACGCGGAGAGGAGCTTGCCCCTTGCCTCGACTCACGATGGAATTCCAATTTCCAATACGTGATATTGCGGTTTTAATTATAGAACTAGTATGACGACATGATAGATGGTACCCATCCCGCCTAAGATTGATATTTATGATTGAAAACTATTTTGACACTATACACTTATAATAGTATCAAATGATTTGTTTTGACGTACCAAGCATGTTTGGCTATTATAAGGGAAAACCCTATCCTCCGGCTTGCGTTGCATTGTGTGATGGGACCTGAGTCTTATAATAGCTTCATTTTTCCAAAAAGCATTGCGTTGTTTTGTTATATGTACTAGTATTCTTGGGAGGAAACCCGTTCCGTGTTATACGGCGTGGTCCCTTGAATTACTATCATTAAAATAAAGTTTTAAATAACTGTTTTAGTTCTCACACCAGTCACATGACTGACCTGGAGTTTATTGTTTTAACCTAAACTCTGGGTGCCCCTATTTTCGACACGGGCAGCTAGTAGTTTTGGTTTTGCAGATTTATATCCACGGGATCCTGATTTACAGCCGGAATGATGCTCGGAAAGCTCTGTATCCGTGTATCACTTTCAGTTGTGTTTTGTATATTTTTTCGCTGCTATGTAGTTTATTGTAATCTCTGATATTTGTTGAATGTAATTTACTCATTTATACTCTGTATATTCTTATATCTGATGGAATTTTTGTAATAACAATGAAATGTTCTTCTGTTTGCGTTCTATTTTGTCTTGTCCTCAATTCTATCCGTGCTTTCCTTCATGGGGAAGTTAGGGTCGTCTCAGTTTGGTATCACAGCTTTGGTTTATAGAGCTCGAGAACAAGACACGTTAGAACCATATGAAAGAATTCATCAGATATTGAATTAGTAATATCCAATTATAATGACTCGTTAGAGATAGGATCAGTAGTATCCTAGAACGGGTGTGTAGAGTATAATTTTCAAATGAAAACAATTTTGCTTTGAAAATTTAAATTGTTTTATACGTATTTGATTATTTATTTATTTTGAATTTGGACAATCGAGTATATAAAGATTTCGCGTATACGCGTCATGAACGTATATTCGAAGTTTTAATATACTGGATAGATATAGAATCCCATCCTAGACACCCGGAGATGGTTCTGATGATTGATTTATCATCATCAGAATTTGTGTTCGTGTTTCGAAAGTGAGATTTCTATATATTTCCATTAGACTGGTGTGAGAACCAAAATATAGATAGTTTCATTGTTGTGAATTGGCATCAAAAACATGATTTTTTGTATATGTATCAAAATTATGAATTTGAAACGTTAATTCACTAATTGATTGATGGTTGTGTTGTTTGTTTATTTGTTTGATAATTTTGAACCATTTAGCCTAATTGAATCACATATTGAATTGTATTGAAAATTAGTCGCATTTGCTTGCATATACATGTACTTACATTGAACAGGTCATAGCAAGGAGGCTAGAGCAGAGAATAAAATTTGTTTGCTCGACAAATAGGTACTATATAATTTACTGTTTTGTTTGGGTGATGATGATTTTATGAGCCTATTGGCTAGCCGCTTGGTTTTTTCTTTTTCTTTTTGAGATCAGAAGGACTATATGGCAATTTCGGGATTTTCCCGTGGCTCCCGGTGCAGGGGAGGTTATGGCAAAAAAAATCGAAAATTTAGGGTGTTAGCCAAATTTTTGAAGAATTTGAAAATTCTCAGAAACTGAAAAGTTGGAGAATGGAAGCCAAATCGAACGTAGAGTTGATTGATCAAACCACTTTCGACTTTGTTCCTTTTCGGTGACGAAAAGTTTTAAGTGGGGGAGACTGTAACTACTCGAAAATCTGGGCCAGTTTAAAATTTTTATTTTGGCAATTTCAGTGAATTTTAAACATTTAAAATGAATTATTTTAAATAATAACGACGAGAACTTTATTTTGAATAGAATTCGACGTATATATTTATATACGTCGTCGTTAGAATATAAATAATTATATATAATTATAAATAGAATTGAAAATGGCGCGGTAGTTCGATAATTCGATTTCAAACTTCAATTGAATGTACCGGGTGCAAAACAATCCGGATTTTAGTGAAACCAAAAATAATAGGATCTATTTGAGGATATCTTTCCAACGAATCCGACAAATCAAAATTTCATAGCGGGAATTAAAAGATACGTCCAGTTGAAAGTTCTAAATAGTCGCTATGGAATTCAGGCCCATAAAAATGGGAATTTTGCAAACGACCTCGGATTTCGACGAAACCACTTTTGTTGGATCCGTGATGTCAAATTATTGCTAGATTCCAAATTTCATAATTTTTCGATTCAATATGTGAGCGTGGCAAAGGAAAACGCGTTTGACCAATTTTAGTTGATTTTAATTGACTGGAAAATGGCCATTTTTCCAACGGTCTCACAATCTAACGAAACTAGTTTTGTTAGGACCGTATCGTCAATATGAAGCTAGAAAATATTTTTCTGGAATTTTTTAAAGTTCGTATGTGACCCCGATAAGTTGAAATGCGCGTTCAAATTCAATATATAGAGTTATATGTTGATTTTGACGAAAACTGATTGTAACAGCCGAATCAGCTTACGATACATATCCCATTATGTTCGGGATAGGGGTAATTAGCTATGGACAACAGTCGGTGGGCCTTGTTTTGAGGTCGAAAATAAAAGTTGCTTTTTGGTGGAAAATAAAATAATTAAATAAAAAAATAGCAAAACCCTCTCCTTACATTGACCAGGCCCCCCTTTTCAAAATGGATTCAGCAGATAAAAAAAAAGAAGACGAAGCAAGGGGTGGAGTCGTCGCCCCTCCCCGATGACCACCTCGCCGCCGCAGGTGGCGGAGCTGCACCCCCCTCTCTCTTCCTCCCCTCACGACCATTCTCCTCCGCGCTTCTCCCTCCCCTCGATTCTCCTCTCCCTCCTCCGAATGAAGAACGCCGCCCCCCCTCTACTGCTCCGAGCAGCGAACCGCAAAGCCCCCCCCATCGACAACGACACCCCCTGAGCCTCTTCCAACCACCGAAATAAAAAGCAGTAAGTTTTTGTTTTATATTTTATATTTTTTTTTATATATAAAAACTGAAATTGTTGGTGTGTTGAAAATGAAATTGTTAGTGTGTTGAAAATGGAATTGTTAGTGTGTTGAAACTAAAATTTTTAGTGTATTAAAACTGAAATTTTTATTGAATTAAAGCCATGGTTTTTATATATGGAAGTCATGATTTTTTTTTTAATTATTTACTATGATTTTTAAAATAGAAAAGATATGATTTTTAAAATAGAAAAGATATGATTTTTAAAATAGAAAAGGCGAAATCTTTATATGAAGAATAGCGTGGTGAAAATAGGATTTTTATCTATATAGTAGCAAAGTAAAAATTCGATTTTTATATATTGAATAGTGAAGTAAAAATTCGATTTTTATATATTGAATAGCGAAGTAAAAATGTGATTTTTATATATGTAGTGGCTACGGGCAAAGAAAGTGACAAAAGGCGAGAATGGCGTTGATTTCTCTAAATGAAGTGTCGTGGAGTTGGAATAGCTATTGGTGAGAATTTCTCACTCTTCAATCTCTTTTTCTAGTTATATATACATATACATATATTAGGATGCAGACGGTGCTTAGCAGCACCCGACACCCGTCATCCACAGACCATGGATGGCTTGTTTGTTTAATTGATGTGTTGTGAAATTTGTTTGTGTTGTTGATGTGAAATCGATAATATAAATTAATGTGTTGAAAGGAAATAAAATATTTATATAGTTAAAAATATTTTATAGTTAAAAATATAATTTTAATGTGAATGTGAATAAATAAATATTTATAAACAAATCGGCCGATTTGTTTATATACACTAATTTGACTGATATTGATTGGGATGATAAATTTTACACATCGCCCAACTGCACAAATAAAAATCTGTGTTTGTTGATTTGAAACTCCACACGGGTGTTGGGATGATATTTGAGTACACTAGTCCCAATTGTTTAATTGTATGTCGATCGATTGGTCGATAGGCTGTGTAAGCGTTGATTATTTATATTTGATGCTTATGCAGTTGTGTTGTGCACTTTGGATGATGGTTTATTGTTTATCGTTGCTATTAAATACATGTGTTGTATGGAATCCATATAATTAACATTATATGGTGATTGACTGGGCCTCATTCCAATCGGGAAAATAATGAATATTATAAAAGAAAATTCATGTATTGAATATAAAAATAGTCATGTGTTGAGATTAGTCGTGTGTTGAAAGAAATATAAATTCATGTGTTGAATAGAATAAATATTCATTTGTTGAATAGAATAAAGAAGTTTTTGAAAAATATAAAGTCGTGTTGATTAGAGTTGCGCTATTTTGAAGTGAACGATATTTATATCGATTTTATTCGTTTTACAATGAATATTGAAAAGTGATTTCAAAATTTAATATTTTGAAATGAAATTCAAGTTGAATTAGATTAAAATTCAAATTGAAATTTTATTGAATCAATTTTAATTGAATTCGAATCTAATAGAAAATGAATTCGATTCGAATTGAATAGAAAGTGAATTTGAATTAGAATTAAATAAAATAGAAATGAATTCAAATTGAATTAAATTGAAATTGAATTAAAAACAAATTGAAATCGTTTTGAATGAAATTTAAAACGAACAGAAATTGAATTAAAATCAATTTGAAATGAATTTGAATTGAAGTAAATAGAAGGTAAATTCAAATTGAATTGAATTAAAACGAATAAGAATTTGAATTGAATTGAAACGAATTTGAATTCGAATTAAATAAAATTGAAATGAATTCGAATTGAATTGAAATCAAATCGATTTGAAATCGAAGATGAAGTTGAAATTGTTTTTTAAACGAATTTAGAACTATTTATAAAATTCGTTTTAAAAAGGAAATCGATGAAATATATATAATATATATATTATATATATAATGGCCTGAATAGAACGTGCCGCGCCGTGGCCGTTCGTGAATTTCGACCATTAACTTCGAATTGACGTTGCGGGAGATCCGAACGTCGGATTCTCCTAAAACCGGAACCGTTGGGTTCGTATCGAAAAGAGCTTTCCAATGAATATTAGAAATTTGAAATCTAACTGTTGGATTTGGAATTATGTCCAAATCAAATTTGGAAAAGGTCGGTGTAAGTGCAGTTCGATGGCCATTGATGGAAATCGACTGTACAGGCCTTGATAAAATTATTAAAAATATCTATAATTTGTGTAAAATCATAAGAGAAGATTTGGGAAAAATTGGGCTGAGAAACTCCATAGTTGAAAAGATAAAAATAATTTTTTATCGAAATGAACTAGTTTTGAACTAGAATTAAAATCAATTTATTTTTCAAATAAATAAATTGAATTTGAAAGTAATTTTAAAAATAATCAATATTCCCAATATGTGGATTGGACTGGAGTTGAATCGAAATTATCTTCGGAATATTTCGATGTTGGGTTTCGTGACTATACAGATATTGTTATGGGAATTTGAAAGATATATTTTATATTGTTATTTCCAATACGATATATGTTGGTTTCAGAATTTGATATTGAATATAAGCCAATATATTTTCTACTCAGAGCCTTGTATTTAATATCAAATATGATTTGGGTTTGTCGTGAATCGTGTTTTAGATGACATTGGTTCTTTAACCAAGTTAAAGGCAGGATATTGATTTTTGAAAAGATTGAAACTAAGTGGAGTTTTAATGAATCTTTAATTAGATAAAAAATGTGAATTGATAATTTAAATTATCAAATCTGAAAAGTGATCGAGAGTGGAGTATCACCAGTTTGGCTCCAAAGCGGTAGTTAAATCTTTAATTAGATTTGAACGTGAAATGGTAATTAATTTTACCGATAACACCGTGGTGTTAGGTATGGAGTATTACCAGTTTTGCTCCATGGGATGAATAGGTTGGGATTGGGGAATTAAATAAATAATTACTTCAGTGTGGCTCGCTAATCCCGACTAGTTTGAAATGATATCCAAAGGAAGATGATAGAATAAATTTAGAAGAATTTATCTTGGATAAAATTAATGGGAACCTTTTCCTAAGAATGTTATTTTGTGAATAAAAGAATATTCTGAATTGGAATTAGGCGTTCGTTGAGTTTGTGTAACGTTTGTTTATCATATACGTGGGTTATTCAGAAAGGCCGGGTTTATACCCATTCTGAATAATCGATTCGACGAGATGTCGAAGATGAAGACGGTGGTTGAAGACCGGAAGTCTTCACATCGTTTGGGTGATTACTAATAATCTCGATTGGTCTGTACACCCAAGATGAGGGAAACAGTTGGTGATCGTCCAGACGTACTTGGAGATGGATGGATATGCGAGGAAAGTGCCTCCGGTTTCGTTCAGACCCAGAACGAACTTGTAAATGAATTGTGTGTCTGACATTGGATTTTATTCTGCGTTGATTGATCTCTATTGAATATACATCTGTTCGGCGGCAGAGAATTTATTCTCCTTCTTAACACCCTTCTCTGAGACGTACAAGCTCAGAGGTTGTATATCGATGGACATCAGTCGCATGGAGTGAATTGCCAGTGTGGCACGCGTAAGTGGCAATTGATCGGGGCTTCTGTTGAAAAGCAAAGTCTTGTGGTTGATGATCAAAGCACGGCCTGTGTGGCGTAGCTTTGTGTATAGCGTGAATTCACGAGCCTCACACCTCGGTATGAGTCAAAAACGGGATAGTGACTACAGGGAGAGCACGACGTTTCTTTCTAGCTAAGGTGGTGTCGGTGACCTACCAGCCCTGACATTTATATACTTTTCACCTGTGTGGTTGTTGGATACGAGGCGCCTCGGATATAGGTCTGTAAGGACCGGGAAACGTGTGTTCAGGAATTGCCAATCCTCAAAAGTAAGAGAGGACCGGCCCTGAAGATCCAAGGATCATAGTGGGGTCCTGAGGCATTTGCTAGAGTGTCTCGAACGCGGAGAGGAGCTTGCCCCTTGCCTCGACTCATGACGGAAATCCAATTTCCAATATGTGATATTGCGGTTTTAATTGTATAACTAGTATGACGACATGATAAATGGTACCCATGCCGCCTATGATTGATATTTATGATTGAAAATTGTTTTGACACTATACACTTATAATAGTATCAAATGATTTGTTTTGACGTACCAATCATGTTTGGCTATTATAAGGGAAAACCCTATCCTCCGGCTTGCGTTGCATTGTGTGATGGGACCTGGGTCTTATAATAGCTTCATTTTTCCAAAAAGCATTGCGTTGTTTTGTTATATGTACTAGTATTATTGGGAGGAAACCCGTTCCGTGTTATACGGCGTGGTCCTTTGAATTACTATCTTTAAAATAAAGTTTTAAATAACTGTTTTAGTTCTCACACCAGTCACATGACTGACCTGGAGTTTATTGTTTTAACCTAAACTCTGGGTGCCCCTATTTTCGACACGGGCAGCTAGTAGTTTTGGTTTTGCAGATTTATATCCATAGGATCCTGATTTACAGCCGGAACAATACTCGGAAAGCTCTGTATCCGTGTATCACTTTCAGTTGTGTTTTGTATATTTTTCCGCTGCTATGTAATTTATTGTAATCTCTGATATTTGTTGAATGGAATTTATTCATTTATACTCTGTATATTCTTGTATCTGATGGAATTGTTGTAATAACAATGAAATGTTCTTCTGTTTGCGTTCTATTTTGTCTTGTCCTCAATTCTATCCGTGCTTTCCTTCACGGGGAAGTTCGGGTCGTCTCACTCCATGTCCCAGGAAGCAGCTTGCTTCCCCATCCAGTCCTTCGGAGCCAGTAGAATATCGGCTGAACAATAGGAAGAACAGGCAGAATAATCAAATGTACGTGCACTCCCCTCATGTCTCATGCCACAACGATGATCTACCCAGTCGGGTTATTCACCTTCAGACGTACGGACTTGTCCAGGTGCCTCAGGTTGATGTGTCATTAGACTCTATGCCTAATGTGACACCCCACGTCCGTTAATATCACTCACTAAGGGAATGCATTAAGTTTGGTGAATTGTTATAGGTAAACAGAACAGAAACATTACAAGACAGATATAAAATAGCATCGGAATAAAAAACTTTTATTAATCATAAAGCGTGGTTACACCATATGTCTGAAAATACATAAACTCGGTACATCATTAAAAACTTTTGTCTTGTACTTTAAATATCAGAGTACAATAACAAAAAAAGCATAATCCCCAAGTCATAAGCCATAGTAGCAATGATGGAAGCTTGAACAATACATCTAAAAGCTCCAAGAAAGACAGTAGCAGAATCCTGACTAAGCCTGAGAATTCCCTCCCTTGAGAACCTGGAAGGGAAGCGGAAGAAAGAAGAGGAAATAAAAAGGGTCAGACATAAAGTCTAGTGAGTCTAGTTACTTTTAGCCAGTAAATAAATAAAAGTAACATGATAGGCATATAAAGTGGATAATAGAGATCACTACATAAATGGCAGGTGTGATAAGGTAGACAGAATTAGGTGTATGTGCCTCACTAATGATTACTCTGCACTATTACCAATATAACTGGAATGAGATGTTCCCTTCCACTATAAGTTGGTAGGCTTAGGTCCTACATCCAAGTATACCCTAACCACTACCCTAGTCGATCGGCTCCCTACTCCGTAGACATCCTGTGTTGGCCCCAAAGTAGGAGGTATCACTTCCTAAAGTGGCAACCCATGGTGTGCACAACCATATCTTATAGTGTCACGGTCGTCTTAGCCCCCTCTGCCTGGCCCATGCACGCACATGTCCCCAGTCGGTTTGCGCCGCCCACACCACCCGTCTCATTTGGATCTCTTACAATCAATCAGTAAGCGTGCCCCTTTCTCCGCCAAGCACGGAGTTCTTTACTTGATACCAAATCCGGGTTACTGACTGAAATGGGTCCTACACAATATGATACAAGCTCTCCACCTTGGCTTGTACGCCCACTAGGTTTTCCACTGACTATGTATACCCTTAGGTGTAACACCCCAATTTTTTTGTTAATTGTAAATTAACAAGTTAAAGTATAATTAATTCTAGATGATAGAATTAAGGGAAATGGTTACGCCATTGCGTTCGTCTCGGAATTTGGCTTGAGATAGTGTCCGAGTTCGCGTAAATCGGACTCCCTATGAAGGAGTTATGACCTCTGGAAGTTTTAGAATTAAAAATTAAAATTCAAACAGTTCAAAACGAAGTTCAAAATTCGAATTCAGACCCAAACTGGACTGGGCGGGAAAATTCCCATCCAGGCACCAGGTCGACCTAGGGGTCGACCTGGGGGTCAACTGGGTGACCAGGTCGACCATAGGGTCGACCTGCCCAGTCGACCTGGTTTGGCCCTGGCTGGCCTGGTCGGGATCTGGTCGATATCTGAGGCTTGGCTATGTCGCTAGGGCTAACATGTCGCATTTTGGTTGGCTCCTTTCGAAGTGAATGGTCTATATTCGTCTATGATCATCTGACAGCTCAAATCAATCTGAAATTCTATAAATATAACTCAACACCCTAACCTAAATTCACATAAGAAATTAGAGACGTAGCCGCCATGCTGTCGGCTGAAAACTAGGAGGAGCCTCCACTTGAAGAAAGCTTAGAGACAAGCCAAAATCAAAGTTAAAACAATAATCAAATCAACGTTAGTCTACCCAAAGGAAAGCAATTCAAATTCAGAATTCAGAAATCATAAAACAAGACCGTCATTTGTTGTAAGTATAGTGATTCTTCCGATGTGAATAAAAGTTTGGATTTGATTCGTTGTAAATTGGGAATGAAATTGTGTTATTTTATAACAACGTTGTTGATTCATGTGCGATGTAATGATTATGGTGTGATGTTTTTGGTATTATTGAGTTTATGTTGATCATATTGTACATGTAGAATCACATGCAAGTTGTATAGTTCATGTTGTAATTGACACCTATATGTTTATGTGAATTATATAGGTTGTATGTGATTAAGATTTCATGTATATATATTCTAGAACCTTTATGCCTAAACAGTTATGTTCACATACATGCTAGTATGTTTGTAAGAAAGTTGCAAGTTAATTGGATCCATGTCAAGATCCACTTTAATATGTGTTTCATGTTGTAATTAGACATATGATTGGATCTAGTTCACATACTTGTTATAAAATTATACTTACTTTATGAAATTATCATATTCTTGTCATATGCTAATCATGCTAGATGTTATGCCTAGATCCAAAAACAATTTAGGCTTATGTTACCTAAATCGTATGCTAATTTATGTGACACCTATTTGGTTAGATACTTATTTCAATGCAAGTTCACATATATGTTGATTTAGGCCAAGTTGCAAGTTCAAATTCATGTTGACTATTTTGTAAGTTCACACCTTTGATGTTCATATTGACTATGCCAAAAATGCCAAGTTTACACCAATGTCATGTTTATGTTTATGAATTCCCTTATGCCTATTTGTGTGTGATAAATTAGGCTAAGTTTTTAGCCTAATATTATATGTTAAAACTATGCGAACGAAATTTTGGCTAAGATTGTTAGCTTAATGTTTAAACAGGGTAACGTTGGGAAAACTACTAAAACTTGACATAAAAATATATGAAATTGGCATGTTTGTCACATGCCAAAATTGGTGGCATTTTAAACGGTATAAATTCTTATACCAAAAATGTTAAACTTGGAAAGTGGGCCACAACATTTAATTGTTGACAAATTTACATATATTAAGTAATAAAGAAAAATATGTAAATTTAGAAAATATGAATATGCTTAACACGAGGTTGGATTGATTAGTGATGTAAACCTGCCCGGACCCGCCCGGCTGTCCAGAAGTCACAACAATACCTATCCAATGTGGGTGGTTAAGCTTGGAGCCCAATAAGGACCTGAGGTTAGACTAAGTTACGGTGTAAATCTGCCCGGAACCGACCGACACATCCAGTAACCATAACAATAACTGTCTAATGTGAGTGGTCGGTGCTTTAAAAAGCAAAGGACAGACTATCAGGATGGTAGGGTTAAGTTAACTAAAACACTTAACCATTTCAACATGTTAATGAAATTGATGGGTGGGGTTAGGTAAATACAGACACTTAACCACTTAACATGTTTGACTAGAAAACCCTAGTAACGGGGACCCATTTCAGCAGTAACCTAATAAGGTATCATGGTACCCTGAAACTAGGCAAGGTGGGGCACGATTACTAGGCTGATTGTAAGCGGCCAAAAGCGACGGCGGTGGGTGCAAAAGTGTGGGTTCTAACGGAGTGCGGGCGTGCACACACTTCGGAGCAGACAAACAGGGCATGGAGGCACCATTAGTATAACCTATGCATTTCTAAGGATTGTGTCGGGTCGCCACCATGGGACTTGATACACCCCATGGTGGGGCTAGCATAGGTATCTACAATCTTTGGGGGCCGTAAGACACAGATGATTATGCGAGTAGGAGCCGATCTTTAGAAATAGGGGATCACTTTACCTCCAGCATGGGGTGCCAATCAAGACAATACAAGCGGTTGCAGAGATATAGTATGTGGTGCGATAGTATATTCGATTCAAACTCCTCTGTCTTAGTTATGACACTCTTCGATTTCCAGTTTATACTTATCATGCCCTTATTCTTATTCTCATACTGAAGAGTCACTAGACTTACCAGGCTTTATGTCTGACCCTATTTTCTTTCATCTTCTTTTCTTCCGTCCCCCCCCCCCCCAGGTCCACAGGGAGGAAACATCTCAGCTTAGTCAGACTCTTTGGAAGCTTCAAGATAGTAGATGTACGGTTTGGACTCTCTCTCCTTGGCTATGGCGGTTGGACACAATCATGGGGATTTATGCAGTTTTAATCATGTTTTATGCTTCTTTATTTAATAACCAAGACAAAAATGATGTTGTAATGTTTTGGAAGTTACTATGAGACAATTATGGAAATGTTTTGTACGAACAAGTATTTTATGAAATAAAAGTCTGTTTATTTCCGCTGCTTATATATATGTGTGTTTGTATTCGTCTTGTGTTTATCTGTGACTTTTACTTACAAACCTCCACCAAAGTTAAGGCAGTCCCTTGTGAGTGACCTTAATGGAGGGTGGCGTGTTTCATTTGGTATCAGAGCACAATTTTACCAGACTAGATAAAAGTTTTTGAAACTATTTTCAAAAGAAGTTTAAAGAAGCATTCTTTTTCAAGAAAAAGTCTTGTTTTTTTAAAAGGCATAATTCCCCAAAAGCCATATGCACTATCTCTCTATCCTTTGTCTTGAATACTTTCCTTTTTGATCCAGAATGTCTGGAGATCTTAACCTTCCGGAAGGAGTACCGATACCTGGCTGGTTCCGAATGTACCTAGAGGCTAGGGCCAATGGTGCGGGCCTAGCAGACATTCCTCCTCCAACAGTGGCAGCGGTTCCTCCACCTCCTCCTCCTCATGGAAATACCTTTGCTAAGATATGTAGAGACTTCAAAGCTATGGGTGGAAAGGACTTTTGTGGGACTGAATCCTTTGTAGTAGCAAGGAATTGGCTGAAGGAGACAGAGGACTTGTTCGTCATCTTCGAGGTTGACGACAGGCAAAAGATACAGCTAGCAGTGTGGTTGTTGAAAGATGAAGCTTCCTATTGGTGGGAAGTTACCCATGCTGAAAGGCTAGTGGAAACTTCGGAAGATTTTAGGATGCGGTTTGAGATGAAATTCCTCTCCCAAGCTGAAAGAAGCCTGCAAACGGAGAAGTTCCTAACCCTTAAATAAGGAAGTATGACAATCAAGGAGTATGTAAATCAGTTTAATCAGCTGGCCAGATTTGGGCTAGATTTAGTAAGCACCCAACACAAAAAGGCCCTTCGCTTCGTCAAAGGTCTGAATAAGCCTCTACACAGCCATGCAATGACCCATATACCTATAGGAGAAACTTATGAAAGCTTGGTGGACATGGCGCAGCTACACGAGGAAGATAAAGGCAAGAAGTAGGCAAAGGTGGAAGTGCCTCAAGAAAAGAAAGAAGGTTTACGGGCTAAGAAGACTGACTTCAAGAAAGGCGGGAAGAACAACAAATCATGTGAAAAGAGAAAGTGCAATTTCTGTGACATTGTGGGACATATAGCAAAAGACTGCAGAAAGAAGAAGGCAAATATGAATGGTTGTTTTCATTGTGGGGAGACTGGACACTTGGCTAAGGACTGACCAAAGAAGCAGGGGCAGGGACAGAGGACTGGATCCACCTCAGGATGACAGGTTCATGCGCTCGTGGCACCTCCACAGGAACGAGGTAGAAATATTTCCGTAGAAAGCTTAGTTTATCTGTATGATCATCCAGTTCGCACTCTCTTTGATTCTGGTGCATCACACTCCTTTATTTCATCTGCTTTAGTAGAATCTCTGCACCTAGACACTAGTATGGTAGAAGATCCCTTGGTTGTTTCGAATCCAATTGGGGGCTCGACTTATTTGTCGATGGTTTGCTTGGATTTGAAAATCTCTATTTTAAGTGTCGAATTTAGATGTAGTGCCTTTGTTTTGGGCTTCTTAGGATATGGATTGATCTTAGGCACGGACTGGTTATCTAGTAATGGTGCCATTCTTGATTGTGAGAAAAGAGTGGTTAGACTCTTGACTCGGCTCGGTAACACTCTAGAAATTTCTTGTAATCCCTTGAATGCTGTTATGCTTAGTTTTCTAGAGTCGCTTGATGCTTCTATTGAGGATTTGCAGTCGGTTAGAGTAGTCCGGGAATATCCGGATGTCTTTGAAGAGGTGAAAGGCTTACCTCCGAAGCGGGAAATAGACTTCCGCATATATCTTGTTAATAATGCAAAGCCTGTAGCTCTGCCTGTTAGACACATGGCTCCAAAGGAGAGAAAGGAGCTCAGTAAGCAAGTTAAGGAGCTTCTCCAGAAGGGATTTATAAGGAGAAGTATCTCAGAATGGGGTTCTCCAGTGGTGTTCGCCACCAAAGCAGATGGTTCACTATGTCTTTGTGTGGACTATAGGGAGCTAAATAAGCTGACTAAAAAGAATAGAAACCCGTTTCCCAGAATAGACGATTTGTTTGATCAGCTTGTAGGTGCATCGGTCTTCTCCCAATTTGATCTAGCTACTAGGTTCCATCAGCTAAGGGTAGCTGAAGATAGCATTGATAAAATGGCATTTAGAACCCCAGACGGTTTCTAGGCCCCTATTTCGTAGACCTAATGAGCAGGCTATTCAGAGAATTCCTCAATAAGTTTGTGGTGGTCTTCGTAGATGATATTTTTATCTTCTCAAATAATGAGGAAGAACATGCTCAGCATCTGAAGGGTTCATGGAAACTCTTCGAGTTCATCAGCTAAAAGCCAAATTCTCTAAATGCCACTTTTGGAGAGAAGAAGTAAGATTTCTTGGACATATAGTGTCCAAAGAGGGATTAGCTGTGGACCCCACGAAAGTGGTGGCAGTGCAAGATTGGAAGCACCAAGAAATGCAACCGAAGTCCGAAGCTTTCTTGAGCTAGCCGGTTTTTACCGAAAATTCATTAGGGATTTCGCAAAAATCTCAACTCCACTCACAAGGCTAACAAAGAAGAATCTGCCATTCGCTTGGGATTCAGACTGTGATATTGCTTTCAAAAGCCTAAAAAGTGCTCTCACAACAGCCCAAGTTCTAACTTTGCTAGATGGAAGCAAGATGTTCACAGTATACGCGGATGCTTGTTGTACGGAACTAGGCGTCGTTCTGATGTAAGAAGGGAGGGTAGTAGCTTATGGTTGAAGACAACTGAGAGTTCATGAAAAGAACTACCCAACCCACGATCTTGAGTTGGCCGCCATCGTTTTACACTTAAGTCTTGGAGCCATTATCTCCTAGGTGAGAAATTCGAATTATATACTGACCATAAATCATTAAAGTATCTTTTCTCGTAGAAAGATCTTAACTTGAGGTAGCAAAGATGGATGGAGTTCCTTGCCTCGTATGATTTTGAGATTTCCTATACTCCCGGCAAAGGCAACGTAGTTGCAGACGCGTTGAGCAAAAAGAGGCTGACCCTAATCCCTCTCTTTATGGAAAGGCAAAGCTTGGAGTATATAGCCAGTTTCGACTTCAGGCCCTCCTCAGATTTATAACTGGTTTAATGGCATCCCTAGAAGTACGGCCCACTCTATTAGACTCAATAGGGGCCGCACAACGTGAAGACCCTCAGCTTCTAGATATGATTGATAAACTAATTAGGGGAAAAACTTCTAGTCACCTCAATAGGCACTCCATCGATGATAAAGGTTGTCTGAGGCAAGATGAAAGACTATGCGTCCCTCAAGCAAGGGATTTGGTAAAGAAGGTTCTCGAGGAAGCACATCATTCCAAAATGACAATACACCCAGGTGGAGACAAGATGTACAAGGACGTAAAGAGAGTTTCTTTTGGGACGGCATGAAGAAGGACGTGGCAGATTTCATTTCTAAGTGCATGATATGCCAACAGATCAAGGTGGAACAGAAGAAGCCTGGAGGACTGCTTCATCCTCTAGAAGTCCCGCAATGGAAGTGGGATAGCATTTCAATCGACTTCATTGATGGGTTGCCTAGGTCAAGAAGAGGCAATACTAGCATTTGGATAATAGTGGATAGGCTTACTAAAAGCGCCCACTTTTTACCTATCAGTAGAAGGACTGCTTCGTTTATAGCTTCTCTTTATATCAAGGAGATAGTTCGACTCCATGGAATACCCTCAAGTATAGTGAGTGACAGAGATCCCATCTTTACAAGCGAATTTTGGCGGAGTCTGCAAGAAGCTGTAGACACACAATTGTGCATGAGCAAGGCCTATCACCCCCAAACTGATGGCAGACAGAAAGGGTGAATAGGGTATTGGAAGATCTTTGAGACTATGCGTTCTTGACTTCGGAGGGACTTGGGAGGATCACCTTCCTTTAGTGGAATTCGCCTACAACAACAGTTACCAGGCCACTATCGGTATGGCGCCCGTTGAAGCTTTGTATGGAAGACCATGCCAATCGCCAACTTGTTGGTGGGAGTCTACTGACAAACTTATACTTGGGCCAGACATGATTCGAGAGACTTCAGATAAAGTGGATTTGATACGAAGGAGAATGAAGACAGCCCAAGACAGGCGAAAATCCTACGCCGACAAAAGAAGGACCGACCTTGAGTTTGAGGTTCGGGACAAGGTTTTCCTTAAGGTATCTCCTTTAAGGAACGTCGTTCGCTTTGGATCCGCAGGAAAGCTAGCACCAAGATTTATAGGACCGTTCCCTATCATCGAGAGGATTGGGAAAATGGCTTATAGAGTAGAGCTACCTAAAAAGTTAGCTGGAATTCACAACGTCTTTCACGTGTCTCATCTCCGGAAATGTCTACATGAATCCGCGGAAGTGGTGGAGCCAAACATTCTAGAAGAAGCCGAAGTAGAACGCGAAGCCACTGTAAGGAGAGTTCCAATTCGAATCGTAGGAACTGAAGTGAAAATGCTACGCAACCCCGAAGTCAAGCTCGTCAAAGTTCAGTGGAGCGATGCCGAGGAAGACGCGACTTGGGAAACTGAGGACAGAATACGCGCAGCCTACCCTTTTCTTTTTGAGGGTATATCTTTGATCTCTCTTTTTCCTTAAGTCATGCATATATCTATCTTTAGGTATATTTCCGTGATATTATCCTTTATCCTTAGGTAGAAACCCCTTTTGGATGTAAACACGTATTTGAAACATGTTATGGTTGATGGCTGTAAGTGGTTGCAAGTGGTTGCTAGTGGTTGCTCGTGGATGCATATACACACACAACCCAGGTTTTAGATCGGCTCAGTCACTTCATACTGCATATGCATATATGTATTCAAATTTATATGTGGTAGAAAATTTATATTTTGTCATATGGATGTCGCATTTATATGAATGATTGCACACTCATGTAGAATTATGAATAGGGAAAGTTTTGCATACATATGGATTCATGGCACTTACATGGTTTGCATTAAGGAGGTCAACTGAATCAGTAGACCGCCAAATTTGTGCATTAGATAAGGACATGTACACACACTGTGCATATGATCATGAAGCATTAGAAGTCTTTTAAGGACAATGGAATCCTGTGTTTGATGGTTGAGTAGATGGACGATTGGATGTTAGGACTTACATTCTCCTAGGCTCGAAGATTTCGAGGACGAAATCCTTTAAGGAGGGGAGAATGTAAACCCCAAATTTTCTGTTAACTGTAAGCTAACAAATTAAAGTATAATTAATTCTAGATGATAGAATTAAGGGAAACGGGTTATTCCATTGCGTTCGTCTCGAAATTCTGCTTGAGATAGAGTCCGAGTTTGCGTAAATCGGACTACGTATGAAGGAGTTATGACCTCCTTAAGTTTCATAATTTAAAATTAAAATCAAACAGTTCAAAACGAAGTTCAAAATTCGAATTCAGACCCAAACCGGACTGGGCAGGAAAATTCCCGCCCAGGCACCAGGTCGACCTGGGGGTCGATCTCGGGGTCGACCTGGGTGACCAGGTCGACCATAGGGTCAACCTGGGGGTCTACCTGCCCAGTCGACCTGGTTTGGCCCTGGCTGGCCTGGTCGGGCTCTAGTCGATTTCTGAGGCTTGGCAGTGTCACTAGGGCTGACATGTCGCATTTTGTTTGGCTCCTTTCGAAGTGAATGATCTAGATTCGTCTGTGATAATATGATGGCTCAAATCAATTTGAAATTCTATAATTATAACTCAACACCCTAACCTAAATTCACATAAGAAATTAGAGACGTAGCCGCCATGCTATCGGGTGAAAACTAGGAGGAGCCTCCACTTGTAGAAAGCTTAGAGACAAGCCAAAATCAAAGTTAAAACAAAAATCAAATCAACATTAGTCTACCCAAAGGAAAGAAATTCAAATTCAGAAATCAGAAAACAAGACCGTCGTTTGTTGTAAGTATAGTGATTCCTCCGATGTGAATAAAAGTTTGGATTTGATTCGTTGTAAATTGGGAATGAAATTGTGTTATTGTATAACAACGATGTTGATTCATATGCGATGTAATGATTATGGTATTGTGGTTTTTGTGGTATAATTGAGTTTATGTTGATCCTATTGTACATGTAGAATCACATGCAAGTTGTATAGTTCATGTTGTAATCGACACCTATATGTTTATGTGAATTATATAGGTTGTATGTGATTAAGATTTCATGTATATATATGCTAGAACCTTTATGCCTAAACGGTTATGTTCACATACATGCTAGTATGTTTGTAAGAAAGTTGCAAGTTAATTGGATCCATGTCAAGATCCACTTTATTATGTGTTTCATGTTGTACTTAGACATATGATTGGATCTAGTTCACACCCTTGTCATAAAATTATACTTACTTTATGAAATTATCATATTTTTGTCATATTCTAGTCATGCTTGATGTTATGCCTAGATCCAAAAACAAGTTTAGGCTTATGTTACCTAAATCATATGTTAATTTATGTGACACCTATTTGGTTAGATACCTATTTCAATGCAAGTTCACATATATGTTGATTTAGGCCATGTTGCAAGTTCACATTCATGTTGACTATTTTGCAAGTTCACTCCTATGATGTTCATATTGACTATGACAAAATTTCCAAGTTTACACCTATGTCATGTTTATGTTTATGAATTCCCTTATGCCTATTTGTGTGCGCTAAATTAGGCTAAGTTTTTAGCCTAATATTATATGTTAAAACTATGGGAACGAAAATTTGGCTAAGATTATTAGCCTAATGTTTAAATGGGGTAACGTTGGGAATACTAGTAAAACTTGACATAAAAATATATGAAACTGGCATATTTGTCACATGCCAAAATTGGTGGCATTTTAAACAGTATAAATTCTTACACCAAAAATGTTAAACTTGGAAAGTGGGCCACAACATTTAATTGTTGACAAATTTACATATCTTAAGTAATAAAGACAAATATGTAAATTTAGAAAATACGAATGTGCTTAACACGAGGTTGGATTGAGTTGTGATGTAAACCTGCCCGGACCTGCCCGGCTGTCCAGTAGTCACAACAATACCTATCCAATGTGGGTGGTTAAGCATGGAGCCCAATAAGGACCCGAGGTTAGACTGAGTTACGGTGTAAATCTGCCCGGAACCGACCGGCACATCCAGTAACCGTAACAATACCTGTCTAATGTGAGTGGTCGGTGCTTTAAAAAGCTAAGGACAGACTGTCAGGATGGTAGGGTTAAGTTAACTAAAACACTTAACCAATTCAACATGTTAATGAAATTGATGGGTGGGGTTAGGTAAATACAGACACTTAACCACTTAACATGTTTGACTAGAAAACCCTAGTAACGGGTCCCATTTCAGCAGTAACCCAATTAGGTATCATGGTACCCTGAAACTAGGCAGGGTGGGGCACGATTATTGGGCTGATTGTAAGCTGTCAAAAGCGACGGCGAATAGTGTGGGTTCTAACGGAGTGCAGGTGTGCACACACTTCGGAGTAGACAAATAGGGCACTAGGGGCACCAGTAGTATAACCTATGCATTTCTAAGGATTGTGTCGGGTCGCCTCCATGGGACTTGATACACCCCATGGTGGGGCCAGCATAGGTATCTACAATCTTTGGGGGCCGTAAGACACAGATGATTTTGCGAGTAGGAGCCGATCTTTAGAAAAAGGGGATCACTTTACCTCCAGCATGGGGTGCCGATTAAGACAATCCAAGTGGGTGCAGAGATATAGTATGGGGTGCGATGGTATATTCCATTCAAACTGCTTTGTCTTAGTTATGACACTCTCCTATTTCCAGTTTATACTTATCATGCCCTTATTCTTATTCTCATACTGAAGAGTCACTAGACTTACCAAGCTTTATGTCTGACCCTATTTTCTTTCATCTTCTTTTCTTCCGTCCCTCCCCCCCGGTCCACAGGGAGGAAACAACTCAGCTTAGTCAAACTCTTTGCAAGCTTCAAGATAGTAGATATACGGTTTGGACTCTTTCTCCTTGGCTATGGCAGTTGGACACAATCATGGGAATTTATGCAGTTTTAATCATGTTTTATGCTTCTTTATTTAATAACCAAGACAGAAATGATGTTGTAATGTTTTGGAAGTTGCTATGAGACAATTATGATGTTTTGGAAGTTGCTATGAGACAATTATGGAAATGTTTTGTATGAACAAGTATTTTATGAAATAAAAGTCTGTTTGTTTCCGCTGCTTATATATATATATATATATATGTTTATATCTGTCTTGTGTTTATCTGTGACTTTTATGTACAAACCTCCTCCAAAGTTAAGGCAGTCCCTTGTGAGTGACCTTAATGGAGGGTGGGGTGTTTCATTAGGTGTCTTTAATTACATAGCCCTATATCAGTTATGCTTACCCTAAAGGGGTGTCTTTAATTACATAACTCCAATCTTTCTACCAGTTATGCTAACCTATAGATGTCTTTAATACAAAACCCCCAATCTTCCAACCGGTTATGCTTACCTATAGGTGTCTTTGATACATACTCCTATCATTTCTACAAGGTATGTTAACCCTAAAAGGTGTCTTTAATCACATAACTTTATTATTTCCATCGATTATGTGTAACCACTAGGTGTCTATAATTACATAACCTTATTGTGTTAAGTTTGTGGGCCTATATATGCTAATATTACCCACCTACCCAAGATTTACTTAACCTTCCCACTGATCCAAGCATATTTATTTAACAGTTAAGCATGTGGGCTTATATATACTAATATTACCCACTTACCCAAGATTTTCTTAACCCTCCCACTGACCCAATCAATTTATTTAACCCTAATCTTCTTTCATAATCACACAATGGATCAGATTTTGGTTAAGTAGTCCAATGTATTACCATGTCCATTTATGGTTTCATAATGGGCAAGACAACCCACATTAGGCCTACAACATGTGGATGATGGATATGTCAGTCGGGTCCGAGCAGTCTTATTCCACAATTGGGCCAAACCTCGTGTCATAACCCGTTTCATATGTACGTACTTAGATCTCTCACATTAGGTTCAACATTAGTGGCTGCTGGATATGCCGGTCGGGTCCGGGCAAGCTTCCACCACTAATGTAACCTAACCTCGTGTCATAAGTAAAATTTACAATTCCTAATTGTAAATTACTAACCATTCCATTTTTAATTAATTTACCAATTAATTAATCCTTTCCTTTTATAGGTGTCAATATTTATTTTACCCAATAATTTGAATTACATGTCCAAAATTGTTCATATTCAAATTACGCCATTTTTAACCCTTTTTCCCCCATTCCTCAACTACTGCCCTCGGCAGCTTGCCTAGGCTAGACAATAGCGTAGTCATAAACGATAATAAGGAAAATAATGGGAATATAGCTGAAATGATCATCTTGGCATAAACATAAACTTGTCATGATAACAAGGTGAGTGGACATGTATTTTCCATCATAACTAGATGTACATAAAACAAGTGAACATAACATGATGTCTAAAAAAGCATAGTAAGATCTAAATCAGCAGTTCGGATGTCCAATTTGTTTAGATCTAACATGATAACACATAATGATAGATTAATTCACATGATTCATTTCTAGAGGTTAAAATAGATCTAACATGATAACACAAGGTGATGTAGATCTAACATGATAACACAAAGGGATAATCTAGATCTGACTAATAGTTTCAATGTCCACATAAATTAGATCTACTAGTTTAGAAATAGATCTTCACAAATCCACATCATAACATGTCATAGAGGTTACAATTTAAATAAAGATTTAGATCCAATCCTAACCAATTCAAGGTGGCATATGTTCATGATTTTCATAAATGATTAGGTCTATCCAATGACATAACTATTTAAATTAACATATTTATATTAACCACAATATAGTTACAAACCAAGATCCACAATAATAACATAGTAGAATAATCACCATTGAATTATATCTAAAGAGCTAGATATATCATCACATAGCAGAATAATCACAAAGAAATAGATCTATCATGACATTGCAGAATAATCACAAAGAAATATATCTATCATGACTTAGTATAATATATATGATAATATCATAGATTCATGGTTTACACATATCGAAATCACAGTCTTTCATAATTTACTTATATTTATCTAAACCTAAAAATAACTAGAACTCACGGCGTTAGGATTAGATAATAGAGATAATGGATCTT
Organism: Allium sativum; assembly: GCA_030737875.1. Classification (NCBI taxonomy): domain Eukaryota; kingdom Viridiplantae; phylum Streptophyta; class Magnoliopsida; order Asparagales; family Amaryllidaceae; genus Allium; species Allium sativum. The sequence continues at coordinate 902,733,351 of CM060924.1, forward strand.
GAATTCTGATTTTGATTTGCAAAGTATGTAGTTGTAGAAAATGGTTCAGTTCGCACTCCAGCAGCATATGGCTTCCATGACTACCAATGAAGAAAATGTGAGAAATAGCCACGTATTTATAGCTGTAGATCCCTTTGAAACCGAATGCCACCTCAGCCCTAGGGGTGTCGACACCCCTGTGGGTGGGTCGACCCCTAGGTCGAAACCCCTTCAGGAGAGTCGACCCCCTAGAGCGAGAACTTTGGCGCTCTGACGATTTTTTAGAATTTGAATCCTCTGGGAAGAATTCTGACTCATCTTTGACTCACCTCTGACTCATGCGTATATATAAAATATTTCTGTGCATATTCAATCTTAAAACCCTCATAAATTCTTCATACGGTGTCCGTTTTACGCAAATCAAATGCATATCTTGACCAGAATTTCGAGACGGACGCAATATTGTAGTCCGTTTCCACTAATTCTGAATATTAAATTAGTTATTATTTAATTTATTCTTTTTTAGTGTCATTAAAAATTCTAGGTGTTACATTCTCCCCTACTTAAAGGATTTCGTTCCCGAAATCTCTAAGTTGAGAAGAATGCGTATCCTACCATCCATCTACTCATCCACGAACCACTGGCATCCATTGTCCTTAAAGAATTATAATGCTTATATAAATATATGTGAAGGTGTGTGTATATGTCCCAACACTCATTTGAAGATCAGGCGGTCTACTGATTCAGTTGACCTCCTTAATGCAATGTATAATAGTGCCATGAATCCAATATGTATGCAAATAAACCTATTGTGTCATATAAGTTATATATGTGTGCACATCAGTTCGTCCAAATGCAATATCCATATGCCAGTTCATCCATTTCCATCAATAAAAGAAAAGAAAATGCACACACATCCATATGCAATATGAAAGTGATTGTGCCGATCTTAGTGCCTAATATGTGTGTATATGCATCCACAAGCAACCACTAGCAAACATTTGCATCCACTGCATCCATCAATCATAACATGTTTCAAACACATGTTTACATCCATAGGATTCCTATCTAAAGGTCGAAAATACAATGGATTATATTGACAGAAACAAGCGCTGACAAAACTAAGGAAAGGAGTTAAGAACATACCCTCAAAAAGAAAAGGGTATGAAGCACGAATCTTGTCTTTGGTCTCCCAAGTCGCATCTTCTGGGTTACCTACTCATTGAACCTTTAGCAACTTGGTCTTGTTATTCCGCAGCTTCTTAACCTCTGACCCAAGAATATGGATAGGGACTCGTCTGACTGTCGTCTCCCGTTCCACTTCGATTTCTTCCAACATACATGGCTCAACTACTTTCGTGGTGTCATGCAGGCACTTCTGTAGATGAGAGACATGGAAAATGTCATGAACACCGAATAGATTTTCTAGGAGATTTACTTTGTAGGCCATTTGGCCAATCCTCTCGGTTATGGGTAATGGTCCCACAAACCTAGGTGCCAACTTCCTTACTGATCTGAAGCGAACCATATTCCTTAAAGGCTATACTTTGATAAAACCAAGACTCCCACTTCGAATTCGATGTCAGTCCTTCTCTTATCGGTATAGGGCTTCTGCCTATCTTTAGCTGTCTTCATCCGCCATCGAATAAGGTCAATCTTTTTGGACGTTTCCCTAACCATATCAGGTCCAAGCAATAATCTTTCTGTAGATTCCCACCAACAAGTTGGCGATTTACAGGGTCATTCATACAATGATTCGAAGGGTGCCATGCCGATGCTAGTTTGATAGCTATTATTATTGGCAAACTCTACTAAAGGAAGATGCTCTTCCCAAGTCCCTCCGAAGTCAAGGATACACAGACTTAAAAGATCTCCTAGAATCCTATTCACCCTCTCCATCTGTCCGTCGATCTTAGGATGATAAGCGGCGCTCAAACACAACTGTGTACCTAGTGCTTCTTGCAAGCTCCTCCGAAATTCACTGGTAAAAATGGGGTAACGATCGTTCACGATGCTGGAAGGTACTCCATGAAGGCGAACTATCTCCTGAACATAAATTGCTACCAACCATGATGTCGTCCTCTTACTCTTAACTGGTATAAATTGACCACTATTAGTGAGTCTATCCACTACCACCCAAATACTAGTGTTACCTTTCTTCGATCTAGGCAACCCATCTATGAAATCCATAGAGACGCTCTCCCATTTTCACTATAGAACCTCCAATGAATGAAGTAATTCACCAGGCTTCTTTTGCTCATCTTTGACTTGCTGGCAAACTAAAACATTGAGAAACAAATTCATCCACATCTTTCTTCATTCCACCTCAAAAGAAAACCCATTCTCAAGTAGCTCCCCTACTTGCTTACTCAGTTCCCTCCTTTCCCTTGGATCCAATTGGCGCACTAGTAATGCAACCGGCTTTGCATTGTCCACCAAATATATAAAAAAAATCAATCTCTTGCCTCGATGGTAAGCCCCGTACCTCATCAAAAAATGTCAGAATAATCTCGGACTACTGGAATAGATTGCAGATCATTGACAGATGCATCAAGAGACTCTAGGAAACTAAGCATAACCGACCCTTGTGGGTCACAAGAAATCTCGAGGGTCCTCCTATGACAAGTCAAAGGCATAACGACCCTACTCTCATAATCCAAAATGGAACCATTTGTGGTAAGCCAGTCCATTTCTAGAATCAACCCATAGACCATAAACCCGAGCACATATGCGTCGCACTCAAACTCGATGCCTAACACAGATATTCTCAAACCCCGACAAATCATAGATGAATGAGCCAAACCACCAACGGGGTTTGAGGTAACTACGGGATCGAATACCATACTAGTAATTAAGTGCAGAGATTCAACTACAAAACTAGATATAAATGAATGTGAAGCAGTAGAATAAAAAAAGAGTAAGGAAGATTGGATGGAGAAATCAAACCTTCCATGGAAACTTTCCTACCTCTATCTAGTGCTCTAGCCACGATATCATTCGCTTTCCCTCTAGAGGTTCCTGTCCTTTGACCTTGCCCTTGCTTCCTTAGGCACTCCTTAGGATAGCGTCCAACCTATTAACAAACAAAGCAAGAATTCTTCCCTTTCCTGCAGTCCTGGGCCAAGAGACCCTCTCATCCGCAACTATGGCACTTACTCTTAACCTTAGCCTTTTCATTATTTCCGCCCTTCTTCTATTGTTGTTGCCGCCCTTTCTTGGGCCATACCTTTTTATTTTGTGTTTCCTCAACCCTAACTCTTTCCTTCTCACCTTTATTTAAACTTCATCTATGTTCTCTTCTCGGGCCATCATTTTCTCATCCTTGGGCTGTACTCCTTAGCCCTAACTCCCTTGTTCTCCTTTTTTTCCATATTTGTATAACAAGCTAAGAAGTCTCTCAAAAGTTTCCTTCATCGCCTGGAAATCCTTACGAAGCTTGAGAAAATTAGTCATAGGTGATAATACTGTAGCTTCAAATGGAGGTTAGGCACTTCATTGCCCTTCGATATGTGCTGCAGTTTAAACATACCTATGGCATTACGCCGGAATGGGGACACCTTCCGGGAAGAATCGGTCCACCAGACAAAAAAGGAAAAAGGAATCAAGCGGAGAATCGAAAGACACTTCCTATGACTTTGGGGAATATGTTTTTCAAAGCAGGCTTTTCTTTCTGAAAATGCTTTCTTTTTAAAACCTTTTTTGAAAATAATTTTCAAAAACTTTACCCAATCTAGTAATCTTTAGATCTGATACCAAGTGTGACACCCCACGTCCGTTAATGTCACTCACTAAGGGAATGCATTAAGTTTCATGAAGTGTTATAGGTAAATAGAATAGAAACATTGCAAGACAGATATAAAATAGCAGCAGAATTAAAAACTTTTATTAATCATAAAGCATGGTTACACCATATGTCTGAAAATACATAAACTCAGTACATCATTAAAACTTCTGTCTTGTACTTTAAATATCAGTGTACAATAACAAAGAAAGCATAATCCCTAAGTCATAAGCCATAGTAGCAAAGATGGAAGCTTGAGCAATACATCTAGAATCTCCAAGCAAGACGATAGCAGAATCCTGACTAAGCCTGAGAATTCCCTCCCTTGAGAACCTGCGGGGGAAATGGAAGAAGGAAGAGGAAACAAAAAGGGTCAGGCATAAAGTCTGGTGAGTCTAGTTACTTTTAGCCAGTAAATAAATAAAAGTAACATGATAGGCATTAAAGTGGATAAGAGAGATCACTACATAAATGGTAGGTGTGACAAGGCTGATACAATTAGGTGTATGTTCCTCACTAATGATTACTCTGCACTATTACTAGTATAACTGGAATGAGGCGATCCCTTCCACTCATAGTTGGTAGGCTTAGGTCATACATCCATGTATACCCTAATCACAACCTTAATCGATCGGCTCCCTACTCCATAGATATCCTATACTGGCCCATAGTAGGAGGTATCACTTCCTAAAGTTGCAACCCATGGTGTGCAAAACCATATCTACTGGTGTCACGATCGTCTTAGCCCCCTCTGACCGGCCCTTGCATGCACATGTCCCCGGTCGGTTTGCGCCGCCCACACCGTTCGTCTCGTTTGGATCTCTTACAATCAATCAGTAAGTGCACCCCTTTCTCTGCCTAGTACAGAGTTATTTACTTGATACCAACTCTGGGTTACTGACTGAAATGGATCCCAATCAATATGATACAAGCTCTCCACCTTGTCTTGTATCACCACTAGCTTTTCCACTGACTATGTATACCCTTAGGTATCTTTAATTACATAGTCCTATACCAGTTATGCTTATCCTAAAGGGGTGTCTTTAATTACATAATTCCAATCTTTCTACCGGTTATGCTTACCTGTAGGTGTCTTTAATACATAACCCCAAATCTTCCAACCGGTTGTGCTTACCTATAGGTGTCTTTAATACATAACACTATAATTTGTACAAGTTATGTTAAACCTAAAAGGTGTTTTTAACTACATAACTTTATTATTTCCACCGATTATGTATACCACTAGGTGTCTTTCATTACATAACCTTATCGGGTTAAGTTTGTGGGCCTATATATGCTAATATTACCCACATACCCAAGACTTACTTAACCCTTCCGCTAATCCGAGCATGTTAATTTAACGGTTAAGTTTGTGGGCCTATATATACTACTATTACCCACCTACCCAAGATTTACTTAACCCTCCCACAGGTCCAAACAATTTACTTAACCCTAATCTTCTGTGACAACCCCTAACCCCGTTCCACGGTGGCAAGGGTAATCTTTGGAATATAACACATAAACAGATCACAACAGAACAGAAATAAATAAATACACCAGAAAATGTACAATAGAATACACTGGTTAAACATAATCATCAGAGTTACACAATATACAGGATCATACTTAGTACAAAATACAGTTCAACTTTACATAAATGTCTACAGCGGCATCAAAACATAATATGTACAATAGGAGCTGAAAAGCATAAAAAGAAAAAAATGATAGAATCCATCTTCAGCCCCAGCTATCCAAAAAGAGCCTGCTAAAACCTGAATACAAGGTTGCCCGTGTAGAAAATAGGGCACCCGAGTTTGCAAGTGAAACAAACTACGAGTCAGTCATGGGACTAGTATGAGAAATCTAGTTAACTTATTTTAATAACAAGGTCAATCACAGGACCACACCGCTCACGCAGAACGGGTTTACTCCATTGGATTTCCAGTGCTTTAAAACAAGTAAATCTTTTAAACCTCGCAATGCTTTTTATAAAAAATGAAGCCATTATAAGACTCAGTCCCCATCACACAATGCAATGCAAGCCGGAGGATAGAGTTTTACCTTAAAATGGCCAAAATATGCTTGATACGAATAAAACAAAAGCATTTGATATTATTACTAGTGTTTATATGTTTCAAAAACAATTTCAATCATAAGTATCAATCATAGATGGCATTAACGACCCATACCACTATGTCGCCATATATAGCTATACAATCAAAACCGCACGATGTCGTATTTGGAAGTCAGATTTCCATCATGAACCAAGGCAAGGGATCGTCCTTACCGCTTCGAGACTCTCTAGCCCGAGCCTCAGGAACAGCCGCAACTGCCCCTTGGATCTTCAGGGCCAGTCCAAACGGAGTGGATTATAATGCCTGAACACTGCGTTTCCCCGCCCTATGGGGCGTAAACTAGTCATATCCGACCAAACCATCGGCTCCGAAGAAACCGAGCTAACCATGGCGCCTCGCCACCCATCATCTACATAAGTAAAATGCGCGGGCATGTGAAACCCAAAACACCACTCCTAGCTAGAAAGAAACGCATGCTCTCCCTGCGTTCTTCTCCCTTTTTTGGTCCATACCGGGGTGCGAGGCTCGAGAAACAACGCCAAACACAAAGCTAGCTATTCAAAGCCGTGCTTTGATCAACAACCACAAAGCTCTGCTATTCAACAAAAGCTTTGATCACAGTATCTCTGCATGCCACGTTGCCAACATACAGCGTCAGACACACATCCATTTACAGGTCCGTTCTAGGTCTGAACGAAAATGAAGGCACCTCATACCTCGCATATCTGTACAATTAACAAGTATGTCCGGATGGCTACCACTTTAGCCCCCTTCAAGGTAGCTACTCCCATTGTGAGCATCAGTAGCACCCATCCATTCGATGTGAAGATCGTCGGTCTTGCACCGTCTTCATATCTTCGACTTCTAACCATCGATTAATTATTTAAAATGAGAATTAACTCGGCCTTTTCAAATAATTCACGTATATTTAGAATTTCAAATCAATTCATTTTAGTGGTTAAATTATTCGACATCAATAATTTTGTTCTTTAATGTAATTTTCACGTCAAACACATTCAACCATCAAATATCCAATAAACCGGGTAAATTCGGTTTATTTCCATCGCATATCATTTATAATATTTTATCACGATTTATCGCTATTTTTATTCCTTTAAAAATAGCCAATTTATATAAACGGCGCTTCAGGCCATAATGCGGCCATGGCGCTATTGCCATAACGCGGCCGTGGTGCTGTTTTTCTCTAAATTTGATTTACACATAAATTAAAATCTAACCCTATCATTAGAAAGATCTTTTTAAAACGAATCCAACGGTTCCATTTTTTGGAAAATCCGACGGTCGGATCTCCCGGTACAATCGTTTGAAATTACGATTTCAAAATACGAACTGTAGCATCGTTATTCGATTTATTTTAATTATATATATATATATATATATGCAATCGATTATGGCGCTGTTTCCATTCAGATTTGAATTAAACATTTTAGACAATCCAACCGTTGGATCTTTGCAAAGTTGGTGTTGTTGGAAAGATTTTTCCAAAGCGAACCCAACGGTTTTGGTTTCGGGAAAATCCGATGGTCGGATCTCCCGCAATAATCGTTTGAAATAACGGTTTCAAAATACGAATTGTAGCTTCGTTATTCGATTTATTTTAATTATATATATAATCGATTCTGGCGCTGTTTCCATTCAGATTTGAATTAAACATTCCAGACAATCCAACCGTTGTATCTTTCCAAAGTTGGTGTCGTTGGAAAGATTTTTCCAAAGCGAACCCAACGATTTTAGTTTCGGGAAAATCGAATGGTCGGATCTTCCGCAATAATCGTTTGAAATCATGGTTTCAAAATACGAACTACAGCTTCGTTATTCGATTTATTTTAATTATATATATATATATAATTCATTCCTCGATTTCAAAACCATATTCATTTCATATATTTGATAAAAACGATATTTTTATCCAACATATATTTATTTCAACACATCACTATTTTTAACAATTCATAAATATAATAAAAATGTGATTTTTATTGTCAAACAGTTTATTCCAAAACACGATTATTTTATATACTTCAAAGATGATAAAATGTGATTTTTATTCTTTAAACCATTTTTATTTCATTCATTCAATAAAAATGTTATTTTTATCGTTCAAACCATTTATTTCATTCATTCGATAAAAATGTTATTTTTATCATTCAAACCATTTCATTTCATTCATTCGATAAAAAAATTCTTTTTATCGTTCAAACCATTTCATTTCATTCATTCGATAAAAATGTTATTTTTATCGTTCAAACCATTTATTTCATTCATTCCATGAACATATTTCAATACATGAAGATAAATCAAACACAGAAATATTTCAGAAAATTTCGGCAGCATAATGGCAGGGTAGTTAAAACCAGCACCGTCCCTAGTACGGCTCCTCGCTCTACCTTAAAGCCTCGCAGCTTTTGACAATGGGGATTTCAATATCTAGTTCGTACGCAGACAAATTTTCCTATATACTAATCCTAGTGGGATTTCAACCACAATCAATCATTTTCAATCAACCATTCATGATATTCAACCAAATTTCACGTCAACCAAATCCAAACAATATCACAACCAATATATATCGTCCATGGTCTATGGACGAGGGGAGTGTGTGTCTATATATATATATATATTCGTATATAGATATATTTCGTTTTCATTTTAATATCATTCCAATTTCATTCAACGCATATATGATTTCTACAATGCATATATAACTTATACATCGAACATACAATTCATACAATGCTTATACATGAGGTGTACAACGCTTATATAACTCATACATTGACTATATAATTTATACATCGTCATTTCCATATTGTTTATAAATCAGAAATCTCACATTGGGTTCTACTCCTCCAAAAAATGTAGAAGGGTCAGAAAAATATCCGGTCTCTTCTAGAATGTAAAAGACGTCCACACGAGTCCACTGTCTCTTGTTTCACTGGATTTCGTCAACATACGAAAAAGATATGATTTTTAGAAGTTCGCTACGCTTTTAAATGTGGAAATCAATTCAAAATTATCAAAACCGCACCTCTCTTTCGATGTTCAAAACCAGGTTTTCGTTTTTTGTGCAATCCATGCAACGATTCGTCGATCGGTCTTCGCCACGAGGTACAGCTTGGAAACCACGCCTGAGGGTGGTGGTCCTGGCGAACTCAATGCAGCTGTGGTGGAGGAATCAGGGCGCGAGCGGCGAGTCTTCCCAGGGATGAAACTCGATGAATACACGACAATAAAACTTCAGTCTGCCTTGGATTTGATGATCTCGATCTTCGCCAGAGATTTCCCCAAAGAAGTGATTAGTTTTGATGCGAGAATCGAGGGATATTGGGAAGGAAAAAATTGAACTTCAGCCGCCGTTGTTTTTAAGGGTTACGGGTTCTTTTCTCGGTCAACGCTGAATGGAGAGAAGGAATGTGATTGGCCGGCCTTATATTTAAATATTTAATTTATTTTAAATCCGAAAATACCCCTCTTCACATACGAACTCCAATTCAAACCAAACGACTGTCGGCCTTAGCTAAATACCCCCATTCTGAACACAATGGGATATGTTTCGTAAGCCCATTTGACTGTTTCAGTCAGTTTTTCTTCAAATTAAAGTATAAAACATTCAATATTTGATTTGAACGTATATTTCAATTCGCCGGGACCACATACTGATCTCAAAATTTTCAGAAAAATAAATCTAGCTATGTTTTGACGATACGGTCCCAACAAAACTAGTTTCGTCGAATTCTGAGACCGTTTCAAAAATGGCCATTTTTTGGTCGATCCAATTTAACTGAAATCAACCAAACACATTTTCCTTTGCCACGCTCACATGTTAACCTCAAAAATTATGAAATTTGAGACCTAGCAATAATTTGACATCCCGGATCCAACAAAAGTGGTTTCGTCGAATTCTGAGGTCATATGCAAAATGTCTATTATCAAGGGCTATATATTCTCTATAGCGACCTTTCTGAAAATTCATTTGGCCATAACTTTTGGTTCCCGCTATAAATCTTCGATTATTCAGATTTTTTAGAAAGATATTCATAAAAAGATTTAAATATTTTTGGTTTCACTAAAATTCGTTTTATTTTGCACCCGGTACAGTCAGTGAAAGATTGAATTCAAATTTTGAAACTGTCGCGCCATTTCAGGCGTTGTTTATAATTAAAATAAATATTTTTTTTCAAACATTGATTCAAACACAATTTTCGTCGTTATTATTTAAAATAATTTATTTTAAATATTTAAAATCAAATAAAATAGCCAAATTAAAAAAAATTAAACTGGTTCTGATTTTCCGGGTTGTTACAGTCTCCCCCACTTAAAATCTTTTCATCCCCGAAAAGGAACGAAGTCGAAAGTTGTTTAATTAACCAACTCAACTTTCATTTTGGCTCTCATTCTTCAACTTTTCAATTTCTGAGAATTTTCCAATTCTTCAAAAATTTGACTAACACCTTAAATTTTCGAAAAATTTCGCCATAACCTCCTTTATACGGGGATGGGTTTGGAAATTTATTCGGCCTTATTAGGTGCCCAATAAATCCTAATAATCATGCACATATTTATAGTGATATATTCCGGTGTCCACATGGGAGTGTGTGTAGATCATAACTCCAGAGAATAAATTATCGTCACCCTATAAATGGTTTTGGTGCCTTAATGACTAGAGAGACGTGTTTATTGTCATCCCCAGACCCGTGTGGGGTTTTATTAATCTTGCAATTTACCATTACATTTTATATAGTCCATATCAGTCATCGGTTCAACATGTAATATATAGTCATCGCCATACAAGCTCTCGCTCGTATGGTAAATCTTCAACCTCGTCACACAAGCTCCAATTGCTTATGTGGTATATGATGAAGTATGCCTATCTTCAAGAAGTATGCCATGTAGTGTAGTTCAAAATTAATTGTTACCTATGGTGACATTTATTATTACACACAAAACAACCAGCACTCTGCATCCAATGGCATTCACAGGAGTTGATATAATAATAAAATTGCGCATCCAACTCATTAAGGTTTACCTATTTGTCGGGCATGCAAATAAATTCTTTACTCAACAGCTAATCCATCTACCTGTTCAAACATATATAATGTACATGCATATATTTCTATCTATTTCAAATCAGTTCAATATTTGATTCCTTTGAATAATTTTAACTTCATTCTCTTATCGATCAATTCAATTATTTCTAGTATTCCGATTAATCAAATTCTTAATCACACAACACAAACAACAATCAATTTATTTTTAACTTTTCAAAATATACCAATTAATTCATATACTCTTTTAAAATAATCAGACTATATAATTAAAAAGTTTACATCCATGCAAAGAAACAACAACAAAGTAGAGAACGAAATGGAAATGCAAAATATGGTAAATGTACCTTGCACCAGAGTCAATTAGAGATATCCGCCCTGCACTCGTGGCACGCTTTCTTAATGCTTTCCTCAGTTTTCCAAGTACAATCTCGCGGATCTCCACTCCATTGAACTTTTACTAAGTGAACCTTCTTGTTCCCCAGCTCCTTTGTTTCTTTGCCAATAATCTTGATCGGCTCTCTTCTTATAGCCAATTCTGGAGTAATTTCTATATCCCATTACGCGGCTTCCTCCACGATCAAATCTGGATCATGAACATGCTTTCGAAGTTGAGATACGTGAAACACATCATGTACTTCAGGCAACCAATCTGGCAATTGAACCCTATAAGCGAGAGTTCCAATCCGTTCTAGAATAGGAAACAGGTCAATAAATTTGGGTGCCAATTTCCCTGTTTTACCGAACCGGATTACTCCTCTCATCGGAGATACCTTCAAATACACATGATCGCCAATAGTGAATGATAAATCTCTTCTTCTCTTATCTGCATAGCTCTTTTGACGGCTTTGAGCGGCTATTAATCGTTTCTTAATGAAATCGACTTTGTCCGTAGCTTCGCGAATCATATCGGGTCCCAATACGAGTCTATTACCAAGTTCTACCTAACAAGCAGGAGATCGGCATGGTCTACCATACAGTGCTTCGAATGGTGTCATTGTCTGACTCGCTTGGTAGCTGTTGTTGTATGAGAACTCGGCCAAATGCAAATGGTCTTCCCATGATCCGCCAAAATCAATAACACAAGCCCGCAATAAATATTCTAGAATACAATTCACCCTCTCAGTTTGGCCATCTGTTTGAGGATGATATGCGGTGCTCAAGTTCAGTTTCGTTCCCAATTCTGCTTGGAATTCTTCCCAGAATTTACTAGCAAAAATCGGGTCACGATCACTAACGATACTCATGGGAACTCCATGAAGTCTAACAATTTCTCTAAATTAAATCTGCGCCAGACTCTGAGCAGTTCTATTCGATCTGACAAGTATGAAATGGGCGGTCTTCGTGAGACGCTCTACGATCGCCTTAATACTGTCATTTCCTTTCCTGGTTCTAGGAAAACCATCTATGAAATCCATAGACATTTGTTCCCACTTTCCACCTGTAAATTCCAATGGTTGCAACAATCCGCCGAGTTTCTGTTGATCGCTTTTGACTTGCTGACAAGTGGAACACCGGCTAACATATAAGGGGATGTCTCATTTCATCGATCTCCACTAGAAAGTGCGTTTGATATCATTATACATCTTGCTCACTCTTGGATGGATATTAAGCTTGGCTTGGTGGCATTCATCCAATACTTCTTTCCGGAGTTCAGGAATGTTTGGCACACATATTCGGCCTTTCAACCTCAGAATCCCATCGTTATCAATCTGAAAACTCGAGGGCTCGCCTTTTTGAATTCTCCCTCTGTTTTTCTGAATGAAGTGATCATCCTTTTGAAGAGCAGATATGTTATCAATCAATGAAGGCATGATAATAAGACTGGCGATAATTACATTCTTCCTGCTGAGCGCATCAGCTACAACATTGGCTTTCCCCGGAGTATATAAAATATCAAGATCATATGCCATGAGAAATTCTAACCAACGCTACTGCCTCATATTCAGATCCTTTTGGGTGAATAAATATTTCAATGATTGATGATCAATATATAATTCTAACTTCTCACCCAATAGATAATGCCTCCAGATTTTCATAGCAAACATGATGGCTAACAACTCAAGATCATGAGTTGCATAATTCTACTCATGTGGCTTCAGTTGACGGCTAGCATAAGCAACTACTTGGCCTCTTTGCATTAATACTGCACCAAGACCTTCTTTAGAAGCATCTGTCCAGGCTTTCAAGTCTTGATTACCATCAATGATTGTTAAAACTGCAGCAATTGTCAGTTTTAACTTCAGCACTTGGAAAGCCGTCTCACATTCCGGAGTCCAATTGAATCTGGAATGTTTCTTAGTTGGCTTTGTTAAAGAACTGGATATCTTCGAAAAATTCTTAAGGAACTTCCAATAATAACTGGCCAATCCGAGAAAACTTCGGACTTCTATGGGTATACGAGGCTGTTTCCAATTCTGAATAGCAGTGATTTTACAGGGATCAACTGAAATTCCTTCCTTTGACGCGACATGGCCAAGAAATTTGACTTCTTGCCAGAATATACATTTGGAAAACTTTGCTTTTAAAACATTCTTTCTGAGAATTTTAACACTTGTTCCAAATGTTTTTCATGCTCGCTTTCTGACTTAGAGAAGATTAGAATATCATCAATGAAAACTAGAACAAATTTATTCAGTACTTCTATGAATACCCTGTTCATCAGATCGACAAAATAAGCTGGAGCGTTACATAAGCCGAACGACATTACAAACCACACATAGAATAAATCTAGACCTCTTAATATTGTCAAAGGAACACAATCTTCGGCAATACGAAGCTGATGGTAACCTATAGCTAGGTCCATTCGTAAAAACACTTGTGCACCATTCAATCGATCCAATAAATCATTAATCCGCGGCAATGGATATTTATTTTTCAGCGTCTGCTTATTCAAGTCACGATAATCCACACATAGTCTGAGAGTACCGTCTGACTTTGGGACAAATACCACTGCTGCTCCCCAATCATAGAAACTAGGCCTGATTAGACCTTTCCATACAAGCTGTCGAGTTTGACTGTCTAACTCTTCTTTTTCCTTCAAGGTCATTCTTTGAATAGCTTGAACTATTGGCCTTGCATTCGGAACCAAAGATATCTTGAAATCGATTTCTCTATGCGGAGGTAAGCTAACAACTTCTTCGAACACATCCGCATAGTTCTTGACAAATGGAATATTTTGTATGTTGACCGGAATATTCTCCGTAACGACAGGAATAGGTTCTAATTGAGCAGGAGAAACATCCAAAGCTGACCAAAAATCTTTTCTATTAGAATCCGGACACTCATATGGAATGGTTATGTAGTCTCCTGATTTAATCTTTGCCTTAACGACTCTGTCGATGCATTTATCCTCAGCTTCATATTTGGTTAACCAGTATAATCCCAGAATAAGATCAAATTCCGTAAAATTCATGACGATCGCGATGGTAGGGAACCGATAACAGGAAAAAGAGACAGGCCCCCACAAACCCAACTAAGATCGAGGGAACCCCAAACTGGATTATGGAAAGTCATGGGTATTTTGAGCTTTTTCAAATTCAAATCCAGTTTCTTAACCGCATTCTTTGCAATGAAGCTTCGTGACGCGCCTGTATCAAACAGAACTTTAACTGGAATATCCTTGACAGTAAGCGTGCCTTCTAAAACATCTGGCCTTGCTTGACTAGCTGAGGATGCTGGGACATCTGCCAATTCATTTGGCTACACTACTTCAGATTTCTTTAATAGCTGACAATCTTGCTTTACATGACCAGTCTAATGGCAAAGATTGCATTTTCTATTCTCTTCCAATTTGTTCTTGGATTTAGATCCATCCTTCCTCCGCATTTTCAAAGATTTACATTTTTTGCACAAATGGCCCTTCTGATTGCAGTTAAGGCATATGGCAGTCATTACTGGTTCTTTCTCAAATTTAACCTTTTTCCTATTGACTTTAGGTTTCTTAACCCCAGACGTCGTACTGGCCTCAGGCTGTGTACTTGTCTCTGGGCTATCAGTTTTGAATTTCCTTTTGGTGTTAGAACTGCATTCCTCTTCATTGACCAAAAGGCCCTGCTTATCTAGATTTTCATACTGATAAGCCATGTATATCATTTCTGAGAAAGAATGTTGCACATGTGCAATTACATTACTTTGATACTTTCTTTGGAGCCCATTAATAAATCTCAAATTCTTCATCTTTGGATTATGAATTAAATGCGGGCAAAGCGAGAAAGTTCCTTGAATTTCTTATGATATTAAGGAATGGTCATATCCCCTTGTATCAAATAATAGAATTCATCACTCAACCACTCAGTTGCTTCTAGGGGAATAAATCTTTGATTGAAAATTTCTTTGAATCTATCCCAGGTGATATCACCTTTTGGATTATCTTTAATAACGGTTTACCACTAGATTAGGGCTTCATCTTTGAGTGCCCAAGATGCCAGTAATCTTTTCTGATCATCTCTCAGCTTTGAACCATCAAATATTTTCTCAGCAAAGCGCATCCATGCTTGTGTTTGAATAATAGATTCATTGCCTGAGAACGGTACTCCACCCAAATTTCGATACTTAATTAATAGAGCTTCAATATCTAGTTCTGACCTACCTCTTCTACTTATGCCACTCATTTTTCAATGTCTACAGATAGTAGAAAAAGTGTTAGGCCAACAGAAAAGGTATTTTTAAAGCATAGAGACATATACTTGAATGTACATGTGTCTACTGGGGTGTATTTCATTCTGGTTCACTCATTCTAGGATATTACTAATCCTATCTGAAATGAGTGATCCGTCTTATAAAACTACTGGTTCTATTTCTGACGAGTTCGTTAATATGTTATATTATAGAACTAAGCTTAATCAAAGCTCTGATACCACGATGTGACGATCCCAAACCCCGTTCCATGGTGGCAAGGGTAATCTTTGGAATATAACACATAAACAGATCACAGCAGAACAGAAATAAATAAATACACCAGATAATGTAAAATAGAATACACTGGATAAACATAATCATCAGAGTTACACAGTATATAGGATCATTCTTAGAACAAAATACAGTTCAGCTTTACATAAATGTCTACAGCGGAATCAAAACATAATATATACAATAGGAGCTGAACAGCATAAAAAGAAAGAAATGATAGAATCCTTCTTCAGCTCCAGCTATCCAGAAAGAGCCTGCTAAAACCTGAATACAAGGCTACCCATGTAGAAAATAGGGTACCCGAGTTTGCAAGTGAAACAAACTACGAGTCAGTCATGGGACTGGTATAGAAATCTACTTTACTTATTTTAATAATAAGGCCAATCACAGGACCATGCCACTAACGCGGAACGGGTTTACTCCATTGAATTGCCAGTGCTTTAAAACAAGTAAATCTTTTAAACCTCGCAATGCTTTTTATAAAAAATGAAGCCATTTTAAGACTCAGTTCCCATCACACAATGCAACGCAAGCCGGAGGATAGAGTTTTACCTTATAATGGCCAAAATATGCTTGATGCGAATAAAACAAAAGCATTTGATATTATTACTAGTGTTTATATGTTTCAAAAACAATTTCAATCATAAGTATCAATCATAGACGGCATTAATGCCCTATACCACTATGTCTCCATATGTAGGTATACAATCAAAACTGCATGATGTTGTATTTGGAAATCGGATTTTCGTCATGAACCAAGACAAGGGATCATCCTTACCGCTTCAAAATTCTCTAACCCAAGCCTCAGGAACAGCCGCAACTGCCCCTTGGATCTTCAGGGCCGGTCCACATAGAGTGGATTATAATGCCTTAACACTACGTTTCCCCGCCCTATGGGGCATAAACCAGTCATATCCGACCAAACCATCGGCTCCGAAGAAACCGAACTAACCGAGGCGCCTCGCTACCGATCATCCACATAAGTAAAATGCCCGGGCGTGCCAACCCAAAAACATCACTCCTAGCTAGAAAGAAACGCATGCTCTCCCTGCAGTCCTCTCCCATTTCTGGTCCATAACGGGGTGTGAGGCTCGCGAAACAAAGCTAAACACAAAGCTAGCTATTTAAAGTTGTGCTTTGATCATCAACCACAAAGCTCTGCTTTTCAACAAAAGCTTTGATCATAGCATCTCTGCATGCCACGTTGTCAATATACAATCTCAGACACACATCCATTTACAGGTCCGTTCTGGGTCTGAACGAAACCGGAGGCACCTTATACCTCGCATATCCATACAATCAACAAGTACGTCCGGACAACTACAACTTTAGCCCCCTTTAAGGTAGCTACTTCCATCATGAGCATCAGTAGCACCCATCTATTCGATGTGAAGATCGTCGGTCTTGCACCATCTTCATATCTTCAACTTCTAACCATCGATCAGTTATTCGAAATGAGAATTAACTCGGCCTTTTCAAATAATTCACGTATATTTAGAATTTCAAATCAATTCTTTTCAATGGTTAAATTATTCGACATCAATAATTTTGTTCTTTAATGTAATTTTCACGTCAAACACATTCAGCCATCAAATATCTAATAAACCAGGTAAATTCGGTTTATTTCCATCCCGATTTATCACGATTTATCTCTATTTTTATTCCTTTAAAAATAGCCAATTTATATAAACGACGCTTCAGGCCATAACGCGGCCGTGGCGCTGTTTTTCTCCAAATTTGATTTACACATATCTGAAAATCTAACCATTGGATATTTACAAATTTTATATCATTAGAAAGATATTTTCAAAATGAATCCAACGGTTCCAGTTTTGGGAAAATCCGATGGTCGGATCTCCCGGTGCAATCGTTTGAAATTACAATTTCAAAATATGAACTACAGCGTCGTTATTCGATTTATTTTAGTTATATTTATATATATAAATATAATCGATTCTGGCACTGTTTCCATTCGGATTTGAACTAAACATTCCAGACAATCCAACCGTCGGATCTTTGCAAAGTTAGTGTCGTTGGAAAGATTTTTCCAAAGCAAACCCAACGGTTTCGGTTTTGGGAAAATCCGATGGTCGGATCTCTGGCAATAATCGTTTGAAATCACGGTTTCAAAATACGAACTACAGCTTCGTTATTCGATTTATTTTAATTATATTATATATATATATATATATATAAACGATTCTGGCGTTGTTTCCATTTAGATTTGAATTAAACATTCCAGACAATCCAACCGTTGGATCTTTGCAAAGTTGGTGTCGTTGGAAAGATTTTTCCAAAATGAACCCAACGGTTTCGGGAAAATCCGATGGTCGGATCTCCCGCAATAATCGTTTGAATTCACGGTTTCAAAATACGAACTGCAGCTTCGTTATTCGATTTATTTTAATTATATATATATATATATATATAATTCATTCTTCGATTTCAAAACCATATTCATTTCATATATTTGATAAAAACGATATTTTTATCCAATAGATATTTATTTCAACACATCACTATTTTTAACAATTCATAAATATAATAAAAATGTGATTTTTATTGTCAAACAATTTATTACAAAACATGATTATTTTATATACTACATATAGATGATAAAAATGTGATTTTTATTCTTCAAAACATTTATATTTCGTTCATTCGATAAAAATGTTATTTTTATTGTTCAAACCATTTCATTTCATTCATTCGATAAAAAAAACTCTTTTTATCGTTCAAACCATTTCATTTCATTCATTCGATAAAAATGTTATTTTTATCATTCGAACCATTTATTTCATTCATCCCATGAACATATTTCAATACATGAAGATAAATCAAACACAAAAATATTTCAGAAAATTTCGGCAGCATAACGGCAGGGTAGTTAAAACCAGAACCGTCCCTAGTACGGCTCCTCACTCTACCTTAAAGCCTCGCAGCTTTTGACAATGGGGATTTAAAAATCTAGTTCGTACGCAGACAAATTTTCCCATATACTAATCCTAGTGGGATTTCAACCACAATTAATCGTTTCCAATCAACCATTCATGATATTCAACCAAATTTCACATCAACCAAATCCAAACAATATCACAACCAAAATGTATCACCTATGGTCTGTGGACGAGGGGAGTGTGTTTATATATATATATTCGTATATAGATATTTTTCGATTTCATTTCAATATCATTTCAATTTCATTCAACACATATATGATTTCTACAACGCATATATAACTTATACATAGAACATATAACTTATACAATGCTTATAAATGAGGTGTACAACGCTTATATAACTCATACATCGACTATATAATTTATACATCATCATTTCCATATCGTTTATAAATCAGAAATCTCACAATGGGTTCCACTCCTCCAAAAATTGTAGAAGGCTCAGAAAAATATCCGGTCTCTTCTAGAATGTAGAAGACGTCCACATGAGTCCACTGACTCTTGTTTCACTAGATTTCATCAACATACGAAAAAGATATGATTTTTAGATGTTCGCTACGCTTTTAAATGTGGAAATCAGTTCAAAATTATAAAACCCGTACCTCTCTTTCGATGTTCAAAACTTGGTTTTTGTTTTTCGTGCAATCCGTGCAATGATTCGTCGATCGGTTCATCCCGGCGAACTCGGTGCAGCGGTGGTGGAGGAAACAGGGCGCGAGCGGCGAGTCTTCCCAGGGATGAAACTCGATGAATACACGACGATATAACTTCAGACTACCTTGGATTTGAAGATCTCGATCTTCTCCAGAGATTTCCCCAAAGAAGTGATTGGTTTTGATGCGAGAATCGAGGGATATTGGGGAGGATAGAATTGAACTTCAGCCGCCGTTGTTTTCGAGGGTTACAGGTTCTTTTCTCGGTCAACGCTGAATGGAGAGAAGGAATGTGATTGGCCAGCCTTACATTTAAATATTTAATTTATTTTAAATCCAAAAATACCCCTCTTTACATACGAACTCCGATTCAAACCCTACGTATGTCGCCTCTAGCTAAATACCCCCATTTCGAACACAATGGGATATGTTTCGTAAGCCTATTCGACTGTTTCATTCAGTTTTTCTTCAAATTAAAATATAAAACATTCAATATTTGATTTGAACATAGATTTCAATTTTCCGAGGCCACATACTGATCCCAAAAATTCCAGAAAAATAAATCTAGCTACGTTTTGACGATATGGTCCCAACAAAACTAGTTTCGTCGAATTTTGAGACCGTTTGAAAAATGGCCATTTTCTGGTCAATCCAATTCAACTGAAATCAAATAAACACGTTTTCCTTTGCCACGCTCACATATTAACCTAAAAAATTATGGAATTTGAAACCTAGAAATATCCGGGATCCAACAAAAGTGGTTTCGTTGAATTCTGAGGTCGTTTGCAAAATTTTCAAGGGCTATATATTCTCTATAGCGACCTTTCCGAAAATTCATTTGGCCATAACTTTTGGTTCCCGCTATGAAACTTCGATTATTCAGATTCGTTAGAAAGATATTCATAAACAGATCTAAATATTTTTGATTTCACTAGAATCCGTTTTATTTTGCACCTGGTACAGTTAGTCAAAGTTTGAATTCAAATTTTGAAACTGCCGTGCCATTTCAGGCCTTGTTTATAATTAAAATAAATATATTTATTTTCAAACATCGATTCAAACATACTTTTCGTCGTTTTTATTTAAAATATTTAAAATCCCCACTAAAATAGCCAAATTAAAAAATTTTAAACTGGTTCTGATTTTTCGGGTTATTACATCTTCTTTCATAATCACACAATTCCTATGGATTAGATTTGGTTAAGTTGTCCAATTCATTACCATGTCCATTTATGGTTTCATAATGAGCCATACCTCTCACATTAGGCCTACAACATGTGGATGGTGGATATGCCGATCAGGTCCGGGCAGACTTATTCCACAATTGGGACTAACCTCGTGTCATAGCCCGTTTCATATTTATGTACTTAGATCTCTCACATTAGGTTCAACATTAGTGGCTGCTGGATATGCCGGTCAAGTCAGGGCAGACTTCCACCACTAATTTAACCTAACCTCGTGTCATAAGTACAATTTACAATTCCTAATTTGAATTACATGTCCAAAAATGTTCATTTTCAAATTACGCCATTTTTAACCCATTTTCCCGGGTTCCTCAACTAGCGCCCTCACAAAATTTGCAACTTGCCTAGTCTAGACAATAGCCTAGTTATAAATGATAATAGGGAAAATAATGGGAATATAAATAAATGATCATCTTGGAATAAATATAAACTTATCATGATAACAAGGTGAGTGGACATGTATTTTTCATCATAACAAGCTGAACATAAAACTAGTGAACATAACATGATGTCTAAATAAGCATAGTAAGACCTAAATCAGCAGTTCAGATTTCCAATTTGTTTAGATCTAACATGACAACACATGGTGATAGATTAGATCACATGATTCAGATACACAAGGTGATGTAGATCTAACATGATAACACAAGGGGATAATCTAGATCTGACTAACAGTACCAATGTCCACATAAATTGGATCTACTAGTTTAGAAATACATCTACACAAATCCACATCATAACATGTCATAGAGGTTACAATTTAGATAAAGATTCAGATCCAATCCTAACTAATTAAAGGTGGAATATGTTCATGATTTACATAAATGATTAGGTTTATCTAATGACATAACTATTCAAATTAACAGATTTATATTAACCACAATATAGTTACAAACCAAGATCCACAATAATAATATAGTAGAATAATCACCATTGAATTGGATCTAAAGAAATAGATCTATCATGACATAGCAGAATAATCACAATTGAATTGGCTCTATAGAGGTAGATTTATCATGATATAGTAGAATAATCACAAAAAAATAGATCAATCATGACATAGTAGAATAATCACAAAGAAATAGATCTATCATGACATAGTATCAGATATGATAATATCATAGATTCATGGTTTACACATATCCAAATCACAGTCTTTCATAATTAACTTTTATTTATCTAAACCTAAAAACAACTAGAACTCACAGCGTTAGGTTTAGAGAATAGAGAGAATGGATCTTGAATTATGAATTTGATTTGCAAAGTATATAGTTGTAGAAAGCGGTTCAGTTCGCACTCTAGCAACATATGTCCTCCATGACTTCCAAAGAAGAAAATGTGAGAAATAGCCACGTACTTATAGCTGTAGAGCCCTCTGAAATAGACCACCACCTCATCCCTAAGGGTGTCGCCACCCCTATGGGTGGGTCGACCCCTAGGTTGACACCCCTCTAGGCGGATCGACACCCTAGAGAGGGAATTTTGGCACTCTAACAAATTTTTTGAATCTGAATCCTCTGGATAGAATTCTGACTCATCTCTGACTCACCTCTGACTCATGCCTATATATAAAATATTTCTATGCGTATATAAATTTAAAACCCTCATAACTTCTTCATACGGTGTCCGTTTTATGCAAAGCAAGTGTCTATCTTGACCAGGAATTCAAGATGGACGCAATGGTGCAGTCTGTTTCCTATAATTCTGAATATTAAATTAATTATTATTTAATTTATTATCATTTAGTGTCATTAAAAATTCGGGGTGTTACATCAAAACATTTAATTATGTGCTTGCTCAACCTCATCAGATTTCTAGTTAACTTGGTTATTTCAGTTCATACTAACTTCTGAGCAATGCTAAGCGCGCTCTCCTTTAGGGAGAGTGAGCTTGTACTTTCCATCTTATTAGTGGAAATGGGTTGGCATCAATCATTAGTTACTTGATATTAATAACTGTCAACCGATTTCTACCAATTAGGTAGAAAGTACCAACTCACTCTCCCTAAAGGAGAGTGTGCTTAGCATTGCTCTTGACTTCTTATTCAACTTACTTAGTTCCTCTTGCTTATTAATTTCAGTTATATAACTCAACAGTTATTCTTATCGGTAGATTCCAGATTCTTAAGTTTACAAATATCATGTTCTTCTTATCAGCAGGATTCAGATTTTCAAGTTTACAAATTACTTAATCTACATTTCATAAGTTTTCCTTTCTTTTCTCTACTTATTACAAACAGCAGGTTTCAGGTTTCCAGATTTACAGATTACTTAATTTATAATCAAGTACAACTTATCTCATTACATAAGTTATCTCATTCCCTTTGTTATAACCTAAGTTATAATCTCCACTTGTCCATAGGATAAGCCTACGAATTATCTTTTCTTTCCCTTCAGGTTTATTCCTAATAGGTTATTATCATTACCCGTTCATTCCCTATTTCTATTTCTGCTATAAGATTCCTTCATTTCCATTAATTACAATTAAAGCCATTTAGTTCAATCTTGTTATATACATATATTCATATATATGTTTATGCACCAGACCTCTCACATCAAGCGGACCACTTGTGGATGTTGGATTTGTCGGGCGGTTCTAGACAGAATTCTAACACAAGTTGGACTTAACCTCGTGTCGTAGCACCTTTATATTTATATTTAGACATTAGACCCCTGACATTAAATTGACCACCTGTGGATGCTGGATTGGTCAGGCGGTTCCGGGCAGACTTCTACCACAAGTTGAATTTAACCTCCTGTCTAAGTGTGGTTACAATTTTCTATTTACTGTAAATTTAGGCATATTCATTCTACCAAAATTTACTATAATTCTTATTTACAATCTTTTGGTATTCTTAACAAATGTTCATTGTAAATTTCATAACTACAGCGTTTCACAGAAATTCCCAATTCAAACAGGTGATAAATTGAACTAGGATTTTATATAATCAATACAGATTAAACATGTTAAGTATTACAAGTTAGCAGGTTCATATTTCCCCAAAAGATTAAACAAATTTACTTAACTCGGCAGATTTAACAGGTTTTCTTACAGTTTCATTAATATGTCCCACTTAACCTTAAATTAAGACTATAGATATACATGTTCATACAACCCCAAATATCCACTCATATTCCATAATACTTATTTTAGCAGATTTCAATAGGTTTTCAGTTTAGCAGATTAATCATTTCAGCAGATTATAGAAAGTTAAACATTTTAGCAAATTTATTATACATATTAATGGGGAATGCTAAATGATAAATATACCATTATCAAAAAGGCATAACTTAGATCCACTAATAGCTTTCCAATTCATGAATCTAGTCCCGACCTAGCATTCTATGGCTCCCCTAATTGAATCTAGAACCTAGATAACCAAGGATTCACAATTCTCAAACTAAAAGAAAAGGGAAGAAAGAAGAGTAATCTAAATTGAGCAGATATATATTCTTTTCCACTAGATCTTGAATCAAAATTTCCTAAGACTAATTATTCTATTTTTGGAAGAGATTTTAGGAGAAAGAAGAATTGCGAGTCTAGACAGCCTCTCAAAAAATATGAGATTTAGGCTAGGTTCTACTAGCCTATTTATAGGTGTTCAAGAAAGTGGATATGATCTCATACACGCAATGTTGATTCAGCCACGAATATGGCCAAAAAACAGTCCAAATTCGTACTTCAAAATTTTCCCAAATCTGGGGGGTCGACCCCTACGTCTACCATCCATGTGGTTGTCGACCCATGGGTCAACCCACCCCTTAAGGGTCGACCCATAGGTCAGCCCTCTGTTTGAATTTTTGAATTATTCATATATACATAACCCCCCTTGTGTGTACAAACTTATAATGCTCATAAGTTCTTCATACGTTGTCCGTTTTACGTAAACTCGAAGTCCATCTAAACCAGAATTTAAAGACAAACGCAATGTTACAATCCAGTTTACTTAATTCCCAATATTAAATGAAGTATTCTTTAGTTTATTTTCCTTAATGTTCTTTAAAATTAAAGGGTGTTACATAACAACTCCAACCTTGATCAAAATTTTGAGTCTAATTCTTCTCCAACTTAAGTAGACCGGCCTACTGAGTTTAGTATTCCATTTCCACATTGTTTTCAACCAAAAAACATTCGAACCAAATGGAAAAGATGGTAGAAGTTTTCAAGAAAGTGAAAGTTAGAATTCCTCTTCTTGACATCGTTCAATAAGTCCCAACCTACGCTAAATTTATCAAAGACTTGTGTACCCAAAAATGACACACTCATGTACCCAAGAAAGTCTCCTTAACCGCCGGACTTAGCGAAGTCTTGACCCGATCGATCCTGGTAAATACAAAGATCCTGGATGTCCTACGATATCATGCACGATAGGAGATAAAACAATTTACAAATGCTTAGTTGATTTAGGTGCGAGTGTCAATTTGATTCCTTATTCAGGTTACCAACAACTTTGCTTGGGTGAACTTAAACAAACGAAAACAACTCTTTAATTTGTTGATCGTTCAATTAAGAAACCTGCTGGAAAAATCGAGGACGTACTCACCAAAGTCGTGGAATTCATATTTCTTGTTGATTTCGTCGTTTTGGAGACTCAGCCCATGAATAATGTAATGATTCAAATTCCATTGATTTTAGGCCGACCTTTTTTGGCTACTATAAATGCTTTAATAGATTGTTGCAATAGTTCAATGAAAATCTCTTTTGGAAATATGACTTTAGATCTTAATATTTTCAATCTTGAAAGTTAGTCGAATGAATCATGTGATCCAACCTTGGAAGTGAATGCCATTCCCGAAAATTTCGAACACAGATAAATTGACATTATTGATGAATGTGAGGCCAAGTATGTAATTTTTTTCCAAGATGCTCCTAATGAAGTTGAATACACACTTCCATTTGAATCGCTTTCAGTTGGGTTCGAATCTCAACTAAGCTCTTTGATCGAACAACCACCAAAGTTGGATCTTAAACCTATTCCCAATCACCTCAAGTACGTTTACTTAAGTGATAACAAAACTTGTCCTGTCATAATTTCTTCAAATTTAAGTCATGATCAAGAAATTTCTCTTCTTTCGATGCTTTCTAAAAACAAAGAAGCGATTGGTTAGTCCATTTCTGACATCAAGGGAATTATCCCCACAATCGTTCAACATCGTATTCATTTAACCGACGATGCCAAACCCAATCACGAGGCGCAGCATAGGCTTAAACCTACTTCATGATGAAATTCTTAAACTCCTTTGCAACGGTATCATTTACCCCTTTTCTGATAGATTATAGGTCAACCCCATTCATGTCTATCTAAAATGTCTAGACTCACCGTTGTCACAAACGAACTTCTTCCAACTCGTACTCAGACGGGTTGGCGTATTTGCATTGATTATCGCAAATTAAATACTGCAACACGTAAAGATCACTTCCCTCTTCCCTTTATCAATCAAATGCTCGAGCATTAAGCCGGTCATGAATTCTATTTCTTTCTTAATGGTTATAACGGCTATAATCAAATTATAATCGCTCCCAAAGATCAAGAGAAAATGACTTTCAGTCTATTTGGTACCTTCACTTATCGATGTATGCCTTTCGGTCTTTGTAATGCTCCTGCAACTTTCCAACGATGTATGGTTGTCATCTTTTCTGATATGATCGAATGCTTTCATGAAGTTTTAATGGGTGATTTTTCAATCTTTGCGATTCTTTTTCCTCATTATTACATCAACTTGAGCTTTATTTAAATTGATATAAATAAAAACACGTAACATCGAATTTGGAAAAATGCCACTTTATGGTTAAACAAGGCATTATCCTTGGGCATGTAATTTCAAATAAGGGCATTAAGGTAGATAAAGTGAAAGTTGATGCTATTTCAAAACTACCCATTTCAAAATACATTAAGGACATTCGTTCATTTCTTGGGCAAGCTGGATTTTATCGACGATTTGTGAAAGATTTTAGCAAAATCGCTCGTCTTTTGACTACTCTTCTAGGCAAGGATGTTGAAACACCCCACCTCCATCAAGGTCACTCACAAAGGGAATGCCTTAACTTTGGTGGAGGATTTTAAGTAAAATTCATAGATAAACACAAGACAGATATATGTAAACACATATATATAAGCGGCGGAAAACAGACTTTTTATTTCATAAATACATGTTCATACAAAACATTTCCATAACTGTCACATAATAACTTCTAAAACATTACATCATCATTTATGTCTTGGTTATTAAGTAAAGAAGAATAAAACATAATTAAAACTCCATAAATCCCCATAGAATGTGTCCAACAGCCATAGCCAAGGAAAGAGAGTCCAAACCGTACATCTACTATCTTGAAGCTTGCAAAGAGTCTGACTAAGCTAGGTTGTTTCCTCCCTGTGGACCTGGGGGAGGGGGAACGGAAGAAAAGAAGACGAAAGAAAATAGGGTAAGACATAAAGGTTGGTAAGTCTAGTGACTCTTCAGTATGAGAATAAGAAAAAGAGCATGATAAGTATAAACTGGAAATAGGAAAGTATCATAAACTAAGGTAAAGGAGTTTGAATCGAATATACAATCGCACCCCACACTAAATCTCTGCACCTACTTGCATTGTCTCAACTGGCACCCCATGATAGAGATGAAATGATCCCCTTTCTCTAAAGATCGGCTCCTACTCGTATAATCATCTGTGTCTTATGGCCCCCAAAGATTGTAGATACCTATGTTGGTCCCACCATGGGGTGTATCAAGTCCCATGGTGGCAGCCCGACACAATCCTTAGAATGCATAGGTTATACTAATGGTGCCCCCCGGTGCCCTGTTTGTCTGCTCCGAAGTGTGTGCACGCCCACACTCCGTTAGAAACTACACTGTTGCACCCACCGCCGTCGCTTTTTACTGCTTACAATCAACCCAGTAATCGAGCCCCACTCTGCCTAGTTTCAGGGTACCATGATACTTAATTGGGTTACTGCTGAAATGGGTCCTCGTTACTAGGGTTTTCTAGTCAAACATGTTAAGTGGTTAAGTGTTTGTATTTACCTAACCCCACCCATCAATTTAATTAAAATGTTGATTTGGTTAAGTGTTTTAGTTAACTTAACCCTACCATCCTGACTTGTCTGTCCTTATCTTTTTAAAGCACCGACCACTAACATTAGACATGTATTGTTACGGTTACTGGATGTGCCGGTCGGTTTCGGGCAGGATTACACCGTAAATCAGTCTAACCTCGGGTCCTTATTGGGCTCAATGCTTAACCACCCACATTGGATATGTATTATTGTGACTACTGGACAGTCGGGCAGGTCCGGGCAGGTTTACATCACAACTCAATCCAACCTCGTGTTAAGCATACTCGTATTTTCTAAATTTACATATTTGTCTTTATTACTGTTATATGTAAATTTGTTTACAATAAAATGTTATGGCCCACTTTCCAAGTTTAACATTTTTGGTATAAGAATTTATATCATTCAAGTGCCACCAATTTTGGCATGTGACAAACATGCCATTTTCATATATTTTCACCAATTTATGTCAAATTACCAAATTTTCCCAACGTTACCCCATCTAAGTATTAGGCTAACAATCTTTGCCTAATTTTATGTTCGCATGATTTTTAACATATAATATTAGGCTAAAAACTTAGCTTAATTTAGCGTACACAAAACTGGCATAAAGAAATTCATAAACATAAACATGACATAGGTGTAAACTTGGCATTTTTGGCATAGTCAATATGGACATCATAGGTGTGAACTTGCAAAATAGTCAGCATACATATATGTGAATTTGCAACATGGACTGAATCATGATTTTCAACTTGTCATGTGAACTTGCATAAAAAAAGAGAATCTAACTAAATGGTTGTCACATGAATTAACATATGATTTAGACAACATAAGCCTAAACATGTTTAGATCTAGGCATAACATCGAGCATTACTAGCATATGACAAGAATGTAACATGTCCATAAAGTATGTATAATTTCATCGCATGTGTGAACTAGATCCAAATCATGTTTATAACATAAAACTTGTATTAAAATGGATCTTGGCATGGATCCAATTATGAACTTGCAACTTTTGTATAAACATATGAGCATGTATATGAACATAATCCTTTAGGCATAGAGGTTCCATTGTACAGCATATAACTTGTCATAATCACCTAAGAATAGAGGTGTAGATATGAACCAAATAACTTGTATGTGAATTTGAATAGATTCGACATCAACTAGATTAATCCAAAAACATTCTATTGGATCCAACATCAAGTCAATTTTACCACAAACATCACAATACCACAATCATTACAACACATATATATGAATTAACATCGTCGTTATACAATAACACAATTCCATTTCCATTTTACATCGAATCAAATCCTAACTTTTATTCACATCGGAAAAATCACTATACTTACAACAAACGACGGTCTTGTTTTCTGATTTCTGAGTTCTGAATTTGCAATTCTTTCCTTTGGGTAGACAAACGTTGTTTGTTTCTTGTTTTACTTTAGTTTTGGCTCGTCTCTTAGCTTTCTCTAACTGACGGCTACTCTTAGTTTCCTCCCAACAGCATGACGGCTCTGGTTCTATATTATTTGTGTGAATTTAGGTTGAGTGTTAGGTTGTATTTATAGAATTTCAGATTGATTTGAGCCGTCAGATGATCATAGAGTGAATCTAGACCATACACACCAAGAGAAGCCTATCAGAAGTGACAACTCAGCCTGACACAGCCAAGCTCAGAAATTCGACCAGAAACCGACCAGGCCAGACAGGGCCAAACCAGGTCGACTGGGTAGGTCGACCCCCAGGTCGACCACTCAGGTCGACCACCAAGTCGACCTGGTGCCTGGGCGGGAATTTTCCCGCCTAGCCCAGTTTGGGTCTGTCTTTCAAATTTCGAACTGAATTTGAACTGTTTATATTTTAAGTTGAATTCTATAACTTCCGGAGGTCATAACTCCTTCACACGGAGTCCGATTCACGCAAACTCGGACCCTATCTCAAGCAGAATTCCAAGACGAACGCATCGGCGTAACACGTTTCCCTTAATTCTTTCATTTAGAATTAATAATACTTTAATTTGTTAATTTACTATTAACAGAAAATTTCGGGGTGTTACATTCTCCCCTCCTTAAAGGATTTCGTCCCCGAAATCTTCAAGTATGAAAGAACGTAAGTCCTAACATCCAAACATCCATCTACCCAACCAACAAACACAGGCGCCCATTGTCCTTAAAAGACTTCTGATGCTTCATGATCATATGCATAGTGTGTGTACATATTCTTACCTTATGCAAAATCAGGCGGTAAACTGATTCAGTTGGCCTCCTTAATGCGAATCATGTAAATGTCATGAATCCATTATGTATGAAATTTTTTCCTACTCATAATTCTACATGAGTGCACAAACATTCATACAAATGCGACATCCATATGACAACATATCAAGTTTCAACCACATACAAATATGAATACATATATGCGTATGTAATATGAAGTGACAGAGCCGATCTAAAATCTAGGTTGTGTGTGTATATGCATCCACGAGCAACCACTAGCAACCACTTGCAGCCATCAACCATAACATGTTTCAAATACATGTTTACATCCAAAGGGGTTTCTACCTAAGGATAAAGGATAATATCGAGGAGATATACCTAAAAGATAGATACAAGCACAACTTAAGGAAAAAGTGAGATCAACGATGTATCCTCAAAAAGAAAAGGGTAAGCCACGCTTATTCTGTCCTCAGTTTCCCATGTTGTGTCTTCCTCGGCGTCGCTCCACTGAACTTTGGCAAGCTTGACCTCGCGGTTATGTAGCTTTTTGATTTCAGTTCCTACGATTCGAGTTTGAACTCTCCTCACTGTTGCTTTGTGTTCCACTTCGGCTTCTTCCAGAATGCTTGGCTCCACCACTTCCGCAGATTCATGTAGACATTTTCGGAGATGAGAAACGTGAAAGATGTTGTGAATTCCAGCTAACCTTTCAGGCATCTCTACACTATAAGCCATTTTCCCAATCTTCTCGATGATAGGGAGTGGTCCTACAAATCTTAGTGCTAGCTTTCTTGCGGATCCAAAGCGAACGACGTTCCTTAAAGGGGATACCTTAAGGAAAACTCTATCCCCAACCTCAAACTCAAGGTCGGTCCTTCTTTTGTTTGCGTTGGATTTTTTTCTATCTTGGGCGGTCTTCATTCTCCTTCGTATCAAGTCCACTTTTTCTGAAGTCTTTCTAATCCTGTCTGGCCCATGTATAAGCTTGTCTGTAGAATTCCGCTAACAAGTTGGTGATCGGCACGGTCTTCCATATAGAGCTTCAAAGGGCGCCATACCGATGGTGGCTTGGTAGCTGTTGTTGTAGGCGAATTCCACTAAAGGAAAATGATCCTACCATGTCCCTCCGAAGTCAAGAACGCGTAGTCTTACAAAATCTTCCAGTAGTTTGTTCACCCTTTCCGTCTGACCATCAGTTTGGGGGTGATAGGTCGTGCTCAAGCATAACTGTGTGCTTACGGCTTCTTGCAGACTCCGCCAAAATTAACTCGTAAAGATGGGATCTCTGTCAATCACTATGCTGGAGGGTATTCCATGGAGTCGAACTATTTCCTTGAGATAAAGAGAAGCTAGAGACGAGGCGGTCCTCCTACTCTTGATTGGTATAAAGTGGGCGGTTTTGGTGAGCCTGTCCACTATTACCCAAATGCTAGTATTGCCTCTTCTTGACCTAGGCAACCCATCAATAAAGTCCATTGAAATGCTATCTCACTTCCATTGCGGGACTTCTAGAGGATGAAGCAGTCCTCCAGGCTTCTTTTGTTCCGCCTTGACATGTTGGCATGTCACGCACTTAGAAACGAAATTTGCCACATCCTTCTTTATGCCCCTCCAATATAAAACTCTCTTTACGTCCTTGTACATCTTGTCCCCACCTGGGTGTATTATCTTCTTGGAATGATGTGCTTCCTCGAGAACCATCTTTACTAAATCCCTTGCTTTGGGACGCATAGCCTTCCATCCCGCCTCAGCCAACCCTTATCATCGATGGAGTACCTATTGAGGTGACTAGAAGTCTCACCCCTAATTAGTTTATCAATCACATCCACAAGCTGAGGGTCTTTGCGTTGTGCGGCCCCTATTGAGTCTAAAAGAGTGGGCCGTACTTTTAGGGATGCCAATAAACCAGGTATAAAATCTGAGGAGGGCCTAAAGTCAAAACTGGCTATATACTCCAAGCTTTGCCTTTCTACAAAGAGAGGGCTTAGGATCAGCTTCTTTCTGCTCAACGCGTCTGCTACTACATTGCCTTTGCCAGGAGTATAGGAAATCTCAAATATCATACGAGGCAAGGAACTCCATCCACCTTTGCTGCCTCAAGTTAAGATCTTTCTACGAGAAAAGATACTTCAACGATTTATGGTCAGTATATAATTCGAACTTCTCACCTAGGAGATAATGGCGCCAAGACTTAAGCGCAAAGACGGTGGCGGCCAACTCAAGATCGTGGGTTGGGTAGTTCTTTCCATGAACTTTCAATTGTCTTCCACCATAAGCTGCTACCCTCCCTTCTTGCATCAGAACAACGCCTAGTCCCCTACCACAAGCATCCATATATACTGTGAACATCTTGCTTCCATCCGGCAAAGTCAGAACTGGGGCTGTTGTAAGAGCCCTTTTTAATCGTTGGAAAGCAAACTCGCAATCCAAGTCCCAAGCGAACGCCAGATTCTTCTTTGTTAGCCTTGTGAGTGGAGCTGAGATTTTCGCGAAATCCCTAATGAACTGTAACAACCCGTAATTTTCAATAACCTGTTATAACAAATATCGAGGCAGAATTAAATTATAAAATCTGAATCAAGGGAAACAGGCTATGCCATTGCGTTCGTCTCAGAAAAATACGCGAAATAGAGTCCGAGTTTTCGAAAAACGGAGTCCGTATGGCCCAGATATGGCCCGTCAAAGTTTTCAGAAAATTCAAGGTTTAAAATCAGATTCAAATTCAAAGAATTGGGCCAGCTGGGCCAAGGCGGGAAAAATCCCGCCAGGACCCGCATGTCGACAGGCCTGTCGACAGGGTCCCTAGGGTGTCGACAGCCCTGTCGACAGCCCTGTCGACAGGGGGTGGCCGGGCTGTTTGGTCTGGTGCACCATTTCTGATTTGGGCTTGGTTGTGTGGCTTGGTTCTAGAGAGTTCCGAGATCTGACGGACCTAAACTATCCTTGGGTTAATCCTAGGGCTAAAAACACTCTAATCTTCTATAAATAAGACCCTAACCTACCCTAAATCACTCATTATTCATTATAGCAACTGAACTATGTCAAAATCAAACCTCTCATGGCCTCCACTCTCTTCATACAATTCCTAAATATAATTCCTAAGAGATTTCCATGCATACAAGTGTATTTAGGCTTGTATGATCCTCTTTAGCTTGCATTAAAGTCTTGTTTCTCTATTGGCATCATAAAAGAAGAGTTTTGATCAAGTTTGCTTGCATTTTTGGGGTTTTTGGTTGCATAAGGGTTTAATTACATTTGCTATACTCATTTGAGTTCGCATAAGCATTGTAAGCCCTATTCCTTTCATACTTAAACTCTAAAGTTAAATGTATGTTATGCAAGTTTATTATGATGAGATATGCAAGTTATCATGTTGTAAATATGCAAGTTTGGTTTGCAAGTTATCATATGTTATGTAAGTTTTGTTATGCAAGTATGATATGCAAGTTGACATATGTTATGCAAGTTTGTTTATGCAAGTATGATATGTAAGTTAACATATGTTATGCAAGTTTATTTATGCAAGTATGATATGCAAGTTGACATATGTTATGCAAGTTTGTTTATGCAAGTATGATATGTAAGTTAACATATGTTATGCAAGTTTATTTATGCAAGTATGATATGCAAGTTGACATATGTTATGCAAGTTTGTTTATGCAAGTATGATATGTAAGTTAACATATGTTATGCAAGTTTGTTTATGCAAGTATGATATGCAAGTTGACATATGTTATGCAAGTTTATTTATGCAAGTATGATATGCAAGTTGACATATGTTATGCAAGTTTGTTTATGCAAGTATGTTATGCAAGTTTGGGATGGTCATATGGTTCATGTTATCATGTTATGCATGCTTTTTGGGCCTAAAAATGTAATATGCAAGTGTGTGAACACATGAACGTTTCATATGCCACCATGTTGAACTTGTGGCTTTAACATTTTTATGTCATGATTATGCCAAGTTCCCTCTTTCTATCCTTTATGCGTTATTGCGATATGTAAGCGATGGGATTGCGTTTGGGGTTTGGGTAAACTTAAAAGACATAAAAATATGAGCTTGGGAATTTACTTATTAAGTTAGGTCTACCCATTGGGAATTTACCTATTAAGTTAGGTCTACCCAATTGCTTGAAAACTTGTAATATGTTTTGGAAACATGATGGACATGACACTTAGAAAAGATAAGTGTGACCAACTCGAGGTTGGGTTGAGTTTGTAGCGTAAACCTACCCGGAACCGACCGGCCTAACTAGTTGCTACAAACAATAGGACCCAATGTGAGAAGTTGGTCATGTTGTACCTTGGACCCGAGGTTGGACTAAGTTGTGGTGTAAAGCTACCCGGACCCGCCCGGCTTAACTAGTAACCACAACAAAGTCTAATGTGAGAGGTTAAGGCGCATTAATTAATTAATGCCTCATGATTAGGGTTAAGTCATGGACCATTTAATACTTAACCAATTTGGGCTCGGTAGATATATAGGGGTTAAGTCGTGAACTCATCGTTACACTTAACTAAGTTAATCCATGATTAGTGAAGGGGTTAAACCATACTTAACCCACTAGAAAAATCCTAGCAATGGGGGTCCGCTCCTTCAGTAATCCCTAGTTTGTATCATCATGGCCCTAGGGACTAGGCTAGGGTGGGGGCACGATTACTGAACTGGAGATAAGGGGCCAAAAAGCGACGGCCGTGGTACGCCGGTGTAGTTCTGGGCGGACTCTGGTCGTGCACATAGTCCGTAGCCGGAGAAAACAAGCACGGGTACCGGTAGACCGAGACTGTGCACTCATGTTTATGGTGTCCAGGGGTTGACACCCTAGGGCTTGATACACCCGACGGGTGGACCCGGCACAGTTCGACTACATTCATGTTTGAGCCGTATTGACACCAACACGTGACGAGTTAGGCGTAGGAAGCCGATCGATTAGACCGTTGGGTTGGACCTCGTGGTAGGGTCACTTCATGTTATTCCACCTATAAGAGGGT
Source organism: Allium sativum (assembly GCA_030737875.1). Taxonomy (NCBI): domain Eukaryota; kingdom Viridiplantae; phylum Streptophyta; class Magnoliopsida; order Asparagales; family Amaryllidaceae; genus Allium; species Allium sativum. Next base: position 902,768,291 of record CM060924.1, read on the forward strand.
CACTTCATGTTATTGGGCCAAAGCTTGGGACGTGGGATCAATATTTGTATATCCAAGTCATGTTAGTTTGCTAGTACACCCGTGGTGCAAAACCTTAATCTTGATTATGCGATGACACCTTTATCTACCTCAATAGTTAATCGTCATGATGTTATCCTTATGTTCATACTTGCTGCTCATGTCAGTTAACTTTATCAGTTTTCATTGATTGTAGTAGGGCTTACTCAGTCTTTTTGACTGACCTGTTTCCTTTCGCCTCTTTTTCTTCCGTTTCCCCCCCCCCCCCAGGTTCTCAGGGAGGGAATACAGGAGCTTAGCTGGATCTTACCTGCTTTTCTTGGATAGCTCATGTATGCTTTGGACTTGAGCTCGCTATGGTTTTTCTGCCTTGGGGATAGCTACTTATGTTTTTCTGTTCAGTTTCAGATGATGTGTTTTATGTACTAGACTTGTTTTTATTTGGAAAAAAATTGACATTATGATGTACCAGACATGTTTTGAAATGGTTTAAATCTTCCGCTGTTTTATCTATGTTATTTACTCTGTTTACATATATACATATGTTCTTGTTCTGCCTTGATATATCATTATGCATGTTTACCTGATTCAAACGCCCTACCAAAGTCAGAGTGCTTGCAAGAGTCACCCTGGCGGAGGTGGGGTGTTACATTTGGTATCAGAGCCAGGTTTACGAGAAGGAACAAAAAGGTTTTAGAAAACTTTTTGAAAACTATTTTCAAAACCAAGTATAAAGTATTTTCCAAAGAAAAGTCTAGTTTATTCTAAAGGCTATTCCCCAAAAAGCCATTAGCGTTATCCTTCGTTCCCTTGACCTAATCTTAGCTTATCTTTCGTTTCAGTATGGCTGAGAATCTTGCCATCCCGGATGGAGTAAACGTACCACTCTGGTATAGGAGACTTCTAGATGCTAGGGCGGCAGCCGGCCCCGCAAACCCTACTCCCACTCCTCCTCCTGTAGTTGAGAATCCTCTCCCGAATGTCCCTCCTCCGGTGGTCCCTGTTCCTCCTCCTCCAGTTGCTGAGGCTCCTCTTCCTCCTCCTCCCCCTCAGCATCCTCAGGTTGAGTTCGCCAAGGTTTGTAAAGACTTCAAGGCGATGGGAGGCAAGAATTTCCTAGGCACGGAATCTTTTGTTGAAGCTAGGAATTGGTTGAAGGACACGGAGGACTTGTTTGCTATCTTTAGGATTGATGACGAGAGAAAGATATTATTGACAGTGTGGCTTTTGAAGGACGAAGCAGCCTATTGGTGGGAGGTCACCAATGGGACGAGGCCCGTCGAAACTTGGGCCGATTTGAGGGCTAGATTTGTGGCCAAGTTTCTATCCTCTGCTGAGGCGAATTTACAGATGGAGAAGTTCCTTGCATTAAAGCAGGATGATATGACTGTCAAGGAGTATGTGAACAAGTTTAATCAGCTGGCACGTTTTGGTTTGGATATAGTAAACACTCCTGAGAAGAAGGCTCTCCGATTTGCTAGGGGGTTGAATGAGCCGCTGCAGGGTTTAGCGATGTCGCATATTCCGCATGGAGCTACTTTTGAGAGTTTGGTCGATATGGCTCTACTTCAGGGTGATGTAAAGAAAGAGATCAAGTCGAGTGATACTCAGCCAAAGAAGACTGATTCTCAGGGTAAAGGCAATCAAGGTGGTCAAAGCAGTCAGGGGAACAACAATAACAAGGGCAAGAACAAGGGGAAATGCCATTATTGCGGTTCAGTTGGGCATCTTGTCAAGGATTGTAAGAAGAGGAAAAGGAATAACGGTGAATGCTTTTTATGTGGGAAGACTGGACATTTCAGCAAGGATTGCCCGAAGAAGCAGGGGCAAGGCCAGGGTCAGACTCAGCGTGCTGGACCCGCAGGAGGGCAGGTTCATGCTCACATTACCGCTCCAGTTCCCGATCGAGGTAGTATTTCTGTTGAGAGCCTTGTATATATTTCTGATTTTCCAGTTCGTACTTTGTTTGATTCTGGTGCATCGCATAGTTTTATCTCATCTGATCTTGTTGATAGTTTGCACCTTAGTACTAGCTTGGTAGAGGATCCCGTTTGTGTCTCAAATCCTATTGGGGGTTCCGCCCATTTGTCTATGATATGTGGGGATTTGAGGATCTCTATACTGAGTGTAGAGTTCTTGTGCAGTGCTTATATTCTCGGTTTCAGGGGATATGGGTTGGTTTTGGGCATGGAATGGTTGTCCTGTTTTGGAGCCATTCTTGGTTTTTGTATATAGGGTTGGGAGGCTCATGACTCGCCTCGGTAATACCCTAGAAATTTCTAGCAACCCTATGAGTCCCGTCATGTTATGTTGAATCCCTCAACTCGTCTATCGATAGTTTGCAATCTGTGAGGGTGGTCCGAGAATATCCTGATATCTTGGGGGAAGTAAAGGGGTTACCCCTAGGCGTGGGATAGATTTCCGCATTATCTGGTTGGTAATACCAAGCCAGTTTCGTGGCCGGTTAGGCACATGACCTCACGAGGTGAGAGTTAAGAAAGCAAGTCAAGGAGTTGCTTGAGAAGAACTTCCTGAGACGAAGCATTTTCGAGTAGGGTGCTCCAGTAGTATTCGCTTATGTGTTGATTATCGTGAGAAGAATAGACAACCGTTACCAAGGATCGATGATTTGTTTGATCAGCTTGTAGGAGCATCTGTTTTCTTTTGATCTAGCTACCGGATTCTATCAGCTTAGGATGGCTGAGGATGGAATTGACAAGACTGCGTTTAGGACTCTAGATGGATTGTTAGAATGGCTAGTCATGCTATTTGGTTTGACTAATGCACCCGCATATTACGTGAACTTGATGGGTAGGGTGTTTAGGGAGTCCTTGAACAAGTTTGTCATGGTCGTCATAGACGATATTTTGATCTCCTTAAAAGAACGAGGAAGAGTATGCTAGACATCTCAAGGTGGTGATGGATACGCTTAGAGCCACCAGTTGAAGGTCAAGTTCTCCAAATGTTACTTTGGAGGAAAGAAGTTGGATTTCTGGGGCACATAGTTCCTAAGTAAGGCTTAGCGGTGGATTCCGCTAAAGTGGTTGTGGTTTAAGACCGGAAAACTCTGAGGAGGGCAATTGAAGTAAGAAGCTTTCTCCGTTTGGCTAGTTAGTTAGCATTCCCCGAGCTTAAACTTACTCTTCTGGATCAAGAAGGGGGTTTCACAGGAAGAAGACCCGCAGTTAGTCAAGAACATGGACCAGATGATTCGAGGCGAGATGTTAAGTCACCTCGCTAGATATATTATAGACGACAAGGAAATGGGCTCCAACTCATATTTGGATATAAGAGTTAAGAAGCTAAGAAATCATGAAGTAAAAGACGGTCAAAGCAAAAGTGGGGTTAAGCTCAAGGAAATGTGACTTAAAAGGCTAAAGGCTAGATACACGCATCATGTCTCTTTCTAAGAGTATATCCTTGATCCTTGTTTTCCTGTGGAACTTACTCGCATAGTATCTTTTTATGTATATCCTCTCGGTCCCATTTTCGGTCCTATTTCTGTCAGGAGGTATGGCTTAATGGTTAATAATACAGGTCAAGGGGGTCCGTTAGGTTAGCTAAACCTTTTGGGTTTTTATAGGATATGGAGTAGGTTAGGAAAGGATTTCTTGTAATCCGAAAGAGGAGTATATCCTGCTTATCTTCCCGATCTCTTTAGCATATCTTTTGTTATCCATGATTATCTAGTTTATCATGTTGATCTTGTCATGAGAACCTTAGGTAGAATCCTTTGGATGAAACATGTGGTTGAGACATGTTATGTTTGATGGTTGCAAGTGGTTGCAAGTGTTTGCAAGTGGTTGCTCGTGGATGCATTATACACAATTAGGCACTAGATCGGCTCGCACACTCCTCATGTTGCATATGCATGAGTGTTTATGCTTATTCATGGATGAAAATTGTGTGTTATCACATGGATGTTGCATATGGGTGTATGTTATGTGCACACATATAGATATTATACATTATGTTAGGAATTGCATACATATGGATACATTTCACTAACATATTTTGCATTGATCTTTGCATTAGATAAGTACATATACACACACTTCTGCATATGTTCATCCAGCATTTAGAATCTTGTAAGGACAATAATTGCTCGTGGGTGATGTTTTGAGTAGATGGATGATTGGATGGTAGGATACGTTCTTCCTAACTTGAAGATTTCGGGGACGAAATCCTTTAAGGAGGGGAGAATGTAACAACCCGTAATTTTCAATAACCTGTTATAACAAATATCGAGGCAGAATTAAATTCTAAAATCTGAATCAAGGGAAACGGGCTATGCCATTGCGTTCGTCTCAGAAAAATACGCGAAATAGAGTCCGAGTTTTCGAAAAACGGAGTCCGTATGGCCCAGATATGGCCCGTCCAAGTTTTCAGAAAATTCAAGGTTTAAAATCAGATTCAAATTCAAAGAATTGGGCCAGCTGGGCCAAGGCGGGAAAAATCCCGCCAGGACCCGCATGTCTACAGGCCTGTCGACAGGGTCCCTAGGGTGTCGACAGCCCTGTCGACAGCCCTGTCGACAGGGGGTGGCCGGGCTGTTTGGTCTGGTGCACCATTTCTGATTTGGGCTTGGTTGTGTGGCTTGGTTCTAGAGAGTTCCGAGATCTGACGGACCTAAACTATCCTAGGGTTAATCCTAGGGCTAAAAACACTCTAATCTTCTATAAATAAGACCCTAACCTACCCTAAATCACTCATTATTCATTATATCAACTAAACTATGTCAAAATCAAACCTCTCATGGCCTCCACTCTCTTCATACAATTCCTAAATCAAATTCCTAAGAGATTTCCATGCATACAAGTGTATTTAGGCTTGTATGATCCTCTTTAGCTTGCATTAAAGTCTTGTTTCTCTATTGGCATCATAAAAGAAGAGTTTTGATCAAGTTTGCTTGCATTTTTGGGGTTTTTGGTTGCATAAGGGTTTAATTACATTTGCTATACTCATTTGAGTTCGCATAAGCATTGTAAGCCCTATTCCTTTCATACTTAAACTCTAAAGTTAAATGTATGTTATGCAAGTTTATTATGATGAGATATGCAAGTTATCATGTTGTAAATATGCAAGTTTGGTTTGCAAGTTATCATATGTTATGTAAGTTTTGTTATGCAAGTATGATATGCAAGTTGACATATGTTATGCAAGTTTGTTTATGCAAGTATGATATGTAAGTTAACATATGTTATGCAAGTTTATTTATGCAAGTATGATATGCAAGTTGACATATGTTATGCAAGTTTGTTTATGCAAGTATGATATGTAAGTTAACATATGTTATGCAAGTTTATTTATGCAAGTATGATATGCAAGTTGACATATGTTATGCAAGTTTGTTTATGCAAGTATGATATGTAAGTTAACATATGTTATGCAAGTTTGTTTATGCAAGTATGATATGCAAGTTGACATATGTTATGCAAGTTTATTTATGCAAGTATGATATGCAAGTTGACATATGTTATGCAAGTTTGTTTATGCAAGTATGTTATGCAAGTTTGGGATGGTCATATGGTTCATGTTATCATGTTATGCATGCTTTTTGGGCCTAAAAATGTAATATGCAAGTGTGTGAACACATGAACGTTTCATATGCCACCATGTTGAACTTGTGGCTTTAACATTTTTATGTCATGATTATGCCAAGTTCCCTCTTTCTATCCTTTATGCGTTATTGCGATATGTAAGCGATGGGATTGCGTTTGGGGTTTGGGTAAACTTAAAAGACATAAAAATATGAGCTTGGGAATTTACCTATTAAGTTAGGTCTACCCATTGGGAATTTACCTATTAAGTTAGGTCTACCCAATTGCTTGAAAACTTGTAATATGTTTTGGAAACATGATGGACATGACACTTAGAAAAGATAAGTGTGACCAACTCGAGGTTGGGTTGAGTTTGTAGCGTAAACCTACCCGGAACCGACCGGCCTAACTAGTTGCTACAAACAATAGGACCCAATGTGAGAAGTTGGTCATGTTGTACCTTGGACCCGAGGTTGGACTAAGTTGTGGTGTAAAGCTACCCGGACCCGCCCGGCTTAACTAGTAACCACAACAAAGTCTAATGTGAGAGGTTAAGGCGCATTAATTAATTAATGCCTCATGATTAGGGTTAAGTCATGGACCATTTAATACTTAACCAATTTGGGCTCGGTAGATTAATAGGGGTTAAGTCGTGAACTCATCGTTACACTTAACCAAGTTAATCCATGATTAGTGAAGGGGTTAAACCATACTTAACCCACTAGAAAAATCCTAGCAATGGGGGTCCGCTCCTTCAGTAATCCCTAGTTTGTATCATCATGGCCCTAGGGACTAGGCTAGGGTGGGGGCACGATTACTGAACTGGAGATAAGGGGCCAAAAAGCGACGGCCGTGGTACGCCGGTGTAGTTCTGGGCGGACTCTGGTCGTGCACATAGTCCGTAGCCGGAGAAAACAAGCACGGGTACCGGTAGACCGAGACTGTGCACTCATGTTTATGGTGTCCAGGGGTTGACACCCTAGGGCTTGATACACCCGATGGGTGGACCCGGCACAGTTCGACTACATTCATGTTTGAGCCGTATTGACACCAACACGTGACGAGTTAGGCGTAGGAAGCCGATCGATTAGGCCGTTGGGTTGGACCTCGTGGTAGGGTCACTTCATGTTATTGGACCTAGTAAGAGGGTCACTTCATGTTATTGGGGCAAAGCTTGGGCCGTGGGATCAATATTTGTATATCCAAGTCATGTTAGTTTGCTAGTACACCCGTGGTGCAAAACCTTAATCTTGATTATGCGATGACACCTTTATCTACCTCAATAGTTAATCGTCATGATGTTATCCTTATGTTCATACTTGGTTCTCATGTCAGTTAACTTTATCAGTTTACATTGATTGTAGTAGGGCTTACTCAGTCTTTTTGACTGACCTGTTTCCTTTCGCCTCTTTTTCTTCCGTTCCCCCCCCAGGTTCTCAGGGAGGGAATACAGGAGCTTAGCTGGATCTTACCTGCTTTTCTTGGATAGCTCATGTATGCTTTGGACTTGAGCTCGCTATGGTTTTTCTGCCTTGGGGATAACTACTTATGTTTTTCTGTTCAGTTTCAGATGATGTGTTTTATGTACTAGACTTGTTTTTATTTGGAAAAAAATTGACATTATGATGCACCAGACATGTTTTGAAATGGTTTAAATCTTCCGCTGTTTTATCTATGTTATTTACTCTGTTTACATATATACATATGTTCTTGTTCTGCCTTGATATATCATTATGCATGTTTACCTGATTCAAACGCCCTACCAAAGTCAGAGTGCTTGCAAGAGTCACCCTGGCGGAGGTGGGGTGTTACATGAACTTTCGGTAGAAACCGGCTAGCCCAAGAAAGCTTCGGACTTCAGTTGCATTTCTTGGTGTCTTCCAATCTTGCACTGCCACCACCTTCGCGGGGTCTACAGCTAACCCCTTTTTGGACACTATACATCCAAGAAATCTAACTTCTTCTCTACGAAAGTGGCACTTAGAGAATTTTGCTTTTAGCTGATGAACTCGAAGAGTTTCCATGATCCCCTTCAGATGTTGAGCATGTTCTTCCTCATACTTTGAGAAGATCAAAATATCGTCTACGAAGACCACCACGAACTTATTGAGGAATTCTCTGAACACCCTGCTCATTAGGTCTACGAAATAAGCGGGTGCGTTTTTCAAGCCGAAAGGCATGACAAGCCATCGAAGAAACCGTCCGGGGTTCTGAATGACGTCTTATCAATGCTATCTTCAGCTACCCTTAGCTGATGGAACCCAGTAGCCAGATTAAGTTGGGAGAAGACCGACGCACCTACAAGCTGATTAAACAAATCGTCTATTCGGGGAAGCGAGTGTCTATTCTTTTTAGTTTGCTTGTTTAGCTCCCTATAGTCCACAAAAAGACATAGTGAACCATCTGCTTTGGTGGCGAACACCACTGGAGCACCCTATTCCGAGATACTCCGCCTTATAAACCCCTTCTCGAGAAGCTCCTTAACTTGCTTATTGAGCTCCTTTCTCTCCTTTGGAGCCATGTATCTAACAGGCAGAGCTACGGGCTTTGCATTATCGACAAGATATATGCGGAAGTTTATTTCCCACTTCGGAGGTAAGCCTTTCACCTCTTCAAAGACATCCAGATATTCCCGGACCACTCTAACCGACTGCAAGTTCTCAACAGAAGCGTCAAGCGACTCTAGATAACTAAGAATAACAGCATTTCAAGGGATTACAAGAAATTTCTAGAGTGTTACCGAGCTGAGTCAAGAGTCTAACCACTCTTTTCTCACAATCAAGAATGGCACCATTACTGGATAACCAGTCCATGCCTAAGATCAGTCCATATCCAGAGAAGCCCAAAACAAAGGCGCTACATTTAAATTCAACACTTAGAATAGAGATTTCCAAATCCAAGAAAACCATCAACAAATAAGCCGAGCCCCCAATTGGATTTGAAACAACCAAGGGATCTTCTACCATACTAGTGTCTAGGTGCAGAGATTCTACTAAAGCAGATGAAATAAAGGAGTATGATGCACCAAAATCAAAGAGAGTGCGAAGTGGATGATCATAGAGATAAACTAAGCTTTCTACAGAAATATTTCTACCTTGTTCCTATGGAGGTGCCACCAGCGCGTGAACCTATTCCCCTGTGGTGGATCTAGTCCTCTGTCCCTTCCCTGCTTCTTTGGCCAGTCCTTAGCCAAGTGTCCAGTCTCTCCACAATGGAAACATGGGTACATGGGTCATTGCAAGGCTGTGTAGAGGCTCATTCAGACCTTTGATGAAGCGAAGGGCCTTCTTGTGTTGGGTGTTTACTAAATCCAACCCAAATCTAGCCAGTTGATTAAACTGATTGACGTACTCCTTGATTGTCATATTTCCTTGTTTAAGAGTTAGGAACTTCTCCATTTGCAGGCTTCTTTTAGCTTGGGAGAGGAATTTTATCTCAAACCTCATCCTGAAATCTTCCCAAGTCTCCACTGGCCTCTCAACATGGGTAACTTCCCACCAATAGGAAGCTTCATCTTTAAGAAATCATACTGCTAGCTGTATCTTTTGCTTGTCGTCAACTTCGAAGATAACGAATAAATCTTCAGTCTCCTTCAGCCAATTCCTTGCTACCAAAATGATTCAGTTCCAAAAAAGTCCTTTCCTCCGATAGCCTTGAAGTTTCTACATGTCCTAGTGAAAGTATTTCCACGAGGAGGAGGAGGAGGAACCGCTGCCACTGTGGGAGGAGGAATGTCTGCTGGGCCCGCACCATTGGCCCTAGCCTCTAGGTACCTTCAGAACCAACCAGGGATCGGTACTCCTTCTGAAAGGTTAAGATCTCCAGACATGCTGGAACAAAAAGGAAAGTATTCAAGACCAAAGGATAGAGAGATAGTGCATATGGCTTTGGGGAATTATGCCTTTTAAAACAACGCTTTTTCTTGAAAACAATGCTTCTTTAAACTTCTTTTTGAAAATAGTTTCAAAAACTTTTATCTAGTCTGGTAAACCTGTGCTCTTATACCAAGTGAAACACCCCACCTCCATTAAGGTCACCCACAAAGGGAATGCCTTAACTTTGGTGGAGGTTTTTAAGTAAAAGTCACAGATAAACACAAGACAGATATATGTAAACACATATATATAAGCAGCGGCAAACAAGTAGATTTTTTATTTCATTAATACGTGTTCATACAAAACATTTCCATAACTGTCACATAATAACTTCCAAAACATTACATCATCATTTCTGTCTTGGTTATTAAGTAAACATGCATAAAACATAATTAAAACTGCATAAATCCCCATAGAATGTATCCAACATCCATAGCCAAGGAAAGAGAGTCCAAACCGTACTTCTACTATCTTGAAGCTTGCAAAGAGTCTGACTAAGCTGGGTTGTTTCCTCCTTGTGGACCTGGGGTGGGGGGGGGGGGGGGAGGGAAACAGAAGAAAAGAAGATGAAAGAAAATAGGGTCAGACATAAAGCCTGGTAAGTCTAGTGACTCTTCAGTATGAGAATAAGAAAAAGGGCATGATAAGTATAAACTGGAAATAGTAAAGTATCATAAACTAAGGTAAAGCAGTTTGAATCGAATATACTATCGCACCCTACACTAAATCTCTACACCTACTTGCATTGTCTCAACTAGCACCCCATGATCGAGGTGAAGTGATCCCCTTTCTCTAAAGATCAGCTCCTACTCGCATTATCATCTATGTCTTACGGCCCCCAAAGATTGTAGATACCTATGCTGGTCCCACCATGGGGTGTATCAAGACCCATGGTGGCGTCCCGACACAATCCTTAGAATGCATAGGTTATACAACTGGTGCCCCCAGTGCCCTGTTTGTCTGCTCCAAAGTGTGTGCACACCCACACTCCGTTAGAACCCACACTGTTGCACCCACCGCCGTCTCTTTTGACCGCTTACAATCAGCCCAGTAATCGTGCCCCACCCTGCCTAGTTTCAGGGTACCATGATACCTAATTGGGTTACTATTGAAATGGGTCCCCGTTACTTGGGTTTTCTTGTCAAACATGTTAAGTGGATAACTGTCTGTATTTACCTAACCCCACCCATCAATTTAATTAACATGTTGAATTGGTTAAGTGTTTTAGTTAGCTTAACCCTACCGCCCTGACTTGTCTGTCCTTAGCTTTTTAAAGCACCGACCACTCACATTAGACAAGTATTATTACAGTTACTGGATGTGCCGGTCGGTTCCGGGCAGGTTTACATCGTAACTCTATCTAACCTCGGGTACTTATTGGGCTCAATGCTTAACCACCCACATTGGATAGGTATTGTTGTGACTACTGGACAGCCGGGCGGGTCCAGGCAGGTTTGCATCACAACTCAATCCAACCTCGTGTTAAGCATACTCGTATTTTCTAAATTTACATATTGTCTTTATTACTTGTTATATGTAAATTTGTTAACAATTAAATCTTATGGCCCACTTTCCAAGTTTAACATTTTTGGTATAAGAATTTATACCATTCAAGTGCCACCAATTTTGGCATGTCACAAACATGCCATTTTCATATATTTTCACCAATTTATGTCAAATTACCAAATTTTACCAACGTTACCCCATCTAAGTATTAGGCTAATAATCTTAGCCTAATTTTACGTTTGCATGATTTTTAACATATAATATTAGGCTAAAAACTTAGCCTAAGTTAGCGTACACAAAACTGGCATAAAGAAATTCATAAACATAAACATGACATAGGTGTAAACTTGGCATTTTTGGCATAGTCAGTATGGACATCATAGGTGTGAACTTGTAAAATAGTCAACCTACATATATGTGAATTTGCAACATAGACTGAATCATGGTTTTCAACTTGTCATGTGAACTTGCATACAAAAAGGGAATCTAACTAAATAGGTGCCACATGAATTAACATATGATTTAGACAACATAAGCCTAAACATGTTTAGATCTAGGCATAACATCGAGCATCCCTGTGACGACCCGTAACTTCCCCGTAAAGGAAAGTGTCGGATAGTTCGAGAACAAGCCACAACAGAACTCATACAGAAGGACATTTCATTGTATATAACAACAATGCATCAGATTACAAGAATATACAGAGTATAAATGAATATTACACAGAAATATCAGAGATTTAAATTACATTTAAATACATAGCAGCGGAAAATAATACAATACACAACTAGAAGAGATATACGGATACAAAGCTTTCCGGATATCGTTCCAGCTGTAAACCAGGATCCTGTGTATATAAATCTGCAAAACCAAAACTACTAGCTGCCCGTGTCGAAAATAAGGGCACCCAGAGTTTAGGTTAAAACAATAAACTCCAGGTCAGTCATGTGACTGGTGTGAGAACTAAAACAGTTATTAGTCTTTATTTTCAAAGTTAGGTAAATCAAGGGACCACGCCGTATAACACGGAACGGGTTTCCTCCCAAGAATACCAGTGCATAAAACAAACAGCGCAATGCTAAATAAAGAAAAATGAAGCTGTTATAAGACCCAGGTCCTATCACACAATGCAAACGCAAGCCGGGGGATAGGGTTTTCCCTTATAACAGCCAAGAATGCTTGATACGTTTAAAAGAAATCATTTGATACCATTATAAGTGCATAGTGTATAAAACAACTTCAAATCATAAGTATCAATCATAGGCGGCATGAATGCCCCATACCACTATGTCGCCTTATATAGGTTATACAATCAAAATCGCAAGGTCACGTATTTGGAAATTGGGTTTCCATCTATGAACCGAGGCTAGGGGCAAGATCCTCAACCGATTCGAGACGCTCTAGCCCGCCCCTCAGGCAAGCGCGCAGGCAAGCCTTGGATCGTCAGGGCCGGTCCACACGGAGTGGATTATTATGCCTGAACAATACGTCTCCCCACCCTATGGGGTGTAAGTCTGGTCCGTCAGCCGACCAGAATGCATTCGGCCGAAACCGATATAACCGAGGCGCCTCGCAACAGCAACAACCACATAAGTCAAACTCGTCAGGGCGTGTAAAACCACTGACGCCACTTCTAGCTAGAAAGAAACGCAAGTCCTCCCTGAGGTCCATCTCCCGTTTTTGGTTCATACCTGGTGTGAAACACGCGAGGTAAACGTTACACAAAGCTACGCCACAAAGGCCGTGCTTTGATCATCACCACAAGACTTTGCTTTTCAACAGAAGCCTTGATCATTTGCATCTTAGCATGCCACACAGGCAAACCATCCTATGCAACCGATATCAGTCACACAGAATGAAATCCGATGTCAGACACACAGTCCATTTACAAGTCCGTCCTGGGCCTGAACGAAACCGGAGGCACCTAGTACCCCGCATATCCATCGATCTCCAAGTACGTCTGGACGATCACTAACTGTTTCCATCTTCTTGGGTGTACAGCCCAATCAAGATCATCAGTTATCACCCAAACGACGTGAAGACCTCCGGTCTTCGACCATCGTCTTCATCTTCGACTTATCGTCGTATCAGTTACTCAGAATGGGATAAACCCGGTCTTTCCGAATAACTCGCGTATATTTTAAATAAGTGTTACACAAACACAACATACGCCTCATTCCAATTCATTAGTCACTAACCGTAAATTAATCAAGAGAATAATTCCCCAAATATTAACCCCGAAGGCCGAAACCAACATCAGATCAATATCCAGAAAACCATTCTGCTTGGCTAACCGCCAGTTAGTTTCTAAATTTCACATTCAAATCTAATTAAAGATTTAACTATCGCCTGGAGCAAAACTGGTGATACTCCATTCTCGATCTTTTCAATCTAATTAAAGATTCATTAAAACTCCACTTAGTTTTAATCGTTATCTGGGTTAAAGAATCAGTGTCATTTAAAACACGGTTCACGATAAACCCAAAATCACATTCATTAATTATCGGGTTAAAGAACGAGTGTTATTTAAAACACTGTTCACGATAAACCCAAAAATCAATATCAATTCAATTCCAATTAAATATCATTTAATTGGTACACTTCATTAAATCTAAATAAAAAGATTTAATCATTTCTCAACTGGGTTCAAGAACAGTGTTAGTGAAGACACCATTCACGACAAACCCAAATCACATTCATTAATTATCGGGTTAAAGAACAAGTGTTATTTAAAACACTGTTCACGATAAACCCAAAAATCAATATCAATTCAATTCCAATTAAATATTATTTAATTGGTACACTTCATTAAATCTAAATCAAAAGATTTAATCTTTTCTCAGCTGGGTTCAAGAACAGTGTTAGTGAAGACACCATTCACGACAAACCCAAATCACATTCGATATTCAATACAAGGCTCTGAATAGAAAATATATCGGCTTATATTCAATATCGAATTCTACGACTAACAAATGTCGTATTGGAAATAACGATATAAATATATATATCTTTCAAATTTCCATAACAACACCTGTATAATCACGAATTCCAACATCGAAATATTCCGAAGACAATTTCGATTCAAATCCACTCCAATGCAATCATTGGAAATTTTGGTTATTTTCAAAACCATTTCAAATTCCATTTATTTATTTAAAAATAAATAGAATTATAATTCTAGTTCAAAACTAGTTCATTTCGATAAAAATCTATTTTTATCTTTTCAAATATGGAGTTTTTCATCCCAAACTTTCACAAATCATTTCTTATGATTTTACACAAATTATTACTATTTTTAATAATTTTATCAAGGCCCGTACAGTCGATTTCCATTAACGGCCATCGAACTGCACCTATAGCGACCTTTTTCGAATTTGATTTGGACGTATCTCCAAATCCAACCGTTAGATTTCAAATTTCTAACATTCATTAGAAAGCTCTTTTCGATACGAACCCAACGGTTCCGGTTTTAGGAGAATCCGACGGTCGGATCCCCCGTAATGTCCGTTTGAAACAAATGGTCGAAATTCACGAACTGCCGCGGCGCGGCGCGTTCTATTCAGGCCATTATATTATATATATAATATATATATAATATATTTCGTCGATTACTATTTAAAACGAATTATATAAATAGTTTTAAATTCGATTCAAAAGCTATTTCAACTTTCTTTTCAATTCAAATCAAAATTGAATTCTTCTTCATAAATTCGTTTTAAAATTCATTTCTATTCAATTCGAATTTCAATTCAATTTGAATTCATTTCAATTCGCTTTCAATTCCATTTGAATTCGTTTTCAATTCAATTCATTTCGAAATCGTTTTCAATTCATTTCATTTCGAAATCGTTTTCAATTCATTTTGAATTCGTTTTCAATTCAATTCATTTCGAAATCGTTTTCAATTCATTTTGAATTCGTTTTCAATTCAATTCATTTCGAAATCGTTTTCAATTCATTTCATTTCGAAATCGTTTTCAATTCATTTCATTTCGAAATCGTTTTCAATTCATTTTGAATTCGTTTTCAAATCATTTTGAATTCGTTTTCAAATCAATTCATTTCGAAATCGTTTTCAATTCAATTCATTTCGAAATCGTTTTCAATTCAATTCATTTCGAAATCGTTTTCAAATCAATTCATTTCGAAATCGTTTTCAATTCAATTCATTTCGAAATCGTTTTCAATTCATTTTGAATTCAATAAAATCGATATAAATATCGTTCACGTCAAAATGGCGTCAATCTAATCAACACGGCTTCATAAATTTCTATTTTCAAAATAGTTGTTATTATCAAAATATTTCGTTCAACACATGACCAATCTCAATGAATGAGTACTGTCAACACATGAACTTTTATTTTATAATATTATTTATTTTTCAAATTGGAATGAGGCCCAATCAATTACCATATAAAGTTAATTATATGGATTTTCATACAACACATGTATATCATAGCATTGAAAAATAATCAATCATCAACCAAAGTGCACTACACTGTATAAGCATCAAATATAGATATAACGCTTATAACAGCCTGTCAATCAATCGATCGACATATTTAATCAATCAGGATGAGTGAAATTCATATTTCATCCCAACACCCGTGTGGGGTTTTCAAACAATCAAACACAGATTTTATTTGTGCAGTTGGGCGATGTGTAAAATTTATCGTCCCAATCAATGTCATTCAAATAAGTGTACATAAACAAACCATCTGGTTTGTAAATGAGTATTTATTTATTCACTTCACTATTTTCATATTCACGTTAAAATTATATTTTTAACGATAAAACATTTTATTTCAACCTATGAATTTCTATTCAATTCATTTATTCAATAAAATGATATTTTTATTTTTCTAACATATTTTAGAAAATTTCGGCGGCATAACGGCACGATACTAAAAACGGGACAAGGCCTAGCCTTATCCCCGGTCTAGTGAAGGCCCACGCCATTCACACATCAATCAAATCAATTTCAATTTCACCAAAACAATCCAATTCAAATCAAATAATCTAATCAACTACACAACCAATCAAACAAGTCCATGGTCTGTGGACAGGTGTCGGGTGCTTCTAATAAGCACCGTCTGCATCCTAGTATATATATATATATAACTAGAAAAATAATAGAAAGGTGAGAAATTCTCACCTTTAGCTATCCTAGCTCCACGGCTCTTCTTTTGCAGAAGTCTTCGTCGTTTCGCCTTTTTTTTGAACCTCCGTTGTCCGCTTTCACTACCTATGTAAAAATCGAATTTTTACTTCGCTATTCCATATATAAAAATCGAATTTTTATTTCAAAGTTCAATATATAAAAAACGAATTTTTATTTCAAAGTTCAATATATAAAAACGAATTTTTATTTCAAAGTTCAAGATATAAAAATCGAATTTTTATTTCAAAGTTCAATATATAAAAATCGAATTTTTATTTCTTTTTATAACTATGCTATTTATATTTTCAAAAATATTGTTATTTATATTTGAAAACAAATGATATACATATATATATATATTTTCTCAATGTCTCTTCATATTTACAAATCAATGATAATTTATATTTTCAAACAAAGTATTGTATATCTTCCAATCAAAGGAAATTTATATTTCAAATCAAAGGGAATTTATATTTTAAATCTGAAAATGATTCAATGTTATTTATAAATTTTAAAACAATGCAGTTCATTTTCAAAAACGTTCCTATTTATATTTTCAAATAAATTCCAACTTTAATAAATTAAAAATCCTAACTTTAATAAATAAATAAAAAATCCTAACTTTAATAAATTAAAAACACAAAAAAAAAAGAAGAAGGGGAAAATCACTTACAGGTTTTAGCACAGGGGGGGGGTGTTCTCGTCACCGTGAGGTAGGGGGGGGGGCTCCTCGACAGGTGGCTCGACGAATGGGGGGGGGGCTCGGTGGGGCTTCGAATCGAAGATGGGGGGGTTTCCGCGTCATCGCTGGAGTCTGGTGGGGGTGCGGGGTGGCCGTGGAGGCGCCAGGGAGGAGGGGGGGGTCTCCGATGAGGCCCGGTGGCCCCTGGGGAGGGCGGCGGCTCCTCCCCGCCTTCGTCCCTCTTTCCGCTTCGCTCTTCTTTTTTTTTTTTTTTTTTTTTTTCTTTCGATCTGTAGAAATAAAGATTTGGGGGGGGGGGGGCCAAGCAGATGAAGGGGAGAGGGAATACTTTTTTTTTTTTTTTTTTATTTCATTTTATTTTATATTATTTAATTTTTAAAAGTTGACTTTTACATGCGACCTCTAAACGAGGCCCACCGCCTGTCGTCCCTAGTGTTTTACCCCCATTCCGAACACAATGGGATATGTATCGCAAGCTGATTCGATCGTTACAATCAGTTTCCGTCGAATTTACATTTAAATTACTATATTGAATTTTAAACGTACATTTCAAATTACCGGGGTCACATACTAACTAGAAAAATTCTAGAAAAATATTTTCTAGCTTCGTATTGACGGTACGGTCTTAACAAAACTAGTTTCGTCGAATTCTGAGACCGTTAGAAAAATGGCCAATTTCCAGTCGATTAAAATCAACTGAAACTGGTCAAACGCGTTTTCCTTTGCCACGCTCACGTATTGATTCGAAAAATTACGAAATTTGAAACCTAGCAATAACTTGACACTGCGGACCCAACAAAACTGGTTTCGTCGAAATCCGAGGTCGTTTGCAAAATGTCCATTTTTAAGGGCCTGAATTCCATAGCGACTATTCAGAATTTTCAACTGGACATATCTTTTGATTCTCGCTACTAAATTTTGATTTTTCGGATTCGTTGGAAAGATATTCTCTATTCGATTCCATTATTTTTGGTTTCACTAAAATCCGGATTGTTCTGCACCCGGTACATTCAATTGAAGTTTGAAATCGAATTATCGAACTACCGCGCCATTTTCAATTCTATTTATAATTATATATAAATATTTATATTCTAACGACGACGCGCATAATATATACGTTCGAATTATATTCAAAATAAATTTCTCGTCGATATTATTTAAAATAATTCATATTAAATAATCAGAATTCGCTAAAATTGCCAAAATAAAAATTTCAAACTGGCTCGCATTTTACGGGTTGTTACAATCTCCCCCACTTAAAACTTTTCGTCCCCGAAAAGGAACAAAGTCGAAAGTGGTTTGATTATTCAACTCTACGTTCGATCTGGCTTCCATTCTCCAACTTTTCAGTTTCTGGGAATTTTCTAAATTTCAAAAATTTGGCTAACACCCTAAATTTTCGAAAAATTTCGCCATAACCTCCCCTGCACCGGGAGCATCGGGGAATTTCAAATAGCTTCCCCGGTCCTTCAGATCTCAAAAAGAAAAAGAAAAAGCCAAGCGGCTAGCCAATAGGCTCACAAAATCATCATCACCCAAACAAAACAGGAAATTATGTAGTAAACATGTACCTATTTGTCGGGCAAACAAATTTTATTCTCTGGCTCTAGCCTCCTTGCTATGACCTGTTCAAAAGATATACATGTATGCAAGCAAATGCGACTAATTTTCAATATAATTCAATATTTGGTTCAACTAGGCTAAATGGTTCACAATTATCAACCAAATAAACAAACAACACAAACATCAATCAATTAGTGAATTAGAGTCTCAAATTCATAATTTTGATACATATACAAAAATCAGATTTTTGATGCCAAATCACAACAATAGGCCCTATCTAATTTTGGTTCTCACACCAGTCAATAGGAAATATATAGATACCACACCTTCGAAACACGAATACCAATTCTGATGATGTTCGAACTATCATCAGAATCATCTTCGGGCGACTAGAGTGTGATTCTATATCTATCCAGTATATTAAAATTTCAAATACACGTGGATCAGACGTATACGAAAAATCTTTATATACTGGACTGTCCACATCAATATATATAACTATTCAAATACGAATAAGTGATTTAAATTTTCAAAACAAAATTTGTTTTCATTTTTAAAAATATACTCTTCACACTCGTTCTAGGATACTACAGATCCCATCTCTAACGAGTCATTCTCGTTGGATATTACTAATCCAATATCTGATGAATTCTTTCGTATGGTTCTAATGTGCCTTGTTCCCTGAGCTTTGTAAACCAAAGCTCTGATACCAACTGTGACGACCCGTAACTTCCCCGTAAAGGAAAGTGTCGGATAGTTCGAGAACAAGCCACAACAGAACTCATACAGAAGGACATTTCATTGTATATAACAACAATGCATCAGATTACAAGAATATACAGAGTATAAATGAATATTACACAGAAATATCAGAGATTTAAATTACATTTAAATACATAGCAGCGGAAAATAATACAATACACAACTAGAAGAGATATACGGATACAAAGCTTTCCGGATATCGTTCCAGCTGTAAACCAGGATCCTGTGTATATAAATCTGCAAAACCAAAACTACTAGCTGCCCGTGTCGAAAATAAGGGCACCCAGAGTTTAGGTTAAAACAATAAACTCCAGGTCAGTCATGTGACTGGTGTGAGAACTAAAACAGTTATTAGTCTTTATTTTCAAAGTTAGGTAAATCAAGGGACCACGCCGTATAACACGGAACGGGTTTCCTCCCAAGAATACCAGTGCATAAAACAAACAGCGCAATGCTAAATAAAGAAAAATGAAGCTGTTATAAGACCCAGGTCCTATCACACAATGCAAACGCAAGCCGGGGGATAGGGTTTTCCCTTATAACAGCCAAGAATGCTTGATACGTTTAAAAGAAATCATTTGATACCATTATAAGTGCATAGTGTATAAAACAACTTCAAATCATAAGTATCAATCATAGGCGGCATGAATGCCCCATACCACTATGTCGCCTTATATAGGTTATACAATCAAAATCGCAAGGTCACGTATTTGGAAATTGGGTTTCCATCTATGAACCGAGGCTAGGGGCAAGATCCTCAACCGATTCGAGACGCTCTAGCCCGCCCCTCAGGCAAGCGCGCAGGCAAGCCTTGGATCGTCAGGGCCGGTCCACACGGAGTGGATTATTATGCCTGAACAATACGTCTCCCCACCCTATGGGGTGTAAGTCTGGTCCGTCAGCCGACCAGAATGCATTCGGCCGAAACCGATATAACCGAGGCGCCTCGCAACAGCAACAACCACATAAGTCAAACTCGTCAGGGCGTGTAAAACCACTGACGCCACTTCTAGCTAGAAAGAAACGCAAGTCCTCCCTGAGGTCCATCTCCCGTTTTTGGTTCATACCTGGTGTGAAACACGCGAGGTAAACGTTACACAAAGCTACGCCACAAAGGCCGTGCTTTGATCATCACCACAAGACTTTGCTTTTCAACAGAAGCCTTGATCATTTGCATCTTAGCATGCCACACAGGCAAACCATCCTATGCAACCGATATCAGTCACACAGAATGAAATCCGATGTCAGACACACAGTCCATTTACAAGTCCGTCCTGGGCCTGAACGAAACCGGAGGCACCTAGTACCCCGCATATCCATCGATCTCCAAGTACGTCTGGACGATCACTAACTGTTTCCATCTTCTTGGGTGTACAGCCCAATCAAGATCATCAGTTATCACCCAAACGACGTGAAGACCTCCGGTCTTCGACCATCGTCTTCATCTTCGACTTATCGTCGTATCAGTTACTCAGAATGGGATAAACCCGGTCTTTCCGAATAACTCGCGTATATTTTAAATAAGTGTTACACAAACACAACATACGCCTCATTCCAATTCATTAGTCACTAACCGTAAATTAATCAAGAGAATAATTCCCCAAATATTAACCCCGAAGGCCGAAACCAACATCAGATCAATATCCAGAAAACCATTCTGCTTGGCTAACCGCCAGTTAGTTTCTAAATTTCACATTCAAATCTAATTAAAGATTTAACTATCGCCTGGAGCAAAACTGGTGATACTCCATTCTCGATCTTTTCAATCTAATTAAAGATTCATTAAAACTCCACTTAGTTTTAATCGTTATCTGGGTTAAAGAATCAGTGTCATTTAAAACACGGTTCACGATAAACCCAAAATCACATTCATTAATTATCGGGTTAAAGAACGAGTGTTATTTAAAACACTGTTCACGATAAACCCAAAAATCAATATCAATTCAATTCCAATTAAATATCATTTAATTGGTACACTTCATTAAATCTAAATAAAAAGATTTAATCATTTCTCAACTGGGTTCAAGAACAGTGTTAGTGAAGACACCATTCACGACAAACCCAAATCACATTCATTAATTATCGGGTTAAAGAACAAGTGTTATTTAAAACACTGTTCACGATAAACCCAAAAATCAATATCAATTCAATTCCAATTAAATATTATTTAATTGGTACACTTCATTAAATCTAAATCAAAAGATTTAATCTTTTCTCAGCTGGGTTCAAGAACAGTGTTAGTGAAGACACCATTCACGACAAACCCAAATCACATTCGATATTCAATACAAGGCTCTGAATAGAAAATATATCGGCTTATATTCAATATCGAATTCTACGACTAACAAATGTCGTATTGGAAATAACGATATAAATATATATATCTTTCAAATTTCCATAACAACACCTGTATAATCACGAATTCCAACATCGAAATATTCCGAAGACAATTTCGATTCAAATCCACTCCAATGCAATCATTGGAAATTTTGGTTATTTTCAAAACCATTTCAAATTCCATTTATTTATTTAAAAATAAATAGAATTATAATTCTAGTTCAAAACTAGTTCATTTCGATAAAAATCTATTTTTATCTTTTCAAATATGGAGTTTTTCATCCCAAACTTTCACAAATCATTTCTTATGATTTTACACAAATTATTACTATTTTTAATAATTTTATCAAGGCCCGTACAGTCGATTTCCATTAACGGCCATCGAACTGCACCTATAGCGACCTTTTTCGAATTTGATTTGGACGTATCTCCAAATCCAACCGTTAGATTTCAAATTTCTAACATTCATTAGAAAGCTCTTTTCGATACGAACCCAACGGTTCCGGTTTTAGGAGAATCCGACGGTCGGATCCCCCGTAATGTCCGTTTGAAACAAATGGTCGAAATTCACGAACTGCCGCGGCGCGGCGCGTTCTATTCAGGCCATTATATTATATATATAATATATATATAATATATTTCGTCGATTACTATTTAAAACGAATTATATAAATAGTTTTAAATTCGATTCAAAAGCTATTTCAACTTTCTTTTCAATTCAAATCAAAATTGAATTCTTCTTCATAAATTCGTTTTAAAATTCATTTCTATTCAATTCGAATTTCAATTCAATTTGAATTCATTTCAATTCGCTTTCAATTCCATTTGAATTCGTTTTCAATTCAATTCATTTCGAAATCGTTTTCAATTCATTTCATTTCGAAATCGTTTTCAATTCATTTTGAATTCGTTTTCAATTCAATTCATTTCGAAATCGTTTTCAATTCATTTTGAATTCGTTTTCAATTCAATTCATTTCGAAATCGTTTTCAATTCATTTCATTTCGAAATCGTTTTCAATTCATTTCATTTCGAAATCGTTTTCAATTCATTTTGAATTCGTTTTCAAATCATTTTGAATTCGTTTTCAAATCAATTCATTTCGAAATCGTTTTCAATTCAATTCATTTCGAAATC
Organism: Allium sativum; assembly: GCA_030737875.1. Taxonomy (NCBI): domain Eukaryota; kingdom Viridiplantae; phylum Streptophyta; class Magnoliopsida; order Asparagales; family Amaryllidaceae; genus Allium; species Allium sativum. The sequence continues at coordinate 902,790,893 of CM060924.1, forward strand.
GTTTTCAATTCAATTCATTTCGAAATCGTTTTCAAATCAATTCATTTCGAAATCGTTTTCAATTCAATTCATTTCGAAATCGTTTTCAATTCATTTTGAATTCAATAAAATCGATATAAATATCGTTCACGTCAAAATGGCGTCAATCTAATCAACACGGCTTCATAAATTTCTATTTTCAAAATAGTTGTTATTATCAAAATATTTCGTTCAACACATGACCAATCTCAATGAATGAGTACTGTCAACACATGAACTTTTATTTTATAATATTATTTATTTTTCAAATTGGAATGAGGCCCAATCAATTACCATATAAAGTTAATTATATGGATTTTCATACAACACATGTATATCATAGCATTGAAAAATAATCAATCATCAACCAAAGTGCACTACACTGTATAAGCATCAAATATAGATATAACGCTTATAACAGCCTGTCAATCAATCGATCGACATATTTAATCAATCAGGATGAGTGAAATTCATATTTCATCCCAACACCCGTGTGGGGTTTTCAAACAATCAAACACAGATTTTATTTGTGCAGTTGGGCGATGTGTAAAATTTATCGTCCCAATCAATGTCATTCAAATAAGTGTACATAAACAAACCATCTGGTTTGTAAATGAGTATTTATTTATTCACTTCACTATTTTCATATTCACGTTAAAATTATATTTTTAACGATAAAACATTTTATTTCAACCTATGAATTTCTATTCAATTCATTTATTCAATAAAATGATATTTTTATTTTTCTAACATATTTTAGAAAATTTCGGCGGCATAACGGCACGATACTAAAAACGGGACAAGGCCTAGCCTTATCCCCGGTCTAGTGAAGGCCCACGCCATTCACACATCAATCAAATCAATTTCAATTTCACCAAAACAATCCAATTCAAATCAAATAATCTAATCAACTACACAACCAATCAAACAAGTCCATGGTCTGTGGACAGGTGTCGGGTGCTTCTAATAAGCACCGTCTGCATCCTAGTATATATATATATATAACTAGAAAAATAATAGAAAGGTGAGAAATTCTCACCTTTAGCTATCCTAGCTCCACGGCTCTTCTTTTGCAGAAGTCTTCGTCGTTTCGCCTTTTTTTTGAACCTCCGTTGTCCGCTTTCACTACCTATGTAAAAATCGAATTTTTACTTCGCTATTCCATATATAAAAATCGAATTTTTATTTCAAAGTTCAATATATAAAAAACGAATTTTTATTTCAAAGTTCAATATATAAAAACGAATTTTTATTTCAAAGTTCAAGATATAAAAATCGAATTTTTATTTCAAAGTTCAATATATAAAAATCGAATTTTTATTTCTTTTTATAACTATGCTATTTATATTTTCAAAAATATTGTTATTTATATTTGAAAACAAATGATATACATATATATATATATTTTCTCAATGTCTCTTCATATTTACAAATCAATGATAATTTATATTTTCAAACAAAGTATTGTATATCTTCCAATCAAAGGAAATTTATATTTCAAATCAAAGGGAATTTATATTTTAAATCTGAAAATGATTCAATGTTATTTATAAATTTTAAAACAATGCAGTTCATTTTCAAAAACGTTCCTATTTATATTTTCAAATAAATTCCAACTTTAATAAATTAAAAATCCTAACTTTAATAAATAAATAAAAAATCCTAACTTTAATAAATTAAAAACACAAAAAAAAAAGAAGAAGGGGAAAATCACTTACAGGTTTTAGCACAGGGGGGGGGTGTTCTCGTCACCGTGAGGTAGGGGGGGGGGCTCCTCGACAGGTGGCTCGACGAATGGGGGGGGGGCTCGGTGGGGCTTCGAATCGAAGATGGGGGGGTTTCCGCGTCATCGCTGGAGTCTGGTGGGGGTGCGGGGTGGCCGTGGAGGCGCCAGGGAGGAGGGGGGGGTCTCCGATGAGGCCCGGTGGCCCCTGGGGAGGGCGGCGGCTCCTCCCCGCCTTCGTCCCTCTTTCCGCTTCGCTCTTCTTTTTTTTTTTTTTTTTTTTTTCTTTCGATCTGTAGAAATAAAGATTTGGGGGGGGGGGGGGCCAAGCAGATGAAGGGGAGAGGGAATACTTTTTTTTTTTTTTTTTATTTCATTTTATTTTATATTATTTAATTTTTAAAAGTTGACTTTTACATGCGACCTCTAAACGAGGCCCACCGCCTGTCGTCCCTAGTGTTTTACCCCCATTCCGAACACAATGGGATATGTATCGCAAGCTGATTCGATCGTTACAATCAGTTTCCGTCGAATTTACATTTAAATTACTATATTGAATTTTAAACGTACATTTCAAATTACCGGGGTCACATACTAACTAGAAAAATTCTAGAAAAATATTTTCTAGCTTCGTATTGACGGTACGGTCTTAACAAAACTAGTTTCGTCGAATTCTGAGACCGTTAGAAAAATGGCCAATTTCCAGTCGATTAAAATCAACTGAAACTGGTCAAACGCGTTTTCCTTTGCCACGCTCACGTATTGATTCGAAAAATTACGAAATTTGAAACCTAGCAATAACTTGACACTGCGGACCCAACAAAACTGGTTTCGTCGAAATCCGAGGTCGTTTGCAAAATGTCCATTTTTAAGGGCCTGAATTCCATAGCGACTATTCAGAATTTTCAACTGGACATATCTTTTGATTCTCGCTACTAAATTTTGATTTTTCGGATTCGTTGGAAAGATATTCTCTATTCGATTCCATTATTTTTGGTTTCACTAAAATCCGGATTGTTCTGCACCCGGTACATTCAATTGAAGTTTGAAATCGAATTATCGAACTACCGCGCCATTTTCAATTCTATTTATAATTATATATAAATATTTATATTCTAACGACGACGCGCATAATATATACGTTCGAATTATATTCAAAATAAATTTCTCGTCGATATTATTTAAAATAATTCATATTAAATAATCAGAATTCGCTAAAATTGCCAAAATAAAAATTTCAAACTGGCTCGCATTTTACGGGTTGTTACAATCCCTAGCATATGACAAGAATGTAACATGTCCATAAAATATGTATAATTTCATCGCATGTGTGAACTAGATCCAAATCATGTTTATAACATAAAACTTGTATTAAAATGTATCTTGGCATGGATCCAATTATGAACTTGCAACTTTTGTATAAACATATGAGCATGTATATGAATATAATCATTTAGGAATAGACGTTCCATTGTACAACATATAACTTGTCATAATCACCTAAGCATAGAGGCGTAGATATGAACCAAATAACTTGTATGTGAATTTGAATAGATCCAACATCAACAAGATTTATCCACAAACATTCTAATGGATCCAACATCAAGTCAATTATACCACAAACATCACAATACCATAATCATTAAAACACATAGATATGAATTAACATCGTCGTTATACAATAACACAATTCCATTTCTATTTTACATCGAATCAAATCCTAACTTTTATTCACATCAGAAAAATCACTGTACTTACAACAAACGACGGTCTTGTTTTCTGATTTCTGAGTTCTGAATTTGCAATGCTTTCCTTTGGGTAGACAAACGTTGTTTGATTCTTGTTTTACTTTAGTTTTGGCTAGTCTCTAAGCTTTCTCTAACTGACGGCTACTCTTAGTTTCCTCCCAGCAACATGACGGCTCTAGTTCTGTATAATTTGTGTGAATTTAGGTTGAGTGTTGGGTTGTATTTATAGAATTTCAGATTGATTTGAGCCGTCAGATGATCATAGAGTGAATCCAGACCATACAAACCAAGAGAAGCCAATCAGAAAGTGACAACTCAGCCTTAGGTACACAGCTACGCTCAGAAATTCGACCAGAAACCGACTAGGCCAGCCAGGGCCAAACCAGGTGGACTGGGCAGGTCGACCCTATGGTCGACCTAGTTACTCAGGTCAACCCCTAGGTCAACCCCCCGGTCGACCTGGTGCCTGGGCGGGAATTTTCCCGCCCAACCCAGTTTGGGTCTTTTTTTTCAAATTTCAAATTGAATTTGAACTATTTGAATTTTAAATTGAATTCTGAAACTTCCGGAGGCCTTCATACGGAGTCTGATTCACGCAAACTCGAACTCTATCTCAAGCAGAATTCCGAGACGAACGCAACGGCGTAACCCGTTTCCCTCAATACTTTAATTTAGAATTAATTATACTTTAATTTGTTAATTTACAGTTAATAGAAAATTTCGGGGTGTTATAGATGTCCCATTTGACTTTAACTCTGACTGTGTTGCTTCTTTTGAACCTCGTAAAAACGGACTCATTTCATCCCTGATAATCTGCTTGCCTAATTGGGAACTTCCTTTTGAAATCATATGTGACGCTTCTAACTTCGTGGTTGGTGTTGTCTTAGGACAACGCATCAACCAAATCCTTCACATAATTTACTACGTGAGTATGACCTTGAACCACTCTCACCTCAATTATACGACCACCAAGAAATAAATTTTACTGTCATTTTTGCGCTCGGGAGTTTTCGATCTTACTTGATTGCTTCCCACATCACGGTTTACACTGACCATTCTACTCTTTGACACCTTTTTTTCTTAAAAGGATGCTACGTCATGCTTAATTCGATGGATCCATTTACTTCAAGAATTCGATTTTACAATCAAAGAAAAATAATAATTCGATAATGTCATAGCCGACCACTTGTCTCGTCTTTCGAATCCATCATTTTCTTTGCCAATCAACGAAAACTTTCCCTATGAACAACTCCTTTTTGTTTCAGTCGGTCCTTGGTTCGGCGACATAGTGAACTATCTAGCCACTAAAGAAACTCCCTCTTTTTGTTCTAAGCAAGATAAATACAAATTTCTCTCCCAAGTGAAATACTTCTACTGAGATAGCCCATATTATTTAAGTATTGTCCAGACAAAATCATTCGTCGATGTGTTCCTAATAGAAAAATTAGGAGTGTTCTTTCGTTCTTCCATGATCATGTGTGTGGTGGACATTTTGCTCCTAGGAAGACCGCTGAAAAGGTGCCTCAATGTGGTTTTTATTCGCCTACTCTTTAAAGATTCGTTTGAATTTTGTAAAACTTGCAATCGTTGCCAAATAATATGAAGATTTCTCGACGAAATATGATGCCTATCCTTACGATCGAAATCTTTGATGTATGGGGTATTGACTTCATGGCAGCTTTCCTAAACTCTTTCAGAAACTTGTATATTCTTCTCGGTGTCGACTATGTGTCGAAATGGGTCGAAGTCATTCCATGTAAAACCAATTATCATAAAATTCTTGTGAAATTTCTAAAAGAAAAACTTTTCGAGGTTCAACACACCTCGCATAATAATAAACAACAATGGAATGCATTTTTGTAGTTGATCTTTTGAATCCTTAATGTAGAATTACTCGATAACCCACAAGTTATCCACTCCTTATTATCCGCAAACTTGTGGTCAAGTCGAAGTGTCGAATCGTCAAATAAAACAGATTTTGGAGAAAATTACAAATAAAAATTGAAAAGATTGGTCATAGAAATTGACAAATGCGCTTTGAGCTTACCGTACTGCTTTTAAAACTAATCTTGGATTGTCCACTTTCCAATTGGTTTATGGTAAAGCCTATCATTTACCCGTTGAATTCGAACATAAAGCACTTTGGGCAATAAAGAACATAAACTTTGATCTTGAACAAGATGGAAAAAACCAGAAATTGCAACTCGACGAATTAGAAGAAATTAGGAATGACGCATACGAAAATGCAAAAATTTACAAGGAAAAAACCAAAGTTTTCTCATGATAAGTCAATCCTAAGAAAGACTTTTTTGCCAGACCAAAAAGTCCTAATTTATGACTCACGACTTCGTTTATTCCCTGGAAATTCAAAGTCAAGATGAACCGGACCATATGTTATCCGAACTGTTTTTCCACACGGTGCCATCAAAATGAAAACCCGAGGGATGGATCCATATTCAAAGTCAATGTTTAGTGTCTAAAACTATTCTTGAAATTACCCACTAATCGAGAGAAGGAACTCATGATTCTTCATGGGCCAGCTACATCATGTAAGAAAGTTAAGTTTAACCCTCCTTTGTAAATATGTAAATATTTCTCTTCCATTCACTCATTGTGTCATGCATTGACTGTAGGGAAACAGTCAAAATCAAGTGTGGGGGGAGTCTCATCTTCACTTTGTTTTGCATAGTTTAATTTAACATTTTTTCTCTTTCCTTAAAAAAATATCAAAACCGAAAAGAAAATAAAAAAAATATTCATTTCTACTTACTTTTAAATAAGACATGATGGAGTTAGCATACAATTTTTGTCATTCGATTAAAATGTTTGGAAATTTACTTCTCTTAACGGATAACGAAAGAAAAGTTTGAATTATGAGCAAATTTAGTCTAACTGGTATATAGGGAGATTCGTAGGTGATGAGTATGAAATGTTTTCTAAATTGTAATCCGATTAAATGAATAGTTGATTTAGATTACTTACGATAACATTTTAGATATTTTAAGTCAAGTTGTGCTAAGATATTCTCGCTTGACTTTCTCTCTCTCATGTAAAAAAAAGAAAAAAATGAATATATATATAATAATCCAATGGTATCCAACATTTCTAGTACATCTAGCGTTGGCGTGCAAACTCGCCATGCTCTGTCCCAAATCCAACGTAAGATGTAATGCAGTGCATTGGTTATATCTTGGTCTCGTTTCATGGGATGGACACCTAAGGATCAACGACCCTCGCGTAAGTCATAATGAAGTGTAGGGTGTTATACCTAGGTATTTGTAAATAACAATAATGTAAATATTTTTCATAATAAAGAGAGAGTAAGCACTTGAAATCCAAGCACCATCTACACTTATTTGACCTAACTTGTTAACCAAAAGGAATTTGAGATGCCATTTTACGATTGTTGATATCGATTATAGAATTCATTTCATATCTCCACTATGTTTTCACCGAAACAACTGGCCAAGCTGGAGGAGTTTGTAATGATAACTTGACTTTTGTTTGAATAACGGACAAAAATTACATAATGACGACCCAAATTGTATTCAACTCACTCGTGTTGAATTTAAAAAAAAGTTAAGCATTTGTAAATATTCTTTAGAAAACATGCATTAATCTTGTAAATATTTTCAGATCTTTCATTTTATAAATATTTTTTTTGCATTTGGATTTTGTGGGTAGTATCAGTTGAAAATTGAAGCGACCCGAACTTCCGCGGTCTCCGAAGAGATGAGAAAGAACGAATTACTGTGAGGACAAGACAAAACAGAACACAGACGGAAGAACATTTCATAGTTATTACAACAATTCCATCAGATACAAGAATATACAGAGTATAATTGAATAAATTACATTCGATAAATATCAGAGATTACAATAAATTACATAGCAGCGGAAAAACAATATAAAACACAACTGAAAGTAATACACGGATACAGAGCTTTCCGAGCATCGTCCCAGCTGTAAATTAGGATCCTATGAATATAAGTCTGCAAAACCAAAACTACTAGCTGCCCGTGCGGAAAATAGGGGCACCCAGAGTTTAGGTTAAAACAATAAACTCCAGGTCAGTCATGTGACTGGTGTGAGAACTAAAACAGTTATTTAAAACTTTACTTTAAAAGAGAGTAATTCAAGGGACCACGCCGTATAACACGGAATGGGTTTCCTCCCAAGAATACCAGTGCATAGAATAAACAGTGCAATGCTTTTTCGAAAAATGAAGGTATTATAAGACCCAGGTCCCATCACACAATGCAACGCAAGCCGAAGGATAGGGTTTTCCCTTATAATAGCCAAACATGCTTGGTACGTTTAAAACAAATCATTTGATACTATTATAAGTGTATAGTGTCAAAACATTTTCAATCATAAATATCAATCCTAGGCGGCATGGGTACCACCTATCATGTCGCCATACTAGGCTCTACAAATAAAACTGAAATACACGTATTGGAAATTGGATTTCCGTCATGAGTCGAGGCAAGGGGAAAGCTCCCCTCCGCTTCGAGACACTCTAGCAAATGCCTCGGGACTACACACTCTGGGTAACCCCTGCGATCCTCCAAGACCGGTCCTCTCTTACGTTTGAGGATTAGTTATTCCTGAACACACGTTTCCCGACCCTATAGGACCTACAATCGAGGCGCCTCGCATCCAAACCACAAAGGTGAAAAGTATATAAATGTCAGGGCTGGTAGGTCACTGTCACCACCCATAGCTAGAAAGAAACGTCGTGCACTCCTTGGGTCCTCATCCCGTTTTTGACTCATACCGAGGTGTGAGGCTAGTGAATCCACGCTATACACAAAGCTGCCACGTAGGCCGTGCTTTGATCATCAACCACAAGACTTTGCTTTTCAACAGAAGCCTTGATCCATGCAACTCAGCGTGCCACACAGGCAATTCATGCCATGCGATTGATATCTATCGATATATAACCTCTAAGCTCGTACGTCTCAGAGAAGGGCGTTAAGCAAGAGAGTAAATTCTCCGCCGCCAAACAGATATATATTTAACAGAAATCAATCAACACAGAATAAAATCCAATGTCAGACATAAAATCCATTTACAAGTTCGTTCTGGGTCTGAACGAAACCGGAGGCACTTTCCTCGCATCTCCATCGATCTCCAAGTACGTCTGGACGACCACCAACTGATTCCCTCATCTTGGGTGTACATCCCAATCAAGATCATCAATAATCACACAAACGATGTGAAGACTTCCGGTCTTCAACCACCGTCTTCATCTTTGACTTATCGTCGAATCGGTTATTCAGAATGGGTATAAACCCGGCCTTTCCGAACAACCCGCGTATATTAAAAACAAATGTTACACAAACACAACATACGCCTCATTCCAATTCATTAGTCACTAACCGTAAATCAGTAATAGAGTAATTCCCCAAATATTAACCCCGAAGGCCGAAACCAACATCAGATTAATACCCAGGAAACCATTCTTCTTAAATAACCTACAGCTGGTTTCTAAATTTCATATTCTTAGGGAAAGGTTCCCATTAATTTTATCCAAGGTAAATTCTTTAAATTTATTCTTTGATCTTCCTTTGGATATCATTTCAAACCAAATTATGGTTTTTCCAACTAGTCGAGATTAGCGAACCACACCGAAGTAATTATTTATTTTATTTCCAATCCCAACCTATTCATCCCATGAAGCAAAACTGGTAATACTCCATATCTAATACCACGGTGTTATCGGTAAAATTAATTACCATTTCACGTTCAAATCTAATTAAAGATTTAACTATCGCTTTGGAGCAAAACCGGTAATACTCCATTCTCGCTCATTTGCCAAATTTGATAATTTAAATTATCAATTCACATTTCAATCTAATTGCAGATTCATTAAACTCCTTTTACCGGGTCAAAGAACTAATGTCATTCAAAACACAGTTCACGACAAACCCAAATCATAATCTATTTATCATCGTGTTAAAGAACAAGTGTCATTTAAAACGCCCTTCACGATAAACACACAAATCAATTCTATTTACAACCCATTTCAAATCCAATTTATTTATTTAAAAATAAATAGGTTTTAATTTTAGTTCAAAACTAGTTCATTTCGATAAAAATCTATTTTTATCTTTTCATATGGAGTTTTTCATCCCAATTTTTCCCAAATCATTTCTTATGATTTTACACAAATTATTACTATTTTTAATAATTTTATCAAGGCCTGTACAGTCGATTTCCATCAACGGCCATCGAACTGCACTTACAGCAACCTTTTTCAAATTTGATATGGACGTATCTCCAAATCCAACCGTTAGATTTCAAATTTCTAATATTCGTTAGAAATCTCTTTTCTATAAGAACCCAACGGTTCCGGTTTTAAGAGAATCCGACGGTCGGATCTCCCGTAATGTCTGTTTGAAATAAATGGTCGAAATTCACGAACTGCCGCGGCGCGGCGCGTTCTATTCAGGCCATTATATATATAATATATATATATACATATATATTATATATTTCGTCGATTTCCTTTTAAAACGAATTCAATAAATAGATTCAAATTTGTTTCAAAAACAATTTCAACCTTTATTTCAAATTCAATTCGTTTTCTATTCAATTCAAATTCAATTCGTTTTCTATTCAATTCAAATTCAATTCGTTTTCTATTCAATTCAAATTCAATTCGTTTTCTATTCAATTCAAATTCAATTCGTTTTCTATTCAATTCAAATTCAATTCGTTTTCTATTCAATTCAAATTCAATTCGTTTTCAATTCAATTCAAATTCAATTCGTTTTCTATTCAATTCAAATTCAATTCGTTTTCTATTCAATTCAAATTCAATTCGTTTTCTATTCAATTCAAATTCAATTCGTTTTCTATTCAATTCAAATTCAATTCGTTTTCTATTCAATTCATTTTCTATTCAATTCAAATTAAATATAAAAACGAATATAATCGATATAAATATCGTTCGCGTCAAAATAGCGCATCTCTAATCAACACGGCTTTATATATTTCAATAATTCCATTATTCTATTCAACAAATGAATCTCTATTTTTGTCAACACATGACTAATCTCAACGAATGAGTACTGTCCACGTGTGACTATTTTTGTTATTTAATGTATTTTATAAAAATTATGGCATCTATCGTTTGATTTTAAATCAGACTCCAACCGCAAAGTATTAAGAGAACGATTCCCTGAATATTAACCCCGAAGGCCGAAACCAACATCAGATCAATATCCAAGAAACCACTCATCTTATCTATTTTCCAATTAGTTTCTAATTTTATATATGATAAAGATGTAAATTTTATTGTTAAAATATTTCGTTCAACACATGACTAATCTCAACGGATGAGTACTGTCAACACATGAACCTTTATTTTATAATGATAAAGATATAAATTTTATTATTAAAATATTTCGTTCAACACATGACTAATCTCAACGGACGAGTACTGTCAACACATGAACCTTTATTTTAAAATATTCTTTATCTTCTAAATTGGAATGAGGCCCAATCAATTACAATATAGCGTTAACTATATGGATTCCATACAACACATGTATATAATAGCAACGATAAATAATCAACCATCATCCCAAGTGCACTACACTGTAGAAGCATTAAATATAGATATCTAACGCTTATAACAGCCTGTCAATCAATCGATCAACATACAACTAATTATTTGGATTAGTGTATGTCGTATTTTATCCCAATACCCGTGTGGGGTTTCAAACAATCAAACACAGATTTTATTTGAGCAGTTGGGCGATGTGTAAAATTTATCGACCTAATCAATATCAGTCAAATCAGTGTATATAAACAAATCGGTCGATTTGTTTATAATTATTTATTTATTCACTTTCACGTTAAAAATTATATTTTTAACGATAATTAATTTATTTCAACACATGAATATATTTCATTAACTATTTCAAATCAACATCACAAACAAATTTTCACAACATATCAATCAAACAAACAAGCCATCCATGGTCTGTGGATGACGGGTGTCGGGTGCTACTAAACACCGTCTACATCCTAGTATATATATATATATATCTAGAAAAAGAAATTTTGAGTGAGAAGTTCTCACCGATAGCTATCCCAACTCCACGACACTTCACAAGTAGAAATCTTCGTCGTTCTCGCCCTTCTTCACTTTCGTTTCCCGTATTCACTACATATGTAAAAATCAAATTTTTTACTTCACTATTCAATATATAAAAATCGAATTTTTTACTTCGCTATTCAATATATAAAAATCGAATTTTTACTTCGCTATTCAATATATAAAAATCACATTTTTACTTCGCTATTCAATATATAAAAATCGAATTTTTACTTCGGTATTCAATATATAAAAATCGAATTTTTACTTCGCTATTCAATATATAAAAATCGAATTTTTTACTTCGCTATTCTCTATATAAAGATTTCGCCTTTTTAAATATAAAGATTATATTTTTATTTCACTGCTTCTTTATACGAAGATTTCTTTATAAAAATCCTACTTTTAATTTGTCACTTATATAAAAATCTAATTTTCTTCTCCTTGCAAACATATAAATAAAAATCGGATTTTTATACTTCATTCTCATAGAGAAAAAAAAAATTCGTTCTTTATACTTCATTTCAAACAAATCAAACTTTTACTTATAACTTATATTTTCATATATAAAAAAAAACTGAAAAGAAAGTTAAATAAAAATAAATAAAATAAAAACTTACTGGTATTAGGAGGGGAAAGGGAAGCGAGGTGGGGGAAGTTGGAGGCCATCAGGGCGCCGGAGGGTGAGTGCGCTGGACGTCGGCAGGAGGGGGAGGTGGAGCGGCGTCGTGGGGGGGGGGGGTTTAGGCCATCGCGGTCGTCTTTGAGGTGGTGGAGGGAAGGAGGGGATGCGGTGGGGTGGGGGTCGCGTCGATCGAAGAGGGGGGGCGAGGTGGATGTGGCGGCGACGAGCAACCTGGGGGGGGGCGTGATGGAAGGAGCGGCGGCGGTGGCTCAACCGCCCATCGCCCTTTTTTTTTCTTTTTTTTCATTTGAAATCGATTGTGATTTTTAACGGGGGGGGGGGGGGGGGGCTGAGTGATAAAGGAGAGGGGAGATATATATATATTTTTTAATTTAATTAATTAATTTAATTTCAAAAAGGTGCTTTTATTTTCAAACTCGAAACGGGACCCACCGCCTATCGTCCCTAGCATTTTACCCCTATTCCGAACACAATGGGATATGTACCGTAAGCTAATTTGATTGTTACGATCAGTTTCCGTCAAATTTACATTTAAATCCTTATATTGAATTTAAAACGTACATTTCAAATTACCGGGGTCATGAACTAACTCGAAAAGTATTTTCTAGCTTCGTATTGACGATACGGTCCTAACAAAACTAGTTTCGTCTAATTCTGAGACCGTTGGAAAAATGGCCATTTTCCAGTCGATTAAAATCAACTAAAACTGGTCAAACGCGTTTTCCTTTGCCACGCTCACATATTGACTCGAAAAATTATGAAATTTGGAATCTAGCAATAACTTGACACTGCGGATCCAACAAAAGTGGTTTCGTCGAAATCCGAGGTCGTTTGCCAAATTCCCATTTTTAAGGGCCTGAATTCCATAGCGACTATTCAGAATTTTCAACTGGACATATCTTTTGATTCCCGCTATGAAATTTCGATTTGTCGGATTCGTTGGAAAGATATTCTCAATTAGATCCCATTATTTTTGGTTTCACTAAAATCCGGATTATTTTGCACTTGGTGCATTCAATTGAAGTTTGAAATCGAATTATCGAACGGTAGGGCCATTTTCAATTCCCTTTTGTAATTAAAATAGAATATTTATATTCTAACGACGACGTATATAATATATACATTCGATTTCTATTCAAAATAAATTTCTCGTCGATATTATTTAAAATAATTCATTTTAAATGTTCAAAATTCGCTAAAATTGCCAAAATAAAAATTTTAAACTGGCCCAGATTTTCGGGTTGTTACAATCTCCCCCACTTAAAACTTTTCGTCCCCGAAAAGGAACAAAGTCGAAAGTGGTTTGATTAATCAACTCTACGCTCGATCTGGCTTCCATTCTCCAACTTTTCAGTTTCTGAGAATTTTCAAGTTTTCAAAAATTTGGCTAACACCCGGAATTTTCGAAAAATTTCTCCATAACCTCCCCTGCACCGGGAGCCACGGGAAAATCCCGAAATTACCATACAGGCCTTCTGATCTCAAAAAGAAAAAGAAAAGGCCATGCGGCTAGCCAATCGGCTCATAAAATCGTCATCACCCAAACAGAACAGTAAATTATAGTAAACATGTACCTATTTGTCGGACAAAAAAAATTTTATTCTCTGCTCTAGCCTCCTTGCTATGACCTATTCAATGTAAGCACATGTATATGCAAGAAAAAGCAACCAATTTTCAATACAATTCAATATTTGGTTCAATTAGGCATAATGGTTCAAAATTATCAACCAAATAAGCAAACAACACAAACATCAATCAATTAGTGGATTAACGTTTCAAATTCATAATTTTGATGCATATACAGAAAATCATGTTTTTGATGCCAAATCACAACAATAAATCTATCTATATAAGTTTTGGTTCTCACACCAGTCTAATGGAAATATATAGAAATCACACCTTCGTCACTTGAAAATAAATGCTGATGATGTTTCGAACCACCATCAGAACATCTCCGGGCTACTAGAGTGCGGTTCTATATCTATCCGGTATATTAAAACTTCGAATATACGATCATGACGCGTATATGCAACATCTTTATATCTGATTGTCCAAATTCAAAGTAAATAAATATTCAAATAAGTATAAAACGATTTAAATTTCAAAACAAAATTGTTTTCAATTGAAAAAAATATATACTCTTCAAACTCGTTCTAGGATACTACTGATCCTATCTCTAACGAGTCATTCTAATTGGATATTACTAATCCAATATCTGATGAATTCTTTCGTATGGTTCTAATGTGTCTTGTTCTCGAGATCTGTAAACCAAAGCTCTGATACCAAATGAAGCGACCCGAACTTCCCCGGTCTCCGAAGAGATGAGAAAGAACGAATTACTGTGAGGACAAGACAAAACAGAACGCAGACGGAAGAACATTTCATAGTTATTACAACAATTCCATCAGATACAAGAATATACAGAGTATAATTGAATAAATTACATTCAATAAATATCAGAGATTACAATAAATTACATAGCAGCGGAAAAACAATATAAAACACAACTGAAAGTAATACACGGATACAGAGCTTTCCGAGCATCGTCCCAGCTGTAAATCAGGATCCTGTGAATATAAGTCTGCAAAACCAAAACTACTAGCTGCCCGTGCGGAAAATAGGGGCACCCAGAGTTTAGGTTAAAACAATAAACTCCAGGTCAGTCATGTGACTGGTGTGAGAACTAAAACAGTTATTTAAAACTTTACTTTAAAAGAGAGTAATTCAAGGGACCACGCCGTATAACACGGAACGGGTTTCCACCCATGAATACCAGTGCATAGAATAAGCAGCGCAATGCTTTTTCGAAAAATGAAGCTATTATAAGACCCAGGTCCCATCACACAATGCAACGCAAGCCGGAGGATAGGGTTTTCCCTTATAATAGCCAAACATGCTTGGTACGTTTAAAACAAATCATTTGATACTATTATAAGTGTATAGTGTCAAAACATTTTCAATCATAAATATCAATCCTAGGCGGCATGGGTACCATCTATCATGTCGCCATACTAGGCTCTACAAATAAAACCGAAATACAGTATTGGAAATTGGATTTCCGTCATGAGTCGAGGCAAGGGGCAAGCTCCTCTCTGCTTCAAGACACTCTAGCAAATGCCTCGGGACTACACACTCTAGGTAATCCCTGGGATCCTCCAAGACCGGTCCTCTCTTACGTTTGAGGATTAGTTATTTCTGAACACACGTTTCCCGGCCCTATAGGACCTATAATCGAGGCGCCTCGCATCCAAACCACAAAGGTGAAAAGTATATAAATGTCAGGGCTGGTAGGTCACTGCTAGAAATAAACGTCGTGCACTCCTTGGGTCCTCATCCCGTTTTTGACTCATAGCGAGGTGTGAGGCTCGCGAATCCACGCTATACACAAAGCTGCCACGTAGACCATGCTTTGATCATCAACCACAAGACTTTGCTTTTCAACAGAAGCCTTGATCCATGCAACTTAGCGTGCCACACAGGCAATTCATGCCATGCGATTGATATCTATCGATATATAACCTCTAAGCTCGTACGTCTCAGAGAAGGGCGTTAAGCAAGAGAATAAGTTCTCCGCCGCCAAACAGATATATATTTAACAGAAATCAACCAACACAGAATAAAATCCAATGTCAGACACACAATCCATTTACAAGTTCGTTCTGGGTCTGAACGAAACCGGAGGCACTTTCCTCGCATCTCCATCGATCTCCAAGTACGTCTGGACGACCACCAACTGATTCCCTCATCTTGGGTGTACAGCCCAATCAAGATCATCAGTAATCACCCAAACGATGTGAAGACATCCGGTCTTCAACCACCGTCTTCATCTTCGACTTATCGTCGAATCGGTTATTCAGAATGGGTATAAACCCGGCCTTTCCGAACAACCCACGTATATTAAAAACAAATGTTACACAAACACAACATACGCCTCATTCCAATTTATTAGTCACTAACCGTAAATCAGTAAGAGAGTAATTCCCCAAATATTAACCCCGAAGGCCGAAACCAACATCAGATCAATACCCAGGAAACCATTCTTCTTAACTAACCTACAGTTAGTTTCTAAATTTCATATTCTTAGGGAAAGGTTCCCATTAATTTTATCCAAGATAAATTCTTTAAATTTATTCTTTGATCTTCCTTTGGATATCATTTCAAACCAAATTATGGTTTTTCCAACTAGTCGAGATTAGCGAACCACACCGAAGTAATTACTTATTTTATTTCCCAATCCCAACCTATTCATCCCATGAAGCAAAACTGGTAATACTCCATATCTAATACCACGGTGTTATCGGTAAAATTAATTACCATTTCACGTTCAAATCTAATTAAAGATTTAACTATCGCTTTGGAGCAAAACTGGTAATACTCCATTCTTGCTCATTTGCCAAATTTGATAATTTAAATTATCAGTTCACATTTCAATCTAATTGCAAATTCATTAAATTCCTTTTACCGGGTCAAAGAACTAATGTCATTCAAAACACAGTTCACGACAAACCCAAATCACATTCTATTTATCATCGGGTTAAAGAACAAGAGTCATTTGAAACACCCTTCACGATAAACCCACAAATCAATTCTATTTACAACCCATTTCAAATCCAATTTATTTATTTAAAAATAAATGGGTTTTAATTTTAGTTCAAAACTAGTTCATTTCGATAAAAATCTATTTTTATCTTTTCAAATATGGAGTTTTTCATCCCAATTTTTCCCAAATCATTTCTTATGATTTTGCACAAATTATTACTATTTTTAATAATTTTATCAAGGCCTGTACAGTCGATTTCCATCAATGGCCATCGAACTGCACTTACAGCGACCTTTCCCAAATTTGATTTGGACGTATCTCCAAATCCAACCGTTAAATTTTGAATTTCTAATATTAGTTAGAAAGCTCTTTTCGATACGAACCCAAGGTTCCGGTTTAGGAGAATCCGACGGTCGGATCTCCCGTAATGTCTGTTTGAAATAAATGGTCGAAATTCACGAATTGCCGCGGCGCGGCGCGTTCTATTCAGGCCATTATATATATAATATATATTTCATCGATTTCCTTTTAAAACGAATTCAATAAATAGATTCAAATTTGTTTCAAAAACAATTTCAACCTTTATTTCAAATTCAGTTCGTTTTCTATTCAATTCAAATTCAATTCGTTTTCTATTAAATTCAAATTCAATTCGTTTTCTATTCAATTCAAATTAAATTCGTTTTCTATTCAATTCAAATTCAATTCGTTTTCTATTCAATTCAAATTCAATTCGTTTTCTATTCAATTCAAATTCAATTCGTTTTCTATTCAATTCAAATTCAATTCCTTTTCTATTCAATTCAAATTCAATTCGTTTTCTATTCAATTCAAATTCAATTCGTTTTCTATTCATTTCAAATTCAATTCGTTTTCTATTCAATTCAAATTCAATTCATTTTCTATTCAATTCAAATTAAATATAAAAATGAATATAATCGATATAAATATCGTTCGCGTCAAAATAGCGCATCTCTAATCAACACGGCTTTATATATTTCAATAATTCCATTATTCTATTCAACAAATGAATCTCTATTTTTGTCAACACATGACTAATCTCAACGAATGAGTACTGTCCACGTGTGACTATTTTTGTTATTTAATGTATTTTATAAAAATTATGGTATCTATCGTTTGATTTTAAATCAGACTCCAACCGCAAAGTAGTAAGAGAACGATTCCCTGAATATATACCCCGAAGGCCGAAACCAACATCAGATCAATATCCAAGAAACCACTCATCTTATCTATTTTCCAATTAGTTTCTAATTTTATATATGATAAAGATGTAAATTTTGTTGTTAAAATATTTCGTTCAACACATGACTAATCTCAACGGATGAGTACTGTCAACACATGAACCTTTATTTTATAATGATAAAGATATAAATTTTATTATTAAAATATTTCGTTCAACACATGACTAATCTCAACGGATGAGAAATGTCAACACATGAACCTTTATTTTATAATATTCTTTATCTTCTAAATTGGAATGAGGCCCAATCAATTACCATATAGCGTTAACTATATGGATTCCATACAACGCATGTATATAATAGCAACGATAAATAATCAACCATCATCCCAAGTGCACTACACTGTAGAACCATTAAATAAAGATATCTAACGCTTATAACAGCCTGTCAATCAATCGATCGACATACAGCTAATTATTGGGATTAGTGTATGCCGTA
The DNA here is from genome assembly GCA_030737875.1 of Allium sativum. Classification (NCBI taxonomy): domain Eukaryota; kingdom Viridiplantae; phylum Streptophyta; class Magnoliopsida; order Asparagales; family Amaryllidaceae; genus Allium; species Allium sativum. The sequence goes on from CM060924.1 coordinate 902,809,375, forward strand.
TTTTATCCCAATACCCGTGTGGGGTTTCAAACAATCAAACACAGATTTTATTTGTGCAGTTGGGCGATGTGTAAAATTTATCGACCCAATCAATATCAGTCAAATCAGTGTATATAAACAAATCGGCCGATTTGTTTATAATTATTTATTTATTCACTTTCACGTTAAAAATTATATTTTTAACGATAATTAATTTATTTCAACACATGAATATATTTCATTAACTATTTCACATCAACATCACAAACAAATTTTCACAACATATCAATCAAACAAACAAGCCATCCATGGTCTGTGGATGACGGGTGTCGGGTGCTACTAAACACCGTCTACATTCTAGTATATATATATAACTAGAAAAAGAAATTTTGAGTGAGAAGTTCTCACCGATAGCTATCCCAACTCCACGACACTTCACAAGTAGAAATCTTCGTCGTTCTCGCACTTCTTCACTTTCGTTGCCCGTATTCACTACATATGTAAAAATCGAATTTTTACTTCGCTATTCAATATATAAAAATCGAATTTTTACTTCGCTATTCAATATATAAAAATTGAATTTTTACTTCGCTATTCAATATATAAAAATCACATTTTTACTTCGCTATTCAATATATTAAAATCGAATTTTTACTTCGCTATTCAATATATAAAAATCGAATTTTTACTTCGCTATTCAATATATAAAAATCGAATTTTTACTTTGCTATTCTCTATATAAAGATTACGCCTTTTTAAATATAAAGATTATATTTTTATTTCACTGCTTCTTTATACGAAGATTTCTCTATAAAAATCCTACTTTTAATTTGTCACTTATATAAAAATCTAATTTTCTTCTCCTTGCAAACATATAAATAAAAATCTGATTTTTATACTTCATTCTCATAGAGAGAAAAAAAATTCGTTCTTTATACTTCATTTCAAACAAATCAAACTTTTACTTATAACTTATATTTTCATATATAAAAAAAACTGAAAAGAAAGTTAAATAAAAATAAATAAAATAAAAACTTACTGGTATTAGGAGGGGAGAGGGAAGCGAGGTGGGGGAAGTTGGAGGCCGTCACGGCGCCGGAGGGGGAGTGCGCTGGACGTCGGCGGGAGGGGGAGGTGGAGCGGCGTCGGGGGGAGGGGGGGTTTAGGCCATCGCGGCCGTCTTTGAGCTGGTGGAGGGAAGGAGGGGATGCGGTGGGGTGGGGGTCGCGTCGATCGAAGAGGGGGGGGGGCGAAGTGGACGTGGCGGCGGCGAGCAACCTGGGGGGGGGCGATGGAAGCAGCCGCGGCGGTGGCTCACCCCCCCGTCGCCTTTTTTTTTCTTTTCTTTTTTTTTCATTTGAAATCGATTGTGATTTTTAACAGGGTGGGGGGCCTGAGTGGTAAAGGAGAGGGGAGATATATTTTTTTTTAATTTTTTTAATTTCAAAAAGGTGCTTTTATTTTCGAACTCGAAACGGGACCCACCGCCTGTCGTCCCTAGCGTTTTACCCCGATTCCGAACACAATGGGATATGTACCGTAAGATGATTCGATTGTTACGATCAGTTTCCGTCAAATTTACATTTAAATCCATGTATTGAATTTAAAACGTACATTTCAAATTACCGGGGTCACGTACTAACTCGAAAAATTCCAGAAAAATATTTTGTAGCTTCGTATTGATGATACGGTCCTAACAAAACTAGTTTCGTCGATTCTAAGACTGTCGGAAAAATGGCCATTTTCCAGTCGAATAAAATCAACTGAAACTGGTCATGCGCGTTTTCCTTTGCCACGCTCATATATTGACTCGAAAAATTATGTAATTTGGAATCTAGCAATAACTTGACACTACGGATCCAACAAAAGTGGTTTCGTCGAAATCCGAGGTCGTTTGCAAAATTCCCATTTTTAAGGGCCTGAATTCCATAACGACTATTCAGAATTTTCAACTGGACATATCTTTTGATTCCCGCTATGAAATTTCGATTTGTCGGATTCGTTGGAAAGATATTCTCAATTAGATCCCATTATTTTTGGTTTCACTAAAATCCGGATTATTTTGCACCCGGTACAATCAATTGAAGTTTGAAATCGAATTATCGAACTACAGGGCCATTTTCAATTCCCTTAATAATTAAAATAAAATATTTATATTCTAACGACGACGTATATAATATATACGTTCGATTTCTATTCAAAATAAATTTCTCGTCGATATTATTTAAAATAATTCATTTTAAATATTCAAAATTCGCTAAAATTGCCAAAATAAAAATTTTAAACTGGCCCATATTTTCGGGTTGTTACAAAAATCCTCATGAGACAACACTCGTCCTACTGGGACACCTAGAGGTTTAATGGCTTGTTGCATATGCTCAATGCAATCGTGCTCCTTACGAAAATGGATTTATCTTAGTTTTTCAGTTTATTTGAAGATGAATAAAAAAGTTAAGTGCGGGAGTATTTAATGTGCATGTAAAATTGCACATTTATATTTATATATTTATTCTTGTTTATTTGAATAGGTGAACATTTTAGGATATTTTATATGATCAACCATATTTTAGATGCTTTCAAAATCATCACTCATTTGGGGGTTTAACGGTAAAATGTACATGTTTTTGAGATTGCATTTACTTGTTCCCTATAATTATCTCTTGTGGGAATTTAGGAGCTAAAGCGATACATACGCATGAAGATATGAAGGAAAGCATGCATATGCACAAGAGGAGGCAAATAAATAATTCATTCGATGGACAGTAGAGGTCCCCACCTTTCAACTAACCCATTTACTCTTAAACATCATATTAAAGACTAATTGGATGAGACAAAAGGCCTCATGCATTCTACATGACTTATTAGTGCCAAAAGACAATTAGAAGCTTCATAAAGAGGCATTTTGGGGAATTCCCAATAATAGTGATTAGGGTTTTAGATAATGTATATATACCCCTTTGTTTCATGCATTTTGGATCCTCTTTTTGTCATAGAAAAGTGTAGTTGATCAAGGGAATAAAAATGGATTCTAAGCCTATTTCTTTTATGTTTATCTTATGTCTCTTTTAATTTCTATGCTCTAATTTATGTTCATAGTTTAGACTTATTTACTTGCACTTAGTTTAGTTCTTTTCTTGTCCTATTTAGATTTTCTTTCATTTTGCTTTCTTTTCCAATGTTGAAACTTATATGTGTTAATATGACAACACATATTAGTAGCTAAGCTCCTAAATTTAAGGGTAATGAAGCTCTCTAATTTTATGTAAGTTCAACATTTGTATGATTTGTGATCTCTCTTATTTTGTGCTTCATGATAGTGGATTTTGATGTAATTTTATACATGTGGGTTTGACAGCTTATGTTCCGTATGCAAATGAGCTATTCTTATTCGATATAAACACAATTTATATTAATATTTGCTTAGTGGTTTTTGATTATGAAGTAAAAGCAAAGAACAAATTTGATGATCTATGTCACTAATTACAATAGTGAATAGATCATACTTAAAATATTTTTTGCTTTGCTTACATTTTCATAAGAATAATGAGTGGTTTTATTGTTGTGTTATAGTTTGATAGTTTATGTTATGTTGGACAATAACATAAATAAACGATACTTATGATAAATGCAAAACTTACGTCACTTAGTATTAAAAATATAGATCATAGATCGTATATTTGTTAATTTACATAAATATGAGAGGGGATTTACCTCTAAATTGCTCTCTAATATCATGTTTAGCACTCAACTTAGTTTCTAGTTTCCACTAGTTTTTATTACTTAAAAAAATACAAATCATGGTTTAATTTGATTGAGTGAATTGAAATTATTTCTTTCCCTATGGATGGACTCGTACTCGCCCTCGTACCAACAATTGTACGCCATGCGCTTGCGGCTTTATTACGATATTTTGTTGATGGTTTTCTAATTCGATAGAAAATCCATTTGCAAACAATAACACTTTTGAAATCACTTATTTGATACCTATATTTTAGATAACAAGCTTTTATCTATCTTGAAGCCAAGAATGTTGCCCGTCTATGTCTGAGAGGTAACAATATCCCCAACTTGAATGACTCCACTATTATCTGATGAATAATGTTAGTTTGATATGGAAATGGATGATGTGCGCATAGGTCTGTAATTTTTACTATCATATTTAATCTAATTTAATTAAATAAATGAATATATTATGGTATCTTATATGATTAAACCAAGATTCAGTTGTTTTCAAATCATTTGATTGTGAGGTAAAACGGACAATTGTGCATGTATTAATTTTTTTAAAATTTACTTGCGTGTTTTAAATGTTTTTTGTAGGAATTGAAGACCAAACTTGAAGAGGCTTTCATGAAGATACATGTACAAGTGAAGCCAAACAAAGAGAAAAGTGAAATAATTCATCTCATAGTAATGCCCCACCTACACTCCTAACCCACTTTCTTTAAAGCTGCAATTAGAAGTTAATGCACAATTTAAAGAAGAAGAAAAAAGCTTCATGTAATTTTAATGAATGATTAGTGACTAAAACTTGAAATCTTCTACACGTGAACGCGGTATTTTGGGTAGTTTCCAAAAAAGAGGATTAGTGTTCTATTCATATATAAATACCTTATACGTTCATGTAAATATGATCTTCTCTTTAGTTAGTTTAGTTTGGAAGATCGAAAAGAAAAGCTCTTTTTCATGCATTCATGGTTTTTTAGCCATTTCCCATCTTATATTTTTTTGTATGCAATTTAACTACATGCTCTTTTAATTATTGTTCTTTACTTTATGCAATAGTGTAGTTTAATTCATGCAACTAGTTTAGCTCTCTTTTATTTCACTTAGCTTACATTCCTTTTGTTTTTGTGTCATGTGTAATGATACATTCGTTGAAACGATAACAAATATGACAAACAAAGCCTCTTTCAATTTAGGAGTACTGAAGCTCTCTTAATCATATAATTCAACATTTTAATGTCTTTGATCTCGTTTTGTGTTTAAATAAAATGTTTGATGAAGTTAAAGTTTGTTAGCTTTGAATTTGATGTAGGATATTGTTGACACATAAGTCATACTTAGACAAACAAAACACAAATTACCTCTTTTTCTACATATGATGTTGGTAATGATGTGAATGTTAAAATCAAAATATGACGATCTATATTTCTAATCAATAGTTAATAGATCGTACTTAAAATAGATTTTGATTTCATGAGAGTTAGTAATTGGTTTAGTGGATATGTAAAAGTTTAATGGTTTATTTTGCGCTAACTAATAGCACAAATAAATCATGCTTTTGATAAACATATCAATTAAATTCACTAATTACCAAAAGAGAGATCTAAATATCATATTTGTTGATTAATGTGATCTAGAAAGTGGATTTGCTACTAAATTGTTATTTTAGTGTCATAGTTTTTATTCATTTTTGTAGTTGTTAATTTTTAGTTAGTTAGCACTGGTTCGGTTTTGGATTAATTCGATTGAGCGAAATTATCATTCTTTTTATTTTGTGGATGGCCATGTACTCATCACATACTAGAATTGTACGTTGTGTTCTTCTGGAAATTATTTTAATATTCGTGCAATGAATATCAATTCAATAGAAAATTCAGTAGCGACAAGCCAGTTATTGGCGCCATTGCTAGCGATTGCTTGAAAATTTTAATTTTACTCTTCGAATTAATTTTTATTTTCAAATAATTTTTAAAAAAATGCATTGCACTTTTTGTGACACCCCACTTCCGTTAATGTCACTCACTAAGAGATTGCGTTATGTTTCGTGAAGCGTTATAGGTAAAAAAACATAATAGCACAAGACAGATATGTAAAATAGCAGCGGAATTAAAAAATTTATTTAAATAAAAACATCATGGTCCCAAATAATGAGTTTACATCTTAAGTAACTAATTACACTAATAATCTGTCTTGCCAAAAATATCAGAATACAAAAGCATAAAACCATATTTCCCTTGCAAAGCCATAAGAGAGTTGACAAGAAGTTAAAGCAATACATCTATATCCAAAATCCAAGCTAAGCTGAAAGAATCCAAATCAACTCTAAGCACTTCCTCCTTGAGAAAGTGGGGGGGAGGAGGGGAGGTGACGGAAGAGAGAGAAGAGAAAACAAAAAGGGTCAGACATAAAGTGCAGTTACTTTTAAATGTAAATAAATAAAATTATCATGGCAGGTATATAAAACTAGAAAAAAAAGATAATGGTAACAATAACAAGTGTGAACTGACCAAGATAAGATGAACAGGATATATTGCGCTTCTTAAATACATTTCTCTGCACAGCGTGGATACAAGTACATTAGAAATAGGATGATCCCTACTAATACTGTTTCATTACATTTTCTTGATTATTAGGTTACTTGGGTTAATAGCACTCAAGACTTATACGCATCGTACCCATTTAAGTTCCCATGGATTCACCCAATACAATATATGTAGCTGTCTCTCAATATTGAGACACACCCCGTTGTACCCCACTCGCACGGTCTCCACCGTAATGAACGCAGTCCCTCATCCTACGCCGGAGTGACGTACGGATCCCTATATAAAATGTTACGTTCCACATACATCTATCATTACTATGCTACGTAAGAGTATGTACTGCCATCATCGATCGAATCAGATTCCTTATTGAAATAATGCCCTCTAGTCTACGATACACCACCCAAAGCAGATATGCATGTATCTAGACTCTCCCACGTATGTACTATAATTGTAGCTCGATGCCTCAATCGCACGTCTTCTAATGTGCACCGAGTTCCGCAGTAGGGCGATATAGGAAACACGAAGCTTAGTCGGGAGCTTTTCCACATCTGTACAGGCATGTCTTTAAAGAGCCTCTATATACAGATATACCTAGGTTCTGTTTTCGTGGTGGCTATGGCCCCACCTCGGCCCCTCCCTCAACTAGTAAAGACTAAAAGAGCTAAGCGACCGCCCCTAATAACAACCAATCTAAACATCCATGTAGCGTCTACCCTTAACCCCGTACCTCGGTAGTGAAAGGTGAAATGGTGTCTTGGGTTTAGCTCTAGTCTTTCGCGTCCCGCTAGCTATCGATGACAGATATCCGACGGTCTACTGTCCTTGTTAGTCGTGACCCTCTCTACCTCCTCGTGAGGAAACCATCGAATCACCCTGGTGTCACCTCGTCACAGCATTCTGATTGCATAGCTACATCTGCAGTCAAGGCCCACCAACCTAGTAGTTACGCGTAGACCCAACCTTTGCGAGTACAACCTAAGACATCTGTCACCGCACAGAGGACTACTAGGATCACCTTACGTGTAACGTCCCATATTTTTGGCAATCAAATATTTTATTTTATTTATTATTTTATATATTTTATTTGGAATATAAATGGATTTAATATTTAATTCGTTATTAAAACGAAGTTTGAACATTATATATTTGTATAATTATAAAATGAGCTCGAAATGCTGCGATTGTTCGTAATACGAAGTTTTGAACTTCAATTCGAAATATATAATCCGTTATAAGTCGGATTTCTGTGAAACAAGAAACGCTGAAATGGTATTGATGATATTGTTCAAACGAAAGAGAAAAATCCGGATTTCGTGTTATACATTGTTAGTTATGAAAAAATCAAATTTTGAAATAGTCGCTATAAAAATCGTTATTTAAAATATAGGCCTTTAAAATAGTGATTTTGCAAACGGACTCCGTTTTCGATGGAATTAGTTTCATTGGGACCGTATCATTAAACTATTGTAGGAAAATTGAATTTGTGTGGCAAACCGATGTCGTATGTGACCACGACAGCCAAAAACGCACAGCTATTTCTATAGTGCGTAATTAAATTAATTTAATTCAATAGAAAGATATTTGAGTGTAACTTAAACATATGATCAAATTAGGCCATGAAACCAGTTCCGTTGAGTTTGTATCGTCGATTAGAGTCAGAATAGGTATGCAGTTTGTTATTTTTGGGGACCGGGTAATTTGGTGTCAAAAATGGCATTATAGTGCGTATAAAAATAGCCTACCAGGAAAACAGTCTCAGAATGTGATGAAACGGGTGTCGTTGGGTTTCGTATTAATTACTTATTATGGGATTTCAAGGTTTCAAGTTGATTGTATTTGTTTATTGATCGTGGAAAATTTAAATGCGTGTTTTTCGCTGATTTTATAAAGGAATTTTTTTTAAATGATGTTGGATTTCGACGAAACTTGTTCCATTGGGTCTGGAATATTTTTTATGCAAGGATTAGCATTTTTATCAGTAAACAGAAGTCGATTGGGGTTAGTTTCACATGTTAGTTCATGGTGAAGTTTCATTGATAATAAAATAATATTTATTCTATCCTATATATATATATATATCCCCTCAAAACCTTTCTCGCATCAAAGTAAATCCGTTGGTCAACCCTTAAGTGCCGCCTTCATCATGTTATAAACAACTAAACCCTTTCCAACCCTTCGATCAAATTATCTCAAAATTTCTCTTCCAATTGAATTGTTTCCAACTACGATATTTTAGAGCCCCATGAGTACTCTAGATCCAACCGTGGAGATGAAGGTTAGTGGGTTGAGCAAGACGAAATTGCAGCGTAAAGTCGTGGTGGTCAGGAAGCATCTGCTGGCGAAGGAGAAGGATGGACGTGACAGGGTTCAGCGCGCTGGTCAACGGCGGGAAGGCATAGCTTCTGGCACGCTCCGATTGAGGATCCAATGGTCAATAGAGGGTGAGGGGAGACCTTTAGCTTCCGTGAGTGGTCTGAGCGTGAAGTCGAGAAGCAAATTGAATAAGGCAGAAGGAATGAACACGAGACTGAGAGTCTTAGTGACGGTGATTCAGTATACAGAGGACCAAGAAAGCAAGAATGAAATAGAAGAAACAAATTTGGTCGGCCGCTTACTTTCAATAAATCCGTGATTTGTTAATTTAAGTATTAATTAGCAAATAAATTAATTATTTAAATCACTATTAATTAAAACCTGGATTCTTTTGTGGCAGCATTCATTTGTGGGATGGCTTTGTTGAAGCAGTATGAAGCAGATCAAAAAGAAATAACAGTTGCGCTATTTAACTTACAATAAGCCGACCAATATTTGAACCAAGAGTAATTGCAAATCAAACATTAACTATGTTGTTAATTTAGAATTTAATTATTTTAATCGTACAACAAGTTAAATGTAAACTATTGCAGGAACGTAGGAACCAAAATAGGAATGAAGCACAACAGTTTGACATAGAAGAAATAAAAGGACGGGCCTAGGCTTAGTATCAAACGTAATTATGCAGGTTTATTTGCTTTAATACAATAATTTGGTTAAGCTAAATTATTGGTTAAGGAAATTTGCCATTGAAAGTAAATAGTGCAGGAAGGGTTTTGAAAGTTGCTGAAGCACGAATGAGATGGCTTACTTCCAAAGAAGGAAAACAACGGAAAACGAAAGCAATCAGCATGCATTCCATAACAACGTAATTATGTTTATTAATAAATTAATTAAGGATTAATTATCTCAAATAAATCGTGAATGCTTATAAAATTATTATTTGTGTATGTGTTATCAGAATTCGACGAACAGAGTGACGCTGAAATTGTATTGACAAGCACAGTTTCACGGAACTAATCCAGACAGAAATAGAGACGACGGGAGTTATAGTTAAATTAAACAACTGTTTAATTTAATTGTAATCGAACAGTTTCAGAAACAAATCAAGTCAAGGTGAGTTAAATTCACTCAGTTTTTCCCCATTTATATTTGATATAAATTGGGTTTAAATTTTGTGTTCTCTATTTGTGTAACAACCCGGAAGATCCAAGCCAATTTAAATTTTTTATTTTGGCAATTTTGATGAATTTTGAATATTTAAAATGAATTATTGTAAATAATAGCGATGAGAAATTTATTTTGAATAGAATGAGAATGTATATATTTACATATATCATCGTTAGAATATAAATAATTTATTTTAATTATTAAAAAGGAATTGAAAATGGCGCGGTAGTTCGAAAATTCGATTTCAATGTTCAAATGAATGTACAGGATTCAAATAAACCGGATTTTAACGAAACTAAAAATATTAGAATCTAATTGAGAATATCTTTCTAATGAATCCGAAAAATTGAAATTTCATAGCGGGAATAAAAAGTTATGTCCAGTTGAAAATTCAGAATAGTCGCTATGGACTTCTGACCCTTAAAAATGGGAATTTTGCAAACGAGCTCGGTTTTCGACGAAACCACTTTTGTTAGATCCGTGATGTCAAGATATTTCTAGATTCCAAAATTTGTAATTTTCTGATTCAATATGTGAGTGTAGCAAAGGAAAACGCGTTTGACCAGTTTCAGTTGATTTTAATCGACTGGAAAATGGCCATTTTTCAAACGGTCTCAGAATTTGACGAAATTAGTTTTGTTAGGACCGTATCGTCAATATAAAGCTAGAAAATATTTTTCGGGAATTTTTAGAGTTAGTATGTGGCCCCGGTAAATTGAAATGTGCGTTCAAATTTAATATATAGATTTATATTTTGATTTTGATGAAAACTGATCAAAACAGTCAAATCAGCCTGCGATACCTATCCCATTGTATTCGAAATGGGGGTAATTAGTTATGGACGACAGTCGGTGGGTTCGATTTCGAGGTAGGAATAAAAAGTGGCTTTTTGAAATTAAATAACTAAATAAATAAAAAAATAAAAACTTCCCTCTCTCTCCCTATTCTCTCTCAGCCCCCCTCCCGTTGCATTTCATTCGAAGGAAAAAAAGGAAGAAGACGGAGGAGCCCGTCGCTCCTCCGATGAGTGGTGCCACCGCGCTTCCCCGACGAGCGCGCCTCCCCATCTACTTCCCTCCTTCTCTCGCTCCCCCTTCCTCCCTTCGCAAAGCCAGACCCCCAAAATCTTCCGCCCTCCCTCTTCTAACGGAAAAATCCCCAAACCCTAACCAATCCGTTGGCCGCACCCCCCTCCCCCGCACCCCCTCCCCCCCTCCCGCACCCCTCTCCGCCGCCTGAAGCACGACCCCAGCTCCGACCCCGAGTCCTCCGGCCAAAAAAATCCAATTTTTAATGATTTCGGTTTTGCAAATAACACCCCGACGAGCTCCACCACCCCCACCCGAGCACCAGCAGCCCTACTCCAAGCGAAAGGTGATTTTTACTTTTTTAAATTTCAGTTTTGATCCTCTTTGTTAGCAAAGTAGGATTGTTGTTGTAGGAATATGATTTTTAATGCATGAAGATATGATTTTTATGTTGAAAAATACATAATAAAAATATGATTTTTAATATGAGGTTAGCATATAAATGAAGTGATTTTTGTTTATATGATTAGCATGTAAAGACAGGATTTTTATAGGATAAAAATAAAATTTTTATATTATAGGTAGAATAAAAATATGATTTTTATATTATAGAAAGTATAAAGATATGATTTTATATATGTAGAGATATAAAAGTAAAATTTTTATATGTGTAGCGAAATAAAAATCTGATTTTTATTATATATATGTTGAGATAAAAATGTGATTGTTATAGCGACGATATCGTAGCGGTATAAAAATAGAATTTTTATCTATATAGTAGTGGAATAAAAATAGAATTTTTATCTATATAGTAGCGGAATAAAAATAGAATTTTTATCTATATAGTAGCGGAATAAAAATAGAATTTTTATCAATATAGTAGCGGAATGAAAATAGAATTTTTATATATATAGTAGCGGTATAAAAATAGAATTTTTGTTTATATAGTAGCAGAATAAAAATAGAATTTTTATCTATATAGTAGCGGAATAAAAATAGAATTTTTATCCATATAGTAGGGGTATAAAAATAGAATTTTTATCTATATAGTAGCGGTATAAAAATAGAATTTTTATCTATATAGTAGCAGTATAAAAATGTGATTTTTATCCATATAGAGTGATTATAAAAATGTGATTTTTATATATATAGCAACAATATAAAGATGTGATTTTTATATATATAGTGGCTACGGACAACGAAAGTGCCAAAAGGCGAGCACGACGAGATGTTCTACATATGACGAGTCGTGGTGTTTGGTTTAGCTAGTCGGTGAGAAATTGGCACTTTAAATCTTGTTTTCTAGTTAAAAATATATACTAGGATGCAGACGGTTTTTAGCAGCACCCGACACCCGTCGTCCACAGACCATGGGCGACTTGTATGCTTGTTTGATGTGTTGTGAAGTTTGTTTGTGATATTGAGGTGAAATGGATAATAAAACAATCATGTGTTGAAATAAATTAATTATCGTTAAAAATATAATTTTTTAACGTGAATGTGAATAAATTAATATTCATTTACAAACTGGACGGTTTATTTATCTACACCTTTTTGAAGGATATTAATTGGGACGACAAATTTTACATGTCGCCCAACTGCACAAATAATATTCAGTGTTTGTGGATTGAAACCCCACACGGGTGTTGGGATGATATTTGACGTACACTAATCCCAATTGTTTAGTGGTATGTCGATCGTTTAATTGACGGACTGTATGAGCGTTAATTAGTTATATTTAATGCTTATGCAGTTATGTGGTGCACTTTGGATGATGGATGATTATTTATCGTTGCTATTATATACATGTGTTGTATGGAATCCATATAATTAACATTATATGGTAATTGATTGCACCTTATTCCAATTGGGAAAATAAAGAATTTTATAAAATTCATATTCATGTGTTGAATGGAGTAAAGAATATTCATGTGTTGAATAGAATAAAGAATATTCATGTGTTCAATAGAATAAAGAATATTCATATGTTGAATAAAATATATATCCATGTGTTAAATAAAATATATATTATATTCATGTGTTGAGTAAAATATTTTAAACAATAAAATTTACATCTTTATCATAATTTTATAAAATGTATTAAATAACATAAATAGTCATGTGTTGACGATGCTCATGTGTTGAGAATATTCATGTGTTGAAAGAAAAATAAATATTCCTGTGTTCAAAGGAATATAGATTCATGTGTTGAATAGAATAAATATTCATTTGTTGAATAGAATAACAATGAGTTTGAAATATATAAAGCCGTGTTAATTAGAGATGCGCCATTTGACGCGAGCGATATTTATATCGATTATATTCGTTTTCATAATGAATATAAAAAAAAGAAGTGATTTCAAAATATAACGTTTTGAAAATATTATCATTTGTATATCGATTATGTGGAATATTCAATTTTGATTCGAAAGTGAATATGAAGTTGAAATCGTTTCGAAAACGAATTTAAAACGATTTATAAAATATGTTTTAAAAGGAAATTGACGAAATATATATAATATATATTATATATATAGTGGCTGAATAAAACGCGCCGCGCTGCGGCAATTCGTGAATTTCGACCACTGACTTCGAATGGATATTACGGGAGATCCGACCGTCGGATTCTCCTAAAACTGGAACCGTTGGGTTCGTATCGAAAAGAGCTTTCAAATGAATATTAGAAATTTGAAATCTAACGGTTGGATTTGGAATTACATCCAAATCAAATTTGGAAAAGGTCGCTGTAGGTGCAGCTCGATGGCCGTTGATGGAAATCGACTGTACAGGCCTTGATAAAATTATTAAAAATATTTATAATTTTTGTAAAATCATAATATATGAATTGGAAAGAACTGGGATGAAAAATTCCATATTTGTAAAGATAAAAATAGATTTTTATCGAAATGAACTAGTTTTGAACTAGAATTATAATCCAATATTTTCGAATAAATAAATTGGATAAGAAATGGTTTTGAAAATAATCAGAATTTCCAATACGTGAACTGGAATGGATTTTAATCAAAATTATCTTCGGAATATTTGGATTTCGTGATTATATAGATATGTTTGTGGAAATTCGAAAGATATATTTATATCGTTATTTCCAATACGATATTTGTTGGTTCCAGAATTTGATATTGAATATAAGCCGATATATTTTCTGTTCGGAGCCTTTTATTTAATATCAAATGTGATTTTGGGTTCGTCGTGAATGGTGTCTTAAATAACACTGTTCTTGAACCCAGTTTAGAATAGAATAAATCTTTTAATTAAGATTTACATAAATTGTCCAGTTAATTAGTTTTTAATTGGAATTGAATGTGAATTGCTTTTTTTTTTTGGGTTTATCGTGTGCGTTGTTTTGAATAACACCTGTTCTTTAACCCGATTAACAATAGAAAGTGATTTTGGGTTTATCGTGAACCGTGTTTTAGATGACGTTGGTTCTTTAACCCATTTAAAGACAGGATATTGATTTTTGAGAATATTAAAACTAAGTGGAGTTTTAATGAAACTTTAATTAGATTAAAGTGAACAAGGATGGAGTATCACCAATTTTGCTCCAAAGCGATAGTTAAATATTTAATTAGATTTGAATGTGAAATGGTAAATAATATTTACCGATAACACCATGGTGTTAGATATGGAGTATTACCAATTTTGCTCCATGGGATGAATAGGTTGGGATTGGGAAATAAAATAAATAATTACTTCAGTGTGGTTCGCTAATCCCGACAAGTTTGGAAAACCAAAATATGGTTTGAAATGATATCCAAAGGGAGATTAAAGAATAAATTTAGAAGAAATTATCTTTGATAAAATTAATGGGAACCTTTCCCTTAGAATGTGAAAATTTGAATGAAAGAATATTATGAATTGGAATGAGGCGTATGTTGTGTTTGTGTAACACGTGTTTATTACATAGTGGGTTATTCGGAAAGGCCGGGTTTATAACCATTCTGAATAACCGGTTCGCCGACAAGTCGAAGATGAAGACGGTGGATGAAGACCGGAAGTCTTCACATCGTTTGGATGATTATTGATGATCTTGATTGGGCTGTACACCCAGGATGAGGGAATTAGTTGGTGATCATCCAGACGTACTTGGAGATCGATAGATATGCGAGGAAAGTGCCTCCTGTTTCGTTCAGACCCAGAACGAATTTTAAATGGACTGTGTCTGACATTGGATTTTATTCTATGATGATTGATCTCTATTAAATATACATCTGTTGGGCGGCGGAGAATTTATTCTCTTGCTTAACGCCCTTCTCTGAGACGTACGAGCTCAAAGGTTGTATATCGATGGATATCAGTCGCATGGAGTGAATTGCCTGTGTGGCATGCCTAAGTGGTAGATGATCAAGGCTTCTGTTGAAACCAAAGTCTTGTGGTTGATGATCAAAGCACGGCCTGTGTGGCATAGCTTTGTGTATAACGTGAATTCGCGAGCCTCACACCTCTGTATGAGTCAAAAACGGGATAGTGATTGTAGGGAGAGCACGACGTTTCTTTCTAGCTATGGGTGATGTCAGTGACCCACCAGCCCTGACATTTATATATTTTTTACCTGTGTGGTTGTTGGAATGCGAGGCGCCTCGAATATATGGTCGGTAACTGGCACTATGTGAACCGACGTACAGACCATTATATAGGTCCTATAGGATCGGGAAATGTGTGTTCAGGAATTGCCAATCCTCAAAAGTAAGAGAGGACCGACCCTGAAGGTCCAATGATCGCTGTGTGTGGTCCTGAGACATTTGCTAGAGTGTCTTGAACGGAGAGGAGCTTGCCCCATGCCTCGACTCATGATGGAATCCAATTTCCAATACGTGATATTTCGGTTTTATTTGTAGAGCCTAGTATTGGCGACATAGTGGTATCGGACACTTATGCCATCTATGATTGATACGTATGATTGAAATTGTTTTGAAACTATAGACTTATAGTAATATCAAAATAATGTGTTTTTAAACGTATCAAGCATTCTTTGGCTATTATAAGGTAAAACTCTATCCTCCGGCTTGCGTTGCATTGTGTGATGGGACCTGGGTCTTATAATAGCTTCATTTTCTTTATTTAGCATTGCGCTGTTTGTTTTATGTGCTAGTATTCTTGGGAGGAAACGCGTTCCGTGTTATACGGCATGGTCCCTTGATTTACCTAACTTTAAAATTAAAGATTAATAACTATTTTAGTTCTCACACCAGTCACATGACTGACCTGGAGTTTATTGTTTTAACCTAAACTCTGGGTGCCCTTATTTTCCGCATGGGCAGCTAGTAGTTGGGTTTTGCAGATTTATTTTCACAGGATCCTGGTTTATAGCTGAAGTGATATTCGGAAAGCTCTGTATCCATTTATTTCTTTCAGTTATGTTTTGTATTATTTTTCTGCTGTAGTAATGTATTTAAATCTCTGATATTTATCAAACATGTAATATTTATTCATACTCTGTATATTCTTGTATTCTGATGGAATTTTTGTAGTAAACAATGAAATGTTCTTCTGTTTGCATTCTGATTGGTCTTGTCCTCAAAGCAATTCATGCTTTCCTTACCGGCGAAGACACGGGTTCTTACAAGTGGTATCGGAGCTTCGGTTTACAGAGCTCGAGAACAATCACATTAGAACCGAACGAAAGAATCCATCAGAGACTGGATTTGTGATATCCTATGAGAATGGCTCGTTAGAGATAGGATCAGTAGTATCCTAGAACGAGTGTGAAGAGTATATTTTTCAAATAAAAATGAAAACAAATTTAGTTTTGGAAAGTAAATCTTGTTATACGTATTTGATAATTAATTTGTATTGAATTTGGACAATTGTGTATATAAAGATTTTGCATATACGCGTCATGAACGTATATTCAAAGTTTTAATATATTGGATAGATATAGAATCACACTCTAGTCACCCGAACATGATTCTGATGATGGCGCGCCGTCACCAGTATTTATTTTCGAGTTTCGAAAGTGGGATATCTATATATTTCCATTAGACTGGTGTGAGAACCAAAACTAGATAGGTTTATTGTTGTGATTTGGCATCAAAAACATAATTTTCTGTATATATATATATATATATATATATATATATATATATATATATCAAAATTATGAATTTGAAAGCTAATCAACTAATTGATTGATGGTTGTGTTGTTTGATTATTGGTTTGATATTTTTAACCATTTATGCCAAATTGAACCGAATATTGAACTATATTGAAAATTGTTTGAAATTGCATGCATATACATGTACTTGCATTGAACACATCATAGCAAGGAGGCTAGAGGAAAAGAATAAAATTGTTTGCCCGACAAATAGGTACAAGTTTACAAATTTATTGGGTTTCGATGATTTTATGAGCCGATTGGCTAGCCGCTTGGCTGTTTCTTTTTCTTTTTGGATTGATGAGGGTCATGGGAGGCTATTTGAAATATCCCAAAGTCCCCGGTGCAGGGGAGGTTATGGTGAATTTTTCGGAAATTTAGAGTGTTAGCCAAATTTTTGAAAAATTTGAAAAGTTCTTAGAAACTGAAAAGTTGAAGAACTTGAGCCGTAATGAAAATAAGGAAAGTTGAGTTGATTAGTAAAACAACTTTCAACTACGTTCCTTTTCGGGGATGAAAACTTTTAAGTGGGGGAGATTGTAACAGCCCCGAAAATCCGAACCAATTTAAAAATTTTATTTTGGCAATTTTGATGAATTTTGAATATTTAAAATGAATTATTTTAAATAATAGCGACGAGAAATTTATTTTGAATAGAATGATAACGTATATATTTATATAGATCGTCGTTAGAATATAAATATTTTATTTTAATTATAAAAAAGGAATTGAAAATGGCGCGGTAGTTCGAAAATTCGATTTCAATGTTCAAATGAATGTACAGGATTCAAAATAAACTGGATTTTAACGAAACTAAAAATATTAGAATCTAATTGAGAATATCTTTCTAATGAATCCAAAAAATTGAAATTTCATAGCGGGAATAAAAATTTTGCCCAGTTAAAAATTCATAATAGTCGCTATGGAATTCTGGCCCTTAAAAATGGGAATTTTGCAAACGAGCTCGGTTTTCGAAGAAACCACTTTTGTTGGATCCGTGATGTCAAGATATTGCTAGATTCCAAAATTTGTAATTTTCTGATTCAATATGTGAGTGTGGCAAAGGAAAACGCGTTTGACCAGTTTCAGTTTATTTTAATCGACTGGAAAATGGCTATTTTTCAAATGGTCTCAGAATTTGATGAAATTAGTTTTGTTAGGACCTTATCGTCAATACGAAGCTAGAAGATATTTTTCGGGAATTTTTAGAGTTAGTATGTAGCCCCGGTAAATTGAAATGTGCGTTCAAATTCAATATATAGATTTATATTTTGATTTTGATGAAAAATGATCGAAACAGTCGAATCAGCCTGCGATACCTATCCCATTGTGTTCAGAATGAGGGTAATTAGCTATGGATGACAGTCGGTGGGTTCGATTTCGAGGTTGAAATAAAAAGTTGTCTTTTGAAATTAAATAATTAAATAAATAAAATAAAATAAAAACCTCCCTCTCTCTCCCTATTCTCTCTCAGGCCCCCCACCCCCCGTTTCATTTCATTCGAAGGAAAAAAAGGAAGAAGACGGAGGAGCCCTTCGCTCCTCCGATGAGTGGCGCCACCGCGCTTCCCCGACGAGCGCGCCTCCCCATCTCCTTCCCTCCTCCTCTCGCTCCCCCTTCCTCCCTTCGCAAAGCCAGACCCCCAAAATCTGCCGCCCACCCTCTTCTAATGGGAAAACCCCCAAACCCTAACAAATCCGCTGACTGCACCCCCCCCCCCCGCGTGCGCCCCTCTCCACTGCCTGAAGCACCACCCACGACCCCAGCTCTAACACCGAGTCCTCCAGCCAATAAAAATCCAATTCTTAATGATTTCGGATTTGCAAATAACACCACGATGAGCTCCACCACCCCTGCGCGAGCACTAGCATCCCTACTCCAAGCAAAAGGTGATTTTTACTTTTTTTAAATTCAGTTTTGATCTTCATTGTTAGCAAAGTAGGATTGTTATTGTAGGAATATGTTTTTTAATGCATGAAGATATGATTTTTATGTTGAAAAATACATAATGAAAATATGATTTTTAATATGAGGTTAGCATATAAATGAAGTGATTTTTGTTTATATGATTGGCATGTAAGGATCGGATTTTTATAGGATAAAAATATAATTTTTACATTACAGGAAGAATATAAATATGATTTTTATATTATAGAAAGTATGACGATATGATTTTTATATATATAGAGATATAAAAATATAATTTTTATATGTGTAGCGAAATAAAAATCTGTTTTTTATTATATATATGTTGAGATAAAAATGTGATTTTTATAGCGACGATATAGTAGCGGTATAAAAATAGAATTGTTGTCTATATAGTAGCGGAATAAAAATAGAATTTTTATCTATATAGTAGGGAAATAAAAATATAATTTTTATCTATACAGTAGCGGTATAAAAATAGAATTTTTATCTATATAGTAGCGGTATAAAAATGTGATTTTTATCTATATAGAGTGATTATAAAAATGTGATTCTTATATACATAGCAACAATATAAAGATGAGATTTTTATATATGTAGTGGCTACGGACAACGAAAGTGCCAAAAGGCGAGCACGGCGAGATGTTCCACATATGAATAGTCGTGGTGTTTGGTTTAGCTAGTAGGTGATAACTTCTCACTTTAAATCTTGTTTTCTAGTTAAAAATATATACTAGGATGCAAACGGTGCTTAGCAGCTCCCGACACCCGTCGTCCACAGACCATGGGCGACTTGTATGCTTGTTTGATGTGTTGTGAAGTTTGTTTGTGATATTGAGGTGAAATGGACAATAAAACATTCATGTGTTGAAATAAATTAATTATCGTTAAAAATATAATTTTTAACGTGAATGTGAATAAATAAATATTCATTTACAAACTGGACGGTTTGTTTATGTACACCTATTTGAAGGATATTGATTGGGACGATAAATTTTACACGTTGCCCAACTGCACAAATAATATTAAGTGTTTGTGGATTGAAACCTCACACGGGTGTCGGGATGATATTTAACGTACAGTAAGACTAATTGTTTAGTGGTATGTCGATCATTTGATTGACAGACTGTATGAGCGTTAATTAGTTATATTTAATGCTTATGCAGTTGTGTGGTGCACTTTGGATGATGGTTAATTATTTATCGTTGCTATTATATACATGTGTTGTGTGGAATCCATATAATTAACATTATATGGTAATTGATTGGGCCTCATTCCAATTGGGAAAATAAAGAATATTATAAAATATATATTCATGTGTTGAATAGAATAAAGAATATTCATGTGTTGAATAGAATAAAGAATATTCATGAGCTGAGTAAAATATATATTCATGTGTTGAGTAAAATATTTTAAACAATAAAATTTACATCTTTATCATAATTTTATGAAATATATTAAATAACATAAATAGTCATGTGTTGACGATGCTCATGTGTTGCGAATATTCATGTGTTGAAAGAAAAATAAATATTCATGTGTTGAAAGAAATATAAATTCATGTGTTGAATAGAATAAATATTCATTTGTTGAATAGATAAACGAAGATTTTGAAATATATAAAGTCGTGTTGATTAGAGATGCGCCATTTTGACGCGAGCGATATTTATATCGATTATATTCGTTTTTATAATGAATATAAAAAAAAGTGATTTAAAAATATAACGTTTTGAAAATATTATTATTTGTATATCGATGGTGTGGAATATTCAATTTTGATTCGAAATTGAATATGAAGTTGAAATCATTTCGAAAACGAATTTAAAACGATTTATAAAATACGTTTTAAAAGGAAATCGACAAAATATATATAATATATATATTATATATATAATGGCCTGAATAGAACGCGCCGCGCTGCGGCAGTTCGTGAATTTCGACCATTGACTTCGAATGGACATTACGGGAGATCTGACCGTCGGATTCTCCTAAAACCAGAACCGTTGGGTTCGTATCGAAAAGAGATTTCCAATGAATATTAAAAATCTGAAATCTAATGGTTGGATTTGGAATTACGTCCAAATCAAATTTGGAAAAGGTCATTGTAGGTGCAGTTCGATGGCTTTTGTTGGAAACCGACTGTACGGGCCTTGATAAAATTATTAAAAATATTAATAATTTGTGTAAAATCCTAATATATGAATTGGAAAGAACTGGGATGAAAAATTCCACATTTGTAAAGATAAAAATAGATTTTTATCGAAATGAACTAGTTTTCAACTAGAATTGTAATCCATTATTTTCGAATAAATAAATTGGATTAGAAATTGTTTTGAAAATAATCAGAATTTCGAATACGTGAATTGGAATGGATTTGAATCGAAATTATCTTCGGAATATTTCGATGTTGGATTTCGTGATTATGCAGATATGGTTGTGGAAATTTGAAAGATATATTTATATCGTTATTTCCAATACGATATTTGTTGGTTTCAGAATTTGATATTGAATATATGCCGATATATTTTCTGTTCAGAGCCTTGTGTTTAATATCAAATGTTATTTTGGGTTCGTCGTGAACGGTGTCTTAAATAACACTGTTCTTGAACCCAGTTTAGAAAAGAATAGATCTTTTAATTAGGATTTAGTGAAATTGTCCAGTTAATTAATATTTAATTGGAATTGAATGTGAATTGTTTTTTTTGGGGTTTATCGTGAGCGGTGTTTTGAATAACACCTGTTCTTTAACCCGATTAACAATAGAAAGTGATTTTGGGTTTATCGTGAACCGTGTTTTAGACGACATTGGTTCTTTAACCCAGTTAAAGACAGTATATTGATTTTTGAGAAGATTAAAACTAAGTGGAGTTTTAACGAATCTTTAATTAGATTAAAGTGAACGAGGATGGAGTATCACTAGTTTTGCTCCAAAGCGATAGTTAAATCTTTAATTAAATTTGAATGTGAAATGGTAATTAATATTTATCGATAACACCATATTGTTAGATATGGAGTATAACCAGTTTTGCTCCATGGGATGAATTTGTTGGGATTGGGAAATAAAATAAATAATTACTTCGGTGTGGTTCGCTAATCCCGACGAGTTTGGAAAACCATAATATGGTTTGAAATGATATCTAAAGGGAGATTAAAGAATAAATTTAAAAGAATTTATCTTTGATAAAATTAATGGGAACCTTTCCCTTAGAATGTGAAAATTTGAATAAAAGAATATTCTGAATTAGAATGAGGCGTATGTTGTGTTTGTGTAACACGTGTTTATTATATAGGCGGGTTATTCGGAAAGGCCGGGTTTATACCCATTCTTAATAACCGATTCGACGAGAAGTCAAAGATGAAGACGGTGGTTGAAGACCGGAAGTCTTCACATCGTTTTTAGGATTATTGATGATCTTGATTGGGCTGTACACCCAAGATGAGGGAATCAGTTGGTGATCGTCCAGACGTACTTGGAGATCGATGGATATGCGTGGAAAGTGCCTCCGGTTTCGTTCAGACCTAGAACAAACTTGTAAATGGACTGTGTGTCTGACATTGGATTTTATTCTGTGATGATTGATCTCTAATAAATATACATCTATTTGGCGGCGGAGAATTTATTCTCTTGCTTAACGCCCTTCTCTGGGACGTATGAGATCAGAGGTTATATATCGACGGACATCAGTCGCATGGAGTGAATTGGCTGTGTGGCATGCCTAAATGGCAGATGATCAAGGCTTCTGTTGAAAAGCAAAGTTTTGTGGTTGATGATTAAAGCACGGCCTGTGTGGCATAACTTTGTGTATAGCGTGAATTCGTGAGCGTCACATCTCGGTATGAGTCTAAAACGGGATAGTGACTATAGGGAGAGCACAACGTTTCTTTCTAGCTATGGGTGATGTCAGTGACCTACCAGCCCTGATATTTATATACTTTTTACCTGTATGGTTGTTGGAATGCGAGGCGCCTCGAATATATGGTCGATAGCTGGCACTATGTGAGCCGACGTACAGACCATTATATAGGTCCTATAGGACTGGGAAACGTGTGTTCAGGAATTGCCAATCCTCAAAAGTAAGAGAGGACTGGCCCTGAAGATCAAAGGATCACTGTGTGTGGTCCTGAGACATTTGCTAGAGTGCCTCGAATGGAGAGGAGCTTGCCCCTTGCCTCGACTCGTGATGGAATCCAATTTCCAATACTTGATATTTCGGTTTTATTTGTAGAGCCTAGTATTGGCGACATAGTGGTATGGGGCACTTATGCCGTCTATGATTGATACTTATGATTGAAATTGTTTTGAAACTATACACTTAAAGTAATATCAAAATAATGTGTTTTTAAACATATCAAGCATTCTTTGGCTATTATAAGGTAAAACCATATCCTCCGGCTTGCGTTGCATTGTGTGATGGGAACTGGGTCTTATAATAGCTTCATTTTTCTTTATTTAGCATTGCGCTGTTTGTTTTATGCACTGGTATTCTTAAGAGGAAACCCGTTTCGTGTTATACGGCGTGGTCCCTTGATTTACCTAACTTCAAAAATAAAGATTAATAATTGTTTTAGTTCTCATACCAATCACATGACTGACCTGTAGTTTATTGTTTTAACCTAAACTCTGGGTGCCCTTATTTTCCACACGGGTAGCTAGTAGTTGGGTTTTGCAAATTTATTTCACAGGATCCTGGTTTATAGCTGAAGTCATATTCAGAAAGCTCTGTATCCGTGTATTTCTTTCAGTTATGTTTTGTATTATTTTTCCGCTGCAGTAATGTATTTAAATCTCTGATATTTATCAAATGTGTAATATTTATTCATACTATGTTTATTCTTGTATTCTGATGGAATTATTGTAGTAAACAATGAAATGTTCTTCTGTTTGCGTTCTAATTGGTCTGTCCTCAAAGCAATTTGTGCTTTCCTTATCGGGGAAGACACGGGTTCTTACAGTTTGCTGATGGTTGACTGTTTGCTGATTATTTATCCATTTGTTGATTTAACCAATGAAATTAAACCGTGTTTAATTTCAGTGAAATACCAAATCGTTATTTTAACGAATTGGACCTAATAAAGGTAATCTACCTTATTGGTCATGTTTATTTATAAACGTGTTTAATTGTCTGAATTGTTTGAATTGTTTGTTAATTGGTTGATATTAAGCAGTTATTGTTACTGTTATAATAATTATCAGTTAAATGGAATTGATTGACATGGTTTGAGATAACCTATTTACAGGGAAGGACAGGTTGGAGGGATCCAACGTGATTCCTTAAATATATTATTTATTTTCATATTATCATATGGACTGTCATGATTGGGTAATTGATTTTAGTAAAGATCATTGACTGAAAACTCAACCTGTGTTGTGTTTTAACCAATGGGCTATATTGGTTAAGTAATCGGTAGTAAATGGCCTAAAAGTAAATTGTTTTGTTTATATTGATTTACCGTCAGGTGAATTGATAGAACTGAAGTTATGAAATTTATTTTTATAACTAAAGATATATTTTTAAATATATATTTTGAATAAAACTTTATTAAAAGAAAATAAATATCCAATATTTATTATTAAAGTTATAATTAATTATTAATTGATTTATAAAGTAACTTCTGACGTTAATCAGATTAGTGAACTAGTTAAGATGAAAAATTGTTTTGTAAAGAAACAATTACATGGAATTATTTAAATTGATTATATTATTAATTAATTTAAAGTGAGAATTTGAATGGGTTGACGAAATAATCGTGCCTTGAGTTGACTAAGTCAACCATTGTAATTGGAATTGATTTTAAGTTGTTGATTTGAATTAATCTAATAAAATAGTTTAACGAATATTGTTTAATCTTAATAAGATTTAAAAGGGGAAATTTACTATTTAATTTATTAAATAAAGGAATTAACTACGAAAGTAGTTAATGATTGAAATTAATTATTATTATTATTTTATTTAATAATAAGTTAGGAATTTTTTTTAATTGAAATTCAATTAAAAGGTAATCGAAATTGAGATGTAATCTAATCAAATATTGAGAGAAGTTTATGAACATGTTTTGTTTAAAACCTGAGTTTTATAACAAAGTTATAAAAGAAATTTTAAGGGGATATTATAGCTTAAAATAAAGGTTACTTAATTATTTAAATTAAGAAAAAGGAAATTAAGATAAAGGGTTTATAATAAACCAAGGTTGTATTAATAAGGTTTAAAGTATTAAAGCGTCGTTACTTAATAACTAGATTAAGTAAGAAGGGGAAATAAAAATAAAATTTCCGATGCAGGAATGGTTGAATGGGTTGAGGGAGAATTAGTGGAAGTGAAATTGGTAAAAGAAATGGAGCATCAGATTTTGTAAACAAGAATCAGAATTATGAAATGATATTGTTTAAAAAGGAAAAACGGTTAAAAGTGGTGTTCTATACTAGATTACGTAATGATTAAAGTACGTAATATGTGACGGCCCGCCCCGCACCAGCCGGCATTTCCTCCTAAAGTGCGCTATACACATGCCCGACTAGCACGGGACGGTCGTCAGAATAAGAGGGAAGAAGGGAATGAACTAATCAAGAACCTGTAGAATGTCTCACAGCGCATGGAGCAAAATATAATAATAATATACTTGACATAAAACAGGTGAGACAGTGCATAAGCTGATAACTAAAACCGACATCAACATCAGAGCAGCGGAAATCCAATTACAGCTTATTACAACTTCCAAAATTTACTGTCTCTAAAACAAAAGAAAGCTAAAGTAGAAGATGCACTACTAATGCCCAAGTAGTGATCTTCAACAACATAGGGAGAATACTATATATATCATACGTGGAAGCCTCCTGCTCGTCTCCGGATCATCTACTCGTGCATCACTAGCTAACCTGTCTCTAGTCTGCTCGTGTGAGCACCTAGAGTAATAAGAAGAGACATAAAACTTTGGGTCAGACATAAAGCCTGGTATGAGCGATAAGCATCTAAACAGAACAATGACAGGTATACTAAACCATACCTGAACCTGGACTTGCAACCAAAGAGTTAGCACTACATACCGTACAATACTCTAAGGTGCCATAACAGATAGTGTAAAGAATACAGGGGTGGGGTGTGTATGTCATAATGGTGGCAAACAAATAAAGCATGACAACCATCCTCACATCTCTCACTCAGTGCGTAAAGCAAACGATGTCCACCACTGTCAATCACTAGACCCATCGAAGTAGTGATGGAGTTCAACTTGTACAACTACTGCTACTACCAAGCTCACCACATGGAGTCATGACCAAATCTTTAAAAATGACCCCACTTCATTGGTCTATAGCCTTTTATTCGTACCTAGGCCACTATGGCCCTGAATCCGTTCACGTACCTCCCATACATAGTGATCCAAAGTCATAGACATTGATAGCCCCTTGGCATGCGTCCCACAGCAAAGCCCAATCATGAAGCCCACTCATTGGTTTCCAACTGGATCCTGAGTCAAAGCTCCTCATTTGGGCTTCCTTTGCATCTCGGGTTTTGATCGAATTGGAGTTGGTCTTCAAGAGAGTCGTCACGTAGAAGTGGTCCTGGATTCGATTCGGTTCGGATACATACGTATAACACGGTTCGGTTCGGTGATTCTCCCCCTTCAAACGTGGGTTCGGTTCGGATGCTCTGAAGTGGTTCGGTTCGGGTGTGCCTCTGCTTGAGTTCGGTTCGGTGGTCCTTCATCCGATCCGATGCTTCAGTTTGACTTGCTTGCCTACTCCGATCCGATCTGCTCCCTAGCTCCAATCCGATCCTCTGTCCAACTCCAACTCTAAGCAATGGCCTTCCTTCCTGCCAAACTTCCTTTGTGCCAGACTTCAGTTCGGGTCGGATTCCATGCCCAGCTCTCCTATCCGATCCGAGCCCATACCCGATCCGATCCGAAACCCTGCACAACTTTCTGCAACTTTTTCCAGCAACCTGTTTACGCCATTCGACGACGTTCTCGACCAATCTAACTATTCCAATTAATCACAAAACATGTCATACAGTCATAGCAACAAATAGAAGTGACCATAAACACCAAACCATCTACCATAACATGTAAAACGGATCAAATATAGCCAAGACCCCATATTTTCCCTTAAGCATGTTTAAGCAAAACTAATCCTAGGGTTAACAAAACTTAACCAAGTCAAACCAAATTTCTAACAGAGACAAAAAATATTATTTTCGGATTTATAGATATTTTCCCAGAATTTATTAGTGTATAAATTCGCTAATCTTCATTAATTACCCTTAATTAACCATAATTAGTGTCAAAACAATGCTAATCACTCACCTTGGCCACAAATAAAATTCTCAGAGCTGAAACCTCGCTGATTTAGGTGAATACTGATGTCTAACAGCGGCTCTAACCTTGCTTTCGAGTTTTCTCTCCTTAATTTGATATAGAATAAGCAAAAACTTGATTAAGAAGTGATTTGGGGATGTTTCTAGATGTTGGCAGCCATTGTTAGGGTTCAAGAATGAAAGTGGCGGCTGGAAAATGAGGATAAGATCGTTCTCTAACTGATTTCAGCCTCCTCATCACCCTAATCCCGAAATCCCCCATTGGGCCTAGCTGTTAATCACCCGGTTAAGCCCAAGTAAGATGTTTTTCACTATCTGAAACTTGTTTCAGCCATATCTCCCAAACGGTGAATCCATTTGGCTAATGTGACCACTCTACGGAATTGTAAACCATCATCCAGAGCCAATGGAAGTGGTTTTAGGTCAAAGTTCCTTTCCAGTCAAAAGTTATGGCCAAAACAGTACCAACTAGGGGTAAAATGGTCATTTAGAAATCGGGAAAAATCATGAACATGAGAAATGACCCCAATAGTCGTCTTCCAAAGTTACATGACCATACGACTTCATATGTGAAAGAAATAAATATTCTACGATCCTATGATGCGTAGAATGCGGGTCGTTACATAATAATGGTTATACTAGAGAAAGAGATTTTCAAAAAGTAAGACGATTTGAGGAAACCGTATTTTGAATAAATTAGTTAAATGGTATTTGTATTGATATTAGAATGGAATATTAGTTTTTAAATTACAACTCGTATCCATCTTGAGATATGAACGCTTTTGATCAAGGTCTGAGAGGTAGTTAAAATACCCCAACTTGAACGACTTCAGGATTATCTGAAGATGATATTAGTTGTAATGGTGAAAGAGCTTAGTAGTAATTTAGTATTTCATTAGAGAAATAATAACGCAACTTTTTGGTGGAAATTTGGGAAAATATATACATAATAATGATCCTAAGGGAAAAGGGAAATTAAAGAGGGATAGCGTGAAGGTTTAGCGATATTCGCAAGATTTAAGGGAAATATAATGGATGAGTTTTATTATATCAGAATAAGCATTCATATTGTTTAAGTAAGGAAATAGATGATATTTCATAACATCGTTTTCCGAGTAATGAGTTAAAATGATTTCTCAATATTTTAATATCGTGGTAAATGTTAGAAAGTGAAAATAGACAACGGAATATGATATAGGATTTCCTAAGTATTAAGATGAACTGGTCTAAAAGAATAATCTTATGTTAAATCAGAAGTGAGAAAACTATATTTATAATATCGAAATATTTAAGAGTTTTAAATGTACATTTGTTTTATTTAAAAAGGCCAAGTGATGCTGAATACTGAACCAGTGAACTCATTGGATGTTCATGATTGAATCACTATTTATTTTGATTGTTAAATCACCGACTATCAAATCTGTCCAATATGATTGTTGGTACGGAAAGACAGGGATCAAATTTATATTCGAAAACCATTGCTACCAACCAATACGTGAAGGTATCAGAAGATGATTGAGGCAGAGCATTGAAGACCATAGATTTTCATAAATGGAAGAACTACTAATAATCTATAGTCTGCAGCCAAAGATGTACTGTGGTTCTGTCGTGGTTGGGATCTACAGGTTGCAAGGACTTCTCGCTACTGATCCATGGGGTGATTCCTATTTTGGATGTGGTAGGAAAGTACGTTCGGTTCATCCTATTCCTGGATGACTTGTATGGACGAATGTCTGACAAAGTATTTCCTGAAACCACATACATTGATTTTTACAAATATACCGAATGGTGGCAATGAGGGGCACTTATTTTATACCCAAAGTATATTTGTAGACGTCAATTAGTGACTTGACGGATCGGACGATGTGGCATTCAAAGTGAATGGTGACCAGATGTTCCAGAAAGGAAATTTAAGACTCAACAACCAGGAAATGACAAAAATCAGGCAGGCAGCATGACTATGTGGGTCGCTCCTATTAGGGTGTATAATCACCTATCTAGAGAAATTCCTTTTGCTTCTTTAATCTATTTTGATGCTGTCCCTTTTTCGGGAAATGGTGGTTTGAGCCCAACCGTTGGTGATATACATTCGATACACTCAAGAGAAATGAGTGGTCGGTCATGTGTGGGCCGGTTTGCAAGACATTCTTGTTGAACCCAGTGTATTCTCCTCTAGAGATACACTATTGGCAGGTGGTCCCATATCATGTCATGGTCGGAATCCAATCTCCAATAAGCGCTGGCGGTTTTGATTGTATACTATATATGTGGAGCGTGAGATGCAAGCGTTCCGCTAGATTGCTATTTACTTGTATTTAGACACCATTATAATATCAGAAAGGATATTGATTTCAAAACTGTTTGGGTTATCGTAATGTAAAAACCGTCCATATTTATGTGTGGATATGGTCTTACGATTATCCTTTTCTTTCAAAAATATTTTTGAACTTTAAAATCAAGTTGGATGATCCCCCTTAATATTGTGCGAGTTTTTTTCTCACTCTGGTTCACCAGACTGACCCGATGTTTTGTAAATGCTCGGGTTAGCCCAGGGTGCACAGGTCCAGGCTATCAGATGCTGCGAATTCCAGAGACGAGCTGGAGATGTTCAGACGTATGATATTATATAGTTCCTATTCCGCTGTGTGTTGTGTATGGGACAGATTATTATAACTATCCAGATATGTGATGTACTCTGATGGTTGTAAGTATTTTTAAAGCTCTCAATAAAGATTTATTTCTGTATTATATTTTGTTTCGCTACGATGTGAGACTCTCTGTTGTGTTGTTTCCTCTTCTTCTTCTTCTATTCTAATATTTCTTTCTTTCTTATCTCACCCTCTAATTTCTTTCTAATAACTATCCAATATTTTCGGTGTATAGAAGGTCGACATGAGATATTGGATTGTATTTATGTCGATTTTCAGGGCCGAAAATCCCTGGGTCGTTATATTACGTACTTTCAGGAAGCCGCGTGCTTCCCTTTTCCATTCCTTTGGAGCCGTCATAACAATCAGATGAATGTGTGCTCCCCTCGTGTCTTATAAAACCTCGATTATCACCCTGTTGGGTTATTCACCCTCAAGAGTACGGACTGGTCCAAGCGCCTTTCTTTAATATGTTGTTAGACCCTATGTGTAAACATTCTTTTACACGCTTGCCTTACCTCACCGGTTTCCATTAAACTTGGTAATTTCTATTCAAATTAAATTCTTATTCCAATTTACCAAGTTTCACTTGCTTATTAATTTCCATCATACAACTTAAATCCATTTAAGTTTATTAATAAGCCCACAACATGTCATTCTCTAGATTGTGGCCCAAGGTCTGTAATCCACAATCTATTTTATATTCTTGCTTGGTTACATCATTACAATAACATGTTCTCCTTAATACTTATTAAGTATATCTCAATTCACATGTTTCCTAATTAACATGTCACTCACCATTTATGATTAAATATAACTTATTTATTTTACAAGTTTTCCTCATTCTTTATCATTTAATCATAAATTCAATTTACACCGTCAGTACAACTTATCATTGTTTACTTAGCAGATTATTACGCATATCTAATTCTATCATTTCTACAGGTTATGCTTACCTACAAGGTGTCTTTAATTACATAACTTTATTATATTTTTCCACCGGTTATGTATACCACTAGGTGCTTTAATTACATAACCTTGTTGGGTTAAGTTACCCACTCCCTCTATTTTACTTAACCGACCTACTACCCATCCAATTTTACTTAACCCTAATTTAAGTTCATAATCATACAATCCTTATGGATTAAATTATGTTAAGTAGTCCAATTCATTACCATGTCCAGTTATGGTTATAATGGGCTAGACCTCCCATATTAGGCCTACAACGTGTTGATGCTGGACATGCCGGTCGGGTCCGGGCAGTCTTATTCCACATTTGGGCCTAACCTCGTGTCTTTGCCCGATTCGTATTTGCACACATAGACCTCTCACATTAGGTTCAACATTAGTGGCTGTTGGATATGCCGGTCGGGTCCGGGCAGACTTCCACCACTAATGCAACCTAACCTCGTGTCATAAGTGCAATTACGATTCCTAATTATAATTACTAGGCATTCCATTTTTATCCAAATCTACCTATGTCATTATAGGTGATTATTTCTCCTTTTTCCCCTTATTTAATTATATTCCCAATTCATTATTCAAATCATAGTCTTTTACACTCCTTTTCAATTCACCTTTTAATTATGCACTATATGCTCCTTTTCCCAAGTTATAAGTCAAGGCATATATATATATATATGTTTAGCGCAAACCCAAATATACATATTTTCCAATTTATGTCCCTAGTCCATATTCACCCATTTCAATACAAGTTATACCTAAATCCATATTCACAAACATTCCAATGTACGCCTAAAATTCATAGTCATATACGTCCCAATTTATGTCCCAAATCAGTACTTACACATGTCCCAATTTATGCTTAAATTATATTTTCAAACGTTTGCCTAAATTCATATTCATATTATCCTACACAATATATGCCCCCAAATTCATATTCGTATATTTCCAAACTTTATGCCCAAATTTAGATCCATATTTTCCAATACCAATTATGCCCCAAATTATGTCTTTCCCTATCATTCCCAATTTCGCATGTTCGCATTTTTCAGCATTAGGCCTAGGATCGAAGGTTGCCTGGCTATTTAAAAATAAAAAGGGAGAAAGAGGGAGAGAAGAAATCAAGAATAAGAATAACAACGAATCAATAATAAATTGACAGAAATAAGCATAAATTGAATAGGCATATTATGACAAGTGTAACAACCCGAATTTTTAATAACATGTTAAAACCATAAATCAAGGCAGAATTAATTTTTAAAATAAGAATCAAGGGAAACGGGTTGCGCCATTGCGTTCGCCTCGAAATTCTGCTTGGAAACGAGTCCGATTTTTCGAAAATCGGAGTCCATATGAGGGAGATATGATCCTCCGAAGTTTCACGATTTTTCAGAATCGAAAACAGCTCAGAAATCCAAATTCAAAATTCAAATTTCGAGTTTCAAAAACAAGTACCCGGGCTCGGCAGGAAATTTCCCGCCCAGGACCCAGGTCGATGGGTAGTCGACCTGGGCAGGGGCAGGTCGACTACATGGTCGACCATGTAGTCGACCTGGCCCAAAGGGACTCGACCACCCAGTCGACCTCCCTGGTGTTGGGTCGAGCCCAGCTCGGCTGTGTTGGTTCATGGGTGCGTTTTTCGGGCCTGTGACTAAATTTGAGGGTTCATATCAATTCTAGGGTTAATCTAAGGGCCTAGATAAGTTTCCTACCCATATATAAACATCCTAAGACCTAGCCTAATTCATACAAATCATTCTTACACTGTTATGCTGCTAATTTATCTCTTGAACCATGGCCGCCGCCTCCAAATTAAAGCTTAAGCATTCAAACTCGATTCAAATCAAAGAACATAGCCTCTACAAAAATTCGAGAGGATAAAACAACGTCACTACAACGTTCTGTGACAATTTCAGTTCTTAATTCGTTAGCCTTGCTCCGTAAGTTCTAGTTATTTTCAGATCTAAATATTTAATTATAATAGGGACATGAAATAAAGTGGAATTGGATTTAAGTACGTTTATCGATTCAGATCTATTTCTGTTGCTTCTTGGATCTTGAGTTTTGGGACTTTTCTATTCTCATTCTCAAGTCAAGCTTATGATCTATTCTGCTTGTTGTAAATCAGTTTTTCTTGATTCATGTTGATATTATTATCAAGATCTATCTTTTATGCCCGAGACGATGTTTTTATGCCAGTTTTCTCTCTGTACTAATTGTTATACAAATTCTACCTTCCCCTATTTATTTTCTTTTGATGAACCTTGGTCAATTTCAGACCTAGGCCTAAACTACGATATACGTGCGATTAAATACGGGGAAATATTGGGATACTGTCTATTTCGATATATGTGTTTGGTGTAATTGATGGCATAACATAAAAATTGTATATTTGGGTATTACTACCATTAACATGAAATTGAATATTTAGGTATTGTCATTATAATGGTAATCGCAAGAATGGGGATTGGCGTATATAATTTGACATGGATCTTGATATATGTAATTTGACATGGATCTTGATATATGTAATTTGGCTAGAACTTGTTATGGGTAAATTAGTATAAACGTGGTATACATGTAATTTTGGGTATAAAACTTGATCTATGTAAATTGAGCATAGCTTTGTAAACATGTAAATCATGAAACTTGGTATATGGGTAAATTGACATAAAATTGGCATACATGTAAAACGACATGAATTGAACATATGTAAATTTGGTATGAATTGGGCATATGTAAAATTGACATGTAATCTAGAACTTGGGCATATGTTACTTATGTAAAATTTGGAGTAGAAACATATATGATAATTTATGACTTGGAGAAAGTTTAATATGAACGCGCCTAAGTTGGGTTTTGGATAGTTGGCACGTATTGTAAATAAAAGGCTATAACTTGGCATAACCTTATAGTGAATTAAGGTAATAATTTTGAAATACGTTTTGGGGGCAAAAACGTGAATTATGAACTTGATAATTGGCATATAACTGGAAATATGAACGTGGTTGAAATATGAACATGAATATGAATATGAACGTGAACGTGAACATGGCTAACTCGAGGTTGGGTTGAGTTTGCAGTGTAATTCTGTCCGGAACCGCCCGGCATATCCAGTGACTGCAAATAATAAGATCCAATGTGAGAAGTTAGTCATATCATGCTTAAACCCGAGGTTAGACTTAGTTGTGGTGTTACTCTGCCCGGAACCGCCCGGCATATCCAGTGACCGCAACAACAAGTCTAATGTGAGTGGTTGATGCATTAATAATTAATTAATGCCAATAAACTGACATGCTAAGAATGGAAAGGTTAAGTAATATGACTAGACTAACGATACTTAACCAATTTGACACGATGATTTGGTAGGGTTAAGTCATGAACGACTTGAATACACTTAACCAATTTGACACGATGATTTGGTAGGGTTAAGTCATGAACCGCTTGAATATACTTAACCAATTTGACACGATGATTTGGTAGGGTTAAGTCACTTAACCAACTTGACATGCTCGACTGATAAGGGTTAAATCACGAATTTAAATGGCAACACTTAACCTATTGGACAGAAAACCTAGTTACACTGTCCATTTCAGCAGTAACCCACATAGATGTATCAAGATACCCTGGAACTAGGCATGGTGGGGCATGATTACTGGGCTGATTGTAAGCGACCAGAACAATGGCTGAGTTGGTGCGCCATTGTAGGTACAGGCGGACTATGGTCGTGCACGTAGTCCGGAGTTGAAAAAGTAGGCATTGGGCACCAGTAGGTTTACACTGTGCATTCTTGATTCGTGTTGATGGTTGGCACCCTAGGGCTTCATACACCATATGGTGGACCTAGCATAGGTGACTACATTCGTGATAGGGCCGTATGACACAGACACATGAACGAGCTAGGACTTGTAGGGAGCCGATCGATTAATAGATCATTTCGTGGGACCAAGTAATGGGTTATTTCATGACATTGGGCTAGGGATCATTTTATAGTCAACACATGACATGGGTTGGGATACTAGTATGGGTGGTGCAGAGCAAATAGATATCATAGAAATATTTTGGTAAAGCAGAGAAATCTTACGATGCATGATAGAAATCTTGCGAAATTATACTTAGTTTATCTTGAATGGGAAGCTTGCGATGTTATACTTGACAAAAATCATAAGATATTATTCTTAGTTATCGTGCCTGTAGCTATCTTGTCCTCATGCTTATGTTTACTTTCAGTTTATTCATGCCATGTTATCGTTACCTATTTTTTATGCTGAAAGTCACTAGGAATTACTCAGTCTTTATGATTGACCCATTTTGTTTCGCCTCCTTTTCTTCCGTTCCCCCTCTCCCCCCCCCCCAGGTTCTCAGGGTGGGAGTACTGCTTAGTTCGGATATTACCAAGCTCCCAGGCTCTTTCGTGTATGCCTTGGATCTCACTTGGCTATGGCTTGCATTGCTTTATTGGGGAATACTACAATTTATTTTTATGCTTCTTTGTTTTTGAGCAAGACAGATATTTTAGCTATGTAATTGGGTATTGGAGGTTGATGGGCTTTTATTGTAAACAATTATATTTAATAAATGATTTGAAGTACTTCTACTTTACCTTCGGCTGTTTTATATATGTCTGTCTTCTGATATTTCTGTTCCAGTACCCATAATGCTCCATTGAAGTTAAGACATTCCCTTTGTGAGTGACCTTAACAGATGTTCGTAATACCAATTATGCCCCAAATTATGTCCTTCCCTATCATTCCCAATTTCGCATGTTCGCATTTTTCAGCGTTAGTCCTAGGATCGAAGGTTGCCTGTCTATTTAAAAATAAAAAGGGAGAACGAGGGAGAGAAGGTATCAAGAATAAGAATAATAACGAATCAATAATAAATTGATAGAAATAAGCATAAATTGAATAGGCATATTATGACAAGATTTAACATGGTGGTGATATGAACATACAATGCAGATCTGATAATTATGTCATAATAGAAATGATTAGGCACCGATTCAAGATCCAGTTTTTATGTACATATCAAGATTACTATTTAAATATTCAGATCTAAAAATAACATGAACTCATAGTGAATAGATTTAAGGAAATGGATCCAAATTAATGCGAAGAACATGTTGAATAAGTTGTTGTAGCCATCGCTGAATTTGTTGTAGCATTCTTCGAATAGGTATAATCTTCTTTGAATTGATTTAGAATAAGAAAGGCCATTTTAATTTTCGTTGCAGTAGAGATTCGCCATCAGCATTATTTTTAGATGAATAAAACCTAGGTCTAGGTTCCTTTATATAGCCTAGGGTTCAATGAATCTTGCTCTTAAAGGTGTCCAGATATAAAACGAAGTATTTCACCCAGATCTGTCAGGTGCAGATCGTCCCCCCTTTGAGTGGGTCGACCTATTGGTTGACCCTCTTTTGGTTAGATTGACCTATGAGTTGACCCTCCTTTGAGTGGGTAGACCCACCTGAGCCGGAAATCTGCCGCCTTCTCAAATTTTGAATTTTGGACCGAATTTTGAATTTCTGGACCCATTTTTGAATTTCTGAACTTATTATATATATATATATATATTCTTCCTGTGCATATACAAACTTCAAACCTTAATAACTTCTTCACACGGTGTCCGATTTACGCAAATCAGGTGTCTATTTTAACCAGAATTTAGAGACGAACTCAATGCTAAAGTACATTTTACTTAATTATAAATATTAAATTAAGTATTCCTTAATTCATTGTTAAAAGTGTATTTCACACTAATTATTCTTTAATTCATCATCTTTTGTGTTATTAAAATTTCGGGGTGTTACATTCTCCCATACTCAAAGGATTTCGTCCCCAAAATCTCTAAGTCAAAAAGAACGTATATCCTAACATCCATCTAGCAATCACAAGCATCCATTGTCCTTAAGAAATTTCTAATGCTTTTATGAACATACGCAATAGTGTGTTTATATGTCTGTAAACCAATGCAAAAGATCAGGCGGTCTACTGATTCAGTTGACCTCCTTAGTGTAATGTATGTTTGTGCTATGCAACCAAAATGCATGCAAATCATCCTAATCCATGCATGTTTTATATGTGTGCACAGTCATCCATCCAAATGCAACATCAATGTAACGATAATCCATAAAAATTTAAAACGTACACGCATCAATATGCAATATGTAAGTGATGAGCTGATTTAGTGTCTATTGTGTGTGTATGCATCCACGAGCAATCACTAGCAACTACTTGCATCCATCAAACACAACATGTCTCAAACACATGTTTACATTCATTAGTTTTCTACCTAAAGACTCGATCGATAGGAGATATTTAAACGATAGATACAAGTATTAATTCGAAGCATGGAAAAAGAAGTTAAGGACATATTCTCGAAAAGGGAAGGATATGAAGCGCGAATCTTATTTTTTGCCTCTTAAGTAGCGTTCTCGCGGGCCTTTCCCCATTGCACTCTTATTAACTTCACTTCTTTGTTGCATAATTTTTTAACCTCCGATCCAAGTATGCAAGTCGGAACTCGTCCTATCATTGCTTCCTTCTCTAATTTCATTTCCTTTTGCAAGTATAGCTTCACTACCCCGAACTCTATTTATTTTATCGCCTCTTAAATGAATAGTCGTCTTAGAATGACGGGCTACCTCAAGGACTGTCTTCAATAGGTTTCCCGTTCCGTTATAATTCACCTATCAAACCTCTTCTCAAGTAGCTTCCCCTACTTGCTTACAAAGTTCCCTCTTTTCTTTTAGGAATCACATGTCGCAAATCATCGATAGATATATCAAGAGGTTCTAGGAGACTAAGCATGATAGACCCTTTTGGTGTCATAGGAAATCTCAAGAGTCTTTCTATGGCAAGTCAGAAGTCTAACAACCCTCCTCTCATAATCTATGGCTCCATATATGATTAACCCATCCATCCTAGAATCAAACTGTATCTTATGAAATGAAGAACATATGTGTCACAATCAAACTTGACACCTAACATAGAGATTCTCAAATCCTGACAAATCATCGATAAATGACCTGTACCTCCACTAGGGTTTGAGCCAATAATGGGATACAAAACCATACTAGTATCTAGGTGCATAGACTCAACAAAAGGATCAGATATAAAAGAATGCGAAACGTCAGAAAAAGAATCCTAATAGGATGACCAGAAATAGAAATCAATCATTCGATGGATTCCTACCCCTATCCTGTCCGCCAGCTATAAGGACATTAGCTTGCCCCTAGAAGTTCCTGCCCTCTAGCCTTGTCTTTGTCTCTTCGGGTACTCCTTAATGAGGTGTCATGCCTTATCAAAGTGGTAACAAACGCCTTTTCTCTTTCTGCAATACTTTTCCAAATGAACCACCGTTCCAAAATTATGGTATTTCCTCTTTTCTTCTTTGGGTTGTGCTCCTTAAACCCGAAATCCCTTATTCTCCTTTTTACCATCCTTGTGCAACATGCTAACAAGTCTCTTGAAAGCTGCCTCCATCGCACCAAAACCCTTACGAGGCTTGAGAGAAAATAGGACGCCGGTGAAAACACTATGGCTAAAGATGGAGGTTGGGCACTTCTTTGCCCTTCGACATGTACCGTAGTTTTAACATGACTACGGAGCCAAGCCGAAATAGGGATACCCTTTCGAGAGGAAAAGGTTCCCCGATCAAAAAGGAAAAGAAATCAAGCGGAGAATCGAGAAGGTATTTATGGTTCTGGGAAATATGCTTTTCAAAAACAGACTTTTTATTTTAAAATACTTTGTTTTGAGACCTTTCTGAAAACCATTTTCAAAATACTTTATTCAATCTTATAACCATATGCTCTGATACCAAA
The DNA here is from genome assembly GCA_030737875.1 of Allium sativum. Classification (NCBI taxonomy): domain Eukaryota; kingdom Viridiplantae; phylum Streptophyta; class Magnoliopsida; order Asparagales; family Amaryllidaceae; genus Allium; species Allium sativum. The sequence continues at coordinate 902,847,926 of CM060924.1, forward strand.
TGTGACACCCCACATTCACTAATGTCACTCACTAAGGGAATGCAGTAAGTTTTGTGAAGCGTTATAGGTAACATAATAGCACAGACAAACATGTAAAATAGCAACGGAATTAAAAACTTTATTCAAATCAAAACATCATGGTCCCAAATACTGAGTTTACATCATAAGTAACTAATTAGATTAATAATCTGTCTTGCCAAAAATATTAGAGTACAAAAGCATAAAACCAAATTTCCCTTGCAAAGCCATAAGAGAGTTGACAAGAAGTCAAAGCAATAAATCTATATCCAAAATCCAAGCTAAGCTAAAAGAATCCAAATCAACTCTAAGCACTTCCACCCTAAGAACCTGAGGGGAACGGAAGAGAGAGAGAGAAGAGGAAACGAAAAGGGGCAGACATAAAGTCTGGCGAGTCCAGTTACTTTTAAATATAAATAAATAAAAGTATCATGGTAGGTATATAAAACTGGAAGAACAAGATAACAGTAAAAATAACAAGTGTGAACTGACCAAGATAAGATGAGCAGGATATATTGCGCTTCTTAAATACATTTCTCTGCACCGCGCAGATACTAGTATATCAGAAATAGAATGATCACTACTAATGTCGTTCCATTACATTTTCTTTATTATTAGGTTACTTGGGTTGATAGCACTCAAGACTTATACGCACATCGTACCCATTTACATTCCTATGGATTCACCTAATACAATATATGTAGCTATCTCTCAATTTGGAGATACACCCCCATGATACTCCACGCGCATAGTCTCCACTGTAATGAATGCAGCCCCTCATCCTATGCCGAAGAGACGTATGGATCTCTATATAAAATATTACGTTCCGCATACATCTATCATTACTATTCTACGTAAGCGTACAGACTGGCACCAACGATTGAATCAGATTCCTTATCGGAATAATGCCCTCTAGTCTACGATACACCACCTAGAGCAGATATGCATGTATCTAGACAGTCCCACGTATGTACTGTAGTTGTAGCTTGATGCCTCACTCGCACATCCTCTAATGTGCATCGAGTTCCACAGCATGGCGATACAAGAAACACGGAGCTCGGTCGGGAGCTTTTCCATATCTGTACAGACCCGTCTTTAAAGAGCTCCATATATAGATATACCTTGGGTCTGATTTCATGGTGGCTATGGCCCCACCTCGGCCCCTCCCTCAATTAGTAAAGATTATAAGAGCTAAGAGACCGCCCTTTTAACAACCAATCTAAGCATCCATGTGGCATCTACCCTCAACCCCGTACCTCGATAGTGAAAGGTGAAATGGTATCATAGGTTTAGCTCTAGTCTTTAGCATCCCGCTAGTTGTCGATGACGGGTATCCGATGGTCTACTATCCTTGTTGGTCATGACCCTCTATACCTCCTCGTGAGGCAACCGTCGAATCACCCTGATGTCACCTCATCACAACATTCTGATTGCATAGCTACATCTGTAGTCAAGGCCTACCCACCTAGTGGCAACGCACAGACCCAGCCTCTGCGAGTACAGCCTAAGACATCTATCACTGCATAGAGACTACAAGGAGCACCTTACGTACTTCAGGAAGCCGCGTGTTTCCCCTTCCCATTCCATTGGAGTCGTCATAACAATCGGATGAATGTGCGCTCCGCTCGTGCCTTGTAACACATCGATGATCTACTCCATTGGGTTACTCACCCTCAAACGTACGGACTGGTCCAAGTGCCTTTCTTTAATATGTTGTTAGACCCCATGTCTAAACATTATTTTATGCACTTGCCTTACCTCGCCGGGTGTAACGACCCGCATTCTACACATCATAGGATCGTAGAATATTTATTTCATCGTCATAGAGGGTCGTATGGTCATGTAACTTTGGGAGAAGACTTGTGGGGTCATTTCCCATGTTCATGATTTTTGCCAATTTTTAAATGACCGTATTGCCCCTAGCTGATCTTGTTTTGACCATAACTTTTGACTGGAAAGGAATTTTGACCTGAAACCACTTCCATTAGCTCCGGATGATGGTTTACCATTCCGTAGAGTGGTCACATTTGCCAAACGGACTCAACTTATTGGAGACATGGCTGAAACAAGTTTCAGATGGTGAAAAACAACTTAATTGGGCTTAACCGGGTGATTAACAACTAGGCCCAAAGGGGAATTTCGGGATTAGGAGTTTAGAAGGTTTGTTAGGGCTTGGAGAATACCTTTTTCTCATTTTTCAGCCGTCACTATTCATTCCTCTTAACCTAGCCATGGCCTCCAACATCTAAAACACCTTCTAATCACCGTTTAATCAAGTATTGGCCTAATCTACATCAAATTGAGGCGGATTAGCAAAGAGATTGAGATAGAGCTACTGTGTTGCCTAGGGAACAGCGCCAAAACAGAGAATCATTTCAGATCTAAAGTTTATTTGTGGCAAAGGTGAGTGATTTGCATGGTTTTGCACTAATTACAGCTAATTAAGGGTAATTAGTGAAGATTAACGAAATTAGACATGATAGAATTTTTGGAAAAATATTTATAAATTCAAAATATTGTTTTAGGCCTTTGTTAGAAAATTTGGCTAATTTGGTTAAGTTTTGCTAATCGTATCATTAGATTTGCTTAAACATGCTTAAGGGAATATATGAGTTTTTGGCTATGTTTGATCCGTTTTAACATATCAAAATACTGTTTTGGTGTTTGTGAATGTCTATACATGTTGCTATGACTGTATGGTATGCTTCGTGATTATTTAGAGAGTGTTAGATTGGTTGAAAACGTCGTGGAATGGCGTAAAACAATCGCTGGAAAGAAGTGTAGGAAATTAGCTGAACCGGATCGGATCGCCCCCTCTGCCTTGACTCGACCCATTAGCGCCACCCAACCTTCACCACGAGCTAGAGCATGGAGCATGACCCGAACCGTGGAGCTTGAACTGGCTGATGCTTCGAGCTGTGCCTCCAACCACGAGCTGACCTATGCGTCATGATCTGAACCGAGGGGCCACTCTAAACCGAAGCATATCCTCGATCTGAAGGGGGAGGAGCATCATGATCCCAGGGGAGCGTCACGAGCCATGGAGCATGACACGATCCGATAGGGTCACCACGACCCGACTCGCGTGGGGTATTTCGATCCGAACCAGAAGAGTTGACATGGGTGATGACCGGGAGCAGAATAAGGAGAAGAGAACCAGTCTGAGAGGAAGTTTGCTTCTGAACTAAATGAGGACCAATTCGGAGGGGAAGACTAAATCCCAAGATGCAAAGGTAGTCCAAATGGGAAGTTTGTACTCAGGATCCAGATGGTAACCAAAGAGTTAACTTCATGAGTTGGGCTTTGCTACGGGACGCGTGCTAAGGGGTTGTCGATGTCTGTAACTTTGGATCACTATGTGTAGGGGGTACGTGAGCGGATTCAGGGCCACAGTGGCCAAGGTACGACTAAAGAGCTATAGACCAATGAAGTGGTCTCATTTGTAAAGATTTGGTCATGACTCCATGGGGTAAGCTTGGTAGTAGCACTAGTTGTACAAGTCGAACTCCGTCACTACTTCGATGGGTCTAGTGATTGAAAGTGGTGGATACCGTATGCTTTAAGCACTGAGTGAGAGATGTGAGGATGGTTGCTATTTTTGCTTTATTTGCCATCACTATGACATGCGCACCCTTACCCCCGTATTCTTTACACCATGTGTTAGTGGCACCTCAGAGTATTGTACGGTATGTAGTGCTAACTCTTTGGTTGCAGGTCCAAGTTCAGGTATGGTTTAGTATACATGTCATTGTTCTGTTTTGCTGCTTATCGCTCATACCAGACTTTTTGTCTGACCCACAGTTTTATGTCTCTTCTTATTACTCTGGGTGCGCTCACGAGTAGACTAGAGACAGGTTAGGTGGTATGCACGAGTAGCTGTACCGGAGACGAGCAGGAGGCTTCCACGTATGATACATATATATATATATATATATATATATATATATATATATATATATATATATATATATATGTATTCTCCCTGTGTTGCTGCATTCACTACTTTGGGCATTAGTGATGTACCTTTCTTTCTTTTATTTAGAGACAGTAATTTGGAAAGTTGAAATAAGCTGTATTTGGATTTCCGCTACTCTGATGATGATGTTGATGTTGTTTTTAATTATCAGCTTATGCACTGTATCGCCTGTTTTATGTCAAGTATATTATTATTATATTTTGTTCCACGCGTTGTGAGACATTCTACAGGTTTTCAATTAGTTCATTCTCTTCTTTCCTTTCTTTGGTGACCGTTCCGTGCTAGTCAGGTATGTGTACAACGCACTTTCGGAGGAAATGCCGGTTGGTGCGGGGGGGGGGGGGATCACACTTGGTGTCAGAGCTCTAGGTTGCGTAGTTAACCTAGGGAAGTTATCAGGGAGAGATAGTACACGTATATGAGAGCGCGTATTTGTGATTATTTTGGTTTTTAAAAGCTATATATATATATGTATATACTATTAGTATATCTAAGGATGAAGTCGCACTGCACCGACACCACTATGGAGATGGTTAATCGTTTTATCTATGCAGATTGAACGATGAGCCGATATGCATGGGGTACAGGTAGGAGAGCCAATAATGGGAATGCTGCTGAGATGAGACGATGTTTACTGACCTCATGAGGGAGATGCTTAGGGATGTGCAGAGGGCAGCCCCCAATGCTGGTAATGGTGGTGGTCTAATAGTACAGGCGCCGAGGGCCGATTTTGCCAAGGTGAACGAGGATTATACTAGTCTGGGTGGAAAGCCGTTCCAAGGAACGGAGTCGGCTACGGATGTTCAGCATTGGTTGGATAGCTACGAGCGTATCTTCGAAGACTTGGGTATCGAGGATGCGATGATGAGAAGGCTAGCATCCCGTCAGCTGCAAGGACGGGCAATGAATTGGTGGAATGCTATAAAGGCAGCTACTCCCGAGGATCAGATTAATTGGGATCAGTTTAAGGCTCTCTTTAGCGATAATTTCATTCCAGCTGCTCAGAAGTCAGTGTTGTTTAAGAAACTCTTGGAACTTAAGCAGAATGGCATAGCCATCTCGGATTATATTGCCGAATTCGACACTTTGTCGAAATATGGGTTATCCCTAATAGATACTGCCGAGAAGAATGAGAAGTTCATAACTGGCTTGGATGGATACTTGGGGGAAAAGCTTATTAACCACATCGATGAGACATTTGAATTGATTGTGTGGAAAGCTTTAAGATCGGAAAGTCTTTACCCTAAGCCGAAGACCGAGGTCGCATCTGCAGAGGAGCTAAAACTGCAAGCAAGTGGTGGAGGAAAGAGTGGTTCTCAGAATAAGAGGAAGCAGAACCAGAATAAGGATGGCCAGAAGAAGAAAGATGTTGAGTGTTTTAGCCGTGGCAAGAAGGGCCACTATGCTAGTAATTGTCGAGCAAAGCTAGCAGACAGGAAGTGCTTCAACTGTGGCCAAGTGGGACATCACAAGGACAAATGACCGCAAACCCCTAAAGAAAAGCAGATGTTGAAAGCATATGCCCTTAATGTTATTCCTTCTTCATCGAATGTCCCAACTGCGGCGAAGAAGGGAAAGAATGTCGTTATTCAAGGTATGCTTTCTTCTTATGATGTTCCTGTTCGAGTATTATTTGATACCGGAGCTTCCAGTTCCTTCATATCTAGCGACCTGGTAGATAGGTTAGGATTGGATCCCGAAATTGTCGATAGACCTTTAGTAGTGACGAACCCGATTGGTGGTTCAACTAACCATAGCATGATTTGTCGTAATGTGGTCTTATCGAGTCATGGATGCATGTTTGTTTGTGATTGCTTTGTTTTGGGCTTTACTGGGTTTGGCATTATTTTGGGAGTCGATTGGATCCGAAGATACGGGGTGGTGGTAGACTGTGAGGGCTTTTTGGTGACAGCTAGAGCGGATGATGGGCGGAGGGTAGTGTTTGGTGGTCTACCTAGTGATGGTGTAATGGCTAGTTTTCTAAATTCCCTCGATGTCCCGCATGGTGAGTTGTCAGGTTTGCCCGTGGTTGGCCAGTATCCGGATGTCTTCGAAGAAGTGACCAGGCTTCCACCAAACCGAGAGATTGAGTTCCGTATTGATTTAGTGAAAGATGCCAGACCTATAGTGATGTCACTTTGTCGTATGGCACCAAGGGAACAGCGAGAGCTTGAGGTGCAAGTCAGCGATCTTTTGAAGAAGGGATTTATCAGAAGGAGTGTTTCTGAATGGAGAGCACCATTTGTGTTTGCTATCAAGGTGGATTGTTCCCTTCGTTTTTGTGTAGACTACCACGAGTTGAATAAGGTGACGAGGAAGAACAAGTATCCTCTACCGCGGATAGATGATTTGTTTGATCAGTTGAGTGGCGCGAGAGTATTCTCTCAGTTGGATCTCGCGACAGGTTTTCATCAGCTTAGAGTGGAAGCTGATAGTATAGCTAAAACGGCATTTCGGACACCGTCTGGATTTCATGAGTGGTTGGTCATGCCATTCGGGTTGACCAATGCCCCATCATATTTTGTGTATCTTATGAATAGAGTATTCAGGGATCAATTGAATAAGTTTGTTCTTGTGTTCGTGGATGATATTTTGGTTTACTCGAGGACAGAGGAAGAACACAAGGAACATTTAAGAATAGTGATGGAGGTGTTGAGAAAACACCAATTGAAAGCAAAATTTTCTAAGTGTCACTTCTGGAGGAGGGAAGTGAGATTCTTGGGCCTTGTTGTTTCAGAGAATGGTATTGTCGTGGATCCTGCGAAGGTGGCTACGGTACAAGATTGGTCTACGCCCAAGAATGCAACGGACATAAGAAGTTTCTTGGGATTAGCCGGATATTATCGTAAGTTTATCCAAGACTTTCTCCAAGATAGCAGCACCATTGACTCAGTTGACTAAGAAGAATCAAGCCTTCATCTGGGACGAAAAGTGCGAGAATGCATTCAAGAGTCTAAAGGAAAAGTTGACATGTGCATAAGTGTTAGTCATTCCTAAGGGGAATGAAGAGATGACAGTATACACGGATGCATGTGGTACCGGACTAGGTTCTGTATTGATGCAAGGAGATAAGGTTGTAGCTTATACAAATCGGCAATTGAAACCGCACGAGAGAAGATACCCTACCCACGATTTGGAATTGGCAGCGATTGTGTTTGCATTGAAGATGTGGAGACATTATCTCTTGGGAGAAAGATTCGAGTTGTTTACTGATCATAAGTCATTAAAATATCTTTTCTCTCAAAAGGATCTAAATCTCCGATATCAAAGATGGTTAGAATTCTTAGCTTCCTATGATTTCGATATCACATACAAACCAGGAAAGGGCAATGCAGTTGCTGATGCACTGAGTAGAGGACATGCCAATCTAGGGGCTATGTTTATAGAATGGAAGCAACTGGAGTACATCCATGGGTATGATTTTAGACCAAAGTGCGAATTGGATCCAGAAATGTTAGCAAGTTTGACGATCAAACCCACTTTGATTGAGCGGATTGGTTCCAGTCAGAGGGACGATACTAACCTATTTGAAATCATCTCAAAGTTAGAAATGGGTATCGATGGAGAGATGAACAAGTATGGGCTTGATCGAGATGGATGGCTTGGAAAGAATGGAAGACTAGTTGTACCCAATGTCAATGGATTGAGAGATGAAGTGCTTAGGGAATGTCATCGCTCAAAACTGACTATACATCCCGGTTGTAACAAGATGTACCGAGACATGAAGCAGACCTACTACTGGGAAGGGATGAAAAGAGACGTTGGGACGTTTATATCCAAATGCATGAATCACCAGCTAGTTAAACCTGAGCAAAAGAAGCCTAGTGGTTGGTTACAACCATTAGAAATTCCAGAATGGAAATGGGAACAAGTGTCAATGGATTTCATTGATGGGTTACCAAGGACTAGATCGGGCCATGATAGCATTTGGGTGATTGTGGGCCGATTGACTAAGAGTGCAAGGTTTATACCCGTCAAGTCAAACAGGATAGCAACTAAGTTAGATGAACTACATGTAAAGTGGGTAGTGAGATTTCATGGAATACCCAAAGGCATTGTAAGTGACCGAGATCCGTTGTTCACTAGTGGATTTTGGAAAAGCTTACAAGAGGCGTTAGGATCAGAATTACATCTCAGTACCGCGTATCATCCTCAAACCGATGGACAGACAGAAATGGTGAATTGAGTATTAGAGGATCTCTTGAGAGCTTGCATATTAGACTTTGGTGGATCATGGGATGACCATTTGCATCTAGTAGAGCTTGCATTTAATAATAGTTATCAATCTAGTATTGGTATGGCTCCATTTGAAGCTTTGTACGGAAGACCGTGCAACTCACCGTCATGTTGGTTAGAAACTGGTGAGAAGTTTGTGCTTGTACCAGATGTGATAAGAGAAACATCAGATAAGATTAAGGTTATCCAACAGTGAATGAAGGCTGCCCAGGTTAGGCAGAAGAGTTATGCCGATAAGAGGAGAAGAGAATTAAAGTTCTCAATTGGCGACTTGGTGTTTCTCAAGATTTCTCCATTGAAGAGCGTGATACAATTTGGCAGGAGAGGCAAGTTAGCACCAAGATTTGTTGGTCCATTCCCAGTTCTTGAGCAAATTGGGAATTTGGCATATAAAGTTGAATTACCAGAGAAGATGGCGGGAGTTCATAACGTATTTCATGTTTCCCAGTTAAGGAAGTTCATGCACGACCTCGATGTGACTATTTCACCTGATCAGTTGGATGATATCGAGGTTGAACCCGAGGCGGTTGGGAGCCGCATGCCTATGCGTATTGTTGGGAATGATACGAGGCAACTTCAAAGGAAGCAGTGAAATTAGTCAAAGTTCAGTGGGGCGGGAATGAAAATCATTGTACTTGGGAGACAGAGGAGAGCATTAGGATGACGTATCCAGAACTCTTCGCCTAGTAAGATTATAGTTTTGATTTAGTCTTTCTGCATGCTAGGATAGATTTACTTTGTTTGTTTTGCATGTTTGATTGTTATATATGGCTGATAGGCATGCGGAATCCTTTGTATGTTTTGGGCTAAGGAATTTCGGGGACGAAATTTATTAAGGGGGGAGAGTGTAACGACCCGCATTCTACACATCATAGGATCGTAGAATAATTATTTCATCATCATAGAGAGTCGTATGGTCATGTTACTTTGGGAGACGACTAGTGGGGTCATTTCCCATGTTCATGATTTTTTCCAATTTTTAAATGACCGTTTTGCCCCTAGATGATCTTGTTTTGACCATAACTTTTGAATGGAAAGGAATTTGACCTGAAACCACTTCCATTAGCTCCGGATGATTTTTTACCTTTCCGTAGAGTGGTCAGATTAGCCAAAAGGACTCACCGTTTGGGAGTAATGAATGAAACAAGTTTCAAATGGTTAAAAACAGCTTAATTGGGCTTAACCGGGTGATTAACAGCTAGGCCCAAAGGGGAATTTAGGGATTAGGAGTTTAAAAGGGCTATTAGGTTTTGAAGAATACCTTTTTCTCATTTTTAAGCCGTCACAATTCATTCCTCTTAACCTAGCCATGACCTCCAACATCTAAAACACCTTCTAATCATTGTTTAATCAAGTATTGGCCTAATCTACATGAAATTGAGGCGGATTAGCAAAGAGATTGAGATAGAGCTGCTGTGTTGCCTTGGGAACAGTGCCAAAACAGGGAATCATTTTAGATCTAAAGTTTATTTGTGGCAAAGGTGAGTGATTTGCATGGTTTTGCACTAATTACAGTTAATTAAGGGTAATTAGTGAAGATTAACGAAATTAGACATGATAAAATTTTGGAAAAATATTTATAAATTCAAAAATATTGTTTTAGGCCTCTGTTAGAAAATTTGGCTAATTTGGTTAAGTTTTACCAATCATATCATTAGATTTGTTTAAACATGCTTAAGGGAAAATATGGGTTTTTGGCTATATTTGATCTGTTTTGACTTATCAAATTATTGTTTTGGTGTTTGTGAATGTTTATACATGTTGCTATGACTGTATGGTATGCTTTGTGATTGTTTGGAGAGTGTTAGATCGGTCGAAAACGCCATCGAATGGCGTAAAACAGTCGCTGGAAAGAAGTGCAGGAAATTAGCTGAACCGGATCGGATCGCCCCCTCTGCCTCGACCCGACCCGTTCGCGCCACCCAACCTTCACCATGAGCTGGAGCATGGAGCACGACCCGAACCATGGAGCTTGAACGGACTGATGCTTCGAGTTGTGCCTCCATCCACGAGATGGTTTATGCGTCACGATCCGAACCAGGGTGCCACTCTTAACCGAAGCACATCCACGATCCGAAGGGGGAGGAGCATCATGATCCCAGGGGAGCGTCACGAGCCATAGAGCACGACCCGATACGATAGGGTCACCACGACCCGACCCACGTGGGGTATTTTGATCCGAACCAGAAGAGTTGACATGCGTGATGACCAGGAACTGAACAAGGAGAAGAGAACCGGTCCAACAGGAACTTTGCTTCTGACCTAAATGAGGACCAATCCGGAGGGGAAGACTAAAACCCGAGATGCAAAGGTAGTCCAAATGGGAAGTTTGTACTCAGGATCCATTTGGGAACCAAAGAGTTAACTTCATGAGTTGGACTTTGCTGTAGGACGCGTGCTAAGGGGTTGTCGATGTCTGTAACTTTGGATCACTATGTGTAGGGGGTACATGAGCGGATTCAGGGCCACAGTGGCCTAGGTACGACTAAAGAGCTATAGACTGGGGTCATTTGTAAAGGTTTGGTCATGACTCCATGGGGTAAGCTTGATAGTAGCAGTAGTCGTACAAGTCGAACTCCGTCACTACTTCGATGGGTCTAGTGATTGAAAGTGGTGGATATTGTATGCTTTACGCAATGAGTGAGAGATGTGAGGATGGTTGCTATGTTTGATTTGTTTGCCATCACTATGACATGCACACCCCCACCCTCGTATTATTTACACCATGTGTTAGTGGCACCTCAGAGTATTGTACGGTATGTAGTGCTAACTCTTTGGTTACAGGTCCAGGTTCAGGTATGGTTTAGTATACCTGTCATTGTTCTATTTTGCTGCTTATCACTTATACCAGACGTTTTGTCTGACCTAGAGTTTTATGTCTCTTCTTATTACTCTGGGTGCTCTCACGAGCAGACTAGAGACATGTTAGGTGGTGTGCACGAGTAGATGTACCGGAGAAGAGCAGGAGGCTTCCACGTAGGCCGTGCTTTGTTCATCAACCACAATACTTTGCTTTTCAACAGAAGCCTTGATCCATGCAACTCAGCGTGCCACACAGGCAATTCATGCCATGCGATTGATATCTATCGATATATAACCTCTAAGCTCGTACGTCTCAGAGAAGAGCGTTAAGCAAGAGAAAAAATTCTCCGCCGCCAAACAGATATATATTTAACAGAAATCAATCAACACAGAATAAAATCCAATGTCAGACACACAATCCATTTACAAGTTCGTTCTGGGTCTGAACGAAACCGGAGGCACTTTCCTCGCATATCCATCGATCTCCAAGTACGTCTGGACGACCACCAACTGATTCCCTCATCTTGGGTGTACAGCCCAATCAAGATCATCAGTAATCACCCAAATGATGTGAAGACTTCCGGTCTTCGACCACCGTCTTCATCTTCGACATATCGTCGAATCGGTTATTCAGAATGGGTATAAACCCGGCCTTTCCGAACAACCCGCGTATATTAAAAACAAATGTTACACAAACACAACATACGCCTTAATCCAATTCAGCAGTCACTAACCGCAAATTAGCAAGAGAACAATTTCCCAAATATTAACCCTGAAGGCCGAAACCACCATCAGATCAATACCAGGAAACCATTCTTCTTAACTAACCTACAGCTAGTTTCTAAATTTTATATTCTTAAGGAAAGGTTCCCATTAATTTTATCCAAGATAAATTCTTTAAAATTTATCCTTTAATCTTCCTTTGGATATCATTTCAAACCAAATTATGGTTTTCCAAACTAGTCGAGATCAGCGAACCACACCGGAGTAATTATTTATTTTATTTCCCAATCCCAACCTATTCATCCCATGAAGAAAAACTGGTCATACTCCATATCTAACACCACGGTGTTATCGGTAAAATTAATTACCATTTCACGTTCAAATCTAATTAAAGATTTGACTATAGTTTTGGAGCAAAACTGGTGATACTCCATTCTCGCTCACTTTCTAAATTTGATAATTTAAATTATCAATTCACATTTCAATCTAATTGCAGATTCATTAAAACTCCTTTTACTGGGTTAAAGAATTAGTGTCATTTAAAACACAGTTCACGATAAACCCAAATCATATTCTATTTATTATCGGGTTAAAGAGTAAGTGTTATTTAAAACACCCTTCAAGATAAACCCATAAATCAATTCTATCTAAAACCCATTTCATATCCAATTTATTTATTTAAAAATAAATGGGTTTTAATTCCAGTTCAAAACTAGTTCATTTCAATAAAAATCTATTTTTATCATTTCAAACTTGGACTTTTTCATCCCAATTTCTCCCAAATCATTTCTTATGATTTTACACAAATTATTACTATTTTTAATAATTTTGTCAAGGCCCGTACAGTCGATTTCCATCAACGGCCATCGAACTGCACTTACAACGACCTTTTCCAAATTTGATTTGGACGCATCTCCAAATCCAACCGTTAGATTTCAAATTTCTAATATTCGTTAGAAAGCTCTTTTCGATACGAACCCAACGGTTCCGGTTTTAGGAGAATCCGACGGTCGGATATCCTGAAATGTCCGTTCGAAGTTAATGGTCGAAATTCGCGAACTGCAGCAGCGCGGCGCGTTTTATTCAGGCTCCGTTCGAAGTTAATGGTCGAAATTCGCGAACTGCTGCAGCGCGGCGCATTTTATTCAGGCGATTATATTATATATATAATATATATAATATATATTTCGTCGATTGCTATTTAAAACGAATTTTATAAATAGTTTCAAATTTGTTTTAAAAACAATTTTAACCTTCATTTTCAATTCAAATCAAAATTGAATTTTTCCTAATAGATTCGTTTTAAAATTCATTTAAATTCAACTCAAATTCGTTCTATTCAATTCAATTCAAATTCGTTTTCTATTCAATTCAAATTCGTTTTCTATTCAATTCAATTCAAATTCGTTTTCTATTCAATTCAATTCAAAAACGAATATAATCGATATAAATATCGTTCGCGTCAAAATAGCGCATCTCTAATCAACACGGCTTTATATATTTCAATGATTCCGTTATTCTATTCAACAAATGAATATTTATTCTATTCAGTATATGAATCTATATTTTTGTCAACACATGACTAATCTCAACGAATGAGTACTGTCCACGTGTGACTATTTTTGTTATTCAATATATTTTATAAAAATTATGGTATCTATCGTTTGATTTCAAATCAGACTCCAACCGTAAATTAGTAAGAGAACGATTCCCTGAATATTAACCCCGAAGGCCGAAACCAACATCAGATCAATATCCAGGAGACCACTCATCTTATCTATTTCCCAATTAGTTTCTAATTTTATATATGATAAAGATGTAAATTTTATTGTTAAAATATTTCGTTCAACACATGACTAATCTCAACGGATGAGTACTGTCAACACATGAACCTTTATTTTATAAAGAAGTTAGTTTCTAATTCTATATATAATAAAGATGTAAATTTTATTGTTAAAATATTTCGTTCAACACATGACTAATCTCAACGGATGAGTAATGTCAACACATGAACCTTTATTTTATAAAGAAGTTAGTTTCTAATTCTATATATAATAAAGATGTAAATTTTATTGTTAAAATATTTCGTTCAACACATGACTAATCTCAACGGATGAGTACTGTCAACACATGAACCTTTATTTTATAATATTTTTTATCTTCTAAATTGGAATGAGGCTCAATCAATTACCATATAAAGTAATTATATGGATTCCATACAACACATGTATATAATAGCAACGATAAATAATCATCCATCATCCAAAGTGCACTACACTGTATAAGCATCAAATATAGATATCTAACGCTTATAACAGCCTATCAATCAATCGATCGACATACAACTAATTATTGGGATTAGTGTATACAGTATTTTATCCCAATACCCATGTGGGGTTTCAAATCAACAAACTCAGATTTGTATTTGTGCATGTAACAACCCGTAAAATGCGGGCCAGTTTAAATTTTTTATTTTGGCAATTTTAGCGAATTTTGATTATTTAAAATGAATTATTTTAAATAATATCGACGAGAAATTTATTTTGGATATAATTCGAACGTATATATTATACGCGTCGTCGTTAGAATATAAATATTTATATATAATTATAAATAGAATTGAAAATGGCGCGGTAGTTCGATAATTCGATTTCAAACTTCAATTGAATGTACCGGGTGCAAAACAATCCGGATTTTAGTGAAACCAAAAACATTAGGATCTAATTGATAATATCTTTCCATTGAATCCGAAAAATCGGGATTTCATAGCGGGGATCAAAAGATATGTCCAGTTGAAAATTCTGAATAGTCGCTATGGAATTCAGGCCCTTAAAAATGGACATTTTGCAAACGACCTCGGATTTCGACGAAACCAGTTTTGTTGGGTCCGTGATGTCGAATTATTGCTAGGTTTCAAATTTCATAATTTTTCGAATTAATATGTGAGCGTGGCAAAGGAAAACGCGTTTGACCAGTTTCAGTTGATTTTAATCGACTGGAAAATGACCATTTTTCCAACGGTCTCAGAATTCGACGAAACTAGTTTTGTTAGGACCGTATCGTCAATACGAAGCTAGAAAATATTTTTCAGGAATTTTTCTACTTAGTATGTGACCCCGGTAATTTGAAAAGTACGTTTAAAATTCAATATAGTGATTTAAATGTAAAAGTAATGGAAACTGATTGTAACAGCCGAATCAGCTTGCGATACATATCCCATTGTGTTCGGAATGGGGGTAAAACGCTATGGACGACAGGCGGTGGGCCTCGTTTAGAGGTCGTATGTAAAAGTCAACTTTTTAGAAAATAAAATAATAATTTAATTATATATATAATAAACCTAGCCTATTCTCTCACTCCCAACCCTCGTTCAAAAAAAAAAAAAAAAAAGAGAAGGACGGAGGAACGCAGCAGCCGCCGCCGCTCAAGGCAGGGCGCCCGGCCTCCATCCACCACCGCTCCGGTTCCCCAACCCGCCTCCGCCTCTTCCCCGATCCCTCTTCCTCCCTCTCACCTCCTCCACGAACGCGACGCCCCCAAAACGCCTGCCGCCCGCCGCAGATGGCCTCCTCGCCTCCCCCTCCTCCCTCACGAACCCGCGATCGATGAGAAACCCCCCCCAAGCCTGCTGCCGATAGAGAAACCCCCCCCCCCCCCCCGGTAAGTTTTTTTAGCTTATTTATTTTATTTGATTTTTATATAAAAAAGAAAACTGATTTTTTAAATAATGTTAAAACTGATTTTTATATAATGTTAAAACTGATTTTTATATAATGTTAAAACTGATTTTTATATAATGTTAAAACTGATTTTTATATAATGTTAAAACTGATTTTTGTTAATTTAAAAACTGATTTTATTTTATGTTATAAAGCAATGATTTTTATTTAGAAATCTTTAAATTAAAAAAGGTAAAATCTTTAAATTTGAAAGGGCGAAGTCTATGTTTTATAAAGGAGAAATCTATATTTTTAAAAATAGGATTTTTATATATTGAACTTCGAAATAAAAATAGGATTTTTATATATTGAACTTCGAAATAAAAATAGGATTTTTAGATGTTGAACTTCGAAATAAAAACGTGATTTTTATATATTGAATAGCGTAGTAAAAATTCGATTTTTACATAGGTAGTGAAAGCGGGCAACGAAGATGCGACAGCGATGAAGATTTCTATCAATGAAGTGCCGTGGAGCTAGGATAGCTATAAGTGAGAATTTCTCAACTTTCAATTTCTTTTTCTAGTTATATATATATATATATACTAGGATGCAGACGGTGCTTAGTAGCACCCGACACAATCGTCCACAGACCATGGACTTGTTTGTTTGGTTGCATAGATTAGTTTGATGATTTGATTTGAAATTGAATTGTTTGGTGAATTTGATTGATGTGTGAATGGCGTGGGCCTTCACTAGACCGGGGATAAGGCTAGGCCTCGTCCCGTTTCTAGTATCGTGCCGTTATGCCGCCGAAATTTTCTAAAATAGGTTAGAGAAATAAAAGTATCATTTTATTTAAAGAATGAACTGAATAGAGATTCATATGTTGGAATAAAATGTTTTATCGTTAAAAATATAATTTTTAACGTGAATGTGGAAAAAAATAAATATTCATTTACAAACCAGACGGTTTGTTTATGTACACCTATTTGAAGGACATTGATTGGGTCGATAAATTTTACACATCGCCCAAATGCACAAATAAAATCTGTGTTTGATTGTTTGAAACCCCACACGGGTGTTGGGATGAAATTTGAAGTTCACTCATCCTGATTGATTGAATATGTCGATCGATTGATTGACAGGCTGTTATAAGCGTTAGATATCTATATTTGATGCTTATACAGTGTAGTGCACTTTGGTTGATGGTTGATTATTTTCAATGCTATTATATGTGTGTAATGTATGAAAATCCGTATAATTAACATTATATGGTGATTGATTGGGCCTCATTCCAATTTGAAAAATAAAGAAGACTAAAATAAAAGTTCATGTGTTGACAGTACTCATCCATTGAGATTGGTCATGTGTTGAACGAAATATTTTAGTAATAAAATTTACATCTTTATCGATATAAAATAAAAGTTCATGTGTTGACAGTACTCATCCATTGAGATTGGTCATGTGTTGAACGAAATATTTTGATAATAACAACTATTTTGAAAAAGAAATATTTGAAATAAAATATTTGAAAATAGAAATTTATGAAGCCGTGTTGATTAGATTGACGCCATTTTGACGTGAACGATATTTATATCGATTTTATCGATTTCGAAATGAAATGAATTGAAAACGATTTCGAAATGAATTGAAAACGAATTCAAATTGAATTGAAAGCAAATTGAAATGAATTCAAATTGAATTGAAATTTGAATTGAATAGAAATGAATTTTAAAACGAATTTATAAAGAAGAATTCAATTTTGATTTGAATTGAAATGGAAGTTGAAGTTGCTATTGAAACGAATTTTAAAACTATTTATATAATTCGTTTTAAATAGAAATCGGCGAAATATATATTATATATATTATATATATAATATAATGGCCTGAATAGAATGCGCCGCGCCGCGGCAGTTCGTGAATTTCGACCATTTATTTCAAACGGACATTACGGGAGATCCGACCGTCGGATTCTCCTAAAACCAGAACCGTTGGGTTCGTATCGAAAAGAGCTTTCTAACGAATATTAGAAATTTGAAATCTAACGGTTGGATTTGGAATTATGTCCAAATCAAATTTGAAAAAGGTCGCTGTAAGTGCAGTTCGATGGCCATTGATGGAAATCGACTGTACGGGCCTTGATAAAATTATTAAAAATAGTAATAATTTGTGTAAAATCATAAGAAATGATTTGGGAAAAATTGGGATGAAAAACTCCATATTTGAAAAGATAAAAATAGATTTTTTTATCGAAATGAACTAGTTTTGAACTAGAAATATAATTCTATTTATTTTTAAATAAATAAATTGAATTTGAAAAGGGTTTTAAAAATAACCAGAATTTCCAATGATTGCATTGGAGTGGAATTGAATCGAAATTGTCTTCGGAATATTTCGATGTTGGAATTCGTGATTATACGGATGTTGTTATGGAAATTTGAAAGATATATATTTATATCGTTAGTTCCAATACGACATTTGTTAATCGTAGAATTTGATATTGAATATAAGCCGATATATTTTCTATTCAGAGCCTTATATTGAATATCAAATGTGATTTGGGTTTTGTCGTGAATGGTGTCTTCACTAACACTGTTCTTGAACCCAGTTGAGAAAAGATTAAATCTTTCTTTTTAGATTTAATGAAAGGTACCAATTAAACGATATTTAATTGGAATTGAATTGGTATTGATTTTTGGGTTTATCGTGAACAGTGTTTTAAATAACACTTGTTCTTTAACCCGATAATTAATGGAATGTGATTTTGGGTTTATCGTGAATCGTGTTTTAAATGACACTGATTCTTTAACCCAGTTAAAGATTAAAACTAAGTGGAGTTTTAATGAATCTTTAATTAGATTGAAATGATCGAAAATGGAGTATCACCAGTTTTGCTCCAGGCGATGGTTAAATCTTTAATTAGATTTGAACGTGAAATGGTAATTGAATTTACCGATAACACTGTGGTGTTAAATATGAAGTATTACCAGTTTTACTTCACGGGATGAATAGGTTGGGATTGGGAAATAAAATAAATGATTACTTCGGTGTGGTTCGCTAATCCCGACTAGTTTGAATTGATATTCAAAGGAGATTAAAGAATAAATTTAAAGAATTTATCTTGGATAAAATTAATGGGAACTTTTCCCAAAGTATAGGAATATTTGAATAAAAGAATATTATGAATTGGAATGAGGCGTATGTTGTGTTTGTGTAACACTTTCGTAATATATACGCGAGTTATTCAGAAAGACCGGGTTTATCCCATTCTGAATAACTGATTCGACGTGGTGTCGAAGATGAAGACGGTGGTCGAAGACCGGAAGTCTTCACGTCGTTTGGGTGATAACTGATGATCTTGATTGGGCTGTACACCCAAGAAGATGGAAACAGTTGGTGATCGTCCAGACGTACTTGGAGATCGATGGATATGCGGGGTACTAGGTGCCTCCGGTTTCGTTCAGACCCAGAACGGACTTGTAAATGGACTGTGTGTCTGACATTGGATTTTAGTCTGTGTGATTGATCTCTATTAAATATATATCTGTTTGGCGGCGGAGAATTTATTCTCTTGCTTAACGCCCTTCTCTGAGACGTACGAGCTCAGGGGTTATATATTGATGGATATCAAACGCATGGAGTGAATTGCCTGTGTGGCATGCCTAAGTGGCAATTGATCGAGGCTTCTGTTGAAAAGCAAAGTCTTGTGGTGATGATCAAAGCACGGCCTTTGTGGCGTAGCTTTGTGTAACGTTTACTTCGCGAGTTTCACACCCGGTATGAACCAAAAACGGGAGACGGACCTCAGGGAGGACTTGCGTTTCTTTCTAGCTAGAAGTGGCGTCAGTGGTTTTACACGCCCTGACGAGTTTGACTTATGTGGTTGTTGCTGTTGCGAGGCGCCTCGATTATATCGGTTTCGGCCGATGCATTCTGGTCGGCGGACGGACCAGACTTACACCCCATAGGGTGGGGAAACATAGTGTTCAGGCATAATAATCCACATCGGTGGACCGGCCCTGACGATCCAAGGGGCAGTTGCGGCTGTTCCTGAGGGGCGGGCTAGAGCGTCTCGAATCGGTTGAGGACTATCTTTTGCCTCGGTTCATAGACGGAAATCCAATTTCCAAATACGTGACATTTGCGGTTTTATTTGTAGAACCTAGTATGGTGACATAGTGGGATGGGGCGCTTATGCCGCCTATGATTGATACTTATGATTTGAAGTTGTTTTATACACTATGCACTTATAGTAGTATCAAATGATTTGTTTTAAACGTATCAAGCATTCTTTGGCTGTTATAAGGGAAAACCCTATCCTCGGCTGCGTTGCATTGTGTGATGGGACCTGGGTCTTATAACAGCTTCATTTTTCTTTATTTAGCATTGCGCTGTTTGTTTTATGCACTGGTATTCTTGGGAGGAAACCCGTTCCGTGTTATACGGCGTGGTCCCTTGATTTACCTAGTGATTTAAAATAAAGATTAATAACTGTTTTAGTTCTCACACCAGTCATATGACTGACCTGGAGTTTATTGTTTTGACCTAAACTCTGGGTGCCCTTATTTTGACACGGGCAGCTAGTAGTTTTGGTTTTGCAGATTCATATTCACAGGATCCTGGTTTACAGCTGGAACGATATCCGGAAAGCTTTATATCCGTATATCCCTTCTAGTTGTGTATTGTATTATTTTCCGCTGCTATGTAATTTATTGTAATCTCTGATATTTCTGTGTAATATTTATTCATTTATACTCTGTATATTCTTGTATTCTGATGCATTGTTGTGATATACAATGAAATGTTCTTCTGTATGCATTCTGTTTCGTCTTGTTCTCAAACGATAGGGCATTTCGAACGGCCTGGATCGGTTTAGCGACTGGTTCGGACCGAGCGAAATTCCTTGCTCGTCACAGTGCATTTGGGCGATGTGTAAAATTTATCGTCCCATTCAATGTCCTTCAAATAGGTGTACATAAACAAACCGTTCGGTTTGTAAATGAATATTTATTTATTTCTATTCACGTTAAAAATTATATTTTTAAAGACCAAATTATTTTATTCAACCTATGAATATTCTATTCGGTTCATTTATTAAATAAAATGATATATTTATTTTTCTAACTTATTTTAGAAAATTTCGGCGGCATAACGGCACGATACTAGAAACGGGACAAGGCCTAGCCTTATCCCCGGTCTAGTGATGGCCCACGCCATACACATATCAATCAATCCATTCCATTTCACCAAACAATCAAATTCCAATCAAATAACCTAACCAACTACACAACCAAACAAACAAGTCCATGGTCTGTGGACGATGGTGTCGAGTGCTACTAAACACCGTCTACATCCCAGTATATATATATATAACTAGAAAAAGAAATTTAGAGTGAGAAGTTCTCACCGATAGCTAATCCAATACCACGACTCTTGTTATGTAGAAATCTTCGTCGTGCTCGCCTTTTTGCCAATTTCACTACCCGTAGTCACTACATATATAAAAATCACATTTTTATATTGTTGCTATGTATATAAAAATCACATTTTTATACTACTACTATATAGATAAAAATTCTATTTTTATACCGTTGTTCATATAGTAAAGATCAAATCTTTACTATCTATATAATATAAAAATCATATTTTTATTATCTCTACTATATAAAAATAATATTTTTATTATCTCTACTATATAAAAATCATATTTTTATTCTACTTCATTTGTCAAAAACCACAGAAGCTTTGAAGGGGAGAAAACTCACTTTTTCTAACGCCCGGATTCACTGTTCGGGTTACAGAATTTGCAAACGAGCTTCAATCTTCACACCATCTTTTTTTCTAGCTTAAACGCGCCATTTCGGACAACTTTCCCCTAAGAGACTTTTTGCCAAAAATGCTCCAATTCGCCAGAATTCACAAAAGTACACGATTTTTTCAACTTTTGAACAGCAGACTTCGCACGCATTTTCCGAGCAGCTCCGAACTCCAAAACATGACTTTCATATAGCAAAATCGAAGAGAATTTCGTTCTCTACAACATGGGTCTAGAGCGACTTTGGCCAGAAACGCACCGTTTGAGAGATATAAGCCAAAACAGTCCGTGGTGTTTTGTGCAAAACGGGAATTTTGTTGAAAATGAGTTTTTGAGCGTAGCGGGGCCCACGGCCGGAGTTGGGTGGTGTTGAGGGGGGCGGACGCCGGCCTGACTGATGTGGGGGAGGGGCTGAGGTACGGCGGTGGGTCCACGGAGGCGGGTGGTGGTGATTTGGGGTGGAATGGGTTCATGGGTCTGTAGAAAAGGAGAGAGAGAAGGAGGAGGAAGAGGAGAGAGACGGAGGAGGTGGTGGGGCGCCGGAGGGAGGGGAGGTCGTCGGTCAGCGGGGAGGAGGGGGACTGAAGGGATTTGGGGATGTCCCCATTTTGGAAGAAAGTAGGAGGAAGAGGAAGGTGAAAAATTATGAAGTGTTTTGGAAGAGAAGTGGTTTATATGCCCGTTTTCCGTCAATCGTCCGATTGCAAACGATCTCCGATTGCCGCGGATTTCAGACACGAGATAGTAGACGTGAAGACGAGTCCAACGAAACAAGTTTCGTCGAATTTCGAGTTCGTTTGACCATTCAAAAAAAATCACGAAAATGCTCAGATAAGCTCTAAAAATGCTATTTTGGCGCGACTTTTCTTCTCGCACGCTCACATGCTAACTCAAAAAATCAAGCCCTCTTGGATTTAACCATTATTAGACGATACGAATTCAGAAAAAAAACGAAATCGAATTCTGAGGTCGTATCAATAATGTTCCTTTGTAAAATGACTACTCGCTTTCCCCTGAACTGTTTCAGCTCGCACGGCCACATACTAACTCCGTTCGACGCGCCATTTGGAACTCAACAATGATTTGTTATTGTGAATCCATAAAAAATTATCTTGTCGAATTCTGAGCTCGTATGCAAAATTTCACTTTTTAAGGGCTATGTTTTGTTAACCGAAAAGCTCCTGCCAATTGCCACTATTCTGGATATCGGAATATATCAAGGCTTATACTTTTCGGAGTTCTAAACGGCATTTTGAACTCAATGGAAGTGGTTTCGAGTCCAAATTCATCCGTATGCAAAATTTGACTTTTTGGGCCATGTATAATTTACATAGCGACTATTCTGAATTTTCAACTGGGCATAACTTTTGATTCCCGCTATGAAATATCGATTTTTCAGATTCGTTGGAAAGATATTTTCAACTAGATCCTAATATTTTTGGTTTCGCCAAAATCCGGTTTATTCTGCACCCGGTATGTTCAATTGAATTTTGAAATCGAATTATCGAACTACCGCGCCATTTACAATTCCTTTTATAATTATATATAATTATCATATTCTAACGACGACGCGTATAAATATATACGTTCCAATTATATTCAAAATAAATTTCTCGTTAATTTATTTAATATAATTTATTTTAAATATTCAAAATTCATTAAAATTGCCAAAATAAAAATTTTAAACTGGCTCAGAATTTCGGGTTATTACAATCTCCCCCACTTAAAACTTTTCGTCCCCAAAAAGGAACAAAGCCGAAAGTAGTTTGATTAATCAGCTCTACGTTCGATCTGGCTTCCATTCTCCAACTTTTCAGTTTCTGAGAATTTTCAAATTCTTCAAAAATTTGGCTAACACCCGGAATTTTCGAAAAATTTCGCCATAACCTCCTTTGTACGGGGAGCACGGGAAAATCCCGAAATTGCCATATAGGCCTTCTGATCTCAAAAAGAAAAAGCCAATCGGCTCATAAAATCATCATCACCCAAACAAAACAGTAAATTATGGTAAACATGTACCTATTTATCGGGCAAACAAATTTTATTCTCTGCTCTAGCCTCCTTGCTATGACCTATTCAATGTAAGTACATGTATATGCAAGCAAATGCGACCAATTTTCAATATAATTCAATATTTGATTCTATTAGGCATAATGGTTCAAAAATTATCAAACAACTAAACAAACAACACAAACATCAATCAATTAGTAGATTAACGTTTCAAATTCATAAATTTGATATAGAGTCAAAAATCACGTTTTTGATGCCAATTCACAACAATAAATCTATCTATATAAGTTTTGGTTCTCACACCAGTCTAATGGAAATATATAGAAAGTCACACCTATGAAACTCGAACACACACTACTGATGCTATATAGTCATCAGTAGAATCATCTTCGGGCGACTAGAGTGTGATTCTATATCTATCTAATATATTAAAACTTCGAATATATGTTCATGACGCGTATATGCAAAATCTTTATATATTGGATTGTCCAAATTCAAAATAAATAAATATTTAAATACGTATACAATGGTTTAAATTTTCAAAACAAAATTTGTTTTATTTTAAAAAAATATACTCTTCACACTCATTCTAGGATACTACTGATCCTATCTCTAACGAGTCATTCTAATTGGATATTACTAATCCCATATCTGATGAATTCTTTCGTATGGTTCTAATGTGTCTTGTTCTCGAGCTCTGTAAACCAAAGCTCTGATACCAAATGTGACGGCCGAGACTTTCGCTCGATCTGAATCAGTCGTTAAACCGATCTAGACCGGTCGAAACCCCTGATCGTTTTGAGAACAGGACAAATCAGAACGCAGACGGAAGAACATTTCTTTGCATATTACAACAATCCCGTCAGAATACAAGAATATACAGAGTATAATTGAATAAATTACATTCGACAAATATCAGAGATTACAATAAATTACAAAGCAGCGGAAAATAATACAAAGCATAACTGAAGGTGATATACAGATACAGAGCTTTCCGGATATCATTCCAGCTGTAAACCAGGATCCTGTGAATATAAATCTGCAAAACCAAAACTACTAGCTGCCCGTGTCGAAAATAAGGGCACCCATAGTTTAGGTTAAAACAATAAACTCCAGGTCAGTCATGTGACTGGTGTGAGAACTAAAACAGTTATTTAAAGCTTTACTTTAAAAGAGAGTAATTCAAGGGACCACGCCGTATAACACGGAACGAGTTTCCTCCCAAGAATACCAGTGCATAGGATAAACAACGCAATGCTTTTTCGAAAAATGAAGCTATTATAAGACCCAGGTCCCATCACACAATGCAACGCAAGCCGAAGTATAGGGTTTTACCTTATAATAGCCAAACATGCTTGGTGCGTTTAAAACAAATCATTTGATACTATTGTAAGTGTATAGTGTCAAAACAATTTCAATCATAAATATAAATCATAGACGGCATAAGTGCCCCATACCACTATGTCGCCATACTAGGCTCTACAAATAAAGCCGAAATACACGTATTGGAAATTGGATTTCCGTCATGAGTCGAGGCAAGGGGCAAGCTCCTCTCCGCTTTCGAGACACTCTAGCAAATGCCTCGGGACTACACACTCTGGGCAACCCCTGGGATCCTCCAAGACCGGTCCTCTCTTACGTTTGAGGATTAGTTATTCCTGAACACACACTACACCAAAACAGGGGATTCCCAACAAGTACAAGTGTTACAAATAATTTCAGTAACACTTTTAAGTGTCACCAACGGCCTGTGAGGAATTTCCTGTAACAATTATAAGTGTTACAAACAGAGTAACTGCTAACACTTATAAGTGTTACAAACATATTCATTGCTAACACTTATAAGTGTTACAGACATATTCATTGCTAACACTTATAAATGTTGGAACCATAAGATATGGTAACACTTATATGAGTTACAAACATATTCATTGCTAACACTTATAAATGTTGGAACCATAAGATATGGTAGCACTTAAAATGTCAGTACCATAATCCTACTAACTCTTAGAAATGTTGGCATACATAAATTGCTAACACTTATATGCATCACAGTACAAAATTAAGTTCTTTTCTATTTTTTGCACAACTAATATTAAAATTCTCAAAATAAATGAATATAACATATCTTTATGATTTTCATATCACATATACACTTCGATATCTCAAATTCAACAATGTCACATTTCCATAATACTCAAATATGAGCTACATGCTTTCGATTTCAAAATACCATAATATCATGTTCAAACTGTAAAATATAAATGCTCTCGTCACATTCCAAAAACTTCAGAGATAAAGATCATTGTCAAAGTCACACGTTTTTACTTTCTCGTTGCCATTACATTCCAAATTATGTTTTATTCCTCCTCCATGAGTGCCTACAAAATATAAATGCACTCATTTTTATAATAAAAAATAATAGAAACAACAAATTGCAATGGAACATTTTTCATTAAGGTGATAGATACATACATCAACAATCAAAAACCAATCCTAACAACGGCATATCCACCAATCAAGTAAATAGCTTAAAGATCACTCATAAATAGGTATGCTTTTGCTGAGTACAAAAATAAATAGGAAAACATACAGCCTTGGTCATACTAAGTCTATCAATAATGCTTTAAGTTATCGAAACTGAGTTACAAAATCAGCTTCGAAAACTGAGTTACAACTCGGTTTCGAAAACTGAGTTGCATAACTGAGCTGTTTACTTAATTAGTGTTCCAGAAATTATAGGGGCGTGATAAGTTCAACATTCAACATCAATGTTCCAATACAGAAATATCATCGTTGCGAAACGAAGAGCGAGGCTCGATTGCGAAACAGAGCGCGAGGCTCGGTCGCGAAACTGAGCGCATCAGGCACAGTTTTGAAACTGAGCCTCAGTTGGCTCAGTTTCGAAACTGAGGCTTAGTTTGCTCAGTTTCGAAACTGAGCGCCTAAGGCATAGTTTTGACACTGAGCATTAGTTCTCTCAGTTCCGAGACTGAGCGCCGCAGTCTCAGTTTCGAGATAGCCCCAGTTTTGCGACTGAGCCTGGCTCAGTTGCGAAACTGGGGCTCTGTCTCGAAACCGAGCCAGCGGCGCTCAGTCTCGGAACTGCTTGAAACTGAGCCGCCCAGTTTGGCTCAGTCGCATAACAGGTATAAATATGTTTCTATGACAGAAATAAAACTAACTGATATCTTCATATAAATAAAATTAATTAAATATAGCGTGTGCATGCCCGGGAGGACAGAAGTGCAGGAATAGTTGATAAACTGTAAAGATGGACTACAAAAGTACTAACCAAATCAGTTTTACACTACATCGTTTCATGTCTTCAAGTACTGAGAATGCCATATTCAGGTTCTTATTTCCAACAAGTACCTGCCAACAAATATATTGATTTATGCATAATGAAGGAAATGAAGATTATAGAGTTATCTCGCATAAATTGGAATTAGCTGCAAATAAATAAATAATGATATACAAAGAGTCAATACAATGCCAAAGGCATAATAAGGCAATAACACAACTATTTAATCAAATTTCGAATAAATAAGAACTATGATCATTCTTCAAGTGTCAGAACTACTTTCTATTCAATTTCTCCACAAAAATGTCAAACTAAAATGAAAGGTTTGTTAGAAGAAGCATAGAAAAAAAAATTGTAATGAGAAATAACAACCCATTTATGTTGAAACAGCTATCTATGCTCATTAGGTGCATGGCATTTTGGTCCAAACACAAGAACTTCAGTACTCAGACTTCCCCACTTATAAACTATTCTCATTTGTGTACATGACTTTGATTAGCCATAAAACGATGTTGTTAACTACAAAATATTTAAGTACTGCAAAAGAAATTTATGAATGGAACAGTATCACTTTTCTGTGTGCCGTATATATATGAATCAATTAACAGCAAATTTGGCAGAGAATTAAACTGAAACGTCACATATGCTGAAGCTATTGAAACATTCACATATGGTATCTAGCATGGTTTTTAATGACTTTCCATGATATATGACTGTAATGAACGAGTAACAATCAGATAACGTACCACATACTTAACCAAAATGCATCAAATTTCAGTAGTGGAAATCCTGAAAACGGAGCTACCTTTTGCATTGAAACTTTGCGAAGAAAATTGAAGTTACCTCCTGGATTTACTGTTTGAAGAAAATCAAACTTTATGGTTCGCTTGTAAATCATGTGATAATGAATAATGACAGGAATATTGCTAAATTCTAAAGTCTTAGTGATATTTTTGATGAATTCAATTTTTTTATAAAAACATCTTCTTAATCTGTTTCAAATATCGCTTGTAAATCTATGTTATGCTTATTTGTATGTAAATCTATCAAAATTTTCTACGTAAATGAACTCAAACGATTTATAATTAGATTTTTTTTTAATTATTCATATGCACGCTTGACTAAAAAATTAAAAAAAATATGTATATACTATTCATAATTCTCATTATAGTGAGAAAGTAGAATAAAGCTGCCCAAGCAATGACAGTAATAGTAGGTTTAAAACAGAAAATTCATAAACGATAAATTGTCACATGCCATAAGCTTGGGGTAAATAGTTGAACTGCATCTTTCCTTAAGTGAATAGGTGGTGTATTTTCAAATCATCAGTAATTGATCATTAAATTTTGTAATAACCAATTTCAGATAGAGAAAAACCGTTTCCCCATATTTTAATTGTTTAACATTTTTCTTAAAGATCAAACATTATACTCATGCACAACTTAACATCGTCAATTGTACATAGAATAAAGTTTGTATCCTTTTTTTAATCTAATCACTTCAATTCATATACTTCACTAGCTTTTAATTGTGTATAGAGTACCGAGTATTGCAAGCTCAGCCATACAAACAGTTTTACATTCTCCCAATTATGTAGTTTATTTCCTATAATTTATAATTGATTGATAAACAGTGCGCACAAATATGACAGTGCTCCATTGTATATACACCCTATTGCAAGCTCAGCCCCTATGTGTTATATATGTATATATATATATATAATAAATAAACACCCTATTTTATATACATATACATACATACATACATACTTATACACATGCATACACACAAATACACACACACACACATGTGCATACATACGTTCATGCATATTCATCTAATTATGATTTTTAAATTATTTGCCGCAACAATATGATAAAATATAAACTGCTATTTAGTAAATTTCAATGCAAACAAGACTGAGCAAGGAAAGTATAGAGGAGGAAGCTTCAAGACTTGCATATTAGAGATAGTGGAAAATAAAACATGTTAGTGCAAAATTGATTAATTATCAATTGGTTTTACTTTACTTCCATATTCAAGCCTGTAATACAAATCTTCCTCCAAAAATTACTATAAAGTTGGGTACATTTGAATTCTTACGTACTTATTAATATATCCAAACAAGTTCCCTGGTTCACATTATCTTATTATTTGCACAGCTGAATTCTTTGCCATAATTATAAAACAAATGACTGCCAACTAGTGGCCAAATAAGTGTGAACAAATTTTTTATATTGATGATAAAGAAAGATATTAAGCCATAATAGCTACTACCATAATAGCTACTGCCATAAACAACAGAATAAGAACTTAAATATGAATTATTTTATTTGTAACCATGATTTCTTGACATAGTTTGTAACCAAATACAAATAAACCCATAAGCTAGTTTTTAGAAACTCTGTAAAATGGTACGAATATTTCCTCTTCATCTTCCTCCAGAAATACCCGGAAATCCCCACTTCGCCTTAGTCCAAGGTGAGAAGTTATCCAATTTATAAATATGTCCAGCGCTCGCCTTCTCATCTCGATAAATTCAGCACTAAACCTAAATTTTTCTTAGTCGCATAAGATACCGTGAGCATGACAACAAAAAGGTTGATGAAATTAATGATCAAAGCAAACACTTAATTTCTCACAGGCATAAAATATACAAAAATAGTACAAAAATAGTTACCTACATCATTCTTCTCTGGTACAGGAGGAATGAACACTCCTTTGTAGTTCTCGACAAGCCTATCACGTAGCCAGATGAAGTCACTATAATGTCTGATTACAATCTTTTCTTGCCCTTGATATTCAGGGAAATTTGTCTAGTGAACAATTAACTTGTGAACATTACGCACACGTTAACAACTACCACTGAAAACAAAAGCTCAACAGAAAACAAAAAATTATTTGCTATATACTCAAAACCACATATGGTAATTTCCCAAATACTCAAAACCACCTACGGTAATTTGTAATCCAAAGTACATTTATAAAAAACATCATTTACTGGAGCTCGTATTCGTATGTACCAAAAAATCATGGCTTTAGTTCTAAAATCGAGAAGTCAAACCTATGTCCAACCGAGAAGCGATTTTTGTTCCCAAAATTATTCAGAAACGGGGATATTTGAGTAAAACAAAGAATTAAATAAGCATACTTACGTGCAAGACAACAATGAACACCAAATTGGAAAGAAAAATCGCTTGGAGTAGAGGCTTGAAATCGAACGGCCTGAAGTGAGCCCGTAACCGAATCGCCTAAAGTGAAGGTCGATATGCCAAATTTGGAAGAAGATTCGCCAGATTTGGAAGCCGATTCGCCTGACTTGGAAGCCAAAATCGAATCGCATGAAGTCCAAAATCTTTTTTTTTCAGCCGTAATTGTTGTGAAGGCAAAGGGATAAGGGTTACGGGCGAGAAACATGCCATTTTACTTCTTTTCCCCGATATTATTTCAGATCAGTTGATTGTCCAACGCTAATATACGTTGTCAATAAAATAAGTGTACTGGTCTATTTTTGGTGACACTTTTTTCCTTACCAACGCTTATTACAGTGATTAGTCTACAACGAAAATAAGTGTTGGCAATCAAAAAAATTAAGTGTTACGAAATGGCTGTTATGGTGTAGTGACACGTTTCCCGGCCCTATAGGACCTATAATCGAGGCGCCTCACATCCAAACCACAAAGGTGAAAAGTATATAAATGTCAGGGCAGGTAGGTCACTGACACCACCCATAGATAGAAAGAAACGTCGTGCACTCCTTGGGTCCTCATCCCGTTTTTGACTCATACCGAGGTGTGAGGCTCGCGAAGCCACGCTATACACAAAGCTGCCACGTAGGCTGTGCTTTGATCATCAACCACAAGACTTTTGTTTTCAACAGAAGCCTTGATCCATGCAACTCGGCGTGCCACACAGGCAATTCATGCCATGCGATTGATATCTATCGATATATAACCTCTAAGCTCGTACGTCTCAGAGAAGGGCGTTAAGCAAGAGAATAAATTATCCGCCGCCAAACAGATATATATTTAACAGAAATCAATCAACATATAATAAAATCCAATGTCAGACACATAATCCATTTACAAGTTCGTTCTGGGTCTGAACGAAACCGGAGGCACTTTCCTCGCATATCCATCGATCTCCAAGTACGTCTGGACGACCACCAACTGATTCCCTCATCTTGGGTGTACAGCCCAATAAAGATCATCAGTAATCACCCAAACGATGTGAAGACTTCTGGTCTTCGACCACCGTCTTCATCTTCGACATATCTTCGAATCGGTTATTCAAAATGGGTATAAACCCGGCCTTTCCGAACAACCCGCGTATATTAAAAACAAACGTTACACAAACACAACATACGCCTCATTCCAATTCAGCAGTCACTAACCGCAAATTAGCAAGAGAACAATTTCCCAAATATTAACCCCGAAGGCCGAAACCGACATCAAATCAATACCAGGAAACCATTCTTCTTAACTAACCTACAACTAGTTTCTAAATTTCATATTATTAGGGAAAGGTTCCCATTAATTTTATCCAAGATAAATTCTTTAAAATTTATCCTTTAATCTTCCTTTGGATATCATTTCAAACCAAATTATGGTTTTCCAAACTAGTCGAGATTAGCGAACCACACCGGAGTAATTATTTATTTTATTTCCCAATCCCAACCTATTCATCCCATGAAGAAAAACTGGTCATACTCCATATCTAACACCACGGTGTTATCGGTAAAATTAATTACCATTTCACGTTCAAATCTAATTAAAGATTTGACTATCATTTTGGAGCAAAACTGGTGATACTCCATTCTCGCTCAGTTTCTAAATTTGATAATTTAAATTATCAATTCACATTTCAATCTAATTGCAGATTCATTAAAACTCCTTTTACTGGGTTAAAGAACTAGTGTCATTTAAAACACAGTTCACGATAAACCCAAATCATATTCTATTTATTATCGGGTTAAAGAGTAAGTGTTATTTAAAACACCCTTCACGATAAACCCATAAATCAATTTTATCTAAAACCCATTTCAAATCCAATTTATTTATTTAAAAATAAATGGGTTTTAATTCCAGTTCAAAACTAGTTCATTTCAATAAAAATCTATTTTTATCTTTTCAAACATGGACTTTTTCATCCCAATTTCTCCCAAATCATTTCTTATGATTTTACACAAATTATTACTATTTTTAATAATTTTGTCAAGGCCCGTACAGTTGATTTCCATCAACGGCCATCGAACTGCACTTACAACGACCTTTTCCAAATTTGATTTGGACGCATCTACAAATCCAACCGTTAGATTTCAAATTTCTAATATTTGTTAGAAAGCTCTTTTCGATACGAACCCAACGGTTCTGGTTTTAGGAGAATCCGACGGTCGGATCTCCTGAAATGTCCGTTTGAAGTTAATGGTTGAAATTCGCGAACTGCCGCAGCGCGGCGCGTTCTATTCAGGCCATTATATTAAATATATAATATATATTTCGTCGATTGCTATTTAAAACGAATTTTATAAATAGTTTCAAATTTGTTTCTAAAACAATTTCAACCTTCATTTTCAATTCAAATCAAAATTGAATTTTTCCTTATAGATTCGTTTTAAAATTCATTTAAATTCAATTCAAATTCGTTCTATTCAATTCAATTCAAATTCATTTTCTATTCAATTCAATTCAAATTCATTTTCTATTCAATTCAATTCAATTCAAATTCGTTTTCTATTCTATTCAATTCAAAAACGAATATAATCGATATAAATATCGTTCACGTCAAAATAGCGTCTCTCTAATCAAAACAGCTTTATATATTTCAATAATTCCGTTATTCTATTCAACAAATGAATATTTATTCTATTCAATACATGAATCTATATTTTTGTCAACACATGACTAATCTCAACGAATGAGTACTGTCCACGTGTGACTATTTTTGTTATTCAATATATTTTAAAAAAAATTTGGTATCTATCGTTTGATTTCAAATCAGACTCCAACCGTAAATTAGTAAGAGAACGATTCCCTGAATATTAACCCCGAAGGCCGAAACCAACATCAGATCAATATCCAGGAGACCACTCATCTTATCTATTTCCCAATTAGTTTCTAATTTTATATATGATAAAGATGTAAATTTTATTGTTAAAATATTTCATTCAACACATGACTAATCTCAACGGATGAGTACTGTCAACACATGAACCTTTATTTTATAAAGAAGTTAGTTTCTAATTCTATATTTAATAAAGATGTAAATTTTATTGTTAAAATATTTCGTTCAACACATGACTAATCTCAACGGATGAGTACTGTCAACACATGAACCTTTAGTTTATAAAGAAGTTAGTTTCTAATTCTATATATAATAAAGATGTAAATTTTATTGTTAAAATATTTCGTTCAACACATGACTAATCTCAATGGATGAGTACTGTCAACACATGAACCTTTATTTTATAATATTCTTTATCTTCTAAATTGGAATGAGGCTCAATCAATTACCATATAAAGTTAATTATATGGATTCCATACAACACATGTATATAATAGCAACGATAAATAATCAACCATCATCCAAAGTGCCCTACACGGTATAAGCATCAAATATAGATATCTAACGCTTATAACAACCTGTCAATCAATTGATCGACATACAACTAATTATTAGGATTAGTGTATACCGTATTTTATCCCAATACCCGTGTGGGGTTTCAAATCAACAAACACAGATTTTTATTTGTGCAGTTGGGCGATGTGTAAAATTTATAGTCCCATTCAATGTCCTTCAAATAGGTGTACATAAACAAACCGTCCGGTTTGTAAATGAATATTTATTTATTTCTATTCACGTTAAAAATTATATTTTTAACGACCAAATTATTTTATTCAACCTATGAATATTCTATTCGGTTCATTTATTAAATAAAATGATATCTTTATTCTTCTAACTTATTTTAGAAAATTTCGGCGGCATAACGGCACGATACTAGAAACGGGACAAGGCCTAGCCTTATCCCCGGTCTAGTGATGGCCCACGCCATACACATATCAATCAATACATTCCATTTCACCAAACAATCAAATTCCAATTAAATAACCTAACCAACTACACAACCAAACAAACAAGTCCATGGTCTGTGGACGATGATGTCGGGTGCTACTAAACACCGTCTGCATCCTAGTATATATATATAACTAGAAAAAGAAATTTAGAGTGAGAAGTTCTCACCGATAGCTAATCAAATACCACAACTCTTCTTATGTAGAAATCTTCGTCGTGCTCGCCTTTTTGCCAATTTCACTACCCGTAGTCACTACATATATAAAAATCACATTTTTATATTGTTGCTATGTATATAAAAATCACATTTTTATACTACTACTATATAGATAAAAATTCTATTTTTATACCGCTGTTCATATAGTAAAGATCAAATCTTTACTATCTATATAATATAAAAATCATATTTTTATTATCTCTACTATATAAAAATCATATTTTTATTATCTCTACTATATAAAAATCATATTTTTCTTCTACTTCATTCGTCAAAAACCATAGAAGCTTTGATGCGGAGAAAACTCACTTTTTCTAACGCCCGGATTCACTGTTCGGGTTCCAGAATTTGCAAACGAGCTTCAATATTCACACCAACTTTTTTTTCTAGCTTAAACGCGCCATTCCGGACAACTTTCTCCTAAGAGACTTTTTGCCAAAAATGCTCCAATTCGCCAGAATTCGCCAAAGTACACGATTTTTTCAGCTTTTGAACAGCAGACTTCGCACG
This sequence comes from Allium sativum, assembly GCA_030737875.1. Classification (NCBI taxonomy): domain Eukaryota; kingdom Viridiplantae; phylum Streptophyta; class Magnoliopsida; order Asparagales; family Amaryllidaceae; genus Allium; species Allium sativum. Next base: position 902,882,272 of record CM060924.1, read on the forward strand.
CGTTTTCCGAGCAGCTCCGAACTCCAAAACATGACTTCCATATAGCCAAATCGAAGAGAATTTCGTGCTCTACAACTTTGTTCTAGAGGGACTTTGGCCATAAACGCACCGTTTGAGAGATATAAGCCAAAACAGTCCGCGGTGTTTTGTGCAAAACGGGAATTTTGGTGAAAATGAGTTTTTGAGCGTAGCGGGGCCCACGGCCGGAGTTGGGTGGTGCTGAGGGGGGCCGCCGGCCTGAATGACGTGGGGGAGGGGCTGAGGTGTGGCAGTGGGGTCCACGGAGGCGGGCGGTGGTGATTTGGGGTGGAATGGGTTCATGGGTTTGTAGAAAAGGAGAGAGAGAAGGAGGAGGATGAGGAGGAGAGAGGAGGAGGTGGGGGGGCGCCGGAGGGAGGGAAGGCCGCCGGTCAGCGGGGAGGAAGGGGGGGGGGTGAAGGGATTTGGGGATGTCCCCATTTTTGAAGAAAGAAGGAGGAAGAGGAAGGTGAAAAATTATGAAGTGATTTGGAAGAGAAGTGGTTTATATGCCCGTTTTTCGTCAATCGTCCGAATGCCGACGATCTCCGATTGCCGCGGATTTCGGACACGAGATAGTAGACGTGAAGACGAGTCCAACAAAACAAGTTTCGTCGAATTCCGAGTTCGTTTGTCCGTTCAAAAAAAATCACGAAAATGCTCAGATAAGCTCTAAAAATGCTATTTTGGCGCGCCTTTTCTTCTCGCACGCTAACATGCTAACTCAAAAAATCAAGACCTCTTTGATTTAACCATTATTAGACGATACGAATTCAGAAAAGAAAAAAAACAAAATCGAATTCTGAGGTCGTATCAATAATGTTCCTTTGTAAAATGACTGCTCGCTTTCCCCTGAACTGTTTCAGCTCGCACGGCCACATACTAACTCCGTTCGACGCGCCATTTGGAACTCAACAATGATTTGTCATTGTGAATCCATAAAAATTTATCTTGTCGAATTCTGAGCTCATATGCAAAATTTCACTTTTTAAGGGCTATGTTTTGTTAACCGAAAAGCTCCTGCCAATTGCCACTATTCCGGATATCGGAATATATCGAAGCTTATACTTTTCGGAGTTCTAAACGGCATTTGAACTCAATGGAAGTGGTTTCGAGTCCAAATTCATCCGTATGCAAAATTTGACTTTTTGGGCCATGTATAATTTATATAGCGACTATTCTGAATTTTCATTTGGGCATAACTTTTGATTCCCGCTATGAAATTTTGATTTTTCAGATTCGTTGGAAAGATATTTTCAACTAGATCCTAATATTTTTGGTTTCGCCAAAATCCGGTTTATTTTGCACCCGGTATGTTCAATTGAAGTTTGAAATCGAATTATCGAACTACCGCGCCATTTTCAATTCCTTTTATAATTATATCTAATTATTATATTCTAACGACGACACGTATAAATATATACGTTCCAATTATATTCAAAATAAATTTCTCATCAATTTATTTAATATAATTCATTTTAAATATTCAAAATTCATTAAAATTGCCAAAATAAAAAATTTAAACTGGCTCAGAATTTCGGATTATTACATATGCTTACCCTACAAGGTGTCTTTAATTACATAACTTTATTATATTTTCCACTGGTTATGTATACCACTAGGTGTCTTTAATTACATAACCTTTTTGGGTAAAGTCCATGGGCCTATATGTAAATATTACCCACCCCCTCTATTTTACTTAACCCACCCACTACCAAGCCAATTTTAACTTAACTCTAACTTAAGTTCATAATCATACAATCCTTATGGATTAAATTAGGTTAAGTAGTCCAATTCATTATCATGTGTAATTATGGTTATAATGGGCTAGACCTCCCACATTAGGCCTACAACGTGTGGATGTTGGACATGCCGGTCGGGTCCGGGCAGTCTTATTCCATATTTGGGTCTAACCTCTTGTCTTAGCCTGATTCGTATTTGCACACTTAGACGTCTTACATTTGGTTCAACATTATTGGTTGTTGGATATGCCGGTCAGGTCCGGGCAGACTTCCACCACTAATACAACTTAACCTCGTGTCATAAGTGCAATTACAATTCCTAATTGTAATTACTAGACATTCCATTTTTATCCAAGTCTACCTATGTCATTATAGGTGATTATTTCTCTTTTTTCCCCATATTTAATTATATGCCCAATTCACAATTCAAATCATAGTCTTTTACATCCCATTTCAATTCACCTTTCAATTATGCACCATATGCTCTTTTTCCCAAGTTATAAGTCAAGGCATATACATATATATATATATATATATATGTTATGCACAAACCCAAATCTACATATTTTCCAATTTATGTCCCTAGTCCATATTCACCCATTTCAATACAAGTTATACCTAAATCCATATTCGCATATTTTCCAATGTATGCCTAAAATTCATATTCGCATACATCCCAATTTATGTCCTAAATCAGTACTTACCCATGTCCCAATTTATGCTCAAATTATATTTTCCAACATTTGCCTAAATTCATATTCATATTATCCTACACAATATATGCCTCCAAATTCATACTCGTATATTTCCAAATTTTATGCCTAAATTTATATCCATATTTTCCAATACCAATTATGCCTCAAATTATGTCTTTCCCAATCGTTTCCAATTTCGCATGTTCACATTTTTCAGCATTAGGTCTAGGCTCGAATGTAGCCTGGCTATATAAAAATAAAAAGGGAGAAAGAGGGAGAGAAGAGAATAAAGAATATGCATAGTAACGAATCAATAATAAACTGATAGAAATAGGCATAAACTGAGTAGGCATATTATGACAAGATTTAACATGGTGGCGATATGAACATATACAAGCAGATCTGATAATTGGGTGATAAAGGAACTGATTAGGCACCATTTCAAAATCCAGTTTGTATATATATATATATATATATATATATATATATATATCAAGATTACTATTTAAATATTCAGATCTAAAAATAACATGAACTCACAGTGAATAGATCTAAGAAAATGGATCCAAATTACTACGAAGAACATGTTGAATAAGTTGTTATAGCCATCACTGAATTTGTTGCAGCAATCTTCGAATATGTATAATCTTCTTCGAATTGATTTAGAAGAAGAAAGGCCATTATAATTTTCGTTGCACCAGAGTTTTGCCGTCAGCATTATTTTTAGATGAATAAAACCTTGGTTTAGGGTCCTTTATATAGCCTAGGGTTCAATGAATCTTACTTAGAATGGTGTCCGGATACAAAACGAAGTATTTCTCCTAGATCTGTCAGAGGTGGGTCGACCCCCCTTTGAGTGGGTCGACCTATGGGTCGACCCCCTTTTGGGTAGTCGACCTATGGGTCGACCCCCCTTTGAGTGGTAGACCCACCTGAGCGGGGAATCTGCCACCTTCCTAAATTTCGAATTTTTGAACCGAATTTCAAATTTCTGGACCCAATTTTGAATGTCTGAACTTATTATATATAAATATATATATTCTTCCTGTTCGTATACAAACTTTGAACCTTAATAACTTCTTCATACGGTGTCCGATTTACGCAAACCAGGTGTCTATTTTGACCAGAATTTCGAGATGGACACAATGGCGCAGTCTGTTTTACTTAATTCTGAATATTAGATTAAGTTTTCCTTAATTCATTTTTAATAGTGTATTTCGCATTAATTATTCTTTAATTCATCATCTTTAGTGTCGTTAATATTTTTCGGTGTTACACTTTTATGTTTTTCAATTCTGTTTGTTTGTGCATTTGAGTATGTTTTTATTTGTATCTTCGTCTTCCATTGACATATTTTCTTTAAAAGGTTTGTTTTATTTTTTCTTTATTCTAAATTGTTTCAACAAAAAAAGATTTGTTTCATTTGTTTGATCATTCCTATAATTTGTTTTCACTTGTTTTTTTCTAGTTATGTTCTATTTAGTGTGGTTTTTTCTTGTTGAGTGTTGGTTTTATGCTTAAAAAATGTTGTTTCATTGTGCAATTTGTTGAATTGCATGTTAATTTGTGTTTGGTTCATTTGTGCACTTGTGTCTGTGTTTGTTTTTGTGTTTGCTTTCATTTTGTATTTTGTTACTCTTTTTTTTAAAAGTTCTATCTTGGTGTTTCTTTTGCATGTACTGAGTAATTTAAATGCACTAATACAGTTTCTAACATTTGCACATCAAATAAAGAAAAAAATTTCAATTCTATCTCTCAAGTTTTCAGTTGCATTACAACTTTATTCATTTTGTTTTACAACTCAAAACTTGTTTTACAAACATCTTATGTTACTTCAAATCTTAGTTGATAGTTTCCTACCATCAAAATTGTCAACAACTACCGGCCTCTTGAATATCAACTCCCTTGCCAACCGCCACTGTTGTTCTTTTACAACAAACACACCACCACAGTTATTCAACATTTCCACAAACAAACCCAGGATCCCTGAAATACTGCAACTACATCCATAATATAGCCGGCAAGCAACATACCAAAACAAACTCCAGCACTATCCATACCACCTCCACCTGTTCAACCATCATCCCGATCAATTCATATTTCAAAACTGGTAGTTCATATTTCAATCATTCCCCTACCACACACCATATATCACCATATACCTTCAAACATAACAACCCAGAATAGTGCAGCCAAACGCACATCTCTACCACCACAAATCATCTCACTACCTTAAAATTTAACATCCCAAAACCATCAACTTCAACACTATCTTCTACAACAATAGCAAATCCAAACAAAACCATCAATTCACTCAACACTGCATCATCAGCATCCCTTCCATCGATACCACTAATTTTTCAAGCACCCCACCCCTGACACTTACATCAAACACATTGCAACCTCCACCATGCGAGTACATCATCACGCTATCACATCCCACTCACTATACTTCCCCAATATCACCTTGCATTCACTGCTCTTCTCCTAAATGCAAACCACTACCTTCCATCACTATACAACTTAAAACTCCACCGATCACAAACCATCCACTATCATAACAACCACTGTAACACCCCGCATTTTTAACTAAAGATAATAAAATGTGAAAAACTAAATTAAATATTCAGAACAAAGTGGAACCAGCATCACCGTTATGTTCCTCTCGGAATTCTGGTTCAGATAGACCCTAAGTTTGCGTAAAATGGATAAAGTATGAAGAAGTTATGAGCATTAGAAGTTTGTATGCACACAAGGAAGTTATATATATACATAATTCAAATAAATTCAAATGGAATTAGTCAACGCTGGGTGGGTAGACCAATGGGCGACCCCTTAAGGGGTAGAAGGACCTATGGGTTGACCCCCAAAGGGGTGAGCCGACCTATGGGTTGACCCCCCAAAGGGTGGGTAAACCTAGGGGTCGACCCCCTTCAGATTTGGAAAAATTCTAAAGTGCGAATTTGGATTATTTTGTGGCCATATTTGTTGCTGACTCAGTGCTTCATGTGCAAGAACACATATAAATAAGCATGTAGAGCCTAGACTAAATCTCATATTTTCTGAGAAGCTGCCTAAGCTCTGCCATTCTTCTTCCTCCTCAAATCTCTTCAGAAAAATAGAATAATTAGTCTAAGGAAATTTGGATTCAAGATCTGAAGGAAAAGAATGTATATCTGCAAATGGGTGTTCAGTAACTCTAATCGAACCAAGGTTTATTCTTGGATTTGGTCAATTTAGATATCCTTCTTTCTTCCCTTTTTCTTTTAGTTTGTGAATTGTGAATCCATGGTTATTTAAGTTCTAGATCTAGTTAGGGGATCCATGGAATGCTAGGTCTAGAACAGATTCATGAATTGGAAAGTTATTAGGTGAGTGGATTTAAGTTATGCCTCTTTGATAATTGTACATTTATCGTTTGGCATTCCCCGTTAATATGTATAATAAATCTGTTGAAATGATTAATATGATGAAATGTATAAATCAACTAAAATGTAGACTTGCAGAAATATATGAACCTGCTGAAATGTAAATCTATTGAAATGTATAAACTTTTTAAAATATGTGAAAAGGATTACTGTTGTATATAGACCTATTCTAATTAAAGATTCAAATAGAATAACTAATAGCTGGTAGAGAACAATAATATATAACTTGTTAATTGGACACTGTAAGTTAAGTTATAGAAAAATTGGGAATAAGTGTAATGTTGTATAAGACCCATTTTCAATTAATCATCTGTCTGAATTGGAATTTACTATAAATGCTGTAATTAGGAAATTTTCAATGAACATGAATAATTGTTTAAGAATATTATTATGCCAAGAGATTGTAAATAAGAATTATAGAAAAATTTGGAAGAACGAATATGCCAAAATTTATAGTAAATAGAAAATTATAACCACACGTAGACACGAGGTTAAATTCAACTGGTGGTAGATGTCTGCCTGAAACCCTCTATCAAATTAAGCATCCACAAGTGGTTAATTTAATGTGAGTGGCCTGGTGCGTAAGCATACATATAGCAGTGCTAAGACACGAGGTTAAGTCCAACTTATGGTGGAAGTCTGCCCGGAACCATCCGACAAATCCAGCATCCACAAGTGGTCGGCTTAATGTGAGAGGTCTTGTGCATAAATGCATATATGAATATATGTATATAACAGGATAGAAATAATGGCATTAATTGTAATTAATGGAAACGGATGAAAGTCACAACAGTATAATCATTGGAATTAATGGGGAATGATAATAACCTATTATGAATAAAACAGAAAGGGAAGAAGGAAAGATAATAGGAAGGCTTGGACTAAATACAAGTGGAAATTATAACTTAGGTTATAATAAACGATAGAGAAAATGAGATAACTTTTGGAATAGGAAAAGTTGTACTTAATTAAGTGATATGTAAAATTTCAAAACCATAAACCTGCTATTTGGAATAAGTAGAGAAAAGAAAGATGAACATGTCATCTGAAAACCTAAGAATATAAATTTGTAGATAAAAATAACATGTTAAAGGCTTATTAATGAACTTAAATGGGTTAAGTTATATAACTGAGATTAATAAGCAAGAGGAACCTGGTAACTTGAATATGAAGTCAATATGACTTGAAATAACCAAGTTAAACTGGAAATCTTATGAGGTAGGGCAAGCGCATAATTAAATGTTTAGACATTGGGTCTAATAACACATTAACCGGATGTAACAACCTGGAATTTTGGAACCAATTTAAAATTTTATTTTAAGGAAACTTTGTTAGAAAATGCATCAGAATTTAACAATAAAAAAAATGTGAAATATGTTTAAAATAAAAGTTAGTCTTTATTTAAATGTAAGAATATATAAATGATTTATATTAAAAAGTTATTATTTTAATGTGAATGTACATATTTTGATTAGTGCTAAAAGTCTACCTTTTTAATGTCATGTAAAACATGAATTTAATTTAGGATAAAAAAAAACTTAACTTTTCAATGTCATGTAAGAACATGAATTTGGTTAACATTAAAAATTAATCTTTTAATGTCATGTAGAAACATGAAATGTTTTACATTTGAACTTTATTCTTTTAACGTCACATAGTAACTTTAATGACATTTATTGATTGAAAATAAAGTGTAGGTTATAAATGAAAGAAAATTCGACAATACATATATATATATATGTATATATATGTACATATCTTTGGCTGTCCTCTTAAATATTTCCCTAGTCAATTCAAATATAACTTTTAGAAATTCCAAACTTAGACTACATGTTCATAAACAAATAGCATTAATTCTTTCCATTTTATCCTCTCTCTCTCTCCCTTTCATTTTTATCTACTTTTGAAATTCAAATAATAAAAAAAGAAAAAGAAAATGTGTAATTGTAGCATGTAATAAAAGAGGATGTAAGGAAACATAAATGAGAAATAAATACGCCACCTCAGCCAATTTATTTCCTTTGTAACTTACAACATATGAAGAGAGAGACAAGTAAGGAATAAAAAAATATATATATAATCAAATAAAAAAAATTATTATTTCCTCCTACTATATAACATCCTAAAACCCTATTTCCCAAAAGATAGCCGTCGCCCCTTCTTTTGTTTCAATGGCTGAAGAACAATGATCTCCCTCCTCTTTTCTCTTCCAATCCACATAACAAAATTCAAATCTCCAACTATAGAATCGAAGAGCTTCTCACGAACTACTAATTCAACAGTCCCGATCGACGGCGGTGGGCGATGTTCAGATTTGAACCATGGGTTCGTATATGTACAGATAACCGATGTAGAGGAAGGTAAATTAAGGAGGAGATTAATTTTTAATTAATATTTTTAATGTAATTAAATCCTTAAACATCCATATCTCTCTCATATAGCAACGAAATCAAATGAAACGAAATGCATTGAAATCTTAATTTCCTTATCTACGACATGGAACCCACGGAACTGTGATATGGAGCAGACTAGATTGGAATAAAAATCGATGTGAGAAATCCTAATTTATTTTTATTATTATTTATTTTAAAATAATTAGAATAAATCACTGATTCGTAGTATATGCTGGCTAAGTGATTAATTTGTATGGGATGTGCTAATATAGATTTGTTTGTGAGATTTCACTATTAAATAAATATATATATATATCTTATATTTAGTTAACCTTGATTGAGATGTAAATCCGCTACATGATACACATATATGCTGTGTATAAAATCTAGTTTGACTGATGGATTGTGTTTGTGGTGAATTGTTGAATCATATTCATGTGGATATAAAATTGCCATTTTGTTAGATTAGAATTATGTTATGTTAAAATATATAACAATATCATTAGATTGGTGTGAATAAAAAGAAATTAAAATGTAATAACCCGGAAAATGTGAACCAATTTAAAATTTTTATATTGGTTATTGTCAAAGAATTTAAACAATTGAAATAGCATATTTCAATATAATAATGAATTAGGAATAGTGAGGCAGCTTGAAAATTTGAATACAAACTTTGTCTGACTGTACCGGGTGGAAAATATAACATATTTTAGTGAAACCAAAAATATTTAAATCTGTTTATGAATATCTTTCTAACGAATCTAAAAAATCGAAGTTTCATAACAGGAATCAAAAGTTATGGCCAAATGAATTTTCAGAGAGGTCGCTATATAGAATATATAGCCCTTGAAAATAGATATTTTGCATACGACCTCGGAATTCGATGAAACCACTTTTGTTGGATCCGAGATGTCAAACTATTGCTAGGTTTCAAATTTCATAATTTTTGAAGCTAGTATGTGAGCGGGGTAAAAGAAAATGTGATTGGTCAATTTCTGTTAAAATGGGTCGACCTGAAAATGGCCATTTTGCATTCGATCTCAGAATTCGACGAAACTGGTTTTGTTGGGACCGTACCGTCAAAACAAAGCTAGATTTATTTTTCTGGAATTTTTCAATTCAGTTTGTGGCCCTGGCAAATTGAAATGTACGTTCAAATTGAATATTAAATGTTTTATACTTTAATTTGAAAAATAACTGACTATAACAGTCGAATTGGCCAACGAAACATATCCCATTATGTCCGGAATTGGGGTATTTAGCTAGGGCGACAGTCGTTGGGTTGAAATTGGTGTACGTTGTTCAATGGGATATTTTGGGAATTTAAAATTTAAATATAATAGGAGATATCCTTCATTTTCTCTCTCATCTGAAAAGTCGGTCAAACCATATCGAACGAACGGCGAAACCCCTTCAAAACTTCCAGGACTGATCGCCGCCGCCACAGGCATTTTCGCCACCCCCTCCAGTTGGCTTTTCCGATCGCCTTTCCCCCCCTTTTTCAATCAACCCAAGCCTCGACTGAAACCATCCAGTATTTGCGTTGTATTCCAGCAAGGAAGTCTCCACCTTTGGAGCGCCGCCGAGCATCAGAGAGGCCATCGAGTTCACTGCCACCACAGGCGCTGGAAAGCCTGTTCGAAGCCCTTCAACGTTGCAGCATCCGATCGTGACGAAACTGCACAGATCGATCGAAAAGTAAAAACCTAGTTTCGAAGGTTTGAAAAACATGTCTGCTTGAAATTTCTGAATTGAAAATAACACTTTTAAGTGTTGCAAAACTTTGAAAAATCATATCTTTTTAGTATGTTAACGAAATTCGAAGAAACAGAAAACATCGGGACCGCAGGGAGGCTCTCTACCATCTAGCAGAAGCCGCGGATTTTTCTGATCTACACACGATTTTTAGCACTCCAAAACCCAATGTGAGGAATGTAAATTAAATTGTGTGAATGGAATCGTGTTATATAAATTATATAAGCGAAGTGTAAATTATATACGCATTGTGTACCTCATGTACATGTGTTGTATAAGTTATATTAGCGATGTATAAATTATACAAGCGTTGTATGAAACATATATGCTTTGAATTGTGATGAAATGCAAGTGAAATATAGAAATAATATATATATATACTCCCCTCATCCACAGACCATGGACGATATTTATTGCTTGTGATTGGCGTGAAATTATATAGTATGACGAATGGTTGGAAATAATTGTTTGTGGTTGATATTATGGTTGAAAAATACCTTTGTGGTTGAAAAATACCTTTGTGGTTGAAACAAATTAGAATAGGATTGTGGAAATGAAAATAAAACATGCTGCCTGCGTGCGAACTAGATGCATGATCTCCATTGTCAAAATACGCGAGGTTTTAAGGTAGAGCGAGGAGCCATACTAGGGACGGTCCCGGTTTTAACTACCCTGCCGTTGTTCTGCCGAAATTTTCTGAAATAATCATGTGTTAGAATAATTTTCATTTGTTAAAATTAATTACATATGTTGAAACCAATATTCATGTGTTGAATTGAAATTCATTCGTTGAGTTGAAATTCATGTGTTGAATGTTATTCGAATTTTAAATAAATAGATTTAACGATAAAAATCACATTTTTATATATATACAAACTATAGAGAATATTCATGTGTTGAATTGAAATTCATTCGTTGAGTTGAAATTCATGTGTTGAATGTTATTCGAATTTTAAATAAATAGATTTAACGATAAAAATAACATTTTTATATATATACAAACTATAGAGAATATTCATGTGTTGAATTGAAATTCATTCGTTGATTTGATATTCATGTGTTGAATGTTATTCGAATTTTAAATAAATAGATTTAAAGATAAAAATCACATTTTTATATATATACAAACTATAGAGAATATTCATGTGTTGAATTGAAATTCATTCGTTGAATTGAAATTCATGTGTTGAATGTTATCCGTATTTTAAAATAAATTGAATAGATAATAAAAATTACATTTTTATTGTGAATATGAAGTGTTAAAAACATCCACGTATTGAATAAATATTTTTGATGATAAAAATATTACTTTTATCATGTATACGTTTTGATAAAAATATACACGTGTTGGAAATAAATATTAGTTCGTTAGAAATATTATTATTAGCTTTGTTCTGCATATATATACATTTGTCGAACAGGAAAAATGGATTAGCTGTAGAGTAAAGAAATTATTTGCGTGCCCGACAAATAGGTAAGCCTTGATGAGTTGGCTGCACAATTTTATTTTTATATCAACTCCTGTGAATGCCATTGGATGCAGAGTGTTGGTTATTCTGTGTGAAATAATAAACATCGCCATAGGATAGTAACAATTAATTTTTAACTACACTACATGGTATACTCCTTGACGATAGGCATACTTCATCATATTCCACATAAGCATTTAGAGCTTGTGTGACGAGGTGGAAGATTTACCATACGAGCGAGGGGCTTGTATGGCGAGGATTATATACTACAGGTTGAACTGATGACTGATATGGACTATATAAAATATAAAGATAAATTGCCAGATTAATAGAAACCCCACATGGGTCTGGAGATGACAATAATCATGTCTCTCTAGTCATTAGATACGGCACATGGACTATTTATTCCCACACGGGACGAGGTGACGAGGATTTATCCTCTAGAGTAATTAAAAATACACGCTCCCTCAGGCTTGACAGGGTGACGAGAATTTATTCTCTGGAGTTATTATCTATACACGCTCCCCTGTAAGCACCAGAATATATCACTATAAATATGTGGATGCTTTATAGGATTTATTGGGTACCTAACACGGCCCAATAAATTTCCAAACCCCTTCCCGTACAAAGGAGGTTATGACGAATTTTTTCGAAATATAAAGGCGTTAGTGAAATATTTGAAGTGAAAACGATGTTAAAATATTTGAAGTGAAAACGATGTTAAAATATTTAAAGTGAAAACGATGTTAAAATATTTGAAGTGAAAACGATGTTGAAATTTAAGAAGTGAAAACGATGTTGAAATTAAAGAATGAACTATATATATATATATATATATATGTATATATATATATATATAAATGGAATGGAAAGGAATCGAAGCCGTGCAGTTCGTGTTTTGAAATCGTAATTTGAATCGATTTGTACGAGAAATCCGACCATCGGATTTTCCCGAAACCGTAATCGCTGGGTTCGCCTTGGAAATATCTTTCCAACGGCACCAACTTTGTAAAAATCCAATGGTTGGATTGTCTGGAATGTTTAATTCAAATCTGAAGAAAAACAGCGCCAGAATCATTTATATTTATATATAAATATAAATATAATTAAATTAAATCGAATAATGACGCTGCAGTTCGAATTTTGAAACCGTAACTTCAAACGACTAGTGTGGAAGATCCGACCGTCGGATTTTCACGAAACTGGAACCGTTGGGTTCGCTTTGGGAATATCTTCCGAGTGGTATAGACTTTGTAGAAATCCAACGGTTAGATTTCCCGATATGTGTAAAACAAATTAGGGGAAAAACAGCGCCAGTGCCACGGCACGACCTGAAACGTCATTCAATTAAATATGGCCATTTTTAAATTAATAAAAATGGCAAAAAATCGTTATAAAATGTTTAAGCAACATAGATTGGAAATAAACCAATTTGGCTTGATCTGCTTGATATTTGATGGTTGTATGTGTTTGACACAAAAAGTATACTAAAGAACTGAAATATGAATGTCGAATAATATAACCATGGAAAGAATTGATTTGAATTCTAATTATACGTGAATTATTTGAAAAGGCCGAGCTAACCCTCATTTCAAATAATTGATCGAACGATTCGAATTGGAAAATACAAAGACGATTCAAGACCGACGATCTTCATATCGGTTGGATGGGCGCTGCTGAAGTTCCTGATTGGAGTAGCTACCGTGAAGGAACGGAAGTAGTAGCCGTCTGAACGTATGTGTTGATTGTACGGATATACGAGGAATTTGACGCATCCGGTTTCATTCAGACCCAGAACGGACTTGTAAATGGAATGTGTGTCTGACATTGGATTTTGTTCTGTACTGATTGATCTCTGTTAAATATATATCTGTTTGGCGGCAGAGATATTATTCTTTTGCTTAACGCCCTTCTCTGAGACGTACGAGCTCAGAGGTTATATATCGATAGAAATCAGTCGTACGGAGTGGATAGCCTATGTGGCATGCCAAGATGCTGTGATCAAGGCTTCTGTTGCAAAGCAAAGTCTTGTGTCTGATGATCAAAGCATGGCCTACGTGGCCTGGCTTTGTGTATAGCGTGGATTTGCGAGCCTCACACCTTGGTATGAGTCAAAAACGGGATAAGGACCCAAGGAGTGCATGACGTTTCTTTCTAGCTATGGTGGTGTCAGTGACCTACCAGCCCTGACTTTATATCTATTTTTCACCTATGTGGTTGTTGGAATGTGAGGCGCCCCGATTTTAGGTCTGTAAGGACCGGGAAACGTGTGTTCAGGAATAATTAGTCCTCAAATGTAAGAGAGGACCGGTCTTAGAGGATCCAAGGGTTACCCAGAGTGTGTAGTCCTGAGGCATTTGCTAGAGTGTCTCGAAGCGGAGAGGAGCTTGCCCCTTGCCTCGACTCATGACGGAAATCTAATTTCCCATACGAAATAACGAATTTGATTGTAGAACTAGTATGGCGACATAGTATATGGTAGCTATGCCACCTATGATTGATATTTATGATGCTATTCGTTTTTGAAACATATATGCACTAGTGATAATATCAAATGATTTGGCTTTACACGTATTAAGCATATTTGGCCATTATAAGGTAAAACTCTATCCTTCGGCTTGCGTTGCATTGTATGATGGGACTTGAGTCTTATAATGGCTACATTCTTTTTAAAAGCATTGCGTTGTTTTAAAGAATTTACTTTGTTTTAAATGCACCAGCAATCACTGGAGTAAACCCGTTCCGCGAAAGTGGTGTGGTCCTATGATTTGCTTATTACTGTTGTTTAAACTGTTAAGTATATTTCTCACACCAGTCCCCATGACTGACTCGTTGCTTGTTTCACTTTGTAAACGTGGGTGCCTTTATTTTCACACGGGCAGCCTAGTTCACAGGTGACAAGTTGTTTTGGCTCAGCACTGTAGTATGGAGTGCACTTATGGCTCATGGCGAGGCTGACTTCACCGAGATGACTTTGACATTTTCCGCCATTATTGTACATATATTTGGATTCCGCCATGGGCGATGCAGACTATTTTACTTCCAGTACTTATTATCATATGTATTTGTACCACCTTCGGCGATGTAGATTGATACACTTATTATGTCTCACTGTATGTATATATTCCGCCTATGGCGATGGTGACTGATCATTTCCCTTTTATTTACTAAGTTATATCCTACGTTGTGCTATTCTGATGTTGTTACATATTATGATTCCGCTGTCATATCTATGTAAAATTATTCTATTTATTGTTTTAGCTATTATCTGTACTCTGCTATGATGATTGATGTGTTATATTCCAATGATTATCCTTAATACCATCACATGGATTTTGGGATCGTCACAGTTGGTATCAGAGCTTTGGTTAACCTTAGTTCCAGAATCTAACACATTAAACACCTCGTCAGAATAGAATCAGTAGTGTTCTATGGCGAGTAGCTCATTAGAGATAGGATTAGTGATGTCCTAGAATGAGCTAAGCAGATTAGCAAAACAATTTGATCAGTACATCATTACCTTTCCTTATGTTCTCCTACTTTATCTTATATGAAAGTTATCATTTCTGTGAGCTTGACTATTTTCTTGCTTATACAGTACTCTATATGATGGCTACACGAGCAGCAGGAGCCAGAGGTGGCCGTGGAGGCCGAGCAGGCATAGCAGGAGGATGGGGGAATATCCCCGTAGCTGAGGAGGGCCCTATTATACAGCCACCAGCACCCCAAGACTTTGAGCTAGACAGAGTAGCAAAGAGATACAGGAACCTGGGAGGAAAGCCCTTTTCTGGCCTTGGTACAATGACAGAGGCTATTGCTTGGTTGAAGACTTGTGAAAAGATTTTTGAGGGCATGGGATTGGGGACCCACAACAAGGCACGTCTAGGCATTTGGCTCTTACAGGAAGAAGCAGAGTTGTGGTGGGATGCCATCACCTCCGATGATGTGGCGAGTACTGTTAGGACCTGGGAGTAGTTCAAGACCATGTTCAAGGAGAAGTTCGTACCTGAGCAGGCCTTAGAGAGGATGCGTGATCAGTTTACTAATCTCTAGAAGGGAGATCTCTCTATCCAAGACTACCTCAACAAATTCACTCAGCTATCGCGCTATGCTCCAGAGCTTATTATGACAACCAAAGCTAAGAACAAGAGGTTTATAATTGGGCTACGGCGCAAGTACCATGACAGGGCCATGAGGAACATCAAACTCTCATTCTCAGAATTAGTGGAAATGGACTGCAATTATGAAGATCTAGATGAAAGACACTCCAATCAAGACCGCGCCAAATGCCAAGCTGGAAGCAAGCGCAAAGCTTCAGGAGATCAGCCAGAGTCCAGCATTTCAGCGGCCATTACTCAGCAATCTGGAAAGATACCGAAAGGAAGCTGCTACAACTGCGGCAAGACAGGACATTTTTCAAATGTGTGCAAAGCCCCAAAGAATCTAAAGGCAAATCCAGACCGCAGCTCAGCCGAATGCTACAACTGCCATAAGAAAGGGAACTTAGCAGGAATTGTCCTTTGAAGCAGAATGCATAGTTGGCTCATGTTTATGACGGGGAGACCCCGCCAGCTATCACCGATGGATCAGGTAAACCCGACGTCTTGGGAGGTACCCTTACCATTAAAAATATTCCAGTTTCTGTACTTTTTGACACTGGTGCATCACGTAGCTTCGTTTCTAGTAACACTGTTAGTAAGTTAAAGTTAAAAGTAAGAGATCTTAAAGAATCAATTAAAGTTCAAAACCCGATAGGAGGTTCTACTGTTCTCAGTTCATACTGCAGAGTGCCTATCTCCTATTCTTTCTACAAGTTTCCCATCAACTTAATAGTCATGAATTTATCTGAATTCGATGTAATTCTCGGTTTGGAATGGTTAACCAAATATAAGGCTGAAGTTAGATGTGCCGAAAGAATTGTGAAAGTTAAAACAAAATTGGGGCATATCACTATACCATGTCTCAGTTCAGAAACCGATAGAACAGAATTCCGGTCTTCTTTGGAAGTTACTCCCACTTCAGTAGAAAAGATACCGGTTGTTAAAAACTATGCGGATGTGTTTGAAGAAGTCAAAAACTTACCGTTGCAAAGAGAAATTGAATTCATAATAGATCTAATTCCTAATGCCCGACCAGTAGTACACCCAATTAGAAGAATGGCCCCGAAAGAAAAAGAAGAGCTAGGTAGTCAAACTCGAGAATTGCTTTGGAAAGGTCTGATCAGACCGAGCTTTTCAGCTTGGGGAGCAGCAGTAGTGTTTGTCCCGAAATCAGATGGTACTCTACGACTTTTTTTTGATTACTGAGATCTCAATAAGCAGACACTGAAAAACAAATATCCCTTGCCACGTATAGATGATCTGTTAGATCAATTAAATGGGGCGACAGTATTCTCCAGGATGGACCTAGCTACAGGTTTCCACCAATTATGTATAGCCGAAGACTGTGTTCCATTGACAGCCTTCAAGGGTCCCGATTTATTCTACGAATGGTTAGTAATTCCGTTCGGCTTGTGTCACGCTCCGGCATACTTCGTCGATCTTATGAACAGAGTGTTCCGTGGTGTATTGAATAAATTTGTTCTGGTCTTCATTGATGACATTTTAGTCTACTCCAACTCGGAAGGCGAGCATGCAAAGCATTTAGAACAAGTGTTGATAATTCTGAGGAGAAATGTTTTGAAAGCTAAATTTTATAAGTGTGTCTTCTGGCAGGAAGAAGTTAAGTTCCTTGGCCATGTCGTATCAAAGGAAGGGATTGTAGTAGATCCAAGCAAAATTACGGCGATTCAGAACTGGAAACAGCCTACTACCCCCACAGAAGTTCGAAGTTTCCTTGGATTGGCTAGTTACTATCGGAAATTCGTTAGGATTTTTCAAAGATATCTGGTGTATTAACAAAGCTTACAAAGAAGCATGAGAAATTCAAATGGACTCCCGAATGTGAAGAAGCTTTCCAGGAGGTGAAACTGAAATTGACAACTGCTCCAGTATTGATCATTATAGAAGGCAACCAAGACTTGACTGTATGGACAGATGCTTCTATTAGGGGGCTAGGCGCAGTATTAATGCAAAAAGGCCAAGTGGTCGCTTATGCCAGCCGTCAGCTGAAGCCGCATGAAAGAAACTATGCAACTCATGATCTTGAGTTGTTGGCTATCGTGTTTGCTTTGAGAATCTGGAGGCATTATTTATTGGGTGAGAAGTTCGAACTATTTACCAATCGTCAATCACTGAAGTATCTATTCACTCAGAAAGATATAAACTTGAGACAACAGCGTTGGTTAGAATTCCTTGCAGCATACGATTTTGAGATTCTATACAATCCGGGGAAAGCCAATGTTGTAGCAGATGCACTCAGCAGAAAGAATGAAATCATCGCCAGTTTTATCATCACGTCTTCATTAATTGACAGGATCTCAACCCTTCAGAAAGATGATGAATTTATTCAGAGAATCAGTCAGAGAGTCAAGGGAGGTGAACCCACAAGTTTTCGGCTCGATGACAATGGAGTTCTTAGATTAAAGGGCAAAATTTGCATCCCAAATCTTCCAGAGCTTCGAAGAGAAATACTTGATGAATGTCATAAATCCAAACTAAGCATCTATCCAGGGGTGAGCAAAATGTACAATGACATCAAGCGCACATTCTGGTGGAGATCAATGAAAAGGGATATTTCATTATATGTTAGCAGATGCTCCACTTGTCAGCTAGTTAAGAGCGATCAGCAGGAATTGGCTGGCTTATTACAACCATTAGAAATTCCAGGATGGAAGTGGGATAAAATTTCGATGGACTTCATTGATGGTTTGCCTCGAACTAAGAAAGGAAACGACAGTATATGGGTGATCATAGATCGCTTCACGAAGACTGCCCATTTCATACCTGTCAGATCCAACAGAACGGCTCAAAGTTTAGCATAGATTTACTTCAAAGAAATAGTTAAACTGCATGGAGTGCCGCTCAATATAGTCTGTGATAGAGATCCCCTATTTACTAGCAAATTCTAGGAAGCATTCCAGATAGAATTGGGAACCAAATTGAATCTAAGCACCGCTTATCACCCTCAGACAGACGGCCAAACTGAGCGGGTGAATAGAATTCTAGAAGATTTACTGTAGGCTTGCATAATTGATTTTGGCGGGTCATGGGAAGATCACTTACATTTGGCAGAATTCTCTTATAACAATAGCTATCAAGCAAGTTTGGGAATGTCTCCATTTGAAGCATTATACGGTAGACCGTGTAGATCTCCCGCATGTTGGGTAGAGCCTGGCAATAGACTTGTGTTGGGGCCCGATATGATTCGAGAAGAATATGATAAAGTCGATTTCATTAAGAAGCGATTGAAAACCGCACAAAGCCAACAGAAAAGTTATGATGATGCGAGAAGAAGAGATTTATCATTTGCCGTTGGTGATTATGTTTATTTAAGAGTTTCTCCAATGTGGGGAGTAATCAGATTTGGCAAAACTGGGAAGTTGGCACCGAGATTCATTGGTCCCTTTCCTATACTTGAACGGATTGGAACTCTTGCATATAGGGTTTCATTACCTGATTGGTTGCTTGGAGTGCATGATGTGTTCCACGTGTCTCAACTCAGAAAACATGTGCATGATCCGGATCTTGTTGTAGAAGAAGCAGCACAACATGACTTGGAAATAACTCCAGAATTAGCAGTCAGAAGAGAGCCATTGAAGATCGTTGGCAAAGAAACTAGAGAGCTTAGGAGCAAAAAGATTCATTTAGTTAAAGTGTAGTGGAGTAGTGATCCTAGAGACTATACTTGGGAGACAGAGGAAAGCATTAAGCAAGCCTGCCCCAAATGCAGAGTGGACATCTCTGACTAACTCCGGTGCAAGGTACCTTTACAATACTTTGCATTTACAATTTATTTCCTACTTTGCTGTTCTTTTCTTTTCGAGGACGAAAAGTTTTAAGTGGGGGAGATTGTAATAACCCGGAAAATGTGAACCAATTTAAAATTTTTAAAATTGGTTATTGTCAAAAAATTTAAACTAATATTGAATTGGGAATAGTGAGGCAGTTTGAAAATTTGAATACAAACTTTGTCTGACTGTACCGGGTGGAAAATATAACAGATTTTAGTGAAACAAAAAATATTTAAATCTGTTTATGAATACCTTTCTAACGAATCTGAAAAATCGAAGTTTCATAAAAGGAATCAAAAGTTATGGCCAAATGAATTTTTAGAGAGGTCGCTATATAGAATATATAGCCCTTGAAAATAGATATTTTCCATACGACCTCGGAATTCGACGAAACCACTTTTGTTGGATCCGGGATGTCAAACTATTGCTAGGTTTCAAATTTCATAATTTTTGAAGCTAGTATGTGAGCGGGGCAAAAGAAAATGTGATTGGTCAATTTCTGTTAAAATGGGTCGACCTGAAAATGGCCATTTTGCATACGATCTCAGAATTCGATGAAACTTGTTTTGTTGGGACCGTATTGTCAAAACAAAGCAAGATTTATTTTTCTAGAATTTTTCGATTCAGTTTGTGGCCCTGGCAAATTGAAATGTACGTTCAAATTGAATATTAAATGTTTTATACTTTAATTTGAAAAATAACTGACTGTAACAGTCGAATTGGCCAACGAAACATATCCCATTGTGTCCGGAATGGGGGTATTTAGCTAGGGCGACAGTCGTTGGGTTGAAATTGGTGTACGTTGTTCAAAGGGATATTTTGGGAATTTAAAATTTAAATATAATAGGAGATATCCTTCATTTTCTCTCTCATCTGAAAAGTCGGTCAAACTATATCGAACGAATGGCGAAACCCCTTCAAAACTTCCAGGACTGATCGCCGCCGCCACAGGCATTTTCGCTACCCCCTCCAGTTGGCTTTTCCGATCGCCTTTCCCCCCTCTTTCAATCAACCCAAGCCTCGACTGAAACCATCCAGTATTTGCATCGAATTCCAGCGAGGAAGTCTCCACCTTTGGAGCGCCGCCGAGCATCAGAGAGGCCGTCCAGTTCGCTACCACCAAAGGCGCTGGAAAGCCTGTTCGAAGCCCTTCGACGTTGTAGCATCCAATCGTGACGAAACTGCACAGATCAATCGAAAAGGAAAAACCTAGTTTTGAAGGTTTGAAAAACATGTCTGCTTGAAATTTTTGAATTGAAAATAACACTTTTAAGTGTTGCAAAACTTTGAAAAATCATATCTTTTTTAGTGTGTTAACGAAATTCGATGAAACAGGAAACATCGGGACAGCAGGGAGGCTCTCTACCATCTAGTAGAAGCCGCGGATTTTTCTTATCTACATATGATTTTTAGCACTCCAAAACCCAATGTGAGGAATCTAAATTAAATTGTGTGAATGGAATCGTGTTGTATAAATTATATAAGCGAAGTGTAAATTATAGACGCATTGTATACCTCATGTACATGTGTTGTATAAGTTATATTAGCGATGCATAAATTATACAAGCGTTGTATGAAACATATATGCTTTGAATTATGATGAAATGCAAGTGAAATATAGAAATTATATATATATATATATATATATATACACACACTCCCCTTGTCCACAGACCATGGACGATATTTATTGCTTGTGATTGGCGTGAAATTATATAGTATGACGAATGGTTGGAAATAATTGTTTGTGGTTGATATTATGGTTGAAAAATACCTTTGTGGTTGAAAAATACCTTTGTGGTTGAAAAATACCCTCTTGTGGTTGAAACAAATTAGAATAGGATTGTGGAAATGAAAATAAAACATGCCGCCTGCGTGCGAACTAGATGCATGATCCACATTGTCAAAAACCGTGAGGTTTTAAGGTAGAGCGAGGAGCCGTACTAAGGATGGTCCCGGTTTTAACTACCCTGCTATTATGCTGCCGAAATTTTCTGAAATATTCATGTGTTAGAATAATTTTCATTTGTTGAAATTAATTACATATGTTGAAACCAATATTCATATGTTGAATTAAAATTCATTCGTTGAGTTGAAATTCATGTGTTGAATGTTATTCGAATTTTAAATAAATAGATTTAACGATAAAAATCACATTTTTATATATATACAAACTATAGAGAATATTCATGTGTTGAATTGAAATTCATTCGTTGAGTTGAAATTCATGTGTTGAATGTTATTCGAATTTTAAATAAATAGATTTAACGATAAAAATCATATTTATATATATATATACAAACTATAGAGAATATTCATGTGTTGAATTGAAATTCATTCGTTGAGTTGAAATTCATGTGTTGAATGTTATTCGAATTTTAAATAAATAGATTTAACGATGAAAATCACATTTTTATATATGTACAAACTATAGAGAATAATCATGTGTTGAATTGAAATTCATTCGTTGAGTTGATATTCATGTGTTGAATGTTATTCGAATTTTAAATAAATAGATTTAACGATAAAAATCATATTTTTTTATATACAAACTATAGAGAATATTCATGTGTTGAATTGAAGTTCATTCGTTGAGTTGAAATTCATGTGTTGAATGTTATTCGAATTTTAAATAAATAGATTTAAAGATAAAAATCACATTTATATATATATAAACTATAGAGAATATTCATGTGTTGAATTGAAATTCATTCGTTGAATTGAAATTCATGTGTTAAATGTTATCCGTATTTTAAAATAAATTAAATAGATAATAAAAATTACATTTTTATTGTGAATATGAAGTGTTAAAAACGTCCACGTGTTGAATAAATATTTTCGATGATAAAAATATTACTTTTATCATGTATACGTTTTGATAAAAATATACACGTGTTGGAAATAAATATTAGTTCGTTAGAAATATTATTATTAGCTTTTTTCTGCATATATATACATGTGTCGAACAGGAAAAATGGATTAGCTGTAGAGTAAAGAAATTATTTGCATGCCCGACAAATAGGTAAGCCTTGATGAGTTGGCTGCGCAATTTTATTTTTATATCAACTCCTGTGAATGCCATTGGATGCGGAGTGCTGGTTATTCTGTGTGAAATAATAAACATCGCCATAGGATAGTAACAATTAATTTTGAACTACACTACATGGCATACTCCTTGACGATAGGCATACTTCATCATATTCCACATAAGTATATGGAGCTTGTGTGACGAGGTGGAAGATTTACCATACGAGCAAGGGGCTTGTATGGCGAGGATTATATACTACAGATTGAACTGATGACTAATATGGACTATATAAAATATAACGATAAATTGCCAGATTAATAAAAACCCCACACGGGTCTGGAGTTGATAATAATCACGTCTCTCTAGTCATTAGATACGGCACATGGACTATTTATTCCCACACGGGACGAGATGACGAGGATTTATCCTCTGGAGTGATTGAAAATACACGCTCCCTCCGGCTTGACAGGGTGACGAGAATTTATTCTCTGGAGTTATTATCTATACGCGCTCCCCTGTAAATACCAGAATATATCACTATAAATATGTGGATGCTTTATAGGATTTATTAGGTACCTAACACGGCCCAATAAATTTCCAAACCCCTTCCCGTACAAAGGAGGTTATGGCGAAATTTTTCGAAATATAAAGGCGTTAGTGAAATATTTGAAGTGAAAACGATGTTAAAATATTTGAAGTGAAAACAATGATAAAATATTTGAAGTGAAAACGATGTTGAAATTTAAGAAGTGAAAACGATGTTGAAATTGAAGAGTGAACTATATATATATATATATATATATATAGAATGGAAAGGAATAGAAGCCGTGCAGTTCGTGTTTTGAAATCGTAATTTGAATCGATTTGTACGAGAAATCCGACCATCGGAATTTCCCGAAACCGCAACCGCTGGGTTCGCCTTGGAAATATCTTTCCAACGGCTCCAACTTTGTAAAAATCCAACGGTTGGATTATCTGGAATGTTTAATTCAAATCTAAAGAAAAACAACGCCAGAATCGTTTATATTTATATATAAATATAAATATAATTAAATTAAATCGAATAATGATGCTGCAGTTCGAATTTTGAAACCGTAACTTCAAACGACTAGTGTGGAAGATCCGACCGTCGAATTTTTACGAAACTGGAACTGTTGGGTTCGCTTTGGGAATATCTTCCCAGTGGTATAGACTTTGTAGAAATCCAACGGTTAGATTTTTCGATATGTGTAAAACAAATTATGGGAAAAACAGCGCCAGTGCCACGGCACGACCTGAAACGTCATTTAATTAATTATGGCCATTTTTAAATAAATAAAAATGGCGAAAAATGGTTATAAAATATTATAAGCAACATAGATTGGAAATAAACCAATTTGGCTTGATCTGCTTGATATTTGATGGTTGTATGTGTTTGACACGAAAATTATACTAAAGAACTTAAATATGAATGTCGAATAATATAACCGTGGAAAGAATTGATTTGAATTCTAATTATACGTGAATTATTTGAAAAGGCCGAGCTAACCCTCATTTCAAATAATTGATTGAACGATTCGAATTGGAAAATACAAAGACGATTCAAGACCGACGATTTTCGTATCGGTTGGATGGGCGCTGCTGAAGTTCCTGATTGGAGTAGCTACCGTGAAGGAACGAAAGTAGTAGCCGTCTGAACGTATGTGTTGATTGTACGGATATATGAGGAATTTGACGCGCCGGTTACGTTCAGACCCAGAACGGACTTGTAAATGGACTGTGTGTCTGGCATTGGATTTTGTTCTATACTGATTGATCTCTGTTAAATATATATCTGTTTGGCGGCGGAGAATTTATTCTTTTGCTTAACGCCCTTCTCTGAGACGTACGAGCTCAGAGGTTATATATCGATAGAAATCAGTCGTATGGAGTGGATAGCCTATGTGGCATGCCAAGATGTTGTGATCAAGGCTTCTGTTGCAAAGCAAAGTCTTGTGTCTGATGATCAAAGCACGGCCTACGTGGCCTGGCTTTGTGTATAGCGTGGATTCGCGAGCCTCACACCTCGGTATTAGTCAAAAATGAAATAAGGACCCAAGGAGTGCATGACGTTTCTTACTAGCTATGGTGGTGTCAGTGACCTACCATCCCTGACATTTATATCTACTTTTCACCTATGTGGTTATTGGAATGCGAGGCGCCTCGATTTTAGGTTTGTAAGGACCGGGAAACGTGTGTTCAGGAATAATTAATCCTCAAACGTAAGAGAGGACCGGCCTTGGAGGATCCAAGGGTTACCCAGAGTGTGTAGTCCTGAGGCATTTGCTAGAGTGTCTCGAAGCGGAGAGGAGCTTGCCCCTTGCCTCAACTCATAACGGAAATCCAATTTCCAACACGAAATAACGGTTGCAGAACTAGTAAGGCGACATAGTATATGGCAGTTATGCCACCTATGATTGATATTTATGATGCTATTCGTTTTTGAAACATATATGCACTAGTAATAATATCAAATGATTTTGCTTTACACATATTAAGCATATTTGGCCATTATAAGGTATAACTCTATCCTCCGGCTTGCGTTGCATTGTATGATGGGACTTGAGTCTTATAATGGCTACATTCTTTTCAAAAGCATTGCATTGTTTTAAAGAACTTACTTTGTTTTAAATGCACCAGCAATCACTGGAGTAAACCCGTTCTGCGAAAGTGGCGTGGTCCTATGATTTGCTTATTACTGTTGTTTAAACTGTTAAGTATATTTCTCACACCAGTCCCCATGACTGACTCGTTGTTTGTTTCACTTTGCAAACTCGGGTGCCCTTATTTTCACATGGGCAGCCTAGTTCACAGGTGACAAGTTGTTTTGGCTCAGCACTGTAGTATGGAGTGCACTTTTGGCTCATGGCGAGGCTGACTTCACCGAGATTACTTTGACATTTTCCGCCATTATTGTATATATATTAGGATTCCGCCACGGGCGATGCAGACTGTTTTACTTCTAGTACTTATTATCGTATGTATATGTACCGCCTTCGGCGATGTAGACTGATACACTTATTATGTCTCACTGTATGTATATATTCCGCCTATGGCGATGGTGACTGATCATTTCCCTTTTATTTACTAAGTTATATCCTACTTTGTGCTATTCTGATGTTGTTACATATTATGATTCCGCTGTCATATCTATGTAAAATTATTCTATTTATTGTTTTTGCTATTATCTGTACTCTGCTATGATGATTGTTGTGTTATATTCCAATGATTATCCTTAATACCGTCACACGGATTTTGGGATCGTCACATAAAATTAATTAACATTTCTGTAAATTAGAGAATGAGATTAAACCAAATGATCATTTTGTGTTAATTAAATTTGTTGATGTAAAATAACAATTATGTTAATTAGGAAAATAGTGAAACAAATCCTTGTATCATGTTTGTATAAAATAGTTGAAAATATATTATGTTTGTTTCATTGAAAACAAATATTTCATGATTGTTAAGATTAAGGAAAATAACAATTTATTTATAAAATGTTAATTGAAAAAAATATATATAACATTTTGGTGATAAAATGTTAAGATAAAGAAAAATAACATGTTAGTTATAAAATATTAAGATATTCTTTTATATGTTATTAGAACATAATAAAAAGGTTACAAAAAAAATTCACTTTTTATTTGTCATTAGAAATGTAGAATTTGTTATACAAATTGAAATTTACTTTTCATTTGTCATTAGAAACTTAGAATGTGTATGCAAATAAATAAATCTACTTCTTATTTGCTATGTTAAACATAGAATAATGTATGCAAATAAAGTGTTCTTCTATTTGCCATGTTAGACATTAAAATATGTTATGTGAACAAATATTATTTATTTATTTATTTAGACATTAGAATTAGAGAACCTGTCACGTTAATAAAAACACATTCTTATTTTACATTAGAAACATGTTTGTTGAGCTAAAAATATTCATTTTCATCATAACATGTTATTAGAAATAAAATAACCTCCTTGTCAAAACATGTTATTGAAACCAATTTAACATTTGGGTCAAAAAGTTTAGAATTAAAAGATTAGAATAAAAAGATTATAAATAAAAGATCAAAATAAAAGGATTGTCTTTTATTGCCTCTTAAAGAATTATAATGTCACTTTGATAAGAAATGTCACATTAGAATTATAACACCATTTTAGTTATAGAATGTTAAATTGATAAATATACCATTTTGGTTATAGAATGTTAAATTAGATGAAAATATCATTTTTGTTATAAGATGGTAAGTTTGGTAAAAAGAACCAAATTATGTAAACACCTTTATTTACATTCTCTTATGTAAATAAAAAGAACAAATTATGTGAATACCTTTTTTATATGTCATTAGAATTCATGGAAAATTGTTAACATATAAAATATCATTTTTATATGACATTAGAATTTGTAGAAATGTTTTACATATACAATATTATTTTATGTGATACTAGAATTAAAATAAAATTTTCATTTTTACTACTAGAAAAGAATAGGCAATAAAAAATTATATTTTTATTGTAGTGTGAAACATTATGGAGAATAGGCAATAAATATTACGTTTGTGATATGAAACATTAGAAAAGATAAGAAAACAGAAATTACATTTTTATGTAAAATGTGATATAAGAATAAAAACATCGTTTTGTTAGCAAATAAATAATCATTTATTTGTCACTTTATAACATAGGATTTTGTTAGCAAATAAATAATCATTTATTTGTCACTTGTATAACATAGGATTTGTCAGCGAATAAATAACCATTAATTTGACATAGGATATGGTTAGCAAATAAAATAATCATTTATTTGTCATTTGTACAATATAGAAAACTGTTTACAAATAAATATTCATTTATCTGCCATTAGAAAAGTGAAGACAATAAGTATTACATTTTTTATAACATTAGAAAAGAGATGACAATAAGAATTACATTTTTATTGTAATGTGAATCACTAGAAATTAAAATGTTTTACATATAAGATATTATGTTATATGATATTAGAATAACATAGAAAATTGTTTACCAATAAATGACCATTTATATGGCATTGGAGTTCATAGAAAAATGTGAATATATATAATGTACTATTATATGGCATTAGAGTTCATAGAAAAATGTGAACATATATAAAATTGACTTTTATATGTGATTAGGATACATAAGAAAATGTAAGGAAATAAATGTGTTATATTAGTGAAACCAAAATATACATTTTTGGCCAATTAGAAAGAATGAGACAAAATATACCTTTTTGTCAATTAAAAAAAAAGGTGAAAGTAAAAATACAAATTTTTTTGTCGTTGAATAGGATTAAACCAAGATAAACATTTTTGTTCATTAAAAAGGATTAAACCAAAATAGACATTTTTGTTTATCAAAAAGGTTTAAGACAAGAATATACATTATTGTCATGAAAAAGTACATTTTTATTCACATTGTAGATGTGAATAAAAATTTAGAATTAGAAAGCAATTTTTTATTTATTTACATTCTTTTTGTAAATAAAACCCATGATTATAGAAAAGTACATTTTTATTTACATATTAGATGTAAATAAAAACATAAAATGAAAAAGGGACAATTTTAGCATTTTTCTCCTTTAAGAATAAAAAGATCATATTTTCAATGTAAGGTTAGAACGGACAAAAGATTCATGTTTTATTATAGAATCATGTTTTACATTAAAAACACATTTTTATGTAATATGGTAAATATCGAGAAGAGGATTATATTTTTATTTGCAAATTACTTGCAAATAAAAACTAGAATTGGGAAAAGCACATTTCGTATGTGTGAACATGATTAGAGAAAAAGAAGAATATTTTTATTTGCCTTTTTATATGCAAATAAAAACCATAGAAAAGGAAGTACATTTTTATTTGCAAATTTATTGCAAATAAAAAGAAACATGAATATATGAAGATATAAATTACATTTTTCATTTGCAATTTAGTTGTAAATAAACATGATTATAAAAGTTGACATTTTTATTTGTATTTTAGATATAAATAAAAGCATGAATTGAAAAAAAGGAAAAAGATATTTTTATTTATATTTTAGATATAAATAAAAACATGAAAATAAGTATATTTTTACTCACATTCTAGATGTGAATAAAAATTTGAATTAAAAAGTGCATTTTTATTTACATTATAGATGTAAATAAAAACATGGATATGAAAAGTACATTTTTATTTACATTGTAGGTGAGAATAAAAATATGAATTGAAAATGTGTATTTTTATTTACATTTTAGATGTAAATAAAAACATTGAAATAAAAGTGACATTTTTTATTTACATTTTAGATGAAGATAGGATTTAATGTAATATTTTTATTATCAAAATAGAGACAATAAAAAGATTAGAATTAAAAGGTTATATTTTTATTTACCTTTTGATACAAATGAAAATAATAAATGTAAAGTGATATCTTTATTTACATTTTAAGTGTAAACAAAAAAGAATAAATGTAAAGCGACATTTTTATTGATATTTTATTCAATAAAAAGATTAGAATTAAAAGAAGCATATTTATTGTCATATTAGATGCGATAAAAAGAATAGATTATAATAGTTGAAATCGCCAAACGATTTATATATATATATATATATATTAAATAAACAAATCGCGCTGCTGCAGTTCGCGATATGAAATCGTAACTTTAAAAGATTATACCGAAAGATCCAACCATCGGATTTTCCCAACACTGGAACCGTTAGGACCGCTTTGGGAAGATCTTTCCAATAATATAAATTTTGTTAAAAATCCAACGGTTAGATTTCGAGAAATATGTAAATCAAATTTGGATAAAAACAACGCCAAGGCCGCCATTAACCCGAAGCGTCATTTAATTATAATTGAGCTATTTTAAATAAATAAAATAGCGATAAACCGTTACAAATAAATATGAACGATATGAAATGATTTAAATGATAATTATTCAAGAATTATTTGAGAAGACCGAGTTTAACTCATTTCAAATAATTATACGACGATTTAAGTTGAAGAGCCGAAGACGGTGATTGAAGACCGACGATCTTCACATCGAATGGATGTGTTACTACTGAGGCCCATGATTGGAGTAGCTACCTTGAAGGGGAGTCAGGGGTAGCCATCCGGACGTATTGTTGATTGTTGGATATGCGGGGAATAAGATGCCTCTGGTTTCGTTCAGACCCAAAACGGACTTGTAAATGGATCGTATGTATGACGTTGTATTCCTTTATACGATATCTGTTGATCTCTGCTAAATATATATCTGTTTGGTGTTTAATACTGTAACAACCCGCAAATTCTGGGCCAGTTTAAAATTTTTAAATTGGCAATTTTAGCGAATTTTGAATATTTAAAATAGATTATTTTAAATAATATCGACGAAAAATTTAATTTGAATAGAATTCGACGTATATATTATATACGTCGTCGTTAGAATATATAATAATTATATATAATTATAAAAGGAATTGAAAATGGCGCGGTAGTTCGAAAATTCGATTTCTAATTTCAAATGAATATACAGAATTCAATATAAGTCAAAATTGAACGAAACAAGAAATATTTGAATCTGTATAACTATATCTTTGTAACGAAGTTAACAAACTGAGATTTCATCTTAGAAATGATAAGATATGTCCAGTTGAAAATTCTGAATAATCGCTATGGAATTCAGGCCCTTAAAAATGGACATTTTGCAAACGACCTCGGATTTCGACGAAACCAGTTTTGTTGGGTCCGTGATGTAAAGTTATTGCTAGATTCCAAATTTCATAATTTTTCGAATCAATATGTGAGCGTGGCAAAGGAAAACGCGTTTGACCATTTCAGTTGAATTAAATCGACTGGAAAATGGCCATTTTTCTAACGGTCTCAGAATTCGACGAAACTAGTTTTGTTAGGACCGTATCGTCAATACGAAGCTAGAAAATATTTTTCTGGAATTTTTCTAGTTAGTATGCGACCCCGGTAATTTGAAATGTACGTTTAAAATTCAATATAGAGATTTAAATGTAAATTTAACGGAAACCAACTGTAACAGTCGAATTGGCTAACGAAACATATCCCATTGTGTCTGGGATGGGGGTAATTAGCTAGGGGCGACGGTCGTTGGGTTTGGTTTCGAGTTCATACGCAAAAACCTACTTTAATGAATTAAATAATAATAAAAATATTTATATAAGGCCAAACTTTAAACCCTAACCCTAATTAAATCTGGAGCCGCCGTTCTATTCGAAACCGACGGGCGACCCACTCCCTACTTCTCCCTCTTCGATCTTCCAATCCCCTCCACCATTTCAAAAACCCTAAATTGCAAAAAGAAGAGCTCATCGAACTCCCGCAGGCCAACGGTGGTGATATGCTCTCGTGTTCTGTGGAGGTTGGATTTTCGCCACGAAGGCTCACTGTTCATCGCGGTTTTCAGAGGAAGTTGAGGCTTCGATCAGGGTGGCTCTGGTCTGGAGGGGTGGCGACAGAAGGGGCGTTCAAATGGTGGTGGCGGATCGTTGTCAGAGGGTGTGGGGATGCGTGCTTCTGGAGGTTCTTGAAATCGGCTTTGGGTTCATCGTGGCAGCAGAACGAAGAAGAGGGATTAGAGAAAGGGTAACGATTTCCTAAGTGTTATTAATTTTAATTAAATTAATTAATCACTATTTTAATTAACTAAGTTTTAAATATATAAAATGCAGTTTTTTTTAAGTATAAAATTCAGTTTTAAATATATAAAATGCAGTTTTTTTTAAGTATAAAATTCAGTTTTGAATATATAAAATGCAGTTTTTTTTTAAGTATAAAATTCAGTTTTGAATATATAAAATGCAGTTTTAAGAAATAACATTGTTTTAAAATAGAATTGATCCTGAAAAATATAATATACATTGATCTTGAAAAATAAATTATACAATGTTTGGAAAAGTAAAATACGATTTTTGTTTGTTTAAAAATATGAATTCGTTGATTTGAAAAATAGGATTTTTATATGTTGAACTTCGATAGTAAAATAGGATTTTTATATATTGAATAGCGAACTAAAAAAATATGATTTTTATATATTGAATAGCGAACTAAAAATTCGATTTTTATATATTGAATAACGAAGTCAAAATTCGATTTTTACATAGGTAGTGAAAGCGGACGACGAAGATGACGAAGATGCGATAGCGATGAAGATTCCTATCAATGAAGTGCCGTGGAGCTAGGATAGCTATATGTGAGAATTTCTCACCTTTCAATTTATTATCTAGTTATATATATATATATACTAGGATGCAGACGGTGCTTAGTAGCACCCGACACAATCGTCCACAGACCATGGACTTGTTTGTTTGGTTGCATAGATTAGTTATATGATTTGATTTGAATTTGAATTGTTTGGTGAGATTGAATGGTTTGATTGATGTGTGAATGGCGTGGGCCTTCACTAGACCGGGGATAAGGCTAGGCCTCGTCCCGTTTCTAGTATCGTGCCGTTATGCCGCCGAAATTTTCTAAAATAAGTTAGAAAAATAAAAATATCATTTTATTGTGTAAATGAATAATAGAAATTCATATGTTGGAATAAAATGTTTTATCGTTAAAAATATAATTTTTAACGTGAATATGAATATAGTGAAAGTGAATAAAATAAAATATTCATTTACAAACCAGACGGTTTGTTTATGAACACCTATTTGAAGGACATTGATTGGGACGATAAATTTTACACATCACCCAACTGCACGAATAAAATATGTGTTTGATTGTTTGAAACCCCACACGGGTGTTAGGATGAAATTTGAAGTTCACTCATCCTGATTTATTAAATATGTCGATCGATTGATTGACAGGCTGTTATAAGCGTTGAATATCTATATTTGATGCTTATACAGTGTAGTGCACTTTGGTTGATGGTTGATTATTTTTCAATGCTATGATATACATGTGTTGTATGAAAATCCATATAATTAACTTTATATGGTAATTGATTGGGCCTCATTCCAATTTGAAAAATAAAGAATATTTTAAAATAAAAGTTCATGTGTTGACAGTACTCATTCATTGAGATTGGTCATGTGTTGAACGAAATATTTTAGTAATAAAATTTACATCTTTATCAATATAAAATAAAAGTTCATGTGTTGACAGTACTCATTCATTGAGATTGGTCATGTGTTGAACGAAATATTTTGATAATAACAACTATTTTGAAAAAGAAATATTTGAAATAGAATATTTGAAAATAGAAATTTATGAAGCCGTGTTGAATAGATTGACGCCATTTTGACGTGAACGATATTTATATCGATTTTATTCATTTTAAAATGAATATTGAAAAGTGATTTCGAAAACGAATATTTTGAAATGAATTTAAAACGATTTCGAAATGAATTGAATTGAAAACGATTTCGAAATGAATTGAATTGAAAACGATTTCGAAATGAATTGAATTGAAAACGATTTCGAAATGAATTGAATTGAAAACGATTTCGAAATGAATTGAATTGGAAACGATTTCGAAATGAATTGAATTGAATATGAATTCAAATTGAATTGAAATTTGAATTGAATAGAAATGAATTTTAAAACGAATTTATAAAGAAGAATTCAATTTTGCCTTGAATTGAAATGGAAGTTGAAATAGATTTCGAAACGAATTTTAAAACTAATTATATAATTCGTTTTAAATAGAAATCGACGAAATATATATTATATATATTATATATATAATATAATGGCCTGAATAGAACGCGCCGCGCCGCGGTAGTTCGTGAATTTCGACCATTGATTTCAAACGGACATTGCGGGAGATCCGACCGTCGGATTCTCCTAAAACCGGAACCGTTGGGTTCGTATCGAAAAGAGCTTTCTAGCGAATGTTAGAAATTTGAAATCTAACGGTTGGATTTGGAATTATGTCCAAATCAAATTTGAAAAAGGTCGCTGTAAGTGCAGTTCGATGGCCGTTGATGGAAATCGACTGTACGGGCCTTGATAAAATTATTAAAAATAGTCATAATTTGTGTAAAATCATAAGAAATGATTTGTAAGAATTGGGATGAAAAACTCCATATTTGAAAAGATAAAAATAGATTTTTATCGAAATGAACTAGTTTTGAACTAGAATTATAATTCTATTTATTTTTAAATAAATAAATTGAATTCGAAAAGGGTTTTGAAAATAACCAAAATTTCCAATGATTGCATTGGAGTGGATTTGAATCGAAATTGTCTTCGGAATATTTCGATGTTGGAATTCGTGATTATACAGGTGTTGTTATGGAAATTTGAAAGATATATATTTATATCGTTATTTCCAATACGACGTTTGTTAGTCGTAGAATTTGATATTGAATATAGGCCGATATATTTTCTATTCAGAGCCTTGTATTGAATATCGAATGTGATTTGGGTTTGTCGTGAATGGTGTCTTCACTAACACTGTTCTTGAACCCAGTTGAGAAAAGATTAAATCTTTTTATTTAGATTTAATGAAGTGTACCAATTAAATAATATTTAATTGGAATTGAATTGATATTGATTTTTGGGTTTATCGTGAACAGTGTTTTAAATAACACTCATTCTTTAACCCGATAATTAATGAATGTGATTTTGGGTTTATCGTGAACCGTGTTTTAAATGACACTGATTCTTTAACCCAGTTAACGATTAAAACTAAGTGGAGTTTTAATGAATCTTTAATTAGATTGAAAAGATCGAGAATGGAGTATCACCAGTTTTACTCCAGGCGATAGTTAAATCTTTAATTAGATTTGAACGTGAAATGGTAATTGAATTTACCGATAACACTGTGGTGTTAGATATGAAGTATTACCAGTTTTACTTCATGGGATAAATAGGTTGGGATGGGGAAATTAAAACAAATGATTACTTCGGTAAGGTTCGCTAATCCCGACTAGTTTGAATTGAGATTCAAAGATAGAATAAAGAATAAATTCAAGAAATTTATCTTGGATAAAATTAATGGGAACCTTTCCCTATGAATGTGAAATTTAGAAATTGACTGTCGGTTAGCCAAACAAATGGTTTTCTGGATATTGATCTGATGTTGGTTTCGGCCTTCGGGGTTAATATTTGGGGAATTATTCTCTTGATTAATTTACGGTTAGTGACTAATGAATTGGAATGAGGCGTATGTTGTGTGTGTGTAACACTTATTTAAAATATACGCGAGTTATTCGGAAAGACCGGGTTTATCCCATTCTGAATAACTGATACGACGATAAGTCGAAGATGAAGACGATGGTCGAAGACCGGAGGTCTTCACGTCGTTTGGGTAATTACTGATGATCTTGATTGGGCTGTACACCCAAGAAGATGGAAACAGTTAGTGATCGTCCAGACGTACTTGGAGATCGATGGATATGCGGGGTACTAGGTGCCTCCGGTTTCGTTCAGACCCAGAACGGACTTGTAAATGGACTGTATGTCTGACATTGGATTTTAGTCTGTGTGATTGATCTCTATTAAATATATATCTGTTTGGCGGCGGAGAATTTATTCTCTTGCTTAACGCCCTTCTCTGAGACGTACGAGCTCAGGGGTTATATATTGATAGATATCAAACGCATGGAGTGAATTGCCTGTGTGGCATGCCTAAGTGGCAATTGATCGAGGCTTCTGTTGAAAAGCAAAGTCTTGTGGTGATGATCAAAGCACGGCCTTTGTGGCGTAGCTTTGTGTAACGTTTGCTTCGCGAGTTTCACACCCGGTATGAACCAAAAACGGGAGAGGACGTCAGGGAGGGCATGCGTTTCTTTCTAGCTAGAAGTGGCGTCAGTGGTTTTACACGCCCTGACGAGTTTGACTTATGTGGTTGTTGCTGTTGCGAGGCGCCTCGGATTGATCGGTCGTTCTCGAACCGATGGAGTCATTTAGTTGGCTCGTTTACGCCCCATAGGGCGGGGAAATGCATGTTCAGGGTTTAAGTTTAATCCACATCGGTGGACTGGCCCTGAGGATCCAAGGGCCCACCTGAGTCTGGGTCCTGAGGGGCGGGCTAGAGCGTCTCGAATCGGTTGAGGACTATCTTTTGCCTCGGTTCATAGATGGAAATCCAATTTCCAAATACGTGACTTTGCGATTTTGATTGTATAACCTATATATGGCGACATAGTGGTATGGGGCATTCATGCCGCCTATGATTGATACTTATGATTTGAAGTTGTTTTATACACTATACACCTATAATAGTATCAAAATGATTTCTTTTAAACGTATCAAGCATTCTTGGCTATTATAAGGTAAAAACCCTATCCCCCGGCTTGCGTTGCATTGTGTGATAGGACCTGGGTCTTATAATAGCTTCATTCTTCTTTATTTAGCATTGCGCTGTTGTTTTATGCACCGGTATTCTTGGGAGGAAACCCGTTCCGTGTTATACGGCGTGGTCCCTTGATTTACCTAACTTTAAAAACAAAGATTAAAAACTGTTTTAGTTCTTACACCAGTCCCATGACTGACCTGGAGTTTATTGTTTTAACCTAAACTCTGGGTGCCCTTATTTTGACACGGGCAGCTAGTAGTTTTGGTTTTGCAGATTTATATTCACAGGATCCTGGTTTGCAGCTGGAACGATATCCGGAAAGCTTTGTATCC
This sequence comes from Allium sativum, assembly GCA_030737875.1. Classification (NCBI taxonomy): domain Eukaryota; kingdom Viridiplantae; phylum Streptophyta; class Magnoliopsida; order Asparagales; family Amaryllidaceae; genus Allium; species Allium sativum. The sequence goes on from CM060924.1 coordinate 902,918,308, forward strand.
GTATATCTCATTCTAGTTGTGTATTGTATTATTTTCCGTTGCTATGTATTTAAATGTAATTTAAATCCCTGGTATTTCTGTGTAATATTTATTCGTTTGTACTCTGTATATTCTTGTAATCTGGTGCATTGTTGTAATATACAATGAAATGTTCTTCTGTATGCGTTCTGTTTTGTCGTGTTCTCAAACGATAGGGCGTTTCGAACGGTCTGAGTCGGTTTAGCGACTGGTTCGGACCGAGCGAAATTCCTTGCCGTCACAGTTGGTATCAGAGCTTTGGTTTACAAAGCTCAGAGAACAAGACACATTAGAACCTTACGAAAGAATTCATCAGATATTGGATTTGTAGAATCCAATTAGAGTGACTCGTTAGAGATAGGATCAGTAGTATCCTAGAACGAGTGTGAAGAGTATATTTTTCAAATGAAAACAAATTTTGTTTTGAAAATTTAAATCAATTATTCGTATTTGATTATTTATTTATATTGAGTTGGACAGTCCAGTATATAAAGGATTTGCATATACGCCTTGCAAACGTATATTCAAAGTTTTAATATATTGGATAGATATAGGATCACACTCTAGTTACCCGGGGATGGTTCTGATAATGCTGCAGCGTTACTAGCACTTATATTCGAGTGACGAAGGTGTGATATCTATATATTTCCATTAGACTGGTGTGAGAACCAAAACTTATATAGATAGATTTATTTGTTGTGAATTGGCATCAAAAACAAGATTTTTTGTATATGTATCAAAATTATGAATTTGAAACTCTAATCCACTAATTGATTGATGTTTGTGTTGTATGTTTATTTGTTTGATAATTTTTAGCCATTATGCCTAATTGAACCAAATATTGGATTAAATTGAAAATTGGTCGCATTTGCTTGCATATACATGTATATCATTGAACAGGTCATAGCAAGGAGGCTAGAGCAGAGAATAAAATTTGTTTGCCCGACAAATAGGTACATGTTTAATACATAATTTACTGTTTTGTTTGGGTGATGATGATTTTATGAGCCTATTGGCTAGCCGCTTGGCTTTTTCTTTTTCTTTTTGAGATCTGAAGGACCGGGGAAGCTATTTGAAATTCCCCGATGCTCCCGGTGCAGGGGAGGTTATGGCGAAATTTTTCGGAAATTTAGGGTGTTAGCCAAATTTTTGAAATTTTGAAAATTCTCAGAAACTAAAAAGTTGGAGAATGGAAGCCAGATCGAGCATAGAGTTGATTAATCCAACCACTTTCGACTTTGTTCCTTTTCGGGGACGAAAAGTTTTAAGTGGGGGAGATTGTAACAACCCGCAAATTCTGGGCCAGTTTAAAATTTTTAAATTGGCAATTTTAGCGAATTTTGAATATTTAAAATAGATTATTTTAAATAATATCGACGAAAAATTTAATTTGAATAGAATTCGACGTATATATTATATACGTCGTCGTTAGAATATATAATAATTATATATAATTATAAAAGGAATTGAAAATGGCGCGGTAGTTCGAAAATTCGATTTCTAATTTCAAATGAATATACAGAATTCAATATAAGTCAAAATTGAACGAAACAAGAAATATTTGAATCTGTATAACTATATCTTTGTAACGAAGTTAACAAACTGAGATTTCATCTTAGAAATGATAAGATATGTCCAGTTGAAAATTCTGAATAATCGCTATGGAATTCAGGCCCTTAAAAATGGACATTTTGCAAACGACCTCGGATTTTGACGAAACCAGTTTTGTTGGGTCCGTGATGTAAAGTTATTGCTAGATTCCAAATTTCATAATTTTTCGAATCAATATGTGAGCGTGGCAAAGGAAAACGCGTTTGACCATTTCAGTTGAATTAAATCGACTGGAAAATGGCCATTTTTCTAACGGTCTCAGAATTCGATGAAACTAGTTTTGTTAGGACCGTATCGTCAATACGAAGCTAGAAAATATTTTTCTGGAATTTTTCTAGTTAGTATGCGACCCCGGTAATTTGAAATGTACGTTTAAAATTCAATATAGAGATTTAAATGTAAATTTAACGGAAACCAACTGTAACAGTCGAATTGGCTAACGAAACATATCCCATTGTGTCTGGGATGGGGGTAATTAGCTAGGGGCGACGGTCGTTGGGTTTGGTTTCGAGTTCATACGCAAAAACCTACTTTAATGAATTAAATAATAATAAAAATATTTATATAAGGCCAAACTTTAAACCCTAACCCTAATTAAATCTGGAGCCGCCGTTCTATTCGAAACCGACGGGCGACCCACTCCCTACTTCTCCCTCTTCGATCTTCCAATCCCCTCCACCATTTCAAAAACCCTAAATTGCAAAAAGAAGAGCTCATCGAACTCCCGCAGGCCAACGGTGGTGATATGCTCTCGTGTTCTGTGGAGGTTGGATTTTCGCCACGAAGGCTCACTGTTCATCGCGGTTTTCAGAGGAAGTTGAGGCTTCGATCAGGGTGGCTCTGGTCTGGAGGGGTGGCGACAGAAGGGGCGTTCAAATGGTGGTGGCGGATCGTTGTCAGAGGGTGTGGGGATGCGTGCTTCTGGAGGTTCTTGAAATCGGCTTTGGGTTCATCGTGGCAGCAGAACGAAGAAGAGGGATTAGAGAAAGGGTAACGATTTCCTAAGTGTTATTAATTTTAATTAAATTAATTAATCACTATTTTAATTAACTAATTTTTAAATATATAAAATGCAGTTTTTTTTTAAGTATAAAATTCAGTTTTAAATATATAAAATGCAGTTTTTTTTTAAGTATAAAATTCAGTTTTGAATATATAAAATGCAGTTTTTTTTTAAGTATAAAATTCAGTTTTGAATATATAAAATGCAGTTTTAAGAAATAACATTGTTTTAAAATAGAATTGATCCTGAAAAATATAATATACATTGATCTTGAAAAATAAATTATACAATGTTTGGAAAAGTAAAATACGATTTTTGTTTGTTTAAAAATATGAATTCGTTGATTTGAAAAATAGGATTTTTATATGTTGAACTTCGATAGTAAAATAGGATTTTTATATATTGAATAGCGAACTAAAAAAATATGATTTTTATATATTGAATAGCGAACTAAAAATTCGATTTTTATATATTGAATAACGAAGTCAAAATTCGATTTTTACATAGGTAGTGAAAGCGGACGACGAAGATGACGAAGATGCGATAGCGATGAAGATTCCTATCAATGAAGTGCCGTGGAGCTAGGATAGCTATATGTGAGAATTTCTCACCTTTCAATTTATTATCTAGTTATATATATATACTAGGATGCAGACGGTGCTTAGTAGCACCCGACACAATCGTCCACAGACCATGGACTTGTTTGTTTGGTTGCATAGATTAGTTATATGATTTGATTTGAATTTGAATTGTTTGGTGAGATTGAATGGTTTGATTGATGTGTGAATGGCGTGGGCCTTCACTAGACCGGGGATAAGGCTAGGCCTCGTCCCGTTTCTAGTATCGTGCCGTTATGCCACCGAAATTTTCTAAAATAAGTTAGAAAAATAAAAATATCATTTTATTGTGTAAATGAATAATAGAAATTCATATGTTGGAATAAAATGTTTTATCGTTAAAAATATAATTTTTAACGTGAATATGAATATAGTGAAAGTGAATAAAATAAAATATTCATTTACAAACCAGACGGTTTGTTTATGAACACCTATTTGAAGGACATTGATTGGGACGATAAATTTTACACATCGCCCAACTGCACGAATAAAATATGTGTTTGATTGTTTGAAACCCCACACGGGTGTTAGGATGAAATTTGAAGTTCACTCATCCTGATTTATTAAATATGTCGATCGATTGATTGACAGGCTGTTATAAGCGTTGAATATCTATATTTGATGCTTATACAGTGTAGTGCACTTTGGTTGATGGTTGATTATTTTTCAATGCTATGATATACATGTGTTGTATGAAAATCCATATAATTAACTTTATATGGTAATTGATTGGGCCTCATTCCAATTTGAAAAATAAAGAATATTTTAAAATAAAAGTTCATGTGTTGACAGTACTCATTCATTGAGATTGGTCATGTGTTGAACGAAATATTTTAGTAATAAAATTTACATCTTTATTAATATAAAATAAAAGTTCATGTGTTGACAGTACTCATTCATTGAGATTGGTCATGTGTTGAACGAAATATTTTGATAATAACAACTATTTTGAAAAAGAAATATTTGAAATAGAATATTTGAAAATAGAAATTTATGAAGCCGTGTTGATTAGATTGACGCCATTTTGACGTGAACGATATTTATATCGATTTTATTCATTTTAAAATGAATATTGAAAAGTGATTTCGAAAACGAATATTTTGAAATGAATTTAAAACGATTTCGAAATGAATTGAATTGAAAACGATTTCGAAATGAATTGAATTGAAAACGATTTCGAAATGAATTGAATTGAAAACGATTTCGAAATGAATTGAATTGAAAACGATTTCGAAATGAATTGAATTGAAAACGATTTCGAAATGAATTGAATTGAATATGAATTCAAATTGAATTGAAATTTGAATTGAATAGAAATGAATTTTAAAACGAATTTATAAAGAAGAATTCAATTTTGCCTTGAATTGAAATGGAAGTTGAAATAGATTTCGAAACGAATTTTAAAACTATTTATATAATTCGTTTTAAATAGAAATCGACGAAATATATATTATATATATTATATATATAATATAATGGCCTGAATAGAACGCGCCGCGCCGCGGTAGTTCGTGAATTTCGACCATTGATTTCAAACGGACATTGCGGGAGATCCGACCGTCGGATTCTCCTAAAACCGGAACCGTTGGGTTCGTATCGAAAAGAGCTTTCTAGCGAATGTTAGAAATTTGAAATCTAACGGTTGGATTTGGAATTATGTCCAAATCAAATTTGAAAAGGTCGCTGTAAGTGCAGTTCGATGGCCGTTGATGGAAATCGACTGTACGGGCCTTGATAAAATTATTAAAAATAGTCATAATTTGTGTAAAATCATAAGAAATGATTTGTAAGAATTGGGATGAAAAACTCCATATTTGAAAAGATAAAAATAGATTTTTATCGAAATGAACTAGTTTTGAACTAGAATTATAATTCTATTTATTTTTAAATAAATAAATTGAATTCGAAAAGGGTTTTGAAAATAACCAAAATTTCCAATGATTGCATTGGAGTGGATTTGAATCGAAATTGTCTTCGGAATATTTCGATGTTGGAATTCGTGATTATACAGGTGTTGTTATGGAAATTTGAAAGATATATATTTATATCGTTATTTCCAATACGACGTTTGTTAGTCGTAGAATTTGATATTGAATATAGGCCGATATATTTTCTATTCAGAGCCTTGTATTGAATATCGAATGTGATTTGGGTTTGTCGTGAATGGTGTCTTCACTAACACTGTTCTTGAACCCAGTTGAGAAAAGATTAAATCTTTTTATTTAGATTTAATGAAGTGTACCAATTAAATAATATTTAATTGGAATTGAATTGATATTGATTTTTGGGTTTATCGTGAACAGTGTTTTAAATAACACTCATTCTTTAACCCGATAATTAATGAATGTGATTTTGGGTTTATCGTGAACCGTGTTTTAAATGACACTGATTCTTTAACCCAGTTAACGATTAAAACTAAGTGGAGTTTTAATGAATCTTTAATTAGATTGAAAAGATCGAGAATGGAGTATCACCAGTTTTACTCCAGGCGATAGTTAAATCTTTAATTAGATTTGAACGTGAAATGGTAATTGAATTTACCGATAACACTGTGGTGTTAGATATGAAGTATTACCAGTTTTACTTCATGGGATAAATAGGTTGGGATGGGGAAATTAAAACAAATGATTACTTCGGTAAGGTTCGCTAATCCCGACTAGTTTGAATTGAGATTCAAAGATAGAATAAAGAATAAATTCAAGAAATTTATCTTGGATAAAATTAATGGGAACCTTTCCCTATGAATGTGAAATTTAGAAATTGACTGTCGGTTAGCCAAACAGAATGGTTTTCTGGATATTGATCTGATGTTGGTTTCGGCCTTCGGGGTTAATATTTGGGGAATTATTCTCTTGATTAATTTACGGTTAGTGACTAATGAATTGGAATGAGGCGTATGTTGTGTGTGTGTAACACTTATTTAAAATATACGCGAGTTATTCGGAAAGACCGGGTTTATCCCATTCTGAATAACTGATACGACGATAAGTCGAAGATGAAGACGATGGTCGAAGACCGGAGGTCTTCACGTCGTTTGGGTAATTACTGATGATCTTGATTGGGCTGTACACCCAAGAAGATGGAAACAGTTAGTGATCGTCCAGACGTACTTGGAGATCGATGGATATGCGGGGTACTAGGTGCCTCCGGTTTCGTTCAGACCCAGAACGGACTTGTAAATGGACTGTGTGTCTGACATTGGATTTTAGTCTGTGTGATTGATCTCTATTAAATATATATATCTGTTTGGCGGCGGAGAATTTATTCTCTTGCTTAACGCCCTTCTCTGAGACGTACGAGCTCAGGGGTTATATATTGATAGATATCAAACGCATGGAGTGAATTGCCTGTGTGGCATGCCTAAGTGGCAATTGATCGAGGCTTCTGTTGAAAAGCAAAGTCTTGTGGTGATGATCAAAGCACGGCCTTTGTGGCGTAGCTTTGTGTAACGTTTGCTTCGCGAGTTTCACACCCGGTATGAACCAAAAACGGGAGAGGACGTCAGGGAGGGCATGCGTTTCTTTCTAGCTAGAAGTGGCGTCAGTGGTTTTACACGCCCTGACGAGTTTGACTTATGTGGTTGTTGCTGTTGCGAGGCGCCTCGGATTGATCGGTCGTTCTCGAACCGATGGAGTCATTTAGTTGGCTCGTTTACGCCCCATAGGGCGGGGAAATGCATGTTCAGGGTTTAAGTTTAATCCACATCGGTGGACTGGCCCTGAGGATCCAAGGGCCCACCTGAGTCTGGGTCCTGAGGGGCGGGCTAGAGCGTCTCGAATCGGTTGAGGACTATCTTTTGCCTCGGTTCATAGATGGAAATCCAATTTCCAAATACGTGACTTTGCGATTTTGATTGTATAACCTATATATGGCGACATAGTGGTATGGGGCATTCATGCCGCCTATGATTGATACTTATGATTTGAAGTTGTTTTATACACTATACACCTATAATAGTATCAAAATGATTTCTTTTAAACGTATCAAGCATTCTTGGCTATTATAAGGTAAAAACCCTATCCCCCGGCTTGCGTTGCATTGTGTGATAGGACCTGGGTCTTATAATAGCTTCATTCTTCTTTATTTAGCATTGCGCTGTTGTTTTATGCACCGGTATTCTTGGGAGGAAACCCGTTCCGTGTTATACGGCGTGGTCCCTTGATTTACCTAACTTTAAAAACAAAGATTAAAAACTGTTTTAGTTCTTACACCAGTCCCATGACTGACCTGGAGTTTATTGTTTTAACCTAAACTCTGGGTGCCCTTATTTTGACACGGGCAGCTAGTAGTTTTGGTTTTGCAGATTTATATTCACAGGATCCTGGTTTGCAGCTGGAACGATATCCGGAAAGCTTTGTATCCGTATATCTCATTCTAGTTGTGTATTGTATTATTTTCCGCTGCTATGTATTTAAATGTAATTTAAATCCCTGGTATTTCTGTGTAATATTTATTCGTTTGTACTCTGTATATTCTTGTAATCTGGTGCATTGTTGTAATATACAATGAAATGTTCTTCTGTATGCGTTCTGTTTTGTCGTGTTCTCAAACGATAGGGCGTTTCGAACGGTCTGAGTCGGTTTAGCGACTGGTTCGGACCGAGCGAAATTCCTTGCCGTCACAAATACCCTTCTTTGAGACGTACGAGCTTAGAGGTTATATATTGGTAGGAATCAATGGTATGATATGGATTGACAATGTGGCATGCTAAGATGCATGGATCAAGGCTTTTGTTGAAAAGTAGAGCCTTGTGGTTGATGATCAAAGCATAGCCTGTTTAGGCATAGCTTTGTGTATGTCATGACTTCGCAAGCCTCACACCCCGGTATGAGTCAAAAACAGGATATGGACTGTAGGGAGTGCACACGTTTCTTTCTAGCTAGGAGTAGTGTCGGTGCTTAAACTGGCTGGAATTTTACTTATGTGGATGATGGATTGAGGTACCTCGGGTTTTATAGGCCGGAAGTGGTCATACTATAGGTTCAAAGGAACCAAGGAACATGTGTTCAGGAATTGCCAATCCACTACCGTTAGGTGGGGACCGGCCCTACCGCTCCAAGGGTTCACTGCGGGGAATCCTGAGGCATTTGCTAGAGTGTCTCGAATCGAAGAGGACGATCCCTAGCCTCAATTTCATGATGGAAACCCAATTTCCAATACGACACCTTGCGGTTTTGATTGTAGAACTAGTATGGCGACATAGTAGGATGGGGTACTATGCCGTCTATGATTGATACATTATGATTGAAATGTTTTTGAAACATATATACACTAATAATAATATCAAATCCATTTTATTGTATCAAGCATCTTTTGACCATTATAAGGCAAAACCCAATCCTCCGGTTCGCATTGCATTGTGTGATGGGACTTGGGTCTTATAATGCTTACATTTTTTCTAAAAAACATTGCGTTGTTTAACGATTTACTTTGTTTTATGCACTGGCAATCCATTGGAGTAAACCCGTTCCGCGTTAGCGGCGTGGTCCTGTGATTAGCCTTATTATTAGATTAGTTAAGTTAGATTTCTTATACCAGTCCCATGACTGACCTGTAGTTTGTTTCACTAGCAAACTCGGGTGCCCTCTTTTTCCATACGGGCAGTCGAGTAGCTTGTTTTGCAGATATTTATCTCTTTAGCAGGATCCTGGATCGAAGCTTAAAGCTGTGTCCAGAGCTTAGGAAAGTCTTCCGCTGCAATGTATTAAATTTAATGTAATTATTATCTTCCGCTATAACTTCATTTCGATGTACTCTGATATATTCTGTACTCTGATGTTATATTATCATGATGTAATAAAAGTGTGATGTGTTTGTTCTGATGTTTTGTATTCCCAAAGTTGAAGTATTCTAGGATTTATTCCCTTTGGATCAGACCTGTGTGGCTTATGGTCGATTCAAAGAGCGGGAATTTTCGGGTCTTTACACCGGAGGCGCTTGGAACAGTTTGTACGTCTGAAGGTGAAGAACCCATAGGGGTAGATCATTGTTGTGGCATGGTACACAAGGGGAGCGCACATCCATCTGATTATTCTGCATGTTCTTCTAATTTTGTGTTTTCTCCGAAGGACTGGAAGGGGAAGCACACGGCTTCCTGTGTCGTGAAGGGTACTTTTGGTAGTCCTCTGTACGGTAGCAGTACTATGCATTGCTTATAGAGGTTGGGTCTGTGCGTTACTACCCGATGAGAATACCTTGATTGCCTGGCAATCAGAAGGCTATAAGGTGGCATAGATTATTTGACGATCTTATTGCCTTGTGATAAGGCTGGTTACGACCATTTTATTTGTTTTTCTATGGCTGGTCTAACCATCTGTTTGATAGCAGTCTTCGGGTACCAACCATCGATTATCAGCGTGATGCATGATGCAGAAAGACGGAGAGCTAAACCAAAATACCATGCACCTTTTGCTATCATGGCTTTGGGTCAGGGACAAGCCAATTAGGATTTGTTTGTTGTTTTCTCCAGGGCCACGTCACTAGATCTCAGTTATATTTGTCTTTCACTAGTTAAGGGTGGGGTTAGGTGGCACCATGGCCACTATAAAAATGCAAACCATAGCATCTGTGTATACAAATATCTGAAAAAACTCCCGAACGAGTTCCATTTATCTAATATAGCCCTGTTATGAAACACGGTGCACAATAGGTAATATGTGTGGATACATGCATACCGTTTCCGAATGTTGTATCATACAGGTCGAGGCATCGAGTACGACTAATGATATGTACGTGGGAAAGTCTAGATATATGCATGTCTGCTTCGGGTGGTGTATCGTAGACTCTAGGGCATTACTCTAGGATGGAACCTGAATCGAACGAATGATTCTAAAGTGGCAATTTGTACGCTTACATAGCATGGCAGAGATATGATAGCTCTGGATACTGGTTGGCAGTGTTATTATCTCGGTAAGGCTATAATTTGATTATATTATATTTTATTCATTACGCTGTGAGATATTTTCTAAGCTCTAATATATTTTATATCTCTTTCTTTTCTGTAGGATACCAGACAAACCAACATGAGTTTCGATGGATTAGAATTTTGAAAAAAATTGCTCTGTTGGAATTCGGGTTGTTACATCTAATATCAGAGCCTAGGTTTAGGATTTCTATATAGATAGTGAGCAGAGGTATTTGTATTTTTGAAATATAAATATATTATATATATATATATACACCTATATCCATCGAAGAACCCACTAAATAGGAAAAGCATAATATGGTAAATGTTGGGATATCTGTTTTGAACATGAAAATCTGAGCCCTTAGGTAATTTGGGTGGGAAGTGTACAATATACTATGTATAATAGAAAGGTGAAACCCATGTATTAGTATTCCAGGTTAGTGGGTTTGGCATTAAAACCTCATAAATTAGAAAGGGTTAAAAAGGGAAAAATGGATTAGAAATATATATAGTTGAGAGAATGGACTTTGTGGGAGTGTCTAGGAAAGCCTAGGTAAGTTGAAAACCCACTTTTAGTCCAACCCCATTTTTAGGTTTTGAGAACTTGAAATTGAAAAAGCTTTTGGAGATGGTTTATGGTGCTTTCATGTTTTACTCTTAAAAGTTACAGTTTTAAAATATATAAAGAAGTACATATTGTGTTTTTGAAGTAAAATGGGGTATATTTTGGAAATGGTGGTTTATTGTGAAAATTTTGTCTTAAATAAACTATCTTAGTAAAAGGTGTACACAATAGAGCATGTATAGCTCGCTAGTTTTCAAGTTATATAGTATGGAAGGATCAAAAAGCAAAACATAGAAAAGTTTGCATTTTGTTTAAGACTAAAAATTTTAGTAAAGAAAGTTTTGAAATCTCTATTCTTTTGAAAATCAATTTTTTTTTAATTGTTTTAATAAGAAGATTTTGTTGGGTGGACAAAAAAAAGTAATAGAAATAAAGAATAGAGTAGGTGTTTACACCTTGTAGTAAGTAACTGTACCGACCTTATAAGCATGAACTAGTTGTAAACCTGATTGAAAAATAGTTGTCCTTATCTACTTTAGTTTTTGTGATTTGAAAAAAAGTGATTTAATTTTTTTTTTTAAATGACATGATTTACGTTTGGCAAAAGTAAGTTTTGTTGAGGAAAATAAAATTTTGATATGTTTAACTTTTGGAAGAAAAAAAGTGAAATGAAAAGGCCAAACCGTGTTTTAAAAAGTATGGAGTAACTAAGGATTAGTGCCTAGGGAAGACGTGTAAAGTGTTGAGGCTATGAAATAGATAGCGAGAATTATCTTAGAATAATGGTAAGCATGGAAAAGCCTAGGGTGTTGCTTGGATATGACTGTTGGTACACAGCCAGGACATAGACCTGAGATTCTTAGCCATTAGTAGTGGCTGTGTAGATGTTAGTTTTCCTGTTTTACTTAAAGGAGTAGAAGGCTTATTTGAAACTAAATTTAGATCAGAGGATTAATTCAAATAAGCTAAGAAAATAATAATGGCATAACTAAAAGAGAAACAACAAATTCAGTAAAGCAACAAACATGACAGATAAAATGGAAAATTATGAGAAAACGAGAATAAGAATAAATTTTTCCATGGTAACAAAGAAAGTTTTCTTATGTTGGCTGTGCTTGGATAGGAAAACAGGGAATATTTATATAATAGTTGCAAAAAATCCAAGTACAAGTAGAAAAGTTATATAAAAGAAAAACGGAAGGTGTGAAGTTTTGCGTTTTCCACCTTTTTGTAACATAAGAAATCTGATTTAGAAAATTAGTTTTTTCTAAAGTTCGAAAAATAAAGTTGCTTTGAAGGGTTTTGGATGCAAAAATTCAATGAACTATGCTCTTGCTCAGTAAGCATGGGAAAATTTAAATGAAAATATATTTTGATTTTCAAATATTGCATTCATATAGAAATTGTCAGTATATTTAGGATGTGTGCATCATGTTTTCAAACAAATTTCAAGAAAAATTTCATTCATATAGGAGGTAGTGCTTAGGCATTCATTTCATTCATGTATTATTATGTTGAATTACAATGTGCACTAGTACACAAATGGCTGGAAAAATTGGATGCACACATGCTGGTTGTGATTTATGCGCGGAATTACGTGATTTTACCCTTACCAAATTTCGGGGACGAAATTTCCTAAGGGTAGGAGAATGTAATACCACACATTTTTAATTAAAGAGAATAAAATAGGAATAAATAAATTAAATATTCAGAATTAAGTGGAACTGGCATCACCGATGCGTTCGTCTTAGAATTCTGGTTCGGATAGACCCTAAATGTGCATAAAACGGATAACGTATGAAGAAGTTATGAGCATTAGAACTTTGTATACACACAAGCGGGTTATATATATATATATATACATAATTCAAATAAATTCAAACTGAATCAGTCAATGCGGGCTGGGTAGACCTATTGGTCGACCCCAAAAAGGTTGGATCGACCCAGAGATCGACCCCCTTAGGGGTGGGTCAACCCCCTAAGAGGTGGGTCGACCCCCAAGGGGTGGGTAGACCTAAGGGTTGACCCCCCTCAGATCCGGGAAAAGTTTGAAGTGCGAATTTGGACTGTTTTGTGGCCATATTCATTGCTAACTCAGCACTACATGTGCAAGAACACATATAAATAGGCTAGTAGAGCCTAGCCTAAATCTCATATTTTCTGAGAGGCTGCCTAAGCTCAGCCATTCTTCTTTCTCCTCAGATCTCTTCAGAAAAATAGAATGATTAGCCTACGGAAATTCTGATTCAAGATCTGGAGGAAAAGAATGTACTTCTGTAAATGTGTGTTCAAGAAGTCTAATCTAAGAGAGGTAAATTCTTTGATCTTGTCAAGTTTGATTTCCCTTCTTTCTTCCCTTTTTCTTTTAGTCTGAGAATTTTGAATTCATGGTTATTTAGGTTATAGATCCAGCTAGGAGAACCATGGAATGCTAGGTTTGGACGAGATTCATGAATTGGAAAGCTATTAGGTGAGTGGATTTAAGTTATGCCTTTTTGATAATGGTATAGTTATTGTTTGGCATTCCCCATTAATATATATAATAAATCTGTTGAAATGATTAATCTGCTAAAATGTATAAATCCACTGAAATGTAGACTTGCAAAAATATATAAACCTACTGAAATGCAAATCTGCTGAAATGTATAAACTTGTTAAAATATGTGAAAAGGATTACTGTTGTATATAAACCTATTATAATAACTTGTTAATTGGACACTATAAGTTAAGTTACAGTAAAATTGGGAATAAGGGTAATGTTGTATAAGACCCGTTTTCAATTAATCATCTGTCTAAATTGGAATTTATTGTAAATGCTGTAATTAGGAAATTTGCAATGAACATGAATAATTGTTTAAGAATATTATTATGCCAAAAGATAGTAAATAAGAATTACTAGAAAATTTTGGAAGAATGCGTATGCCTAAATTTACAGTAAATAGAAAATTATTACCGCACGTAGACATAAGGTTAAATTCAACTTGTTGTAGAAGTCCGCCCGGAACCGCCCTGCAAATCCAGCATCCACAAGGGGTTAATTTAATGTGAGTGGTCTAGTACGTAAACATACACATAACGCTGCTAAGACCTGAGGTTAAGTCCAATTTGTGGTATACGACTGCCCGGAACTACCTGACAAATCCAGCATCCACAAGTGGTCGGCTTAATGTGAGAGGTCTGGTGCATAAACACATATATGGATACATGTGTATAACAGGATAGAAATAAATGGCATTAATTGTAATTAGTGGAAGTGGATGAAAGTTACAACAGTATAAACATTGGAATGAATGGGAATGATAATATACTATTATGAATAAAACTGAAAGGGAAAAAGGAAAGATAATAGGTATGCTTGTCCCAGGGACTAGTGGAAAATATAAATTTGGTTAAAATAAATGATAGAAAAAATGAGATAACTTTTGGAACGGGAAAATTGTACTTAATTAAGTAATCTATAAAATTTGGAAACCTGCAACCTTCTATTTGAAATAAATAGAGAAAAGAAAGAAGAACATGTTATCTGAAAATCTAAGAATATAAAATCCACGGATAAGAACAACATGTTAAAGGCTTATTAATGAAATCAAATGGGTAAAGTTATATAACTAAAATTAATAAGCAAGAGGTACTTGGTAACTTGAATAAGAAGTCAATATGACTTGAAATAACCAAGTTAAACTGGAAATTTGATGAGGTAGGGAAAGCACATAATTAAATGTTTAGATAGGGTCTAATAACAAAGTAACCGGAGGCGCTAGGACCAGTCCGTACGTCTGAAGGTGAAGAACCCAACGGGGTAGATCATCATGGTGGATTGGTACACGAGGGGAGTGCACGTCCATATGATTATTCTGCATGTTCTCCTGATATTTTGCTAGCTCCGAAGGACTCGAAGGGAAAGCACGTGGTTTCCTGGGGTGTGGAGGATACCTCTGGTAGTCCTCTGTACGGTTGCAGCACTTGGCTGTGATTGCAGAGGATGTGTGATACCCCACGTCTGTTAATGTCACTCACTAAGGGAATGCATTAAGTTTCGTGAAGCGTTGTAGGTAAACAGAACAGAAACATTACAAGACAGATAAAAATAGCAGTAGAATTAAAAACTTTTATTAATCATAAAGCATGGTTACACTGTATGTACGAAAATAAATAAACTCAGTACATCATTAAAACTTCTGTCTTATACTTTGAATATCAGATTACAATAATAAAGAAAGCATAATACCCAAATCATAAGTCATGGTAGAGAAAGATGTGAAACCAACAGTATCTCTAAGTAGCTCCAAGCAAGACGATAGCAGAATCCTGACTAAACCTGAGAATTCCCTCCCTTGAGAACCTGGAGGGGGAAAGGAATGGAAGAAAGAAGGAGAAACAAAAAGGGTCAGACATAAAGTCTGACGAATCTAGTTACTTTTAGCCAGTAAATAAATAAAAGTAACGTGATAGGCATATAAAGTGGATAAGAGAGATCACTACAAAAATTCTAGGTGTGACAAGGTAGACAGGATAAGGTGTATATGCTTCTAATGATTACTCTGCACTATTACTAGTATATCCAGAAAGAGATGATCCCTTCAACTATAAGGTGGTAGACTTAGGTATATGTCCTAATGTATCCTAACTACTACCCTCTTCGATCGGCTCCTTAACCCTCATAGATACCTTATGCTGGCCCCACAGTAGAAGGTATCATTTCCTAAAGTGGCAACCCTTCGTCGTAATAATGTGCACAACCATATCTATTGGTGTTACGGTCGTCTTAGGCCGCTCTGCCCGGCCCATGCACGCATGTGTCCCCGGTCGGTTTGCGCTGCACACACCGTCCTCCTTGTTTGGATCTCTTACAATCAATCAGTAAGTGTTCCCCTTTCTCCGCCTAATACAAAGTTCATTATTTGATACCTACTCCGGGTTACTAAATGAAATGGGTCCCACACAATATGATACAAGCTCTCCCCTTTTTCTTGTATCCCCGCTAGGTTTTTCACAGACTATGTATACCCTTAGGTGTCTTTAATTACATAGCCCTATGCCAGATATGCTTAGCCTAAAGGATGTCTTTAATTATATAACCCTGATCTTTCTACTGGTTATGCTTACCTATAGGTGTCTTTAATACATAACCCCCAAACTTTCTACCGGTTATGCTTACCTATAGGTGTAATTACATAACTTTATTATTTCCCATGGTTATTTATACCACTAGGTGTCTTTAATTACATAACCTTACCAGGTTAAGTTTGTGGGCCTATATATACTAATATTACCCTCCCACCCAAGATTTACTTAACCCTCCCACTGATTCAAGATGTTTATTTAACGATTAAGTTTGTGGGACTATATATACTAATATTGCCCAGCGACCCAAGATTTACTTAACCCTCTCATTGATTCAAGCGTGTTAACTTAACCCCTAATCAAGTTTATGTTCACACAATCCCTATGGATTCAATTAGGTTAAGTATTACAGACTAAAAGGTTATCCCCATTCACATTGGCTGCCTTTTACTTGCCAAAGTTTCTCTTTCTTGTTAATTTCATATAAATATAACTTAGTCCATTTAAGTTCATTAATAAGCCCCCATTACATGTTATTCTTTAGTTTTAATTAACAGAAGTAATCTTACAATCTTCCACCCCTGGATTGTAATTAGCGGAAGTAATCTTACAATCCCTTTTTATTATTCATTGTCTGATTCCATAATTACAATAACATGTTTTACTTAATATTTAATTAAGTATACTCTTCTCAGTTCATCTATTTCCTGTTTAACATATCACTACAACTTAACGTTGTTCACTTATAACTTAGTTTTCTTAACTAAGGTTTAGTAATAAGCTTTCTTTCCTTTTATTATAACTTATGTTATAACTTCCACTTGTCCCTAGGACAAGCCTACCTGTTATATACAACATTTTAATTAAGTAATTAATCATAATAGGTTACTATCATTCCTTTTTACTCCAATTCACCACCATGTCCATTTATGGTTATAATGCGCTAGACATCCCACATTAGGCCTACAACTTGTGGATGCTAGATATGCCGGTTGGGTCCGGGCAGGCTTCTTCCACAAGTTGGACCTAACCTCGTGTCTTAGCCCGATTCGTATTTGTGCACTTAGACCTCTCCCATTAGGTTCAATATTAGTGGCTGCTGGATATGCCGGCCGGGTCTGGGCAGACATCCACTACTAATGCAACTAACCTCGTGTCATAAGTACAATTAAAATTTTGTAATTATAATTATTAAACATTCCATTTTTAATCATATCTATGTCAATTATAGGTTTTATGCCTCTTTTTCTCAATTATGTCCATAAATAAATTTATGCCTAGATTTATTCACATTCGTTTCTACAATTTATACCAAATTTATATTCACATATTCCATTTATGCTTAAATATCCAATTATACCCATAATGGACTTATGCCCAAATTTATGTCCCAATTATGCTAATTTCTAAAATTTTCCCCTGCTCCCCAACTACGACATTCGCAAATATTTGGCGGCATCTAGACTACAAAATAACCTAGTCATGAGTAATAAAAAAGGGAAAAGTGATGGGAAAAATGACAATAGTGATCATTCTAAAAGTGACATAAGTATATATACTGGCATAGACAAGTAATAGGCATAATAAGGTGGACATAAAGACAGATCTAGTAAAAAGGGTAATGATAAAACTAGATCCAATATACTTAGTATGAATAGATCCAAATAAGAATTCTTATGTCTGATAATAACGGATCTCAATTAATCACAATATTGTGTTCTAGATCTAAACAATGGTCAAATTGTCAAAAAATTGATAATCCCAAATTAACCACCAACTTAGGGAGAAGGTAAGATCCGCACATGTGACATCACAAAAGAATTTGATCTACAGGAATAGGTCTAGCATAGTACAAGTTAAGATCCAAATATGACATCATAGGAGAATTAGATCTTTAGGAATAGATCTAGCATAGCACCAGTTAAGATCCAAATATGACATCATAAGATATGATAATAGCATAGAATAGATCTATCATGACATAGCATAGATACAATAATAACATAGATTCATCCAAATCATTGTCTTTCACAATTTACTTTTATTTATTTAATCCTATAAATAACCAACTCACTGTGATTTGGATTGCTAAGGAGATAGAAAAGAAGTTGGTGTTAAATCTACGCTTGAATCTCAGAATTTGACTCAGAAG
Source organism: Allium sativum (assembly GCA_030737875.1). Classification (NCBI taxonomy): domain Eukaryota; kingdom Viridiplantae; phylum Streptophyta; class Magnoliopsida; order Asparagales; family Amaryllidaceae; genus Allium; species Allium sativum. The sequence goes on from CM060924.1 coordinate 902,936,245, forward strand.
AAGAAGAAGAAAAGCCATCTTAATTTTCATTGCAGCAGAGCTTCGCCGTCACCATTTTTTTATGTGAATAAAACCTAGGTTTAGGGTCCCTTATATAGGAATAGCGGAGCAACCAAGACCATCAGATTGGACTAGAAACCATCAGAATCGTACACGTCATAAAAGAAGTTTCTAGAGCTGCGGATGGGTCGTCCCCCCTTCAGGTGGGTCGACCCTCCTTCAGGGGTGTCGACCCCTAGGTCGACCCCGGGGTCGAACCCCATGAGCCTAAGTTGACCCATGGGTCGACCTAACCGAGTCTCGGGTTGACCTCAAACGGTCGACCTTTCATCGATCTGCGCGCCGGATTTCTGGTTTTGGTGAGTTTTTAATATTTTTGAAGTATATATGTATATATCTTCCTTATATGCATACAAACTTCAAACCTTAATAACTTCTTCATACGTTGTCCGTTTTACGCAAACCAAATGCCTACCTTGACCAGAATTTCGAGACAGACGCAATGGTGCAGTCTGTTTCCTCTAATTCTAAATATTAAATTAATTATTATTTAATTTATCCTCTTTTAGTGTTGTTAAAAATTCAGGCTGTAACATTCTCCCCTACTCAAAGGATTCCGTCCCCGAAATCTCTAAGTTGAAAAGAATGCATATCCTACCATCCATTATCCATCTTCTCATCGAACAACCACTGGCATCCATTGTCCTTAAAGTTTTTTAATGCTTATATGAATATATGCAACTATGTATGTATATGTCCTAATGCTAATGCAAAAGATCAAGCGGTCTACTGATTCAGTTGACCTCCTTAATACAATGTATGTTAGTGCCATGAACCCATCATGTATGCAAATAATCCTATTATAACATGTTAGCTCTTTATATGTGTGCACACTCATTCGTGCAAATGCAACATCCATATGCTAATACATCCATTGCCATCCATAAAAGAAAAGAAAATGCACACACATCCATATGCAGTATGAAAGTGATTGAGCCAATCTTAGTGCCTAATGTGTGTGTATATGCATCCACAGGAAACCACTTGCAAACACTTGCATCCATCAAACATAACATGTTTCAAACACATGTTTACATCCATAGGATTCCTATCTAAAGGTCGAAAGATACTATGTATAAGATATACTCAATTGATAGAGATAAGCACTAATAAAACTTAGGAAAAAGGAGTTAAGAACATACCCTCGAAAAGGAAAGGGTACGAAGCATGAATTTTGTCTTTGGTCTCCTAAGTCGCATCCTCTGGGCTATCTCCCCATTGAACCTTTAGCAACTTGACTTCTCGTTTGTGTAGCTTCTTAACCTCCGATCCGTGTAAAAGTCATTTTATATATCGCCACCAACCAATTAGTGACCTACAGGATCATCCATATAATGCTTCGAAGGGTTCCATGACAATGCCTGCTTGATGGATGTTGTTGTGGGATAACTCTACTAAAGGAAGGTGCTCTTCCCGAGTCCCTCCGAAGTTTAGGATACACAGCCTTAAAGAATCCTCAGGAATTATGTTCATCCTCTCCGTTTGTCCATCGGTCTGAGAATGATAAGCGGTGCTCAAAACATAACTGTGTACCTAATGCTTCTTGCAAGCTCCTTCGAAATTTACTTGTGAAAATGGGATCACGATCACTTACGATACCGGAAGGTACTCCATGAAGACGGACTATCTCATAAACTGTTGCTAATTATGATGCCATCCGCTTGCTCTTAACTGGAATGAAATGGGTGCACTTAGTAAGTCTATCTACTACCACCCAAATGCTGGTGTTGCCCTTCATTGATCTAGGAAAACCATCTATGAAATCCATAGAGATGCTTTCCCACTTCCACTGCGGGACCTCTAAAGGATGAAGTAAACCACTAGGCTTCCTTCGCCCAGATTTGAATTGCTGGCAAATCAGACATTGAGAAACAAACTCTGCTACATTTTTTTCTTCATCCCATCCCAAAAGAAAACTCTTTCTCAAGTAGCTCCCCTACTTATTTCCTGAGCTCCATTCTTTCTCTTGGAGCCATATGGTGCACGAGCAATGTAACTGGCTTTGCATTGTCCACCAAATATATGCTGAAATCGATCTCGTGCCTCAGGGTAAAACCTCATCGAAGATATCAGGATACTCACGGACGACTAGAATAGATTTTAGATCATCGATGGATGCATCAAGTGACTCTAGGAAAATCAACCTAACCGACCCGTTGGGGTCATAAGAAATCTCGAGGGTCCTTCCATGACAAGTCAGAAGCCTAACGACCCCCCTCTCACAATCCAGAATGGCACCATATGTGGTAAGCCAATATATTCCTAGAATCAAACAATACCCGATGGAACAGGATACACGTCGCATTCAAACTTGATGCCTAACACAGATATTCTCAAACCCCGACAAATCATAAATAAATGAGCCAAACAACCAATGGGGTTTGAGACAACTAAGGGATCCACTCAGCGGTTCGACCATAGAACTTGATAAACGAGTGTAAATCGCCAGAATAAAAAAGGGTTATAAATAGGGTGACTATAAAGAGAAATCAAACTTTCCATGGAACTTTCCTACCTCTATCTGGTGCACTAGCCACAAGAGCATTCGCTTGCCCTCCAGAGGTTCCTGTCTCTTGACCTTGCCCTTGCGTCCTTAGGCATTACCTAGGATAGTGTCCAACCACTTCATAAATGAAGCAAGCATTCTTCCTTTTCCTGCAGTCCTAGGCCAAGTGACCCTCTCACTCGCAACTATGGCACTTCCTCTTACACTTAACCTTGTCATTCTTTCCGCCCTTCTTCTGTTGTTGTTGCCATCCTTTCTTGGGCCATACCTTTTTATTTTGTGTTTAATTTCCTCAACCATAACTTCTTCCTTTTCACCTTTATTTGTGTAACAAGCTAACAAGTCTCTCGAAAGTTGCCTCCGTCGCACGGAAATCCCTACGAAGCTCGAGAAAATTAGCCATAGGTGATACTATTGCAGCTACAGATGGAGGTTTGGTACTTCATTGCCCTTCGACATGTGATGTAGTCTTAACATGCCTATGAAACCATGCCGCAATGGGGACACCTTTTGGGAAGAATTGGTTCCCCAGACAAAAAGGAAAAAGTAATCAAGCGGAGAATCGAGAGATATTACATATGGCTTTGGGGAATATGTTTTTCAAAATAGAATTCTCTTTTTTGAAATGCTTTCTTTTAAAACTTTTTGAAAATAGTTTTCAAAAACTTTTATCCAATCTGGTAACCATCAGCTTTGATACCAAGTGTGACACCCCACGTCAGTTAATGTCACTCACTAAGGGAATGCATTAAGTTTTGTGAAGCGTTATAGGTAAACAAAATAGAAACATTGCAAGACAAATATAAAATAGCAGCGGAATTAAAAACTTTTATTAATCATAAACTCATGGTTACGCCATATGTCTAAAAGTACATAAACTCGGTACATCATTAAAACTTTTGTCTTGTACTTTAAATATTAGAGTACAATAATAAAGAGAGCATAATCCCCAAATCATAAGCCATAGTAGAGAAAGATGTGAAACCAACAGTATTTCTAAGTAGCTCCAAGCAAGACGATAGCAGAATCTTGATTAAACCTAAGAATTCCCTCCCTTGAGAACTTGGGGGCAACGGAAGAAAGAAGGAGAAACAAAAAGGGTCAGACATAAATTATAGCGAGTCTAGTTTGTTTTAGCCAGTAAATAAATAAAAGTAACATGATAGGCAAATAAAGTGGATAAAAGAGATCGCTACATAAATGGTAGGTGTGACAAGGTAGACAGAATAAGGTGTATAAGCTTCTAATGATTAATCTGCATTGTTACTAGTATATCCAGAAAGAGATGATTCCTTCAACTATAAGGTGGTAGACTTAGGTATACGTACTAATGTATCCTAGCTACTACCCTGATCGATCGGTTCCCTAACCCTCATAGATACCTTGTGCTGGCCGCACAGTAAGAGGTATCACTTCCTAAAGTGGAAACCCTTCGTCGTAATAATGTGCACAACCATATCTACAGGTGTCACGGTCGTCTTAGCCCCCTCTTCCTGGCCCATGCACGCGCATGTCCCCGATCGGTTTGCACCGCCCACACTGTCCTCCTTGTTTGGATCTCTTACAATCAATCAGTAAGCGTGCCCCTTTCTCCGCCTAGTACAGAGTTCTTTATTTGATACCTACTACGGGTTACTAACTGAAATGGGTACCACACAATATGATACAAGCTATCCCCTTTGTCTTATATCCCCACTAGGTTTTTCACTGACTATGTATACCCTTAGGTGTCTTTAATTACATAGCCCTATTTTAGTTATGCTTACCCTAATGGGTGTCTTTAATTATATAACCCCGATCTTTCTGCCGGTTATGCTTACCTATAGGTGTCTTTAATACATAACCCCAGTTTTTCTACTGGTTATGCTTACCTGTAAGTGTCTTTAATTACATAAATCTATTATTTCCCTCGGTAATGTATACCACTAGGTGTCTTTAATTACATAACCCTACCAGGTTAATTTTGTGGGCCTATATATACTAATATTTCCCACCCACCCAAGATTTACTTAACTTTCCCACTGATTCAAGCATGTTTATTTAGTTTGTGGGCCTATATATACTAATATTGCCCACCTACCCAATATTTACTTAACCCTCCCACTGATTCAAGCTTGTGTACTTAACCCTTATTCATGTTTATGTTCACACAATCCTTATGGATTCAATTTGGTTAAGTATTACAAACTAACGGGTTATCCCCATTCACATGGGATAGACCTCCCACATTAGGCCTATAACTTGTGGATGCTGGATATGCCGGTCGGGTCCGGGAGCCTAACCTCGTTTCCTAGCCCAATTCGTATTTGTGCACTTAGACTGTAACGACCCAGAAAATCTGAACCAATTTAAAATTTTTAAATTGGCTAAAATAATGGATTTTAAATATTTTAAATAAATATTTTAAATAATGGCGATGAAAACTGAGTTTGAATCGACAATTGAAAACGAATATAATTAATTATAATTATAAACAAGGCCTAAAATGGCGTGGCAGTTTCAAAAATTGAATTCAAACTTTGTCGGACTGTACCGGGTGCAAAACAATCTGGATTTTAGTGAAACCAAAAACATTAGGATCTAATTGATGATATCTTTCCAACGAATCTGACGAATCGAAATTTGATAACGGGATTTCGGGTCGTCTCAACGTGGTATCAGAGCTTTGGTTAAGCTTAGTTCTGGAATATAACATTTGAACGAACTCGTCAGAAATAGAACCAGTAGTGTTCTAGGACGGGTAACTCTATACAGATAGGATCATCAATATCCTAGTATGAGTGAAGCAGAATGAAATTACACCTTGATAGACACATTTACATTTGAAGTATGTGTTTCTATATTTTAAAATATCTTTTCTGTAACCTGACACTTGATCTGCCATTTGCAGAAGTACTAGAAAATGAGTGTCAGAAACAGAAGGAATGGAGAACCGGATATTGAGGCCTTATTAATCAAATATCGAAATATGGGCGGAATACCGTTCTCTGGTGAAGAATCTATTATGAAGACACAAGCTTGGATTCGTTCGGCTGAGAAAATCTTCGATGCATTAAAGCTGAGGGATGACCAGAAAAGATTACTGGCCTCCTGGGCACTTAAAGACGAAGCTTTGTTCTGGTGGGATTCAGTTATAGAGAATAATCCAGAAGGTGATATCACCTGGGACAGATTCAAAGTGATTTTCTTAGAAAGATTTACTCCTCCCGAAGCGACGGAGCGATTATGTGATGAATTTTCTTATCCAATACAAGGTGATATGACCATTCCCGAATATCATAAGAAACTTTCTCACTTTGCCCCTCATCTAATTCAAAATCCGAAGAGGAAAAATATGAGATTTATTCACGGGCTTCAAAGGAAATACCAGAATAAAGTATTGGGGCATGTGAAGCTTCCTTTCTCAGAAATGATTTATATGGCTTATCAGTATGAAGATCTCCATAAGAAAGGCATGTTGCGCGACGAGGAAGAAGTCAGCTCTAGTAATAAAATTGAGTCTGAAACTGATCATCCTGAGGCAAGTACAAAGTCTGATGTCAGTGAGAAGCCCAGTGCTAAGAGAAAAAGGGCCAAGTCTGGGAAAGAACCAGTGACAACAGCTATTTGCTCTAACTGCAATAAGAAAGGACATTTGTCGATAAGTTGCAGATCTTTAAAGAAACAAAGAAAAGAGGGATATAGAGCAAATCGAAAGCAAAAGAAGAAAAGGTTCAGAACTGATGGGGAGTTCCAAGAGAATAGAGAGTGCAAACAGTGCCACGAGGCTGGTCATCTTGCAAAGGATTGCCCGCAGTTAAGCAAGCCTGAAATGGTTCAAGTAAATGAAGTAGCAGAAACTTCTGAGCCCTCAGCTAGTCAAGAAAGGGCCGACGTTTTAGAAGGCACGCTCAATGTCAAAAACATTCCAGTTAAAGTACTGTTTGACACAGGCGCGTCACGAAGCTTTATTGCGAAGAGTGCAGTCAAGAAGTTGGATTTGAATTTGAAGAAGCTCAAAGAGCCAATGACTGTCCAGAATCCGGTTGGGGGTTCAATTGATCTCAGTTGGATTTGTGCAGTACCTGTCTCCTTTTCCTGCTATAAATTCCCTATTATCTCTATCATCATGAATTTTAATGAATTCGATCTTATTCTCGGATTGGATTGGCTGACCAAATATGAAGCTGAGGTTAAATGCGCCGAGAGAGTGGTTAAAGCAAAGGCCCAATCGGGGAATTATATAACCATACCATGCGAAGGCCCGACTTCAAATAGAAAAGACTTCTGGTCAGCTCTCGATGTTTCCCCAGCCCAAATAGAAAATATCCCTGAGGTCACAGAGAATATTCGTAAACTCATCAAAGATATTCCTGTCGTCAAGAACTATGCGGATGTGTTCGAAGAAGTTGTTCGCTTACCTCCGCAGAGAGAAATAGATTTCAAAATTGCTTTAATTCCAAATGCAAGGCCGGTAGTTTATGCTATTCGAAGAATGTCCTTGAAAGAGAAAGAGGAATTAGACAATCAAACACGACAGCTAGTATGGAAAGGTCTGATCAGGCCTAGTTTCTCTGATTGGGGTGCAGCCGTGGTATTTGTCCCAAATTCAGACGGTACTCTACGGCTATGTGTGGATTATCGTGATTTAAACAAGCAGACCATAAAGAACAAATATCCATTGCCCCGTATTGATGATTTGTTGGATCGACTAAATGGAGCACAAGTATTCTCAAGAATGGACCTAGCTACAGGATTCCATCAACTTCGAATTGCCGAAGAGTGTGTTCCAATGACAGCGTTCAGAGGCCCCGACTTATTCTACGAGTGGTTAGTAATGCCGTTCGGCTTATGTAACGCTCCAGCTTACTTCGTCGATCTAATGAATAGGGTATTCAGAGGAGTACTGAATAAATTTGTTCTGGTTTTCATTGATGATATTCTAATCTTCTCTAAATCAAAGGCCGAACATGAAAAGCATCTGGAACAGGTTCTAGAAATCCTGAGAAGGAATGTGTTAAAAGCCAAGTTTTCTAAATCCATATTCTGGCAAGATGAAGTGAAATTTCTGGGCCACGTCGTATCAAAAGAAGGAATCGCTGTGGATCCAAGTAAAATAACAGCTATTCAGAACTGGAAACAACCTAGTACTCCCACTGAAGTCCGCAGTTTTCTCGGATTGGCTAGCTATTACCGGAAGTTCGTTAAAGACTTTTCTAAGATATCTGGCCACTTAACGAAGCTTACAAAGAAGCATTCTAAGTTCAAATGGACTCAAGAGAGTGAGGAGGCTTTCGAAGAGCTAAAGTTGAGATTAACCACAGCTCCAGTGTTAACCATCATAGATGGCAACCAAGATCTAAAAGTCTGGACTGATGCTTCTAGAGAAGGCCTTGGCGCAGTGTTAATGCAAAGAGGTCAAGTGATTGCTTATGCTAGCAGTCAACTGAAGCCGCACGAGAAAAACTACGTAACTCATGATCTTGAGTTATTGGCTATCGTGTTCGCTTTGAAAATCTGGAGACACTATCTTCTGGGTGAGAGATTTGAACTATTTACAGATCATCAGTCATTAAAGTATCTGTTCACTCAGAAAGACCTGAATCTGAGGCAACAGCGTTGGCTGGAGTTTCTTGCAGCATATGATTTTGAAATTTTATACACTCCAGGGAAGGCCAATGTCGTGGCCGATGCGTTAAGCCGAAAGAATGAGATGATCGCCAGTTTCATCATTGCGACTTCGTTGATTGATAAGATATCGGCTCTCCAAGAAGACGACCAATTTATCAAAGGAATAAGTCAGCGAATTCGTGAAGGCAATGCTTCGGATTTCCAGTTAGACAGCGAAGGGATTCTGAGGTTAGAAGGGCGAATTTGCGTTCCAGAGATTCCTGAACTTAGAAGAGATGTGCTTGATGAATGTCACAAATCTAAGCTCAGTATCCATCCAGGTGTAAATAAAATGTACAACGATATCAAACGCACATTCTGGTGGAAGTCGTTAAAAAGAGACATCTCGATATATGTTAGTCGATGCCATACTTGCCAGCTAGTCAAGAGCGACCAACAGAAATTGGCTGGATTATTGCAACCACTAGAAGTTCCTGGTTGGAAGTGGGAACATATTTCTATGGACTTCATTGATGGTTTGCCCAGAACCAGAAAAGGAAATGACAGTATTTGGGTGATCGTAGATCGCTTCACGAAGACCGCCCATTTCATACCTGTCAGATCAAATAGAACCGCTCAGAGTCTAGCGCAGATTTACTTCAGGGAAATAGTTAGACTACATGGAGTGCCGCTCAGCATAGTCAGTGGTAGAGATACAATATTCACTAGCAAATTCTGGGAAGCATTTCAAGTCGAGCTGGGAACGAAGTTAAACTTGAGCACCGCTTATCATCCTCAGACAGACGGTCAGACTGAGAGGGTGAATCGCATTTTAGAAGATCTATTGCGGGCTTGTGTTATAGATTTCGGTGGATCATGGGAAGACCATCTGCATTTGGCTGAATTCTCTTATAACAACAGCTATCAGGCAAGCCTGACAATGTCGCCATTTGAAGCATTGTATGGTAGACCGTGCCGATCTCCTGCTTGTTGGGTCGAGCCAGGGAATAGACTTGTGTTGGGTCCCGATATGATTCGAGAAGCTGCCGACAAAGTCGATTTTATTAAGAAACGATTACTCGCCGCTCAAAGCCGACAAAAGAGCTATGCCGATAGAATAAGAAGAGATATATCATTTGAAGTTGGCGACTATGTATATTTGAAAGTATCGCCGATGAGAGGAGTTATCCGGTTCGGTAAAACTGGAAAGTTGGCACCCAAATTCATTGGTCCGTTTCCTATTCTGGAACGGATTGGGACTCTCGCTTATAGGGTCAAACTGCCTGACTGGTTGCCTGGAGTGCATGATGTATTTCATATATCTCAACTTCGAAAGCACGTTCATGATCCAGACTTGATCGTGGAAGAAGCAGCTCAGCAGGATATTGAAATTACTCCAGAATTAGCTGTGAGGCGAGAGCCGCTAAAGATCATCGGCAAAGATCCAAAGAGCTAAGAAACAAGAAGGTTCACTTAGTCAAAGTGCAATGGAGTGGAGATCCACGAGATTGTACTTGGGAAACTGAGGAGAGCATTCAGAAAGCTTATCCCAGATGCCGAGTAGATATCTCTGATTGACTCCGGTGCCAGGTACATTTACCCTACTTTGCACTACCATTCAATTCTCTACTCTATTGTTATTTTCTTTTCATAGACATACACTTTTAATTATATAGTCTGAATGATTTTTAAAAGAATATAGGATTTGATTAGTATATTTTTTGAAGGTTAAAAACAATTGGATTGGTAGTTGTGTTGTGTGATTGTAGATTTATCAAACCACTTTCGACTTTGTTCCTTTTCGGGGACGAAAAGTTTTAAGTGGGGGAGATTGTAACGACCCAGAAAATCTGAACCAATTTAAAATTTTTAAATTGGCTAAAATAATGGATTTTAAATAATGGCGATGAAAACTGAGTTTGAATCGACAATTGAAAACGAATATAATTAATTATAATTACAAACAAGGCCTAAAATGGCGTGGCAATTTCAAAAATTGAATTCAAACTTTGTCGGACTGTACCGGGTGCAAAACAATCCGGATTTTAGTGAAACCAAAAACATTAGGATCTAATTGATGATATCTTTCCAACGAATCTGACGAATCGAAATTTGATAACGGGATTTCGGGTCGTCTCATAGACCTCTCACATTAGGTTCAACATTAGTGGCTGCAGGAGATGCCGTTCGGGTCTAGGCAGACTTCCACCACTAATGCAACCTAACCTCGTGTCATAAGTGCAATTACAATTTATAATTATTAAACATTCTATTTTTAATCATACCTATGTCAATTATAGGTTTTATTCCTCTTTTTCCCAATTATGTCCATAAATAAATTTATGCCTAAATTTATTCACATTCATTTCTCCAATTTGTACCAAATTTATATTCACATATTCCATTTATGCCTAAATATCCAGTTATACCCATAATGGACTTATGCCCAAATTTATGTCCCAGTTATGCTAATTTCTAATATTTTCCCCTGTTCCCTAACTACCGCATTCGCATATATTTGGTAGCATCTAAGCTAGAAAATAGCCTAGTCATGAGTAATAAAAAGGGGAAAAGTGATTGAAAAAATGACAATAGTGATCATTCTAAAAGTGACATAAGCATATATATTAGCATAGACAATTAATAAGCATAATAAGGTGGACATAAAGATAGATCTAGTAGAAAGGGTAATGATAAAACTAGATCCAATATACTTACGATGAACAGATCCAAATAAGAATTCTTATGTCCAATAATAACGGATCTCAGTTAATTACAATATGGTGTTCTAGATCTAAACAATGGTTTAGTTGACCAGAAATTGGTAATCGCAAATTAACCAACAACTTTAGGGAGAAGGTAAGATCCGCATATGTGACATCACAACAAAATTAGATCTATAGGAATAGATCTAGCATAGCACAAGTTAAGATCCAAATATGACATCATAAGAGAATTAGATCTATAGGAATAGATCTAGCATAGCACAAGTTAAGATCCAAATATGACATCGTACGATATGATAATAACATAGAATAGATCTATCATGACATAGCATAGATATGATAATAGCACAGATTCATCTAAATCAGTCTTTCATAGTTCACATTTATTTATTTAATCCTAAAAATAACCAACTCACTGTGATTTGGATTGTTAAGGAGACAGAAAAGAAGTTGGTGTTGAATCTATGCTTGAATATCAGAATTAAGAAAAAGAACAAGAAAAGCCATCTTAATTTTCATTGCAACAGAGCTTCCTTGTAACTATTTTTTTATGTGAATAAAACCTAGGTTTAGGGTCCCTGATAGAGGAGTAGCGGAGCAACCAAGACCATCAGATTGGACCAGAAGCCATCGGAATCGTACATGTCAGAAAAGAAGTTTCCAGAGCCGCGGGTGGGTCGACCCCCAAGGGTCGACCCATGAGCCTGAGTCGACCATGGGTCGACCCAGCTGCTTCTTCGATCGACCTCAAATGGTCGGCCTTCCGTCGATCTATGCGCCAGATTTCTATTTTGCTGATTTTGAATATTTTTGAGTTTATAAATATATCTTCCTTATGTGCATACAAACTTCAAACCATAATAACTTCTTCATACGTTGTCCGTTTTACGCAAACTAAATGTCTACCTTAACCAGAATTTCGTGATGGACGCAATGGTGTAGTCTGTTTCCTCTAATTCTGAATATTAAATAAATTATTATTTAATTTATTGTAATACCCCGTAATTTCTGAGAATATTAAAAGAACAAATTAAAGTATACTTAATTTTTAAAAGAAGAATTAAGGGAAAGGGGTTACGCCACTGTGTTCATCTCAAAATTTTGCTTGGGATAAAGTCCAAGTTTTCATAAATCGAACTTCGTATGAGGAAGTTGTGGCCCTCAGAAGTTTCAGGAATTTAAATAAATTAAAACAGCTCAGATTTAAGTTCGAAATTCAAATCACACACCAGGGCTGGGCGAGAAATTTCCCGCCCAAAACCTAGGTCGACCAGGTGGTCGACCTGAGGGTCGACGTGGGTCACATAGGTCGACCAAGGGGTCGACCTAGGGGTCGACCTCCCCTCTATTTCCAGATCCGAGGACTGGTTCATTTTTCTGAATTTGGACGCCCTTTCTGACCAGATTCGTTGATCCCTATGCTATATAAACACCCCTAAGGCTACAGTTTTCTCTACGCAACTCCATTACGCCTATACTCTACCCTAATTCATATCAAAATAAGTCAAAGACGGGGTTATGCTGCTAAAGTTCTTTAAGAAATCAAAGTTTAGAATTCAAATAGAGATTCAAAGGCTAATTCAACGACTTCAACAACTATCAAATCTATATTAGAGAATCGGTAATCTATGTCAAGGGATCGCTTTTTAGTTTCAGAAAACAAATTCTCGAAATACAAGAATCTTTCTCTCTTTTTGTAAGTTCAAGTTATTTTCAGATTTAAACACCTAATAGTGATTTTGGAATGAAATGGATCTAATTCCAAGCTTGATGATAAGACAAATCTTTCATATTAATTCCTATCTTTCTATTGAATCAATGATTAACATGCGTAGGAAGTTACTATTCAATCATGCCTATTTTTGTTGGACATCTGATATATACTCCTTTTAGGTTCATGATGTTATTTATATCAGATCTATATGTCTATGGGGTTATTTCTGTCAGTTTGTTTCAGATCTATCTTTGTTATATCTCAACTCTAACATATCTATAATCCTCTTAGGTCCATAATATTATATTTGACAGATCTACCATTTTAATGCATGTTTTATGCCTACTCTCGTTTGTGTTCCTCTTTCTTCCCCTTTATTTTATGAATCTAGATTAACCTCGAATCTAGACTGAAACTTATTATACGTGCGTTTGGAATGCGGTGGTATTAGGGAATAGTCTATTTGGTAATGGTGGAACATAATTTTGTAACTTATGATTTGGGGCATAATTTTCTTTGTTGCGAACTTGGGGTAATTGGGTATAACATGAAATTGACATCTATTTGGCATAATTTGAAACATGTATTACGGCATGACTATTAAGGTGCAATTTGGGGTAATTTGACATGAATTATGGAATATATAATTTGACATATTGAACCTAGAATTGGCATGAACGACAAAGTATGAAATTTGGCATGAAAAACCTAGTTTTGGGCATAAACTGTAAATTGGAATATTAAATTTAGCTAGGGCTTAACTATTGATTCGGGACGCCAAACATAATGCATAGTGATTTTGGGCATGACTATTATTGCAAATTCAGGGAAGATTGGGTATAGCCAATTTTGATTAATAACTTGAAATTGGAATTGGTTGGGGATAACTTGGGAATTGGAACATGATTAGTTTTGGTGAATTAAGTAATTAGCATGTAAAATCTATATTTGGGTATATATAGTAAATGTGTAAATTAAAGATGAACATGCCTAACCCGAGGTTAGATTAAGTTGTGGTTTAATGCTGCTCGGAACCACCTGGCACATCCAGTAACCACAACAACACCTATCTAATGTGAGAGGTTAGCGCATCATGCCCAAGAAAAACCCAAGGTTAGATTGAGTTGTGGTGTAAAACTACCCGGAACTGCCCGCACATCGAGTAACCGCAATAACACATATCTAATGTAAGAGGTTAGTGCATTAATAAATCAATTAATGCTAATGAACAAGATGAATGACTAGGGTTAAGTTCATAGGAACACTTAACCAATATAACATGAATGACTAGGGTTAAGTTCATAGGAACACTTAACCAATATAACATGAATGACTAGGGTTAAGTTAATGAGAAACACTTAACCAATATAACAAGATGAATGACTAGGGTTAAGTTAATAGGAAACACTTAACCAGTATAGCATGATGAATGGGTAGGGTTAAGTAATAAGAAACACTTAACCAATATAACTTGATTTGTGGTAAGGTTAAGTTAAACACGAGAAGGCAACACTTAACCAATATAACTTGATTTGTAGTAAGGTTAAGTTAAGACAAGAAGGCAACACTTAACCAATATAACTTGATTTGTGGTAAGGTTAAGTTAACACGAGAAGGCAACACTTAACCAATATAACTTGGTTTGTGGTAAGGTTAAGTTAACACAAGAAGGCAACACTTAACGAAAGTAACGTGACAAGTAGGTGGGTTAAGTTAACTTGAATTGATTCATGACACTTAACCAATACAACATGATGAACACGTGGGGTTAAGTTAACGAGAAACACTTGACCAATATAACTTGATGGACGAAAGGGGTTAAGTTGATAGGAAACATTTAACCAATCCAACATGATAAGTGAGGAGGGTCAAGAAACACTTAACCAACATGACATGATGAATGGGTGGGTTAAGTTAACATGAATTGACAACACTTAACCAATATGACATAATGTAAGGGAGGGTTAAGTACATATCGGGTTGGTGGGTAATATTAGTAAATAAAGGCCCACAAAACTTAACCATTAAATAAACATGCTTGAATTAGTGGGAGTACATATCAGGTTGGTAGGTAATATTAGTAAATATAGGCCCACAAAACTTAACCATTAAATAAAACATGCTTGAATCAGTGGGAGGGTTAAGTACATATCGGGTTGGTGGGTAATATCAGTAAATATAGGCCCACAAACTAAACCAGTTGAAAACCCTAGTAACGGGGACCCATTTCAGCAGTAACCCACATAGATGTATCATGGTACCCTGAACTAGGCAGGGTAGGGCACGATAACTGGGCTAATTATAAGCGGTCAAAACAGCGGAAGGGGGTACGTTAGTGTAGGTTTCGACGGTTTACGGGCGTGCACGTACTCCGGAGTGGGAAAAAGCTGGCACTGGGTACCAGTAGTTATAAACTCTGCATCTTGAATCATGTCGGGTTGCTATCATAAGGATTGATACACCTTATGGTGGAAGCAGCACAGTGTATCTAAACGCAAGAGAGGGCCGATTGACACAGAAACAAGAGAAATTAATACAAGTAGGGAGCCGATTGATAGGGTAGAAAGGGTACATCTAATACATTCATGTCAATTTGGCAGATTGAGGTGGAATCCTCATAATAGATGTACACCTGAAGGCTACCACAATTTCGGGGATTGGGATCACGTTATCATATTATCATTTTATACAGAGTACTAGTTGGGACACTAGTTAGGTAGTGGTGCAAAGATATAAAAATCAGAATAACAAGGTAGTAGTGAAGCAGAGAAAGAGTAGAAGTGCATTTAGTTTATCTTGCCTTATTGTATCTATACTAATTGTACGTTATCTTGTTATCCTTGTTCTCATGGTATTGTCTTATATTCAGTTTATTCATGTCATGATGCTTTTGCCTGTTTATATGATGAAAGTCACTGGACTTACCAGACTTATGTCTGACCTAGTTTTGTTTCACCTCTTTTCTTCCGTTTCTCCCCCTCCCAAAGTTCGCAGGGAGGAAATGTTACCACTTAGCTCAGTTTTCTTTCCAATCACAAAGATAGTCGATGTATTGCTTTGGATTGTCTCTTCCACCGCTATGACTGGTTTATGCTTTATTGGGGAATATCATTGTTATTTTTATGCTTCTTTTATACTTGGTAGTTTTTAAATCAAGACATAAGTCTTATGTATTACTTTTAACTATGATTGAGACAACTATTGTAAAAGCTTGACTGAACCACATTGTTTATAAAATGACTTTATTTTTCGCTGCTTTATTTGTCTGTCTTGTAATTTATCTGCATCTCTTACCTAAAATGCTCCACTGAAGTTATGGCATTCCCTTTGTGAGTGACCTTAACGGAGGTGGGGTGTTTCATTTATCCTCTTTTAGTGTTGTTAAAAATATAGGGTGTTACAGTTTGGGTCTGTGCGTTACTACCTGGTGAGTATACCTTGATTGCCACAATAGTGGGCAATGAGAAGGCTGCAGGTTGGCATAGGTGATACGACGATCCAGTTGCCTTGTGACTAGGTGGGTTACGACCATTTTATTTGTTTGCCTTTGGCGGGTCTAACCTTCTGTTTGATAGAAGTAGTAGGGTACCAACCATCGATAGTCAGCGTGATGTAGAAAGACGGAGAGCTAAAACAAAAGACCTAGACCTTTTGCTATCAAGGCTTTGTGTAAGGGACATGCCAATTAGGATTTGTTGATTGTTGTTTCCTCTAGGGCCACGTCACTAGCTCTCAATTTTGTTTGACTTTCACTAGTTGAGGGAGGGGTCATGTAGGACCATAGCCACTATAAAAATGCAGAACATAACATCTATTTATACAAATATCTGAAAAGGCTCCTAACGGAGTTTCATGTATCTAATATAGCCTGTTACAGAACTTGGTGCATAGTAGGTAATATGTGTGGATACATGCACCATTTCCGGATGGTGTATCATATAGGTCAAGGCGTCGAGTAAGATTAAATATATGTACATGAGAAAGTCTAGATACATGCATGTCTGCTTCGGGTGGTGTATCATAGACTTTAGGGTATTACTCTGTGATGTAATCTGATTCGATCGAATGATTCGAAGGTGGCAGTCTGTACGCTTACATAGCATGGCAAAGATATGATAGCTTTGGATACTAGTTAGGCAATATTGTCATCTGGTTAAGGCTATATTTTGATTATATTATATTTTATCCATTCCGCAATGAGATATTTTTGGAGTTATGATTTATTTTATATATCTATCTTTTCTGCAGGATACCAGACAAAGAAACACGAGTTTCGATAGATTAGAATTTAGAAAAAAATTCGGCATGTCGGAATTTGGGTTGTTACAACCACACCAGCAACCGCCTTAGGAACTCCCCATCACCAAACACTTCCTATATCATCCATAATCAACTGCTTCCTCACAAAATCCCAACCACCAGCAACACACTTCTTACCTTCCTTACAAGAAAAACTACACCCAATCCAAGTTCAATCACCAGGCTGGCAATGTAATCTCCACTCCATCTTCTATCATCCTCAATCAACCATTTCCAAACATTCGCTTCTGTCTTTACATCAATCCATATAGAATAGCTTCGGCCTATACTGCTCCCCAAACGGCTAGCCATAAAGAGCAGCTATTCCCAATACCTGCTCCACAAAGAACAACCACAATGAACATCAGCCATAAACACGGCTACACAAACATTCATTTCAAACTCATGCCACAAATCTGCACAAAATCCGTAATCTCACCTTACCGCTTTGACCAGACTTCCCAAACACAACCCCTGACCTGCCTAGATCTCGACCAAAATTGCTGCCTTCATTTGGTTAAAAGATGCTCGCGAATTTGCTCGATTTTGTGTTAAGGAACTGGCGAATTTTTTTATAAAAAAATTGACTATTGGTGTTTCCACTTGTTCAAAGCGAAATTGGTGTTTTCTTTTTACCACTTTATATAAATTGGTTTATTTTAAAAAATCCCTTTTCCTTTTGTTTTAACTTTAGGTTTTAAGTGTTCGCACTTTTTTTAGGGTATCAAGGTTTGTGAGTCTTTGCATTTGTGTTTAGGTTTGAGCCTACAAAATAATTGTGTTTTAGTTGGTCTTCAAAATTAGTTTTTGCAACAAGTTGTTAAAATTAATTTAAATTTGTTTTTGGAATTATGTTTAAGTTTCATCATTTAATCCCTTGTTTTTCTTTTTCTTTCTTGTCACTTAAAAAAAAATTGAGTTACTTTCCAGGTTGCAAAATAAAAAAGAAAGAGAACTCCTTTACTTTCTTACTTGTCGTGTTTAAAAATAAAAATATCGCCATTAAATAAATTGCTAATAAACTTTGTGTGCTCTAGGATCATGTTCTAACTCTATTTTATTTCATTTGTAATTGCACTTTTAGTTCAGGTTTAATTTCTATTTTTCATTCAATTTTTCTTGTTTTCTTTTTTTCAAGGGCAGTGTAAATTCACATAAGGTTGGAGTTCGTTTCACTTCCTCAGCCCAGAAAAGTACATTTCATCATAGAATTTGACTTATAATTAGTGTTAGACATTGGACTTAAAGGCTTTGCGGGATCATCAAGGGCTTAATTATATTTCTATAACTTAGTTTCTTTCAACAAATCATTTCATGATGTCTAGGCTATGGTAGAGCAATAATCATTTATAAATATAGCGATGATCTGTAAATATTATAGAAGTTGTTTCTCTGAAGGTATTTGGACCTTTGGGTGCATCGCTAAGGTGATTTATGGTGTATCGATAACCATTACCCGTTACTTGATTGAGAAATCTTTTAGTGAAATTAATCAAAAGCGTCAGTATATAATTTTGGTTTAGGCGCTGCTAAAGATAAAAAATTCGTACTTAAGTCCTTGCATTCATTTAGTTGCTTTAGGTTCATGCATTTATAGTAAATTAAAAAACTAAAATATTTATAAATTAACATTTTCTTTTCGTAAATTACGCTGCTTTTCCTTTTCTCTTTAAGAAATTAAAATCCAAAAGGAGGAAAAGGTTTTGTTTGTAAATAATTTATTTCCATTTTTATTTAAGCATTTTGTTTAAAAAAAGTTCAGAAATCCAAAAAAGAAAAAAAAATCAAAAATAATAAAACAATTTTCTTTTGAAAATATTTATTTACTTTTCTCTTTTAAAAAACAAAAAAAAATTCAAAAGAGAAGAAGAACCATTTTCCTGAAAATGTTTGGATTTCGTTACTCGATAAAATTTTACAACAGTTGTAAAAATTAGTATAATACATACAATTTCACACCAAATTCGTACATATATTATAATAATATTGTACTAGAAATTCGGATTTTTTCCACAAAGCTTTCAAAATAACGATCAACCACCAACTTCTGAAACAAGAATGGAATCATATCCTAAATTCGCCACACAACAAAATAAAATGATAAATGAATGGAATGATTCATACTTGTGTAAGAAATCAAGTCAAAGTATTCAAAATTTGAATTCACTTCCAAATTTAAATAATTTTCATTATAATCCATGACAATTCAAGTTCAAACTCAAAAATTAATTTCAAACTCAAAATGAAAATGTGAACAACTTTTCAAATGATTTTGACAATAGGAATAATTTCAGTGGTGGTACGATTAACAATTTTTACTCTCAGCAATTTCAAATTGAAAATTGTTAAATAAATAATCATAAATTAGATTTTATTGAGCAAATGGATGAAATTTACAATAATTACATGGATTTTTTGTTTGAAACCTACTTGAAACAACAGAGCAACATAATTATATCCTAGTGTGCGATGCGTTAAACAATAATCCATCTTTTATCAAAACTGATGATTTTAAAAACAACTTTTAAAATGGAAAATGATGATCTTAACTAAGTTGTTGATGATACAGTAATCAAGTTGGATTTCAATTCCCTTGAGAGTGTGGAACTAAATTCAAAACTTGATCTTCCTTATCCTAATTTTGAAATTTTGAAAACAACAACTTTAGATTTTAAAAATAATGCAATCAATAAAGTTGCGAATACTTCAAAAAAGGAAGACGAATTTGGTGAACACAAATTTTTTGAACTTTTTTGAAGATGAGCTGAATTATAAAGGGATAGATTTTAATCACCATTTGGATTTTAATATCAATAATTTTGAAGATTTTTTAATGATAATCTTGAAATTCAAATGGTGAAAACAAACTTGAAATTCAACCAATTATTCAGCCTACCCCAAAAAACCATTGAAAATATAATAAATCATTTGATATTAAAAATAAATTCATCCTTCTAAACCAACATTTTTAACTTTGAAATCTTTAGAGGTTTGGTTTTCCGAGCTTAAATTGTGTCTCTCTAACTTAAAGAGATAACTGAATGGCCTTTAGAAAACCGTTTCGTTTACTTCTTAACTATACTCATTTTGATATAGTGTAAATAATAACGGTTTCATGTATATACATGTCATAATTTAATCTTTTCCTTTTCTCCTTTCACTTGGTTTGATTGTCGGGACACATTCAAAATAAAGTATGGAAGATTTTCGTAATTATTTTGGTTTTGCATAGGTTTTTTCTCTTCCTTTTTTCCCTAAAAAATAAAATTCATTTAAAATAATTTGCATTTTAATTTACTTTTCATTGGGCGCGATGATGTAAACATACGGTTTTTTGACATTATATTGAAGTTTTAAAGCAATTACTTGTCTTGATGAATAACAAAAAGAAAAGTTTAATTATAATCAACTTTAGTGAAGCTCGAATAAAGGATGATTCATCAGTGATGGTTATGAAGTGCTTCATAAATTATAATCTTCATTTAAAAGAGTGGTCGATTTAAAGTACTTACAACAACATTTCAATCTTTTAAGTTAAGTAGTGCTATGGTATATGTGTGTATGCATGTACTTTTTAATGGTTTAATACGTCATAAAGTCCTCATGGTTATGTATTCACTCTCCTTTAAAAGTCTTCTCGGTCACGCATGAATGAATAATATTAATCTCTTTATATGTGCTTCTAATCTCATTTAAAAGTCCTTACGGTTATGTATGGTTAGAACTCATATAAGAGAAAGAATGGTAGTCTAAGTATTTTTCTAATCCTATTTAAAATTCCTAGCCGTTATGCATTGTTGAAAAATAGTAGAAAAATTCCTCAACTTACCTAATCTATGCATGTATATATAATGCATAGATTGATACTTTTTATAAATAATAATAAGACAGGGTTAGCAACTGAAATCCAAGAATTTTCTTCACTTTTGCAATCGAACTTGTTGTTCAAAAAGAAATAAAAATGCCACTTTCAAACATTGACAATAAATTATAGAATTCGTTTCATAATTGCATTTTGCATTCAACTGAAGCAACAAGCCAAGATAGAGGAAATTGTAAAGCTAACTTAGCTTTTGTTTGAATTTTTTATTAGTAAATGACTGAAATTTCATGGCGATGACTCGAACTTGTATCTAACGTACTCATGTCAAATTTAAAAATAAATTATCCAGTTTTTATTTTTTTTATGAAAAGTTGCAATCATTTAGTAAATAAAACATCATTAAGGAACATTTTAGAATAGCATTTGCATTTTGTGGGTAGTATCCACTAAAAACCTTCACGAGACAACAGTCATCCTACCGAGGACACTTAGTAGTTTAATGGCTTGTTGCATACGCTCCTATACAGTTATAGCCCCTCTAAATCCCTGTAATAGCTCATAGCGCTCTTCAACTGTGACGTCCCCAAACCCCGTACGACGGTGGCAAGGGTAATATTTGGAATATACACATAAACGGATAACAGCAGAACAAAAATAAATAAATACACCAGATAATGTATAGTAGAATCACTGGATAAATATAAACATCAGAGTTACACGGTATACAGGATCATACTTAGTACAAAATATAGTTCAGCTATACATAAATGTCTACAGCGGAAAACAAAACATAATATGTACAACAGGGGCTGAACAGCATAAAAAGAAAATAAATGATAGAATCCATCTTCAGCTCCAGCTATCTAGAAAGAGCCTGGTAAAACCTGAATACAAGGTTGCCCGTGTAGAAAAAGGGGCACCTGAGTTTGCAAGTGAAATAAACTATGAGTCATTCATGGGACTGGTATGAGAAATCTGCTTAACTTATTTTATAATATGGCCAATCACAAGACCATGTCACTTTCGCGGAACGGGTTTACCTTCATTGGATTGCCAGTGCTTTAAAACAAGTAAATCTTTTAAACATCATAATGCTTTTTTACAAAAATGAAGCTATTATAAGACTGAGTTCCCATCACACAATGCAACACAAATCGGAGGATAGACTTTTACCTTATAATGGCCAAAATATGCTTTATATAAATAAAACAAAAGCATTTGATATTATTACTAGTGTTTATATAATTCAAAAACAAATTTCAATCATAAATATCAATAAAAGACGACATGGGTACCATATATCATGTCGCCAAGTATATATACAATCAAAACCGTACGGTGTCGTATTTGGGAATTGGATTTCCGTCATGAACCAAGGCAAAAGATAGTCCTTACCGAATTCGAGACGCTCTAGCCCATGTATCAGGATCAGAGCTCGAGTGACTCTTGGATCATCAGGGTCGGTCCACCGATGTGGATTAAAATGCCTGAACACTGCGTTTCCCCGCACCTTGGGGCATCAATGAGGCAAATGGCTCCATCGACTCCACACAGTCACCGATATATCCGAGGTGCCTCGCAATCCAACAACCACACAGGTGAAAATAATATAAATGTCAGGGCTAGTAGGTCACTGACACCACCCTAGCTAGAAGGAAACGCATGGCCTCCCTGAGGTCCTCTCCTGTGTCTGGTTCATACCGGGGTGTAAGGCTCGCGAATCAACGTTATACACAAAGCTATGCCACACAGGCCGTTCTTTGATCATCAACCACAAGGCTTTTCTTTTCAAAAGAATCCTTGATCATCTGCCACTTAGGCATGCCACATAGGCAATTCACTCCATGTGATTGATTTCTATCGATATATAACCTCTGAGCTCATACGTCTCAGAGAAGGGCATTAAGCAAGAGAATAAATTCTCTGCCGCCAAGCAGATATATATTTAATAGAGATCAATCAGCACAGAACAAAATCCAATGTTAGATACATAGTCCATTTACAAGTTCGTTCTAGGTCTGAACGAAACCGGAGGCACTTAATACCTTGCATATCCGCACAATCAACAAGTACGTCCGGACGGCTACTACTTAAGCCCCCTCAAGGTAGCTACTCCTATCATAAGCATCCGTAACACCCCTCCATTCGACGTGAAGATCATCTGTCTTGCACCGTCTTTATATCTTCGACTTTCAATCATCAATCAATTATTTGAAATGAGAATCAACTCGGCCTTTTCAAATAATTCACATATATTTAGAATTTCAAATCAATTCATTTCAGTGATTAAATAATTCGATATCAATAATTCTGTTCTTTAAGGTAATTTTCACGCCAAACACAGTGAACCATCAAATATCAAATAAACTGAGCAAATTCAGTTTATTTCCATTCCATATCGTTTATAATACTTTATCACAATTTATCGCTATTTTTATTTATTTAAAAAATTTAGCTAATTCATTCAAACTACGCTTCAGGACATAACACGGCCGTGGCGTTGTTTTTCTTCAGATCTGATTTACATATATCTGAAAATCTAACCGTTGGATCTTCACAAATTTTATATCATTAGAAAGATCTTTTCAAAACGAATTCAACGGTTTCAGTTTTGGGAAAATCCGACGGTCGGATCTCCCATACTAATCGTTTGAAGTTACGATTTCAAAATACAAACTGCAGCGTTGTTATTCGATTTAATATAATTATATTTGTATATAATTATAAATATAATTGATTCTGGTGCTGTTTTTCTTCAAATTTGAATAAAACATTCCAGACAATCCAACCGTTGGATCTTTAAAAAGTGGGTGTCGTTGGAAAGATATTTCCAAAGCGAACCCAATGGTTTCAGTTTCGGGAAAATCCGATGGTCGGATCACCCGAAATAATCTTTTGAAATCATGGTTTCAAAATACAAACTGCAGCTTCGTTATTCGATTTATTTTAATTATATTTATATATATATATTTAAATATAATTCATTCTTCGATTTCAAAACCATATTCACTTCATATATTTGATAAAAACGATATTTTTATCCAACAGATATTCATTTCAACACATCACTATTTTTAGCACTTCATATTTAGTATAAAAATGATATTTTTAGCGAACAAAAGTATCTTTCAACGCATGACTATTTTATTTAGTTCATACACATGTTAAAAATAATATTCATAGCAAAAAAATTATTTATTTCAACACTTGTGTATTTTTAGCGAGTCGTTTACATGATAAAAATGATATTTTTATCATCAAAAATATTTATTCAACACAGGAATATTTTTAGCACTTCATATTCGCAATAAAAATGTAGATTTTATTGTTCAATCTATGTATTCAACACATGAATGTTTTCGACTTCACACATACGATAAAAATATGATTTTTATCGTTCTTGTCCTTTATTCAACACATGAATGTTTTCTACAGTTTATATACATAATAAAAATGTGATTTTTATTGTAAAACAATCTATTTCTAAACACGATTATCTTATATAGTTCATACATAAGGTAAAAATATTATTTTTGGTGTTAAAACAATTTATTTAAAATACTAATATTTTATATAGTCTATATATATAATAAAAATGTTATTTTTATCTTTCAAAGAATTTATTCAATACGTGAACTTCGTTCAACACATGAATTTCTATTCAACACATGAATTTCTATTCAACACATGAATATAGTTTCAACACATGAAAATAATTCTAACACATGAATATTATTGAAAATTTCGGCAGCATAACGGTAGGGTAGTTAAAACAAGCACCGTCCCGAGTACGGCTCCTCGCTATACTTAAAGCCTCGTAGCTTTTGACAATGGGGATTTTCAATATCTAGTTCGTACGTAGACGAATTTTCCCATATACTAATCCTATTGGAATTTCAACCACAATCAATCATTTCAAATCAACCATTCATGATATTCACCAAATTTCACATCCACCAATAATCCAAACAATATCACAACCAATATATATCGTCCATGGTCTGTGGACGAGGGGAGTGTATATATATATATAGATATACGTATATAACTATATTTCGATTTCACTTCAATATCATTTCAATTTATTTCAATGCATATATTATTTTTACAACGCATATATAATTTATACATCGAACATACAACTTATACAATGCTTATACATGTGGTGTACAATGCTTATATAACTCATACATCGACTATATAATTTATACATCGTTATTTTCCATATCGTTTATAATTCAGAAATCTCACATTGGGTTCCACTCCTCCAAAAATTGTAGAAGGCTCAGAAAAATATCCGATCTCGTCTAGAACGTAGAAGACGTCCTCACGGTCCCCGTGCCCCTTGTTTCACTGGATTTCGATCGCAAACGAAAAAGATACGATTTTTATAAGATTTTCATATTTTGTGACACTTTTAAATGTTTAAAACCATTTAAATATCATCAGCCGTATACCTTTCACGATGTACAGAACTAGGTTTCGCTGTAACTTCCAATCCGTGGCTCGAGGTGACAATCAACAGGCGCGACGTCGAAAATTTGCGAACGGCGCCCAGATCGCCGGTGGTGGGGCCAGGTGTGGCGGCGAATCCAGGTGGTGGTGGCGCTTCAAACTGGCGACCATCACGTAGGTGATTCCGGCAATATACACGACGATAGGAGAAGCGGCTTATATGGATTTGAAGATCGAGTGGAGAGCTATGAAAAGCTTAACTGGCGCGAGGGTTATGGTGAAGGGATCGGTCGGAATCAGGCTGGGAAGATCGGAGTTGACTTCCGCCATCGACAGAGAGAGTTATGGGTTTTTTTCGATTTTTTTATATGAATTAATTTGATTGGCCCACTATATATTTAATTCAAAAATAGGGTTTTCTCCAAACGAACTCCAATTCAAACCCAACGACTGTCGTCCCTAGCTAAATACCCCCATTCCGAACACAATGGGATATGTTTCGTAGGCCCATTCGACTGTTTCAATAAGTTTCTTTTCAAATTAAAATATAAGATATTCAATATTTGATTTGAACGTACATTTCAATTTGCTGGGGCCACATACTGATCCCAAAAATTCCAGAAAAATAAATCCAGCTATGATTTGACGATACGGTCCCAACAAAACTAGTTTCATCGAATTCTGAGACCATTTGAAAAATGGCCATTTTCTGGTCAATCCAATTTAACTGAAATCGATCAAACACATTTTCCTTCGCCGCACCCACATATTAACTTCAAAAATTATGGAATTTGAAACCTAGCAATAATTTGACATCCCGGATCCAACAAAAGTGGTTTTGTTGAATTCTGAGGTCGTTAGCAAAATGGCTATTTTCAAGAGTTATATATTCTCTATAACGACCTTTCTGAAAATTCATTTGGCCATAACTTTTGTTTCTCGCTATGAAACTTCGTTTTTTCTTGTTCATTAGAAAGATAATCATAAAAAGATTTAAATATTTTTGGTTTCACTAAAATCCGTTTTATTTTGCACCCGGTACAATCAACCAAAGTTTGAATTCCAATTTTGAAACTGCCGCGCCTTTTCAGGCCTTGTTTATAATTTAAAATAATTATATTTATTTTCAAACATCGATTCAGACATAATTTTCGTCGTTATTATTTAAAATAATTTATTTTAAATATCTTAAATCCAATAAATAGCCAAATTAAAAATTTTAAACTGGCTTAGATTTTTCGGGTTGTTACAATCTCCCCCACTTAAAAATTTTTGTCCCCGAAAAGGAACGAAGTCGAAAGTCGTTTAATTAACCAACTCAACTTTCCTTCTAGCTTCCATTCTCCGACTTTTCAATTTCTAAGAATTTTCAAATTCTTCAAAAATTTGGCTAACACCCTAAATTTTTGAAAAATTTCGCTATAACCTCCTTTGTACGGGGAGCTTTGGATACTTCAAATAGCCTCCAATGGCCCTCACCAATCCAAAAGAAAAAGAAAAAGCCAAGCGGCTAGCCAATCGGCTCATAAAATCATCAAATCCCAAGAAATACAATAAAAATGTACCTATTTGTCGGGCAAACAATTTCTTCCTCCGCTTAGCAGTTTATCCATAACATGTTCACACATAAATAATGCACATGTATATATTTCTAAACCATTTCAATACATGTTCAATTGCATACATTTAACTTCATTCTCTTATTGATTAAATTAACTATCATTCTAATAATTTAATTAATCAAACCCACTGTCACACAACACAAACAACAATCAATTTGTTGATTAACTTTTCAAAAATATACCAATTAATTCATATACTCTTTTGAAATCATTCAGAATATATAATTAAAAAGTTTATATGCATGAAAAGAAAACAACAACAAAGTAGAGAACAAAATGGTAATGCAAAGATATGGTAAATGTACCTTGCACCAGAGTCAATCAGAGATATCCACCCTGCACTTAGGATAGGCTTTCTTAATGCGTTCCTCTGTTTCCCAAGTACAATCTCGCGGATCTCCACTCCATTGCACTTTGACTAAGTGAACCTTCTTGTTCCTCAGTTCTTTGGTTTCTTTGCCAATAATCTTTAGCGGCTCTCTTCTCACAGCCAATTCTGGAGTAATTTCTATATTCCATTGCGCTGCTTATTCCACGATCAAGTCTGTGTCATGAACATGCTTTCAAAGTTGAGATACGTGAAACACATTATGTACTCTAGGCAACCAATCTGGTAATTTAACCCTATAAGCAAGAGTTCCAATCCATTCTAGAATAGGAAACGGGCCAATAAATTTGGGCGCCAATTCCCTGTTTTACCGAACCGGATTACTCCTCTCATCGGAGATACCTTCAAATACAGGTGGTCGCCAACAGCAAATGATATAACTCTTCTTCTCTTATCTGCATAGCTTTTCTGTTGGCTTTGAGCGGCGAGTAATCGTTTCTTAACGAAATTGATTTTGTCCACAGCTTCGCGAATCATATCGGGTCCCAATACGAGTCTATTACTAGGTTCTACCCAACAAGCAGGAGATCAGCACGGTCTAACATACAATGCTTCGAATGGTAACATCGTCAGGCTCGCTTGGTAGCTGTTGTTGTATGAGAACTCGGCCAAATGCAAATGGTCTTCCCATGATCCGCCAAAATCAATAACACAAGCCTGCAATAAATCTTCTAGAATACGATTTACCCTCTCAGTTTGACCATCTGTTTGAGGATGATATGCGGTGCTATAGTTCAGTTTCCTTCCCAATTCTGCTTGGAATGCTTCCAAGAATTTACTAGCAAAAATCGAGTCATGATCATTAACGATGCTCATGGGAACTCCATGCAGTCTAACAATTTCCTTGAAATAAATCTGTGCCAGACTCTGAGCAATTCTATTCAATCTGACAGGTTTGAAATGGGCGGTCTTCATGAAATGATCTACGATCACACAAATTTCCTTTCCTGGTTCTGGGCAAACCATCTATGAAATCCATAGAAATCTGTTCCCACTTTCCACCTAGAATTTCCAAAGGTTGCAACAATCCAGCGAGTTTCTGCTGATCGCTTTTGACTTGTTGACAAGTAGGACACCGACTAACATATAAAGAAATGTCCCATTTCATAGATTCCACCAGAAGGTGCATTTGATATCATTATATATCTTGCTCACTCCTGGATGGACACTAAGCTTGGCTTTGTGACATTCATCTAATACTTCTCTCCGGAGTTCAGGAGTGTTTGGCATACATATTTGGCCTTTCTACCTCAGAATCCCCTCGTTATCTATCTGAAAACTCGAGGACTTGCCTTTCTGAATTCTCTCTCTGGTCTTCTAAATGAAGTGATCATCCTTTTGAAGAGCAGATATGTTATCAATCAATGAAGGCGTGATGATAAGACTGGCGATAATTACATTATTTCTTCTGAGCGCATCAGCCACAACATTAACTTTCCCAGGAGTATATAAGATATCAAGATCATATGTTGCGAGAAATTCTAACCAATGCTGTTGTCTCGTATTCAGATCCTTCTGGGTGAATAAATATTTCAATGATTGGTGTTCAGTGTATAATTCAAACTTCTCACCCAATAGATAATGCCTCCACATTTACATAGCAAACACGATGGCTAACAATTCAGGATCATGAGTTGCGTAATTTTTCTCATGTGACTTCAATTGATGGCTAGCGTAAGCAACTACTAGGCCTCTTTGCATTAGCACTGCGCCAAGGCCTTCTTTAGAAGCATCAGTCCAGACTTTCAAGTCCTGATTGCCATCAATAATTGTTAGCACTGGAGCAGTCGCCAATTTTAACTTTAGCTTCTGGAAAGCTGCCTCACATTCAGGAGTCCAGTTGAATCTCAAATGTTTCTTAATAAGCTTTGTTAAGGGACTTGATGTCTTCGCAAAATCCTTAATGAATTTCCGATAATAACTTTCCAATATTGTTATACCATGTGTAGGTCCAAATTCGGACAGAAAAGAACACTAGTCAGCTCTTGATGTTACTCCCACTGCTATAGTGAATACTCCCGTTGCTATAGAAAATATATCTTCTTCTACAGAAGATATTCATGTTGTCAAGAACTATGCGGATGTGTTTGAAGAATTTGTTAGCTTACCTCCGCAGAGAGAAATTGATTTCAAAATCTCTTTAGTTCCGAATGCAAGGTCAGTAGTTCACGTTATCCAAAGAATGACCTTGAACGAAAAAGAAGAGTTAGACAATCAAACTCGACAGCTAGTATGGAAAGGTCTGATCAGGCCTAGTTTATCTGATTGGGGAGCAGCAGTGGTATTTGTCCTGAAGTCAGACGGTATCTCAGACTATGTGTGGATTATCATGACTTGAATAAGAAGACGCTGAAGAACAAATATCCATTGCCGTGGATTGATGATTGGTTGGATCGATTGAATGGCGCACAAGTATTTTCCCGAATGGACCTAGCTACAGGTTTCCATCAACTTCGTATTGCCGAAGAGTGTGTTCCTTTAATAGCATTCAGAGGCCCAGATTTATTCTACGAGTGGTTAGTAATGCCGTTCGGCTTATGTAACGCTCCAGCTTATTTTGTCGATCTAATGAACTGGGTATTCAGGGAAGTATGGAATAAATTTGTTCTGGTTTTCATTGATGATATACTGATCTTCTCTAAGTCAGAAAGCGAGCACGAAAAACATTTGGAATAAGTGTTAGAAATTCTCAGAAAGAATGTTTTAAATGCAAAATTTTCCAAATGTATATTCTGGCAAGAAGAAGTCAAATTTCTTGGCCACGTCGTGTCAAAACAAGGAATTTCAGTGGATCCCAGTAAATTCACTGTTATTCAGAATTGGAAACAGCCTCGTACACCCACAGAAGTCAGAAGTTGATACTACGTTTGTGACGACCCCAAAACCCCGTTTCCACGGTGGCAAGGGTAATCTTTGGAATATAACACATAAACAGATAACAACAGAACGAATCCAAGCTTGTGTTTTAATAATAGATTCTTCGCCCAAGAATGGTACTCCACCCATATTTCTATATTTCTTAAGTAGAGCTTCAACATCTGGTTCCAACCTACCTCTTCTACTTCTGCCACTCATTTTTCAATGTTTGCAAATAGCAGACAAAGTTTTAAGCCAACAGAAAAGGTAATTTTAAAACATAGAGACATATACTTGAATGTAAATGTGTCTATCAGGGTGTATTTCATTCTGCTTCACTCTAGGATATTACTAATCCTATCTGAAATGAGCGATCCATCTTAGAACACTACTAGTTCTATTTCTGACGAGTTCGATAATATGTTATATTCCAGAAATAAACTTAACCAAAGCTCTGATACCACGTTTGTGCGTCCCCAAACCCCGTACGACAGTGGCAAGGGTAATCTTTGGAATATAACACATAAACAGATAACAGAAAAACAGAAATAAGTAAATACACAAGATAATGTACAATAGAATCAGTGGATAAATACAAACATCAGAGTTACACAATATATAGGATCATACTTAGTACAAAATACAGTTCAGTTATACATAAATGTCTACAGCGGAAAACAAAGCATAATATGTACAACAGGAGCTGAATAGCATAAAAAGAGATAAATGATAGAATCCATCTTCAGCTCCAGCTATCCAGAAAGAGCCTGCTAAAACCTTAATACAAGGTTGCCGATGTAGAAAAAGGGGCACCCGAGTTTGCAAGTGAAACAAACTATGAGTCAGTCATGGGACTTGTATGAGAAATCTACTTAACTTATTTTATAATATGGCCAATCATAGGACCACGCCACATTCGCGGAACGGGTTTACTCCATTGGATTGCCAGTGCTTTAAAACAAGTAAATCTTTTAAACATCGTAATGCTTTTTTTAAAAAAATGAAGCTATTATAAGACTCAGTTCCCATCACACAATGCAACACAAACCGAAGGATAGTGTTTTACCTTATAATGGCCAAAATATGCTAGATACGAATAAAACAAAAGCATTTGGTATTATTACTAGTGTTCATATGTTTCAAAAAAAATTTTCAATCATAACTATCTATCATAGATGGCATGGGTACCATATATCATGTCGCCATATATATATACAAACAAAACTGCATGGTGTCGTATTTCGAAATTGGATTTCCATCATGAACCAAGGCAAAAGATACTCCGTACCGAATTCGAGATGCTCTAGCCCATGTCTCAGGATCAACGCTTGAGTGACCCTTGGATCGTCAGGGCCGGTCCACTGATGTGGATTAAAATGCCTAAACACTGCGTTTCCCCACCCTTTGGGGCGTCAATGAGCCAAATGACTCCATCAGCTCCACACAGTCACCGATATATCCGAGGCGCCTCGCAATCCAACAACCACACAGGTGAAAATAATATAAATGTTAGGGCTGGTAGGTCACTGACACCACCCTAACTAGAAGGAAACGCATGGCCTCCCTGAGGTCCTCTCCCGTTCCTAGTTCAAACCATGGTGTAAGGCTCGTGAATCAACGTTATACAAAAAGCTATGCCACACAGGCCGCGCATTGATCATCAACCACAAGGCTTTTCTTTTCAACAGAAGCCTTGATCATCTGCCACTTAGGTTTGCCACATAGGCAATTCACTCCATGCGACTGATTTCTATCGATATATAACCTCTGAGCTCGTACGTCTCCGAGAAGGGCGTTAAGCAAGAGAATAAATTCTCCGCCGCCAAGCCGATATTATTTAATAGAGATCAATCAGCACAGAACAAAATCCAATGTCAGACACACAGTCCATTTACAAGTTCGTTCTGGTCTGAACGAAACCGGAGGCACTTAATACCTCGCATATCCATACAATCAACAAGTATGTCCGAATGGCTACTACTTAAGCCCCCTCATTGTAGCTACTCCTATCATGAGCATCAGTAGCACCCCTCCATTCGACGTGAAGATCATCGGTCTTGCACCGTCTTCATATCTTCGACTTCCAATCATCGATCAATTAATTGAAATGAGAATCAACTCGGCCTTTTCAAATAATTCACGTATATCTAGAATTTCAAATCAATTCATTTCAATGATTAAATTATTTGATATAAATAATTCTGTTCTTTAAGGTAATTTTCACGCCAAACACATTCAACCATCAATTATCAAATAAACCGAGCAAATTCAGTTTATTTCCATTCCATATCGTTTATAATACTTTATCATGATTTATCGCTATATTTATTTATTTAAAAAAATAGCCAATTCATTCAAACTACGCTTCAGGCCATAACGCGGCCGTGGCGCTATTTTTCTTCAGATTTGATTTACACATATCTGAAAATCTAACCATTGGATCTTCACAAATTTTATATCATTAGAAAGATCTTTTCAAAACGAATCCAACGGTTTCAGTTTTGGGAAAATCCGACGGTCGGATCTCCTGCACTAATCGTTTGAAGTTACGATTTCAAAATACGAACTACAACATCGTTATTCGATTTAATTTAATTAATGTTGACCCGCTTTTTAGTCAAAGCAGTCACACATGGAATCTCTTCTCAACAATACACTCAAGCGTTGGGAATATCGTCAGAAGACATGAAGTGATTTGGTTGAAATCGCATCACAAACAAAGAAAGGCCCGAAACTCCTACCAGATGACCTTTTTTGGGCCCGAAAACAGCGATTACGGAGCTAAGCTCTGTAACTCTTGTAGATCTTTGAATTAGCTTCAGTTTGAGCTTTGGTTTGGCTCAATCGGACTTACGGTTTGAAAGTTACGCCCGTTTCCGTGAACGCATGCAGAACCGGAAACTTGGAACTTGGAAATTTGGCATCACCCCTAACCGGGTCGGATCGGAGGAGGAGACCCGACCCCCTTGACAAGATTTTTGTACTAGAAACTCCGGAATGCATTTCCTTCGGTTCGGTTCGGACCATAAGACCCGACCCGCCTTGCTCCGCACAGAAGTGCACACCCTGTCTTCGGTTCGGATGCTCCACCCCGGTTCGGATCGGACCCGAACCGATCCGCTTGGACCTGCTGCTGCACTCCAACTTTGACCGCTTCTTAAGGGATAACCGCCTCCTATTTATCCGGATCGGCTGCCACCTGTCTAAGCACGATCTGAAGAGCATCTTCTCCACTCTCTCCGAGATGTCCTCTCCGCTCACCACGTCACACCCGATCCGACCCGATTCAGGACTCCCAGCAGCTCCTCTACGCCTATAAATACACCACGAGATGGTCATTTCAAGGGACTTTTCCGGCACTAACACCTCCCGACCTCCATTACCAAGTATTCAAGGACTTTGGATACTCCTCAACTCAATCAAACACGAGGCTTTCGTGCATAAATTCAATCTCTTTTCTACTCTTCTTCATTACAACACAAGGCTACTGTGTATAATCGAATCTCACGGATTGTGAGACACCATTGTAATTGTAATTCCTCAGGATATGAGAAACTATAAAGTGGACGTAGGCTTGGATTGAGCCGAACCACTATAAAAATCTCGTGTGTCTCCTCTTATTTTACTGCTTTTTCTGTATTAATCTGTGGTTGTGAGGTTTTCACATAGCATTTGGGTGTTAGGCCCAAATTTCGGTCTAACAATTATATTTATATAATTATAAATATAATCGATTCTAGTGCTGTTTTTCTTCAGATTTGAATAAAACATTCCAGACAATCCAACCGTTGGATCTTTACAAAGTGGGTGTCGTTGGAAAGATATTTCCAAAGCAAACCCAACAGTTTTGGTTTCGGGAAAATCCGATGGTCGGATCTCCCGAAATAATCTTTTGAAATCACGGTTTCAAAATACAAACTGCAGCTTCGTTATTCGATTTATTTTAATTATATATATATATAATTCATTCTTCAATTTCAAAACATATTCACTTCATATATTTGATAAAAATGATGTTTTTGTCCAACAGATATTCATTTTAACACAATACTATTTCTAACACTTCATATTTCGTATAAAAATGATATTTTTATCGAACAAATATATCTTTCAACGCATGACTATTTTATTTAGTTCATACACATGTTAAAAATAATATTCATAGCAAACAAATATTTATTTCAACACTTGTGTATTTTTAGCAAGTCGTTTACATGATTAAAATGTTATTTTTATCATCAAAAATATTTATTCAACACATGAATATTTTTAGCACTTCGTATTCGCAATAAAAATGTAGATTTTATTGTTCAATCTATATATTCAACACATGAATGTTTCCGACTTCACACATACAATAAAAATATGTTTTTTATCGTTCTAGTCCTTTATTCAACACATGAATGTTTTCAACAGTTTAAATACATAATAAAAATGTGATTTTTATTGTAAAACAATTTATTTCAAAACACGATTATTTTACATAGTTCATACATAAGGTAAAAATATTATTTCTAGTGTTAAAATTTTTTATTTAAAATACTAATATTTTATATAGTCTATATATATAATAAAAATGTTATTTTTATCTTTCAAAGAATTTATTCAATACATGAGCTTCATTCAACACATGAATTTTTATTCAACACACGAATTTCTATTCAACACATGAATATAGTTTCAACACATGAAAATAATTCTAACACATGAATATTATTGAAAATTTCGGCAGCATAACGGCAGGGTAGTTAAGACCAGCACCATCCCGAGTACGGCTCCTCGCTCTACCTTAAAGCCTCGTAGCTTTTGACAATGGGGATTTTCAATATCTAGTTCGTACGCAGACGGATTTTCCATATACTAATCCTATTGGGATTTCAACCACAATCAATCATTTCAAATCAACCATTCATGATATTCACCAAATTTCACATCCACCAATAATCCAAATAATATCACAACCAATATATATCGTCCATGGTCTGTGGACGAGGGGAGTGTGTGTGTATATATAGATATACGTATATAACTATATTTCGATTTCACTTCAATATCATTTCAATTTATTTCAACGCATATATTATTTTTACAACGCATATATAACTTATACATCGAACATACAACTTATACAACGCTTATACATGTGGTGTACAACACTTATATAACTCATACATCGACTATATAATTTATACATCGTTGTTTTCCATATCGTTTATAATTCAGAAATCTCACATTGGGTTCCACTCCTCCAAAAATTGTAGAAGGCTCGGAAAAATATCCAGTTTCTTATAGAATGTAGAAGACGTCCTCACGGTCCCCGTGTCCCTTGTTTCACTGGATTTCGATCGCAAATGAAAAAGATATGATTTTTATAAGATTTTGATATTTTGCGACACTTTTAAATGTTTAAAACCATTTAAATATCATCAGCCGTATACCTTTCATGATGTTCAGAACTAGGTTTCGCTGTAACTTCCAATCTGTGGCTCGAGGTGACGATCAGCAGGTGCGACGTCGAAGAGCTACGAACGACACCCAGATCATCGGTGGTGAGGCCAGGTGCAACGGCGAATCTATGTGGTGGCGGCGCTTCAAACTGGCGATCTTCATGGAGGTGATTCCGGCAATATACACGACGATAGGAGGAGCGACTTATATAGATTTGAAGATCGAGTGGAGAGCTGTGAAAAGCTTAACTGGAGCGAGGGTTAACGGTGAAGGGATCGGTCGGAATTAGGTTGGGAAGATCGGAGTTGACTTCCGCCGTCGACAGAGAGCGTTACGGGTTTTTTAGATTTTTTTAGATGAATTAATTTGATTGGCCCGCTATATATTTAATTCAAAAATAGGGTTTTCTCCATACAAACTCCAATTCAAACCCAACGACTGTCATCCCTAGCTAAATACCCCAATTCCGTACACAATGGGATATGTTTCGTAGGCTCATTCGACTATTTCAGTCAGTTTCTTTTCAAATTAAAATATAAAACATTCAATAGTGGATTTGAACGTACATTTCAATTTGCCTAGGCTACATACTGATCCCAAAAATTCCAGAAAAATAAATCCAGCTATGTTTTGACGATACGGTCCTAACAAAGCTAATTTTATTTGAATTCTGAGACCGTTTGAAAAATGCTCATTTTCTGGTCGATCCAATTTAACTGAAATCGACCAAACACATTTTCCTTCGCCACACTCACATATTAACTTCAAAAATTATGGAATTTGAAACCTAGCAATAATTTGACATCCCGGATCCAGCAAAAGTGGTTTCGTCGAATTCTGAGGTCGTTTGCAAAATGGCTATTTTCAAGGGGTATATATTCTCTATAGCGACCATTCTGAAAATTCATTTGGCCATAAATTTTGGTTCTCGCTATGAAACTTCGATTTTTTAGATTCGTTAGAAAGATAATAATAAACAGATTTAAATATTTTTTGTTTCACTAAAATCTGTTTTATTTTGCACCCAGTACAGTCAGTCAAAGTTTGAATTCCAATTTTGAAACGACCACGCCCTTTCAGGCCTTGTTTATAATTTAAAATAATTATATTTATTTTCAAACATCACTTCAAACATACTTTTCGTCGTTATTATTTAAAATAATTTATTTTAAATATCTAAAACCCACTAAAATAGCTAAATTAAAAATTTTAAACTGGCTTAGATTTTCCTGGTTGTTACATCAACCGCTACGCTATTTCCATTTACTGCTGATGAATAGTAGATCCGCTCCTAGCTTTGCTATTTTCCGCTGCATCCATTAAATCAATGAATTTTAGCAACGGCTTTAGCAGTATTAATATATAGAGCTTGATTTTTACTAGTTCTCTTATAAAAAGATAAGTCAAGTTGCTGTAAAGAGCTAATTTTAATGCATGAGTTTCTAGTATATTATAGACACCTGTTATAGTCATCAAATCTAGTGTGCACAAAGTAGTAATTCATTTTTCTCTTATAATGGCGGTATCCTCTAACTTTATGTCCTCTCTTTGCTCGTTTGCTTTCTCTCTTGATTCGTCAACCTTCTCTCCGCTTCTAGTTCGTCCTCCACCCCCTGATCCCCCACCTCCTCCTGTTGTCATCTCTGATTCGGCTAAGGCATCATCAGCTTCTGGATTAATTAGCAGTGTTTTGTCGAACATTATTTTTGGTAAATCTGATTCATCGAATTTGAAGACTGTTAATTCTCCTTCATTTATTGATAATTAGAATAATGATTATTCATCGAATTCTTTTCCAGATAATCTTGTTAATCCATCCACTAATCTTGATAATTCAAATCTTGTTGAATCTTTGAACTCTCTACCTAAGAATCTTGTAAATCCTTCAACTGTTCTTGATAACTCGAAGCTTGTTGATTCATCGTTCTCGTGTGCTAAAGATCCTTTTATACCACCCTCTAATCTTGATTTTTCGAAGCCTGTTAATTCTTTGAATCCTGTTGAAAATAATAATTTTGTCACTTTGAATTTCGCTAATTCATCAAACACCTTAAATTCTCCTTCTCTTGATGCCAATATCAATGCTGTTAATCTTATTTCAGCTAAACCTATTAATGGTAATTCGTCGGTTCCTATTTTCTCCAATGCTAAGTCTGGCCAATCTTTACTCAAATGTGTCAATTGATCAAGCACCACTCACTCATCTCTTCCCCCAATTAAAACTGATTATCTGTCACTTTTTAATTCATTGCCTCGGAATGTTGGTTCCAACAAACCGATGCAATTTGAGATTAAGAAAAATGGTCATCTGAATGTACCTCCTGATTTGGTTAAGGCAGAAGGAATGAAATATTGGAAAAACCATTTAGTGGGGTTCTTCTTAGACGTTACACTATCATACCTCACTTTTGTTAATTTTTTGAATCAATTTTGGAAACTACATAGTGAACGCATTAAATTAGATGGATGAATTTCTATTTTATGTTCTCAAACGATTCGGATAGGGAATTTTTTTTAAGAGATGATCCAACATTCATTAAAGGGAGAATGTTTATCGCTACAAATTGGGATCCATCCATAGGTAATTCACAATGTATGATCGAAAAAGTTCCAATTTTGTAACGAACGGGGATTTTCGACTCCGAAAATCAACACAAAACTACCATGTTGACTATTCAGACATCAGAAATACCTGATCATTAATAGAAAGTAGTTAGAGGGTGAGAATAGATAAGATAAAAAATTAGAATAGAAGAAGAAGATCACCACAGAACAGAATCAGAGTAATATGAATCTCACAGCGGAATGAATAAAATATATAACATAACTTTGCAATAAAACAATATATATATATAGAATAACATTATCAGAGTACAACACTTACACACAGCGGAAATAACCATATCTATATAATCCTAAAGCCTCCTTCTTCAATCTCCTCCAAGTATATCTGTAAAGACCTGAACTACTTGACTGCCCATACAAATTTGGGCACCCAAGAGTTTAGGGAAAACAAAACAAAATAAACTCTGGGTCAGTCATGGGACTGGTGTGAGTAAACTCAAATTATTTGGTTTAACTTTTCAAAATCCTTTTCAAAATAAATGATAATCGTAAGACCGATCCACACATAAACACGGATGGTTTTTACCTTACGATAACCCAAAACAGTTTTGGAAATCAATACTTCTCTGATATTACAATAATGTCTAATCACAAGCAAGGTTTTAAATCTCGGATATCGGTCACGTTTCGTCTCGGGGATTTTATAGATTCGGTATCGTATCGGGGGAGATTTTGGACGAGATGAGTCTAACTCGGGAGTTTGTCTCGGATTTTCATCTCGGGTCTGAAATTTCATATCGGAACAATCTCGGGGTATATGATATGTTAAAAATGATATTTGAAGAAAATGATTTTTATGAATGCTATTAAAAACATAGTAACTTAAACTTAAAATGCAAAATAACTTTATTATTCTTTATTTTGCGAAAGATCATTCATACTCTAAATCGCAATATGCTTAAAACAGAAATATTATAGACATGAAACATTAAAAGGATCCAAAACATTAAATTTTTTTAGCATAAATAGACCACAAAATACATAATTTCATAAGTAACATGTATGTAAAAAGACAAATATGAAAATCATAAGCATTGTAAAACATATACGAACATACAATATAGCCATTTATCATGCAAAATGTAAAATAACAAAAGATTGTTATGGCTAGATTTGAATTTTTTAATTATAGTTCTAGTTCAGGCACAAATTTTAATTTTAACCAAAAAAACTGAGATCTCGGATGATATTCCAGTATTTCGTCTCAATCGAAATATCGTTCGATATTGCAATCTCTCGGGCGATATATTCAAAAGGAGATTTAAAGTGGTATTTGCTGTTTCGTTTCGGAAGAAGCCCAAAACGAGATCTCAGAGGAGATCTCGGGCGATATTTGCTAGATTTGAAACAATGATCACAAGTAAATAACAATCTAGCAGAACGTTTGCATCTTACGTTCCACATATATAGTACACTAAAAAAACCAATGGCACTTATTGGAGATTGGATTCCGACTATGACAAGGTATGGGACCACCTACCGATAGTGTATCTCTAGAGGCGAATACACTGGGTTCACCAAGAACATCTTGCAACCCGGCCCACACATGACCGAGCACTCATTTCGCTTGAGTGTATCGAATGTATATCACCAACGGTTTGGAGCTACCCACCGTTTCCCGGAAAGGGACAACATCGAAAATAGATAAAAGAATGAAATGAATTTTCTCTAGATAGGTGATATACACCCTAATGGGAGCGACCCACATAGCCATGCCGCCTGCCCGATTTCTGTCATTTCCCGGTTGATGAGGCTTGAGGTCATAACATATCTTTATAACACCTGACCACCATTCACTTTGAATGCCACATCGTCATACCCTCCAAATCACAAATTGATTTCCCCAAAAATACCATGGGTATAAAACTAAGGGAAACGAATTCCTCCACCACCAAATGTAAGTACGTTTGAAGAGATCAATTTACGCGATCCGTTAGATATACTTTGTCAGACATTCATCCATTCACGTTGTCCTGGGACTGGACAAACCAAAGGCACTATTCTGTAAACAGGATAGCACTTGCATAACTCCGTGTTCAATTATTTTCATCATATTTGGTCGCAACACTAACGTCCATACAGAGTGGTTTTCAGATAATGAATCTGATCCCGGCCTCTCCGTATTGACGATGGAAAAATGGTCAAAAACTTCGATAGTCGGTGAGTTAACTATCCAAGAAAAACATGTGTACAAACAATGATATTATTTCCAAATGGAAAAACCTATCAATCAATCATCATTCCAAATTTATCTCTTTCAATTAAATTATCATTAATTTATCCATTTACCCATTTCTATATATTCGTAAATTCTTATTTCTAGATTTACAAAATATACTTTATTAATCATTGGAAACATTTCCGTATTTTCTATATTAGAAAACATTTCTGATTCTTATTTGGAAAAAAATTCCAAAACTCCTTCATTTGATTTAAACAGATGTTTAAATAAAACATCACTAAGCCAATTCAAACCATTACACTCATTAACTAAATCACTTAACCAACCTTCACTATCGAACCTTACCCAACCCTTAGTTAAAAACGAAGTCAATTAAGTTGGGGTATAATTACCTCTCATACCTTAACTGAACAACATTTCTAACCTAGAAATAGATAAATTTACCCTTTTAAATCTTTTAACCCACTTCCTTACGTAACTTGGATTCTATTTACGAATCCACTTCTTTTACCGTAATCATTTGATTATAACAATGGTGTTATAATCCCATACTTCCGAAATAAAATAACTTAAATATAACTCTTCTTTATTAATTTGGATAAACAAACAAATAACTAATTTATTAATGAATAAATAAATCTTGGTTTTAAAATAGAAAGTAATTGGTACTTTCCCTAATTGGATATAATCGAATTTCAACTTACAATTCTCTCTCGAATAATCTCCATTCGGTAACTTCTCTTTTGAATTACTATATTTGATTATCTCTCTTCGAATAACTATCTTCGATAATCTCTCTTTCGAATAAACTATAATCGATAACTCTTCCATTTGGATAGCTTATATTCGATTTACTTTCTTCTTCGAACAACTAATATTCGATAATCTCTCTCGAATAACTTATATTTGATAATCAAATATCGGTTTCCATCCGAATACCATTTTCCTGGTAAAATCTTGATTTATTCAATATATAATTTCTTCAAATAAATCATTTTCAAAACATTGACTTAGTTGAATTCTAACTACAAATCTTTACGGATTTTATATAATCCCTTTTTACATTTCGAGTATCAAAACGGATTTCATCATTCCCTTTTCAAAACAGCTCCAAATTTTCCATTTTATTTACCGTTGAATTTGAAATCTCAATTATCCACTGATAATTATATTCTAGTTCATTTACAAACATTGTTTATAAATCACAACCCTTGTTTTCCTTATTTAACAAGTTATTTATTTCTAACCATTTGAAATCCCATCTATGTTTAACTTCTATTTCAAAAACTCAATTTCCTTTACAAATGTTTTTATTTCTAAAATCTTTACTTAATTCCATTTTTCACGTAGAATGTGAATAATATCCCAATTCCAACTTCTATTTATAGATTTATTTATACGAAACCTTCTTTTTATTTCGAACACTTAAATCTCATTTTAAATTCCCTTTATAAATGCTGAGTTCACATTCTATTTAAAATATCAGTGTAAAAAATTGGTCTCTACTTCTCTATAGAAGTTCAGACTTATATATTCCATTTATCGAAAGATAAATATTCTTTTTAATTTATAAACATCGTTTATAAATTTATTTGCTCAATTTATCTGTTAAAACAGATTTCTATTTAAAATCTACTTTGAAACCATCTCTTCGTTATTCTTTTATATCTTCTAAATTCTCTTTTATAATTCTGTTTATTTCCCCAAATAATTTCTTTTATAATTCAATTTGATTTCCGAAATATTTCCTTTCAATTCTATTTGTTTTCCTAATTATTAAATTTACTCCATAAAGTTCTTTATTTACTTCTTAATACTTTCATTTAGTATTTTAACCAAATCGGTCTTTCAAACTTCCATATAACTATTGTTAACTTCATACAGAAGCCTTAAATTTCAAATATCTCCTTTTAATAAGTCCATTTGACTTTATTTTATAAAATTCCAAAATCCCACATTCACTTCATACATTTCTTTTTATAAAATACTTTGATTTTATACAAATATTTTTATTTCAATATACACTTTGAAAATTTCCTTTTTATATAAAATCCTTTGATCTTACATAAATATTTTATTTCAAATTATAGCTTGAAATTTCCCTTTTCACACTCTAGTATTTCCTTTAGTGTTTAAAAGAACCAAATAACAAAGATCAAACACACATAATCAACAACAGATTTTAAATCACATCATACATCACAATATATGAAAAAAAGTAAAATAAATGTTGAGGAACCCAGTTGGGTCCCTCCGACCTGTTTCCCTGCAACCACAGATGTTAATCACATGAATAACACAAATATGAAATATTCTAATAAACAGAATTAATATTCGATTAATGATTTATATCTATATTGTTATCTATATTTTCAACCAGTTAACTAGCAGTTCAACCAAACGACCAACACACAACAAACTACATCATTTCTAAATTCTAAAAATATTTTATAAAAATATAAATTGAGCAGAGTTAATGAGATTAACTCACATTGGTCAGAAATCGTTAGATAGCAATAACCGTTCAATAGATTCAGTCAGCTGTTTTATTTCGCCATAAACTGGGACGAGCTCCAAATCACTCCCAGTCAGTTTCATTGCGAAGTCCTCGTCCCTACAATCCCAACGGATCTTGTTTCAATCAATTTCTGATAATGTATGAGCAAAATATTCATTTTACAAGTTTATAAACAATTTATGGATATTAACTCAATTAAATATTAATTAGCAAACCTTAATCACGTTTAAACCCTAAACCCAATCCACTCATTATCTTCCACCTACAGATAGCGCATCCATTCCCAGACATCTCCGATACTTTGACCTCCAAACACTCCTCCTCCCGTCCATTAAAATCCAACAAAAATCACAATTAAACACCCCTTTCAATTTCGCACCTCCCCATACCTACACTGTCGAACTTGCACCCACTCCTCATATCACGACTTCGACC
Source organism: Allium sativum (assembly GCA_030737875.1). Classification (NCBI taxonomy): domain Eukaryota; kingdom Viridiplantae; phylum Streptophyta; class Magnoliopsida; order Asparagales; family Amaryllidaceae; genus Allium; species Allium sativum. The sequence continues at coordinate 902,979,491 of CM060924.1, forward strand.
TCCTCCATGTCAGGTGCGAAATCAACCGGGTTCGATTCTCACAAAAAAACCTGCACATGACAAATCTCTCCGCGAACACAAAAGCGATTACAAAAACTCGTATTGATGCTTGAATCATTCGATATCTCAAACCTTAGGATCACGAATGTTTTGTTGGAACCCAGAAATCAGCGTTGCACCCTGTAAGATGGGTATTGGACTCAAGAGAATCACTCGTAGATCGCAAAAATGTTTAAGTCGTGATTTATAGAAATTTGTTTGATTTGTTTACGATATTTGAAGATTATCATCCTCACGTTGGAAGGTAAAATAGTGGCGGCTGTTGTTTTTGACCAATGGAAAAATTGACTTAGGGTTAGAGGACTTATAGGGTTATTTATAGGACAGAGAAATGATTTTTTATTGATTATTATATTTATTTATAACAAATCGTTATCTGAAATCCTCATTTAAAAATCTCTGTGATCACACATGATACCCAAAAATCACGAAAATGGACACGCATCTACAGTTCGACATTACGGACCCAATAAAACTTGTTTCGTCGAATTCCGACTTCGTTTGCTCACACAGCTTATTTTTAAAGTCAAATTACTAACTATTTTCCACATTAAAATCTGGTACGGCCACATATGGACTCCAAAAATTACGAAAATTGAAATCTAACAATAGTTTAATATTCTGGACCCAAAAAAATTAGTTTCGTCGAAAACGGAGGTCATTTGCAAAAATGTCTATTTTTAAAGCTCTAAATAACTCATTTAATATAAATATATTTAAAAATAATTGAATTAAATATTTAATCATAAATATTATCGTATATCTTCACAATATAATACCATAAACCTCTAGAGTATTCTCTAACTCGATTTTTCAAATCCAGTGTTACATCGATATTCGATTTATATTTAAAATCCATTTAAAAATAAATCGATACAAATTATAAAGGAATTCCATAGTTACTTTTCTAAAATTTAATTGGGACATAAATCAAAATCTACACGACGAAATCCTGATTTTTCTCTTCCATTAGAAAAATATACTTCGCCAGCTCGGAACGTTTCTTGTTTCATGGAAATCCTATTTAAAATGGACCCAGTATATGTAGTTGAAGTTCAAATCGCCAAATAGCGAACTGCCGCACCATTTCGAGCTCGATTATAATTATGATATAATTTATACGCTCTAACTTTGTTAATTAAATATATTCGTTATTTTAATTCAAATTTAAATGGAATTATATATTTTGAATTGCCCACTTCACTCTATGTTGCCATTTTTACTATTCTCAACTATTCCAGAAATTAAATATATTATTCTATTATTTAATTTAATTAAATACTCATTATTATTTAATTAAACAACCATTTAATTCTCTGAATCACTATTTAAATAATTAAATTAATTAATACGGGACATTACGTTCTTCCCCCCTTAAAATAATTCCGTCCTCAAAATTGCTAAGGTAGAAAATGATATTAACTGGTTAGAACTTATTTGTTCAATTCTTATCTACAGTCTCACTGATCCTATTTAATTTCAATTATAATACTAATTATTTCTTAACAACAAATTTTTTTCAAAAACCCTGAAAATTTTCTAACACCCGAAATTTTCGAATTTTTTTGCCAGCACCTCCTTTGTACTGGTCAATCGGTACAACTACAACACACCTCTCTGGGCCTTCTCCATCCCAAAAGAAAATCACACCAAATCACTCCCAGTCAGAAATAGTTAGATAGCGATAACCATTCAATAGATTCAGTCAGCCGTTTTATTTCGCCATAAATTGGGACGAGCACCAAATCACTCCCAGTCAGTTTCATTGCTCGTCCCTACGATCCCAACAGATCTTGTTTCGTCAATTTCTGATAATGTATGAGCAAAATATTCATTTTACAAGTTTATAAACAATTTATGGATATTAACTCAATTAAATATTAATTAGCAAACCTTAATCACGTTTAAATCCTAAAACCCATCCGCTCATTATCTTCCTCCTATAGATCGCGCATCCATTCCCAGACATCTCCGATACTTTGACCTCCAAACACTTCTCCTCCCGTCCATTAAAATCCAACAAAAATTACAATTAAACACCCCTTTCAATTTCGCACCTCCCCATACCCACACTGTCGAACTCACACCCACTCCTCATATCGCGACTTCGACCTCCTCCATGTTAGGTGCGACATCAACCGGGTTCGATTCTCACAAAAAAACCTGCACGTGCCAAATCTCTCCGCGAACACAAAATCGATTACAAAAACTCGTATTGATGCTTGAATCGTTCGATATCTCGAACCTTAGGATCACAAATGTTTTGTTGGAACCCAGAAATCAGCGTCGCACCCTGTAAGATGGTTACTAGACTGAAGAGAATCACTCGCAGATCACAGAAATATTTAAGTCGCGATTTATAGAAATTTGTTTAATTTGTTTACAATTTTTGAAGATTATCTTCCTCACGTTGGAAGCTAAAATGGTGGCGGCTATTGTTTTTGACCAATGGAAAAATTGACTTAGGGTTAGAGGACTTATAGGGTTTTTTATAGGATAGAGAATTTTTTTTTATTGTTATATTTATTTATAACTAATAGTTATCTGAAATCCTCGTTTAAAAATCTCTGTGATCACACATGATACCCAAAAATCACGAAAATGGACTTGCAGCTACAACTCGACATTACGGACCCAACGAAACTTGTTTTGTCAAATTCCGACTTTATTTGCTCACACAGCTTATTTTTAAAGTCAAACTATTGATTATTTTCCACATTAAAATCCGGTACGGCCACATATGGACTCCAAAAATTACGAAAATTGAAATCTAACAATAATTTAATATTTAGGACCCAACAAAATTAATTTCGTTGAAAACGGAGGTCGTTTACAAAAATGTCTATTTTTAAAGATCTAAATAACTCATTTCAATATAAATATATTTAAAAATAATTAAATTAAATATTAAATATAAATATTATCGTATATCTTCACAATAGAATACCATACGCTCCAGAATATTCTCTAACTCGATATTTCAAATCCAATGTTACATCGATATTCGATTTATATTTAAAATCCATTTAAAAATATAAATAAATCGATATAAATTTTTAAGGAATTCCATAGCGACTTTTCTAAAATATGATTTGGACATAAATCAAAATCTACATGACGAAATCCTGATTTTTCTCTTTCATTAGAAAAATATTATTCACCAGCTTCGAACGTTTCTTGTTTCACGGAAATCCAATTTAAAACGGACCCTATATATTCAGTTGAAGTTCAAATCGCCAAATAGAGAATAGCCGCGCCATTTCGGGCTTGATTATAATTATTATATAATTTGTACATTCTAACTTCGTTAAATAATATATTCGTTATCGCAATTCATATTTAAACTGAATTATGTATTTTGAATTGCCCACTTCACTCTATATTGCCATTTCTACTATTTTCGACTATTTCAGAAATTAAATATAATATTCTATTATTTAATTTAATCAATAATTCAATATTAGTTAATAAACATTAATTTAATTCTCTAAATCACTAATTACATAATTAAATTAATTAATTATTATACCGTAAAAATACGGGACATTACAAATTTGGATTCACTTGCATTGTCTTCCACTTCTATTATGGACATTAGTAGGTATCAACTGGCTTGCTAATCATGTTGGAAAGCCCATATGCTTTGATTCTAGTATGGAGAAGGTGTAGAGTTTTAGGTATGCTAAAGTATTGGTGGAAATTTTTGCTGAATGTGAACTTCCTCGATGCATTGAGGTGTAGGACATTGGGGAAAATGTCCATCAATAATGATTTCTTATGATTGGAGGCATTAAATTTTCACTACTTGCAAAGTTTTTGATCGTGCTACAAATCACTGTGAATTAAATGTGGTCAGAAAAGGATTTTAGGAAAATTATGCTGAGAATGTTAATGCACAAAGGAATGTATATGATAAATTAGAGGATATATAGGTTAGATTTAAGGCACATTTTGATGGGAATCAATAGGGATGGAAGCAAGTCATTAATAAGAAGAAGCAAATTTGGATAAAAAAGGAAAATAATGTCAAAGGTGATGTGGAGGCGAATGATAATAAAGCAATGGATTAATTAGTTGAAATTGTGGGAAGAATTAATGTTGAGAAAAAGTATAACGAAGAGCAAATGGATGTTTCATTGGTTGGAAAATATAACAACAAGCATAATACAGTTTTAGTTGGTGAACAAGGAAAATGCTATGTGCACGAGAATGAGGCAGTTATGGTGAATAAAGGAAAGTCAATTCAGGATGCACAGCAAAATAGCAGTAAAGTTTTTGGTACTTTGCTTAAGGAGGTTGTAGAGGAGAAATTTCATGTGAATAACCCTTTTTCTATTTTTAATGACCTTTCCAATGTTGCTTCTACCTCTTCAAGCTCCATTCAGAAGCTTAATACCATGACATGTACTACAAGTGCATCATCTTCTTCGGCCATTCATACTTCAACATGTGATTCTTCATTCGTCTTTCAAATACCATCCAATTCTTCCTTCAGTTACAAGTTAAATACTCCAAATGGCACTTCTTTCTCTCCATACTCACATCTATCACCCCCAAAACACATAATTCTTCCACCCCTTCCAATATTGCAATTGATCCATCCTCCTCTTTACCAAATAATCCATCTTCCATTTAATTTTCCAATAGCAAGCCTACCAAAATTATTGCTTCGTATCATGCTCCTGAAACAGATTTGGCTACCACTAAATATAGAACTGTGAATAAATCTGGTAAGGGAAAGAAGAAAAAAAACAAAAAAGAACTCAATTGAATCAGATGACCTTGATGAAGGTACTGAGTTCAAACCAGATGAAGTTTTACCACAGAGCAGTCAAGAATTTCCATCTAAAAGACAAACTAAAAAGCATCCAGCTCCTCTAACTGATCCTATATCATTTGTTACACAGCATAGCTTTCTGGAACGTTAGAGGAATGCATTTTCCCTTTAAGCAAAGTGAAATTTTAGGGTTGATTAAGGAAAATAATATTCAGTTATTGTGTTTGTATGAAACAAAATTGGATATTGCTTCTATGTTGAAGGCTATATCTTTCATCTCCAATAGTTGGCATTTCGAACGTAATCTTGTTGATGCAAGTTATGGTAGGTTGTTAGCTATTTGGAATCCATCTTTTTTTAAGCTTTCTAAATTATCTTTCTCTAAGCAATATATTCACTTCAAATGTCTTCATGTTCCTACTAACTCGTCTTTCTTCTTGAATTGTGTTTATGCTCAAAATGCTTTTGTTTTAAGGCAAAATCTTCTGAATGATATCCAACACTTAAATGTACCTTCTGATCCATGGATAATTGGATGGGATTTTAACTACAAGTTTTATAGTTGGAAAAGACATGGGTGTTGTGCTTAATTCTTAAATGATGTTGCTCCCCTTAACCAGACAATCATTCGATCAAATTTGACTCCTCTTAACATCTTTGGTTTTGAATTTACTTGGTCCAATAGAAGGAAAGTTGGTCATCCTTCTTTATGTGTACTGAAACACCCCACCTCCGTTAGGGTCACTCTCAAAGGGAATGCCCTAATTTTGGTGGAGGTTTTATAAGTATAAGTCACAGATATACAAGACAGATATAAGAACACATATTTTTGAACAGCGGAAAACAACAACTTTTATTTCATCAAAATACGTGTTACACAAACCATACCATAATTGTCTTACAATACTTCCAAAATCATAACTGTCTTGATTACATTATTTAAAGAAGCATAAAGAAAACATAAATAAACTGCAAAAGTCCCATAATTGCTGTCCAAAGCCATAGTCCGAAACGAAAAGATCCAAGCAATACATTCTTTCTCTTTAAGCTGGATATGAAGGCTGGTTAAGCTGCGGTATTCCCTCCCTGTGGACCTGGGGGGGGAGGGGGAAACGGAAGAAAAGAAGACGAAAGAAAAGTATAGTCATACATAAAGCCTGAGTAAGTCTAGGACTATTCAGTCTATGAATAAAGAACTGGGTATGATAAGTATAAACTGGAAATGGGAAAGCATTATAAACTAAGTTAAGTGGTCTAGGGTCGAATACTATCGTACCCCATATTAATCTCTGTACCCATATAAACTAGTTCCCAACAGGCGCCCCATAATCAGGGTGAAGTGATCCTTTTTATGATGATTGGCTCCTACTCGCATAGTTACATATGTCTTACGGCCCCCGTTGTTGTAGTTACCTATGCTGGTCCCACCATGGGGTGTATCAAGTCCCATGGTAGCGGCCCGACACAAACCTAGAATGCACAGGTATGCTACTGGTGCCCAGTGCCTTATTTTTCTACGCCGGAGTGTGTGCACGCCCGCACCCCGTTAGAACCTACACTGCTGCACCACCGCCGTCGATTTGACCTCTTACAGTCAGCCCAGTAATAGTGCCCCACCCTGCCTAGTTTCAGGGTATCATGATACCTTGTAGGGTTACTACTGAAAAGGGTCCCCCGCTACTAGGTTTTTCTATTTCTAGCCAACATGCTAAGTTGGTTAAGTGTTTTATAAACCTAACCCCCAATCAGTCTGTTTAGTTTAGCATGTTCCATTTTGATTAAGTCTTAATTCACTTAATCCTATCAATCCTGACTCAGCCTTAATTGTCTTATTAAAGCCTTGACCTCTCACATTAGACAAGTATTGTTGTGGCTGCCTGTTGCCGGTTGGGTCCGGGCAGTCTTACACCACAACTCAGTCTAACCTCGGGTCCTTATTGGACTCCGTGTTTAACCACCCACATTGGATAGGTATTGTTGTGACTACTGGACAGCCGGGCGGTTACGGGCAGGTTTACATCACAACTCAATCCAACCTCGGGTTAAACACATCGTATTTTCTACATTTACATATTTTGTCTCTTTTCTTTTTATATGTAAATATTTGCGGCCCATTATTCAAATTCATCTTTATTGATTAAGATTTATTTATGCCACTTAATTGTTTTTCAAGGTTTTTGGCATGCGTCAAACATGCCAACACATATGTTCTATATTTTAGCCCAAACGTCATTACCCCCGTTTTATACGTTCGCTCCAATGTAAGGTGTGTTGGGTTTAACACTTAAACCCAATTTAGCCATATGTAAAGGGGAGGCTTATAACATGGTGTTTATCAGGTAACATGAAAGAGGGGAGTGTGAACGCATGAACTTGCAACGAACGATTCAATTAACATAAAGTAGTCACATGTGAACTTGTAATTGTAACATCATATAATCATGGCATAACATGAATCATTTTATCCATATAATTATAGCATAAACAATACTTAAACGTGAATCATTCTATTCATATAATTATGGCATAATAAATACTTAAACATGAATCATTCTATTCATATGATTGTGGCATAAACAATACTCAAACATGAATCATTCTATTCATATGATTATGGCATAGAAAATACTTGAACATGAATCATTCTATTCATATGATTGTGGCATAAACAATACTCAAACATGAATTATTCTATTCATATGATTGTGGCATAAACAATACTCAAACATGAATCATTCTATTCATATGATTATGGCATAAACAGTACTTAAACATGAATTATTCTTTTCATATGATTATGGAATAAATAATACTTAAACATGAATTATTCTATTCATTTGATTATGGCATGAACAATACTTAAACATGAATCATTCTATTCATGTAATCATGGCATAAATAATACTTAAACATGAATCATAGGTTCAACTAACCATGTAAACTTGAAATTAAGAATCTAGCTAAATTAGATATCATTATTATTGGCACATGGTCTTGACTAGAAATATAAGCCTATATTTTTATTTAGGCATAATATAAACTAATCATGTTCATAAAATCGCTACATGCTAACAAAAAGGTACTTACTTTTGTCACTAATACAAAAGTATGGTTCAACTAGAATTATCCCAAACTAATTCTTATATGAATCATGGTTTTTAATCTATTTATAGAATTATAGCATAAACATACCTAAACTTAAATCATGGTTTTTATTCTATCTATGTAAACTTGCAAGTGGAATGTAATTCTAATGTAATTTTAATGTAACTTATGTGTCACATATATTATCATATGATTATGATAACAACATAAGCCTAAAAACATGTTTTTCAACTTGGCATAATGACAAACATAGTTTAGTCATGTTCATAAAATTAATACAAGTTCACAAAGATGCTTGCTTTTGTCACTATCACAAAAGCATGATTTTTATACTTGAACTATAATGCCAATTCCAACATAACTTCATATGAATCATAATACTCAAATGGACCAAATTACACTAAAGATGACCGTAGATGTAATGACCCGGATATTTGACGGTGTAATAATTATCTTATTTAATTATTTAAATAACGAATATATTATTTAATCGTCGACGTTAGAACGTATAATTATATTATAATTAAAATCGAGCTTGAAATGGCGCGGCAGTTCGCTGTTTGGCGATTCGAACTTCAACTGAATGTACAAGATTCATTTTAAATCGGATTTCCGTGAAACAAGACACGTGTGGAGCTAGTGGATTATATCTTTCTAGGGGAAGAGAAAAATCAGGATTTCGTCGTGTAGATTTAGAGATATGTCCAAATCAAATTTTAAAATAGTCGCTACAGAATCGTTTATCGACCGTAACGGATTATTCGATATAACTAGAGATCGGGTTTGAATTTAGACAAGGTTCTTTTGGGAAGTAGTGATAATTTAATTTTTAGAATTTTACTGTAATTTTTAATTAATTAAATAAGCAACTTTTTATTTGGAGTATTTGGCACCCTGTATCGACATTTCGGGGTTTCACAATATGAGTCCATCTACCGATATTATTATATTTTTGAAGTCGTGGCACATTGCTCAACCTAGTGATATTTTTATATCAGTCCATAGACAAGCTGAGTTTCGCGTAACGGGGTACGCTCAATATAAATATTTGAAATGAAGTGTGCAACGCCTTATATAATATAATGGAATTCCTTCATGGCTAAGTCTGGCAAGAGTTGCTGTCCCTTTCCTACCTTGTATTGTCAACCATCGAAGAATCAAACCATACAGACATCAATGCCTCAGAGAAAATACAAACATGAATTGTCCCATCTGGATAAATAAAATATAAAATACATATATATGGGTTACTTAGCACCAAAGTCTCTATTCCCTGTACACTAGCGCAGACCGTATAACTTTTTACCAAAGAAATAAACTGCAGAGAAAACGTGCCCCTTTCTCAACCACACACCGTATAATCAAACCCCCGACTTCATAGCCTATAAATAACCCCTCCTTGTTTCGTTAAAACCTAATTTCATTCTTCACTGTACTCATTTCTTTGCGCCGCCACTATCCTATTTACGATCAGCATTTCCTCACACCGGAATCCACCGATCACCTCCACAAAACCTATGTTCGAATTCAAACTAAAGACGAGTGGTTCGCTTTGGAGAGCTCTAAGCTCGACCGAAGTTAGGGAAGGTCTGGCGACCTTGGTTGTTGGCTGCGGCTCCACAAAGCCGGCGCGGTGGCCTGAAGCTCGCCGGAGAGGGAGCAGCGTTCTAAGGAAGGGGCGGAGCTTGTTGGTATTGTTAGAACGAGAAGCAGTATAGTGTTGGGCTTAAAAATGTTTGTGAAGTGATGGAGGAGTTGTTTTGCTGTAAGGTTGGGTAAAGGAAGGAAGTCTGAAAGGATGAGATGGAAGGGCACATGTACGTGAATTTGCGTGGATCAGGGTGTTAGAAGAATTCGATACTTCCACCTGTGGGGTTCGGTCTATGTGAAAATGTGGGGTGTAATAGTGAAGAACGTGGAGTTAATGAGGGAGTTAAAGCATTGTGATGTTTGTTCAGGTTTCCGTGAACCAGAGGTGAACGATGATGGAGGGTATTCAGCAATGAAGAAAAACTAATGAGCTGCAGCTAAAACAAGAAGAGACTGTTGGCATGTGGTATGGAGGGTGTGACCGAGTTCCATAGAGGTGAGAAGTTCGGATTTTTGGTAAGGAAGATGGAGGCTAGTTGATGGAAAAATATCGTCTAGAGCTGTTATTTGGGAAGGAGTAATTTACAGATGTAGCGGGATGGTGAAGTAATATTGCCCGGGCTTTAAGTAATTAAATGGGCCAAAGTTATGAGGGGTTTTGGGCCGATGTAAAATGATGAGGCCCAGTTGTAAAATAAATAATAAAAAAAAGAAGGAAAGCCACGAAACAAAGGAGGAGCAAGTAATTTGTTTTATTGGGGAGTAGGAGTTGTTCATGTAAACCGATCATTTCCCGAATAGGCCGAAGTTAGAAAGAATGGGCGTGGGCTCTACAGAAGATATTGGATCGGTTTAATGCTTGAATCAGACGCAACTGAAACCGTGGAACCGTCACGAGGAGACCGTCGCTTGGAAATTGATACGACTGGAACCTAAGATACTAGAATTTCGCAGAAATAAATAGTATGTCAGAATCTACCGGCAATTATCGTTATTAACGATGATCGTCCAATGTGAGTAAAATTCACCAACTCTAAACAGTTATATTTTTATAACGTTCTTTTAGAACTGTTAGATATTGATTTACTGTTGTGTGTTGATTGGTTGATTGAACTGCTAGTCAGTTAGTTGAAATTATATATATATATAAATATATATATATATATACCATTAAATATTGATGTTGCTTATCAGAACATTTCATACTGAAATGAAGTTGATGTTAATTTTATAGTTTAACATCTGTGATGCAGGGGAACAGGTTGGAGGGACCCAACTGGGTTCCTCAATATATAAAATACTGTTTTGTTCATATATTATGATATGTGATGTGTTATATAATCTGTGATGATTATGTGTACTTGGTTAATAGTAATTATGGTTATACGGTATTTTAAATACCAAAATGAATACTGGAAAGTAAAAAAAGGGAAATTTCAAACTGTGTATTGAAATACAAATGTAAAACGATTATTTACTTAGCAAGTAAATAGAAGTATAAAGAAAGATATTTACTGAGAAAATAAATAGAATTTATAAACGAATTTTTATTCAGAAAATAAAATAAATGTCAAAGGGGAAATATTTAGGAAATAAATATGATATTATAGAAGGAGAATTTATTTATAAAATCAAAGGACTTTATAAAAAGGGATATATATTGGGATAATAAATAGAAAGAATATAAGGGATATTTATTAAGGAATCATTATAAGTGATTAAAACGCTATTATAAGGGAACATTATAAGTGATTAAACGCTGTTATAAGGAAACATTTTAAGTGATTAAACACTGTTAAAAAGGAAACATTATAAGTGATTAAACGCTGTTATAAGGAACATTATAAGTGATTAAACGCTGTTAAAAAGGGAATCTTTATAAGTGGAGAAACGTTATAAAAAGGACATTTTTAAAGTTAAGAACCGTTACTAAAAGTAAATCTTTATAAATGGATAAATGTTATTTAAAGGAGTAAATCGAATATAAGTTATTCGAATTTGAGTTAATCAGTTTGAGTTAATCAGTTAGAGTTAATCAGTTAGAGTTAATCAGTTAGAGTTAATCGAATAGAGTTAAAGAAATAGAGTTAAGCAAGATTAGAAACTGACTAGAGATTAGTAAGTTGAATCGTTTTCTGAGTATCGATCTGATGTTGGTTTCGGCCCTTCGGGGTTTATACTTAGAGAATTGTTCTCTTACTAGTTTACAGTTAGGTACTAATACTTGTGGAATGGCAGTGATGCGTGAATGAGGATTGGAAATGTTTTCCAATGTAAATAAACGTATATTTTCTAATCAGAGAAAATAAGGATATATATATATATATATGTTGGATGATTGGATCGACAATTCCATTTGGAATTTAGATCGTTGTTTGTACACCGACATGTTTTCATTTGATAGTTAAATCACAGACTATCAAGTTTTTACCATTTTAACGTTGTTAATATGGAGAGACCGGTTGGATTCTTATCCAAAGAACCACTCTGTATTGGCATAAGCATTGCGAATATGCCAAAGAAAATTGAAGACGGAGTAAAGTGCAAGGGCTGTTGTATAAGTCTTAGAAAACAGTGACTAAGATGGATGTACTGAATAGTGCCTTCGGTTTCGTTCAATCCCAAAACGAACATATATGGACAAGTGTCTGACAGAATATTTCCAATGATCGAATGGGTTGGTCTGTATAAATATATATGGTGGCAACGGATTTATTCCCTTAGCATAACATCCAGAATATTTGTGAAAATCAACTAGTGATTAATGGATATGACAATGTGGCATTCAAAGTGATCGTGCTATAAATGAATGGAAAGTTATCGTACCCTCTGGCCTCAACAACCAGGAAATGACAAAAATCTGGCAGGCAGCATGACTAAGTCGGTCGCACCGAAGTAGGGTGTATAATCACCTATCTAGAGAATATTCATTTGCTTCTTTAATCTATCAATGCTGTCCCATATATGTACGGGAAACGGTTGCTGATCCCAACCGTTGGTGATGTACATTCGATACACTCAAGCGAAATGAGTGGTCGGTCATGTGTGGCTGAGTTGCAAGACGTTCTTGTTGAACTCCAGTGTATCGTTCCTAGAGTACACTGATCGGAAGGTGGTTCCATACCTTGTCATAGTTGGAAATTCATTACCCAATACGGGCTTGCGGTTTTGATTGTATACTATATATGTAGAACGTTAGATGAAAGCGTTTCTGCTAGATGATTATTATAGTGTGTTGATAGACATTATTATAATATAAAAAGGTTTTTGATATAAAGATATTTTGGATTCTCATAAGGGAAAAACCCGTTCCGTTATACGGCGTGGTCTTATGAGATATCGTTTACTTATTCAAACTGTTTAAAACTATTTTACTCATACCAGTCCCATGACTGACCCGGAGTTTATTTGTTTGTTTTCCCTAAACTCTTGGGTGCCTAATTTGTACGGGCAGTCAAGTAGTCGGGATTTTTCAGATACACTTGGAGAGCTTGGAGCAGGAGGCTTCAAGATTCTATAGCTATTATTATTTCCGTTGTTGTTGTAAGTGTTGTACTCTGAAATGTTATTGTATACATATACTGTTTGTATTTCAAAAGTTATGTTATATTTTATTCGTTCCACTGCGAGATTCGTGTTACTCTGATATTGATGTTCTTCTTCTTCTTCTTCTATTCTACTAGTTCTATCTTATCTATTCTCACCCTCTATCTTCTTTCTATTAATGTCTTGAATTTTCAGTGCAATTTGGTGTTGGACTTATGTTATTTAGTCAGCTCAAACTGGACCAGATTTTCGGGTCGTTACAGTTGGTATCAGAGCTTAAGGTTAAGTTATTACCTTGGCTCTGTGGCGTGACTCAGTAGAGATGGGATTTGTAATATCCTAGATTGAGTTTGAGTGAATATATACGAGTGAACGTATTTGTTATTTGATATAAAAATTTGTTTTATATTGTGGATCTTTATTGGTTAAGTGGCTTATGAAATCTGGTCGATACAGTAATGCAAACTGTGTTGATAGGAGTTACTAAACACTTGAATACGATGAACCGACATGGTATGTTTTGAAAAGAGGGTAAATTAAATAATTTTACCCAAGTATATATATTGGAAATATTATAATGTGTTGGTTGTTATTATAATCGAATACGATTATAAAAGTGAAATTGTTATAAATAACCAATCAGAATTCGTATAAGTGTTACAAATGAATTAAATCTGAAATTAAAGTCAGAATTGAAATTTAAAACTGGAAATTCAGACCAGTGTTTGTAATTTAATCTGGATTAAGTATACGTGAATTTTAAAATCCTGGGAGGTTTTAAATTTGTTTTGATAAGGATATCTGGGATTGATTTCGAAATGGGAAGTGTTTAAAAGTGGTTTTGAAAGGAATATAGTATTGAACTCACTTCGGTCGCTGGGAAATAATTCCGATGATGGATCGATACATCATCGGTATAATTTTCGAGTTGCTAAGTGACGGATTACTACCAAAGATTTTGTTTTGAAATTGTTTTGCAAAAACAAGTTACTCAGAAATTCAAAGGATTTTTTATTGTTATTATGATTTCAAGTGATTTGAATAAACCCAGGAATTTATATTCGGAAATTAAATTAACTTATGAGTTAAATAGATGAACTAGTAAAAGTGATTTATAAATTGGGATTTAACTTGAAATAATTGAATATGAAATTGAGTTGGTAAGTTGAGAGATTGAAATTTGAGATTAGAGTTGAATGAAATTTTACTTGAGTACAAGACAATGATTGTGTTGAGAATAAAGACAGATTGGAGTTTGATTTGGATGGCATGATATATGCAGAATTTGATAGCAGATGATAGGGATATAATGATATGCCCGACAAAAAGGTACAAGTTTATATTTATTTTGGGTATGAGGTTTTGATGAGCCGAATTGGCAAGCCGCTTGGCTGTTTGATTTTCTTTTGAGTTGGAGAAGGCCTAAAGAGGCGAGTTGGGATATTACAGATAGGGCTGTATAAAGGAGGTTATGGCGAAATTTTCTGAAAATTTAAAGTGTTAGAAAATTTTCAGAATTTTTGAAAATTTAGGTTAGTCGGAAGGAATTAATATTTTAGTCAATATTAATTGGTTCAGTTGAAATCAGAAATAAGGGGTAAACAAATCTTAGGAATTCCAATAGATAGGGTCGTCCTCTAACTTAGCAATTTCGAGGACGAAATTATTTTAAGTGGGGAAGAATGTAATGACCCGGATATTTGACGGTGTAATAATTATCTTATTTAATTATTTAAATAACGAATATATTATTTAATCGTCGACGTTAGAACGTATAATTATATTATAATTAAAATCGAGCTTGAAATGGCGCGACAGTTCGCTGTTTGGCGATTCGAACTTCAACTGAATGTACAGGATTCATTTTAAATCGGATTTCCGTGAAACAAGAAACGTGTGGAGCTAGTGGATTATATCTTTCTAGGGGAAGAGAAAAATCAGGATTTCGTCGTGTAGATTTAGAGATATGTCCAAATCAAATTTTAAAATAGTCGCTACAGAATCGTTTATCGACCGTAACGGATTATTCGATATAACTAGAGATCGGTTTTGAATTTAGACAAGGTTCGTTTGGGAAGTAGTGATAATTTAATTTTTAGAATTTTACTGTAATTTTTAATTAATTAAATAAGCAACTTTTTATTTGGAGTATTTGGCACCCTGTATCGACATTTCGGGGTTTCACAATATGAGTCCATCTACCGATATTATTATATTTTTGGAGTCGTGGCACATTGCTCGACCCAGTGATATTTTTATATCAGTCCATAGACAAGAAGAGTTTCGCGTAACGGGGTACGCTCAATATAAATTTTTGAAATGAAGTGTGCAACGCCTTATATAATATAATGGAATTCCTTCATGGCTAAGTCTGGCAAGAGTTGTTGTCCCTTTCCTACCTTGTATTGTCAACCATCGAAGAATCAAACCATACAGACATCAATGCCTCAGAGAAAATACAAACATGAATTGTCCCATCTGGATAAATAAAATATAAAATACATATATATGGGTTACTTAGCACCAAAGTCTCTATTCCCTGTACACTAGCGCAGACCGTATAACTTTTTACCAAAGAAATAAACGGCAGAGAAAATGTGCCCCTTTCTCAACCACACACCGTATAATCAAACCCCCGACTTCATAGCCTATAAATAACCCCTCCTTGTTTCATTAAAACCTAATTTCATTCTTCACTGTACTCATTTCTTCGTGCCGCCACTATCCTATTTACGATCAGCATTTCCTCACACCGAAATCCACCAATCTCCTCCACAAAACCTATGTTCGAATTCAAACTGAAGACGAGTGGTTCGCTTTGGAGAGCTCTAAGCTCGACCGAAGTTAGGGAAGGTCTGGCGACCTTGGTTGTTGGCTGCGGCTCCACAAAGCCGACGCGGTGGCCTGAAGCTCGCCGGAGAGGGAGCAGCGTTCTAAGGAAGGGGCGGAGCTTGTTGGTATTGTTAGAACGAGAAGCAGTATAGTGTTGGGCTTAAAAATGTTGGTGAAGTGATGGAGGAGTTGTTTTGCTGTAAGGTTGGGTAAAGGAAGGAAGTCTGAAAGGATGAGATGGAAGGGCACCTGTACGTGAATTTGCGTGGATCAGGGTGTTAGAAGAGTTCGATACTTCCACCTGTGGGGTTCGGTCTGTGTGAAAATGTGGGGTGTAATAGTGAAGAACGTGGAGTTAATGAGGGAGTTAAAGCATTGTGATGTTTGTTCAGGTTTCTGTGAACCAGAGGTGAACGATGATGGAGGGTATTCAGCAATGAAGAAAAACTAATGAGCTGCAGCTAAAACAAGAAGAGACTGTTGGCGTGTGGTATGGAGGGGGTGACCGAGTTCCATAGAGGTGAGAAGTTCGGATTTTTGGTAAGGAAAATGGAGGCTAGTTGATGGAAAAATATCGTCTAGAGCTGTTATTTGGGAAGGAGTAATTTACAGATGTAGCGGGATGGTGAAGTAATATTGCCTGGGCTTTAAGTAATTAAATGGGCCGAAGTTATGAGGGGTTTTGGGCCGATGTAAAATGATGAGGCCCAGTTGTAAAATAAATAAATAAAAAGAAGGAAAGCCATGAAACAAAGGAGGAGAAAGTAATTTGTTTTATTGGGTAGTAGGAGTTGTTCATGTAAACCGATCATTTCCCGAATAGGCCGAAGTTAGAAAGAATGGGCGTGGGCTCTACAGAAGATATTGGGTCGGTTTAATGCTTGAATCAGACGCAACTGAAACCGTGGAACCGTAACGAGGAGACCGTCGCTTGAAAATTGATACGACTGGAATCTAAGATACTGGAATTTCGCAGAAATAAATTGTCTGTCAGAATCTACCGGCAATTATCGTTATTAACGATGATCGTCCAATGTGAGTAAAACTCACCAACTCTATACAGTTATATTTTTATAACGTACTTTTAGAACTGTTAGATATTGGTTGACTGTTGTGTGTTGATTGGTTGATTGAACTGCTAGTCAGTTAGTTGAAATTATATATATATAATATATATATATACCATTAAATATTGATGTTGCTTATCAGAACATTTCATACTGAAATGTAGTTAATGTTAATTTTATAGTTTAACATCTGTGATGCAGGGGAACAGGTTGGAGGGACCCAACTGGGTTCCTCAATATATAAAATACTGTTTTGTTCATATATTATGATATGTGATGTGTTATATAATCTGTGATGATTATGTGTACTTGGTTAATAGTAATTATGGTTATACGGTATTTTAAATACCAAAATGAATACTGGAAAGTAAAAAAAGGGAAATTTCAAACTGTGTATTGAAATACAAATGTAAAACGATTATTTACTTAGCAAGTAAATAGAAGTATAAAGAAAGATATTTACTGAGAAAATAAATAGAATTTATAAACGAATTTTTATTCAGAAAATAAAATAAATGTCAAAGGGGAAATATTTAGGAAATAAATATGATATTATAGAAGGAGAATTTATTTATAAAATCAAAGGACTTTATAAAAAGGGATATTTATTGGGATAATAAATAGAAAGAATATAAGGGATATTTATTAAGGAATCATTATAAGTGATTAAAACGCTGTTATAAGGGAACATTATAAGTGATTAAACGTTGTTATAAGGAAACATTTTAAGTGATTAAACGCTGTTAATAAGGAAACATTATAAGTGATTAAACGCTGTTATAAGGAACATTATAAGTGATTAAACGCTGTTAAAAAGGGAATCTTTATAAGTGGAGAAACGTTATAAAAAGGACATTTTTAAAGTGAAGAACCGTTACTAAAAGTAAATCTTTATAAATGGATAAACGTTTTTTAAAGGAGTAAATCGAATATAAGTTATTCGAATTTGAGTTAATCAGTTTGAGTTAATCAGTTAGAGTTAATCAGTTAGAGTTAATCAGTTAGAGTTAATCGAATAGAGTTAAAGAAATAGAGTTAAGCAAGATTAGAAACTGACTAGAGATTAGTAAGTTGAATCGTTTTCTGAGTATCGATCTGATGTTGGTTTCGGCCCTTCGGGGTTTATACTTAGAGAATTGTTCTCTTACTAGTTTACAGTTAGGGACTAATACTTGTGGAATGGCAGTGATGCGTGAATGAGGATTGGAAATGTTTTCCAATGTAAATAAACGTATATTTTCTAATCAGAGAAAATAAGGAAATATATATATATATATATATATTGGATGATTGGATCGACAATTCCATTTGGAATTTAGATCATTGTTTGTACACCGACATGTTTACATTTGATAGTTAAATCACAGACTATCAAGTTTTTACCATTTTAACGTTGTTAATAAGGAGAGACCGGTTGGATTCTTATCCAAAGAACCACTCTATATTGGCATAAGCATTGCGAATATGCCAAAGAAAATTGAAGACGGAGTAAAGTGCAAGGGCTGTTGTATAAGTCTTAGATAACAGTGACTAAGATGGATGTACTGAATAGTGCCTTCGGTTTCGTTCAATCCCAGAACGAACATATATGGACGAGTGTCTGACAGAATATTTCCAATGATCGAATGGGTTGGTCTGTATAAATATATATGGTGGCAACGGATTTATTCCCTTAGCATAACATCCAGAATATTTTTGCAAATCAACTAGTGATTAACGGATCTGACAATGTGGCATTCAAAGTGATCGTGTTATAAATGAATGGAAAGTTATCGTACCCTCTGGCCTCAACAACCAGGAAATGACAAAAATCGGGCAGGCAGCATGACTAAGTCGGTCGCACCGAAGTAGGGTGTATAATCACCTATCTAGAGAATATTCATTTGCTTCTTTAATCTATCAATGCTGTCCCATATATGTACGGGAAACGGTTGCTGATCCCAACCGTTGGTGATGTACATTCGATACACTCAAGCGAAATGAGTGGTCGGTCACGTGTGGCTGAGTTTCAAGACGTTCTTGTTGAACTCCAGTGTATCGTTCCTAGAGTACACTGATCGGAAGGTGGTTCCATACCTTGTCATAGTTGGAAATTCATTACCCAATACGGGCTTGCGGTTTTGATTGTATACTATATATGTAGAACGTGAGATGAAAGTGTTTCTGCTAGATGATTATTATAGTGTGTTGATAGACATTATTATAATATCAAAAGGTTTTGATATAAAGATATTTTGGATTCTCATAAGGGAAAAACCCATTCCGTTATACGGCGTGGTCTTATGAGATATCGTTTACTTGTTCAAACTGTTTAAAACTATTTTACTCATACCAATCCCATGACTGACCCGGAGTTTATTTGTTTGTTTTCCCTAAACTCTTGGGTGCCTAATTTGTACGGGCAGTCAAGTAGTCGGGATTTTTCAGATACACTTGGAGAGCTTGGAGCAGGAGGCTTCAAGATTCTATAGCTATTATTATTTCCGCTGTTGTTGTAAGTGTTGTACTCTGAAATGTTATTGTATACATATATTGTTTGTATTTCAAAAGTTATGTTATATTTTATTCGTTCCGCTGCGAGATTCGTGTTACTCTGATATTGATGTTCTTCTTCTTCTTCTATTCTACTAGTTCTATCCTATCTATCCTCACCCTCTATCTTCTTTCTATTAATTTCTTGAATTTTCAGTGCAATTTGGTGTTGGACTTGTGTTATTTAGTCAGCTCAAACTGGACCGGATTTTCGGGTCGTTACAATAGAATTATACATCATGTTGGCATAACAATAAATTATATACTTGCATGAATTTCAAATAAACTATTACAACTCATAGTTGTTATTTTCAACATGAATCATATACTTGCAATTATCAAATGGGTGTTGTAAATAACTACCACAAACTTGTAGTTTTCAATATGAATCATATGCTTGCATGAATCCCAATTAAAATTCCACAACATGTGGTTGTCAACATAAACCATATACTTGTATGAATCCACCGTACATCATAGCATTGCCAAATCGTTTAGAATCAAAATAACATACAAATATAGGTTATTATTGCCACAATTCCATTTCGTTGTTAACTTCCAACGCAAATCGCGTACTTGCAAATATCCAATCGTATACCATAATATTCCCAAATCATTTAGCATCAAAGCAACGTACAAATATAGATTATTATCGCCACAATTCCATTTCTTACTTTACACAAACAACACAATTATTTAATTCACATCGGAATAGCACTCTACTTACAACGTATGATGAATCTTCAATTCAGGAATCTGAATTCTGAATTTGGAGATGCTATCCTTTGTTGTAGGCGTTGCTTTGATTCAATTAACGTTGCTTAAAGCTTTTGATTTATCTCCTAATTGTCTCTCTATTTCTGACGGCTATCCTTTGTCTCTCCTCAGCAACATGACGGTCTCATTTCCATTTTAGTTTGGGTGAATTAGGGTTAGTCTTAGGTCCTTTTTATAGAGTTTGTGAGTTGATTTAGACCGTCGATGAAGCTTGGTTTAATAATAGCCGTTCGTTCAAAGGAGAGGCTAATCAGGAGCTGACACCTAGCCCTAGTGACAAGGCAAGGCTCAGAAAATCGACCAAACATAGACTAGGCCAGCCGGGGGGGCTGGGTTCGACCTGGCTCAGGGGCCAGGTCGACTCCCCAGTCGACCCCCAGGTCGACTCTAGAGTCGACCTGCCTGGGGCAGGTCGACACCTAGGTCGACTCCCAGGTCGACCTGGCCTGGCAGGTCGACCCGAGGGTCGACCCCCAGGTTGACCTGGTGGGTTTGGGTGGGAATTTTCCCGCCTACTCTGATTGGGCTGAAATTCAAATCTGTTTTCGAAATTTGAATTTTCTGAAACTTCATCGGGCCATAATTTGGTCATACGGGCTCCGTTTTTCGAAAACTCGGACTCTATTTCGCGTATTTTTCCAAGACGAACGCAATGGCATATCCCGTTTCCCTTATTACTTTGATTTGAAATTTATTATACTTTAATTTGTGAATTTCACTGTTATAAAATACACGGGGTGTTACATGTACTTGATCACATTTTTGTTAATACCCATTTTCTTAACAGCTTTCCTCAATCATTCTATAAAACTCTACCTTCCACTAACTCAGATCATTGCCTAATTTTGCTTATTTGGGGGAAAGGATAAATCCATTAGAAAAGGGATGTGCTCTTTGTAATTTTTTAATTTTTGGGTTTCTCATTCAGAATATTCTAATCTTTTGTTGTAGGTTTGGATAAACAATTCTAGAAGTAATCCCATGATATCAGTTCTACATAAATTAAAGATTCTCAAATTTCATCTTAAAGCCTGGTCCTCTGTTACTTTTGGATAAGGGTCAAAGTCTTCTACAACAATTAGGGAAAAATTATTTCAAATTCAGCAAGCCATTCAAAAAAAATCCTTTTGATAAAGTGCTGTAGAAATCAGAATCTAAATTAAGTAACAGTCTCAAATGCGCTTTGGAAATTGAAAATCAAGTGGTAAGGCAAAGTTCCAATTTAAGGAAGGAGGAAGAGGCAGAAAGAACTATGAAGTATTTTCATAATTCTCTTAGACTGAGGAAGGTAAAGAAGAATTTTTTTTATGATTAAGGATGGTGATGGGAGATTTCATTGTAATGAAAATGATATAAACTAGGCCTTTGTAAAGTATTTCACGTCCACTTTGGCTCCATCAATTAATACTCTGCCCAATTTGCAACCTCTTTTTCAAATACATCTCCTACACTTTCAAACCAGCAAAATTTTGACATGATTAATTATTTTTCAAGAGAAGAAATTAAAGCTGCTATTTTTGGGCTTGATACAACAAGTTGTGGAGGTCCAAATGGTTTTAACTCCTTTTTCCTATAGAAATCCTGGTCTTTAATTGGAGAGGATGTAATGGATGCAATGCAATACTTTATTGTCGAAATCTACCTTCCTCCAAGTCCTTCAGCTACAGTCATTGCCTTAATTCCCAAGATTGAAAATCCTTCTTTGGTATCTGATTACAGGCTAATCTCGTGTTGTAATGTTATTTGTAAGGTAATATCTAAAGTTTTAGCTAATAGATTGCAACTGGTTTTACCTTGTATTATCTCTAATAACCAGTCAGCATTTGTTAATGGTAGATCTATTAATGACAACATACTTATCACTCAAGAATTACTACATGGATATAATCGAAAGAATATTTCTCCTAGGTGTTTGTTGAAACTAGATATCATAAAGGCTTTTGATTCATTGTCATGGCAATTAATTATTGCTACTATGTCACACGTGAATTTTCCTAAGCCATTTTTAGCTTGGATCTTCACATGTATTTCCTCACCACATTTTTTCATATCTCGAAATGGAGATTTGCATGGATTTTCCAAAGGCACCACAGGGGTTAAGTAAGGGGATCCTATCTTATCATATCTTTTTATTATTGTAATGGAATTACTTAATGCTTTGATTAAGGAAAAGGTTGTAAGGAAGGAACTGGACTTGCATCCTAAATGTAAAAATTCGATGATAAATCACCTTCGGTTTGTAGACAATTTGATAATTTTCACAAAGCCTTCTCTAAGAATATTCAGTGCATTATGACAATTCTTGAGTCTTTCCATCTGACAACTAGGTTGCAATTGAATATTAGTAAATCTAATATTTTGATAGCAGGATTGGCTTTGGATAGAAAGAATGACCTCATTAGAAGTTCAGGTTTAATAGAGTTACCTGCTAATGCTATATATTTGGGTCTTCCTTTGATGAGTTCCAAAATCACTAAATCTAATTGTATGCTATAATTTGAAAAGATAATTAGCAAACTATAGTGGCCTAGCTGTAGTCTATCACTGGCAGGCAGATTAACAATTGTTCAGTCAATCGCTTTAGCAATGATGACTTATTAGACTTGGTATTTTCTATTGCCTCAGAAGTTAATAAGCATGATAAAAAGTGCATTGAATAGATTTTTATGGCATTGGGGCCCTTACGCTAAGAAAATGATTCCAATCTACATAAGCTATATGAAGATAAGAAGTTTGGAGGGCTTGGAATAACAAATCTACATTTATGGAATAAATCTGCAATCTCGATGTACTTCAATAAGTTTTTCTTGGATGAGAAGTGTCTATGGACTGAGTGGGTTAAGCATAATCTTTTGGGAAAGAAGAACTTTTGGTCAATGGAAAATTCACCTAACTCAAGTTGGAGTGGGCCTACTATCCTTAAACACAGAAGCGCTTTTATTCCTTTTGTTTGGTATAGCAGTCTAGTAATGAAACATATTCTCTTTTGGCATTCATCGTAGGGAAATAATGGATTGATTTTGTGTAACATTTTTGTCTATTGGTTGAGAAGATGCTCGGGCATTTCTGAATCAGCACTACTGGAAGATTTTATTCATGGGGGAAGTCTTGTTTTACCTTATATAAGTTCATCGCTATTGAGACAATTATGGCGTGACATTGAAGAAAGTTTTAATACATCAAATAATCAGGATGCACATTTACTTTGGATGGGTAAATATCACTCTGTTAAACATGTTTACACCTTACATAAAGGAGAAAAGCAGGTTTTTCCTTGGCATACTAGAGTTTGGAGTACTAATAGCTCAGCAAAGGAGAATTTTTAATTATGGAAGGTGATGGCTAATGTTGTAAATACTAAGCATAAGTTTCATTATTTTGGTTTGACATCTGATAATTGTGCATGCTGTGTAAAGCTGAGGTTGAATCTAATATACACATTTTGTTTCAATGTACATATGCATATTAAATATGGTTCTGTCTTTTAGCTAGTGGCAATTACTATAGACCATCGAATGTTAGTAGGATCGAATGGCATAATATTTTTAAGGCTACAAGTTGGAAGACTTCAAAATATGTATACCTTTACCACCCCACTAATGGGCCTTTACCACCCCACTAATGGGCCTTAGTGGGGTGGTAAAGGCCCATTATTAGTATTCTGCATCTGTGCCTTCTGTCTGTTCGGGTGGTGAAGGCACATTACTAGCATTCTGTTTTTGTAGAGATTATTCTGTTTCCGTTCTGTTTCAGTTTAGACATTAGGGTAACACCTAATCCTGTTATACTAGTATTAGTGCAGAGAAGTGAGGACTAAGTAAAAAGCTTAGCTTAGTCTATATCATTCTGTTAACCTGCTATTCCTGTTACGGTTATCTCTCACCCAGTTTTATTTAAATGTCATGATACTATTATCTGTTTATATGCTGAAAGTCACTAGACTCACCAGACTTATGTCTGACCTAGTTTGTTTCGCCTCTTTTCTTTCCGTTCCCCCCCCCCCTCAGGTTTTTAGGGTGGAAACATAGGAGCTTGATTCAGATTCTCTCTGCTTGAAGTATTGCTTGGCTTTGGCTATATCTTTCCATGGCAGTTTATGTTGGAGATTATGACTTTAAAAACTATGCATTCTGAAGGCTTTTGCACAAGACCGATATTTTGTACTTGAATTCTGATATTGTGATTTGAAAAGATGTAACCAAACTTATTTCTGTTTCTGTTGTAATAAAGTTATAAATTTTTCAAGTACTGCTTTATCTGTCTTGTAAATTTCTATTCTGTCTACTAAAACGCTCCATCAAAGTTAAGGCATTTCCTTTGCGAGTGACCTTAACGGAGGTGGGGTGTTACGACCTTCTTGTGAATCCACTATTTCCCCACTGTACCTTCTTTCCCTTCTATTGTTATAGAACTGCTAAGCGCTTTAACTGCCCAAATATGCTCAATGCAATTGTGCTCGCTACTAAAGTGGATTTATCTTAGTATCTTCCTTTATTCGAGGATGAATAAAAAGATAAGTGTGAGGGTATTTTATGTGCATGTAAATGTGCACATTTTTACTACCATATAAATCTAATTTAATTAAAAAATGAACAAATTATGGTATTTAACATAATTAAACAAATAATTAACTGTTTTCTAATCATCATTCGTTTATGAGGCAAAATGGTCATTTGTACATGTATTAATTTCTGATAAAATTAGCTTGCACATTCTAATTGTTTTTTGTGGGAATTAAGAAGAAAACTTAAACAAGCTTTCATGAAAATAAATGCACAAGCAAAGATATACAAAGAGAAATGGGAAATAATTTATTTCACGGATATTGGAGGATCTCACCTACCCTACAAACCCACTTTCCTTAAAGCAACAATTAGGAACTAATGCACAAGTTAAAAAAGACAAAAAGCTTCATACACATTTAACAAATAATTAGTGGCTAAAGATTCGAAGCTTCTACACATGAAGGCGGTATTTTAGGTCATTCCATAAAAAAGGATTACGATTTTATCCATGTATAAATACCCCATATGTTCATGTAAAAAGGACGTTCACTTTAGTTAGTTTAGTTTGCAGGATCAAAGATAAAAGCTCTCTTTCTTTTTTTTGTGCCTCCTTAGTTATTTTCTCTCTTATGTAATTTTCTTTCTATGCAATTTAATTTCATGTTCTTTTAATTGTTGTTTTTTACTTTATACAATAAATGTAGTTTCATTTATGCAAGTAGTTTAGCTCTTTTTTATTTCACCTAGCTTGCATTTTCCTTTTGTTTTTGTGTCATGTTGAATAATACTACATTTGTTGAAATGATAACAAATATGAGACACTAAACCCCTTTCAATTCAGGGGTAGATAAGCACTCTTAATCATGTAGATTCATTGTTTTGATGTTTTTGATCTCGTTTTGTGCTTAAATAAAATGTTTGATGAAGTCAAAGTTTGTTGTTAGATTTGAATTTGATATCCTATGTTGTTGACACCGAATAGGATATGTTTAGATAAACAAAACATAAATTACCTCTTTATCAACATATGATGTTGGTAATGATGTGAAAGTTGAAATCAATTTTTTGTGATATATATTTCTATTTAGTAGCTAATAAGTCATACTTAGAATAGATTTTATTTTCATGTTCATTGTCAATTTCATGAAAGTTAGTAAGCGGTTTAATAGGTATGTTAAAGTTAGATGATTTATTTTGGGCTAACTAATAACACAAATATATAGACATATCAATTAAATTCACTAATTACCAAAAAGGAGAACATATTATCATTTTTGTTGATTTATGAGATTTAGAGAGTGGATTTCTTCAAAATTTTCATTCTAATATCATATTTTTCATTAACTTTTGTATTTCTTAATTTTTAGTAAGTTATTTAGCACTCTTTCGACGTTGGTTCAATTTGATTGAGTGAAATTAAAAATTAGTTCTTTCCCTGCGAATCGACCATACTCGCCACGTACTAAAATTATACGGTAATTATCTCAATATTCACGAGATGGATTTCTAATCGATAAAAAATTCATAGCGACAAACAATGGATATATTGGAATTTAATATAATTCCATAAAAAGATGTATGGACTTAAGATAATCATGTTTGTAAGTAAGTATTTTGGGTGTTAATAACTTATGTTTTCAAATAACGTTCGTTTAACCCATTTTATATGATTTGGCGAGAGTCTTTCCTTGTTTATGTATACGTATATTGAAGGGTTAAGTATGTTAACTATTTTAAGAGAAAATAACTGAATATGTTAATTAATAAGTAATTAATTATATGAGGCCCAGTAATTTTCTTAGAAATTTGTATATGATTGTATTGGGTAAGTTGATTTTTAGTAACCAGCTACCTATTTTTTTAAAAGAAGAAACTTTCCAGTTATTTGTGTTTTCATACGCTGGTTTTCCCGACTGATCTGTGTGTTATTTTGTGACAACGCTCGAGTTAGGCTAATTAGATTTTCATGTTATGTTTGGATTATCTTGGAGCTTCGGGAGAGGAACTAGAGATTCGAGTTGTATTCCTGCATTATTTCGTTGTGTATGTCATCATTGATTGAGATATTAATGTTTTTTGGACAAGTTCGTATAACTGCCCAAATATTATTTTGTAAATAGTACTCTGATGTGTTCATATAAAATCATAGTTTTATTTTATATAAATATTGTTGTATATTATATGTTATTCATTCTGTTGTGAGATTATGTCCTATCTTTTCCCCTAACTGCCAATCATTCCAACGCTTAGTTATTCGGCATATTAATACTGTAACTCCCTACGTCCATTAATGTCACTCACAAAGGGAATGCATTAACTTCCATGGAGCTTATTTAGTGTATAGAACAGAATATAATAAGACAAATATAAATAATAGTACTTGAAAATTTTAAAACAACTTTTATTGCAGCGGAGAAATAGTTTCATTACAACAACTTCATAAACCAAGTACACATAATATCCATCTTGAGAAATTGTTTCAGAGTGCATAAAATAAAAAGCATGAACCCCAACACAAGTAGCCATAAAATAGATGAGCTGAACTTTACTTTCAGCAATCCAAGCACTTCCAAAAGAGAGAGAAAGTGATCTGAGATCAAGCTCCACTAGTACTAGTCCCTCCCTGAGAACCTGAGGGGGAAAAAGAAAGAAAATAGGCAAAAACAAGGGGGTCAGACATAAAGCCTGGCGAGTATAATAACTTTAACGATGTAATTATTAAAGTAACTAGGATAAGGCATAAATTGGTAAGATAAGATATGACCATGAAACAAGTGGGCATGACAAAGCAAATAAGAGGAATATTCTGGCTTAATCTCGTTCCTAATCACTATAGGATAATTACTATACTGCACCACCACTAGTCACCCTAAAAGTTGATCCTGCCTTCAGAACTTAATAATGATAATGGTAGATTCGTGTACCCCTAGCTGCCTTCATAGGCGTCGTCTGCCCCTACTCCACTAGTTGTACCCACTACCCCCCTTCGATTGGCTCCCTAACTCGTAGATACCCGTGCTGGTCCCACAGTGGGGTGTATCACTCCCCAAAGTGGCAACCCGATACCTCCAAAGATGCACGGCTTATATCTACACGATGCAACAACGTCTTACCTACCAGCCCGGGCCCATGCACGCACATGACCCCGTTGGACTTGCGTTGCCACCGCTAACCTGTTTTGACCTCTTACCATCAAATCCAGTAAGCATGTCCCGTCCTCGACTTGGGTCGAGCTCACAAAGATACTTTATGGGTTACTGGTCTGAAAAGGGCCCCCATGCTTGACACAAGCCTTCCACCTATGCTTGGTCCCTACTAAGGTTTTCCCACTTAATCCCATTCTTATTCATGTCTTCTTACATGTTTCAATCTTGGTTAAGTGCATCTAATCGTATTTCACATGCCACCCAAGGCACCAACTTAATTTCACATGCCACCCAAGGCACCCACTTAACCCCCCATGTCCCACCACATTTTTATCTGGTTAAGTGTTACTTAATTCATTAGAACCATAACCTTGTATAGACCTCCCACATTAGGTTGACATTTGCGGTTGCTGGATTTGCCGGGCGGGTCCGGGCAGTCTTATATCGCAAACGAGCCTAACCTCGTGTCTTTACAATTGTTACAAATTTAATTCGTGCCTTTGACCTCTCACATTAGACTGGCATTTGTGGCTACTGGATTTGGCGGGCGGGTCCGGGCAGTCTTACACCACAAAAGAGTCTAACCTCGTGTTTTAGGCAGTTAATTATTACACATCTTTATTTCACCCCAAATTGGATTAATATCCCTATACAAATTTGTCAATAAATTCCAAATTTATTTATGTTCATAGTTGTGTCTTAAAATTATGTCCATAAATACCAATTATGCCAATTAATGTCTCAAATAAATTATATGTCTTTTAAGGCCATTTTATGCCAATTCACAATTTATGTATATTCAATATTATCCCATCATCCCACGCTATTCATACGTTTTCATATGACATATGTTGGACTCGCAAATAGTCTAACTTATAAAAAGAAAAACAACATCACATAACACATAAAATAGATCTAAGGATCATGACATAAGATTACATAGCCAATAACTGGCATATGAATTTCATTCAAACTAGCATATGATACAAAACTAGCATATGATACAAAACTAGCGTAGGTAATAGGCATAAACTTGCATAACTTATGTACTGCTATAGATCGAAACATAAAGGTGTGAACTTGCATATGGATCTAAACATAAAGACGTAAACTTGCATATAGATGTAAACATAAAGATGTAAACTTGCATATAGATCTAAACATAAAGATGTAAACTTGCATATGGGTCTAAACATAAAGATGTAAACTTGCATATGGATCTAGACATAAAGGTTAATGTCACATAAACTAGCATATGCATATACATGTCTCACATATATTTTAACAACCCAAACTTGCATAAGATTCATACATGAATATATGATCCAATCATCACAAACTTGCATAAGACATATGATTCAACTTGCATAAGATTCACATAAGAACTAACATATAATCCAACTTGCATAAGACTAACATATGATTCAACACCAAAAACATACATATAATTAACATCACATGATTCAAAATCATATTCTCATAATCCCAATTATATCTTATCTTAATTAAATTAGTTAATTATTTTGTGAAAGCTATCATACTCACTGTTAAAAAGAATAGTCTTGTCCTTCTGGGATCTATATTCTGAAACTGATTTGCTCCCCGTTGATGTAGACTAATCGTTATTTAGATTTGATTTGATTTTGATTCAAGCTTCTATCTTGCTTTAGGGTTGAAAGTGTATGGCGGCTAATGTAGGTTCTCCATTGACGGCATGGCGACTCTTGTTAAGAATTAATGTGATTAGGGTTATGGGTTTAAGAGTGTTTTATAGAAGTTTAATTTAATAAGAGTCATTGGATTAACCTAGGGATAATCAGAACCATCAGGACCACTCAGATGACACATCAGCCCTTAGGGTGAATCGGGCCACGGGTTGACAGCCAAACACTCTGGATCGACCCCTAGTCGACCCAGCGAGGCTCGGGTCGACTCCAAAAATGGTGCGGTTTGGCTATTCCCCCTCCTGATTCGCTGTTTTGAACTTTTTTGAAATATATATATGTATATATATATATATTTCTCTCATATGCATACAAACTTTCAGGCTTAATAACTTCTTTATAAGTTATCCGTTTTATGCAAACCAAATGTCTATCTTGACCAAAAATTTTGAGACGAACATAGTAACGCAACCCATTTCACTTAATTCTTCTTCTAAAAATTAATTATACTTTAATTTGTGAATTTTAATATTATAAAATTACGGGATGTTACATTCTCCCCTCCTTAAAGGATTTCGTCCCCGAAATCTCTAAGTTAAGAAGAATGTATCCTACCAACCAATCATCAATCTACTCAACCATCATCCACAAGCATCCATTGTCGTTAAAGAAATTTCTAATGCTATATGAACTTATGCAAAAATGTGTGTATATGTTCCTTACCTATTGCAAAGATCAGGCGGTCCACTGATTCAGTTGACCTCCTTAATGCAAATCATGATAGTGCCATGCGTCCATTATGTATGCCAAAAAATCCTATTGATACATATTATTTCTACATGTGTGCACAACCATTCATCAAAATGCAGCATCCATATGATAACACAACCATTATACATTCATTAATTTAGATATGCACACACATTTATATGCAACATGAAGGTGATTGAGCCGATCTAGTGCCTAATGTGTGTGTACATGCATCCACGAGCAACCACTAGCAACCACTTGCATCCATTTGCATCCACCTAACATAACATGTCTCAAACACATGTTTGCAACCATAGGGTTCTTCCTAACTAAAGATCGAAGATGTCATCACAAAGATAATACTAAAAGATAGGACAAGTGTCAACAAAGCGATAGAAAAAGGAGAAATTAAAACATACCCTCAAAAAGGAAAGGGTACAGTGTACGCATTTTGTCTTTTGTCTCGCAAGTCGCATCTCTTTGATCATCTCCCCATTGCACTTTGACCAACTTGACCTCTTTGTTGCGAAGCTTTTTGACCTCCGATCCGAGAATGCGTGTAGGAGCTCGTCTAATCGTGGCATTGCGCTCTACTTCCACTTCTTCGAGCGTGCTCGTCTCTACCATTTCTGTTGTATCGTGCAAACGCTTACGCAAATGTGAAACGTGAAACACGTCATGAACTCTGTTGAGCTTCTCTGGTAACTTTACTCTATACGCCATCTACCCAATCCTCTCTGTAATTGGAAAGGGTCCTACGAACCTTGGTGTCAACTTCCCTACTAATCCAAAGCGGACTACGTTTCTCAACGGTGACACCTTAACAAAAACCATGTTTCCAACATCGAACTCAAGATCGGTTCGTCTCCTATCAGCATATGACTTCTGTCGGTCCTGTGCCATCTTCATTCACTGTCGAATCAGGTCTATCTTCTCCGAAGTCTCCCTAATCATGTCGGGTCCAAGAAAAACCTTGTCCGTGGATTCCCACCAACAAGTAGGTGATCGTCACGGTCATCCATAAAGAGCCTCAAAAGGTGCCATGCCAATGCTAGCCTGAAAACTATTATTATAGGTGAACTCCACTAATGGAAGATGTTCTTCCCATGTTCCTCCAAAGTCTAGAATGCATAGCCTTAGAAGGTCTTCTAGAATCCGATTTACTCTCTCGGTCTGGTCGTCTGTCTGAGGATGATAAGCGGTACTTAAGCATAATTTTGTTCCAACCACCTCTTTTAAGCTTTTCCAAAATTCGCTCGTGTAAATGGGATCTTTATCGCTTACAATGCTAGAGGGTATGCCATGCAAACGGACTATCTCTCGAAGGTAAACGGATGCTAACCATGCGGCGGTCATTCTACTTTGAACGGGAATAAAATGGGTACTTTTAGTAAGTCGGTATACAATTACCTAAATCCCTGTATTACCCTTCCTTGATCTTGGTAACCCATCTACAAAATCCATGGAAACGCTTTCCCATTTCCAAAGCGGAATCTCTAAGGGATTGAGCAAACCTCCGGGCTACTTTTGCTCTGCCTTGACTTGCTGGCACACTAAGCATTTAACAACGAACTCGGCCACATCCTTCTTCATTCTGGCCCAAAAGAAAACTCGCTTCATATCCTTGTACATCTTATCACCACCAGGATGTATGGTCATCTTAGAGCAATGTGAATCTTCAAGAATTGCCTTCTTCAAACTCTCGTCTTGTGGTAGGCAAAGTCTTCCATCTCTACATAGCCAACCTCTCTCATCTATAGCATATCTATTCAGATGACTCGAGGACTCCCCTCCTATAAGCTTGCCTACTATCTCAACCAATTGTGGGTCGTTTCGCTGTGCCGCTCCAACTCGCCCCAAAAGTGTAGGTTGCACATCTAAAGATGCCAATAATCTGGGTACATAATTGACAGAGGGTCTGAAGTCAAAGGAAGATATATACTCCAACTCTGCCGCTCTACGAACAAAGGACTTAAAGTTAACTTCTTTCTACTTAAGGCTTCAGCTACAACGTTACCCTTGCTAGGAGTATATGCGATCTCCAAATCGTAGGATGCCAAAAACTCCATCCATCTCTATTTCCTCAAGTTTAGGTCCTTCTGAGAGAATAAGTACTTTAGCGACTTATGGTCTGTATACAACTCAAACCCCTCGCCAAGCAAATAATGACGCCATGACTTAAGCGCAAAAACTATGGCCGCCAACTCTAAATCATGGGTAGGTAATTTTTCTCGTGGGCTTTCAACTGTCTTCCACCATAACATATTACCCTTCCCTCTTGCATTAAAACTGCGCCAAGCCCTGTCCCGTAAGCATCAGTATATACAGTGAATGTCTTACTCCCATCTGGCAAAACTAACAATGGAGATGTCGTCAAAGCCCTCTTCAGACGTTGGAAAGCATCGTCACAGTCAACATCTCAAGTAAAAGTCAAATTCTTCTACGTTAATCGAGTGAGAGGGGCTGATATCTTTGCGAAGTCCTTAATGAACTTCCTATAGGCCAACCCTAAAAAGCTTCTTACTTCTATTGCGTTCTTAGGAGTTTTC
Organism: Allium sativum; assembly: GCA_030737875.1. Classification (NCBI taxonomy): domain Eukaryota; kingdom Viridiplantae; phylum Streptophyta; class Magnoliopsida; order Asparagales; family Amaryllidaceae; genus Allium; species Allium sativum. Next base: position 903,012,391 of record CM060924.1, read on the forward strand.
CAATCTTGGATTGCCACCACCTTGGCGCGATCCACAGTTATCCCTTCCTTAGAGACCACGTGTCCTAAGAACCTCATTTCTTTTCTCCAAAAATGACACTTGGAGAACTTAGCTTTTAGCTGATGCACTCGTATGGTCTCTAAGACTTCCCTAAGATGTAGGGCATGCTCTTCTTCATTTTTAGAGGAAACCAGAATATCGTCTACAAAGACTACCACAAACTTGTTTAGAAACTCCCTAAACACCCTACTCAATAAGTCAACAAAGTATGCGGGTGCATTCGTCAAACCAAAAGGCATGATGAGCCATTCAAAGAAACCGTCAGGAGTTCTAAAGGCAGTCTTATCGATGCTATCTTCAGCCACCCTTAGTTGATGAAACCCTGTAGCTAAATCCAGTTGTGAGAAAACTGAAGCACCCACCAAATGATCGAATAAATCATCTATCCTCGGCAATGGGTGCCTGTTCTTCTTTTTTAGCTTATTCAGCTCTCTATAGTACACGCACAATCTAAGTGAACCATCAGCTTTTGTAGCAAAAACAACTAGAGCACCCCACTCCGAATTACTTCTTCTTATGAACCCCTTCTCAAGCAATTCTTTCACTTGCTTACTGAGTTCTCTTCTCTCTCTCGGAGCCATGTGGCGCACTGGTAATGCAACTGGCTTTGCATTATCTACTGGATATATTCAAAAGTCTATCTCGCGCCTCGGGGGTAAACCTCTAACTTCATCGAAGACGTCACTATATTCACGGACCACACGAACAGATTTCAAATCATCATTGGATGTGTTTAGGGATTCTAGGTAGCTAAGCATTACCGAACCTCTAGTGTCACAAGAAATATCAAGGGTCTTTCCACAACGAGTCAACAATCTAACTACCCTTCTTTCACAATCTAGGATGACACTGTATCTAGTTAGCCAATCCATACCTAGAATCAAGTCGTAACCCATGAAGCCAAGAACAAAGGCATTGCATTCAAACCCAACGCCCAAGATAGATACTCTCAAATCCCGACAAATCATAGAAAGATGAGCCGAACCACCAAAGGATTTGAGACTACTATGGGATCTGTAACTAGACTAGTATTTAGGTGCAGTGTTTCAACTAACGAAGCAGATACAAACGAGTGTGAAGCGCCAGAGTCAAACAAAGTACGAACAGGATGATCAAACGGAAAAACTGAACTTTCAATGAAAATGTTTCTACCTCTCTCTTGTCCTAGTGCCATGAGAGCCTGAGTCTGCCCTCTCGCCTGCCCTGATGCCATGAGAGCCTAAAGCTTCCCTTCAGAAGTTCTTTGCCCTTGCTCCTATTTCCTTGGGCAGTCCTTAACTAGATGATATGCCTCTCCACAGTGGAAACAACCAGTCTTTTTCTTTTTCCTATAGTCTTTACTTAGATGGCCTGGTGTCCCACAAGTAAAGCACTTTTCTTTCCTTTGCCATTATTGTTCTTCCCGCCTTTCTTGTTTTGTTGTTGTGGTTTATTTTGGTCCCCTTTCTTTTCCAGTGCCTTATTAGCATTAGCACCTTTCTCTTCCTCATGCATAAGTGCCATGTCAACCAATTTCTCAAAGGTAGCCCCCATAGGAATGTGGGTCATAACTAACCCATGTAGTGGCTCATTCAAACCCTTAAAGAACCTTAGGGCCTTCTTCTCAGGTGTGTTTACCAATTCCAAGGCAAATCTCGCCAACTGATTGAACTTGTTGAAGTACTCCTTTACTGGTAAATCCCCTTGCTTCAACGCCAAGAATCGTTCCATATATAAATTCTCTTCTGCTCGTGAGAGAAACTTCATTTCGAACCTACGCTTGAAATCCATCCATGTCCCCACCGGACGCTCTCCATTCGTAACCTCCCACCAAAATGAGGCTTCGTCTTTCATTAACCGAGCAGCCAATTGGACCTTCCTTCCATATTCTACTTCGAAAATACCAAATAGATCTTCCACCTCCTTAAGCCAATTTTGAGCTTCAATAAACGTCTCTGATCCGTGAAAAGATTTCCCACCCATTGCTCTAAAATCTTTGCATATCTTTGCAAAAGTATCAACACGGGGAGGAGGAGGAGCATTTGCTGGGCCTGCGACATTGGCCCTAGCTTCCAGATACCTTCTAAACCATCCTGGTAATTGTATCCCCTCGGGTATCTCGAGAATTCTAGACATGCTGAAAAGAAAATGAAGAGATTCAAAACGAAGAATTCGAAAAAAGATATATGGCTCTTGGGGGTTATGTTTTTAAAACAAAATTTTCTCTTGAAAATACTTTCCTTAAAACATACTTTGAAAGTATTTCTTTATAAAATGCTTTTTGAAAAATAGTTTTTCAAAATTTATATCTGGTCTGCTAACCTTCAGCTCTGATACCAAGTGTAACTCCCCACGTCCATTAATATCACTCACAAAGGGAATGCATTAACTTCCATGGAGCGTATTTAGTGCATAGAACAGAATATAATAAGACATATATAAATAAGGGTACTTGAAAATTTTAAAACAACTTTTATTGCAGCGGAGAAATAGTTTCATTACAACAACTTCATAAACCAAGTACACATAATATCCATTTTGATAAATTATTTCAGAGTACATAAAATAAAAAGAATAAACCCCAACACAAGCAGCCATAAAAGAGATGAGCTAACTTTACTTTCAGCAACCCAAGCACTTCCAAAAGAAAGAGAAAGAGATCCGAGATCAAGCTCCACTAGTACTAGTCCCGCCTTGAGAACCTGGGGGGAAAAAGGAAGAAAAGAGGCGAAAACTAGGGGGTCAGACATAAAGTCTGGCGAGTATAATAACATTAACAATATAATTATTAAAGTAACTAGGATAAGGCATAAACTGGTAAGATAAGATATGACCATGAAACAAGTGGGCATGACAAAGCAAATAAGAGGAATATTCTAGGTTAATCTTGTTCCTAATCACTATAGGAAAATTACTATACTTCACTACCACTAGTTACCCTAATAGTTGATCCCACTTACAAAACTTAATAATGATGATGGTAGTTTCGTGTACCCCTAGCTGCCTTCATAGGTGCCGTCTGCCCCTATCTCCACTAGTTGTACCCACTACCCCCATTCGATCGGCTCCCTAACTCGTAGATACCCGTGTTGGTCTCACAGTGGGGTGTATAACTCCCAAAGTGGCAACCCAATACCACCAAAGATGCAAGACTTATATCAACACGATCCAACAACGTCTTACTTACCAGCCCAGGCCCACGCACACGCATGACCCCGTTAGACTTGCGTTGCCACCGCTAACCCGTTTTGACCTCTTACAATCAAATCCAGTAAGCGTGTCCCGTCCTCGACTTGGGTCGAGCTCACAAAGATACTTAATTGGTTACTGGTTTGAAAAGGGCCCCCATGCTTTACACAAGCCTTCCACCTATGCTTGGTCCCCACTAAGGTTTCCCCACTTAACCCCATTCTTATTCATGTCTTCTTACATGTTTCAATCTTGGTTAAGTGCATTTAATCATATTTCACATGCCACTCAAGGCACCCACTTAATTTCACATGCCACCCAAGGCACCCACTTAACCCCCCATGTCCCACCACATGTTTATCTGGTTAAGTGTTACTTAATTCATTAGAACCATAACCATGTAAAGACCTCCAACATTAGGGTGATATTTGTGTTTGTTGGATTTGCCGGGCGGGTCCGGGCAGTCTTATACCGCAAACGAGCTTAACCTCGTGTCTTTACAATTGTTACGAATTTAATTCGTGTCTTTGACCTGTCACATTAGACTAGCATTTGTGGCTGCTAGATTTGCTGGGCGGGTCCGGGCAGTCTTACACCACAAAAGAGTCTAACCATGTGCCTTAAGCAGTTAATTATTACACATCTTTATTTAACCACAAATTGGATTAATATCCCTATTTAAATTTGTCAATAAATTCCAAATTTATTTATTTCCATAATTGTCTCTTAAAATTATGTCCTTAAATACAAATTATGCCAATTAATGTCTCAAATTTATTATATGCCTTTTAGGGCCATTTTATGCCAATTCACAATTTATTTATATTCAATATTATCCCATCATCCCCACGCTATTCGTACATTTTCATATGACATATGTTAGACTCGCAAATAGTCTAACTTATAAAAAGAAAAACAACATCATATAACACATACAATAGATCTAAGGATCATGACATAAGATTACATAGCCAATAACTTGCATATGAATTTCATTCAAACTAGCATATGATACAAAACTAGCATAGGTAATGGGCACAAACTTGTATAACTTATGTACTGCTATAGATCCAAACATAAAGGTGTGAACTTGCATATGGATCTAAGCATAAAATGTAAACTTGCATATAGATCTAAACATAAAGATGTAAACTTGCATATAGATCTAAATATAAAGATGTAAACTTGCATATGGGTCTAAACATAAAGATGTAAACTTGCATATGGATCTAGACATAAAGGTTAATGTCATATAAACTAGCATATGGATATACATGTCTCATATATATTTTAACAACCCAAACTTGCATAAGATTCATACATGAATATATGATCCAATCATCACAAAATTGCATAAGATATATGATTCAACTTGCATAAGATTCACATAAGAACTAACATGTGATCCAACTTGCATAAGACTAACATATGATTCAATACCACAAACATGCATATAATTTACATCACATGATTCAAAATCATATTCTCATAATCCCAATTATATCTTATCATAATTAAATCAATTAATTATTTTGTGAAAGCTATCATACTCACAACTAAAAAGAATAGTCTTGTCTTTCTGGGATCTGTATTCTGAAACTGATTTGCTCGCCTTTGATGTAGACTAATCGTTATTTAGATTTGATTTGATTTTGATTCGAGCTTCTATCTTGCTTTAGGGTTGAAAGTGTATGGCGGCTACTCTAGGTTCTCCATTGACTGCATGGCGGCTCTTGTTATGAATTAATGTGATTAGGGTTAGGGGTTTAGGAGTGTTTTCATAGAAGTTTAATTTAATAAGAGCCATCGGATTAACCTAGGGATAACCAGAACCATCAGGACCACTCAGATGCCACATCAACCCTTAGGGCGAATCGGGCCATGGGTTGATAGCCAAACACCCTGGATCGACCCCTAGTCGACCTAGCGAGGCTCGGGTCGACTTCAAAAATGGTGCGGTTCGGCTATTCCCCCTCCCAATTCGTTGTTTCGAACATTTTTTGAATTTTTTTTATATATATATACCTATATATATATATCTCATATGCATACAAACTTCAAGGCTTAATAACTTCTTCATAAGTTATCCGTTTTATGCAAAGCAAATGTCTATCTTGACCAAAAATTTTGAGACGAACATAATAGCGCAACCCATTTCACTTAATTCTTCTTCTTAAAATTAAGTATACTTTAATTTGTGAATTTTAATGTTATAAAATTACGGGGTGTTACAAATACCGTAGATGTAGTAATGTCGATTTCTACGGGTCAAAAAGCTGGATCGCTACGCAGGTGGGATTAGTCAATAAGGCTTATTGGCAAGGTTGATAAGCTATCGAAGTAGTTAAATCAAGGAGTTTGTCAACATCGATACACAAGAATGTATAAGGATGTCAATACACTTATCATCATAGGATAAAGTTACTCCTTGACCTTAGTGATAAGGGATATCGGCTGAATCGTTATATCAAAGTGTGTGACGTTTACACAAAAGCATTGAAATTCAATACCCTGGATTATTTGTGAGCTTCTTTGTTCCATCATTATGTTATTTCGTATGATTTACAAAGCTTCCACTGAAATCAATTCTACTCCATATTTATTTAGGGTTCACAATTACATGTTCGACACAAATGGTGTCGAGTAAGCAGAGTTTCTAGAAAATTGTTTCCCTCAAATAGTTTCTACCCCTCTATTTATAGAGAATCCAAACCATATTAGCAAAGCGGTATTGCACTCGATCTTCTCTTGCTAGACGGTTAGCTTTTATGCTATATGGCTCTTGGTGGCTTATTGATAGAGACGACAAGGATGAATGTGATAAGTTCTGAAGATAATATGTCGTCATTATAATAAGATCAATCATGTCATGCAATATACTTAGGAAGTCAACTCCTAAGTCTTAGATATGAGACTATCGATCATTTGACTTTTATCAACTTAATCGTTAGTGATGTTAGAGCTTGAATACTTGTAAAGTGATTGTTATCAAAGTCCTCTTATCGACAGGGGGACAAGCTTTGGTTCTTGAGTAGCTGGTTGTCGGGGAAACCCTACTATCATCTCTATAGATAAGCTTTGGTTGTTGTTGTACCTTTCCCTTCCAACCACATCGAGATGTGCCAAACTTATAGCCGGCTAGCGACAATCATGTTCTTTGTGTCTTCGATAAGTAGGGTTCTTCCTTTCTCCTTCTGAATCTAGGTGAGTGACAAGCTCTTGAATGATAATCATGTCGATCAAGTTGAGAAGAAAGTTGGAGTAACTGTATGGTGTAACATGTAGGATGAACATTATTATAGAAATGTATGCGTATGTATATATACATATATAGTATTATAGTGTCAAATATATATATATATATGTATACACATATGTACATGTAAATTATAAGTTTAATGAAATAAACTATTTATATACACATACATATATATGTATGTATTAAAATAAAAAAATATACATAAATGTACATACAATATGTATAATCATAAAAATAATAATTAAATGTAAGTGTATATTATAAGTATATTTATAGATAAATTATTTTATTTCTAAATTATCGAAGTACCATACAAATCTAATAATTATAATAATTTCGTTATGTTATATATATACACACACAAATATAAAATATAAATAAGAACATATTACGAATTAGTTAGCCATACTATTTCAAATGAATAGCAGAAAATAATTATATAAGAAATATACAAATTTAGAGTTTTCCGAATATATGTAATTAAATACTAAAGCTTGTATAATGCTTGACACTTTTTTATTGACTAGAAAAGCACAAATCTAGAAATAAATTCCTGTAAGCGCACAGGTATGTAATATGCAGCTCAAACACATTCAGAAAATTTTAGTTTATTAATTATATAGTCTTGTGGGCGAGTTAGACGGAATTTGGAGATTGTAGTTTGAAAACAATAAAAAAATTGAAATTGCAATTTGGTTTAGAACAAATCTAATTGAACCAATGACCAATGAACAAATCACAATTATCAATTGAAACAGGAGATTGTAGTTTGAAAACAATAAAAAAAATTGAAATTGCAATTTGGTTTAGAACAAATCTAACTGAACCAATGAACAAATCACAATTATCAATTGAAACAGGAAGAGCATGTAAACTACTATTGAATTCACTACAGATTCTAATCTAATCAAATCTATGTTAAACTGATTACTACCAAGAAAAGAAGAATAAAATGCAGAAATTAAAATTGAAGAATAGAAATAACAAAAAGAAAGTAAAATTTGGACTACCTTTAAATCAAATCAGGCGGTCAATCACTAATGACAAAATTAAATTGCAATAGCAAATTGTGCTCTATCAAATGTAATTGAATAGACAACACAAATTTACTGGACTCCAGAGGAGTATAGAAAAGAAAGAAGTCTCAATTCTTGGATGAAGTTCACAATGAGAATACATAGGTATTTATAGGGTAGATTATTCAACCTAAAGCCTTAATGGGCCATTGTTAATTCTGGTAAGTTTAGGCCTTTCCTCTTGCTTCCTTGCTAAGTCTTCCTTGATTCGTGATATGCATATTTTTTCTACCAATTATTTTCTTCTTTGAACAACAATTTGATGTGAGATCTTCATCTACAAGTCTTTATATATATATATATATATATATGTGTGTGTGTGTGTGTGTGTGTGTGTGCGCGCGCGTGCATGGGCATATGCATATAATACCTCTACACTTGTCTTTTACTCTTCCTCGAGTAAATCAAAAATGAGAAACTAAACTAGATAGCTCACACTTTCGTAGGAATCACGATTGCATTGAGCATATGCAACAAGCCATTAAAAAACTGGGTGTCCCTATTATGACGAGTGGTGTCTGTTGAGGGTTTTCAGAGGATACTACCCACAAAATCCAAATGCAGTAGGCTGTGATTCTAATGTAACTACATGAATGCAATGGACATATGCAAATGAAAAAATAATGAAAACACCACTTGTTTCATAAAAGTTTTAACATAGCAGTATACAATTTGAAATCAATCTATAGAATTTTTTGGTTCCTCAACTCATCAAAAAATTTCAACATAATTCAAGTTTTTCTACGTTAAATTCTAGTTTGGCTAGTTGGTTCAGCTGATAACATAGTGCAGCCAAGAAATAAATTCTTACTTTGCTTATCACAGTTTGCAAAGTGGTATTTTTATTACCTTGTGTATGACTAGTCATATCAATAAGGTTAAGAAGTGCTTGGGAATCAATTGTTTATCTATCTATCTCCACTACTACAAAATATGCTTGTTGCTTTACCTCATTTGCTTCAGTTGTGATGACAACAGAAGAAAATAGTATCATTTGCTTCTGTTTTGTTAACAACCGAAGCAAATGTGCCAAAGCAAAAGATTTATTTGCTTCAGTTGTGCTGGCAACAGAAGCAAATAGTATAATTTTCTTCGGTGGTGTTAACAAAGGAAGCAAATATACCAAAGCAAATAGTGTTATTCGCTTCGCTTGCCTTTACAATTGAAGTACATAGTGTTATTTGCATCTGTTCTGTACAAACCGAGGCAATTGCGCTGAAGCAAATAGTATTATATGCATTAGATAGGGAACCGAAGCAAATGCACTAGAGCAACCAGAAATTTATTTAATTAGAGAAAATGCACGTATGAATAATCATAAGGAATAGCTTACATATTTCATTATTTATAATTTATTATAATAAATCATTACAGATAAATAATTAATAATTACTAATTAATTTAAATAATTGATAATTACCTTTATATTTAATGGTTCATTATAGTTAATTATTAATAATTAGTAAATATATTTAATGTTTATTAATAACATTTGTTATTTAATTGTTAAATTAGTAATTAATATTAAATAATTAGTAATTAACATTTAATAGTTAATGCTTAACAAGATGTTGTTAATTAATTAAGAATTCATATTTAATAATTAATTATTATTAATTAGTTATGTGTACATATGTATATATATAATAATTAATGATCGTGTTCAGTAGTTAAGAATTCATATTTAATAATTAATTATTAATAAATAAATACCATTAAATAAGTAACACTTAATAATTATAATTTGATAACTAATATTTAATAATTAGTTATATATAATATGTACTTAGCAAAAATATTGATTAAAAAGAACCATTAAATAATTTTAGTATTTAATATTAATATTTTATAAATACTGCTAAATATTTAAGGATAAAAAATTGGTAATTAAGTAATAAGTAACACTAAAAAGAATAAAAAATATATTTAATATCTCCAATTAATATAGAATTTTAATTTTATTATCTAATCATTGATAAATTTTAAAAAGTCCATAAATTTAAAAACGGAAATTTAGTTATCATAAATTCGAAAGTTAAAAGATAAAATTTATGTAAATTTAAAATCTAATATAATATTCATAAAAAGAATGTACAAATAATAGTATATACCTAAAATTTGATAATTTACACCTAATATTTTATTAATAATAATCCATAAACAATGGATTTTTAAATTAGTTTTTGCTGTATGAATGGTTAATAATCAATAATAAGTAATAAATTACATTTTGCTATAAATAAATTGAAAGTAATAATAATAATTGATTAATAGTCAATAACTAAGATAATATCTAATGATTCATAATTAATAAGAAATATTTGTAATTGAAAAGTAAAGTTTAACATTTAATATTTTATAATTGCAATTAACTTTTAATAAATGATTTTTATTAAAAATGTTTTTAATATTTTAATTAGAACATGCATTTGAACGGTTAATATAAAGGCCTACAAATCCGTACTATTCGAGTTGACCAAATACACTACACGTCCAACCCAAATAGCACAGAAATACAAATCATTATTAATAAAGAAGAAAAAGGTAGAAGAAGAAAAAAATAACAATACAGAATCTCAATCGCAGCGGAACAAAATATAATATATATATATATATCAGCTTTTGGAGTACAATTTTTTTCTATATACATATCATAATCAGAGTACAACACTTACAGCACAGTGGAAAAATGGTAACTAAATAACGCTGAAGCCTCCTGCTCCAAGCTCCTTTAGATAAATCTATAAAATCCTGAACTACTTGACTGGACGTACAAATTTGAGCACCCAAGAATTTAGGTAAAACAAAATAAACTCTTGGTCAGTCATGGGACTAGTATGAGTAAACAATTTAAAACAGTTTGAGAAAATAAACGATATCTCATAAGACCATGTCGTATAACACGAAACGAGTTTTTCTCTTATGAGAATCCAAAACACTTGATTTAACTTTCAAATTATCTTTTGAATGAAACGATAACCTTTATATCAAAACTCTTTTGATATTATAATAATGTCTAAATCAAATAAATAACAATCTAGTGGAACGTTTGCATCTTACGTTCCACATATATATAATATACAATCAAAACCGCAAGCACTTATTGGGTAATGAATTTCCAACTATGACAAGGTATTGAACCACCTTTCGAAACTGTATCTCTTGAGAGGAATACACTAGATTCAACAAGAACATCTTGTAACCCGGCCACACATGACCGACCACTCATTTCGATTGAGTGTATCGAATGTATATCACCAATGGTTGGGATCAGCACCCGTTTTCCCAAAAGGGACAACATCGAATAGAATAAAGAATGAAATGAATTTCTCTAGATAGGATATGATACACCCTAATTGGGACCTACCCACTTAGTTGTGACACCAGCCCGATTTTTGTCATTTCCCGGTTATTGAGACCTGAGGCTACGATTACTTACCATTCATTTATAGCATAATAACTTTGAATACCACATGGTCAGTTCCATTAATCGCTAATTGATATGCATAAATATAATATGAATATTATGCTAAGAGAATAAATTCTCCGCCACCATATATATTTATACAGGACAACGTTGCGATCAATGGAAATACTCTGTCAGACATTTGCCCATATACGTTCATTCTGGGATTGAACGAAACTGAAAGCACAATTTCCATTAATCCATCGTATGCAATTTCTACCTAGGATTAATAGAAAAAGCCCTTGCACTTCACTCCATCTTCAATTATCTTCATATAATCTGAATCGCAAAGCTACTGTCAATACAGAGTGGTTCTCAGATAATAATCGAACCGGTCTCTCCATATTGACAACAATTTTGGCAAGTACTTCAATAATCGGTTATTTAACTATCAAAGCGAACAAACATCCATTCAAAGCATCAAACAATCACTGGCCCCCTTAATTAAATTTCATTAATAAAATCACTTCTCCATTTCCTTATCAATATTTGTTAACCAAATTTTTCAACAATCATCACGGCATCTTACGCTTTGGAAATCATTTCCACATGTCGTCTTATTTTATTTTCTATACTTAGAAAATATCTTCATTTTATAATTGTAAAATATTCCAATTACTTTTCTCTTCCCCGAACTAAGTTATTTTTATACTTAGGAAATTTATATTTTTATATATTTTCAAAATTCCACTTACTTGGGATTAAACGAATGTTGTGTAAAACATCGTTACAACAACCCGAAATACTGTATTCAACTAATCTTATTGTAACGACCTGACATTTAGCCAGATCAGTATTTAAACCAATTCGAAACGTCCAAAATGACAGGTTGTTATTGGCTTACACAGTTTAAACAGAATTAATACAAAATCACAGAGTACAATAATTTGCAGCGGAATAAAATTTCTATACAAATATTAGAGTTGTACAAAAATTTACAGCGGAAGATAAATAAATTTGTACACAAATTTTAGATGAATAATTTTTTTCACTTTATTGTCGGCTTAGTGCGCGCGAACATCTTCACGTCTCCACGTCCTCTCCAATTTGCAAGCTGATATCTTTAAACCTGGAACACTAGGGCCTGACCCGAGTGTTCCATGCAAATACACAAAACACCCGAGTCAGGATTAAACTTATTTCAAGTCAACACACTTCGAAATAAACACATAAATATAATTGGTTAAATCCCAACACTTGTTAAATGATTCGAGCATCAAAATCTGTGAGCTGCCGACATTTGACAAAGAATTCATAAACGCGAATCCAATATGATGCTTTGATAACAAATTTGAACATGGAATTAGATTTGAAATGATACCAAATTGATTTAGAAAATGATTTTGGAACTAAATGGAATTTTTCCAAGCCCACGAGACTTATATGAAATATAAGGAAGGTGAAATTTTGACAAAGCACGTAAGTGAGCATATGTAGTAATCATAATTAAGATATGCTGAGAATGCTACCCGATATTTCAGATCTTGAAAACTGCAATTCATTCGAATTATAATAAATGTTAAAGTGGGGGAGAAAACTGCTTTCCCCTATTGAAATTGTATGAATAAATTGAATGGAAATTACTTGATAAATAATCATTTATGATGTAAAGAAAACGGAATTTTGAAGAACGGTCTACCCAATGAGAAAATTAATGAAAAATATCGAGTATCCCATGAATTGAACTTCTGAAAATTTGTATCCTTGTTGCATGTAAATTTCCAATTTGGGCCTAGGCTGATCATTTGAATCTGAACCGTTTGTTCTTAAGTATTGTCATTCATACCCATATACCTTATGAATTTGGCTAAGTATTTTGATTCAACCCCATTACCTAGTTCATCCCATTTATTGTTGACCAAATCTACCATATCTGAGAAAAATCTGCTGAATATTTGGCAGCAGCCCTAGAAATCTCATCCAAATTTGGGCGGTGGGAATTATTTACCACTTGTCATCACTACTCTGTTTTGTTTGACACGTTGTGTTCTTCTTCTGTTTTTGGTCTCCTACTTTTGAATTATAAAAATAACAGCGTACCCTTTTATGTTCACAACAAACTGTTCTCTCTTCTTTCTATTTTATAACAACCGATTGTTTGCCCTCTTTCCCCAAATCAAAAAATTGAAACTTTCCCTAACTAAAATCCACGGTTGGTCTCAAACTGACCTCAACGTGAAGTCCCCCTCCGCTATGCTCCACAAATCGAACGGCATCATCCATTTTTCCCTTTGTTGTTCATAATTGTCGCCAACGTCCACTGTGCACGACACACCCAATCAGTTAAGTGATCCTCCTCCCTAGTGTTGTTCGTTGTTGACGCCTCCTCGAACCAAGAGAACCCAAAATCAAAGCCTTTCCACCCTTGAATCTGTAACACCCCACCTCCGTTAAGGTCACTCACAAAGGGAATGCATTAACTTTGATGGAGCGTTTTAGTAGACAGAACAGAAATTTACAAGACAGATAAAACAGTACTTGAAAAATTAATAACTTTATTACAACAAAAACCGAATTTAGTTTGGTTACATCTTTTCAAATCACAATATCAGAATTCAAGTACAAAATATCGGTCTTGTATAAAGCCTTCAGAATGCATAGTTTTTAAAGTCATAATCCCCAACATAAATTGCCATGGAAAGATAGAGCCAAAGCCAAGCGATATTTCAAGAAGAGAAGATCCGAATCAAGCTCCTAGATTTCCACCTACAAACCTAGGGGGAAACGAAAGAGAAGAGGCGAAAACAAGCAACGTCAGACATAAAGTCTGGCAAGTCCTGTGACTTTCGGCATATGAATAGATAATAATATCATGACATGAAAATAAAGTTGGATAAGAGACAATATCAACAGGAGCAAATGATATACTTAAGCTAAACAGAAGAAACAGAATGATATAGCCCAAGTAATGCTTCTTACTTATGTTTTACTTCTCTTCACTAATACTAGTATAACAGGATTAGGTGTTACCCTAATGTCTAAACAGAAACAGAATAATGAGCCTTTACCACCCGAACAGAAGGTACGGGAACAGAAACAGATTAATCCTTACGAAAACAGAATGTTAGAGTTAGGTGTACACTAGTAAATGGGCATTTACCGCCCCAATAGACGGTACCATGCAGAAACAGACAGGTGTTACCACCTAACAGAAATAGACGGTACCCCACAGAACAGACAGAACTAAGTGTACCCTAAATCATATCCCACGCGATTGGCTCCCTAATATATAAATACCCTGTGCCAGCCCCACAAAAGGGTGTATCATTTCCTAAACTGGCAACCTTTTAATGACACAGACCTATTTACAGATGTCACGGCGTCTTACATCCTCAGAGGCAGACTGGTATCCATGCACGCACATGACCTGGTTGGAACGCACCATCAACACCCCTCACCATTATCAGAATGAACCGCTTATAATTAGTTCAGTAAGCGTGCCCGGACCCTACCTTTTGTTGGGTCATAATTTTGATACCATAAAGGGTTACTGACTAAAATGGGTCCCAAACAACAGATGACACAAGTATTTTCCCTCCTAACCTTGTGTCCCCAAACTAACAGATTTCAGACTAACTTGTTTACAAGTTTTAGGCCTACAAAGTTCAGAATCAACTAGTTCACAGACCAGGAAATCAAGTCAATAGGTTTTCAGACTAACGGATCAGATGTATAGTTTTAACAGACTTACAGATTGTCTAACTTTGTATTGGGCCTCATCAGCCCAGTTGGTTTTGCTTTATCTACCCAATACGTTTTAGACATCATATTTATCTCAGATTTGTATTAATTAAATATTAATGCGCAGACCACTCACATTAGGTCTGTAGCTTGTGGCCGCTGGATAAGCCGGGCGGTTCCGGCCAGACTTCTGCCACAAGCCAGACCTAACCTTGTGTCTAAGCATATTTTAGTTATGCCTACGACCTCTCACATTAGACTATTAGTTTGTGGTTGCTGGTTAAGCCGGTTGGGTCCGGGCAGGCTTTTACCACAAACATGAGTCTAACCTCGTGTCTCAGCATGTTTATTATAACCCATTTATTCCATTATAGATTATACAACTATCAGACTAATTCTGTTAATTTAATAGATTTGACTTCTTTTCAAGTCGTAGCAGATTAAACAAATTAACATCCTTTACATAATCTTAAATCGAGCCTACACAAATTACAATCATTCAGCTTTTCAATAGATTTAACAGGTTTAGCAACTCAGATGGTTCAACAGATTTAGCAGATCAAGCAACTCAACAGATTTAGCAAATTAGGCATAATAAGCAGATTAGGTGATTCAACATATTTAATAGTTTTGGCAATTAAACAGGTAACAGATTTAGCAGATTAAGCAAATTTAACATATTAAGCAAATAATAGTTTTAGCAGATTCAAACATTTCTCAAAGTCTTATTCACATATCTTGCCTAATCATGGAGTGAGCCTAAACTTACATGCCTAAGTTATGGTTATAATTTACCATATATCCCAAATTTTGGTTAAACTTGCATAGTTCAGAATATTCTCCAAAGGCACTAATCGTGATTCACATATAAATTATGCCAAATATGGTCATTGATTACAATGCATGTCATATATCCAAACTCATTTTTAGGCGTGTTCTCATTAATGGTTGTCCTATTTAATATAGGTCTTTACGCCTAAGTTATATACAAAATAATTCTCCTTCTTCTAAATTACAGACTATAATATATACAGGATGTCCAGATCTAGAATTACAACTTATGTCCTTTATATTCTAAGTCATAAACAATCTCATATAACATGCCTCCAATTTATGTCCTGAATTACAACATGTGCTATGCATCTAAATCAATTAATTATTATAGTTAAATCTTTACGCCCAAAACCTAACTCATATGTCCAATATTCTTCTATGCCTCAAGTCATATGTTCATTACACTTTATGTTTTAAACATGTCCGGCCATATGTCTAAGATTTATGTTCTAGCTACAGCCTATATTCTTTCCTCAAATCAATCACAGATTAGTCATGCCCAATTTATGCATCATTCATTATTTGCCCCAAAAGTTTGGCATTCATGCGTCAATCTCTTAGGAGATTTGGCTCAGACTCGTGGTATCCTGGCTATAGAACAGAAAGAAGAGAGATACAAAATAGTTACAATAGGATATATCTAAGCAGAACAGAATATGAATAACCTCAGATTCAGGTTTACAACCATGTTACGATCATAATTAAAATTCATTTCTAAAAAAAACTGTACTTGCCTTGGCTGGATTATAGAAGAAGAGTTGCAGTTGTTCTCTTTGAATCTAATTCAGATTTGGAAGAAGATGCACTAGTTCTAGATTTGATTCCAGCAGAGTAGCGACGCCATTATTTTATTTATTTATTTCTAATATTTCAGAGGTAGCATAAGGGAAGAAGAATGGTGCAAAGAGAATGGGGCTAGGAAGCTGTTTATATAGGGTTAGGCGGGCAAATCTAGACTGAAAACGAGGCCGGATACATCAGAACGAACCCAGGCTCAAAACTGGGTTCGGGCACCAGGTCAACCCCAAGGTCGACCATAGGGTCAACCTGGTCCCTGGGAGGTCGACCGTAGTGTCGACCCCCAGGTTGACCTGGTCCTGGGCGGGAAAATTCCCGCCCAGTCTGCTTTTGGGTTTGAATTCGAATTTCAAATTTGAATTTCAAGCCGTTTTAGGTTCTGAAAATTCCTGAAACTTCGGAGGGTCATATCTCCCTCATACGGACTCCGTTTCTCGAAAACTGCAGAATTTCGAGATGAATGCAATGGCGCAACACGTTTCCCTTGATTCTTATTTTAAAAATTATTTATTCTCTGATGTTTTACTTATATGTTCACAGAAAATACGGGGTGTTACATTCTCCCCTCCTTAAAGGATTTCGTCCCCGAAATCTTCAAGTTAAGAAGAACGTGTCTTATCATCCAGTCATCCATCTACTCAACCATCATCCACAAGCATCCATTGTCCTTAGAAAACTTCTAATGTTGTATGAACATATGCAAAAGTGTGTGTATATGTTCCTTATCTAATGCAAAGATCTGGCGGTCTACGGATTCAGTTGACCTCCTTAATGCAAATTATGTTAGTGCCATGAGTTCCACATGTATGCAATTTTCCTGTTTGATACGTATCATTTCTATATGAGTGCACAACTGTTCATTCATATGCAACATCCATGTGCTGAGTCAACCATTTTGCATCCATAAAAAAAATGCACACACATCCATATGCAGTATGAGAGTTTTTTTGAGACGATCTAGTGCCTAGTGTGTATATGCATCCACGAGCAATCACTAGCAACCACTTGCATCCACTGGCAACCATCAAACATAACATGTCTCAAACACATGTTTACACACATTAGTTTCTACCTAAAGATCGAAGGATAAAGTCGAGTGATAGAGGCAAGTATAATTAAAACTAAAGCTAGGTTCCCATTAGACATCGGTTTAAGAGAATAACATCTAATTATCAACCCCAAAGACCGAAATCAACATCAGATTAATACTCAGAAAATTACTCCCATTAAACAAATGCCTAACTAGAAGTCTATTTCATACCTTGAGTAAAAACTCCTATCCTTTTCAGAAACCTACAGACTATGATACAGATCAGATTACCAAATGATTCTTAGGAAATTAAGCATGATAAAAATCCAGAATGTATGTGTCATATTCAACTTAATGATTAACACAGATACCCAACTTATCATAATTAGATGAGTCATAACCTTATGGGTCTGAGTCTACAGCGGAATCAGAAACAATACTAGTATTAAAGTGCAGAGTATCAATTACAGAATCAAAATGCCAGAATCAGAAAAGAGCTTTAGCTCAACAACCAGATCAAGAAATTAAACCTCCTATAGAAAGTCCCCCTAGTTCTATCCTATCCACTAGCCTCGAGAGTGTTCGCCTGCCCTCTAGTAGTTGGTCCTGCCCTCTGCCCTTGTCCTTGTTTCTTCGGGTTGTCCCTAGTGAAGTGTCCCATCTCACCATAGTTGAAGCAAGTGCCCTTTCTTTGTCTGCAATCCTTGTTCAGATGAGTTGAGCTTCCACAAGTAAAGCACTTTTTCTCCTCCTTATCTTCAGACTTCTCATCCTTCTTTTGTGTTTCCTTTTTGGGCCATGCTTTATTGTTCTGTGGTTCTTCCTTCTTTGCCTCTTTCTTGCCCTTGTCTTCCTCGTGTAGTAGTGCCATGTCCACCAATCTCTCGTAAGTCGCTCCCATGGGTACATGGGTTATGGCTAGGCTGTGCAGTGGCTCGTTCAATACTTTAACAAAGAGGAGAGCCTTTTTATGCTGAGTGTTGACTAAATCCAGTCTGAGCCTAGCCAGTTGGTTGAACTGGTTGACGTACTCCATGACCGTCATGCTCCCTTGCTTAAGAGATAAGAACTTCTCCACCTGCAGACTTCGCTCAGCTTGTGACAGGAATCTCATCCTGAAATCCTCCCAAGTTTCCACCGGTCTCTCAGCATGGGTAACCTCCCACCAATAAGAAGCTTCGTCTTTAAGCAACCACACTGCCAATCGTACCTTTTTCCTGTTGTCCACCTCGAAAATGACGAACAAATCTTCGGTCTCCTTCTGCCAGTTCCTTGCTGCCACGAAGGATTCAGTTCCACAGAAGTCTTTTCCACCCACAGCCTTGAAGTCTCTACACGTCTTGTAACACCCTGTTAAGGACACTCACAAAGGGAATGCCTTAACTTTGGTGGAGCATTTTAGTAAACAGAGCAGAAAATTTCAAGACAGACAAACAATACTTGAGAAATTACAACTTTATTATAGCGGAAAACATAAAGTCTGGCAAGTCCAGTGACTTTCAGCATATGAACAGATAATAATAATTAAGACATGAAAATAAGCTGGATAAGAGACAACAGTAACAAGAGCAGTAGATGTTGTTAGGTTAAACAGAAGAAACAGAATAATATTACTTTTCATTTCTCTGCACTAATACTAGTATAATAGGATTAGGTGTCACTCTAATGTCTAAACTAAAACAGAAATGGGAACAGAATAATTTCCACAGAAAAGAATGCTAGTAATGGGCCTTTACCACCCCAATAGAAATAGGCAGGAACAGAATGCTAGTAATGGGCCTTTACCAACCGAACAGAAACAGACAGAAACAGAATGCTAATAATGGGCCTTTACCACCCGAATAGAAACAGACAGAAACATAATGCTAATAATGGGCCTTTACCACCCGAACAGAAACAGACATAAACAGAATGTTAATAATGGGCCTTTACCACCCAACAGAAGGTACAGAAACAGATTAATCCCTACGGAAACAGAATGTAGAATTAGGTGTAATCTAGTAAATGGGCCTTTACCACCCGAACAGACGGTACCATGCAGAAACAGACAGGTGTTGCCACCCAACAGAAACACATGGTGCCAACAGAAACAGACAGAACTAAGTGTACCCTAAAACCCTAACCCAAGCGATCGGCTCCCTAATACATAAATACCCTGTGTCGGTGTATCACTCCCTAAAGTGACAACCAATTGGCACGGTCCTATTTACAAATGTCATGGCATCTTACATCCTCAGAAGCAGACAGGGATCCATGCACGCACATGACCCAGTTGGAACGCATCATCAACACCCCTCGCCATTATCAGAATGAACCGCTTATAATTAGTTCAGTAATCGTGCCCGGACCCTACCTACTGTTGGGTCAAAGTTTTGATACCAGAAAGGGTTACTGACTAATATGGGTCCCAAAAAACAGATGACACAAGTAATTTCCCTCCTAACCTTGTGTCCCCAGACTAACAGATTTCAGATTAACTTATTTACAAGTTCAGACATACAGAGTTTAGTTCAACTAGTTCACAGATCAGACAAGTTTTCAGACTAACGGATCAGATATACGGATTTAACACATTTACAGATTTGTCTATCTTTGTAATTGGGCCTACAGATTCACGAAATGGGTTTGTTATATTCATTAGTCCAATTGGTTTAACCCTACCCACCTAACACGTTTTAGACATCAAATTTTTCTCAAATTCGTATCAAAAAATTAACGTGCAGACCTCTCACATTAGACTGACAGTTTGCGGCCACTGGTTAGGCCGGTTGGTTCCGGGCAGGTTTCTGCCGCAAACTGTGTCTAACCTCGGGTTTCAAGCACGTTACGACTAACTTCTCACATTAGAACCTATTGTTTGCGGCCACTGGATGTGCCGGGTGGTTCCGGGAAGGATTACTCCACAAACTCATTTTAACCTCGAGTTATCCATGTTTCATGTTTAGCCAATGCATTCATTCACAGACTATGCTAATATCAGACTAATCATGCTAATTTAACAAATTAACTTCTATACAAGTTACAGCAGATTATTCAAGATTCTATTAGCAAGTTTTGCTCACTTTTAAATCGAGCCTACAGATTTACATACTTCAAATTTTAGCATTTCAGTTCCAACAGATTACGCCATTTAACAGATTAAACAGATAACAGATCTTGCAGATTGGGCGATTTAGAAGATCTAGCAAATAAGGCAATTTAACATAATTAGCAGATTAGGCAATTCAATCTAATTAGCAGTTTAGGCAATATAACAGAACTAGCAGATTAGGCAATATAACAGATTTAATCATTCCTTAAAGTTTCATTGACATATCTTGCCTAATTATAAATTTAGCCTAAACTTACATGCCCAAATTAAGGTCATAATTCATAATACAATATATGCCCCAAATTTTACCTTAATATTCCCATTTACAGTTCATGTCAAAACTAGGTTTAATATTCTAGTTTACCATTTATGTCCAAGACTAATACGCATGTAAATCATTCTCTATTATAGCCAACTAGATTATGCCAACATATTTGCTATGCCAGATTTACTTAATTAAGCTACGCCCAATCCCCGTATAACATGTTTCCACAAGTTCTCTAAATACTCATGAAATGGCCCTATAGGCTTGATGTACATAACAGTGAATGGGAATAAACTAGCAAAGTTACATACTAAACATGAGATCTAACATCATTAAGGGAATAGGCATAAGAAACTAACTACAATAGTTATAGGCAACTAACCACAATATTCATGGGCGACTAATCACAATAGTTTCTTATTCAATGTCATAGGCAATAGTCTCATAGTCATGAATCATAGTCATAGGCAATAGTCTCATAGGCAACAGTATCATGTCCGATTATACGTTATTATTTGTCCCAAAATTTAGTGTTCGTGCGTTAATCTCTTATGAGATGTGGCACAGGCTAGTGGTAGCCTGGCTATAGAACAGAAAGAAGAAAGAGATACAGAATAAAATATATCAGAACAGAACGTACACAACCTCAAATTTAGATTTACAATCATGTCACAATTATAGTTACAGTTTGTAGCGGAAAATAACTATACTTGCCTTTTGTGGTTTTAAGAAAGCATAATAAACTGTTGTTGATGCAGAAATGCTGAATTATTCCTCTTTAATTGTTGTTGTAGCTCTAAATTTTGATTTGAGATTTGATTTAGCTTTTAAATCTATTCAGGTTGGAAGAAGATGCATCAGTCCAAGTTTTGATTTCAGCAGAGTAGCGACGCCATTTTTATTTTTAATTAGAACAGAGGCAGAGTATAAACAGAATGAAATTGTGTAGAGAGAATGAGGCTAGGGGCTGTTTATATAGGATTAGGCGGACGAATCTAGAGAGAAAACGAGACCAGATACATCAGAATGAATCAGGTTCAAAAACTGGGTTTTTGGAGCAGGTCGACCCCCAGGTCGACCTGGTTATGGGGAGGTCGACACCCCAGTCGACTCCCTAGTGGACCTGGTTGGGGGGGTCGACTCCCTGGTCGACCTGGGTATATGGGCGGGAATTTTCCCGCCACCTTCTCTGGGTTTGAATTTCGAATTTCTGGCTTTATTTTCGAGCTGTTTTATTTTATTTAAATTCCTGAAACTTCTGAGGGTCATAACTTGGTCATACGGACTCTGATTTTCGAAAACTCGGACTCGATTTCATGCAGAATTCTGAGATGAACGCAATAGCGCAACCCGTTTCCGTTGATTCTTACTTTAAAAATTAATTATTCTCTGATTTGTTAGTTATACGTTCACAGAAAATACGGGGTGTTACATTCTTCCCTCCTTAAAGGATTTCGTCCCCGAAATTTTCAAGTTAAGAAGAATGTGTCCTACCACCAGTCATCCATCTACTCAACCATCATCCACAAGCATCCATTGTCCTTAGAAAACTTCTAATGTTGTATGAGCGTATGCAAAAGTGTGTGTATATGTTCCTTATCTAATGCAAAGATCAGGCGGTCCACTAATTCAGTTAACCTCCTTAATGCGAACTATGTCAGTGTCATGATTCCAACATGTATGCAATTTTCCTATTTGATACATATCATTCTTATATGAGTGACAACCATTCATTCATATGCAACATTCATGTGATGAGTCAATCATTTTACATCCGCAGAAATTGAAAATGCTCACACATCCATATGCAGTATGAGAGTGTATTCGAGCCGATCTATTGCCTAGTGTGTGTATATGTATCCACGAGCAACCACTAGCAACCACTTGCAACCATCAAACATAACATGTCTCAAACACATGTTTACATCCATTAATTTCTACCTAAAGTTCGAAGATTCGATCGATAGGATACAGTCGAATGATGGAAGCGAGTACAGATAAAACAAAAACTTGGTTCCCATTAGACATTGGTTGAGAGGATAATTCCCCTAAGTATCAGCCCCGAAGACCGAAACCAATATCAGATTGACACCCAGAGGATTACCCTCTTTAGACAATGTCAAAACTGGTAATCTTAACCATATTAGAAATATCCAGATGCTTACAGACTACTAGTACAGATCAGGTTATCAAATGATTCTTAGAAAACTAAGCATGGGAAAATCCCACTATATCCCTCAAAAACCAAGAATGTATGCATTACAGTCGACTTGACGCCTAACATAGATACCCTCAAACCCCAACCTACCACCAACAGATGAGTCATAACCCCTATGGGGTTTGAGACTATAACCAGATCAGAAGCAAGACTAGTATTAAAGTGCACAGACTCGACTACAGAATCAGAATGCCAAAATCGGAAAGAGTTCTAACTCAGTAATCGAATAAGGAAACTAAACTCTCTACGGAAATTTTCCTACTTCTATCCTATCCAACAACTATGAGAGCATTCGCCTGCCTTCCCGAAGTAGGTCATGTCCTCTGTCCTTGCCCCCATTTCTTCGGGTAGTCCCTAGTGAAGTCTCCCATCTCACCACAGTTGAAGTGAGTGTCCTTCCTCTTTTTGGCAATCCTTGTTCAGATGAGTCGAGCTTCCACAAGTAAAGCACTTTTTCTCCTTCTTATCTTCAGACTTTCCATCCTTCTTTTGTGTTTCCTTTTAGCCTCCTTTGTGAACCAAGTCCATATCCATGAGTTTCTCATCCTTGGGTTGTGCTCTTTAGCCAAACTCCCTCATTCTCATCTTTACTATCTGTATGTAAAACGTTGACAAGTCCCTCGAAATCGGCCTTCATTGCATGGAAAATCCTACAAAGCTCGAAAGAAAATTAACCGTAGGTAAGACTACTGCGGCTACAGATAGAAGTCGGGCGCTTATTTGCCCTTTGACCGGTGTCGTAGTCTTATCAAGCCTACAGAATCATGCCTCGATGAGGTTACCTCCCAGAAAGTCGGGAGCCCCGGAGGAAGAAGGAAACAAAGATTCAAATAGAGGATCAAAAGATAGATATATGACTTTTGGGGATTATTTTTTTCAAAAATAAGCTTTACTTTTGAAAATACTTCCTTTTTAAAACCTTTTTGAAAATAGTTTTCAAAAACTTTACCCAATCTGGTAAACTTCAGCTCTGATACCAAGTGTAACACCCCACCTCCGTTAAGGACACTCACAAAGGGAATGCCCTAACTTTGGTGGAGCATTTTGGTAAACAGAATAGAAAATTTCAAGACAGATAAACAATACTTGAGAAATTATAACTTTATTATAGCGTAAAACAGAAATCAGTATGGTTACATCTTTACCAAAAACTCAAGTACATAAATATCAGTCTTGTTCAGAAAGTCATCAGAGTACAAAACTATAAAATCATATTCCCCACAGAAGATGCCATAAGAAGTTAAGCCATACTTTACGCACTTCAAGTACTTTAAGCAGAAGAAATCCGGATCAAGCTAAAGTATTCCCTCCTTGGAAAACCTGGGGGGGAACGGAAGAAAAAGGGACGAAAACAAGCAAGGTCAGACATAAAGTCTGGCAAGTCCAGTGACTTTCAGCATATGAACAGATAATAATAATTAAGACATGAAAATAAGCTGGATAAGAGACAATAGTAACAAGAGCAGTAGATGTTGTTAGGTTAAACAAAAGAAACAGAATAATATTACTTTTCATTTCTCTGCACTAATACTAGTATAACAGGATTTGGTGTCACTCTAATATCTAAACTGAAACAGAAACGGGAACAGAATAATTTCCACAGAAGAGAATGCTAGTAATGGGCCTTTACCACCCCAATAGAAATAGGCAGAAACAGAATGCTAGTAATGGGCCTTTACCACCCGAACAGAAACAAACAGAAACATAACGCTAATAATGGGCCTTTACCACCCGAACAGAAACAGACAGAAACATAACGCTAATAATGTGCCTTTACCACCCGAATAGAAACAGATAGAAACATAATGTTAATAATGGGTCTTTACCACCCGAACAGAAACAGACAGAAACAGAATGCTAATAATGGTCCTTTACCACTCGAACAGAAGGTACAGAAACATAAACAGATTAATCCCTACGGAAACAGAATGTAGAATTAGGTGTACACTAGTAAATGGGCCTTTACCACCCGAACAGACGGTACCACACAGAAAGAGACAGGTGTTGCCACCCAACAGAAACAGACGGTGCCAACAGAAACAGACAGAACTAAGTGTACCCTAAAACCCTACCCCAAGTGATCGGCTCCCTAATACATAAATACCCTGTGTCGGCCCCACAGTAGGGTGTATCACCCGCTAAAGTGACAACCAATTGGCACAGACCTATTTACAGATGTCACGGCGTCTTACATCCTCAGAGGCAGACTGGGATCCATGCACGCACATGACCCAGTTGGAACGCACCATCAACACCCCTCGCCATTATCAGATTGAACCGCTTATAATTAGTTCAGTAAGATTAGTTTAGTAAGCATGCCCGGACCGTACCTACAGTTGGGTCAAAGTATTGATACCAGAAAGGGTTACTGACTAATATGGGTCCCAAACAACAGATGACACAAGTAATTTCCCTCCTAACCTTGTGTCCCCAGACTAACAAATTTCAGATTAACTTGTTTACAAGTTCAGACATACAGAGTTCAGATCAACTAGTTCACAGATCAGACAAGTTTTCAGACTAACGGATCAGATACACGGATTTAACAGATTTACAGATTTGTCTAACTTTGTAATTAGGCCTACTGATTCACGAATCGGGTTTGTTAAATTCATTAGTCCAATTGGTTTAACCCTACCCATCCAACATGTTTTAGACATCATATTTTTCTTAGATTTGTATCAAAAATTAACGCGCAGACCTCTCACATTAGACTGACAGTTTGTGGCCACTGGTTAGGCCGGTTGGTTCCGGGCAGGTTTCTGCCGCAAACTGAGTCTAACCTCGGGTTTCAAGCACGTTATGACTAACTTCTCACATTAGAACCTATTGTTTGCATCCACTAGATGTGCCGGGCGGTTCCGGGCAGGATTATGCCGCAAACTCATTATAACCTCGAGTTAGCCATGTTTCATGTTTAGCTAATGCATTCATTCACAGACTAAGCTAATATCAGACTAATCATGCTAATTTAACAAATTAACTTCTATACAAGTTACAGTAGAATATTCGAGGTTCTATTAACAAGTTTTGCTCACTTTTAAATCGAGCCTACAGATTTACATACTTCAAATTTCAGCATTTCAGTTCCAACAGATTACGCCATTCAACAGATTAAACAGATAACAGATCTTGCAGATTAGGCGATTTAGCAGATCTAGCAGATAAGGCAATTTAACATAATTAGCAGATTAGGCAATTCAATCTAATTAGCAGTTTAGGCAATATAACAGAACTAGCAGATTAGGCAATATAACAGATTTAATCATTCCTTAAAGTTTCATTGACATATCTTGCCTAATTATAAATTTAGCCTAAACTTACATGCCCAAATCAAGGTCATAATTCATAATACAACATATGCCCCAAATTTTAGCCTTAATATTCCCATTTACAGTTCATGTCAAAACTAGATTTAATATTCTAATTTACCATTTATGTCCAAGACTAATACGCATGTAAATCATTCTCTATTATAGCCAACTAGATTATGCCAACATATTTGCTATGCCAGATTTACTTAATTAAGCTACGCCCAATCCCCGTATAACATGTTTCCACAAGTTCTCTAAATACTCATGAAATGGCCCTATAGGCTTGATGTACATAACAGTGAATGGGAATAAACTAGCAAAGTTACATACTAAACATGAGATATAACATCATTAAGGGAATAGGCATAAGAAACTAACTACAATAGTTATAGGCAACTAACCACAATATTCATGGGCGACTAATCACAATAGTTTCTTATTCAATGTCATAGGCAATAGTCTCATAGTCATGAATCATAGTCATAGGCAATAGTCTCATAGGCAACAGTATCATGTCCGATTATACGTTATTATTTGTCCCAAAATTTAGTGTTCGTGCGTTAATCTCTTATGAGATGTGGCACAGGCTAGTGGTAGCCTGGCTATAGAACAGAAAGAAGAAAGAGATACAGAATAAAATATATCAGAACAGAACGTACACAACCTCAAATTCATATTTACAATCATGTCACAATTATAATTACAGTTTATAGCGGAAAATAATCGTACTTGCCTTTCGTGGTTTTAAGAAAGGATAATAAACTGTTGTTGATGCAGAAATGCTGAATTATTCCTCTTTAATTGTTGTTGTAGCTCTAAACTTTGATTTGATATTTGATTTAGCTTTTAATTCTATTCAGGTTGGAAGAAGATGCATCAGTCCAAGTTTTGATTCCAACAGAGTAGCGACGCCATTTTTATTTTAAATTAGAACAGAGGCAGAGTATAGACAGAATGAAATTGTGTTGAGAGAATGAGGCTAGGGGGCTGTTTATATAGGATTAGGCGGACGAATCTAGAGAGAAAACGAGACCAGATACATCAGAATAAATCAGGTTCAAAAACTGGGTTTCGGCAGCAGGTCGACCCCCCGGTCGACTCACCAGTCAACCTGGTCATGGGGAGGTCGACACCCCAGTCGACTCCCCAGTCGACTTGGGTATATGGGCGGGAATTTTTCCGCCAGCCTTCTCTGGGTTTGAATTTCGAATTTCTGGCTTTATTTTCGAGCTGTTTTATTTTATTTAAATTCCTGAAACTTCAGAGGGTCAAAACTTGGTTACACGAAGTTCGATTTTCGAAAACTCGGACTCGATTTCATGCAGAATTCCGGGACGAACGCAATGGCATAACCTGTTTCTCTTGATTCTTATTTTAAAAATTAATTATTCTCTGATTTGTTACTTATACGTTCACAGAAAATATGGGGTGTTACACGTCTTGGCGAAAGCATTTCCACGAGGAGGAGGCGGAGGTGGTACCGCTGCCACTGGGGGGGAATATCTGCTGGGCCTATACCGTTGGCCCTAGCCTTTAAGTACCTCCTGAACCAGCCAGGTATTGGCACACCCTCTAGAAGGTTAAGATCCCCAGACATGCTGAAATGAAAGAAAAAGAAAAGATTCAAAACAAAGGATAGAAAGATAGTCTATGGCTTTGGGGATTATGTTTTTCAAAATAAGCTGTAACGTCCCAGAATTTCGGTCATTTAAATTAGAATATTTAAATCTGTTTTATATATTATATTGGTAATATAATGGATTTTTATCGAAATTATTTATAAAATAGAGTTCGAATTCATATATTTATAATATAATTAAAACGAGCTCGAAACGACGCGACAGTTCGTAATATTGAATTTCGAACTTCAATTGAATATACATGATCCGATATAAATAGGATTTCAGTGAAACAAGAAACGCTCGAATCCATGTGATTATATTTTTCTAATGAAAGAGAAAAATGAATATTTTATCGTATAGATCACAAGATATGCCCAAATCAAATTTTCAAATAGTCGCTATAGAATCGTTCATCGACCGTAACAGTTTATTTGAAAATAACTGCATATTAGATTCGAATTTAGACAAGGTTCTTTTGAGACGTAGTGTTAATTTAATTTTTAGAATTTTACTGTAATTTTTAATTAATTAAATATGTAACTTTTTATTTGGAGTATTTTGCACCCTGTATCAGTATTTTGGGGTTTCACAATATAAGTTAATCTACCGATATTATTATATTTTTGGGATCATGGGGCATTGCTCGTCACAGCTGTATTTTTATTTTCGTCGATATCGATCCTTAAATGATAAAATTTGTGTACGACACGGTACCCTAAATATATACCCCTAAATCTTGTCTCATTTAAAAGGTGCACGTCATTTGTCTTAAGCCTATCCTATATTTCACTCTTTTGGACACTATGACGTAAAACCCCCATCGACTGAAAACTCACTGCACCATTTCCATCTTTATTTCATTTCACATGAAAACACAATTGCATGAGCAACTACTGAAACCATGCAGACCCTATATTTTTCCTATTCCTTCGTTTGCAAGCCTAAAGACTACGGATATAGTACACTGTAATGAATACCATCACGCAGCAATGAAAAGAGATGACAATGCGAAGCTACTACCCTAACCTACCCAAGCAAGGAGAAAATATCTTCTGATTCCTTTCCTGCCACGTTTCTTTCTCTGTATAAATACGTTGCTATCTTCTTCTTTCCGCAATCACAAATCAAAATAAATACACCACGAAGCTCTTCTCTTTCTTCTCACTGGCAACAGTAAACAAACGAAAGTGTCCAACTTTATATATATATATATATATATATATTCGTTGGTTATCCTTCCCCACTATAAATGAATCAAACTACGTTACTTCGAACTGCTTCATTGCGTTGGAACCATGAGGCATGCGTGAGTCTGTTCAAGGCAGTAGAGGTTGATGTGAATTCGTCATCAAGACTGGGGAGTGGAGGCAGAGATGTGGTGATCAGTGGAGAGGCGTGGTCCCTGGAGGTGTCGGCATACAAGCGGATGGCGCAGCTTGTCGGTGAGGGGACGACGAATTCCGACAAACAAGGAGTTGATGGAGCATCTCGGGTGAACAGTAACCGAGATGGAGGGGAGAGGAGGCATGATGCGAGAGGCTTGACGCAGGGGGTTCTGGAGTATGGACAGCATGGTGAAAATAGTGGAAGAAGTAAATAAAAAGAAATAAGGAAGAAGAAGAGGACGTCAGTGTTTTAAAGAGAGTGTGGGTTGTGTATGTTAAAGTGGGTCTCGGCCTTTACATGAGGAGGAAGAAAAAAAAGGGAAGGCATGCGTTGTCTTACACAAGGGGCTGAAGAAGCATACGACTGTTTTAACGGTAATAACTTTATTAGTGGAAATATATATATATATATATATATATATATATATATATATACGGTTTACAATGGTTTGAACTTATTAGTAATCAAGCGCCATTAAGATTAAATAAATAGTTAATTAAGGGATAGAATTTATTTAATGACAGTAGTTAATTTATTAAGTAATCGGTGCTAATTTTTATATAGTTAAGATGAAATATTTAGTAACTTAACATTGCAATAACCGTAATTCGTCCAACCGTTGTCAGAATTACACGAAGTTGGGTTCATTGGAACCGCAGAAAGAAGGCTACGCAGTCAAGCTGTTTGATTGGAATCGGAAGCCGTCAGAGTTCGTTAATTTTAAACGTTCGTTTAAAATTTAGCAAAACCAAAACAACGCGGGAACCGGAAATCGAAAACAAGGTGAGTTAATTCTCACACCCTCTGGAATTCTACGATGTGTTAAATTCATTTTAAAATATAATCCACCGTTAATCATAGAATTGATTGATTGAATGTCCTGTTTGCTTATTAGATAATTGTCGACAAATTATATTTGTCGTATTGGATGATTTTGTTTCATAATCA
The DNA here is from genome assembly GCA_030737875.1 of Allium sativum. Taxonomy (NCBI): domain Eukaryota; kingdom Viridiplantae; phylum Streptophyta; class Magnoliopsida; order Asparagales; family Amaryllidaceae; genus Allium; species Allium sativum. The sequence continues at coordinate 903,042,607 of CM060924.1, forward strand.
AATATTAACGGTGATGCAGGGATGAACAGGTTGGAAGGATCCGACCGGATTCCTCAAATATTTTATATTGTTGTTTATTTTTCCATATCACCCAAATATGAACTGTTACCCCCAAACAACATTGTATTCTATTTGAATGTTGATCATTGATTAGATATTGAACGTTGAATTGAAATTCAACGTTGTATGTTGTTTTAATCAATATATGGTATTGATTAAGTTATTGGCAGCAAATAATCTAAAGCGTTGCTTTAAGACGTTAATTCGCTGTTAGGTGAACGACGTAAATTGAAATTATAAAGTTTATTTTTATAGTTGAAGTGGAGTTTAAAATTCATTCCTTTTTAAACAGAAGGTTTAAGTTAAGATGATAAATACTTATAAATGGTTTTATAAGGTTAGTGTATAATATGTTATAGTAATTTATGTTAACGAGAAACAATTAAGAAGCAATCAAGTTGAAGTAGAACTGAATAGAATAACATTAAGGACAATGTTATACTAATACGCCATTTGTGTTAAATGTTACTTAATAATTGGATTGAGTGCAAGCGAAGGGGTTAGAAGAAGTTTTCAAAATATAAAGGATATTTAGTAAAAGACTTAATTAAGATTTTGTCTACTAAATTATTAATATTAGTAAACAAAAGGTAGGATTTGAATGTGATTTCAAAAGGGAAAGATTAATGTATTAATAAGGTGAGAACTTAGTAAATGTGTTTAAACAAATTCAAATGGAAATGAGTTATATTATAAAGCGAAGGGATTGCGTTAGCTAGTTGAAAAAAAAAGAGATCCATTATGCCAAAGAAAGGGAATGGATATTGAAACCTTGTTTTGAATATAAATGGAAAACTGAACTGATAGTAATTAGAATGATAGATTTGTAATTCAAACTTTTACCTATTCTGAGATAAGAACGTCGTCGGTTAAGGTCTGAGAGGTAATTAAAATACCCCAACTTGAACGGCCTCACTATTATCGAGGAATGATATTAGTTTGAAATGATAAGAATGTGGAAATTTAATTATTATTTCTACAAGAGAAATAGTGCGACATGATTGGCAAGATTTTGAAATGTTAAGTAGAACGGGTAAATTTTTAATAAAATACTTAACATTGTTCAACTCGAGATGGAATTGGTGGAATTTATCGTTAACTTTAAGTTAAGGATAAAAGAGGATCTTCACAAGGCTAAGGGTAATATAAGGGATTTGGCGAACATATAGCGATGGTTCTGAAAGAAGAAAAGAAATGGGGTTTTGTAAATACGATATGTTATTGTTTTCAATATAAGGAATAATGAGGTTTAAGACAAAGAAATCGATTTCTAAGGATCGATAAAATAGTGTTAATAAATGAATCGGGGCTGCCAATATACTTGATCGTATTGTTTGACGTTGATAGTTAAAACACCAAACTATCAATGAAATATATTGGATCTTTTTGACGTGTTGTTTCGAAGAGTCCGGGATGGGAACTAGACCCAAAACCACTTCGATCCAACGTTACGTACGAAACTAACTGGCAACAAATGAAGATGGAGCATTGAAGGCCGTAGATCTTCATGGAGCGGAAGGACTGCTTATAATCTCTGGTTAGCTCCCAGAGATACACTGTGGTTCTGTCGTGATTGGAATCTATGGATTGCAAGGACTTCTCGCTACTGATCCTTGGGGTGATTCCTATGCAATGATGCAGTAGGAAAGTGCCTTCGTTTCATCCTGTTCCTGGATGACGCGACGATGTGGAATTCAGAGTGAATGGTAGCCAGATGGTTCAAAAGTCGATTTGACCTCGAGCCTCATCAACCGGGAAATGACAAAAATCGGACAGGCAGCATGGCTATGTGGGTCGCACCCATTAGGGTGTATTGTCACCATCTAGAGAATATTCATATTTGTTACTTCTTTTCATTTCTGTATCCCCCGGGAACTACGGTGGTCGCGCGACAAAAAGCCGTGAGGTGACAATATATTCGATACACTCAAGAGAAATGAGTGGTCGGTCATGTGTGGGCCGAGTTGCAAGACGTTCTTGTTGAACCCAGTGTATTCGTCTCTAGAGATACACTATCGGCAGGTGGTCCCATACCTTGTCATAGTCGGAAATCCAATCTCCAATAAGCGCCTGCGGTTTTGATTGTATACTATATATGTAGAGCGTGAGATGCAAGCGTTCTACTAGATTGATATTTATTTGTGATTTGATAGACACTATCATAATATCAGAAAAGATATTGATTTTAAAGGTGCTTGGGTTATAGTAAGGTAAAAACCGTCCGTGTTTATGTGTGGGCTGGTCTTACTATTATCCTTTTCTTTCATAAAAGGATTTCTAAAGTTAAACAAGTTGTTATGCTATGAATTTACCACTGAAAGTATTCCAGACTGACCCGGTGAATTTTGTTTTAAACCAACTGTACTCGGGTCAGATCGAGTATATTAACAGGTTAGGTATCGCTGGAAAATCGAGAGCTGAAAGCAGGAGGCTTCACCACTAGTTATTCAAAGTTATTTCCGCTGTGTCTGATATATGATGTACTTTGATGATTGGTATGTATATATATATATATATATACGGTTTCTTTTTGCATAAAGAAATTTGATATTATACCTTATTCGTTCCGCTGTGAGATTCTGATATGTTCTCCTTATTCTTCTATTCTAAATTTCTTTCTTTCTTTTCTCATCCTCTAATTTCTTTCTCATAACGTTCAGGTGTTTTCGATGCTTGAATGTCGACATGGTGTTTGTGTGTCGATTTTTGGGGTCGAAAATCCCCTGGTCGTTACAGTGGTATCAGAGCATATGGTTTAGTAATAACCTTGGCTCTGTGGCGTAACTCAATAGAGATGGGATTAGAAATATCCTAGATTGAGTGTGAGTATATATATGAGTGTACGTATTTGAATTTTGTTACAAAAATATTTTTGGCCTAATATATTTACAAAGCAGTAACGGTGTAATTTTCTCAAATTATTATAATATGTGATCGAGTAGTGTTAGTTTGAATTAGAATTCAGAGTGGGATGTGAAAGTGGAAAATAAAACTTCAATGAAAAGTTTAAATTCGAATCAAAGTTAATATTAAAGTTAATATGGATAAGAATGATTGGTTTGTTGATTTTTGCCTTGTTTGGTTAAATGATTGAGTGCATGAGTGTAGATTTAAACATACGTTGAAACCAATTTGGAAGTCTAAGGGTCTTGAATGAGTGATTTGAGATGGAATCAATTTGGTTAGAAACCAATGGATTGAGTGAATATAGAAGTAAGACTTAACCAGGTTAAGTGAAACTGAATAAGATGAATTTGGGGTTTAATGTATAATGGAGGTCAATCCGAAATTTATCGATTGATATAAATAAATGGATTGAAATAAAATTTCCAGTATAGTGAATTTGGAATAATATCGTTATAAAATGAAACAGGATTATTTTACCCTGTATTGGTTACTTGTATTGTAAGTGGAGATAAGTGCAGATACTAGACGGTTATGGGAATTGGCTTAATTATAGAGATTGAAGTACAGAAGAAGAGCAGTTTGTTGATCTGCTGCGGAATTGAAATTGAATTGCCCGACAAACAGGTGAACCTTAATATTATTGGGTGGAGTGATTAATTTTATACCCATGAGTGGGATGGCCGTTTGGTTTTGGTTTTATTTTGGGAAGTCGAGGCCCAGTGTGGCAGTTGTAGTTGTTGTGATCGAGCTGTGCAGAGGAAGCGCTGACGAAATTTTTCGAAATTTTTAAGAGTTTGAATTTATTTGGCGATAACTCTAAAATAATTATTTTGGGTTTGGTACATTCTTCTTACCTTATAATTTCGGGGACGAAATTCTTTTAAGGGGGGAAGAATGTAACGTCCCAGAATTTCGGTCATTTAAATTAGAATATTTAAATCTGTTTTATATATTATATTGGTAATATAATGGATTTTTATCGAAATTATTTATAAAATAGAGTTCGAATTCATATATTTATAATATAATTAAAACGAGTTCGAAACGACGCGACAGTTCGTAATATTGAATTTCGAACTTCAATTGAATATACATGATCCGATATAAATCGGATTTCAGTGAAACAAGAAACGCTCGAATCCATGTGATTATATTTTTCCAATGAAAGAGAAAAATGAATATTTTATCGTATAGATCACAAGATATGCCCAAATCAAATTTTCAAATAGTCGCTATAGAATCGTTCATCGACCGTAACAGTTTATTTGAAAATAACTGCATATTAGATTCGAAATTAGACAAGGTTCTTTTGAGACGTAGTGTTAATTTAATTTTTAGAATTTTACTGTAATTTTTAATTAATTAAATATGTAACTTTTTATTTGGAGTATTTTGCACCCTGTATCAGTATTTTGGGGTTTCACAATATAAGTTAATCTATCGATATTATTATTTTTGGGATCGTGGGGCATTGCTCGTCACAGCTGTATTTTTATTTTCGTCGATATCGATCCTTAAATGATAAAATTTGTGTACGACACGGTACCCTAAATATATACCCCTAAATCTTGTCTCATTTAAAAGGTGCACGTCATTTGTCTTAAGCCTATCCTATATTTCACTCTTTTGGACACTATGACGTAAAACCCCCATCGACTGAAAACTCACTGCACCATTTCCATCTTTATTTCATTTCACATGAAAACACAATTGCATGAGCAACTACTGAAACCATGCAGACCCTATATTTTTCCTATTCCTTCGTTTGCAAGCCTAAAGACTACGGATACAGTACACTGTAATGAATACCATCACGCAGCAATGAAAAGAGATGACAATGCGAAGCTACTACCCTAACCTACCCAAGCAAGGAGAAAATATCTTCTGATTCCTTTCCTGCCACGTTTCTTTCTCTGTATAAATACGTTGCTATCTTCTTCTTTCCGCAATCACAAATCAAAATAAATACACCACGAAGCTCTTCTCTTTCTTCTCACTGGAAACAGTAAACAAACGAAAATGTCCAACTTTATATATATATATATATATTCGTTGGTTATCCTTCCCCACTATAAATGAATCAAACTACGTTACTTCGAACTGCTTCATTGCGTTGGAACCATGAGGCATGCATGAGTCTGTTCAAGGCAGTAGAGGTTGATGTGAATTCGTCATCAAGACTGGGGAGTGGAGGCAGAGATGTGGTGATCAATGGAGAGGCGTGGTCCCTGGAGGTGTCGGCATACAAGCGGATGGCGCAGCTTGTCGGTGAGGGGACGACGAACTCCGACAAACAAGGAGTTGATGGAGCATCTCGGGTGAACAGTAACCGAGATGGAGGGGAGAGGAGGCATGATGCGAGGGGCTTGACGCAGGGGGTTCTGGAGTATGGACAGCATGGTGAAAATAGTGGAAGAAGTAAATAAAAAGAAATAAGGAAGAAGAAGAGGACGTCAGTGTTTTAAAGAGAGTGTGGGTTGTGTATGTTAAAGTGGGTCTCGGCCTTTACATGAGGAGGAAGAAAAAAAAAGGGAAGGCATGCGTTGTCTTACACAAGGGGCTGAAGAAGCATACGACTGTTTTAACGGTAATAACTTTATTAGTGGAAATATATATATATATACGGTTTACAATGGTTTGAACTTATTAGTAATCAAGCGCCATTAAGATTAAATAAATAGTTAATTAAGGGATAGAATTTATTTAATGACAGTAGTTAATTTATTAAGTAATCGGTGCTAATTTTTATATAGTTAAGATGAAATATTTAGTAACTTAACATTGCAATAACCGTAATTCGTCCAACCGTTGTCAGAATTACACGAAGTTGGGTTCATTGGAACCGCAGAAAGAAGGCTACGCAGTCAAGCTGTTTGATTGGAATCGGAAGTCGTCAGAGTTCGTTAATTTTAAGCGTTCGTTTAAAATTTAGCAAAACCAAAACAACGCGGGAACCGGAAATCGAAAACAAGGTGAGTTAATTCTCACACCCTCTGGAATTCTATGATGTGTTAAATTCATTTTAAAATATAATCCACCGTTAATCATAGAATTGATTGATTGAATGTCCTGTTTGCTTATTAGATAATTGTCGACAAATTATATTTGTCGTATTGGATGATTTTGTTTCATAATCAAATATTAACGGTGATGCAGGGATGAACAGGTTGGAAGGATCCGACCGGATTCCTCAAATATTTTATATTGTTGTTTAATTTTCCATATCACCCAAATATGAACTGTTACCCCAAACAACATTGTATTCTATTTGAATGTTGATCATTGATTGGATATTGAACGTTGAATTGAAATTCAACGTTGTATGTTGTTTTAATCAACATATGGTATTGATTAAGTTATTGGCAGCAAATAATCTAAAGCGTTGCTTTAAGACGTTAATTCGCTGTTAGGTGAATGACGTAAATTGAAATTATAAAGTTTATTTTTATAGTTGAAGTGGAGTTTAAAATTCATTCCTTTTTAAACAGAAGGTTTAAGTTAAGATGATAAATACTTATAAATGGTTTTATAAGGTTAGTGTATAATATGTTATAGTAATTTATGTTAACGAGAAACAATTAAGAAGCAATCAAGTTGAAGTAGAACTGAATAGAATAACATTAAGGACAAAGTTATACTAATACGCCATTTGTGTTAAATGTTACTTAATAATTGGATTGAGTGCAAGCGAAGGGTTTAGAAGAAGTTTTCAAAATATAAAGGATATTTAGTAAAAGACTTAATTAAGATTTTGTCTACTAAATTATTAATATTAGTAAACAAAAGGTATGATTTGAATGTGATTTCAAAAGGGAAAGATTAAAGTATTAATAAGGTGAGAACTTAGTAAATGTGTTTAAACAAATTCAAATGGAAATGATTTATATTATAAAGCGAAGGGATTGCGTTAGCTAGTTGAAAAAAAAAAGATCCATTATGCCAAAGAAAGGGAATGGATATTGAAACCTTGTTTTGAATATAAATGGAAAACTGAACTGATAGTAATTAGAATGATAGATTTGTAATTCAAACTTTTACCTATTCTGAGATAAGAACGTCGTCGGTTAAGGTCTGAGAGGTAATTAAAATACCCCAACTTGAACGGCTTCACTATTATCGAGGAATGATATTAGTTTGAAATGATAAGAATGTGGAAATTTAATTATTATTTCTACAAGAGAAATAGTGCGACATCATTGGCAAGATTTTGAAATGTTAAGTAGAACGGGTAAATTTTTAATAAAATACTTAACATTGTTTAACTCGAGATGGAATTGGTGGAATTTATCGTTAACTTTAAGTTAAGGATAAAAGAGGATCTTCACAAGGCTAAGGGTAATATAAGGGATTTGGCGAACATATAGCGATGGTTCTGAAAGAAGAAAAGAAATGGGGTTTTGTAAATACGATATGTTATTGTTTTCAATATAAGGAATAATGAGGTTTAAGACAAAGAAATCGATTTCTAAGGATCGATAAAATAGTGTTAATAAATGAATCGGGGCTGCCAATATACTTGATCGTATTGTTTGACGTTGATAGTTAAAACACCAAACTATCAATGAAATATATTAGATCTTTTTGACGTGTTGTTTCGAAGAGTCCGGGATGGGAACTAGACCCAAAACCACTTCGATCCAACGTTACGTACGAAACTAACTGGCAACAAATGAAGATGGAGCATTGAAGGCCGTAGATCTTCATGGAGCGGAAGGACTGCTTATAATCTCTGGTTAGCTCCCAGAGATACACTGTGGTTCTGTCGTGATTGGAATCTATGGATTGCAAGGACTTCTCGCTACTGATCCTTGGGGTGATTCCTATGCAATGATGCAGTAGGAAAGTGCCTTCGGTTCATCCTGTTCCTGGATGACGCGACGATGTGGAATTCAAAGTGAATGGTAGCCAGATGGTTCAAAAGTCGATTTAACCTCGAGCCTCATCAACCGGGAAATGACAAAAATCGGGCAGGCAGCATGGCTATGTGGGTCGCACCCATTAGGGTGTATTGTCACCATCTAGAGAATATTCATATTTGTTACTTCTTTTCATTTCTGTATCCCCCGGGAACTACGGTGGTCGCGCGACAAAAAGCCGTGAGCTGACAATATATTCGATACACTCAAGAGAAATGAGTGGTCGGTCATGTGTGGGCCGAGTTGCAAGACGTTCTTGTTGAACCCAGTGTATTCGTCTCTAGAGATACACTATCGGCAGGTGGTCCCATACCTTGTCATAGTCGGAAATCCAATCTCCAATAAGCGCCTGCGGTTTTGATTGTATACTATATATGTAGAGCGTGAGATGCAAGCGTTCTACTAGATTGATATTTATTTGTGATTTGATAGACACTATCATAATATCAGAACAGATATTGATTTTAAAGGTGCTTGGGTTATAGTAAGGTAAAAACCGTCCGTGTTTATATGTGGGCTGGTCTTACTATTATCCTTTTCTTTCATAAAAGGATTTCTAAAGTTAAACAAGTTGTTATGCTATGAATTTACCACTGAAAGTATTCCAGACTGACCCGGTGAATTTTGTTTTAAACCAACTGTACTCGGGTCAGACCGAGTATATTAACAGGTTAGGTATCGCTGGAAAATCGAGAGCTGAAAGCAGGAGGCTTCACCACTAGTTATTCAAAGTTATTTCCGCTGTGTCTGATATATGATGTACTTTGATGATTGGTATGTATATATATATACGGTTTCTTTTTGCATAAAGAAATTTGATATTATACCTTATTCGTTCCGCTGTGAGATTCTGATGTGTTCTCCTTATTCTTCTATTCTAAATTTCTTTCTTTCTTTTCTCATCCTCTAATTTCTTTCTCATAACGTTCAGGTGTTTTCGATGCTTGAATGTCGACATGGTGTTTGTGTGTCGATTTTTGGGGTCGAAAATCCCCTGGTCGTTACATAAGCTTTATTTTTTGAAAATACTCCCTTTTAAAAAACCTTTTTGAAAATAGTTTTCTAAAACTTTTTATCAAATCTGGTAACCTTCAGCTCTGATACCAAATGTAACACCCCACCTCTGTTAAGGTCACTCACAACGGGAATGCCTTAACTTTGATGGAGCGGTTTAGTAGACAGAACAGAAATTTACAAGACAGATAAAACAGTACTTGAAAAATTAATAACTTTATTACAACATAAACCGAAGTAAGATTAGTTACATCTTTTCAAATCACAATATTAGAATTCAAGTACAAAATATCGGTCTTTACAAAGCCTTCAGAATGCATAGTTTTTAAAGTCATAATCCCCAACATAAACTGCCATGGAAAGATAGAGCCAAAGCCAAGCGATACTTCAAGCAGAGAAGATCCGAATCAAGCTCCTAGATTTCCACCCTACAAACCTTGGGGGAACGAAAGAGAAGGGGCTAAAATAAGCAAGGTCAGACATAAAGTCTGGCAAGTCCAGTGACTTTCAGCATATGAATAGATAATAATATCATGACATGAAAATAAAGCTGGATAAGAGACAATATCAACAGGAGTAACTGATATACTTAAGCTAATCAGAAGAAATAGAATGATATAGCCCAAGTTATGCTTCTTACTTATGTTTTACTTCTCTGCACTAATACTAGTATAACAGGATTAGGTGTTACACTAATGTCTAAACAGAAACAGAATAATGGGCCTTTACCACCCGAACTGAAGGTACGGGAACAGAAACAGAATAATCCTTACGGAAACAGAATGTTAGAGTTAGGTGTACACTAGAAAATGGGCCTTTACCGCCCCAACAGACGGTACCACGCAGAAACAGACAGGTGTTACCACCCAATAGAAACAGACGGTACCCCACATAACAGACAGAACTAAGTTTACCCTAAATCCTACCCCACGCGATCAGCTCCCTAATACATAAATACCCTGTGCCAGCCCCACAAAAGGGTGTATCATTTCCTAAAGTGGCAACCTTTTAATGACACGGACCTATTTATAGATGTCACGACGTCTTACATCCTCAGAGGCAGACCGGGATCCATGGACGCACATGACCCGGTTGGAACGCACCATCAACACCCCTCGCCATTATCAGAATGAACTGCTTATAATTAGTTCAGTAAGCATGCCCAGACCTTACCTACTGTTGATTCATAGTTTTGATACCAGAAAGGGTTACTGACTAATATGGGTCCCAAACAACAGATAACACAAGTATTTTCCCTCCTAACCTGTGCCCTAGACTAGCAGATTTCAGACTAACTTATTTACAAGTTTTAGGCCTACAGAGTTTAGAATCAACTAGTTCACAGACCAGGAAATCAAGTCAACAGGTTTTCAGACTAACAGATCAAATGTATAGTTTTAACAGACTTACAGATTGTCTGACTTTGTATTGGGCCTACAGTTTCACGAAACAGGTTTATTAACTCATCAGTCCAGTTGGTTTAGCTTTATCTACCCAACACGTTTTAGACATCATATTTATCTCAGATTTGTATTAATTAAATATTAATGCGCAGACCCCTCACATTAGGTCGGTAGCTTGTGGACGCTGGATAAGCCGGGCGGTTCCGGGAAGACTTCTGCCACAAGTCATACCTAACCTCGTGTCTAAGCATATTTTAGTTATGCCTACGACCTCTCACATTAGACTAGCAGTTTGCGGTTGCTGGTTAAGTCGGTTGGGTCCGGGCAGGCTTCTACCGCAAACATGAGTCTAACCTCGTGTCTCAGCATTTTTATTATAACCCATTTATTCAATTATAGATTATACAACTATCAGACTAATTCTGTTTAATTTAACAGATTTGACTTCTTTTCAAGTCACAACAGATTAAACAAATTAACATGTTTTACACAATCTTAAATCGACCCTACAAAAATTACAATCATTCAGCTTTTCAACAGATTTAGCAGCTCAGACGGTTCAACAGATTTAGCAGATCAAGTAACTCAACAGATTTAGCAGATTAGGCATAGTTAGCAGATTTGGCGATTCAACATATTTAACAGTTTAGGCAATTAAACAGGTAAAAGATTTAGCAGATTAGGAAAATTTAACATATTAAGCAAATAATAGTTTTAGTAGATTTAAACATTTCTCAAAGTCTTATTCACAAATCTTCCCTAATCATGGAGTGAGCCTAAACTTACATGCCTAAGTTATGGTCATAATTTACCGCATGTCCCAAATTTTGGTTAAACTTGCATAGTTCAGAATATTTTCTAAAGGCCCTAATCGTGATTCACATATAAATTATGCCAAATATGGTCATTGATTACAATGCATGTCTCATATCCAAAACCCACTTTTAGGCGTGTTCTCATTAATGGTTGTCCTATTTAATATAGGTCTTTACGCCTAAGTTATATACAAAATAATTCTCCTTCTTCTAAATTACAGACTATAATATATAAAGTATGTCCAGATTTAGAATTACAACTTATGTCCTTTATATTCTAAGTCATAAACAATCTCATATAATATGCCTCCAATTTGTCCTGAATTACAACATGTGCTATGCATCTAAATCAATTACTTATTATAGTTAAATCTTTACGCCCAAAACCCAACTCATATGTCCAATATTCTTTTATGCCTCAAGTCATATGTTCAATACACTTTATGTTTTAAACATGTCTGGCCATATGTCTCATATTTATGTTCTAGCTACAGCCTATATTCTTTCCTTAAATCAGTCACAGATCAGTCATGCCCAATTTATGCATCATTCATTATTTGCCCCAAAAGTTTAGCATTCATGTGTCAATCTCTTATGAGATTTGGCTCAGGCTAGTGGAAGCCTGGCTATAGAACAAAAAGAAGAGAGATACAGAATAGTTACAATGGGATAGATCTAAACAGAACAGAATATGCATAACCTCAGATTCAGATTTACAACTGTTGTATATAACGTTGTTGTATACACAATTATATGATTTTTGTTTGATTATGACAACCAAATATATATATATATGTTATAAATGTGTTTGGTACTGTACTGTTCTATATATCTCAGACATGAATATAATATTTATATTTAAATAATATACGACTGTACAGATAATCATATATTCATACAGTATTTAAATATAATATTATATTTAACAGTACAACTATTTATAACTCCGCTATTTAAACATTCACTTCATATTGTACTTGTATATAAACAGAATAAAATAGACAAGTTCGTTTGACAACAATAAAATAATATTTTATTCCAATCAAATTTGTTTATTACATATATTAGTACAATTCTCTCACAGCTCCATCAGTACAGTTCTTTCATTGTCACCCAGTTATACATACACAACAGATACACAGTTACATTATATATATATATATATATATATATATTCACTTTGACCTATATACAGTTTCAGTCTCATACATTTATTTGACTCTACACACTGTCTTCAGTCTTCTGTTCTCACAGCATCTTCTCAGTCAGTCCAGTCATCACTTGTTTACCTATCACATGAAACACACACATAGTACACTGCAATAGAAATAAAACTGTATACGCACAAATAATTTTTTTTTTTAAAAAAAAATTGCCTCGGATTTCTGGTGTGTTTCTCATCATTTTTCATGACCTACTCTGATTCATTTGTGTCGAGGCAGACAAATTGTATATGTACAGGGACAGGAAATTTTCTGATGGCTGCAAATTCACACGTGTATAGATATACACGTGTGCACTGCCACGCCAATAAAAATATAACAGTGTGCAACTGAGGAGTAGCCACGTGGACCGTCTCGACTCAGTTCAACACTCAAGCAACAAAACAAATGTCAACCAGCTTTGTCAAAGTCAACACAAGTCAATACAAAAGCAACTCAATGATCGGACAAATTCAACACACATGGAGTTTCATGGCCAAGCACATGTATAAGTACAAGAGTGCTCAAACAAATGGTCTAGTTTAAAGAAATTTGGTGAACACATACTCAAGTACTACAAAAGCAATGTCAAACAGCATGAAGCATGAGTGGATCATAATGATGCATCAAATAAATAGGCAGCTTAATCATGGCATGGTGGAGCTCATCAATGTAAAGTATATGGACAAGCAGCATGGTGTACAAACAGGTACAACAAAGTACAGGAAGTACAAGGAAAGAATGCAACAATGTAAAGAACCAAACAGGCCAAGCAAACAGCTCAACATAATGGCCAAACTAATGCACGGAACAATACTTAGTGCAACATGCAAGGTACAGCTTCATGCAAATACAACACGGGGTCAAGCCATAGTTCATGCAGACCAACTACTCAACAAGGCAGTTTCAAATTACGTGGTCAAGCAATGACAGTGCACAAAGACCAAACCTCGACAAGCACAAGGAAAATGTACACAAGTCAAAGCATGTACAAAGTAGATTGTTTCAGCACAAGTGGACAAAGCAAGAACCACAACAAGGCAGTTCCCAATTAAGTGATGTGTGCATGATGATCAAGTGCATGTCTCAAGCACAAGAATGCAAGTAAACAAGTGATGATATGGACACAGTATGATAAAAGAAAATACTGAAGCTAACATATGGTTGCCAATCAGAATTAAATTTAAAACACTTTTGACATAAGATAAACATGGAATCAGGTTAAATAGAAGAATATATTCAATCATTCCTGGAGTCAATCACTGTGATTACATGGCATGTTTTCAAAATCAAAGATGGGATTAGACGCAAGCATCCTTAAGTTTCCAGAAATTATTCATGATATGGAAAGCAATTAAAACAATTTTTGGGGCAAGTATATTTTTCCAGTTTCATCAAATCAATCTGGGCAAGAATTAAATGTTCCAGAATCTGTGTAAAGACCAAAAATATATTTCCAGTTTTTGGCAAGTTTTAATTCCTAGGATTTGCAAATCCATCAATAAAAATCGAGGGTAATCAAAACAGGAAAGTTGCAAATCTTTCTTCAACAGGCCATAGATTTTTTTCAGAAATGCTCAACATTTTTTTGAGCAACAATAAATTCCAGAAATCATAGAGAATATTTTTGGCATGAAGATTTTATTTTGGACAAAATTGCAACCTGTAATATTCGGCATTTTTTCAAGGGACCACAACATTTCTGCCAAAAGGGGAATTAACATATTTCAACAATCACGCAAGCCAATTCAATCGAGAATTTCAAAAAGGGAAAAACCACAGATTATCAGATCAAGCCATTAAAACAAAATCAGAGAGAATCAAAGGGTTTGAAAAACCCTATATTTATTTACACCAATTCATCATCGGTAGTTATGAAAAACTAACCCAACATTTCAAATCGAAACCAAGCATCACAAATTCAAGCAAAGAATTAAATCTGAATTACTCACAAATTTTCAGGTTTTCGATTGCTTGAGAACAATCCCAAACCGATCGAGCCAAGCCACAAAGAATCGAGCGTCAAAGAAGCTATTCCATCAATTTCAGAAAGCCATCGAAATCGAAATCGATTTGGGGAAGTATGGAAAACCCTAGCTCTTGAGAAGCCGCCATTTTTATTTTCCAGAGACAACAAGAAAGGGGCTAAACCAATAGCAACAATAGCCGGCCATTTTTTAACAAACGGGATAACCCTTTAACCTTTAATCTCCTTTTATTTTATGTTGTCTAGGGTTTTTCTTTTAATTGTTTTTCATTTTATTGTTTTTCAATTTGAGTTGTATATCATCTAAACAGTTTTCTAGCACTGTAAAATCTAGGAAGATACAGTCAGGGTGTTTGTAACAACCCGTATTTTCAATAACCTGTTATAACATAAATGGAGGCAGAATTAAACTGTAAAATCTGAATCAAGGGAAACGGGCTATGCCATTGCGTTCGTCTCGGAAAAATACGCGAAATAGAGTCCGAGTTTTCGAAAATCGGAGTCCGTATGACCAAGATATGGCCTCGCGAAGTTTCACGAAAAATTCCCAAATTAAAGTATACTTAATTAAGTGAAATGGGTTGCGCAGAGAAATATATATATTGATATATATATATATATATAATTGAAAATTAAATAAATAAATATGCAAAAATGTTCAAAACAGCGAATTGGGAGAGGGGAATAACCGAACCGGCCGATTTTTGAGGTCGACCCGAGCTCGCTGGGTCGACTAGGGGTTAATCCAGGGTGTTTAGCTGTCAACCCGTGGGCCGGTTCGCTCAAATGCAGATTTTGCATTTGGATGGTTCTCATGGTTCATCTTTAATCTAAAGGCCCTAGATGGTTCCTACACTTGACTTCTTCCCCAAGACATGCTTTGATGGCTTGGATTGAATCTAGGTTTAATCCTATGGCCTAAAACACTTGCCTAATCTATAAATAAGACCCTAACCTATCCTAAATCCTCATTATTCATTCATGCAACTAAACTATGGCAAAATTTTACCTCTCATGGCCTCCACTCTCTTCATAAAATTTCTAAATGGTTTCTATGAGAGATTTTCCATGCATACAAGTGTTTTCAAGCTTGTATGAGTGTCATTAGCTTGCATTCAAGTCAAGTTTCTATCTTTGCATCATAAAGCAAGGGTTTTGATCATTTTGGCTCAAAGGTTTTTATGTTACAGCTTGCATTTTGGGTCTATTTGATTGCATAAGGGCTTTGTCATATCTTTTGTGCCTTCATAGCAATGTAAGCCCTTTCCCTACTCTTAGATATTAACTATGAAGTTAAATGTTCATGTTGCAAGTTTGGGTTTGATCATTGAGTATGATACATGCTATCATGTCATGCAAGTTTATGAAGTCATTATCTTGATCTTGTGAGCTAAAAGCTACAACCTTTATGTTGAAATGTTGCATTAGGCAACATGAGAACCCTCATAACCTTTATGTCAACTTGCATATGAAGTCATAACCCTTATATGATGATATATGCGAGTTACTAGTCATCATTCCATATCTTTTGTCACCATGATTCGCTTATGTGCCAAGTTTGGGTTTATGCATGTTTTGAGGCTTAAGAATGTAACATGCAAGTTAATGAACACATATGTGCCTCATTTGCCACCATGATTAACTTGTGGCTTAATATCCAATTTTGTCATGCCTTTGCCAAGTCTCTTCTTTTAATCCATTACGTTGTCGCGAACGTATATGCGAGTTTAAAAGCATTGGGTTATGTTATGGGTAATTTCTAATGACATGAAAATACAACTTGAAAACATGACTTGAAATATAACATGGAAGTTGACATGTAAGTATGCATAAAAACATAAGCTTGGGAATTTACCTATTAAGTTAGGTCTACCCTTTGGGAATTTACCTATTAAGTTAGGTCTACCCAAATGCTTGAAAACTTGTAACATGTTTTGGGAAACATGATGGACATGACACTTAGATAATATAAGTGTGGCCAACTCGAGGTTGGGTTGAGTTTGCAACGTAAAACTACCCGGAACCGACCGGCCTAACTAGTAGTTGCAAACAATAGGACCCAATGTGAGAAGTTAGTCATGTTGTGCTTGAACCCGAGGTTAGACCAAGTTGTGGTGTAAAGCTACCCGGAACCGACCGGCTTAACTAGTAACCACAACAAAGTCTAATGTGAGAGGTGAAGGTGCATTAAGTAATTAATGCCACATGATAGGGTTAAGTTAATTTGATTAATGACTCTTAACCAAATATGACATGGACAAATGGGTTAAGTAATTTGATTAGGCTAATGATACTTAACAAAACATGACAAGGTTGGGTAGGTTAAGTAACTTGATTTGCCTAATGACACTTAACCATTTTTATATGACTAGTGGATGGGGTTAAGTTAACCAACACTTAATCAATCCAACGCGATAACTTGGTAAGGTTAAGTAAGTTTTCTTAATGACGCTTAACCGAAAAATACGGTTAACGAATGGGGTTAAGATTAGACTCAACTAGTCTAAACATGGAAATCAGATGGGGTTAAGTTAGCCTAGACTTAATTAATCCCACTTGGTAGTTTAATGGGGTTAAGTTAAACACTTAACTAATCTAAACATGATGAATTGATGTGGTTAAGTGACCTATACTTATCCAATCTAACTCGTTAATTTATTGTGGTTAAGTTAACCAATACTTAACCAATATAACGTGAAAACATGATAAGGCTAAGTCACGAATCGCTTGAATACACATGACCGATTTGACTAAGTAAATTGATAGGGTCAAGTTAATATATACTTAACCAATCTAGAATGATAATTGGACGAGGTTAAGTCGTGAATTGCTTAATATACTTAACCAACTTGAGCATGGTTTGTAGGGTTAAGCCTTGAACTTGGATACTTAGCCAATTTTGACAGGATTTGTAGACGGGTTAAGTCATGAACTTAAGTGACACTTAATCCATTATGTAAACCCTAGTTCTGAGGATTAGGTGGATAACCGTAGTTAACAAGGATAACGGGAACAATGCTAAGTGGTAAACCTTAGTTAAAGAATAACTAAGTAGTGATTCTTAGTCAAGGAAATTTAGACCAGTTCATAGATAGATGAGTAACCTGATACGGTAGGTCATCGTTTAAGTATACGAGTAGGAGCAAGTATCTGATTTAGATAAAGGCTCCAGCGAACTGGGTAACGAAGCAGCGGCTTCGGGGAACATGAGGATATTCTTGGTATCCCTCTATGAGCTGCCAGGTGATTATACTAGGCTCATGAGAGGTTAATGTCTGCGTTAGAAGAACCAAGAGTATGCCTTGGTTGCTATACGAGCGACCTAAAGACGGGGATGGATAGGGGATAGTCGACGATACACGGTCGTACCCTAGATAGCATTTTGTCAGGCTACCTACCATCTTTGGTCAAGCGTGTACGTACGGAAAGGCAGAGAACACCCAAAAGACCATAATTGCTATCTAATTATGGTTGCGGTAAGGCTTGGATGTGGGTTGGCCAGTGTTGTGTTCTCATACAGGATTTATCCTGTCTTGTCTTTCACTAGTTGAGGGAGTGGTCTCGTGGGACCATAGCCACGTATAAGAAAAACAGATCTTAGCATCTGCATCGGCAGATAAATCGAAAGCTCCCGACCGAGTCCTGTATTTCTTGATTTGCCCTGTGACAGGATTCGGATGGCACGATGTGATACATGTGCATACAGTCATGGAAAAGCGATTCACGATGAATGCGTGGGAAAAAGGGCGCGGTTGGCGGTTAGCGTAATCCCTAGTGGCCCTAGGTGGTTGAACCCAAACCGAGATACGAAAACGTGCAATAGGTAAGCATAATCCCTAGCAGCCCTAGGTAGCATAAGTCCTAGTTGTACAAACAATAATTCATGTTGGAAGACCCTATCTAGGTTTAGGGTAACAGTCCAAACCGATCTTAAGGATCATGGAACTATGTTAAAGTAATATAGAATCTCATGGGAAAGCCCGTATGGTCTACGGCAAGGGACTAAACATTTACATGGAATAAAACATACAAGTTGAGTAACCTATATATGCGATATATTAGGTTGACATGGACCATTACACGACTTTTGAGTGAGGGTCATTCTTGGTTAACACATGACACGGTGGGGATACTAGTACGGTAGGTGCAGAGCTAAAATACAGGATAGATATCACGGGGCGTTATACGTGACAGATATCTTGGGGATATTATACTTGATAGAAACCTGACGATGTGATACCTTGTTTTATCTTGACATCGTAATTTATCATGACACCTTAGTTTATCTGAGTTCAGTAGTTCATCCTGTTATTTTGATTTAGCTTATCTATCTTGTTATCATGCTTATGTTCATCTCAGTTTCTCATGTCAGTTAACTTTACTAGTTTTTATGCTAATAGTAGATAGGGCTTACTCAGTCTTTTTGACTGACCCGTTTTGTTTCGCCTCTTTTCTTCCGTTTCCCCCCCCCAGGTTACAGGGAGGAAATACTGTTGTTTAGTTCGGACTTCTTCTGCTTGAAGGTCATCATGGATGGCTTGGACTTTTCTTGGCTAATGGCTACTTTACTGTTTTTACTTGGGGAATAATTTATGAAAATGTCTTTATGCTTCTTTACTATTGCAAGACAGGTTTTGATGTACTCTGATGTAAAAGGCTTTAGACCTTATTTATTCATGTTATGAAAGTTTGATTTTACTTCCGCTATTTTATATGTTCTGTCTTGTGATATTTTTGTTCATGTTTATCAATAATGCCCCTCTAAAGCTAGTGCATTCCTTTGCGATTGACCCTAGCGGAGGCGGGGTGTTACAGTGTTGACTGACAGTTGCTATTTACTAGTTACGGGGTTGTAATTAGGGAGAATCTGATCTAGGGGTTTAGATCAGTCTAGAGTTTTGAGCGTAGTGTTAGAATAGGAGCAGGGTTTGCAAGTGTACATGGTCTTGTATGCGGGATCTGTTCTATCAGCTAGTAGAAACCTTAGAAACGCAGCATTATGCAGGGTTTTGCCGAAGCTGAGTATATCTGTGTGTGATATATTTTCTGCATTTCTGTTTCTGCTATATTCTGTGATCTGTTTATTATTTTAATATCCTGTCAGATTTTCAATTCAGTTAAAGACTGTGATAAACCCTATTCACGCCCCCTCTAGGGTTAATCTAGATCCCACAAGTGGTATCAGAGCAAGGTTTTCTGCTAACTCTAGAGTAATGGTGATTCCTAGTTGTCAGCCGATAGAGAGTCAGTCCAGTTCATTTCCAATTATTTTCGATGGGACAGATTTTTCAAACTGGAAATCCAAAATGGAATTTTATTTAAAATCTATTAATATTAAATGTTGGAATGTTGTTATCAATGGGTTTAATTGTGTAGATATTACTTTCAATGCTCGTGCTATGAAAATCATATTTGATTATCTTAATACTGATCAATTTAATCTTATCTGTCATTGTTTAACTGCACAGGAAATCTGGGATACTCTCAATACGAAGTATGGAAGATCTGACAACCACAGCTCAAAACCCGATAAAATCAACTCAAATTCAGAGTACTGCTTAACAGGATTTACAAATGAAAATTCAGATGGATCAGTGGATGGATATTCAACAGACGATGAGACAGGATGTTTCTCATATGAAGATTTAGTTTATATGTGTGCTGATCTAACTAAGTCTGTTGATAAACTCCAATCTAAAAACAAATCTCTGATATCTAAAATTTTTGAGTTGACCAGCAAAATTGATGATTTGGAATCACAACTTGATCATTTTAAAAATTCTTCAAATTCAGATTGCAAAAATTGTTTGAAATTGAAAACCAATCTTGTTCATCTCAATAAAAATATTCAAAAGTTTGAAAAGGAAATTCTGATCTTAAAAGAAAACAAGATTGAGTTATCAAGTTTGAATAACTTTTTACAAAAGGAATTTGAAATTTTTAAGACTGGTATATATTCCAAATTTGAAATTGCAGAAAATGAAAATTTAGTGAAAAGTGGTTTGATTTTGAAAGAACTTGAAAATGAGATTGAAAAATCCAAGAAATTTGAGTCTGAAAAGCAAAATCGATTTGAACTTGGAATTTCTGAATCCTAAGCCAAAATTAAATTGCTTGAAAATGAGAATTATTTTTGAAACAGTCCATTGCTGAACAGAAGATCGCTATAAATAATTCCTCAAATTTATTAAAAGAAAATATCGATTTAAAATCCAAAATTCAACGATTAGAATCAACTTTGGGTAAATTTTCTAATGGGAAAAAATCGTTGAATATGCTGTTACAAAACCAAGTTTCTATTGGAAATAAATCTGGTCTTGGCTTTGGGAATATCATTCGTTTTGATAGGATGAATTCAAATGATTTTAAAGACACTTCAAATTATCTTGGAATAGATTGTTTTGAATTTTTAAACTCTGGCAATTCAAAAGATTTTTTGAAACATAAACAAAATAAGAATTTGTTTTATAACAAACCATTTTATCATTCTTGGACCTCAAAAAGAAGTAAAGTGAATTCGTCTAATTTCAAACAGATCTGGGTCCCTAAAGGTACTTTGGTAAATTCTGATGGATTGTTATATAAACAAGTTTGGTTACCTAAAGCTATGAACAAAACTGTGAGTGGTTTTACAAATTTTGCTAGACCACCCGATTCTCTAAACTGTTAGGTACCAGAGATGGCTGAGGAACTGCTAAGCAAAAGAGATTTGGATTCAAGCTACTCAATACTTTTGTAGTCATTCACAGTTCCTTAAGGCAAAACTGTTGAGTTAGAGATTCTGATTTACATTGGATTCTGGTATGAGCTCTAAACTCACCCTTGTAAATATTTTCTGTTTTTATTTTCTTTGTATATTCCTTCTTCCACCCCCCTTCTTTTTTTGTTTTAGTTTTTGAATTGTCACTGCTATATCTTTATTTCTTATTCTGTGCATCTTAAACTTCCAGTTGCAGTAGTTTTGATTTTCTGGAAATTTGCTTTATGTGAATAAAACTCTCTTGTTTTAACCATTTCCAGACCTTGAATTTAAATCTGTAATTATTTGCAATTGTTTTAAAGTTTTTTTTTTTTTTTTGAATTCTTAACAGTGCTGAAGCATTAATATCATAGCTTGAACACTGTTAGTTTGAATTCTAAATTTTTGATAATCTGAAAGTTTAATGGAATTACACATACGTCTACTATTATGGGTTTCTTCTAATTCATTTTAGAAAAGCTTAAAATGTTATACTCATTATAGCACTCTGTTATTTATCAGTTGCGATAATTTCAGAAATTTTTAGATTGGCTTGAATAGTTTGAATTGTCTTGAATTACAGTGATACATCTTAAAGCTCATCTTTATTCATGATCATTATTGTTGAAATTTATTTGTTTGAAATCATCTGAAATTCTTGATATTCTGAACATCACACGCCTCTAAAATTTGAAAATATCAATCTTGTGTGACTGATTCATTATATCTCAAAAGTTGACATTGATTCAAGTGATTTAAAATAAATTATTTTCTAAATTTTCTGGATCTTGAATATCTCCCAAACTAGATGTAAATGATCTAAAATTTCTCTTATACTTGTCAGAAATATCTTGAAAATTTCTTTTGAAAAATGGTCTTTGAAAATCACTATTATTTCATGATGTTTTAATTTAAATATTTGTTTGTTTAAAATCATTTGAAATTATTGATTTACTGAATCACACACATATCTTGAATGTGAAATTAATAATTTGGTGTGATCGAGTCATTAAATCTAGAGTTTTTCATTTTCCTCAAATGATTTCAAATAAACGATATTTCTAGTCTTGGATCATGAATGATCTTATGTGACCATCCTCTGACAAGTCGGTTGTGATATTGTTTTCTGTGTTGCTCTGATACTGTTTCAAATAACTTCTTATTCTTGTCTACAGCTTTGAAAAATGTGCAAACTTGTAAATTCTATTTGTTTGGGCTTTGTGATTAAGATTTGTTAATAGAGACACCAATTGGTATCAGAAGTGCTGAATTTTTATGTATATATTTGTCTTATCCCTCTTGTCCTGTATAGCTCTTCATATTCCTCTTGTAATTGTTTTTTTCAATTTTAAAATTATTTATTGATTATTCATTCAGAAATTGAAATCAATATCCAAATTGAACTGTATTTATAATTCATCAAAATTATTATCAGATTTTGAAATTATGATGAATTTTGACTGCAGTATATTTCACGAGACTTTATTTGTATTTCATGATGGTTGAACATTTATTATAATATCTTTGAATTGGCAATTACTTCACGACCATCTCCTTTATCTATCGTTTTTCTGCCATCCATCGTGATTTTATGTTAATGTGGAGAGTTAATATTTTTTTAAATCGTAATTTTAAACAGTGGAAATTATTTGTGATAGAAATGGGACTATATTATTATTCAGAATTAGTGATAATCGAAAATTTTGAATGATCTTGGTACAGTCGAGCATATTTCATAATATGATTAATTTAGAAATTTATTTAACAAACCATTTCTGTACCTACCACATTTCTATCATCCATATTGGTTTTATACCGAGGAGTTTTTCCTTTTAAAGCTGAAAATATAAATGTAATTAATAGATAAGTGTGTCTCCAACCTCATTTAAAAATCCAAGCTCTGGTTATGCATGGTTATGAGACAACTTATAATTTAAGCTACGACTGACCTCATTTAAAAATCCAAGCTCTGGTTATGCGTGGTCAGTGTGCTCTAAAATATGAAATAAAGGATAAGGAAAATGTGCTATAAAATTGAAATAAATCTGAAATATTCCTCTGAGTATAAAAACAGCTTATCAATCCATATACTAACTTGTGAAATGTGTTAATATTTTATGATGTATTATGATTTATTGATTGATAGCTACTGGGATTTGAGACTATTTGATTCTGTCACTTAAATTGAATTATTAATTATAGTCCAAATCCATCACTGTTTTTGCGCTTATTTTTGTGAAGTTCTTTTGAAAATAACTGGAAATAATGTTTTGACTCTCTCCATTATTTATAAATTCATCGTAAATCCGTCATTCTTTACAATGTGAAATATGCCACCCGTTCACAGAATATTATGATTTTTGTTTGACTGATTGAGATTTATGATGACTGTTCTTCCTCTTAAGCTGAAATTATATTTCTAGTCAGTATTCATCTATATTTTAATTTCTGTATCCTTTTGATGATAACAAAAGGGGGAGAATGGGTTGAGATTTTGATTAATGAGTGAATATTTTTATTTTATAAATATTTTTTATTTTGAAAATTTATTTCACTCATGTGCAGTTATAGGGGGAGTTATCCGTTTTAGCGGGAGCTAATAAATAGGGTAAGTTCAATATTCACTATCAAACACATTTATTGTACCCAAAATCTTTTATTTGTTTGTCATCATCAAAAGGGGGAGATTGTTGTATATAACGTTGTTGTATACACAATTATATGATTTTTGTTTGATGATGACAACCAAATATATATATATATATATATATATATATTATAAATGTGGTTGGTACCGTACTGTTCTAAATATCTCAGACATGAATATAATATATATATTTAAATAATATATGACTTTACAGACATTCATATATTCATACAGTATTTAAATATAATATTATATTTAATAGTACAACTATTTATAACTCCACTATTTAAACATTCACTTCATATTGTACTAGTATTTAAATAGAATAAAATAGACAAGTTCGTTTGACAACAATAAAATAATATTTTATTTCAATCAAATTTGTTTATTACATATATCAGTACAATTCTCTCACAGCTCCATCAGTACAGTTCTTTCATTGTCACTCAGTTATACATACACAACAGATACATAGTTACATTATATATATATTCACTTTGACTCATATACAGTTTCAGTCTCATACATTTATTTGACACTAAACACTGTCTTCAGTCTTCTGTTCTCACAGCATCTTCACAGTCTGTCCAGTCATCACTTGTTTATCTGTCACATGAAACACACACACAGTACACTGCAATAGAAATAAAACTGTATACGCGCAAATGTAAATTTTAATTTAAAAAAAAATCATTTGCCTTAGATTTCTGGCATGTTTCTCATCATTTTTCATGACCTGATCTGATTCATTTATGTCTAGGCGGACAGTTTGTATATGTACAGGGACAGGAAATTTTCTGATGGCTGCAAATACACACGTGTATAGATATACACGTGTGCACTGCCACGACAATCAGAATATAGCAGTGTGCAACTGAGGATTAGCCACGAGGACCATCTCGACTCAGTGCAACACTCAAGCAATAAAACAAATGTCAACCAGCATAGTCAAAGTCAATACAAGTCAATACAAAAGCAACTCATGATCGGACAAATTCAACACACATGGTCTTTCATGGCCAAGCACATGTATGAGTACAAGAGTGCTCAAATAAATGGTCCAGTTTAAAGAAATCTGGTGAACACATACTCAAGTACTACAAAAGCAATGTCAAACAGCATGAAGCATGAGTGGATCATAATGATGCAGCAAATAAATAGGTAGCTTAATCATGGCATGGTGGAGCTCATCAATGTAAAGTATATGGACAAGCAGCATGGTGTACAAACAGGTACAACAAAGTACAGGAAGTACAAGGAAAGAATGCAACAATGTAAAGAACCAAATAGGCCAAGCAAACAGCTCAACATAATGGCCAAACTAATGCATGGAGCAATACTTAGTGCAACATGCAAGGTACATCTTCATGCAAATACAACACAGGGTCAAGCCATAGTTCATGCAGACCAACTACTCAACACGGCAATTTCAAATTAGGTGGTCAAGCAATGACAGCGCACAAAGACCAAGCCTCGACAAGCATAAGGAAAATGTACACAAGTCAAAGCATGTACAAAGTAGATTGTTTCAGCAAAATGGACAAAGCAAGAACCACAACAAGGCAGTTCCCAATTAAGTGATGTGTGCATGATGATCAAGCGCATGTCTCAAGCACAAGAATGCAAGTAAATAAGTGATGATATGGACACAGTATGATAAAAGCAAATACTAAAGCTAACATATGGTTGCCATTCAGAATTAAATTTAAAACACTTTTGACATAAGATAAATATGGCGTCAGGTTAAATAGAAGAATATATTCAATCATTCCTAGAGTCAATCACTGTGATTACATGGCATGTTTTCAAAATCAAAGAAGGGATTAGAGGCAAGCATCCTTAAGTTTCCAGAAATTATTCATGATATGGAAAGCAATTAAAACAATTTTTGGGGCAAGTCTGTTTTTCCAGTTTCATCAAATCAATCTCGACAAGAATTTAATTTTCGAGAATTTGCGTGAAGGCCAAAAATATATTTCTAGTTTGTGGCAAGTTTTAATTCCTAGAATTTGCAAATCCATCAATACAAATCGAGGGTAATCAAAACAGGAAAGTTGCAAATCTTTCTTCAATAGGCCACAGATTTTTTCCAGAAATGCTCAACATTTTTTTAGCAACAATAAATTCCAGAAATCATAGAGAATATTTTTGGCATGAAGATTTTATTTTGGACAAAACTGCAACTTGTAATATTCGGCATTTTTTCAAGGGACCACAACATTTATGCCAAAAGGGGAATTAACATATTTCAACAATCAAGCAAGCCAATTCAATCGAGAATTTCAAAATGGGGAAAACCACAGATTATTAGATCAAGCCATTAAATCAAAATCAGAGAGAATCAAAGGGTTTGAAAAACCCTATATTTATTTACACTAATTCATCATCGGCAGATATGAAAAACAAACCCAACATTTCAAATAGAAACCAAGCATCACAAATTCAAGCAAAGAATTAAATCCGAATTACTCACATTTCAGGTTTTCGATCGCCATAGAATAATCCCAAACCGATCGAGCAAAGCCACAAAGAATCGAGCGTCATAGAAGTTATTCCGTCAATTTCAGAAAGCCATAAAAATCGAAATCGATTTGGGGAAGTATGGAAAACCCTAGCTCTTGAGAAGCCGCCATTTTTGTTTTCCAGAGACACCAAGAAAGGGGCTAAACCAATAGTGAGAATGGTCGGCCATGTTTTAACAAAGGGGATAACCCTTTAATCTTTAATCTCCTTTTGTTTTATGTTGTCTAGGGTTTTTCTTTTAATTGTTTTTCATTTTATTGTTTTTCAATTTGAGTTGTACATCGTCTGAACAGTTTTTTAGGTCTGTAAAATCTAGGACGATACAGTCAGGGTGTTGATTGACAGTTGCTAGAGTCTGTAAAATCTAGTTTACTGGTTACGGGGTTGTAATCAGGGAGAATCTGATCTAGGGGTTTAGATCAGTCTAGAGTTTTTAGCGTAGGGTTAGAATAGGAGCAGGGTTTACAAGTGTACATGGTCTTGTATGCGGGATCTGTTATATCACCTAGTAGAAACCTTAGAAATGCAGCAGTAGGTAGGGTTTTGCCAAAGCTGGGTATATCTGTGTGTGATTTATTTTCTGTATTTCTGTTTCTGCTATATTATGTGATCTGTTTATTATTTTAATATCCTGTCAGATTTTCAATTGAGTTAAAGGCTGTGATAAACCCTGTTCACCACCCTCTAGGGTTAATCTAGATCCAACAACAACCATGTCACGATCATAATTAAAATTCATATCTAAAAATAACTTTACTTGCCTTGGTTGGATTATAAAGAAGAGTTGCAGTTGTTCTCTTTTAATCTAATTCAGATTTGGAAGAAGATGCACTAGTTCTAGATTTGATTCCAGCAGAGTAGCGACGCTGTTATTTTATTTATTTATTTCTAATATTTCAGAGGCAGCATAAGGGAAGAAGAATGGTGTAAAGAGAATGGGGCTAGGGAGCTGTTTATATAGGATTAGACGGGAGAATCTAGATTGAAAACGAGGCCGGATACATCAGAATTAACCCAGGCTCAAAACTGGGTTCGGGCACCAGGTCGGCCCCCAGGTCGACCATAGGGTGGACCTGGTCCCTGGGAGGTCGACCATAGTGTCGACCCCCAGGTCAACCTGGTCCTGGGCGGGAAAATTCCCGCCTAGTCTGCTTTTGGGTTTGAATTTGAATTTCAAATTCAAATTTCGAGCTGTTTTCGGTTCTAAAAATTCCTGAAACTTCGAGGGTTATATCTCCCTCGTACGGACTCCGTTTCTCGAAAACTCAGACTCGTTTCCAAGCAGAAATTCAAGACGAACGCAATGGAGCAACCTGTTTCCCTTGATTCTTATTTTAAAAAATTAGTTATTCTCTGATTTGTTACTTATTCGTTCATAGAAAATACGGGGTGTTACAGAATCCATCATCAGCGAGCTTTTGACCAGAGCCTTCACCACTTGAACCTCGAAAACCGCAACCACCACTTTGACCCTGCTCATCGTTGAGGACCCAGCGTGACTGTCCAAATCCATCGTTCGTGTTCCCTTGCCCTTTTGAAACCCGAAGCAGCCTTGCAGACTAGTGAATGATGTTGTTCCTTCCCTGTCACCACGCTCCCTTGCAAAACGGATCCACTGCTGTAAACCAGTCTGCTTCCTTGTCAGTAACAACCTCGCCCTCTGGCCAGATGCCACGGCTATGGCGATAACATGTAAGTTTACTTATGATTAAGCTATTACAAGTCTCTCGACTTCGCATTTCACAAAATATAGTTGTTGTGGTTGCTTATTGTTGTTTTCGGTTGTTTGTGCTTACCGCCTCAGTGAAACATGGGTTGTCCACTTACTATCTTGATGAACCCAGATGCATCGCTTGTTTCACCCTGGTTTTGTCATTATTGAACCTAAAGCCTTGATCTCTATATTCCTCTATATTGTCTCCTGGATTTCCTTACTGTTATGGGCATAGACAATACTTTGAACATGCAACTCCTAATGCATGTTAGATCTTTGTTGACACCAGTACGCTCCGAGTTCAGGATGAACAGAAACTGCCTTGGTACACTTTGAGTCGAATATATTGGACCTTATCTTACTTTTAATTCAGGAACTACATGTATATATTCTAGTATAAACACAACCCATTTTACACTATACTATCGCCTTATGTGTGGATGTTTTTACCATTGTAACTCAGTTACTTTTGTGTTAGTACTCGGACGTTACACGTTGCATGCATCTAAATTGGTCACACCTTTTAGCCTAGAAAGAATTTCGTACACTACTGGACATTAAATTTTTTTTTTTTGACACACTATCTTGCATGTCCTAACAGATTCTGTTTTCGAACCTTAACACTTGCATGCCTTGCATTTGAATGTTTTATACTTTGCTGAAAATTTACAAACACTTGCATGCTTCACATTTGATGGTTTCATATTATTTCCTGCTCCATACTACCTGTTTGGGTTTGGCAAACTGCCTTGCATGTTTCTGTCCCGCGGGGCTCCTTCATTTTTTGCAAACTTTACCTATTTTCCATAACAGCGTGTGCTCCCCCATAACAGCGCTGTTTCACATGCTCGATTCGTGAGCTATAGTTTCCATTTACTATGATAGTTATTGAGAATTGGCTAGCTACATGTCCCACCGATCTACCTTGTTTAAGCCTGCATGCATGTTGAACAACCGCCCTTGTAATTGCATAACTTACTTGTCTACCCTGTTGCATTTCTCCCCTTTGACTTTATGCTCCTCTGAACTTTCCATGCCTTGACTGGGAAGGACGACTTGCACTCCTACGTTTACTAAT
The DNA here is from genome assembly GCA_030737875.1 of Allium sativum. Classification (NCBI taxonomy): domain Eukaryota; kingdom Viridiplantae; phylum Streptophyta; class Magnoliopsida; order Asparagales; family Amaryllidaceae; genus Allium; species Allium sativum. Next base: position 903,071,612 of record CM060924.1, read on the forward strand.
TTTAGGATATAGTTGGTATTAATTTATCTTAGTCCTTTACTAAGAAAAAGTTTGCAACTATTTTTTCCTTTTTTGATCTACATACATGTGGCATTTTGTTATTTAAGTTTTGCTTTTGTTGAGCTAGGAAATCCAGGTCCATATCTTACTCTCACATGACGTGTCTTACTCATGATATTTAATTTTGGTCACGGCCTTAGAAAATATTGGGATTTTTTATATTGTTTGAGACATTTAGACTTACTGCGTATCACTAGTATACATGCTTGGGTTGATCCTTGTTATAGTAGTTGCCAAATATGCTAGTTTTGAACTTAGCTGCCATATACTAGCAGTAGCTGTAACGACCCGCATTCTACGCATAGGAGGATCATAGAATATTTATTTCTTTTTCGTATGAGGTTATATAGTCGTGTAACTTTGGAAAACAACTATTGGTGTCATTTACCATGTCCACGATTTTTTCCGAATTTTAAAAGACCGTTTTGGCCCTGGAAAATCTTGTTTTGCCTATAACTTTTGATTGGTAAGAATTTTTAACCTAGAACCACCTCCATTAGATCCATATGATGGTTTACCTTTCCGTAGAGTGGTCACACTTGTCAAACGGACTTACCGTTTGGGAGATATGGCTAAATTAAGGTTTAGAAGATGAAAAAACAGCTTAATTGGGCTTAACCGGGTGATTAACAGCTAGGCCCATTGGGGGATTTCGGGATTAGAGCTATATGAAGGATGATTAGGTTAGAGAAACCTTTTCTTTGTCATTTTCCAGCTGCCACTTACCTCTTTTCAACTTTAACAATGGCCTCCACCTTCTGATTTCATCCCAAATCGCTCTCTAATCAAGGATTAATGAAACACCCCATCTCCATCTTCATTAAGGTCACTCACAAGGGGAATGCATTAACTTCGGTGGAGCATTATAGGTAACAGATGCAGATAAATTACAAGACAGACAAATAAAACAGCGGAAAATAAAGTCATTTTATAAAAAAGGTGGTTCAATCAAGCTTTTACAACAGTTGTCTCAATCATACTAAAAGTAATACATAGAACTTCTGTCTTGATTTAAAAACTTCCAAGTATAAAAGAAGCATAAAAATAACAATGATATTCCCCAACAAAGCATGAACCAACCATAGCAGTGGAAGAGATGGTCCAAAGCAAAACATCGACTATCTTCGAGCTTGAAAAGAAAACTGAGCTAAGTGGTAACATTTTCCTCCCTGAGAACCTGGGAGGGGAGGGACGGAAGAAAAGAGGCAAAACAAAACTAGGTCAGGCACAAGTCTGATAAGTCCAGCTACTTTCAACATATGAACAAGCAAGAACAACATGACATGAATTAAACTAAATAAAGACAAAGCCATGATGATAAGGAACATAGGATACACATGATAAGCAATAGGCAAGATAAACTAAGTATAACATCGCATGTTAACTATTCTCTGCTTTGCTACTACCCTGTTATTCTGATTTCTATATCTCTGCACCACCTAACGAGTGTCCCAACTAGTAACCTGTATAAAGGGTATTATTACAACGTGATCCCAATCCCCGCAATTGTGGTAGCCTTCAGGTGTACATCTATTATGAGGATTCCACCTCAATCAACCTAATTGCCATAAAGATGTCAGATGCACCCTTACTACTCGATCGATCGGTTCCCTACTTGTATAAATGTTCCATGTGTATGTGTCAATTGGCCCTCTCTTGCGTGTAGATACCCTTTGCTGGTCCAACCATAAGGTGTATCAATCCTTATGATAGCGACCCAACATGATTCAAGATGCACAGTGTATAACTACTGGTACTCAGTGCCTGCTTTTTCCCACTCCAGAGTACGTGCATGCCCGTAAACCGTCAGATCCTACACTAACGTACCCCCTGCCGCTGTTTTGACCGCTTATAATCAGCCCAGTAATCGTGCCCCACCCTGCCTAGCTCAGGGTACCGTGATACATCTTGTGGGTTACTGCTGAAATGGGTCCCCGTTACTAGGGTTTCCTACCGGTTAAGATTGTGGGCCTATATTTACTAATATTACCCACCAACCCGATATGTACTTAACCCTCCCACCGATTCAAGCATGTTTATATAATGGTTAAGCTTTGTAGGCCTATGTTTACTAATATTACCCACCAACCCGATGTATACTTAACCTTCCCATGGATTCAAGCATGTTTATATAATGGTTAAGTTTTGCTGGCCTATATATTTACTAATAGTACCCACCAACCTTCCCCGTATTCCCATCGTACGTATATCGTGATTCAACCTAGATTATAGGTCAATGTAGATTCACAAATAAAAAGGAACAAATAGGGATAATATGACAATGATAGGCATAAGAACTAGCACAAGATGATAGTACCAAAACACAAGAATTACAGATCTAATAGAATTACAGCATAACTGAATAAACTTATTTAGAATCATTACAGGCATATAGATTTGATTATGAACAATATTATGGACATGAAAGGCTTGAATAATAAACTAGGTTCGACAACTTGTATAGGTTCGATTGGATCGATAAGAAGCAACCCAAAGTCATAGATTCACAAAGGCTAAGAATAGATCCAAATAGAAAATCAAGCATAGTTCCAAATTCATTTTATTCCATGTCCATACTATAACTGGTTGTCTAAACCTGAAAGTAATCATGAACTTACAAAACAAAGGCAAGTCTTGATCTGGAATCTATATTTTGAAACTGAATTGCTCGCCTTTGATGTAGATCGTTCAATACTCTAAATTAGATTTGATTTAATTTGATTCTTGCTTTAATCTTGCTTTCTAGTTTGATAAGAGATGGTGGCTAGGTTAGGATGATGATTGACAGCATGGTGGCTCCTTGTAATGAATTTATGTGGTTTAGGGTTTAGATTTAGGTTGCTTATATAGAAGTCTAGGATTGTTTAGAGCCCTTAGATGAACTAGGAGTCCATCAGAACTACCCAGCTCAAATGCACATCATCCAGCCACTCAGAAAAAGACACATCATCATAGAACACTCCAGAATTCTATGCTGGATCAGTATAGGTGCGTTTGTGATGTGCGCCAGTGCATTCTGGTCGACTTCCAATTTTTCTGCCAAATTTCGTTCGTCCATATCTTCTTCATACGATATCCGTTTTACGCAAACTTGGACCCTATCTCAAGAAGAATTCCAAGACGAACGCAATTGTGTCACCCATTTCATCTAATTCTTCTTTTTATAATTAATTATTCTTTAATAATTTCTTATGTCGTGTTTTAAAATTACGGGGTGTTACATTCCCCCCTACTTAAAGGATTTCGTCCCCAAATCTTCAAGTTAAGAAGAATGTATATCCTACCATCCAAAATCCATCTACTCAACCATTCAATCACATGCATCCATTATCCTTAAAAAGGTTTCTAATGTTTTCATGATCATATGCATAGTGTACGTATATGTCCTTATCTAATGCAAAATCAGGCGGTCTACTAATTCAGTTGACCTCCTTAATGCGAATCATGTGTATGCAATTATTCCTAATCGTACTTTATAACTTCTACATGAGTGCATAATCATTTATACAAATGCAACATCCATATGATAACACATCAAGTTTCAATTCATATGTATAAAAATTCACTCATGCATATGCAATATGAAAGTGACTTAGCCGATCTAGTGCCTAATGTGTGTGTATGCATCCACGAGCAACTACTGACAAACACTTGCAACCACTTTCATTCACCAAACATAACATGTCTCAAACACATGTTTACATCCATTGGCTTCTACCTAAGGATCGAGGATAGGACCGAGAGGATATAATTAAAAGATAAAGACTAGCATGCAAATGAACTTTACCGAAAAAGACGAATCAAGGATATACCCACAAAAAGGGTATGATGCGTGTATCTAGTCTTCAGTCTTCTAAGTTGCATCTTCTTGAGCTTCACTCCACCGTACCTTAACTAATTTAACTTCACGACTGCGAAGCTTCTTGACCTCCATTTCCAAATCCCACTTTACTATGCTAGAGGGTATCCAATGTAGTAGTCGAACTATCTTTCCAAGATAAACAGATTTTAACCATGATACCAAGCGTATATACTAAGATGATTAGAGGTCTCTCTTCTTAGCTTTTCCATCATGTCACAAATCTGAGGGTCGATATCTCTCACGCAAACCATCCTAGTCGAACTTGACATCCCTCAAGTACAAGCCCCAAAGGCCTAAACCAATATCAGACAAGCAACCAAGGAATACCTCCTCCGAATTTGGATGATTTATGTGAGATGATACTAGCAAAACAACCGAACAATTGAGCACTTAACCAACTCTGGCTATCCTCGCTAATCTTTCTTTGAAACTATCAATGACAGCATAACTGGCTTTGCATTGTCATCTAGATATATGTGGGAGTCTACCTCACGTTTTAGGGACAAACCCCTAACCTTAATTAAAAACATCTGCGTACTCATGGACTACTCCAACGGATCGAAAATCGTCGATAAATACATAAAGTGGTTCTAGGTAGCTAAGACAAACTAATCCCTTAGGATTGCACGAAATTTCGAGGGTATTCCCGAGGCAAGTCGAAAGTCTAACTGCCCTCCTTTCACAATTACTAGCTAATCAATCCATGCCTAGAATCAACCCATAGCCCATGAAACCCAAAAACATAAGTATCTAAAATCCTTACAAACCAAAGATAAATGAGCCGAACCACCAATTGTGTTTGAGATAATAATGGATCCTCTACTACACAAGCTCTAGGGTGCAAAGACTCAACTATGGAAGCAGATATAAACGAATGTGAAGCGCTAAAATCAAAAGAGTACTAACAGGATGATCAACAAAAAACTAAACTTTTTCAATTGAAGCCTTACTACCTCTCTCTCAGGTATGCTGGCGGTGAGAGCATGTACTTGCCTTCTGGAAAATTCTATCTTTTGCTCTTTCCCTTGTCCATAATTATATAACCCGCCATACCATAATAAAGATACTTCCTCTTGTTTTAGGTTTTACTATTCCTTCCTTTTTACCTCCTTTGTGAACCAAGTCTATATCCATGAGTTCTTCATCCTTGGGTTGTGATCCTTAGCCAAACTCCTTCGTTCTCATCTTTCCTATCCTTGTGTAACACGTTGACAAGTCTATCAAAAGTTGCCTCCATCTCACGGAAAATCCTACAAAGCTCGAAAGAAAAGTAGCCGTAGGTGGAACTACAGTGGCTATAGATGGAAGTTGGGCACTTATTTCCCTTTGACAAGTGTCGTAGTCTTGTCGTGCCTACGGAACCATGTCGCGATGAGGTTACCTCCCAAAAAGCCAGGATCCCCGGAGACTCAAGAAAGAAGGAAACAAGGATTCAAACAGAGGATCAAAAGATAATGCATATGGCTTTGGGGAATATGCCTTTAAAAAAACTTTTCCTTTGAAAATGCTTCTTTTAAAACCATTTTGAAAATAATTTTTCAAATCTTTTATCTGATTCGGTAACCTTCAGCTCTAATACCAAGTCAAACACCCCACCTCCGTTAAGGTCACTCACAAGGGGAATGCATTAACTTCGGTGGAGCATTATAGGTAAAAGATGTAGATAAATCACAAGACAGACAAATAAAACAACGGAAAATAAAGTCATTTTATAAACAATGTGGTTCAGTCAAGCTTTTACAACAGTTGTCTCAATCATACTAAAAGTAATACATAGAACTTCTGTCTTGATTTAAAAACTTCCAAGTATAAAAGAAGCATAAAAATAACAATGATATTCCCCAATAAAACATGAACCAACCATAGTAGTGGAAGACAGGGTCTAAAGCAAAACATCGACTATCTTCGAGCTAGAAAAGAAAACTGAGCTAAGTGGTAACATTTTCCTCCCAGCGAACCGGGGGGGGGGGGGGGGGGACGGAAGAAAAGAGCCGAAACAAAACTAGGTCAGACATAAGTCTGATAAGTCCAGCTACTTTCAGCATATGAACAAGCAAGAACAACATGACATGAATTAAACTGAATAAAACACATGCATGATGATAGGGAACATGGGATACACAAGATAAGCAATAGGAAAGATAAACTAAGTATAACATCGCATGTTAACTATTCTCTGTTTCGCTACTACCCTGTTATTTTGATTTCTATATCTCTGCACCACCTAACGAGTGTCCCAACTAGTAATCTGTATAAAGGATAATATTACAATGTGATCCCAATCCCCGCAATTTTGGTAGCCTTCAGGTGTAAATCAATTATGAGGATTCCACCTCAATCAGCCTAATTGCAATAAAGATGTTAGATGTAACCTTACTGCTCTATCGATCGGCTCCCTACTTGTATAAATGTTCCATGTGTCTGTGTCAATCATCTCTCTCTTGTGTGTAGATACCCTGTGCTGGTCCCACCATAAGGTGTATCAATCCTTATGATAGCAACTCGACACGATTCAAGATGCACAGTGTATAACTACTAGTACTCAATGCCTTCTTTTTCCCACTCCAGAGTACATGGACGCCCATAAACCGTCGGAACCTACACTAACGTACCCCCTGCCATTGTTTTGACCGCTTATAATCAGCCTAGTAATCGTGCCCCACCCTGCCTAGCTCAGGGTACCGTGATACATCTATGTGGGTTACTACTGAAATGGGTCCCCGTTACTAGGGTTTCCTACTGGTTAAGTTTGTAGGCCTATATTTACTAATATTACCCACCAACCCGATATGTACTTAACCCTCCCACCGATTAAAGCATGTTTATATAATGGTTAAGTTTTGAGGGCCTATGTTTACTAATATTACCCACCAACCCGGCGTATACATAACCTTCCCATGGATTCAAGCATGTTTATATAATGGTTAAGTTTTGTTGGCCTATATATTTACTAATATTACCTACCAACCTTCCCCGTATTCCCATCGTACGTGTATCGCGATTCAACCTAGATTGTAGGTCAATCTAGATTCACAAATAAAAAGGAACAAATAGGAATAATATGACAATGATAGGCATAAGAACTGGCACAGGATGGTAGTCCCAAAACACAAGAATTATAGATCTAATAGAATTACGGCATAACTGAATAAACTGATTTAGAATCATTACAGGCATATAGATTTGGTTATGAACAATATTATGGACCTGAAAGGCTTGAATAATAAACTAGGTTCGACAATTTGTACAGGTTCGATTGGATAGATAAGAAGCAACCCAAAGTCATAGATTCACAAAGGATAAGAATAGATCCAAAAAGAAAATCAAGCATAGGTCCAAATTCATTTTATTCCAAGTCCATACTATAATTGGTTGTCTAAACCTGAAAGTAATCGTGAACATACAAAATAAAGGCAAGTCTTGTTTTCTGGAATCTGTATTCTGAAACTGAATTGCTCGCCTTTGATGTAGATCGTTGAATACTCTAAATTAGATTTGGTTTAATTTGATTCTTGCTTTAATCTTGCTTTCTAGTTTGATAAGAGAATGTGGCTAGGTTAGTATGATGATTGACAGCATGGTGGCTTCTTGGAATGAATTTGTGTGATTTAGGGTTTTTATTTAGGTTGCTTATATAGAAGTCTAACATTGTTTAGAGCCCTTAGATGAACTAGGAGTCCATCAGAACCACTCAGCTCAAATACACATCATCCAGCCACTCAGCAGAAGACACATCATCACAAAACACTGCAGAATTCTGTGCTGGATCAGTATGGGCACACTTGGCAGGTGCGCCAGTGCATTTTTTTACTGGCGCACATGTGAAGTGCGCTAGTGCATTCTGGTCGACCTCCGGTTTTTCTGCTAAACTTCGTTCGTCCATATCTTCTTCATATGGTATCTGTTTTACGCAAACTTGGACCCTATCTCAAGCAGAATTCCGAGACGAACGCAATGGCATAACCCGTTTCATCTAATTCTTCTTTTAATAATTAATTATTCTTTAATTATTTCTTATGTCTTGTTTTAAAATTACGGGGTGTTACAAATCAGAGTTGGAGTTGCTACTAGACATTAGAATTCGACCCAAACAGTTGATTTTTCATATCTAAAGTTTTATTTGTGGCTAAGGTGAGTGATTTGCATTGTTTTTCACTAATTACGACCAATTAGGGGTGATTAGTGATAACTAGCGAAATTATGGCTCAGAAAAATCTGGAAAAATTTGTAAAATTCTAAAATATTATTTTAGGGCTTTGTTAGAAATTTGGGCTAATTTGGATAAGTTTTGCTAATTGTATGCTTAAACATGATTAAGGGGGATTAAGGAAAAACATGGGTTTATGGGTATATTTGATCCATATATACATGTTAAATTGTTGTTTTGATGTTTTTGGATGATTATAGATGTTGCTATTACTGTTTGGTATGAATTGCGATCGCATAGAATAGTTAAAATTGTCAAAAACGTCGTCGTGTGGCGTAAAACAGTTGCTGGAAATGTTACAAGAAAAGTGCAGGAAATGGGATTGCATCCGACCCGACCCCACTCGCGGAGCATCCCATGACCTGACCCACTTGTGAATGGTGGTCACGAACCAACCCGTTCGCAATGGAAGACCATGGCCGAACCGACCCGGATGCCCTCCATGAACCGAAGCTTCACCAAGCCGGTTGCTTCATCACGAACCCGAACCGATGCACTCACGAGCTGAACAAGAAGCCCCACGAACCAGGAAGCCAGCTCTGAACCGAACCAAAGGGAAGTCATGAACCGAACTGCTTCTAGGAGCCAAGCTGATGAAGGAGCTCACGAACTGGTGTGTATCACGAACTAATGGGTACCAGAGTACTAGGAACCGACCCGGAGTGGGTACCACAAGCCGAACCACTTCTGGAGGACCGAACTAGACTGGATGAATATCGAACCAAGATGATGACTAAAACCTGAGTCGCAAAGGTAGTCCAATGGGTTGTTTTACTCAGGATCCAATTAGGAACCAACGAGTTAACTTCATGAGTTGGGCTTTGTTGCAGGACGTATGCTAAGGGGTTTTCAACTTCGATAACTATGATTCACCACCAAGACAGATGTTAGGCTATGGATCAGTGCAGTGCGGTAGTTTTTACTCTATGGGGCAGAGTGATCGTAGCATGGCTATGAGCTAGTGCAGTGGAGTCGTCATGACTTCATGGAGCAGAGTGGACATAGCAAGGGATTAGTGGCTATGGATCAGTGCAGTGGAGCCATCATGACTCCATGGGGCAGAGTGATCATAGAAAAGGATTTGAGTGGTCAAAGTAATGGATATCGTATGCTTTAGGCACTGAGTGAGAGATGTAAGGATGGTTGCTATGCTTGATTGTTTGACATCACCATGACATGCACCCTCCCCCCTCCGTATCTTTACACAATATGTTAGTGTCACCTTAGAGTACTGTACATTGTGTGCTAACTCTTTGGTTGCAGGTCTAGGTTCAAGTATGGTTTAGTATACCTGTTATTGTTCTGTTTTGCTACTTACCGCTCATACCAGACTTTTGTCTGACTTAGAGTTTTATGTCTCTTCTTATTACTCTGGGTGCTCTTAGACGGGTAGACTAGAGACAGGTTAGGTGGTATGCACGAGTAGCTGCACCGGAGACGAGCATGAGGCTTCCCCGTATGATATATACATATATTCTCCCTGTGTCGTTGTTGTTCACTATTTTGGGCATTAGTAGTGTACCTTTCTTATTTTGCTTTAGAGACAATTTTAAAAGTTGTATTGATGATGATGCGGAACATAAGCCGTATTTTGGATTTTCCGCTGCTATGATGATTTAGTTTTCAGCTTATGCACAGTCTCACCTGTTTTATGTCAAAGTTATGTTATTATTATATTTTATCCCATGCGATGTGATACATTCTGCAGGTTCCTTGTTAGTTCAAAATTCCTTTCTTTTCCTTTCTTTGGCGACCTTCCCGAGCTAGTTGGACATTGGCACAATGCATTTTCATTGGAAATGTCGGCTTGTGCGGGGCGGGCCATCACACTTGATATTAGAGCTCTAGGTTGCATAGTTAACCTAGGGGAAGACACCAGGGAGAGATAGTACTTATAAGAGAGCGCGTATTTGTGATATTTTAGTTTTGTAAAGCTATATATATATACTATTACTATGTCAAAGGATGGAGTCGCACTGCATTGGCACCACTGAAGAGATGGTTAATCATTTCTCCTTACAGATTGAACGAATAGCCGATACACGAGGAATACTGGTAGTGGAGCCAATAATAGGAATGCTCCTGATATGAGGACAATGTTCACTGACTTCATGAGAGAGATGCTTAGGGATGTTCAGAGGGCAACTCCTAATGCTGCAAACGGTTGTGATGCAGCGGTGCAGGCGCCTAGGGCCGATTTCGCCAAGCTCTGTAAGAACTACACAAGTCTTGGTGGGAAGCCGTTCCATGGAACAGAATTGGCTACAGAAATTCAGGATTGGCTTGATAGTCGTTAGCGTATCTTCGAGGATCTGGGAATCGAAGACGCGATGAAGAGGAAACTAGCATCCCATCAGCTGCACGGACGGGCTATGGATTGGTGGAATGCTATTAAGGCAGCTATCCCTGAGGATCAAGTTACTTAGGATCAGTTTAAGCCCCGATTCAGTGATAAGTTTATCCCAGCTGCTCAGAAATCATAATTGTTTAGGAAGTTCTTGGAGCTTAAGCAGAATGGTAGGGCAGTCTCGGAGTATATTGCTGAGTTCGATTCTTTATTGAAGTATGGATTATCCCTTATTGACACTCCCGAGAAAAAGAATGAGAAGTTCATAACAGGCTTAGATCAGTACTTGGGCGAAAGGCTTATAAACCATATTGATGAGACTTTTGAATCGATTGTTGGCAAAGCACTGAGATCAGGGAGCCTTTATCCTAAGCCCAAGACTGAAGTCGTTATTGCATCTCCAGAGGGGCCAAAGCCGCAAGCAAGCAGTGGAGGCAAGAATAATTCTCAGAATAAAAGGAAGCAGAACCAAGCTAAGGATGGTCAGAAAAAGAAAGAAAAGAAAGATGCTGAGTGCTTTAGCTATGGAATGAAGGGCACTATGCCAAATAATGTCGAGCAAAACTAGCGGACAGGAAGTGCTTCAATTGTGGCCAAGTGGGACATCAGAAAGGTAAGTGTCAGCAACCCCCTAACGAAAAGCAGAGTGTGAAAGCATATGCTGTAAATGTTGTTCCTTCTTCGTCGAATGCCCCAACTGCGGCGGAGAAAGGAAAGAATGTCGTCATTCAAGGTATGCTTTCCGTTTATGATGTTCCGGTTAGAGTGTTGTTTGATACTGGGGCTTCATGTTCCTTCATATCTAGTGACCTGGTAGATAGGTTGGAATTGGAACCCGAGATAGTCGATAGACCTTTAATTGTGATGAACCCGATTGGTGGTTCGACTAGCCATAGTATAATTTATCGTAATGTGGTCTTATCGAGTCATGGATGCAGGTCTTATCGAGTCATGGATGCATGTTTGCTTGTGATTGCTTTGTTTTGGGCTTTACTGGGTCTCGCATTATTTTGGGAGTCGATTGGCTCCAAAGGTACAGGGTGGTGGTATACTGTGAGGGATTTTCGGTGACTATTAGGGCGGATGATGGGCGGAGGGTAATGTTTGGTGGCCTACCTAGTGATGAGGTAATGGCTAGTTTTCTAAATTCCCATGACATCCCACAGGACGAGTTAGCAGGAATTCCCATTGTTGGCCATTATCCGGATATCTTCGAGGAAGTGACCGAACTTCCACCACACCGAGAGATTGAGTTCCGTATTGATTTAGTGAAAGATGCCAGAACTATAGTGATGCCACTTCGTCATATGGCACCAAGGGAGCAGTGAGAGCTCGTGGTGCAAGTAAGCGATCTTTTGAAGAAGGGATTTATCAGAAGAAGTGCCTCCGAGTGGGGAGTACCAGTTGTATTTGCTACCAAGGCTGATGGTTCCCTTCGTTTATGTATGGACTATCGTGAGTTGAATAAAGTGACTAGGAAGAATAAGCATCCTCTTCCGCGAATAGATGATTTGTTTGATCAACTAGAGGGAGCAAGAGTGTTCTCCCAATTGGATCTGGCGACAGGATTTCATCAGCTCTGAGTAACAGTTGAGAGTATTCCTGAAACGGCCTTTCAGACGCCGTCTGGATTCTATGAGTGGTGGGTCATGCCATTTGGGTTGGCACCAACATATTTTGTCGATCTTATGAATAAGGTATTCAGAGATCAATTGAATGAGTTTGTTCTTGTGTTTGTGGACGATATCTCGGTTTATTCGAGGACATAGGAAGAACACAAGGAACATTTGAGGATAGTGATGGAAGTATTGAGAAAACACCAATCGAAGGTGAAATTTTCTAAGTGTCACTTCTGGAGGAGGGAATGAGATTCTTGGGCCATGTTGTTTTAGAGAATGGTATTGTCGTTGACCCTGCGAAGGTGGCTACGGTACAAGATTGGTCTACGCCCAAGAATGCAATAGATGTAAGAAGTTTCTTGGGGTTAGTTGGATATTACCGTAAGTTTATCAAGGACTTCTCCAAGATAGCGGCACCATTGACTCAGTTAACCAAGAAGAATCAAGCATTTGTTTGGGACGAAAAGTGCGAGGTTGCATTTAAGAGTCTAAAGGAAAAGTTAACGCTCGCGCCAATGCTATTCATTCCTAAAGGGAATGAAGAGATGACGGTATACACAGATGCATGTGGTACCGGGCTAGGTGCTGTATTGTTGCAAGGAGGTAGGGCTATAGCTTATGCTACTGGGCAACTGAAACCGCATGAGAAAAGATACCCTACCCACGATTTGGAATTGGCAGCGATCGCGTTCGCATTGAAGATGTGGAGACATTATCTCTTAGGAGAAAGATTTGAGTTGTCTACCGATCATAAATCATTAAAGTATCTCTTTTCTCAGAAGGATCTAGATCTCCGACATCAAAGATGGTTAGAATTCTTGGCTTTCTATGATTTCGATATCGCATATACACTAGGAAATCGAAATGCAGTAGTTGATGCATTGAGTAGGAGACATGCCAGTTTAGGGTCTATGTTTCTTGAATGGAAGCAACTGGAGTATATCGCAGGGTATGATTTCAGACCAAAATGCGAATTGGATCCAGTAATGTTAGCAAGTTTGACGATCAGACCCACTTTGATTGAGCGGATTGGTTCCAGTCAGAGGGACGATCCTAACTTACTGGAAATTATCTCCAAGTTAGAGATGGGTATCGATGAGGAGATGAACAAGTATGGGCTTGATCGAGATGGATGGCTTAGAAAGGATAGGAGACTAGTTGTACCCAATGTCAATGGATTGAGAGATGAAGCGCTTAGAGAATGTCATCACTCAAAACTAATCATACATCCCAGCGGTAACAAAATGTATCGAGACGTGAAGCAGACCTACTACTGGGGAGGAATGAAAAGAGACGTTGGGAAGTTTATCCAAATGCATGAATTGCCAGCTAGCTAAAGCTAAGCAAAAGATGCCTAGTGGTTTGTTGCAACCATTAGAAATCCCCGAATGGAAATGGGAACAAGTCTCAATGGATTTCATTGATGGGTTACCAAGGACTAGATCGGTTCATGATAGCATTTGGGTGATTCTAGACCGATTGACCAAGAGTGAGAAGTTTATACCTGTCAAGTTGAGTAGAACTGCAGCTAAGTTAACGGAACTGTATATGAAGTGGATAGTGAGATTTCATGGAGTACCCAAAGGCATTGTGAGTGACCGAGATCTGTTATTTACTAGTGAATTTTGGAAGAGCTTACAAGAGGCATTAGGATCAAAACTACATCTCAGTACCGCGTACCATCCTTAAACCGACGGTTAGACGGAGAGGATGAACCGTATATTAGAAGATCTCTTAAGAGCTTGTGTATTGGATTTTGGTGGATTATGGGATGACCATTTGGATCTAGTAGAGTTTGCATATAATAACAGTTATCAATCCAGTATTGGTATGGCTCCATCTGAAGCTTTGTACAGAAGACCGTGCAACTCACCGTCATGTTGGTTAGAGACCGGTAAGAAATATGTGCTTGGACCAGAAGTAATAAGAGAAACATAAGACAAGATTAAGGTTATCCAACAGTGAATGAAGGTTGCTCAGGATAGGAAGAAGAGTTATGCTGATAAGAGGAGAAGAGATTTAAAATTCTCCATTGGTGACTTGGTGTTTATCAAGATTTCTCCGTTAAAGAGCGTGATTCGATTTGGTAGGAAAGGCAAATTAGCACAAAGATTTGTTGTTCCATTCCCAGTTCTCGAGCAAGTTGGGAATTTAGCATATAAAGTTGAGTTGCCAGACAAGATGGCGGGAGTTCATAACGTATTTCATGTTTCCCAGTTAAGGAAATTCGTGAACGAACCCGATGTGGCTATTTCACCTAATTTGTTGGACGATATCGAAGTAGAACCCGAGGCGGTTGGGAACTGCAAGCCGATTCGTAATGTCCAGCATGATACGAAGGAACTTCGAAGGAAAGCGGTGAATCTAGTCAAGGTTCAGTGGGGCGGGGATGAGAATGACTGTACTTAGGAGACAGAGGAGAACATTAAGGAGACATATCCAGAACTCTTTGCCTGGTAAGGTTTTTATTTTAATCTAGTCTTTCTGCATGCTAGGATAGCTTTGTTTTTTTTTTATTATGTATGTTTGATTGCGAGATATGGCTGGTAGGCATGTGGGACCCATTGATTGTTTCTTAGTAGAGGAATTTCGGGGGCGAAATTTCTTAAGGTGGGAGAGTGTAATGACCCACATTCTACGCATAGAAGGATCGTAGAATATTTATTTCTTTTTCGTATGAGGTTGTATAGTCTTGTAACTTTGGAAACCGACTATTGGGGTCATTTACCATGTTCACGATTTTTTCCGAATTTTAAATGACAATTTTGGCCCTAGCGAATCTTGTTTCGCCTATAACTTTTGATTGGTAAGGAGTTTTGATCTAAAACCACCTCCATTAGATCTGAATCATGGTTTACCTTTCCGTAGAGTGGTCATACTTGTCAAACGGACTTATCGTTTTGGAGATATGGCTGGATTAAGGTTTAAAAGGTGAAAAACAACTTAATTGTGCTTAACTGGGTGATTAGCAGCTAGGCCCATTGGGGGATTTCAGGATTAGAGCTATATGAGTGCTGATTAGGGTTAGAGAAACCTTTTCTTTATCATTTTCCAACTGCCACTTACCTCTCTTCAACCCTAACAATGGCCTCCACCTTCTAATTTCATCCCAAATTGCTCTCTAATCAAGGATTAAGCTAATCTACGTCAAATCAAGGAGAAATAGCACCAAATCAGAGTCGGAGCTGCTGCTAGGCGTTAGAATTCGACCCAAACATTGGAGTTTTCAGATCTAAAGTTTTATTTGTAGCTAAGGTGAGCGATTTGCATTGTTTCTCACTAATTACGGCTAATTAGGGGTGATTAGTGATAATTAGCGAAATTATAGCTCAGAAAAATCTGGAAAAATTTGTAAAATTCTAAAATATTATTTTACGACTCTGATAGAAATTTGGGCTACTTTGGATAAGTTTTGCTAATTGTGTGCTTAAACATGATTAAAGGGGATTAAGGGAAAACATTGGTTTTTGGGTATGCTTGATCCGTATATACATGTTAAATTGTTGTTTTGATTTTGTGGATGATTATACATGTTGTTATTACTGTTTGGTATGAATTGCAATTGCATAGATGTAACAACCCGGAAAATCAAAACCAATTTAAAATTTTATTTTAAGAAATTTTAAATAGAAAATGCGTTGGAATTTAAAAATTCTATTTAAGAAAAAAAATTAACAATAAAAAGTTTACATTTTTATTGTAAAGAAGAAAATATGAAAAATGAACATTTGTTTAAAACAGGAAAGTTTTTGTAACATAAAAATTCACATTTTTATGTAATAATGATTCATTAAAATGATTCATAGCTTGTTTAAAATAACGTAACATAAAAATTTACATTTTTATGTAAACTAGAGAAGATTTCATTTTCTATGTAATGTAGAAAAGATTACATTTTCTTAACAATGGAAAGACATCATCTTCTTTGTAAATAAAAGGATTACATTTTCCTTTGTAATATAAAAAGATTCAACTATGGTAAATGTGTGTGTACATTTAAAATTTACATTTAATGTATGTATGAATCTGACAAAAATATTTATGGTTGGAAAATATGCTGACATTAAAAGGCTACATTTTTAATATGAAAATTCATATAAAAGGATTCTAGTATAGTAAAATATCGACATATTAAAAATTACATTCTCATAAAAAAGACAATTTTGATATGTTAAGTTAGATAGCTGAGAAATAAATGGGATATAGCTAAATTTAGAAAATAATTAAATAAAATTATTTTAGGTTCATTAGTCGGCAATTCATTTTCTTTGTAACGTATAACATGCAAAATGTGGATTTATGGGCCTTAAAGAGTTAAAAGGGATTGAATATATTATTAAATATACAAAGGTTAAAATAAAAATATTTTCCATCTCTATATAATATCTTAAACTCTCATAACCCTATTCTCCTTCTACTTCTTCTTTTCCATGGCGGCTCTCTCCCTCTCTCTCTCTCTCTCCCCTCCTCTTTCCCTCTTTCAATTAGCAAACCTATGGCCAAAATCACCAACACCTGCCACCACAGAACCCACCGCCACTCTCTGAACCGATGGCTGAAACGCTCCAATCCCTTTTCCATTCTATCTTTCATCTTAAGAAATAATTTCAGAAAATTTCAATTTCAAAAACAAAGAGGACAACAATCTCGACATTGTATACGGCCATGATCGGAGTCTGGTGTGTTCTAGGGGCGTGCGATTTGGAAGAGCAAGGATGAGGTTTGGGTTCCAGTATTCGGCTTGAACGATGTAGACGATGATCTATTTTATTCTAATTGGGGGTAATGTTTTTATTAAGCGTTGTTAAGAGAATTAATTAAATAAATTATTTTAATTAATTATACAATGTTAAAATTAGGATATCTTTTGCACATGAAGTCAGAATTTGATGATTTTCGTTGCGTTAGAACCATATTTCTGAGATCTATGTGATGGGACAGACTGAAACGGATTTAGATCTCATCTAATTTTTAGTGGAGTGGAAAGCTTTTGGTGAGATTTCTATTTTTTTAATTAAATATTATTCCTTGTTGTTTGAATTTCATGTATATGTGTTTATTAAATTGTATCTGTGATGTTTGCAATTGAATTTTATTGTTTATTGTTGGTGATTGATTGTACTGCTCGTGTGTGATAGTCTGATCTTGTATAACTAAAATTCCTCTTTGTTTGATTCTAAGTATGTAGATCTGATTGCTATTTTGAATCTATGAACAAAAATTTCATTGTTCATTTTTAATATGTTTTTAATAGAAGAAAAGATTTCATTTTTAGTTTCATTTTATTTTAATGAAAAAATACAAAGGTTTCGTTTTTCATATTGTTACACACCAAACAAAATTATCATATCTGTTGTGTTAGAATGGTCAAAACAAAAGCATCAATTTTTATTGTTAAATTTGTTGAAATTAAAATGGACAATTTTTATTGTCAAAATTGTTGAAATTAAAAAACGACATTTTTCAATGTCAAAATTTGTTGACATAAAAAGGACAATTTTTGTTATTAAATTTGTTGAAATTAAAATGGATAATTTTTATTATCAAATTTGTTGAAATTAAAAAGGACATTTTTTAATGTCAAAATTTGTTGACATAAAAAATACAATTTTTATTGTCAAATTTGTTGAAATTTAAAAGGACATTTTTTTGTATCGTCAAATTGTTTTATTAAAAAGATTGAAATAATAAAAAGAACTTGTTTTCATTGTCAACATGTATTAATTAAAAGAATGAAAAGATTTCATTTTCATTTTTATTTTCCACTTTATTTCAATAAAGAGTTACAATAAAAGTTCATAATTGTACGGTCATTTTGTTTTTATTAAAAAGATCATAATGGCATGGTCATTTTTGTTGCATTGGAATTTATCAAACAAAAGTATCATTTTGTTGTATTGAAAGTTAACAAACAAAATTAATCATTTTTGTTGCATTGAAAGTTATCAAACAAAATAGTCGTTTTGTCGCATTGGAATTTATAAAATAAATTGGTCATTTTGTCACATTGAAATTAACAAATTGTCACCATGGTTAAAAATAGAACAGTCAAATTATAGCCACTATTTTTGTCAAAACATGGGTATTGAATTAAAATTGTCATTGCCGTCAAATTTAGTTTTGTAAAATCAAAACTCTTATTTTGGTAAACTAGAACTTTCGTTTTTGTCAATTTAGTTTTGTAAAATCAAAATTCTCATTTTTGTTAGAACTAGATTTGTCAAAATCAAACTATTAGTTGTGTCACATTAGAAAAATCATCATTTGTTCACAAACAAAATATATTCATTTTGTAGAATAGAAAGTGACACACAAAGTATTATCATTCTTGTGAAATAGAAAGTGACAGACAAAGTATTATCATTTTTGTGAAATAGATAGTGATATAATGTATTATCACTTTTGTGAATAGAAGAGTGACACACAAAATTTACCATTTTGTTGAAATTAGAACGGGTGAAACGAAAATCACATTTTTGTCACTTTTAAAAAGAATGAATTAAAAATAGACATTTTTGTCACTTTTAAGAAGAATGAATTAAAAATAGACATTTTTGTCACTTTTAAAAATAATGAATTAAAAATAGACATTTTTGTCACTTTAAAAAGAATTATACAAAAATAGACGTTTTTATCACTTTAAAAAGAATTATACAAAAATAGGCATTTTTGTACATTGGAAAGGATTCGACAAAAAGGGAACTTTTTTGTACATTGAAAAAAGTAGACGAAAATATGCATTTGTGGTCATTGAAAAAGAAAAGATATAAAAGTTAAAAAAAAAATATTGTCGATTAGTTACAATAAAAAGATTAGATATGAAAGTTAATATTTTTATTGTCGTTTAGTTACAATAAAAAGATTAGAAATAAAGGTTTATATTTTTACTGCCTTTTATAATAAAAAGATTATATTTTTATTGTCACTTTGTCACAATAAGAAAGATTGAAATAAAAAGATTATATTTTATTGCCAATTTGTTTCAATAAAAGTTTAGAACATAAAGTTCGCATTTCGACTGTCATTTGTTTGCAATAAAAAGATTTGACGATAAAACTTCATTTTTATTGTAAGTCATTTCCATTAGAAAAATTTGACAATGAAGGTTATATTTTCATGGTATGATTGTTGTATTAAAAAGGATTAGATATTAAAATAGAATATTCATATGTTAAAAATATGATGTTAGCGATGTTTCAAGATATATGTTTGTAATGTTGCAATATTCGACGTATTAAAGATAATGTATAATAATTCAAATTGAATAGTACACTTCCATTTACAAGTTATCCGACTTGTTTATGTGATTGTGACGATAAATATTACACGTCGCCCAATTGCACAAATAATTTATTATTTGTTGTTGGATGTAACCCCTCACGGGTATTGGGATGATATTTGACAGACACTAATCCCAATATATAGTTTTAGAATCCACTATGGTTGTTATTTGGATGTTTGATAATTGTTTATCGTGACTGTTGATTGCATGCCATATATGGAAACCATATAACTGAAACTATATGGTTGTTGATTGAGTCACATTCCAATAAAGAATATTTTAGAAAAATATACTTTTGTCGAAATAAAGTAGTCATTAACGAGAGTAGATCATTAAATTAAGATTTAATGAAGTTTTCCAATTAGTTAATATTTAATTGAAATTAAATTAAATAAATTGGATTTTTGGGTTTGTCGTGAATGGTGTCTTAAATAACACTATTCTTGAACCTATTTGAGAAAAGAATAAATCTTTTAATTAAGATTTAAATGAGATTTTCCAATATTGAAATAAAATGGAAATTTATTTTGGGTTGATTATGAACAATGTTTTAAATGACATTATTTCTTAAAACCCGATTAACAGTGAAATTTTGATTTGTAATTTATTAATCTTTTAATTAAGATTTAATAGAATTTACTAAAGAGGAATTTTCCAATTAAATATATATTAAATTGGAATTAAATGGAATAGGATTCTGGGTTTATCGTGAACTATGTTTTTAAGCGACATTTGTTCTTTAACCCAGTTAAAGACAAGATTAATTTCTTAAAGTTGAATAATCATTAAATAATGATTTTAGAAGACTAAAACTAAATGGAGTTTTAATGAATCTTTAATTAGATTGGATAGGAATATAGTAATTAAGTTTACTGAATTCTAGAAATAACCGAGAATGGAGTACCACCAGTTTTACTACATGCGATAGTTGAATCTTTGATTAGATTTGAACGATAAACGGTAATTAAATTTATCGGAACACATTGGGTGTTAGATATGGGGTACCACCAGTTTTACTCCATGGGATGAATAGGTTGAGACTGGGATAATATAATAAATGATTACTTCGGTAAGACATTATTCCCGACTAGTTGAATGAACCTTAATTTGGTTTAAGTTAAATAAAAGAATATTCTCGATTGGAATGAGGCGTAGGTTGTTTTTTAAAGCACATGATTTTAAGATGCGTGATTTATTCGGAAAGACCGGGTTTAACCCATTCTGAATAATTCATACGACGACTAAAAGTCGAAGATGAAGACGGTGGCTGAAGACCGGGAGTTTCACATCGTATGGATGATTTCTAAGATCTTGATTAGACCGTACACCCAAGATGAGGGAATAACCAGACGTGTTTGGAGATCTACCGGATATGGTTTCATTCAAACCCAGAACGGACTTGTAAATGGATTGTGTGTCTGACATTGTATTCCTTTATATTGTATTCGTTGATTTCTGTTTAATATATAGCTGTTTGGTGGCGAAGAATTTATTCTCTTGCTTAACACCCTGTTATATGTTGGTAGATGATTAATGATATAGTATGGTCTGACAATGTGGCATGCTAAGATGCATATGATCAAGGCTTTTGTTGAAAAGCAGAGCCTTGAGGATGAAGATCAAAGCAAGCGTAAATTAGCATAGCTTTGAGTATATCGTTACTTCGTGATCCTCACACCCCGATATGATGGTGAACGGTTTGTTTGATTAGTAGGTTGACCAATATACTTTATATGTACATGGATTGGGTCAACTGAGCGTTGCTGGGTGTGGTCGCTCCACATCTGGAGATTGGGCAGTGATATCAGCCGAAGCCCATGGGGATAGAACACTAGATTGTTCTTCCAAAGTGCGTATTATATGTATTACGGTGTTTTCTCTTGCCGAGACGTAAGCCGTGGAGATACACTCACGATATATCTTTCGAATCAGGAGCCATCATGATGGAAACCCAACTTTCCAATACGAGCTTTGCTGTTTTTAGTTGTATACTTATAAGGTGAAATAATATATTATGCCACTTACACAGTATATTATGCCACCTAAGATTGATACATTTATATTCGAAAATTTGTTTCTACACTGTTCACTTATAGTATAAAAGATGAATTTCGCGTATTAAGCATTTTTGACCATTATAAGGTAAACTCTATCCTTCGACTTTCGTTGCAAGGGACTTGAGTCTTATAATGGTTTCATTTTCTAAAAGCATTGCGTTGTTTTTATGCACTAGTATTCTTGGGAGGAAACCCATTCCGCGTTAGTGGTGTGGTTCCTTGATTTATCTAACTTTAAAATAAAGTTAATATTTGTTTTTAGTTCTCACACCAGTCCCATGACTGACGCGGAGTTTATTTTTTTAACCTAAACTCTGGGTGCCCCTATTTTCCACACGGACAGCTAGCAGTTTTGGTTTTGTAGATATTTATTCACAGGATTCTGGTCTACAGCTGAAGCGATATTCAGAAAGCTCTGTATCCATGTATTTCTTTCAGTTTTATTTTGTATATATATTTTCCGCTGCTATTTAAATGTGATTTTAAATCTCTGATATTGTATTTCTAATATAAAATATTTATTCACACCCTTGTATATTCTTGTACTCTGATGTAATTGTTGTAATCAGCAATAAAATGTTCTTCTGTTTTGTGTTCTGATGTATGTTGTTCTCAAAGCAATCCGTACTTTCCTTTACGGGGAAGTTTGGGTCGTTTCAGTTGGTATCAGAGCATTGGTTTACAGAGCTCGAGAACAAGACACATCAGAACCGAATGAAAGAATTCATCAGAGATTGGATTAGTAATATCCAATAAGAATAACTCGTTAGAGATGGGATCAGTAGTATCCTAGAACGAGTGTGAAGAGTATTATTTATGTAAAAAAACAAATTTACTTTTGAAAATTTAATCTAATAATACATATTTGAATATATTATTTTATTTTTGACAATCGAGTATATAGAGATTTGCATATACGCCTAGCTAGCGTATATACGAAGCCTCAAATATACTGGGTAGATATTGAATCACACTCTAGTCGCCCGGAGGTAATTCTAAGGATGAGCATGACATCATTAGTATTTATGCTCGAGTTTCGAAAGTGAAATATCTATATATTTCCAACTGACTGGTGTGAGAACCAAAACTAGCTAGGATTTATTGTTGTGATTTGCACTGAAATACGATTTTTGACTATATATATAAAAGTATATATATTTGAAAAGTTAATCACCAAATTGATTGGTGGTTGCGATGTTTGATAATTAGTTAACTAATTAAAATATTGGAATGATAAATTTAGCTAAATCGAATTCAAAATTAAACTGAATTGATAATTGATTAGAATTGAAAGTTGAGTGGGTTAATTAAACAACTTTCAGCTTCGTTCCTTTTCGAGGACGAAAAGATTTTAAGTAGGGGAGACTGTAACAACCCGGAAAATCAGAACCAATTTAAAATTTTATTTTAATAAATTTCAAATAGAAAATGCATCAGAATTTAAAAATTCTATTTAAAAAAAATTAACAATAAAAAGTTTACATTTTTATTGTAAAGAAGAAAATATGAAAAATGAACATTTGTTTAAAACAGGAAAGTTGTTGTAACATAAAAATTCACATTTTTACGTAATAATGATTCATTAAAATGATTCATAGCTTGTTTAAAATATTGTAACATAAAAATTAACATTTTTAGTAAACTAGAGAAGATTTCATTTTCTATGTAATGTAGAAAAGATTACATTTTCTTTACAATAGAAAGACATCATCTTCTTTGCAAATAAAAGGATTACATTTTCCTTTGTAATATAAAAAGATTCAAGTATGGTGAATGTGTGGGTGCATTTAAAATTTACATTTAATGTATGTATGAATCTGACAAAAATATTTGTTGTTAGAAAATATGCTGACATTAAAAAGCTACATTTTTAATATGAAGATTCATAAAAAAGGATTTTAGTATAGTAAAATGTCGACACATTAAAAATTACATTCTCATAAAAAAGACAATTTTGATATGTTAAGTTAGATAGATGAGAAATAAATGGGATATAGCTAAATTTAGAAAATAATTAAATAAAATTATTTTAGGTTCATTAGTCAGCAATTCATTTTCTTTATAACATGCAAAATGTGGATTTATGGGCCTTAAAGAGTTAAAAGGGATTAAATATATTATTAAATGTACAAAGGTTAAAATAAAAATATTTTCCACCTCTATATAATATCCTAAACTCTCATAACCCTATTCTCCTTCTTCTTCTTTTCCATGGCGGCTCTCTTCCTCTCTCTCTCCCCTCCTCTTTCTCTCTTTCAATTTGCAAACCTATGGCCAAAATCACCAACACCTGCCACCACGGAACCCACCGCCGCCCTCTAAACCGATGGCTGAAACGCTCCAATCCCATTTCCATTCTATCTTTCATCTCAAGAAATAAATTCAGAAAATTTTAATTTCAAAAACAAAGAGGACAACAAGCTCGACATTATGTACGGCCATGATCGGAGTCTAGTGCGTTCTAGGGGCGTGCGATTTGGAAGAGCAAGGATGAGGTTTGGGTTCCAGTATTCGGCCTCGAACGATGTAGAAAACGATCTATTTTATTCTAATTGGGGGTAATATTTTTATTAAGCATTGTTAAGAGAATTAATTAAATTAATTACTTTAATTAATTGTACAATGTTTAAATTAGGATATCTTTTGCACATGAAGTCAGAATTTGCTGATTTTCATTGCGTTAGAACCATATTTCCGAGGTCTATGTGATGGGACAGACTGAAACGGATTTAGATCTCGTCTAATTTTTGGTGGAGTGGAAAGCTTTTGTTGAGATTTCTATTTTTTTTAAATTAAATATTGTTCCTCATTGTTTGAATTTCGTGTATATGTGTTTATTAAATTGTATCTGTGATGTTTGCAATTGAAATTTATTGTTTGTTGTTGGTGATTGATTGTATTGCTCGTGTGTGATAGATCTGATCTTGTATAACTAGAATTCCTCTTTGTTTGATTCTAAGTATGTAGATCTGATTTCTATTTTGAATCTATGAACAAAAATTTCATTTTTCATTTTCAATATGTTTTTAATAAAAGAAAAGATTTCATTTTTAGTTTCATTTTATTTTAAAGAAAAGAATACAAAGGTTTCATTTTTCATTTTGTTACACACCAAACAAAATTATCATATCTGTTGTGTTAGAACGGTCAAAACAAAAGCATCAATTTTTATTGTCGAATTTGTTGAAATTAAAAAGGACAATTTTTATTGTCAAATTTGTTGAAATTAAAAAAGGACATTTTTTTCAATGTCAAAATTTATTGACATAAAAAGGACAATTTTTATTGTCAAATTTGTTGAAATTAAAAAGGACAATTTTTATTGTCAAATTTGTTGAAATTAAAAAAAGACATTTTTCAATGTCAAAATTTGTTGATATGAAAAGGACAAGTTTTATTGTCAAAATTGTTAAAATTGAAAAGGTCATTTTTTTTGTATCGTCAAATTGTTTTATTAAAAAGATTGAAGTAATAAAAAGAACTTGTTTTCATTATCAACATGTTTTAATTAAAAGAATGAAAAGATTTCATTTTCATTTTTATTTTCCACTTTGTTTTAATAAAGAGTTACAATAAAAGTCCATAATTGTACTGTCATTTTGTTTTTATTAAAAAGATCATAATGGCATGGTCATTTTTGTTGCATTAGAATTTATCAAACAAAAGTATCATTTTGCTGTATTGAAAGTTAACAAACAAAATTAATCATTTTTGTTGCATTGAAAGTTACCAAACAAAATAGTCGTTTTGTCGCATTCGAATTTATAAAATAAATTGATCATTTTGTCACATTGAAAATTAATCAATTGTCACTATGGTTAAAATAGAATAGTCGACTTATAGCCACTATTTTTGTCAAAACATAGGTATTGAATTAAAATTGTCATTGCCGTCAAATTTAGTTTTGTAAAATCAAAACTCTTATTTTGTTAAATTAGAACTTTCGTTTTTGTCAATTTAGTTTTGTAAAATCAAAACTCTCATTTTTGTTAGAACTAGATTTGTCAAAATCAAACTATTAGTTGTGTCACATTAGAAAAATCATCATTTGTTCACAAACAAAATATATTCATTTTGTAGAATAGAAATGGACACAAAAAATTTTACTATTTTTGTGAAATAGAAAGTGACACACAAAGTATTATCATTCTTGTGAAATAGAAAGTGACAGAAAAAGTATCATCATTTTTGTGAAATAGAAAGTGACACAAAGTATTATCACTTTTGTGAACACAAAATTTACCATTTTGTTGAAATTAGAAAGGGTGAAACGAAAATCACATTTTTGTCACATTTAAAAAGAATGAATTAAAAATAGACATTTTTGTCACTTTTAAGAAGAATGAATTAAAAATAGACATTTTTGTCACTTTTAAGAATAATGAATTAAAAATAGACATTTTTGTCACTTTAAAAAAAATGAATTAAAAATAGACATTTTTGTCACTTTAAAAAGAATTATACAAAAGTAGACATTTTTATCACTTTAAAAAGAATTATACAAAAATAGGCATTTTTTACATTGGAAAGGATTCGACAAAAAGGGAACATTGTTGTACATTAAAAAGAACTAGATGAAAATATGCATTTGGGGTCATTGAAAAAGAAAAGATATAAAAGCTAATATTTTTTTATTGTCGATTAGTTACAATAAAAAAATTAGATATGAAAGTTAATATTTTTATTGTCGATTGGTTACAATAAAAAGATTAGAAATAAAGGTTCATATTTTTACTGCCTTTTAGTTATAATAAAAAGATTATATTTTTATTATCACTTTTTCACAATAAGAAAGATTGAAATAAAAAGATTATATTTTATCGCCAATTTGTTTCAATAAAGTTTTAGAACATAAAGTTCGCATTTCGACTGTCATTTGTTTGCAATAAAAAGATTTTGACGATAAAACTTCATTTTTATTGTAAGTCATTTCCATTAGAAAAAATTGACAATGAAGATTATATTTTCATGGTATGATTGTTGTATTAAAAAGGATTAGATATTAAAATAGAATATTCATATGTTAAAAATATGATGTTAGCGATGGCTTAAGATATATGTTTGTAATTTACAATCTTCGACGTATTAAAGATAATGTATGATAATTCAAATTGAATATTACACTTCCTTTTACAAGTTATCCGACTTGTTCATGTGATTGGAACGATAAATTTTACACATTGCCCAAGTGCACAAATAATTTATTATTTTTTGTTGGATGAAACCCCACACGGGTATTGGGATGATATTTAACAGACACTAATCCCAATATTTAGTTGTAGAATCCACTCCGGT
Source organism: Allium sativum (assembly GCA_030737875.1). NCBI lineage: Eukaryota > Viridiplantae > Streptophyta > Magnoliopsida > Asparagales > Amaryllidaceae > Allium > Allium sativum. The sequence continues at coordinate 903,098,341 of CM060924.1, forward strand.
TGTTATTTGGATGTTTGATAATTATTTATTATGATTGTTGATTGCATGCCTTATATGGAAACCATATAACTGAAACTATATGGTTGTTGATTGAGTCACATTCCAGTAAAGAATATTTTAGAAAAATATGCTTTTGTAGAAATAAACTACTCATTAACTAGAGTAAATCATTAAATTAAGATGTAATGAAGTTTTCCAATTAGTTAATATTTCATTGAAATTAAATTAAATAAACTGGATTTTGGGTTTGTTGTGAATGGTGTCTTAAATAATACTATTCTTGAACCTATTTGAGAAAAGAATAAATCTTTTAATTAATATTTAAATGAGATTTTCCAATATTGAAATAAAATGGAAATTGATTTTGGGTTGATTGTGAATAATGTTTTAAATGACATTAGTTCTTAAAACCCGATTAACGGTGAAATTATGATTTGTAATTTATTAATCTTTTAATTAAGATTTAATAGAATTTTCAAAAGAGGAATTTTCCAATTTAATATATATTAAATTGGAATTAAATGGAATAGGATTTTTGTAACAACCCGTAAAATGCGAGCCAGTTTGAAATTTTTATTTTGGCCATTTTAGCGAAGTTTGAATATTCAAAATGAATTATTTTAAATAATATCGTCGAAAAATTTATTTTGAATAGAATTCGAACGAATATATTTATATTCGTCGTAGTTAGAATATAAATATTTATATATAATTATAAAAGGAATTGAAAATGGCGCGGTAGTTCGATAATTCGATTTCTAATTTCAAATGAATATACAGAATTCAATATAAGTCAAAATTGAACGAAACAAGAAATATTTGAATCTGTATAACTATATCTTTGTAACGAAGTTAACAAACTGAGATTTCATCTTAGAAATGATAAGATATGTCCAGTTTAAAATTAGAAATAGTCGCTGTGGAATTTATATATATTTTTATATATATAAGGCCCTTAAAAATGGACATTTTGCAAATGACCTCGGATTTCGACGAAACCAATTTTGTTGGGTCCGTAATGTCAAGTTATTGCTAGATTCCAAATTTCATAATTTTTCGAATCAATATGTGAGCGTGGCAAAGGAAAACGTGTTTTGACCAGTTTCAGTTGATTTTAATCGACTGGAAATTGGCCATTTTTCAAACGGTCTCAGAATTCGACGAAACTAGTTTTGTTAGGACCGTATCGTCAATACGAAGCTAGAAAATATTTTTCGGGAATTTTTCTAGTTAGTATGTGGCCCCGGTAATTTGAAATGTACGTTTAAAATTCAATATAATGATTTAAATGTAAATTAAACGGAAACTGATTCAAACAGTCGAATCAGCCCACGTGGCATATCCCATTGAGTTCGGAATGGGGGTAAAACGCTATGGACGACAGGCGGTGGACCTCGTTTAGGGGTCGTATGTAAAAGTCAACTTTTAAAATAATTAAATAATAATAAAAAAAAAGGGGAAAATCCTCTCCTTAAAACCCGTTGGCCCCCCCCCCTGATTAAATCAGAAATCATAAAAGAAAAAAAGAAAAAAGAAAAGGGGGGACGGAGGAGCTCGTCCCTCCTCCGATGAAGCCGCCACCAGTAACCGCTCGAACAGCCGACGAGACCCCCCACCTTCCCTCTGCGAACAGCCGACGAGACCCCCCCTTCCCTCTGCGAACAGCCGACGAGACCCCCCCTTCCCTCTGCGAACAGCCGACGAGACCCCCCCCCCTTCCCTCTGCGAACAGCCGACGAGACCCCCCCCCTTCCTTCTGACGAACTCCACTCGCCACCAGATGGCGACGACTCCCCCCTCCCACCAGATTCCAGCGGCGACAGTAAACTCCCCCCCCCTTGCTCGGCAAACCACTGTAAGTATTTTATTTTATTTTATTTTTATTTTTATTTTTAACTCTGTAATGCTGTTTTTTTTTAGGTTAATACTGTTTTGATTTTATAAAAGATTTAAAAACTGTTTTTATAAAATGATTAAAACTGAATTTTTATAAAAACATAATTTAAAACTGAATTTTATAAAGGAATAAAGAAACTGATTTTGTTGTAAAAGTAAAAACTGATTTGAATTGTAAATGGAAAAAAGATCGTATTTTGAAAGGTGAAAAGATCGTATTTTTATATAGTTGATTTACAGAAAAGATAGGATTTTTATTCGAAATAAAAATATGATTTTTATATGTTGAACTTCGATAGAAAAATTCGATTTTTATATATTGAACTTTGAAGTAAAAATTCGATTTTTATATATTGAACTTTGAAGTAAAAATTCGATTTTTATATATGGAACTTTGAAGTAAAAATTCGATTTTTATATATGGAACTTTGAAATAAAAATTCGATTTTTATATATTGAACTTTGAAATAAAAATTCGATTTTTATATATTGAACTTTGAAATAAAAATTCGATTTTTATATATTGAACTTTGAAATAAAAATATGATTTTTATATATGGAATAGCGAAGTAAAAATTCGATTTTTACATAGGTAGTGAAAGCGGACAACGAAGATGACGAAGATGCGGTAGCGACGAAGATTTCTATCAATGAAGTGCCGTGGAGCTAGGATAGCTATCTGTGAGAATTTCTCACCTTTCAAATTTATTTTCTAGTTATATATATATACTAGGATGCAGACGGTGTTTAGTAGCACCCGACACAATCGTCCACAGACCATGGACTTGTTTGTTTGGCTGTTTGGTTATTGATTGTGATATTGGTTTGAATGTGGTTTGTGGTGTGAAAAATCGAATCGATAAATTGGTTAGGATTAGACGTGCGCCGTTATAAGGCGAAGGAGTAAGGCTAGGTTAGACTCTTACTCCAAATTTTGTGGTTTGCATAATAAAATTGATATGATTGATGTGTGAATGGCGTGGGCCTTCACTAGACCGGGGATTAGGCTAGGCCTTGTCCCGTTTCTAGTATCGTGCCGTTATGCCGCCGAAATTTTCTAAAATATGTTAGAAAAATAAAAATATCATTTTATTGAATAAATGAATTGAATAGAAATTCATAGGTTGAAATAAAATGTTTTATCGTTAAAAATATAATTTTTAACGTGAATATGAAAATAGTGAAGTGAACAAAATAAAGTATTCATTTACAAACCGGACGGTTTGTTTATGTACACTGATTTGACTGACATTGATTGGGACGACAAATTTTACACATCGCCCAACTGCACAACTAAAATCTGTGTTTGATTGTTTGAAAACCCCACACGGGTGTTGGGATGAAATTTGAAGTTCACTCATCCTAATTGATTAAATATGTCGATCGATCGATTGACAGGCTATTATAAGCGTTAGATATCTATATTTGATGCTTATACAGTGTAGTGCACTTTGGTTGATGGTTGATCATTTTTCAATGCTATTATATACATGTGTTGTGTGAAAATCCATATAATTAATTTTATATGGTAATTGATTGGGCCTCATTCCAGTTTAGAAATGGAAATATTTGAAATAGAATATTTGAAAATAGAAATTTATGAAGTCGTGTTGATTAGTTTGACGCCATTTTGACGTGAACGATATTTATATCGATTTTAAACGATTTCGAAATGAATTGAATTGAAAACGATTTCGAAATGAATTGAATTGAAAACGATTTCGAAATGAATTGAATTGAAAACGATTTCGAAATGAATTGAATTGAAAACGATTTCGAAATGAATTGAATTGAAAACGATTTCGAAATGAATCGAATTGAAAACGATTTCGAAATGAATCGAATTGAAAACGATTTCGAAATGAATCGAATTGAAAACGATTTCGAAATGAATCGAATTGAAAACGATTTCGAAATGAATCGAATTGAAAACGATTTCGAAATGAATCGAATTGAAAACGATTTCGAAATGAATCGAATTGAAAACGATTTCGAAATGAATCGAATTGAAAACGATTTCGAAATGAATCGAATTAAAAACGATTTCGAAATGAATCGAATTGAAAACGATTTCGAAATGAATCGAATTGAAAACGATTTCGAAATGAATTGAATTGAAAACGATTTCGAAATGAATTGAATTGAATATGAATTCAAATTGAATTGAAATTTGAATTGAATAGAAAGGAATTTTAAAACGAATTTATAAAGAAGAATTCAATTTTGATTTGAATTGAAAAGGAAGTTGAAATGGCTTTTGAAACGAATTTAAAACTATTTATATAATTCGTTTTAAATAGAAATCGACGAAATATATTATATATATATTATATATATAATATAATGGCCTGAATAGAACGCGCCGCGTCGCGGCAGTTCGCGAATTTCGACCATTGATTTCAAACGGACATTACGGGAGATGCGACCGTCGGATTCTCCTAAAACCGGAACCGTTGGGTTCGTATCGAAGAGAGCTTTCTAACGAATGTGAGAAATTAGAAATCTAACGGTTGGATTTGGAATTATGTCCAAATCAAATTTGAAAAAGGTCGTTGTAAGTGCAGTTCGATGGCCATTCGTGGAAATCGACTGTACGGGCCTTGATAAAATTATTAAAAATAGTAATAATTTGTGTAAAATCATAAGAAATGATTTGTGAAGATTTGGGACGAAAAACTCCATATTTGAAAAGATAAAAATAGATTTTTATCGAAATGAACTAGTTTTGAACTAGAAATATAATTCTATTTATTTTTAAATAAATAAATTGAATTTGAAAAGGGTTTTAAAAATAACCAGAATTTCCAATGATTGCATTGGAGTGGATTTGAATCGAAATTGTCTTCGGAATATTTCGATGTTGGAATTCGTGATTATACAGATGTTGTTATGGGAATTTGAAAGATATACATTTATATCGTTATTTCAATACGACATTTGTTAATCGTAGAATTTGATATTGAATATAAGCCGATATATTTTCTATTCAGAGCCTTGTATTGAATATCAAATGTGATTTGGGTTTGTCGTGAATGGTGTCTTCACTAACACTGTTCTTGAACCCAGTTGTGAAAAGATTAAATCTTTTTATTTGGATTTAATGAAGTGTACCAATTAAATGAGATTTCATTGGAATTGAATTGATATTGATTTTTGGGTTTATCGTGAACAGTGTTTTAAATAACACTCGTTCTTTAACCCGATAATTAATGAATGTGATTTTTGGGTTTATCGTGAACGGTGTTTTTAAATGACACTGATTCTTTAACCCAGAGAAATATTAAAACTAATTGGAGTTTTAATGAATCTTTAATTAGATTGAAAAGATCGAGAATGGAGTATCACCAGTTTTACTCCAGGCGATAGTTAAATCTTTAATTAGATTTGAACGTGAAATGGTAATTGAATTTACCGATAACACCGTGGTGTTAGATATGAAGTATAACCAGTTTTACTTCATGGGATGAATAGGTTGGGATTGGGAAATAAAATAAATGATTTCTTCGGTGTGGTTCGCTAATCCCGACTAGTTTGAATTGATATTCAAAGGAGATTAAAGAATAAATTTAAAGAATTTATCTTGGACAAAATTAATGGGAACTTTTCCCAAAGTATAGGAATATTTGAATAAAAGAATATTCTGAATTGGAATGAGGCGTATGTTGTGTTTGTGTAACACTTTTATAATATATACGCGAGTTATTCAGAAAGACCGGGTTTATCCCATTCTGAATAACTGATTCGACGTGGTGTCGAAGATGAAGACGATGGTCGAAGACCGGAAGTCTTCACGTCGTTTGGGTGATTACTGATGATCTTGATTGGGCTGTACACCCAAGAAGATGGAAACAGTTGGTGATCGTCCAGACGTACTTGGAGATCAATGGATATGCGGGGTACTAGGTGCCTCCGGTTTCGTTCAGACCCAGAACGGACTTGTAAATGGACTGTGTGTCTGACATTGGATTTTAGTCCGTGTGATTGATCTCTATTAAATATGTATCTGCTTGGCGGCGGAGAATTTATTCTCTTGCTTAACGCCCTTCTCTGAGACGTACGAGCTCAGGGGTTATATATTGATGGATATCAAACGCATGGAGTGAATTGCCTGTGTGGCATGCCTAAGTGGCAATTGATCGAGGCTTCTGTTGAAAAGCAAAGTCTTGTGGTGATGATCAAAGCACAGCCTGTGTGGCACAGCTTTGTGTAACGTGAATTCGCGAGCCTCGCACCCCGGTTGTGAACCAAAAACGGGAGAGGACGTCAGGGAGGGCATGCGTTTCTTTCTAGCTAGAAGTGGCGTCAGTGGTTTTACACGCCCTGACGAGTTTGACTTATGTGGTTGTTGCTGTTGCGAGGCGCCTCGGTTATATCGGTTTCGGCCGATGCATTCTGGTCGGCAGACAGACCAGACTTACACCCCATAGGGTGGGGAGACGCATGTTCAGGGTTTAAGTTTAATCCACATCGGTGGACTGGCCCTGAGGATCCAAGGGTCGATGCGCTCTGACCCTGAGGCTCGGGCTAGAGAGTCTCGAAGTCGGTGAGGACTATCTTTTGCCTCGGTTCATAGATGGAAATCCAGCTTCCAAATACGTGACATTTGCGGTTTTATTTGTAGAGCCTAGTATGGCGACATAGTGGGATGGGGCACTTATGCCGCCTATGATTGATACTTATGATTTGAAGTTGTTTTATACACTATGCACTTACAATAGTATCAAATGATTTGTTTTAAACGTATCAAGCATTCTTGGCTATTATAAGGTAAAAACCCTATCCTCCGGCTTGCGTTGCATTGTGTGATGGGAACTAGGTCTTATAATAGCTTCATTTTTCTTTATTTAGCATTGCGCTGTTTGTTTTATGCACTGGTATTCTTGGGAGGAAACCCGTTCCGTGTTATACGGCGTGGTCCCTTGATTTACCTAGCTTTAAAAATAAAGATTAACTGTTTTAGTTCTCACACCAGTCACATGACTGACCTGGAGTTTATTGTTTTAACCTAAACTCTGGGTGCCCTTATTTTGACACGGGCAGCTAGTAGTTTTGGTTTTTGCAGATTTATATTCACAGGATCCTGGTTTACAGCTGGAACGATATCCGGAAAGCTTTGTATCCGTATATCTCTTCTAGTTGTGTATTGTATTATTTTCCGCTGCTATGTATTTAAATATAATTTAAATCTCTGTTATTTCTGTGTAATATTTATTTGTTTATACTCTGTATATTCTTGTAATCTGATGCATTGTTGTAATATACAATGAAATGTTCTTTTATATGCGTTCTGTTGTGGCTTGTTCTCAAACGATAGGGCGTTTCGAACGGTCTGGGTCGGTTTAGCGACTGGATCGGACCGAGCGAAATTCCTTGCCGTCACAATTTTGGGTTTATCATGAACTATGTTTTTAAGCGACATTTGTTCTTTAACCCAGTTAAAGACAAGATTAATTTCTTAAAGTTGAATAATCATTAAATAATGATTTTAGAAGATTGAAACTAAATGGAGTTTTAATGAATTTTTAATTAGATTGAATAGGAATATAGTAATTAAGTTTACTGAGTTCTAGAAATAACAGAGAATGGAGTACCATCAGTTTTACTCCATGCGATAGTTGAATCTTTGATTAGAGTTGAACGATAAACGGTAATTAAATTTATCGGAACGCATTGGGTGTTAGATATGGGGTACCACCAGTTTTACTCCACGGGATGAATAGGTTGGGACTGGGATAATATTATAAATGATTACTTCGGTAAGGCGTTATTCCCGACTAGTTGAATGAAACTTAATTTGGTTTAAGTTAAATCAAAGAATATTCTCAATTGGAATGAGGCGTAGGTTGTGTTTTTATAGCACATGATTTTAAGATGCATGATTTATTCGGAAAAACCGAGTTTAACCCATTCTGAATAATTCATACGACGATTAAAAGTCGAAGATGAAGACGGTGGCTGAAGACCGGGGGTTTTCACATCATATGGATGAATTATAATATCTTGATTGGACCATACACCCAAGATGAGGGAATAATTGGTGATCATCAGAACGTGTTTGGAGATCTACGGGATATGGTTTAATTCAGACCCAGAACGGACTTGTAAATGGATTGTGTGTCTGACATTTTATTCCTTTGTATTGTATTCGTTGATTTCTATTTAATATATAGCTGTTTGGTGGCGGAGAATTTACGCTCTTGCTTAACACCCTATTATATATTGGTAGATGATTAATGATATAGTATGGTCTGACAATGTGGCATGCTAAGATGCATATGATCAAGGCTTTTGTTGAAAACCAGAGCCTTGAGGATGAAGATCAAAGCATAGCGTAAATTTGCATAGCTTTGAGTATATCGTTACTTCGTGATCCTCACACCCCGATATGATGGTGAACAGTTTGTTTTATTATTAGGTTGACCAATATACTTTATATGTACATGGATTGGGTCAACTGAGCGTTGCTGTGTGTGGTCGCTCCACATCTGGAGATTGGGCAGTGATATCAGCCGAAGCCTATGGGGATAGAACACTAGATTGTTCTTTCAAAGTGCGTATATTATGGATTACGGTGTTTTCTCTTGCCGAGACGTAAGCCGTGGAGATACATTCGTGATATGTCTTTCGAATCAGGAGCCATCATGATGGAAACCCAACTTTCCAATACGAGCTTTGCGGTTTCTAGTTGTATACTTATATGGTGAAATAATATATTATGCCACCTACATAGTATATTATGCCACCTAAGATTGATACATTTATATTCAAAAATTGATTTCTACACTGTTCATTTATAGTGTAAAAGATGAATTGCGCGTATTAAGCATTTTTTACCATTATAAGGTAAACTCTATCCTTTGGCTTTCATTGCAAGGGGCTTGAGTCTTCTAATGGTTTCATTTTCTAAAAGCATTGCATTGTTTTTTGCGCTGGTATTCTTGGGAGGAAACCAGTTCCGTATTAGCGGCGTGGTCCCTTGATTTACCTAACTTTAAAATAAAGATAATAACTGTTTTTAGTTCTCACACCAATCCCATGACTGACCTGGAGTTTATTATTTTAACCTAAACTCTGGGTGCCCCTATTTTCGACACGGGCAGCTAGTACTTTGTTTTTGTAGATATTTATTCACAGGATCCAGGTCTACAGCTGAAGCGATATTCGAAAAGCTTTGTATCCGTGTATTTCTTTCAGTTGTATTTTGTATATATATTTTCCGCTGCTATTTAAATGTAATTTTAAATCTCTGATATTGTGTTTCCAATGTAAAATATTTATTCACACTCTTGTATATTCTTGTACTCTGATGTAATTGTTGTAATCAACAATAAAATGTTCTTCTGTTTTGTGTTCTGATGTATGTTGTTCTCAAATCAATCCGTACTTTCCTTTACGGGGAGGTTTGGGTCGTTTCAATAGAACAGTTAAAATGGTCGAAAATGCCGTCATTTGGCGTAAAACAGTTGTTGGAAAAGTTGCAGGAAAAGTGCAGGAAATGGGATCGGATTCGACCCGACCCCACTCGTGGAGCATCCCACGCCCCGACCCGCTTGTGAATGGTGGTCACGAACCGACCCGTTCTCACTGGAAGACCATGACCAAACCGACTGGATGCCCTCCAGGAACAAAAGCTTCACCAAGCCGGTTGCTTCGTCACGAACCCGAATCGATGCACTTACGAGCTAAACAAGAAGCCCCACGAACCAGAAAGCCAGCTCCTAACCGAACAAAAGGGAAGTCATGAACCGAACCGCTTCTAGGACCTAAGCTGATGACGGAGCTCACAAACTGGTGTGTATCACGAACCAATGGGTACCATAGTACCACGAACTGACCCAGAGTGGGTACCACGAGCCGAACCACTTCTGGAGGACCGAACCAGACCGGATGAAGATCGAACCAAGATGATGACTAAAACCCGAGATGCAAAGGTAGTCCAATTGGGAAGTTTTACTCAGGATCCAGCTGGGAACCAACGAGTTAACTTCATGAGTTAGGCTTTGCTGCAGGATTTGTGCTAAGGGGTTATCGACGTCCATAACTTTGGTTCACCATCAAGACAGATGTTAGGCTACGGATCAGTGTAGTGGGTTAGTTATTACTCCATGGTGTGGCAGAGTGATTGGCTATGAGCCCATGCAGGGAAGTCGTCATGACTTTATGGGGTAGAGTGGACATAGCAAGGGATTAGTGGCTATAGATCAATGCAGTGGTGCCATCATGACTCCATGGGGCTGAGTGATCATAGCAAAGGATTTGAGTGGTCAAAGTAGTGGATATCGTATGCTTTATGCACTGAGTGAGAGATGTGAGGATGGTTGCTATGCTTGATTGTTTGACATCACCATGACATGCACACCCCCACCCCCGTATCTTTACACAATATGTTAGTGTCACCTTAGAGTATTGTACATCTTGTGTGCTAACTCTTAGGTTGCAGGCCCAGGTTCAGGTATGGTTAATATACATGTTATTGTTCTGTTTTGCTGCTTATCACTCATACCAGACTTTTGTCTGACCCAGAGTTTTATGTCTCCTCTTATTACTCTGGGTGCTCTTAAACGGGCAGACTAGAAATAGGTTAGGTGGTATGTACGAGTAGCTGTACCGGAGACGAGCAGGTGGCTTCCCCGTATGATATATACATATATTCTCCCTGTGTCACTGCTGGTCACTACTTTGGGCATTAGTAGTGTACCTTTCTTATTTTGCTTTAGAGACAGTTTTAAAAGTTGTAATAATGATGATGTGGAACATAAGTTTTATTTTGGATTTTCCGCTGCTATGATGGTTTAGTTTTTAGCTTACGCACTGTATCACCTGTTTTATGTCAAAGTTATGTTATTATTATATTTTATCCCATGCGTTGTGAGACATTTTGCAGGTTCCTTGTTAGTTCAAAATTCCTTTATTTTTCTTTCTTTGGCGGCCATCCCATGCTAGTTGGACATTGGCACATCGCACTTTCATTGGAAATGTTGGTTGGTGCGGGCCGAGCCGTCACAGCAGCCTTGGTTTAGGATTGTACCCCAAACTTGCTTCGTGACAGTACCAAAAAAATTTGATTGCATTAGTTCACGCGTGCTGTCCTCTTATGTCCTGCTACATAAGTTATTGTCTTTCTTTATGAATGCTTTGTCCAAATGTCGGCAGTTCATAGATTTTGATGCGCGAATTATTTAACAAGTGTTAGGATTAAAGCAATTATATTTATATGTTCATTTCGAAGTGTGCTAACTTGAAATAAGTTTAATCTTGACTCGGGTGTTTTGTGTATTTGCATGGAACACTCGAGTCAGGCCCTAAGTGTTCCAGGTTTAAAGATATCAGTTCACAAACTGGAGAGAATGTGGAGACGTGAAGACGTTCGCGCGCACTAAGCCGACAATAAAGTGAAAAAAAATTATTCGTCTAAAATTATTGTACAAATTTATTTATCTTCCGCTGTAAATTTTTGTACAACTCTAATATTTACATAGAAATTTTATTCCACAGCAAATTATTGTACTATGTGATTTTGTATTAATTCTGTTTAAACCGTGTAAGCCAATAACAACCTATCGTTTTGGACGTTTGAATTGGTTTAAATAATGATTTGGTATGGGCAAAATGTCAGGTCGTTACACTTATTCAAACATTTATCTTCGAGACTGAATCTTGCTATTTATCGGTTATAAATGAAATCAATCAAATTGGGGGTATAACTACCTCTCAGACCTTGACTAAAAGCATCATTAACTTCAAAACAGGCAAGTCCACTTACCTGGAATAATTAACATCATAAAACCAATTATTCATTTTCAAAACATGTATACGTTTCTCTTTCAATATTTACCATATTCAATTTATGGATTTCCTTTTTGTTTATAATATTCTATTTTAAATTCGTTTTCTTATCGAATTCTATATATTATTCTATTGATTTCTAGTTTTCAATTTTTCTTAAAAATATTCTAACTCCTTAAATTTCCAGAAAATTTTGCGAGCACAGCCTTTGTAACTGTCAAAAGCTTAAACTCCAACTCGCCTTTCTAAGCCCTCTCATTCAAAAAGAAAATCAAAAAGCCAAATGGCTTGACGATTTAGCGCATTAAAACTCATATGGAATTTATACGTGTACCTTTTTGTCGGGCACTCGAATTATAATCTTTATACACTTCATACCATTCTTGTTTAATCCATATACGTCCATTTCTAATTAATTCCAACTCAATCCAATCATTTTTAACTCAATTCGCTAATTTATTCTTTAATTTGCTATTTTGCACATTTCACTTTTTATTTGAACATATCATGTTCAAATATATTTTAATTTACTTATGAACTCAATCTAATCCATTTTCAACACGAGATTCATATTCGATTTCGAATATAATTCATAAACCCCATTCACTTATCCAACGCCCAATTTCGATTCAAAACACGTTTAATAATTATTCTTCAAATTAGTTAATTCTATTCCATAATTAAAAATTTGATTATTGTTTCAAAAATCATTTCATTTACACAACTTGAGTTCGTATTTATTTTACAACTCAAATCTTGATTTTTAAATTTAAAATCCATCTTTATAACATAAAATACTTCGATTTTAATTAATAACCGTTATGGTTTTATAATGGTTGTGGTCGTGCTTTTCAGAATATTTGAATTTGACATAACTCAAAATCTATAAGATGAAATATGGATTTTTCTCTTCCATTAGAAAATTATTATCAAATCGGTCCTAACAGCTCTTGTTTCAAAGAATTTCGACTTAAATTGAGCACTATATACTTAATTGAAGTTCGAATCGCCAATTTACGAACTGTCGAGCTATGGCAAGTTCGTTTTAATTATATTTAAATATAAATGTTTTAAACTTCGTTTATAAATAAATTTCACTTCCATTCTTGTATAATTTAGATATATATTAGATCGGTTTTCCAAATTTAACTTAACATTCGAGTTTTTCTAAATTACCGATTTTTTTACCATAATTCAATTCTAATTATTTGCAACTCAATCTTATATATAATACTCCAATTTCCTTCGGAGGTAAATTATTTTATAAAATTAATAAAAATCGAATTCTTATTATAAATCCTTTGGATTTATTTCAATTCCGTTTCCAATCCGAATTCTGAGATAAATTCCGTCGTTCCTATTTTCAAAATGATTTCAAATCCTATTTTTGAATTCATACTTGTATTTAAAACTCTAAATTATCTAATGATAATTTATTTTACTAGATTTATAAATATCGTTTATAAATCCAACTTTCTTGTTTTAAATAAAACAAGTTCCATTTCAAAATCTAATCAAAAACCAAAATTTTATTTTCGATTATTCTATTTATTAACTTATATATATATAACACATAAGTTATTTCATATTAAATTTTAGTTTTATCTAATACGATTCCAATATCCTATCTGAAAATATTTTATTTAAATAAATTCGAATCCAAATAATATATTTACAACTATTATATTTATAATCAAGCTTAAATAACTAATATATTTATAATCACCACAAAAATATTTAAACGAATCCAAATAATCAACAAATATTTTTAACTATACGAAATAAAATCTATAGTAAATTTTGAGTGAGATTTACTCACCATGATTTTATTGTCGAAATAATCATTTGGTTAATTAAACAATGTTTAATTTAAATAAAAAGCACCAACTACCTCTCTGTCATTCCAATCCAATTTCATGATATTGTATTTTGACAGTACGAAGCCAACTCACCTCGTTATACTGAAGTATGTTATCTGATGAATTTTATGCGAGCGTTCTAAGCTTTGAACAAATTAAAACCGCAAAACAATTCGATTCTCCATTCAAAACAAAAAAAAAAAGAAATAGGAAATGGAATCGCGATTTAAACCGCAAAAAAAAAGTTCTTGAATGTCGACTCAAGTTACGGATCGCAATTCGACAATCATAAGACCCAACTACCTCTCTGTCATTCCAATCCAATTTCATGATATTGTATTTTGACAGTACGAAGCCAACTCACCTCGTTATACTGAAGTATGTTATCTGATGAATTTTATGCGAGCGTTCTAAGCTTTGAACAAATTAAATTATCCTTTAAAGTTCTAATTAATGAATTAAAATAAATTACCTATTTTAGTTACTTTTATACAGCCTTCTTCACAGTCACTACTCGATCCAGTCACTATATCGTTCGTCGCTCCTCAATGCCTCCGTTTGATTAACCTTAATTCATGTAATATGCCATTTATAATATTACCCATCGAACCATTTAAATAAAATAAAATTTAATTACTAACAAAAATATATACCTTACCAAATTTCCTTTCCGATTACTACTACCTACAAAAGAAACCCAACTGCCATCTTTTGTCTGGTTTTTCCGTTTCCAGTAAAACTCCAACACTAGTTTTTAACTCTTTTATTTGGACAGTACACAAATCCGATTGTTTCAGAATATATCACGATATAAATTTCTTCGAATGTTCGCAACCCATGCCTATCATCATCGCGATATGCACCACTTTGCTGACCAGTTTTGGAAGTAACGATTAAGATGCCCAAAAGTTCGAACCCTAAATCAGGGAGACCCTGGAATGGATCGATGATTTTCCTCTATCATCAACGCTTGCTTTGAATTGCACTCCAAACGAAGTCCAGACCTCACAGAAAGCCCTAATTACATTGTCGAGCTTCAGGGTCTTATGATTGTCGAATTGCGATCCGTAACTTGAGTCGACATTCAAGAACTTTTTTTTTGCGGTTTAAATCGCGATTCCATTTCCTATTTCTTTTTTTTTTGTTTTGAATGGAGAATCGAATTGTTTATGACTGAGGAAAAAAAACAGCGGCTTGGATTTAATTGTTTCGGATCTGAGAATGGGGGAAAAATTAATGAGGCGATGCTTGTAATATAGGTGTGAAGGAAAGATAACGTACCATGCCAATAAATTTACTAATTACTTTGTAGTGAAGAAAGGGAACCAATTGGACATGATTAGTGTGACACCCCACGTCCGTTAATGTCACTCACTAAGGGATGCATTAAGTTCTATGAAGCATTATAGGTAATCAGACACAGAATAATTACAAGACGGACATAAATAAGATACCAGCAGAAATTTAAATTTTCCTTCCAATCATAATACCGTGGTCTACAATACCACAAGTCACAAAAACCATTATAATAAAATAACTTTTGTCTTGCATCATCAAAGTACATAAAATATAAAAACATAATTCCCCAATTGAAAGAGTTAAGCTATAATAGAGACAGGAACTTGAGCCATACTTCAGAAGTAGCTCCTAGCAAGGTGATATCCGAATCCTGACTAAGCCTGAGTGTTTCCTCCCTGAGAACCTGGGGGGGAATGGAAGAAAGAAGGAGAAACAAAAGGGTGAGACATAAAGTCTGGCGAGTCTAGTTACTTTTAGCCAGTAGATAAATAAAAGTAACATGATAGGCATATAAAGTGGATAAGAGAGAGATCACTACATAAATGGCAGGTGTGACAAGGTAAGCAAGATAAGGTGTACATGCCTCACTAATGATTAGTGTGAACTGTTACTAGTATATCCTAAAAGAGATGCTCCCTTCAACTATAAGGTGGTAGACTTAGGTATACATCCAAATGTATCCTAACTACTACCCTGATCGATCGGCTCCCTAACCCTCGTAGATACCTTGTGTCAGCCCCACAGTAGGAGTTATCACTTCCTAAAGTGGCAACCCCTTGTGGTAATAATGTGCACAACCATATCTACAGGTGTCATGGTCGTCTTATCCCCCTCTGCCTGGCTCATGCACGCACATGGCCCGGTCGGTTTGCGCCGCCCACACCGTCCTCCACATTTGGATCTCTTACAATTACTCAGTAAGCATGCCCCTTCTCCGCCTAGTATGGAGTACTTTGTTTGATACCTACTCCGGGTTATTGACTGAATTGGGTCCCACACAATACGATACAAGTTCTCCTCTTTGTCTTATATCCCCCACTAAGTTTTCACTGACTATGTATACCACTAGGTGTCTTTAATTACATAGCCTTATTTATTTTCTACCGGTTATGCTTACCTACAGGTGTCTTTAATACATAATCCCTAATCTTCCAATCGGTTACGCTTACCTATAGGTGTCTTTAATTACATAACCCTATCACTTCTACAAGTTATGTTTCCCCTAAAAGGTGTCTTTAATTACATAATTTTATTATTTCCACCGATTATGTATACCACTAGGTGTTTTTAATTACATAACCTTAACGGGTTAAGTTTGTGGGCCTATTACCCATCCCCTCTTAAGATTTACTTAACCCACCCCTCAACCATGTTTACTTAACCACCAACTTAAATTTAAGTTCATACAGTCCCTATGGTTTAAGTTAGGTTAAGTAGTCCAATTCTTTACCATGTCCATTTATGGTTTCATAATGGGCTAGACTCCCACATTAGGCCTACAACATGTGGCTGCTGGATATGCCGGTCGGGTCCGGGCAGACCTATTCCATAGTTGGGCCTAACCTCGTGTAATAGCCTGATTTGTATTTACGTAATTAGACCTTCCACATTAGATTCAACATTAGTGGCTGCTAGATATGTCGGTTGGGTCCGGGCAGACTTCCACCACTAATGCAACCTAACCTCGTGTCATAAGTACAATTACAATTCCTAATTGTAATTACTAGACATTCCATTTTTAATTAATTAATCAATTAATTAATCCCTTCTTTTTATAGATGTCAATAACTATTTTTCCCAATAATTTGAATTACATGTCCATAAATGTTCATATTCAAATTATGCCATTTTTACCCTTTTTTCCTTCGCTCCTTAACTAGCGCCCTCACAAAATTGGCAACAAGCCTAGGCTAGACAATAGCCTAGTCATAAACGATATTAGGGAAAATAATGGGAATATAACTAAAATGATAATTTTGGCATAAATATAAACAAGTATGATAATAAGGTGGAAATACATACTAGCATGGACATGAAATTGTCATCATAACAAGGTGGACATAAAACTGATGAACTATGATGTCACGATATCTAAATTAGAAATTTAGATGTCCAATCAGTTTAGATCTAACATGATAACATAAGGTGATAATTTAGATCACATAAAATAGATCTAACATGTTAACATAAGGTGACAATTTAGATCACATAAAATAGATCTAACATTTACCATAA
This sequence comes from Allium sativum, assembly GCA_030737875.1. Lineage (NCBI taxonomy): Eukaryota > Viridiplantae > Streptophyta > Magnoliopsida > Asparagales > Amaryllidaceae > Allium > Allium sativum. The sequence goes on from CM060924.1 coordinate 903,115,416, forward strand.
GGTGATAATTTAGATCACATAAAAATAGATCTAACATGAATCATAAGGTGACAATTTAGATCACATAAAATAGATCTAACATGAATCATACGGTAACAATTTAGATCACATAAAATAGATCTAACATGAATCATTAGGTGACAATTTAGATCACATAAAATAGATCTAACATGAATCATAAGGTGACAATTTTAGATCACATAGAACAGATCTAAAATAAATCATAAGGTGATAATTTTAGATCACATAGAATAGATCTAGCATGAATCATAAGGTGACAATTTTAGATCACATAAAATAGAACTAACATGAATCATAAGGTGACAATTTTAGATCACATAGAATAGATCTAAGGTGACAATTTAGATCACATAAAATAGATCTACACACATCCGCATCATAGCACATGATAAAAGTTACAAAAACCAAGATCCATAATAATAACATAGTAGAATAATCACAATTGATTTCGATATAGAGAAATAGATCTATCATGACATAGCATAAGATCTAACAATTACATAGATTCAAAGTCTACAAAGTATCCAAATCACAGTCTTTCACACTATTATTTATCTAAACCTAAAAGCAACTAGAACTCACTGTGATTGGATTGCTAAGATGATAGAAAAGGTGCTGAGTCTATGCTTGAATCTCAGAATTTGATATGCTTTAGAAGAAGATGAGAGACCCTAGTTCAGTTCAGAATCCAACATAGTTTGGCCGCCATGATTTCTAATGAAGAAATATATGAAATAACTATGTATTTTAGCTGCAGAACGCTCTGGAACCAACTGCCGCATAAGCTCTAGGGTAAGTCAGGTCGCGGGTCGCCTCCTACTTGGGTAAAGGCCCGAATACCCAAAAAATCTATTTTGGCCACTTTACAGGTGCGCCAGTGTAAAAATACAAGGGCGCACTTGTCAAGTGCACCGGGAATTTCTGCTTTTTCTGCCAAACTTCTATTGTCCATAATTTCTTCATACGTTATCCGTTTTATGCAAACAAGGTGTCTATCATGACCAAAATTTCGAGACGAACGCATTGGCGCAGTCCGTTTCCCTTAATTCTGAATATTAAATTAATTATTTTTTAATTTATCCACTTTAATGTTGTTAAAATTTTGGGGTGTTACCTTCTCCCCTACTCAAAGGATTTCGTCTCTGAAATCTTCAAGTTGAAAAGAATGTATCCTGCCAACCATCATCCATTTACACATCCACCAAACACTAGCATCCATTGTCCTTAAAGATTTCTAATGCTTATATGAGTATATGCAAAGGTGTGTGTATATTTCCCAATACTAATGCGAAGATCATGCGGTCTATTGATTCGGTTGACCTCCTTAATGCAAGGTATGTTAGTGCCATGAATCCAATATGTATGCAAATAAGCCTATTATAACATATAAGCTCTACATGGGTGCACACTCATTCATCCAAATGTAACATCCATATGCTAGTTCATCCATTTCCATCCATAAAAGAAAAGAAAATGCACACACATCCATATGCAGTATGGGAGTGATTGAGCCAATCTTAGTGCCTAATGTGTGTGTATATGCGTCCACAGGCAACCACTAGCAAACACTTGCATCCACTTGCGTCCATTAATCATAACATGTCTCAAACACATGTTTACATCCATAGGATTCCTATCTAAAGCTCAAAAAATACTATGGATAATATATACTCAAATGATAGAAACAAGTACTAATAAAGCTTTTGGAAAAAGGAGTTAAGAACATACCCTCTAAGAGAAAGGGTACGAAGAACGAATCTTGTCTTCGGTCTCCCAAGTCGCATCCTCTGGGTTATCTCCCCGTTGAACCTTTAGCAATTTGATCTCTTTATTGCATAGATTCTTAACTTTTGTTCCGAGAATATTTAAGGGAACTCGCCTGACTGTCGCCTTCCGTTCCACTTCTACCTCTTCCAATATACTTGGCTCAGCAACTTACACGGTGTTATGCAAGCACTTCCGCAGATAAGAAACACGGAAAACATCATGAAACACCAGATAGATTTTCAGGAAGCTTTATTCTATAGTCCATTTGGCCAATCCTCTCGGTTATGGGGAATGGTCCCATAAACCTAGGTGCCAACTTCCCTACCGATCTGAAGCGAACCACATTCCTCAGATGTGACACTTTGATAAAAAACCAAGTCTCTTACTTTAAATTCAAGGTCAGTCCTTCTCTTATCTGCATAGGATTTCTGGATACATTGAGCTATCTTCATCCGCCATCGAATAAGTTCAATCTTTTCGGACGTTTCTCTTATCATATCTGGTCCGAGTAATAATCTTTATGTAGATTCCCACCAACAAGTTGGTGATCTACAGGGTTGTCTGTACAATTCTTCGAAGGGTGCCATGCCGATACTGGCCTGATAGCTGTTGTTATAGGGAAACTCTACTAAAGGAAGATTCTCTTCCTAAGTCCCTCCAAAGTCTAGGATACACAGCCATAAAAGATCTTCTAGAATTCAGTTCACCCTCTCCGTTTTCCCATCGATCTGAGGATGATAAGTGATGCTCAAATGCAACTGTGTACCTAATGCTTCTTGCAAGCTCGTACAAAATTTGCTGGTAAAGATGAGGGGTAATTATCGCTCACGATGCTGGAAGGAACTCCATGAATATGAACCATCTCTCGGACATAAATTGTCGCTAACCATGATGTCGTCCTCTTACTCTTAACTGGAATAAAGTGAGTGCTCTTAGTGAGTATATCCACCACAACCCAGATACTGGTGTTGCCTTTCTTCGATCTAGCCAAACCATCTATGAAATACATGAGGATGCTCTCCCATTTCCATTGAGGAACCTCCAAAGAATGAAGTAACCCACCGGGCTTCTTTTTCTCAGCTTTGACTTGCTAGCAAACTAAACATTGGGAAACAAATCAGGCCACATCTTTCTTCATCCCAGCCCAAAAGAAAACCCTATTCATGTCCCTGTACATCTTATCACCGTCTAGATGAATGGTCATCTTAGAATGGTGGGCTTCTTCTACGACTGCCTTTATCATGCTTCCAATTTGAGGAGCACAAAGCCTTCCATCTCGTCGCAACCACCCCTTTTCATCTATGGCATATCGGCTGAGGTGACTAGAAGTCTCCCCTCTTCTAAGCTTATCCATGATGTATAGAATTTGTAGGTCACCTTGTTGTGAAGCTCCTATCTGGTCCATAAGAGTTGGTCGTATCTCCAAGGATGCAAAAAAATTAGGCAAAATCTCGATGGAGGGTCTAAAATCAAAAATTGTTATGAACTCCAAGTTCTTTCTTTCCAAAAACAGAGGACTCAGGGCCACCCTCTGCCTACTTAGTGTGTCTGCCACCACATTACCCTTGCCAAGGGTATAAGAAATCTAAAAATAATAAGAAGCTAGAAACTCCATCCACCGTTGTTGCCTCAAATTGAGATCCTTCTGCGAGAACAGATACTTGAGAGACTTATGATCGGTGTATAACTCGAACTTCTCTCCAATTAAATAATGACGCAACGTCTTTAATGCAATAACTATGGCAGCTAGCTCTAAGTCATGGGTGGGGTAGTTCTTTTCTTGAACTCTCAGCTGTCTACCCCTTTAACATGCTACTTTCCCTTCTTGCATTAGAACTGCACCAAGACCTGTACCGCATGCATCAGTGTAAACGATAAGCACTTTATTCCCATTAGGTAAGGTCAAGACTGGGGCTGTTTTCAGAGCCCTCTTCAGTCGTTGGAAAGCAATGTCACAAACCATGTCCCATGAGAATGCCATGTTCTTCTTCATCAGCCTGGTGAGTGAGGCTGATATCTTTGCGAAGTCCTTAATGAACTTCCTATAGTAACCTGCTAACCCAAGAAAACTTCTCACATCAGTTGCATTTTTAGGAACCTGACAATCTTGCACTGCAACCACTTTGCGAGATCTACAACTATCCATTATTTGGAGACTACATGCCCTAAGAATCTCACCTTTTTTCTCCAAAAATGGCATTTGGAGAATTTTGCTTTAAGTTATGGTCACGGAGAGTTTTCGAAACTTCTCTCAAATGTTGGGCATGCTCTTCTCGTTCTTGGAGAAGATCAAAATATCATCGACAAAGACTACCACAAACTTATTTAGGAACTCCCGAAACACCCTACTTATCAGATCGACAAAATAGGCGGGCGTATTTGTCAGCCCAAAAGGCATAACCAGCCATTCAAAGAAACCGTCCGGAGTCCTAAAGGCAGTCTTACCTATGCTGTCCTCAGCCACCCTCAACTGATGGAACCCCGTGGCCAAGTTTAAATGAGAAAATACCAAGGCACCAACATGTTGATCAAATAAATCATCAATCCTTGGAAGCGGGTGCCTATTCTTCTTAGTGAGCTTATTCAGATCCGTATAATCAACACACAAACAAAGAGTACCATCCGTCTTAGTTGCGAATACTATTGGAGCACCCATTTAGATATGCTTCGTCTGATAAACCCTTTCTCAAGTAGCTCCCCTACTTGCTTACTCAGCTCCCTCCTTTCCCTTGGAGCCATGTGGTGCACTGATAATGCAACTCACTTTGAATTGTCCACCAGATATATGCGAAAGTCGATCTCACGCCTTAGAGGTAAACCCTGAACCTCATCAAAAACATCAGAAAAATCTCGGCTCATCAAGAGACTCTAGGAAACTAAGCATAACCGACCCTTATGGGTTACACGAAATCTCGAGGGTTCTACCATGACAAGTCAGAAGCCTAACAACCCTCTTCTCACAATCCAGAATGGCATCATAAGTGGTAAGCCAATCCATTCCTAGAATCAACCCATAGCCCATAAAATCGAGCATATACATGTCGCATTAAAAGTCAACGCCTAACACAGATATTTTCAAACCCTGACAAATCATCGATAAATGAGCCTAACCACCAATGGGGTTTGAAACAACTACGGGATCTACTACCATACTAGTAATTAACTGCAGAGACTCAACTACAAAACTTGATATAAATGAATGTGAGGCACCAGAATCAAAAAGTGTTCTAATAGGATGGTTTAAAAGAGAAATTAAACCTTCCACAAAAATATTTCTACCTCTATCAGGAGAACTGGTCGCGAGAGCATGCACCTGCCCTCCAGAATTTCCTACACTTTGACCTTGTCCCTGTGATCCCCGTTTCTTCGGGCACTCTTTAGCAAAGTGTCCGGCCTCTCCACAGTAGAAGCAAGAATTCTTCCTTCGCTTACGGTCTTTAACCAGATGACTTTCCTTCCCACAATGGTGACATTTTCTCTTATCCTTACCTTTATCATTTTCCCCTCCTTTCTTCTGCTTTTGTTGTTGCTGCCTCTTATTGGGCCACACCTTCACATTTTGCGATGTTCCCTCAGCCTTTACCTCCTTCTTCTCTCCCTTGTCCTCTTCATGCATCAGGGCCATATTGACAAGATTTTCAAATGTGGCCCCCATTTGAATATGGGACATGGCTAACCCATGAAGGGGTTCATTCAGCCCTTTAGCAAACCGCAAAGCCTTTTTGTGTGGCATATCCACCAACTCTAACCCGAACCTTGCTAGCTGGTTGAATTTGTTCACATATTCTTTCACCGTCAAGTTTCCTTGTTTGAGTGCTAAGAATCTCTCCATCTGCATGTTGCTTTCAGCTTGGGAAAGAAATTTCATTTTGAACCTCTGTCTAAAATCTTCCCAAGTTTCCACCGTACGTCCACCTTGGGTAACATCCCACCAAAATGAGGCTTCGTCCTTCAATAGCCAAGCAGCTAACTGAATCTTTCTTCGATCCTCCACTTCAAAGATTACAAATAAGTCCTCAGTCTCCTTAAGCCAATTCCCAGCTTCCATGAATATCCCATTCCCATGGAATGGCTTCCCTCCCAAAATACGAAAATCCTTGCAGATTTTGGTGAAGTTATCTACTTTTGGAGGGGGAGGAGGAACGACTGGTGCAGCTGGGAAAGGAACATCTCTTTGGCCTTCGGCCGGTGCCGTAGCCTCCAAATACCTATGGAACCATCCGTGTATTGTGACGCCCTCTGGGATATTAGGGATGTTTTGTTCCCCGGACATGCTAAAAAAGGGAAAAGGAATTTTTTTTATATAAAAGCTGAAGATACTACATATGGCTTTTTGGGGTATGTTTTTCAAAACAGACTTTTCTTTCTGAAAATGTTTTCTTTTAAAACCTTGTTGGAAATTATTTTCAGAAACTTTTATCTAATCTGGTAACCTTTAGCTCTAATACCAAGTGTGACACCCCACATCTTTTAATGTCACTCACTAAGGGAATGCATTAAGTTTCGTGAAGCGTTATAGGTAATCAGACATTGAATAATTACAAGATAGATATAAATAAGATAGAAACAAAAATTTAAATTTTCATTTCAATCATAATACCGTGGTCCCCAATAACATAAGTCACAAATACCATTACAATAAAATAACTTCTGTCTTGCATAAGCAAAGTACATAAAGTATAAAAACATAATTCCCCAATTGAAAGAGTTAAGCCATATTAGAGACAAAAATTTGAACCATACTTCAGAAGTAGCTCCTAAAAAGGTGATATCTGCATCCTAACTAAGCCTGGATGTTTCCTCCCTGAGAACCCGGGGGGAAGGGGGGACAGAAGAAAGAAGGAGAAACAAAAGTGTCGGACATAAAGTTTGGCGAGTCTAGTTATTTTTAGCTAGTAGATAAATAAAAGTAACATAGGTGTGAAAAGATAAGCAAGATAAGGTGTACATGCCTCACTAATGATTACTCTGCACTGTTACTAGTATATCCTGAAAGAGATGATCGCTTCAACTATAAGCTGGTAGACATAGGTATACGTCCAAATGTATCCTAACTACTACCCTAATCGATCGGCTCCCTAACCCTCGTAGAGACCTTGTGCCGGCCTCATAGTAGGAGGTATCACTTCCTAAAGTGGAAACCCCTCGTCATAATAATGTGCACAACAATATCTACAGGTGTCACAATCATCTTATCCCCCTCTGCCCGGCTCATGCATGCACATAGCCCACTCGGTTTGCGCCGCCCACACCGTCCTCCACGTTTGAATCTCTTACAATCAGTCAGTAAGTGTGCCCCTTCTCTACCTAGTATGAAGTACTTTGTTTGATACCTACTCCGGGTTACTGAATGAAATGGGTCCCCACAATATGATACAAGCTCTCCCCTTTGTCTTGTATCCCCCACTAGGTTTTCACTGACTATGTATACCACTAGGTGTCTTTAATTACATAGCCTTATTTATTTCTACCGGTTATGCTTACCTATAGGTGTCTTTAATACATAACCCCTAATCTTCCAATCGGTTATGCTTACCTATAGGTGTCTTTAATTACATAACCCTTTCACTTCTACAAGTTTTACCCTAAAAGGTGTCTTTAATTACATAACTTTATTATTTCCACCGATTATGTATACCACTAGGTGTTTTTAATTACATAACCTTAACGGGTTAAGTTTGTGGGCCTATTACCCATTCCCTCTTCAGATTTACTTAACCCACCCCTCAACTATGTTTACTTAACCACCAACTTAAATTTAAGTTCATACAATCCCTACGGATTAACTTAGGTTAAGTTGTCCAATTCTTTACCATGTCCATTTGTGGTTTCATAATGGGATAGACCTCCCGCATTAGGCTACAACATGTGGCTGCTGGATATACCGGTCGGGTCCGGGCTGACTTATTCCATAGTTGTGCCTAACCTCGTGTCATAGCCTTATTCGTAATTACATACTTAGACCTCCCACATTTGGTTCAACATTAGTGGCTGCTGGATATGCCGGTTGGGTCCAAGCAGACTTCCACCACTAATGCAACCTAACCTCGTGTCATAAGTACAATTACAATTCCTAATTGTAATTACTAGACATTCAATTTTTAATTAATTAATTTCTTCCTTTTATAGGTGTCAATACCTATTTTACCCAATAATTTGAATTACATGTCCATAAATGTTCATATACAAATTATGCCATTATAACCCTTTTTCCCCCCGCTCCTTAACTAGCGCCCTCACAAAATTGGCAACATGCCTGGGCTAGACAATATCCTATTCATAAACGATAATAAGGAAAATAATGGGAATATAACTAAAATGATCATCTTGGCATAAACATAAACAAGTATGATAACAAGGTGAACATACATACTAGCATGGACATGAAATTGTCATCATAACAAGGTAGACATAAAACTGATGAACTATGATGTCACAATGTCTAAATTAGAAATTTAGATGTCCAATCGGTTTAGATCTAACATGATCACGTTAGGTGATAATTTAGATCACATAAAATAGATCTAACATGTTAACATAAGGTGACAATTTAGATCACATGAAATAGATCTATCATGTTAACATAAGCTGATAATTTAGATCACATAAAATAGATCTGACATGAATCATAAGGGGTGACAATTTCGATCACATAAAATAGATCTAACATGAATCATAAGGCGACAATTTAGATCAAATAGAATAGATCTAACATGATTCATAAGGTGACAATTTAGATCACATAAAATAGATCTAACATGAGTCATAAGGTGACAATTTTAGATCACATAGAATAGATCTAGCATAAATCATAAGGTGACAATTTTAGACCACATAGAATAGATCTAGCATGAAACATAAGATGACAATTTTAGATCACATAGAATAGATCTAACATGAATCATAAGGTGACAATTTTAGATCACATAGAATAGATTTAAGGTGATAATTTAGATGATATAAAATAGATCTACACACATCCGCATCATAGCATATGATAAAAGTTACAAACCAAGATATGTAGAAATAACATAGTAGAACAATCACAATTGATTTGGATCTAGAGAAATAGATCTATCCTGGCATAGCATATGATCTAACAATAACATAGATTCAAAGTCTACAACATATCCAAATCATAGTCTTTCATAATTCACTGTTATTTATCTAAACCTAAAAGCAACTAGAACTCACTGTGATTGGATTGCTAAGATGATAGAAAAGGTGCTGAGTCTATGCTTGAATCTCAGAATTTGATATGCTTTAGAAGAAGATGAGAGACCCTAGTTTAGTTTAGAATCCGACATAGTTAGGCTGCTATGATTTCTAATGAAGAAATATGTGAAATAGCTATGTATTTATAGCTGCAGAACCCTCTGGAACCGACTGCCACATAAGCCCTAGGGTAAATCAGGTCGCGGGTCGCCTCCCACTTAGTCAAAGGCCCGAATACCCAAAAAAACTATTCTGGGTGCACTTTACATGTGCGCCAGTGTAAAAATACATGGGTGCACTTGTCAAATGCGCCGGGAATTTCTGCTTTTTCTGCCAAACTTCTATCATCCATAACTTCTTCATACGTTATCCATTTTATGCAAACCAGATGTCTTTCTTGACCAGAATTTCGAGACGGACGCAATGGCGAAATCCGTTTCCCCTAATTCTAAATATTAAATTAATTATTCTTTAATTTATCCACTTTAATGTTGTTAAAATTTTGGGGTGTTACAATTAGAAAGAAGGAGGAGTTAACCTATAACTAGGCCTGTGTTGGAAAAGGACGCCGTGTACCTTCGTTTGCTTAAGGAGGAAGGAATATATATTTATTTTATTTTACTTTATTTTGAACTGAGGTGATTTTAACCCTTTTAAAATCTCGCGTGCTATCGAAATCCTATTTAAATGCAACAAACGGCATTCCCAAGGTTATACCACTATTCTGGACACACTGCGACAAGTTTCGAAGCCTTATTTGATCATCTGGAGAAGATATTAATTTAAGTCGATATAAATTAAATTCAAAATAATTAATTTCTTGATATTAAATTAATATTATTATCCTTTATTATCAAATACAATTTATATTGATCATTTTAATTATTTTGACTCCGTTTTAATTTCGAATTGAATTATTTCAAATTCTCATATAAAAATAATTATATATATTCGAAATAAATCATATTTCAATTATTAAATCGATAACTCAATATAAATATCAATTTATATTGTCAACTCAATATTTAAAACCATGTTAAATATTCAAAATAAATCGACTAAAAATCTGGGTTGTTACAGCTAATCTTTCCAACATACATTTTTTGGTTCATGTTGTGTATTCTTTCTTACCTTTTTTCCCAAAATAACACGGACGTTAAATTAACAACAGATTAAGTAGGCAAGCGGGTCTCACCCAACCCTGTTCACATGTTAACAAATGCAATTGGCTTTCTCTCTAAAACCCGACTCTTCGTTTAGAAAATGTTTTTCCGCCGCCTACATCATTTCCTGTTTTCCAATTTCTCTTCGCAATTTTTTTAAAGTTCGATCCGGAAAAGAGGCAATAGCGATTGGGGTTTCTCTCATTAATCAAAATGGTAGATTGCCTTGTCCATGAGATTGGTACAAGCCATGTTCTGAATCTTTTACGTTTATGCTATTTAACTTTTATTTTTGTTTGTTTTATTTTAATCGACCTTCTCTATGATTAAATGAGCAACATTAACCTTATCTATGAGATATTTTCAACTTGAATACGTCGACGATTTATTTTCGGTTTTTGTCGATGCGTGAAGTTTGAATGTACAGTTCGAAGAACACTATCTTTTTCGGTATTTTGATTAAATCACTTACGTTTGGCTTTTTGTTGTTGTTTTGATAATTTATGTAGTCATTGAGACTTATTTTTTCTGGAGATGAGGCTTTCTAAATCTTTGGTATTGTTAAATGGATCAACCTTTCCGCATCTTTCACTTGTTTTGATCAAGTCTGGTCTAAACAACTGAACTATTCTAGCTATATGGAATCTAGATTGCTGCTTCGATAAATACTTTTTACGCACTCTGAGTTTATTTTATAAAACAGTTCATGTGCTCGTTGATGTTACTACGTAGGTTTGGTCTATTTAAAAGGTTAGAATGCACCCTTTTTTGTTATGTGATTGTCAATATCTGAATAGTCACTTCTTTCTTTGCATTTTGAACACTTCTGAATAGAATTGAGAAATATGTATTTTTACTCGGAAAATTTCTATTTGTTAGTTGGTTTTAAATAAGAAACTTTTGAATATCCAAATTTTAATTTTTTAATTTATTATTCCAAAAGGAACAGTGATGAAGTTTGAATGTTGAAACCGCAAACAATAACAATTAAGAGAAATTAGAGTATTGGAGAACTCAAAAATATTTCTAATGGAAGGTAATATTTCTGAAATTATTAAGTATGAAATTTCCAAATCAATTGCATTGATTTAGTTATAATATATAACTTATCATTTTGTTATGCTCCAGCAATTGCTTGAGATGGTATTCCTTGTTTTAAGCTTGTCACTGCTGACCACCTGCATTTGCAGTTTTCTAATTTAAATATGTGCCCTTTTTTAATTACATACCGTATTTTGATTAGATAATGCTGATTTACTGGAGTTTCCAAAGTTTATTTATTTCCTTATTTATGTAGATTGACTAGCTAATCATTGTTTTTGAAGAATTTTTGTTTATTTTTCTAAATATTAGGCTTTTAGATGTTGTAGGAGATGTTTTGTTTATGTACGTGCTTGCCTTAATTCATACGGATGGAGGTTGAATTTATTTTTCAAATGCTCTATTAAAGACACCTATGATGAGGTTTCCAGTAGGTGTTCCATTAAATATTTTGTGTATAAGGCGTTCTGTATGTTAGTTACATATGGTAACTATTTCTTTGATATGTATGTTAGTTTTTTTTGTGCTTTAAAATATGGTTACTATTTCTTATTACTGAGTTGTTATTTAGTTAGTTACATATTGTATACTTTTACAACATATTATCACATTCCAAATAAATACATGACAATAAAAACTAAAAAGTATCTATATCCTCTAATTTTGTTTCATAACACTCATAAAAAACTTCCATTATGCTAAACTTTGAATCAACATCATTCTTTGATAAAGATTGAGTGTGTTTCCTTGTGGAAAAAATATTAATGTCATGTTCTGTAGAGTATTCTGATTGTAGTTGTTGCTTTAACTTATCAAATTAACTATGTTTAGAAGTTGTACATAGTTTTAACATATGATTACAAATTTATTTGGTCAGCTGCAAGCTATAACCATGCATCAAGTAGAAGTACAACTGATCAATTCTGGAATATGGACGCGTTAGCCGAGCAATGGGACTATAATTAAGGAAGTTTCAGCATATAAAAATATAGTTGTTTTTTTAAACTATTTTTTGTACTTATAAACTACAATTTTGAATATTGCATATAAATGATTCATGAGTTATATTTTTCTTCCCCTTTTATAATAAACTGCAATTGCATCTTATCTTATTGGAAAACTTACCAAGTTATTTTCAAAATAAACTTCCAGATATGATATATGGCATTTCTGCTGGAAGAATAGATTTGTAATATGGTCGATTCCAATCCCTCGTTGAACTGTTATAAACTGCATATATAGTTAGAATATATTTATACATAGTAAATATTATTCACAGTAAACAGACCAGGAATCAACGTTTCCAGTATATATTCACTATTTTCTTGATTTTACTATCTACATAATGCCACATTTCTAGTGTTTATTAATGTGATGCCCATTTTCCAAGTAAACAGACCAGATTACTAATGTTCCTGTTCATGCAGACAGGAGCATGAGATGATTCTGACTCAGATTAGCCACTTTGTTAGCATAGAGCTGTCAAAATTGATCTTTTTCCATTTGATGCTTCAAAACTAGAATACCCTACTGACAGCGTAAGTTAAATTACCTTGGTCATTCTTGTTAAGTGTTGACTTTATTATTTTTACATTAATATGTCTATTTACATGAAACAGCTATGTAAACAACATATAATGAAACTGCATGTTTATGGTTACTTATGTTTATTTACAGTATATTTTAAATGATTAGAAACTGCATATATGGAAATATGGCAGCAGATCTATAGTTGCAGGTAGATTATTTGTTCCGTTATTTGTTTTTGCAGGTATACTATTACTAAGAGAATTGCATTTTGTTTGTTTTTGAAATTTTGCAGGTACTACTATAACTAATATTTGGCGAGGCACTAATTGGTGTCTTTGAAAGTTTTCCCTTCGTGAGAAAGTAGCATTTTGTAAATATTGCATTTATCACATCTTTTTGAAGCCATGATTTAGTAAGTTAAAATTCGTAGTTTGCGCATTGTTCATTCTTGTAGTAAGACCGGATTATATTGTATTCGGTTCTTTCTTGTAGTAAGAGACTGGATTATTAACACTATGTATGAATTATTTGTTTTCTAATTAATATGTTGTTGCTATTAAATGTATGGACTATTGACATTATCCATGAAATTATTGAATTTATTTGTGAATTGTTCAATTTGTATTGTTGTACAGTTCGAATATCAATAATTATCAATTTTGATATATTGAGAATAAAGGTGATTTGAAGGGGGTAATATTATTTTCCAAAGTGATTTTTGCTTCGGTTGTAGTTACAGCCGAACCGAAGCAACAACAAGAGTCATCTCATGCTTCTCTTTTTTTTTTACGTCGCTTACAGAAACCGAAGCAAGAAATTATTTTTTGCTTCGGTTGTTTATCATAAGCAACAAGTTATATTTTTTTAGCGTCCTCTGGATTTGCTTCAGATGTTAAACCGGAGCAAAAGATAAAAACAACCATAGCAAAAAATATATTTGCTTCGGTTCCTTGTCTGAAGCAACAAATTTTTGGTTTGTTGCATCGTTTGCAGTTACTTCGGTTGCAGAACTGAAGCAACAGGGGGTAAATAACCAAAGCAACTGACCTTCTTTGTAGTATTGCTATAAAATTAAATTTTATAAATAATTACACATGCCTAACTGAAAAGACCAAGGTTCACCACCCATGCGCTACTTCCCGGGCTGATGTGAGAGTTGGGACAGAGCTTGGCGGATTATGCGGACCGATGCTGACATTTTCAACAAGATGTCAATAATTCTTAGGTGTCAACTACCATGCATGCACTTCCTTGCGGGCTAACATGAGAGGTGGGAAAGAGCTCGGCGGGTTTGCACACCAACGCAAGAATTACAAGCAATGTGTGGTATCCTTGGATTTCTATTATAATTAAACATAAGAAGAAGAGAGAGTTATGTAATTTCATCTTAACACATCTCAGATTTAAAGACACGAAAATCCAACATATGTACTTTAAGTTGTTCACTCATTAAACAAAGACTACAATTTAGAATAAACTTCATGGCCATCACCTAAGAATCTCCATGTATACTGGTTACATTATTATCGCTCATAATTCAACTTTTCATTATATTTCTCATTCGATCTTAGTTGAGAGAGAAAAATTACTATCAACTAACCAAAAAAATTTGATAACTTGCTTCGTTGTACAAATCTAAAATGAGTCGTATTTCCAAAAAAAAATTGGCATGTTACTACAACTGAAATGAATGATGGTCCTCTCTAAATGCATGAAAAATGAAAATAAACAAAAGAAAACAATTAAAGGAAAAAAAGGATGCAATGCAGACTCCCCTCCTCCCCCTCCCCCAAACACACACACACTTGGTCAAATCAGTGTCCACACTGTAAATACCTTTCCTAAATTTGAAACATAGTACCCAAAGGTGAATAAGATACAAAATGATTTGTAAAATGAAATTCAGTTTGACAACAACATGTGAATGCAAATCATATGCAAAATGAAATCTATGATGATGGTGGTGAATGTTATGTGATGAATGATGTTTCCTTTTCCTCCCACAATAGCCTCTATCGAAAATGATGCATGATGATTTCTTATCAAATTTGTGAGGTACAATAGGCATGTCAATGAATGCTGAAATAAAAATCCTTCCTATGAAATTTTTTCATGCCAACGATTTATACCACTCAGTTGAAGATTACCATAATCTCATAAACTTGAGCATTTAATCACAATTTCTTTTGATGATATAGAATTATGATTATCATCAAGACATTCCCTAGATTCATTCCCGTAATTCAAAATCTTAAGCTCATATTCAAACAATTCTTCAAAAGATAGAGTGGACACGTCTATTGAGAAAAGTGAAGTTTCCTGAGGAGATAAATCAGATGTGTCATCTACAACTATTTCTATTATGTTGACTTCTCCTATTTTGGACTCTTTGGGCTGATGAAAATTGTTCAATTCAATGGTTAAGTACACAATCGATAGTCGAAATTTGCCGCTCCTACAATTTATAGTAGCATTCGAGGTAGCTAAGAAGGGATGACCCAAAATACATGGAATTGATCTATTAGGATTCGAAAGAGGCTCAGTTTCTAGGAGTACAAAGTTGAGAGGGAAATAGAATTGTTTAATTTGAATGAAAACATCTTCAATTACACCCAATGGCTTTTTAACAGATCCATTGGCCATTTGAATCGTGATGTTCATGGGTTTCAATTCTCCTAGTCCAACTGGATGATAAACAGTGTAGGGAAGAAGATTGGCACTTGCACCAAGATCAAGTAGGGCATGACTGATGTGAGTATTTTGTATTTTCCAACCGACTGTTGGGCACTCAGGGTCCTTATACTTGACGGGTGACGGATTTGAGAAAACTGAGCTAGTCTTTGCAGTCAAGAAGGCAGTTTTAGGAACATTAGTGTCTCGTTTTCGGGTGCATAGCTCCTTGAGACACTTGGCGTATTGAGGAATTTGTTCAATAGTGTCTACGAGTGAAATATTGACAAGAACTTGTTTGAAGATTTCAATACTTTATTCGAAATTTGAATCCTTCTTCTTATTAGTAAGTCTATGTGGATATAGAGCTACTATTTTATAGACTCTTATATAATTTTGATCGTTCGAAGAAGAAGGTTTTTATATAGAAAGTGAAGGAGGTAAGCATGTAGAAGATTGGGTGTTGGGATTACCAACATTAGATGACGAGATATTGTCGGGGTTGCCGACATTTAAAGAATGTATGTTAGGTTTGCCAACATTCGAAGAAGATGTCGATTTGGACGGTTCATAAGATGGGATTGCTAATGAACGAGTATCAAGTTCTTGAATTGGAGTCGAAATAGAAGGATTGTTGGGATTGGCGAAAATGTTTTCAATCGCTTTTCCGGACCTAAGAGTGGTGACCGAGTTGATTGAATTATGTTTTTCGTCCTCACAAGAGTTTACATTACGAGAGTTATGTTTTGGATTCACCTCAGGTTAACTAGGCAATTTTCCTTTCTCATTACTTTTCAATAGTTCCTTTATCATATTCATCATTTGTTCGAGTTTAGCATTTTGATTGTTTATTTGTTTCTCTAATCGAACAATTTCTTAAGAAGATCGAGGAGACTGAGTTGATGATTGAAAGTTAGAATGCCTATATGGTTGACTTGAAGGCTTGGATTGAGTTAGAGTTGAAAAGTTTGAGGACTAGAAGCAAACAGAGCTTGGTAACTCGAATTAGGTATCACGTGAGACGGATTCGCAACACTTCTAGGATTAAACCACAAGAAATTTGGATGAATTTCTGAACTAGGGTTGCATGTGGATTAGTAAGGACTATTTGAGTTATGGCATTGGCTTAATCTTGAAGGTAATAATGGGGTTGTCCTTCTTTAACTTGATGAGTTTGAGTTTCTAAGGGAAAATGAATTGGATCCACGACATGCACTTCTCTAGTAGAAGTATGAATGGGAACATGAATTGACTCCCATTGCATGTCCTTTTAAGAATAATCTTCTAGGAATTCCCAAGCTTCATCGGTCATTTTATACATAAATTCTCCTCCACACATTGATTCTAATTGTGATATAGTTTGATAGTTTATCCCTTTATATGCAATATGACACAAGTGGTGTTTTTGGATTGCATGATCAGGACTACCATACAGTAGTTGGTTGAATTTCTTAAAGTGTCTTGATAAAGTTTCCCCTTCCTTTTGAGAGAACAAATTTACTTCAGTTTGGATTTTTAGAGTTTTACGAAAAGGGAAAAACTTTTTAAGAATACAGTGACAAATTCATCCCAACTTCTTATGGAATGTTTTGGAAGAGAACTTAGCCATCTTTTAGATCTTTCAAGTAGTGTGAACGGAATTAGCCGTAGCTTGATTGACTTATTAGATAATTGTTGCATTCTAGTTGTGGATGCATACAATTCAAATTCACTTAGAAACTCATAAGCATTTTTAGAACCAATAAATTTTGGTATCCCTTGAATGAGTGAATATTTAGGGTCAAAATTATTTCCCTTGGCTGGTGGAAATACTATGACAGAAGGTTAAACAGTCCTAGTTAGATAACATCAATCTTGAAGAGACAAGGGTCTATCCATTCCGACATTGAGATTTTGAAAGTTTTGATTTATTCGATTTTGATCCATCTCATTACAAAAGTTGTTAATTATATGAGACTCCCTAGGAAAATTATGGTGGCTGAAACTTTTTTCACTCATCATTGGAAAATGCAAACAAAGAAAAAACTAGACCTAAGTTGACATAATTAGCTCCTATTCAATATAAATAACATACTCAAGGATATTTTATTAGCTGATAATCTCGATTTGAAGAGGAAAATGGTCTTATGGTCATTCACGTATAGTACAAATACTAAGGGATACAACTAATGTTTTACGAGTAGTATGCAACCTCTTTTGCTAAAAATTTAATAAATTGAATTAATATACATCCGCGATTAAACCCTTAAGAGGATTAATTTCTCAAAATACACTCTTGTAGTTAAATATTGTGCAAATCAATTTAAATAGATATATTGAAAGGTTAAATTGCTAAAATAAGAAAAATAAAATTTTCACATCTAAATATTTAACCCAATTTGTTTGTCCTAATGAGCTTGAGTTTTTGATTCTAACGTCAAATCAAATTTTATTGTCAAAAAACGATGTGAGTGACGACTTTAGTGATGGAAATTCATTCCTAACTTGATTCAGAAATTTCAGCCCATACCACAATCAGATAATAAAAATTGCATAATTAAAAATTGTACAAGAAAGGCGTTTGCCCTATAGAATATCATTATAAGCAATTTCCATATTTTTATTTTAGCAATAGAGCGCTTGTAGAGATAAGAAAATTATACAGTGGGGTATGCTTGTCCGTCCAGAGCAGTAGAGTAGCTTTAGCGATAAAAATCCTTGTTTTGTTGCTTGATCTCTTTCTCACTTTTGGTACGCGATTTTGAATTCGTTTTTCTTTTTTTTTTCTGAAAATAAAACAAATAAAAAACTAAACTAAACTCAATGAAATGAATAAAACAAACAGAGACACTGGACTCAACAAAATCAGGAACTCAACAAAAATAAACTAACTCAAACCAAGCTAGGCTCACGCAACACTTCCCAAGTTAAAACCCACGCAATCAAAACATGCCATAAAAAAACATAAACATAATAGCTCAATTATAAGACACGCATGCCCCCTTTAGGTTTTTCGGTACATAAATACTGCACACACACAAACTATCTCGCAGAACAATAGAAGAATTGAACCAAAAAAATCTCACCCCTTTTTCCTCTGTACTTTGTTCTATGAAATCGAGTTGGGTCTTGAGGTGCGGTTCGAAATCGATTCAAAGTTTCGATTCGATATAGTTCGATTTGGATTTTGATTGGATATGGGATTGATGTGGTTGGTTTCAATTGAGGTTGCGTGATGAGGCTGTGAATTATGAGAGGAGATGTGGGTGCTGTTTGAACTCTGGTAAGGTTTTTTTTTTTTGAATTTGCTGAAGTTGATGTAGGGTTTGGTTTTTTTCACGTGGCGATTGTAGGTGGAAAAAATAACTGATTGGAGATGATGTAGTGTTTTATTTAGCTGTTCTTTTTGCCGACTTTGGTAATTGGTTTGTAAGTGATTGCGAAGTTGCATGACGATGTTAGAAGTTTTGTTATGCAGTCTTGTGGTGATGAATGGAGTGATTTTGGTTTTGTGACAAGTTGCGATGTAGATGATTCGGATAGAGATAACCAGTGTTTACTAACGTTTAAGGGTCTTGGTGATTGATTTCAATTGGAAAAGAGTGGTGTGAGGGATGATCGGCAAACAGTAGCTATGTTATGGGAAGGCAGGAGGTGATGAAGATGGAGGTTGATAAGGGAAGAGGTCGGTGAATATTTTTTTGGGGATTGTGTGAACGGTCGTGAATTTGCGGGTTTGGCTTGCTGATGTGGTGCAACAAGTGTTCTGATGAGGCTGGAGAATTTGGCTTTTCGGTCGTTGAAGATGGTTTTGGACGTGTGGAAGGTTGTGACATTTGGAGAGGGAGGCAGGCTGTGATGAGGTATGATGGTCGATGTGAAAGTGCATTGTTTGGGAAGTAGGGATGATGTGGAGAAGATGTAGATAAAGGAGGACCTATTTTGTTTTGAAATAGATTGTAAACAAAAGGAAAGAGAGATTGTTGAAATTGGAAAGGAAATTGAAAAAAAGGGAAAGAAATCAAGAGAAAAAACAGGCAAGTTCTTTTTTTCTTTTGCTTAGAAGATTATAGTATCAACAAGTAATAACAAATCAACTAATAAAGAAACTATTTTCTAAAAGTAAAAGAAAAAAACTAACACGAATCGAAAATTAAATAAATAATAAAATTTAATTGTTGTCCCGCTGGCAATGGCACTAAAAACTTGTTTGACACTTTTTATTGACTAGAAAAGCGCGAACATAGAAATAAATTACTGCCAGTGCACAGGTGCATGGTATGCAGGTCGAACACAGGGTGGAAAAATAAATTTATTATTTATGTAATCTGAGCGAGTTAGATGGAATTTGGAGATTGTTGTTTGAAAATGATAAAAAATTAAATTGCAGTTTGGTGCAGAACAAATCTAATTGAATCAACCACCAAATCATAATTATTAATTGAAACAGGAAAAGCAAGTAAACTACTACTTAATTCACTGTAGATTCGAATCTAATCCAATCTACATTAAATTCAATATCACCATGTCTTGACCGGCTTTTTTGTAAAAAATCCGTCACAACTCAAATGGATCAAGACTTACTCTCGGAGATTACAGAACAGACTCTTTATCTCTCGAATCGATCTTGGTATAGATCGGCTAGCCATGGTTCGACCCAAACTGTAATGACCCAACTTACCAGTACCTCGGAAGTTGTATCATTATTTAAGAAAAGAAATAGATAGAAGAATAGAACTAAGAAAAGACATCAGAATCTCACAGCGGAACTTGGGACAATATATAATAACCCAAAATATTACATAACATAATTCAAGTACATTGAAATACTTCATACATAAGGATACATGTCATCACAATTACATACTTAACACTTGTGATACTAACTTGCAGATAATTCTACATAACATATGATAGATAAGCCAACACTTCTGATCCTGCCATCCAGCTACTCCAAGTTACTTTAAAACCTGGATCACTTGTCTACTCATAATAAATATTATGAGTACCCAAAAGTTTAAGGAAAACACAGAAAATAAACTCCGGGTCAGTCATGGACTGGTATGAGTAAACGATTTATAAACAAGTTTAATAAATCACAATGATTCATAAGACCACGCCGTGAATACGGAACGGGTTTTTACCTTATGAGATCAAAACAGTTTGCATATTTAAACAGATATTATGATAATGTCTAGGGTGTCCACAAATAATTCATAATCTAGTAAAATGCTTTCATCTCACATTCTACTTATAGTCTATAAACAAAAACCGTTAAGTGCTTATGGATATTGGGTTTCCAACTATGACAAGGTATGGGATCACCTTCCGGAGGTGTATCTCTAGATACGAATACACGGGTTCAACAAGAACATCTTGTAACTCGGCCACACATGACCGACCACTCATTTCTCTTGAGTGTATCGAATGTATATCACCAACGGTTGGGAGCTACCCACCGTTTCCCGAAACGGGTCAGAATCGACAATAGATTTTAAGAAGTAATTGAAACTCTAGATCAGATGATGATACATCCTAATGGGAGCTACCCACATAGCCATGCTGCCTGCCCGATTTTTGTCATTTCCGGTTGTGAAGCTCGAAGCTAAACGTTCCCTGACACATGCTTTTTATTTGCTTTGAACGTCACATCGTCAAACCCGCTAATCCACTAATTGATTTATCCAAAAATATATTACAAGTATAAAGTAAGAGAAACGAATTTCTCTACCACTTATAACTACGTTTGAAAAGGTCAACGTACGTGATTAGTTAGGAGTACTCTGTCAGACGTTCGTCCATACAAGTTGTCCTGGGACTGGACAAACTGAAGGTACTATTCCGTACAACCATCTTAGCCAATCGTTATTTAAGATTTATACAATAGCCCTTGCATTTTTCTCCGTCTTCAATATATTCAGCATACTTGACTCGCAACGCTTATGCCAATACGGAGTGGTTCTTCAGATAATAATCCAACCGGTCTCTCCATATTAACAACGTTAAAATGGTCAAAACTTTGATAGTCGATGACTTAACTATCAAATGAAAATACGTGTGCACACAACAAATCTTATTTCCAATTGGAATTTCTATTTGATCAATCATCTATATATATATATATACATATATATATATATATATATATATATTCATGTTCCCGTGTTTACGTATCACTACCCTTTCACATCAATCAGTCGCTGACTGTAATTATTAAGAGAACAACTTCCTAAGTATAAACCCCGAAGGCCGAAACCAACATCAGATAAATACTCAAAAAATCATTCGACTTATTAATTCTAGTCAGTTCCTAATTTCTGTAATTCCATTTGAATTCTTATTTCAAAAATTCACATTCCTTTAATATTTTTATTTCGAAAAATATTAGCTTAACTCTTTTATTTTATATCATGCTATACCGTGTGCGAAGCACGGGCCTAAAACATTCTTATGTAAAATCTTCCCTTATAAAAATCCGATGTTAGAACATTTGGATCTCATATCGACAGTTAAATCTTTTCTCTTGATCTAATCTTATTTTATTTATCATTACTTGATAAATAAAATAAACATTTTCCTTTTACTCAATTTTAAATTATTATAAATATTTTACACACCGGTTTCCATTTTTGTACATGATCAAAATGTCCGACGATATGATATATAAATCTTCCCTAATTTATAAGATAATTTAATGTGTCATTTATTCAATTATTTAATTCATTTATAAATAAATTAATTAAATAAATCCGTCGACTTCCTACAGTCAAGCTCTGTCCTTGATGTTCTGCTGTTTTCTTCCTCTGCCACCGTCTATGCTTCTTTAAATAAAAACTTCTCTTTTTATTTAATTATATAAATTCCCTTTATTCATTTTTATTTTTAAATTAAAATATTTTTAATTTAAAACTAATGTTAAAAATCACTTTTTATAACGTTTTGACCAAAGTATCAGTACCACTTTTCAAACTGCGGTGTGCACCTGGCAAACCAGCTCCAGATCACGTGTTCAGCCCACGTTACCAAAGTACCGGGTGGTACTTCCGATTTTCGCCAACTACCAGATTTTTCCAAAATACCACTTTTCAGAACACTGGTGTGCGCATGGTAAATTAGCTCCTTGATCTTGTGTTCGCACCCATCAACCAAATCTCGCCAAAACCCAAAGTTCTCGCCAAAACCCAATGTTCTCGCCAAAACAAACTAAATATGAAATGCTGCTATTCTCACCCCTCTTTTCTTCCCAAATCCTCATCCCTCCTCTTTCTTTTAAATAACCCGTCTCAAAATCGGGGTGAAAATATCATTTTCATTTTTACTTTATATATTGCGTGACCTGCTATGTTGCTTCACCATCCTCTCTCCAGTTACTTCCATTTCCCCACAACCGTGAACCATGATTCCTCCCATATTTACTTCTACTTTCCTTCTCGCTGTTGGACTGCAACACCCAGTACATTCATCGTTTCAGCTTATGCAAAACGCTAACAGCACATTCCTCCCTGTGCATAGTCACACTGTCTCACGCATTGGTGAGCCACCGTACATGCACCAACAGATCCTTCATGCACACAACTCCTTGTACGCTTTGTACACAACAAAGAAACTTAGCTTTTAAACCAACTTAAGTACACAGTAAGTACAATTTTCCTAAATATATGCAATCTACAGTCCCTGTTCTTTTTCCTCAAAACAATGAACCGTGCAAATCGACATGCACGCCACTATTCCCTTTGATCACTCCTTCTAGATCATCCTCCGCTCACCTCTACTTCCCGCTCAACCTAGCATCCCCTACTGACTACCATGCTGACAGTTATAACCCCGTTTATATTATACTTTAAAAAAAAAACAGGACATGAGTTTTAATAATTATTTTTTTTATTTAAAGCTTGCATTTTATAGTTATATAGAAATATATATCTATATTTTGAAGTGAAGCTGTTATAGCAGTAAACTTCAAACAACATTACTGAATTTTCATTAGGATCTTAGATTCGGGTTCCTGAAGTGTCACAAGAAAATTCTATGGTCCTGTTCAGGCTTCAGTGAAATGGTTCACTGTGTGTTATAATCATCTTTAAACATATATTATATGTGAAGTAACCTATACACAAACAAGCATCCATAGTTAACAGTTTGAATTATCAACAGAATGTTTTAACCAGAGTAAGAGAAGTTTTACTTACTAATTTGTTCGCAGTTTTGGATCATCTGCTCACAGTTTTTATTCTCATGCTACAGGTTACATGTTCTTATGATTCTAACTCTTCTGCCATTATATTGCTCTCAAAATTGGTTTATATCACAACAAAATAAATGGATAAAAATATCGGACAGTTTACTTACATATGCTTACTGGTTTTCATGTTAACTACTTCCAGGCATTTCAAAGATATACTACTAACTAATATCACTCATCAAACATGTATGCGGCTATATATTATAATATATATATAATAAATGACTAAAGGGGGTTTACTCACAGTTGTAGCAGCTGAAATGGAGTACTAATGGGTGCTAGACTTTCCCGGATCTCACTCTTCTTCTCTTTGGTTTGGCAATCCAGGAAAAATGGCAAAGTTCCTCATGTATTTATAGGCCAAACTCTATTGTATAATATTGGTTTTCTATTATCATTTAATTAACTAAATCTATAATCTTCCTTAATCAAATATGTTGCGCAGGGATCTTGGCAGGAGAAAATATAGTTTGAAAGCAACACTTGCCTTTGTTTTATATGCTAACAACTTGCTGGAAGAATGAGCATCATATACTTGTTTTACTTAATGCTAAAGCTTCTAACCACTTGCACTCTTGCTTCTAGAAGATGATTAAACAATTGCTCATGTCCCTTTCACCATTTAATGTTTTTAACTTAATCAAATATTTGTGTTTAACTTTAGTATGATTCACCAAAGAATGCTGCACACAAATCTTGCAATATATCCCATTTTATATTAAGTATTAATTCATTAATTTTCATGTCACTTTCACCTATGTACATCACCAACTTAGCTATGAAGTCTTCTACTTAAATGGGTTTTGTTCTTGGCTTGTACGTGGGCTGTCTTGGTTGGCAAAAAGGTTGGGCTACATGTTGGTTTTTGTTCACATTCTTGGGCTAGTTTATATTTGCAAAGAAATGCTATTTCTAGTTAGCATTTTGTGCTATGTAAATGCATAGTTTTTGGGCTGTCTAGCGTTGTGTTTCTTGCGTGAGTTAGGGCCTATAAAATCTCAGCAATACACTTAGTTTCTAGCACAAGAAGTTGGATAAAGTCTGGTTTTTCCATGTTGCATGTTTTCTTTAATTCCTAGCCTAGCTTTAGCTATAGTTTTTGTTACGCTTTTAGCGACGGTTCTTTTGATAACGCTTTGCTACAGTTCCTTTAGTAACGTTTTGTCATAGCGCTTCAGAAGTGCTGTCATTATCTCTGTTTAGTTATACTCACGTTGTACTATAAAAATTGTTATACTTCTGGTCCTCGTCACCGAATCTTACTTACAGTTCTGGCCCTGTAATGAATTTATACATTAATAAGTTAGTTTACTAATGTATTATAAAATTTTAAGTTCGTTCGCAAATTTTGTTTTCGTTCAGAATTTCCGGGTCATTACAATCTACCCTCCTTATAAAAATTTCGCCCTCGAAATTGTAATTAAAGCGTAAATTCAAGTTATAATCAAAGTTATAAACTTTTATCCATAAATAATCAACACACATCAGCCAATTTTAATTTATCACAGTTATTTCCCTAATATCTGTTACTACCGTTTGAAAATATTTCTCATTACTGCATCACTATTTCTCAAAATCCATCAGTTCCTGACCGTAAATTTGTAAGCGAATAACCCTCTAAATAACAACCCCGAAGACCGAAATCAACATCAGATTGATACCTAGAAAATTATTTAACATAATCAATTTCCAGTTAGGTTCTAATTTCTTAACTTCACATCTAAATTTCTCGTTACCCATATTACTTAAAATATGATCGATTTCCTTCGGAAAATAAATGCCAAATCTTTATTATCTTCCTCCATTTTGAATTGACTTATTTCAAAAATATTCATCTACTCTGAATTCTCTTTTTACTTGAATCTATATCCAACGATCTCAAGTCCACTTAACTTAACTCCGTTAAGTATTTTATTAACTTAAGTCTAAACTTAATTCAGTGGAAATCCAAATTTTAATTCGATTAATAATCCTAACTTCATTATTAAAAAGAGTAAGGTACCTTCCATCACTTCTTCCATGTCCTCAGAGGTAGATGGCTTATCCATTAAGGCCAAGACTGTTGGTTGCGTTCCTTTCTTCATAAGTGGGCAATCGTAAATCATATGTCCAGGCTGGTTACACTTATAGCATATATATTGTCGGACAGAAGCATTATCCGATTCCTGTGGCTCCTGCTGAGGTTGTTGCGGCTTTTCTGCTGTTGGCTTCTTACAGAACCTAGCAATGTGACCCTTCTCTTTACAATTGTGGCATGTGGTATTCTTGAAACGCTCCTTAGCTTTCTCCCCCATCTCTCCCTTGCCCTTCCAGTTTGGATTAACTTCCTCTTCAGAGGATTCTCCCCACTGGCTTCTCCGGTTTGTGTCTTTGCTACTGGCTTCTTCATGCTTAATGCCTCATAACGAATTGCCATAACGATTATGTCGATGAATGGACTCTTTAGATGTCCGATCACCTTATCCTGTAGATCTTCCTTTAAACCAGCTATGAACATTTCGTTCTTCTTGAGCGAGGTATTGATCAGGTCTGGGCCAAAGCAAGATAGTGCGTTGAACTTATTCTCATACTCAACGATAGACATGTTACCTTGTTTCAGATTGATGAAGTCTCGATACATCCTAGTCTTTCCAGCTGCAGGTAAAAATTGTTCTTCAAACTCTTCTTTGAACTTTCCCCAGGAAAAATCATCCTCAGAAACGTTCGTCGTCTGTGCGTCCCACCAGACTGCAGCTGCTCCTTGTAGTTGCCATGAAGCCAAAAGTCGTTTCTGTTCATCATTCAGATTCTGTCCTTTGAAAATCCTCTCACAGGACCTCAACCACGCTTGAACTTCGATAAAGGATTAAGTTCCTTTAAAAACTTTCCCTCCCAGTGTATTATACTCTTTACAAATTGTTGCAAAGTTCGCCCTAGGTTGGACTGGTGTAGTTGGTGCAACTTCTATAACTGGTGCAACTTCTTCCACGGTTTCTACCGAGATTTGAGTAGTGTTACGACCATTGGCAGTGGTGGTTCCACTAGCTCGACCTCTTCGTGCACGGGTAGTCATACTCACTAACCTGAATGTACAGGTTGATATCAAAACTCGATCAGATATTAGGATACTTGGTCTATAAAAACTTAGGTCGATCTATCCTAAGTATGTTCATTCTAAATATATATAATAGCATCCAAATTTTTAAAATACGCTCTCTCACACTCACCCAAAGCCTAGGTATACGATAACCTAAGCTCTGATACCAACTGTAATGACCCAACTTTCCAGTACCTCGGAAGTTGTATCATTATTTAAGAAAAGAAATAGATAGAAGAATAGAACTAAGAAAAGACATCAGAATCTCACAGCGGAACTTGGGACAATATATAATAACCCAAAATATTACATAACATAATTCAAGTACATTGAAATACTTCATACATAGGGATACATGTCATCACAATTACATACTTAACACTTGTGATACTAACTTGCAGATAATTCTACATAACATATGATAGATAAGCCAACACTTCTGATCCTGCCATCCAGCTACTCCAAGTTACTTTAAAACCTGGATCACTTGTCTACTCATAATAAATATTATGAGTACCCAAGAGTTTAAGGAAAACACAGAAAATAAACTCCGGGTCAGTCATGGACTGGTATGAGTAAACGATTTATAAACAAGTTTAATAAATCACAATGATTCATATGACCACGCCGTGAATACGGAACGGGTTTTTACCTTATGAGATCAAAACAGTTTGCATATTTAAACAAATATTATGATAATGTCTAGGGTGTCCACAAATAATTCATAATCTAGTAAAATGCTTTCATCTCACATTCTACTTATAGTCTA
This sequence comes from Allium sativum, assembly GCA_030737875.1. Taxonomy (NCBI): domain Eukaryota; kingdom Viridiplantae; phylum Streptophyta; class Magnoliopsida; order Asparagales; family Amaryllidaceae; genus Allium; species Allium sativum. Next base: position 903,142,889 of record CM060924.1, read on the forward strand.
TAAACAAAAACCGTTAAGTGCTTATGGATATTGGGTTTCCAACTATGACAAGGTATGGGATCACCTTCCGGAGGTGTATCTCTAGATACGAATACACGGGTTCAACAGGAACATCTTGTAACTCGGCCACACATGACCGACCACTCATTTCTCTTGAGTGTATCGAATGTATATCACAAACGGTTGGGAGCTACCCACTGTTTCCCGAAACGGGTCAGAATCGACAATAGATTTTAAGAAGTAATTGAAACTCTAGATCAGATGATGATACATCCTAATGGGAGCTACCCACATAGCCATGCTGCCTGCCCGATTTTTGTCATTTCCGGTTGTGAAGCTCGAAGTTAAACGTTCCCTGACACATGCTTTTTATTTGCTTTGAACGTCACATCGTCAAACCCGCTAATCCACTAATTGATTTCTCCAAAAAAATATTACAAGTATAAAGTAAGAGAAACGAATTTCTCTACCACTTATAACTACATTTGAAAAGGTCAACGTACGTGATTAGTTAGGAGTACTCTGTCAGACGTTCGTCCATACAAGTTGTCCTGGGACTGGACAAACCGAAGGTACTATTCCGTACAACCATCTTAGCCAATCATTATTTAAGATTTATACAATAGCCCTTGCATTTTTCTCCGTCTTCAATATATTCAGCATACTTGACTCGCAACGCTTATGCCAATACGGAGTGGTTCTTCAGATAATAATCCAACCGGTCTCTCCATATTAACAACGTTAAAATGGTCAAAACTTTGATAGTCGATGACTTAACTATCAAATGAAAATACGTGTGCACACAACAAATCTTATTTCCAACTGGAATTTCTATTTGATCAATCATCTATATATATATATATATATTCATGTTCCTGTGTTTACGTATCACTACCCTTTCACATCAATCAGTCGCTGACTGTAATTATTAAGAGAACAACTTCCTAATTATAAACCCCGAAGGCCGAAACCAACATCAGATAAATACTCAGAAAATCATTCGACTTATTAATTCTAGTCAGTTCCTAATTTCTGTAATTCCATTTGAATTCTTATTTCAAAAATTCACATTCCTTTAATATTTTTATTTCGAAAAATATTAGCTTAACTCTTTTATTTTATATCATGCTATACCGTGTGCGAAGCACGGGCCTAAAACATTCTTATGTAAAATATTCCCTTATAAAAATCCGATGTTAGAACATTTGGATCTCATATCGACAGTTAAATCTTTTCTCTTGATCTAATCTTATTTTATTTATCGTTACTTGATAAATAAAATAAACATTTGCCTTTTACTCAATTTTAAATTATTATAAATATTTTACACACCGGTTTCCATTTTTGTACATGATCAAAATGTCCGACGATATGATATATAAATCTTCCCTAATTTATAAGATAATTTAATGTGTCATTTATTCAATTATTTAATTTATTTATAAATAAATTAATTAAATAAATCCGTCGACTTCCTACAGTCAAGCTCTGTCTTTGATGTTCTGCTGTTTTTTTCCTCTGCCACCGTCTATGCTACTTTAAATAAAAACTTCTCTTTTTATTTAATTATATAAATTTCCATTTATTCATTTTTATTTTTAAATTAAAATATTTTTAATTTAAAACTAATGTTAAAAATCACTTTTTATAACGTTTTGACCAAAGTATCAGTACCACTTTTCAAACTGCGGTGTGCACCTGACAAACCAGCTCCAGATCACGTGTTCAGCCCACGTTACCAAAGTACCAGGTGGTACTTCCGATTTTCGCCAACTACCAGATTTTTCCAAAATACCACTTTTCAGAACACTGGTGTGCGCATGGTAAATTAGCTCCTTGATCTTGTGTTCGCACCCATCAACCAAATCTCGCCAAAACCCAAAGTTCTCGCCAAAACCCAATGTTCTCGCCAAAACAAAATAAATATGAAATGCCGCTATTCTCACCCCTCTTTTCTTCCCAAATCCTCATCCCTCCTCTTTCTTCTAAATAACCCGTCTCAAAATCGGGGTGAAAATATCGTTTTCATTTTTACTTTATATATTGCGTGACCTGCTATGTTGCTTCACCATCCTCTCTCCTGTTATTTCCATTTCCCCTTAACCGTGAACCATGATTCCTCCCATATTTACTTCTCCTTTCCTTCTCGCTGTTGGACTGCAACACCCAGTACATTCATCGTTTCAGCTTATGCAAAATGCTAACAGCACATTCGTCCCTGTGCATAGTCACACTGTCTCACGCATTGGTGAGCCACCGTACATGCACCAACAGATCCTTCATGCACACAACTCCTTGCACGCTTTGTACACAACAAAGAAACTTAGCTTTTAAACCAACTTAAGTACACAGTAAGTACAATTTTCCTAAATATATGCAATCTACAGTCCTTGTTCTTTTTCCTCAAAACAATGAACCGTGCAAATCGACATGCACGCCACTATTCCCATTGATCACTCCTTCTAGATCATCCTCCGCTCACCTCTACTTCCCGCTCAACCTAGCATCCCCTACTGACTACCGTGCTGACAGTTATAACCCCGTTTATATTATACTTTTGAAGAAAAAAAAACAGGACATGAGTTTTAATAAAAAAAATTTATTTAAAGCTTGCATTTTATAGTTATATAGAAATATATATCTATATTTTGAAGTGAAGCTGTTATAGCAGTAAACTTCAAACAACATTATTGAATTTTCATTAGGATCTTAGATCCGGGTTCCTGAAGTGTCACAAGAAAATTCTATGGTCCTGTTCAGGCTTCAATGAAATGGTTCACTGTGTGTTATAATCATCTTTAAACATATATTATATGTGAAGTAACCTATACACAAACAAGCATCCATAGTTAACAGTTTGAATTATCAACAGAATGTTTTAACCAGAGTAAAAGAAGTTTTACTTACTAATTTGTTCGCAGTTTTGGATCATCTGCTCACAGTTTTTATTCTCATGCTACAGGTTACATGTTCTTATGATTCTAACTCTTCTGCCATTATATTGCTCTCAAAATTGGTTTATATCACAACAAAATAAATGGATAAAAATATCGGATAGTTTACTTACATATGCTTACTGGTTTTCATGTTAACTACTTCCAGGCATTTCAAAGATATACTACTAACTAATATCACTCATCAAACATGTATGCGGCTATATATTATAATATATATATATAATAAATGACTAAAGGGGTTTACTCACAGTTGTAGCAGCTGAAATGGAGTACTAATGGGTGCTAGACTTTCCCAGATCTCACTCTTCTTCTCTTTGGTTTGGCAATCCAGGAAAAATGGCAAAGTTCCTCATGTATTTATAGGCCAAACTCTATTGTATAATATTGGTTTTCTATTATCATTTAATTAACTAAATCTATAATCTTCCTTAATCAAATATGTTGCGCATGGATCTTGGCAGGAGAAAATATAGTTTGAAAGCAACACTTGCCTTTGTTTTATATGCTAACAACTTGCTGGAAGAATGAGCATCATATACTTGTTTTACTTAATGCTAAAGCTTCTAACCACTTGCACTCTTGCTTCTAGAAGATGATTAAACAATTGCTCATGTCCCTTTCACCATTTAATGTTTTTAACTTAATCAAATATTTGTGTTTAACTTTAGTATGATTCACCAAAGAATGCTGCACACAAATCTTGCAATATATCCCATTTTATATTAAGTATTAATTCATTAATTTTCATGTCACTTTCACCTATGTATATCACCAACTTAGCTATGAAGTCTTCTACTTAAATGGGTTTTGTTCTTGGCTTGTACGTGGGCTGTCTTGGTTGGCAAAAAGGTTGGGCTACATGTTGGTTTTTGTTCACATTCTTGGGCTAGTTTATATTTGCAAAGAAATGCTATTTCTAGTTAGCATTTTGTGCTATGTAAATGCATAGTTTTCGGGCTGTATAGCGTTGTGTTTCTTGCGTGAGTTAGGGCCTATAAAATCTCAGCAATACACTTAGTTTCTAGCACAAGAAGTTGGATAAAGTCTGGTTTTTCCATGTTGCATGTTTTCTTTAATTCCTGGCCTAGCTTTAGCTATAGTTTTTGTTACGCTTTTAGCGACGGTTCTTTTGTTAACGCTTTGCTACAGTTCCTTTAGTAACGTTTTGTCATAGCGCTTCAGAAGTGCTGTCATTATCTCTGTTTAGTTATACTCACGTTGTTCTATAAAAATTGTTATACTTCTGGTCCTCGTCACCGAATCTTACTTACAGTTCTGGCCCTGTAATGAATTTATACATTAATAAGTTAGTTTACTAATGTATTATAAAATTTTAAGTTCGTTCGCAAATTTTGTTTTCGTTCAGAATTTCCGGGTCATTACACAAACCAACCTAGCCAAAAACATAGACATCCTTCTTCAGCCTTGTCTGAACTTCCGAAGTCAAACTAGTAGATCGGTAGGATCAATCCCAGAACATTAAGCCGAACCTACGCAACAATACAAAGTCATATTCCCAAAGCTACAGAATCGGTCAAATTAAGAAATACTTACTTTCACGCATCAAATCTCGGTCTTCACATATGACGCAACTACCAAGAACTATTCTCGAGCAAGATACCAGGTCTCGCCGCATGTAGCTGATAACCCGGATGAAGCGACACGTGACTGATCCAGGATCAGATAGCTTCCACATAGTATACCGATCGATCCAAAGTTTTTTCCTATAAATATCCTTTCCAAAAATGAAAAGGAAGAGGGGGTCTCTTCCAAAAAGTTCATGGTTAACATTCTAAAAATAGCACACCTACCATACAACCTTGTAACACAAGGATTTTGTGTACAAACCACTTCTTTCTCTATTTCTCTCAGTCAAAACAACTGTAACTTGTAATCGACGGTATAAACAGAGATTATAAAGTGGACTATAGGCTTGGTTAAAGATGAACCACTATAAAATTATTGCGTGTCCCCTATATTTATTTGTTTTTCTTGCTTTCTGTGATTGTGATTGTGTGTGGATTACGCACTTTGGGGGTTGACTATCACTAAGCCAACTTTTGATGTCAACACTTTGGCATGCCAAGAAATGGATCGCGCAACCACCTTCAGTAATTGCTAAGCTTGAGGATTTGGATACCTATTTGTTGAAGAAACAATGGTGAAGCAGAATGAAGATGTAACATCTTCCCATGGTTAAACTATTGGCATAGCAGACACAGTAACAGAGGCAAGCCTAGAGGCTTCCTTTCATGAAGAACCATCCTGATACTTGACTATGGACGAGATGGACACGGTTCTGGCCGAACTCAGAGCACAAATTGTGCACTAGGATGAACTCCTCAAACAATAACAGGAAATGATGAACGACTTCTTCGCTCGGATGGAAGGAAGGCCGAGCAACCCAGCATCACTCCCTGCAATAGGCGGAGTTGGGGAAACATCTAACGATCGGCTCGATGAAACCCAAGCCCCAAATCGGTCCACTGCTCTACCACCGTCTGGATGAAATCAACTCCACAATCGATCGAATCTTATGTCAGATAGACCGATGCAACTTCCGCATTGACCCAGAGCCTGGTTCGATGCAACCTTTGGTTCGGTACGACATCTTACCACAAACTGGACTTATGAAGCCTCCCACTCGACCTTGCCAGCACGACGATCCAAGCCTAGCAGGGAGCAGCAAACCTCCGTCTCTCCCAGATCGCAATACCGCATCATCTTCTCACGAGACAAAGGAAACGCTATTGTGAACCACATTGATATTTCCCTAGGAGGAGGCAATGTCGAACCCCGAGCTAATAACGCTTACCCATGTCGGTCCAATCCTACTATCATGGATATGGTTCGGCCCAATACCCATGCCAGCGGGTCCTGGAAAATTTGGAACCAACAGCCGAGGCTGCGGACCACCTTCAACCATCACTCGTGGGTTGTACCGAACTGACCCCAAGAGCTCAAGGCATGCTTCCACCCCATACTGCGACCATCACTGAAGCCACTGGTGCAAAATTGGATTTGTAGCAACAACTTCCCGGGGATGGGAATCAGATTGCCAGCATCATTAAGCACTTTACCCGAGGCGCCATTTCCCAGCAAGATGTGGATAACGTCTATCATAGTCCTTTCACATGGCACCCACCAGACTTCAAACTTCCAGCCTTGGAGCCCTATAATGGTATGAAGGGTCCTACCATACATCTTACGCGCTATATGGAAATACTATCAGCATCGGTCAATGTCACAGTCAATTGCTTCCCTCTAAACTTAATTGACATCGCCACCATATGGTTTCGGTGGTTAATAACTGAATCGATCAACAAATGAAAAGTGTTAGTCACCCACTTCATCGAGCAATTCCAAGTTCACATATCCCAGCGCAAGAGCGTCATTTTCCTCACATCCATCAAGCAGCGGTTAGGAGAGACCATGCGCTCCTACCTAGAAAGATTCAATGTAGTTGTAGCATCGGACGACCGACCTGAACCATCGATGTTGCTTATGGCCGCTGCCATGGAAGGTGCCTTGGACAGAAAAGATTTCAAGATCTCCCTCCAGAGGGATCCTCCTAGAGACATTGAAGATTTCTACTCCGAAGAAGATAGATTCTTCCGGCAATAGGATGCTAATATCGAGATGGAAAATCTCGACATACTTGCTATGAAGGAAGGAGGACCGTCCACTACTGGCCAAAATAAGTGAAAAGGAAAGGCCTGAAAAAGAATGATAGGAATGGCGGTTTCGGAGAGAGCAAAAATATGATCGATATACCGAGCTCCATTCCTCACTGTTGGTCATACACCTCGATGTACGAGGAACTCTCCCTTTTCTCAAGCCTCCCAAAAGGGAGCCAAAACAAAGAGAGTGCGAATCAGGAAAGCACTACATGTTTCATGATATGGCAGGTCATGGCACCAATGACTACAGACACTTGCATGATCTCATCGAAGAATGGGTTGGAAACAGAGAGGTACCCGAGTATGTTAAGAAATCAGCGGCCTGCACCTTCTACCCTCCTATGCTCCATAGAATGGTTCCCATACTCTTCGGAACATGAGGGATCCAGAGCCGAGCACCCAAGGCATCATTACCAACTAATCTAGATCAGAACATTCTTAATTTACTAGAATACTTAAGGTATAAGTAATGTATTGCTTTTATAACTTCCAACGGCTATGTTGATGCACGTGTGTAAAGGGGGTTAGGTTCTAACTCCCAAACATACCACATTCTCGTACAGTCACTTTATGAATAAAATGGTTAGGTTGAAGTACACACGTACGAGATTAGGATGCAATCCCAAGGCGTCGTCTGGATTCAACTATACACCAACCAGAATTTGTTTTTAGTTATGTAATAATCTTTGAAATAAATAAAATATATTTCCTCAAGCATGAATTATGCGATCAATGTAAGTATCTTGTCAGGATTTGTCAGGATTCTCAAACGAAACCAAAGAATGGTTTACACTTATTCCCCTACCTAAGGTATGGCTAGTATGGTAGTACCTACGCTTAAACTCCACTTATCAGGATATGACAAACTCAACCCTTTCTCAATACGAGAATGGATTACACTCGAACCAAACTACCAACACTACAACAAAAATACCATTTTTCAACTCTAATTTTACAATTGTCACAAAATTCCAATTGTAATAAAGGTGTTTTACAAGTGTGACTTCATGAGAGTTGTTATAAACATATTTTTAACTACCTTTTTTTGCCAGTTGTAATAAATGCCTATTACAACATTTTTTTGCCAGTTGTGATAGATGCCCATTTTTAACAAGTAAAATTTTCCAGTATTTAATAATTAATATTAATAATTAGTACAACAAATAATAATTGTTATAAAACAATCAATAACTAATTTTTAACGATTAATAGTTATGATTACTAATTAATGTATAATTAATAATCAACAAATAATTTATAAATAATGAATATCTGTGTACTAGTTGACAAATAGTGTTCCAATGGAGTTATCTCTCTACCTAACTGCAGCTCTTCTTTGATTAGAGCAGTTTGGTCAAGTATCCTCAATTCTTCCATGCCTTCTGTGAGTTATCATGCTACTTGGAATGGTAAGACTCATTGTGTTTCTTTGGTATGTGATAGGTTAACGATGAGCAGTGTTTTCTTCCCTTGGCACTCAATAATTTGGATGTCTAATTCGATTCCTCAAAAGAATGTTTTTATGTGGAGAATTCTTATTAATGCAGTACATACTAGGAGAAAATTGAAACTACTTGGCATTATTGATGATGATTCTTGTATTCTATATGGTAACTTTGCTGAAATAATTCCTCATGTGTATTTTGAATGTGATTACTCGAGATTTATATGGACTCATGTCCTTCTTCACTTTGGTTTGCATGCTCCAGCTTTCAGTTCAGCGGATGAGTGGTCTTTTCAAAGCTACCCATTGGAAGAGTATAAATGAATGTCTACTTTTGAAGATATTCAAGAAAGCTTTATATTCATTTTGGATGGAAAGCAGTGCTAGGATGTTTGGTAGTGTTTTTACTCCTAAACATGTAATGGTCCTTTCTATCGTCAAATGTATATCTGGAATACTGTATTTTTCTTGTACTATTTTGGTTTATAATAAATATGGTAAGGGCCCTTTAACCCCGTTTGCTATGCAAATAAAAACTACTAAATAATATTACTAAATAAGTAATATAATTTGTCATAATAAATAATAATTAATTAAATATTAATTATGTAATCGTTAAAAGTTTAATATCATATTAATAAAAATAATAATAAGTACTCAGTAAAAAATAATATAAATAAGTAATGCCCGTGTAATGATAATTAAATGTTAATATATAATAACTAGTAACCACAACCAAATAATAGAATTTAATAGTTAAAATGAAAAATGAAATTTGTATTAGAAATCAGTTAGTTGTTACAAGCCGTGAACAGTGCCTTACGTAACATGTTCCAGGTTGAAGGCACAAATTACGTTGGCTCCAAAACCAAATTTTTGTTGGCTCCAAAACAAGGAAAATTCTATTTCAATCTATGTTTTTAGTTAGTAGGACCCAAAAAAAGAAAAAAAAAACCATATACCCATAAAATTAGTAAGTAGCCCCCCCATCTTTTCCAGACTTATCCCTCACTTTTATGTGCTCTCCATTTCTCACGAAGGATTATTCTCTTCCACCACAATCGTTTCTTTCCACCGCAACCCTATATCCAAATCTTATCTTTCCATGCAAATCAATTCCCCTACAAAATCACTCGATCAAATTCATCATTGAAGGAAGGAAAAAAGGTATGCTCCATTTTTGTTACGGTTCTGAAGTTAGGGTTTGGACTTTAGATCGTATACTGATGGAATTCTGCCAAGCTTCGTGGTAAGCAATAAATCAACGTAGGATTTATACGTGGTTCATCATCTATCCACGTACGAAATATACGTGGTTGAATATGTACTCCTTTATACTACTAGGTTCTTATAATTTCCTAGGACTCTTCCTACATGGTTTTATACAAAATCACTCAATTTGTTGTGCATCAGCTGTACTTGGAAAGTGAAAAAAAAAACTCAAATTTTTAATTTTTCTTCAATTGCCTGCTGTGATTGCGATGAGGAATATCTTCTCTTTCGAAATCCACTGTATTCTTGTTTGCAAATGAATTTTTCCTTGATTGATTTGAAATATAGGGTTTTGAAGCTTAGGTGTTTTAATAGATATTAAATATTACGTTGTGAGATTAGATGAGAGGAGAAGTCCTTAAAGGTACTTTAGTCATTAAAATTTTAATTTTTTAAGGGGGTGCTACTACTTAAAAACATGGGTTGAAATATAATTTGCCCCAAACCAGATTTTCGCATATAGTTACCACTTCTTCTCCCCTTTCCTCATAAATTCAATTTCTAATCTACCAACGCTCTTCCTCTAGACCTAGCCAAAATCAATGAAAGACCTGCTAATGTTCTTCCTCCAAGTCCTGACCAAAACCCGATGAGAGACCCGCTAACATCATCTAAACTCGAACCAAATAGCATAGATGTTGCCTTTGTCATGATTTTTTCTGAAGAGGAGACACAACTTCTTGTTTAGGTTCGAAGGTGGATCCAGTATCAGGTCCGCGATCGAACTCCAGTTCGATGTAGCTAGATGTAGGCAGCTTGCTCGAGGCTTCGGATGACGACCGACATCCCTTCTGCGGATTGCACCTATTGGTTGGCGATTTCCTTCTGGTATTCCACCTTTTTTCTTCTTTCCATATGGTTTTATTCGTGTTCAATTTGATGATTGTTTCCTATTTGCTTCAAAAAAATATGAAATTGTTGATCTTCAAACATACCTTTATATCAATGAAATCAAAGATGGTCATTAACAATCCAATGTATACTCTGTTTTTCTAAAATTTCAATGTCCATTCAGATTTTAATCATATGAATTGGTTTATGAAGAAAACAAAAAAGAGAAAAAAATTGTTCAACTAAATGGGGGTCGGTTATTAGTGTTTACTATTTATTTTTATTTGTTTACAATTCAACAAAATTGCTAGAAAGCTCTGCTACAAAAATATGATGTAGTCTGTCAAAAATTCAGCTTAATTAGCATACTGTATTTGTATTACGCAGTCTAACCATGATTTTTCATAGTAAAAATTGTTGAGTTGTTTGAAATTTTAATTTTAGCTTTTATAGTTTAACCACTCGCATGAATATTTGCTGGAAACACTCAAATCGCTGGCATGACTCCCTCTTCTTATTTGCGTGGATCATCATTCCTAAATCCACTTGTCCAATCTCTCATCTCAGGTAAGCTATTTTTGCACATCTCCATATCACGTGAATGGCTGAATAATTACGTGTTTGTTAGATAACAGAGGATATTGTCTACTTCCTAAACTAATGAATATTAATGTGCCAGTTTAGTATAACTATTTCCTTTATTCATATTGCTTGCTATTGTTTCAATACCTAGCAAAAGCAAAGCTAGTCTGATGGTTGTATGCATAGATTTAGTTTAAAATGTCACATGTTTCTTTCTGACCAAATATTCCCCACTAATACTATGATAGCAATATCACAAATTTTGGATTGAACACCTTTGGTTGCATGTTGTCTGCTATGATTCAATGATTTTATTAAAGCTTGATATTTTGTATTTAACTTCAGGTAGTGTCTAATTGTGTTACAAAATTGGTTTGAAAGATTGATATGAAGGAATATTCTTCTTTACCGTTGAATAACTTACAATGCTTGTCTTCTATATGAGCCAACTTTATAATTCAATCCGATGTTTGTAGTGTACTCATTATTGCAATGTGAATAAAGTGTTATTTTCTTCTTGATTTTCCTACATTAAAACATATACCTAATAAGGCAATCCCAATTTGATATCTGGCACCGATTACCCAATTTGTAAATAAATATTCAAACAACAATAATTCTTCTTTATTTAGTGTTTCTAATTATTCTGCCTTGCTTTCTTAACAATATTATGTGGACAAATCATCCAAAGAGCAAAGAGAGAATATTGGATGCTCATTCCATTTTATGTTAGACATAGTGACAAAATATTCACCCATGCATCTTCTATTTTGATGTTTTTTCCTATATGCAAACTCGATCAGGCTTCCAATCCGTAAGACAAAATATTCTCTTTTTCAAATAAATATTTGATGCATCATATTTTCAAGTGTGTTTGAATTTCTTTATTTTGCTGAATTGCTACCATATTTACTAGTTATCCAAATTTAGATACCTCAGAACCTCATCCATTTTGCATACTTGGAGTTGCAGTGATTGTGACACTGTGAAGTTCTAAGGTAGTTTAAACAAAAGAACCGCATGCCAATAGTATAAAATAATTGTGTAAGAATCATAAACATCGAAAAAATAGAGCAAAAATGCAATAAACCACAAATAACATTTTTTTTCTTCTCCGTCTAACATCGATTGTACCTAGCAATTGCCTGCCTTCCCATATAACTTAAAAATAAACTAGAATAAAAGTTGGATTTTCTCTTTTTTTCTTCTTTTCTCACATAAAAACTGTGACGTGGTGGGATTTTTAAAGTAGAGCCTGCCTGAATCTGACTCCAATCAATCAGCCTCCAATGCTTCTCTACACTTCTGCTGAAAGTGACCATCTCACCTTTGCATGTACATACTGATGCAGTTAACTGAAGTTTCACTAAATCGTCATTCACTCAATGACTTTAGCTCCAATTGACATGGAACCAATGTTTGTTAAGTTCTAAGGTACTTTGCTTCCGTTTAAAATCTACACTGGACATATATAAATCAGTTGATAGATTGGTAATGGATTCCTCTTAGTTTTACCAACTCATCTGAATATGTCTAATATATTATCCTTGATAGAATACAAAAGTATTCATTGTGCATATCAGGTTATAGTTTGGCAATGAAAATAGAGTGCATGTGCAAGTCCTTGATATAATGAGTACAATAATTTGTAAATACCAACATGCTAGCGTATTAATTGTATATCAATTATTGTATGATAGTGTATTAATTATTGTAAGCAAAACAATAATATTAAGTTTTTTTTGTTATTTCATATTTTCTAGTAACTTAGAAACCTTTGAAACTAAAGTAATATATGTTTCTATGTTTTCCATTTTCCTATTAAGATGTGTTTTATTCTTTTTTGTGGATTTAGAAGCTTTCTTGTGAATGCCAAATTCCGAGATGAGTACCATTGGGGAAAATGTTGGATCAACCATGGCTTGATGTAAAGATTTCGTTGTCTTCGACTAGTGTATTCCTATAGGGTATGCAATCTCTCATGGACAAAACTATTATCTTTCATATGTACCTTTGTATTTTATCGACGTATATATTTTGGAATAATTTTTGTAACGATTTGGTTAATGATGTGAATTACTTCAGATTGTTTTGTTGGATATGTATTTTAATCGAGTATTATGATTATAATATATATAAATGAATTCAATTTAGTTATATTTGTCGCATTGATCTATGAATTATATTATCATAAATACATGAACGAATTGTGTTATTAATAATATATGAATAATTAGTGCATATATTTCTTTTTGGGATTTATAACGCAACTGTTAACTATAGTTGTGATAAAGCGTATTACAACTGTCAAAAATAGTTGTAAAAATTACGAAGACGCAATGGTGCATAATAGTTGTAGTAGATATACTATAGCAGTGCATAGTAGTTGTAGTAGGATATATGACAATTGTTAGTTGCAACAGCAATACACAATTGTAAAAGATTTTTGTTTATTACGACTTCTTAATATCCAACAGTGTAATCATCATTGTAAAAAGTCTTTTACAACTCTTTTGCACCATTGTAATATTGTGATTTTGTTCTGGTTCAAGTATGGATTATACTTGGACAAATCGTACCATCTTGATAAGATTTGGCAAGTAAATATTAAAGTCTTGAGTATGGTTTATACTCAACTTCTTGGTATGGTTAGACCTCTCTTTAGATTTCCAATTATGGCTTATACTTGAAGAACTGAGCCGAATTGTCAGGATTTGACAAGAATGCCCGAATGTTATCTAAGTATGGTTTATACTCCTCACAAATATCCGAGCATGGCTTACGTTCGGGAAATTAAACAATGTTGTCAGGATTTGACATGTTAGAACACTTTGTAGGTATAGGGTTCCCTTGCAACTGGATTGGTTCGGTGAGACCCCTGGTCTTTCTGGTTTACTCCAAATACGACCCGACATGGTCGTTGGTCTTCTAGTATTCTTGTTTCTCTCTCGGCCTTAATATGATTGCTAACGATCATCGGTTTTTTGAACATCCTATAATATGGTTCGGCATAACCATGGCTTTCTGAATATCTATATATTTGATTTCTATGCATCATTTTCTAGAAGATCCAAAACATACCTTCCTTTTCCAAGAAAGATATGTTCTTAGGGGTAATGTTTACCAGCTATTTTGATAAAAGATGTCACAACTCAATTGGATCAAGACATACTCTCGAATATTGTAGAACTGGCTCTTTATCTCCCAGATTGATCTTGGTATAGATCGACTAGCGATGGTTTGACCCAAACCAACCTAGCCAAAAACATAGACATCCTTCTTTGAACCTCGTCTGAACTTCCGAAGTCAAACTGGTCGATTGATCGGATCAATCCTGAAATATCGGGCTGAACCTTGCGCTATAAGACAAAGTCATGTTTCCAAGGCTATAGAATTGGTCAAACTAAGACCTATTCTGCTTTTCACGCACCAAATCTCGAGCTTCATGTAAGCTGCAATAACCAAGGAGAACTATTCCCGAGCAGGAGACCAGGTCCTGTCGCATGCAACCGATAACTTCGATCGAGTGACATGGGGCTGATCCTGGATCGGATGGCTGCCACGCGTTATACTGATCGATCCAGATTTATGCCAATAAATACACCTTTTCAAAAATGAAAAGGAGGAGGGGGCTCTTACAAAAAGTTCATGGTTGGCATTCTAAAAATAGCCCACCAATCGTACAACCTTGTAAAACAAGGATTTTGTGTATAAACGACTTCTTTCTCTGATTTCTCTCAGTCAAAACAACTGTAACTTGTAATCGATAGTATAAGCATAGATTATAAAGTGGACGTAGGCTTGGTTGAAGCCGAACCACTATAAAATTGTTGCCTATCCCCTGTACTTATTTTTTTCTTACATTATGTGATTTTGATAGTGTGTGGATTACGCACTTTGGGTCTGACTGTCACAAGGCCAACTTTTAACGTAACCACTAGGAAAGCTAAATAAAATGCAGAAATTAAAATTGCAGAATAGAAATAACAAATATAAAGTAAAATTAGGATTACCTTTGAATCTAATCAGATGGTCAATCACTAACGAGAAAAGTAAATTGCAATAGCAAATTGTGCTCTATCAAATCAAATTGAATAGACAACACAAATTTGCTGGACCCAAGATGAGTATAGAAACTAAAAGAAAGAACTCTCAATTTTTGGATGAAGTACATGGGTATTTATAGGATAGATTAGCCAATCTAAAGCCTTAATACGATCACAAATGGGCCTTAGTTAATTCTAGCAGTTTTGGCCTTTCCACTTTTCCTTTTTCTTCCTTGCCAATTCTTCTTTGATTTATGACATGCATATTCTTTCTATCAATTATTTTCTTGTCCAAAAAGCAATTTGATGTAAAATTTTCATCTGCAAGTCTTTATATATATATATATATATATATATATATATATATATATATAGTAACCCGTAACTTCCCCGGTAAGGAAAGCACGAATTGCTTTGAGGACAAGACCAATCAGAATGCAAACAGAAGAACATCCCATTGTTAATTTCACAATTCATCAGATTACAAGAATATACAGAGTATGAATAAACAATATACATCAGAGAAATATCAGAGATTTAAATTACATAGCAGTGGAAAAACAATACAAAATACAACTGAAAGTAATACACGGATACAGAGCTTTCCGAGCATCGTTCCAGATGTAAATCAGGATCCTGTGAATATAAATCTGCAAAACCAAAACTACTAGCTGCCCATGTCGAAAATAAGGGCACCCAGAGTTTAGGTTAAAACAATAAACTCCAAGTCAGTCATGTGACTGGTATGAGAACTAAAACAGTTATTAAAACTTTACTTTAAAAGAGAGTAATTCAAGGGACCACGCCGTATAACCCGGAACGGGTTTCCTCCCAAGAACACTAGTGCAAATAACAAAACAACGCAATGCTTTTTGGAAAAATGAATCTATTATAAGACCTAGGTCCCATCACACAATGCAACGCAAGCCGGAGGATAGGGTTTTCCCTTATAATAGCCAAACATGCTTGGTATGTTTAAAACAAATCATTTGATACTATTATAAGTGTATAGTGTCAAAACAATTTCAATCATAAATATCAATCCTAGACGGCATGGGTACCATATATCATGTCGCCATACTAGGCTCTACAAATAAAACCGAAATGTCTCGTATTGGAAATTGGATTTCCGTCATGAGTCGAGGCAAGGGGCAAGCTCCTCTCCGCTTCGAGACACTCTAGCAAATGTCTCAGGACTACTCTCTCTGGGTAACCCTCGGATGCTTCAGGGCCGGTCCACACTTATGTTAGTGGATTAGTATTCCTGAACACACGTTTTCGGTCCTAACAGACCTAAAATTGAGGCATGTAACACCCCGTAATTCTGTGACATTAAGATTCTCAAATTAAAGTATAATTAATTTTTAAAAGAAAAATTAGAAGAAAAAGATCCATGTAGTTGTTTAATTTAAGTATTGTAACTAACATGAAAAAAAGAGAAGTAAGGAGAGAACAATAATTATTATTGTTCTAAGACTTATTAACAAAAGCCTCTGTAGCTCAGTTGGTTAAGGCATTGGATTGGTAGCATGGAGGTCGGGGGTTCGAACCCCGGCGGCGGCATAATTTTTTTATCATTGTTTTGGAGAGGGCCAACTAAACATGCAAATATATGTACGTATACAAATTCAAAATTTGAAAGGATAAGAACGTACGTATAAGGAAATAAAGAAAAATATATATATACATATGAGAATATAAATATATATATATATAAGCAAAAGATAAAATTTAAGATAAGGCTACAGTCAATGAAATATGGCAACATCATTTGAATTTTGAAAATAAAATGAAAGTTGTGCGTATATATATATGCGTAAAATGGTCGTTAGAGGAATTGTATACATATAAGAATATTTCATATGAATAAAACAGTTAAATAAATTCCAGAAATTCAAAAGATCGAAAATCAAACTTCTACGCCAAAACAATTCATTCGAAATTCAAATTTCTACGCAAAAATAGCTTGTGGGACCCAATGCTGACTCAGCGCTGCGTGTATGATAAGGTTTGGCTAGATTCATCTACGTACCTGGACTATTTTCTTAACTGGGTTCAATGCTGACTCAGCGCTGCGTGTACGATAAGGTCTTGAGCAGCTATATAAACAGCCCTAGTCTCCATTCCTCTTTGCACCTCTCTCTTCTATCCTTATGCTACTTAGATTCATGGCATCTTCCTCTCCTCTTTAATTAAATTAATAAATAAAATAAAATATGATTCAAGACGAGGAGATGCTGCTAAAAGACTTTTAAGGAGGGATTCAAATCAAAGTTTCAAGTGAAGAATTCAAAGGCTAGCTCAAACAAGTTTCAAGCAACGACGCACGAATCATAGCCACGCTTTCCTTCTTTTCTAGATCTATTTTCTGTAAGTTGGTTATTTCAAGATCTGAATATTTTGTTTTATTTGTGACATGAAATTAAAGGAATAAAGGAATATGCCAAATCTCTCTCTCTCTCTTCGAATCTGTGTTTATACTCTTGGACTGAATTAAGAACTGTTATGATTCGAGGACAAATAAGACTGTAACCGTGACTATGACTATAGAACTGTGGCCTTTGAAAGCATATGCCTTTGGACTATGACATAAGCCTTTGATTTTGGGACATATAAACATTGCCTATGACAATGACTTATGACTATGGGAATTATTTTCCCTTTTGGACTATGAACATCGCATATGATTATGGACATTTCCTATGACTGTGACTGTGACTACAAGGATTATTTCCTTGACTAGGCCTATACCTTTGATTTGGACATAAATTATTACTTATGACATAATGAGGACAACTGTGATTTTGACACCCATGATTTATGATTAGGAAAATATTGCTTTAGTTTTGTGATTGAGAAGTTGGGTCTGAACCCAATTTTTTATTCTACCTGTTCCTTGGTTTTTCTTTGGTTTTAAGACAGTGGGAATTTACCTATTAAGTTAGGTCTACCCACGTTCTTGAACCTATTTTGCCCATTCTTTGGTTTTAAGACAGTGGGAATTTACCTATTTAGTTAGGTCTACCCATCTTCTTGAACCTGCATTGTTATCCAAACCTTTTTATGCCAATTATTCCTTCTTGTCATTTTGATTCATTCCCTTTTTATCTACGAATCTAGATTTATTTATAATCTAGGTTGAATCACGATTATTCGAACGGTGGGAATGCGATTTGGGGAAAAACATGGAAATGAATATGAACGTAATTGTAAACTTGGAAATTGGCATAATTTGGAATATGTATTATGACATGCATATTAAAATGAAAACGGGGAAATTTGACATGGATTAGGGAATATGTGATTTTGACATATTAAATTTAGCGTTAGTAAGTAAGCTAAATTTTAGGCATAAAATGTAAACTAGAAAAATAATTCTAGTTTTGCCATAAATTGTGAATTAGGATGTTAAACCAAGATTGGGTTAATTAAGGTTGATTTGGAATAAGTATATTAGCACAATTTTGAATTTATTCATAATTGTGAGCAATTGTCATGTTTAGAATAAATTATGGTTAGCGACACTAAATTTGGTATAATTTACAAATATGATAAATAAGAGAGAATGGGCTATAATAATAAGTGTGACAATGTACATTAAAAGAGTAGTAATGAAATAAGTAAATTAGTAGTAATTTACTTATAGAATTCGTCATAAATGTTAAATTGTTCATTTACCACAAAATATGTAACTTGGTTAAGTTTTGGCCATAAATTATAAACTAGGATATTTAATCTAGTTTCGGCAATGAAATAGGAAATGGCCTAAACTGCATGTTGGGTTAGGACTTGGGCCTAGAATATAAGTATACTAGTAGGTTTGACAAATAAATATAGGCCAAATTTGTCTAAAAAGGGGAAATGGGCTTTTGGAATAAATTGTTAACAATTTATAAACAAAACAAAAGTATTTTGATAACATCCCTTTTTATAACACATAGACCAGAAGGTTCTAGGGTGACAGAGAGGATAGTGTCTAGGCTTGGGTTTGGAAAATACAAGTTTCCTGCCCTCCCTGGCTATCCCTAACTGATCCGAAGGACGGGATGGTTGTTTTCAAAACCAGATTTGGAAATTAATCAAAAACCCTTTGAACTTAGAAAACATGAATATGCCTAACCCGAGGTTAGACTGAGTTGCGGTGTAAACCTGCCCGGAACCGACCGGCACATCCAGTAACCGCAGCAATATCTTTCTAATGTGAGAGGTTGCGGCTTTAATTTATTAATTAAAGCTAGAACAAGAATGGGAGAGTTAAGTCCATAGAAACACTTAACCAATTTAACACAGTTAAGCAAGAATGGGTGGGTTAAGTCCATAGGAACACTTAACCGACTTAACAAAGTTAAGCTAGAATGGGAAGGTTAAGTCCATAGGAACACTTAACCAACCTAACACGGTTAAGCTAGAATGGGAAGGTTAAGGAACACTTAACCAACTTAGCACAGTTAAAGCTAGAATGGGAGGGTTAAGTCCATGGGAATACTTAGCCAAATTAACATGTTGACTAGACTAGAAGGTGGGGTTAAGTAAAGTTAATACACTTAGCCAATTTAACATGTTAATTAGACTAGAGGTTGGGGTTAAGTAATACACTTAGCCAAATTAATATGTTAGCTGGACTAGACCATAGGGTTAAGTAAACTTGAACGCTTAACCATCAGAATATGATAAATGAATAGGGTTAAGTAAAATGCATAAAGGGATAACACTTAATCAGTGTAATAGGGTAAGGGAAGAGGGTTAAGATAGCTTGAATCGACTAAAGACACTTAACCAACCCAACCTGGCGAGAAAGAAAACTAAGTAGTAAACCTCAGTTGAAAAAGGGACTAAGTAGTAAAACTTAGTTAAGAAAACAAGGAATTTGGAAACTAAGTGGTAAACCTTAGTTAGTAGAACTAAGTAGTAATTCTTAGTATAACACGAAGGAGCGGACATCCATCTGGTTTTAAGAAGGCTCCAACGAATTGGGTTACGAAGCCCGAGGCTTCGAGGGGACGTGAGGGTACTCTTGGTATCCCTCTGTGAGGCTGCAGATGATCATCCTGGGCTCACAGAGGTTAAGGTCTGCGTTAGAAGAACCGAGGGTATGCCTTGGTTGCAATATATATGTGGCAACCTAAAGACTAGGATGGACCAGCGTGATTCAGCGAGAAGACGGTAGCCCTGTGATAGCAACTCGTCGTCTACCATCCATCTTGAGTCAATCGAGATACGTGAAGCGGAAGGGCGGAGAACTCCAAAAGACCATATACTTGCTATCTAGTTATGGTTGCGGATGGCCATAGGATAGTGGGGCACCGGGGGCCGGCGTATAGTTCTCATTTTACAAGGTGTGCCTTTCATTAGCTGAGGGAGGGGTCAAGTGGGACCATAGCCACTGGAATAAAAACAGACCTTAGCATCTGCATCGGCAGATATCTGAAAGCTCATGACCGAGTTCTGTATTCCTTGATTTGCCCTGTCACAGGACTCGGATCGCACATTACAGGACATGTGCATCTAGACAAGCGATAACGATTCGCGATACATGCGTGGGGAAGCCTAGGAACATATACCACTCTAGGTAGTGTGTCCTAGACTTGGGGGCAATGTTCGACAGGTAGCGTAATCCCTAGTTGGACTAGGTGGCATAAACCCTGAACTCGAAAAGCGTTCAGCAGATAGCGTAAAACTATAGTTAAATCTAGAAAGCACTTGATAGAAAACCCTAGACTAGATCTAGGTAATAAATAATAAATGTATGCCTGAAGGCAATGGAAACTACAGGGGTTGGGATCACGTTATCGTTACTAGTTGAACACTAGTTAGGTGGTGCAGAGATATAGAAACCAGTATAACAAGGAAATAGCGAAGCTGCGAAAGTATTAGAGCGTATCCAGTCATCTTAGCATATCTTGTGACTACCTTGTCTAATCTTGTTGACCTTATCGTCATGGTGTAATCTTGTATTCAGTTAATTCATGTCGTTTTGTTTTTCCATGTTCACATGCTAGAAGTTACTGAACTTACTCAGGCTTTATGTCTGACTCTGTTTTTCTTTCGTCTTCTTTTCTTCCGTTCCCCCCCCCCCCCCCGAGGTAGTTGAGGAGGGAATAGTATAACTCAGGATTAGACTGGACCGTTGCTCTTTCCCAGCTTGAAGATTTGACGAAGTTGTCTTTGGATTCTCTTCCAGATGCTATGGCTGGCTCTTGCTACATTGGGGAATATATAAATGTATTTTCATGCTTCTTTATTTTATAAAGACAGATGATACTCTGATATTGTAAAAGAATCTTGTACAGACTATTTTATCAATAAAGCAAAGTTCTATTTTCCACTGTTTAATAATTTGTCTGTCTTGTAATTTATCTGCATCTTTTACCCAAAATGCTCCACAGAACTTAGTGCATTCCCTTTGTGAGTGACACTAACGGACGTGGGGTGCTACACGTGGTATCAGAGCTGAAGGTTACCGGATCAGATAAAAGATTTGAAAAAATATTTTCAAAAGGTTTTTAAAGTAGCATTTTCAAAAGAAAGGATTTGCTTTAAAGGCATATTCCCCAAAGCCATACGCATTGTCTCCTCTTCCTTTGTTTGAATTCTTGTCTCCTTCTTTCTTTAGTCTCTGGGGCTCCTGGCTTTCTGGGAGGTAACCTCATCGAAGGGCAAAGAAGTGCCCGTCCTCCATCTATAGCCGTATTCGTTCCACTTACGGCCAGTCTTCTTTCAAGTTTATAAGGTTTTTCTGTATGATGGAAGCAGTTTTCGAGAGATTTGCCAACATAGCAATACATGGAAAGGGATGAGGAGTTTGGCAAAAGGGACAAAACCCTAGGATGAGGAATGCATGGAGATAGGTTAGCTCACGAAGGAGGAAGAAATTATAAAAGAGGAAGTATCCTTACTAGAGTATGATAGGGCATATAATTAAAGACAAGGGCAAGGACGAGGGACAAGATTTTTAGAAGGACAAGTACATGCTAAGCATACCTAGGAGATAGGTGGTAAAAGTTTCTGTTGGAAAGAATCTAGTTTACTGTTCATACTCTTTCCTTCGGTTTTAGCGCTTCGCATTTGTTCATATTTGCTTCCATAGTTAAGTCTCTGCACCTTAGTACTTGTATAGTAAGAAGATCCTAACCAGTCTCAAACCCAGTGGGTGGTTCGACCCGTTTATTTTTGGATAGTAGGGGTTTGAGAATAGTTATCGAGTTTGTTTATATCATATCACGTAGATCGTCTAAATTCGGAGGAGATATTCCTTGGATGCTTGTCTGATATTGGTTTAGGCCTTTGGGGCTTGTACTCGAGGAATGTCGAGTTCGACTAGGATGGTTTGCGTGAGAGATGAATAGTTGTGACAGGCGCTCTAAAAAGCGCGTAGTGATCTTTCAACCCTTATAGTTATGGCATGGTGGATAAGGGAGAGACCTCTAATCATACACTTGGTACCGTGATTGACATCTGTTTATTTTGGAAATGGAGGTTAGGAACTTCACAATCGTGAAGATAATTTGGTTAAGATACAGTGGAGTAAAGCTCAAGAAGGCTAGATACTAGCAACATGCCCTTTTTCCTTAAGGGTGCATCCTTGATTTCTCTGTTTAGGAGCTTTACGCGTAGTTGTTTCTCTCTTTCCAAAGTATATCCTCTAGGTCGTATCAGCGATCCTTAGGTAGAAGCCAATGGATGTAAACATGTATTTGAAACATGTTATGGTTGAATGGTTGCAAATGGTTGCTCGTGGATGCATATGCATACGTATTAGGCACTAGATCAAGTTCGGACGCTCTCATATTGCATTTACATATATGCATTTGTTTATAAGTTGAACTTGATATGATATCATATGGACGTTGCATATGGATGAATGGCTATGCACGCATGTAGTATTTCCATGACTAGGGATGTTTGCATGCATGATTGGACGCATGGCACTAACATGATTTGCATTAAGGAGGTCAACTGAATCAGTAGACCGCCTGATTTTGCATTAGATAGAGGCATATACACACACTATGCATATGAACATGAAAGCATTAGAAATCTTTTAAGGACAATGAATGCCTGTGATTGAATGGTTGAGTAGATGGGTGATTGGATGGTAGGACACATTCTTCCTAACTTGAAGATTTCGGGGACGAAATCCTTTTAAGTGGGGGAGAATGTAACACCCCGTAATTCTGTGACATTAAGATTCTCAAATTAAAGTATAATTAATTTTTAAAAGAAAAATTAAAAGAAAAAGATCCATGTAGTTGTTTAATTTAAGTATTGTAACTAACATGAAAAAAAGAGAAGTAAGGAGAGAACAATAATTATTATTGTTCTAAGACTTATTAACAAAAGCCTCTGTAGCTCAGTTGGTTAAGGCATTGGATTGGTAGCACGGAGGTCGGGGGTTCGAACCCCGGCGGCGGCATAATTTTTTTATCATTGTTTTAGAGAGGGCCAACTAAACATGAAAATATATGTACGTATACAAATTCAAAATTTGAAAGGATAAGAACGTACGTATAAGGAAATAAAGAAAAATATATATATACATATGAGAATATATATATATATATGCAAAAGATAAAATTTAAGATAAGGCTACAGTCAATGAAATATGGCAACATCATTTGAATTTTGAAAATAAAATGAAAGTTGTGCGTATATATATACGCGTAAAATGGTCGTTAGAGGAATTGTATACATATAAGAATATTTCATGTGAATAAAACAGTTAAATAAATTCTAGAAATTCAAAAGATCGAAAATCAAACTTCTACGCCAAAACAATTCATTCGAAATTCAAATTTCTACGCAAAAATAGCTTGTGGGACCCAATGCTGACTCAGCGCTGCGTGTATGATAAGGTTTGGCTAGATTCATCTACGTACCTGGACTATTTTCTTAACTGGGTTCAATGCTGACTCAGCGCTGCGTGTACGATAAGGTCTTGAGCAGCTATATAAACAGCCCTAGTCTCCATTCCTCTTTGCACCTCTCTCTTCTATCCTTATGCTACTTAGATTCATGGCCTCTTCCTCTCCTCTTTAATTAAATAAATAAATAAAATAAAATATGATTCAAGACGAGGAGATGCTGCTAAAAGACTTTTAAGGAGGGATTCAAATCAAAGTTTCAAGTGAAGAATTCAAAGGCTAGCTCAAACAAGTTTCAAGCAACGACGCACGAATCATAGCCACACTTTCCTTCTTTTCTAGATCTATTTTATGTAAGTTGGTTATTTCAAGATCTGAATATTTTGTTTTATTTGTGACATGAAATTAAAGGAATAAAGGAATATGCCAAATCTCTCTCTCTCTCTCTTCGAATCTGTGTTTATACTCTTGGACTGAATTAAGAACTGTTATGATTCGAGGACAAATAAGACTGTAACCGTGACTATGACTATAGAACTGTGGCCTTTGAAAGCATATGCCTTTGGACTATGACATAAGCCTTTGATTTTGGGACATATAAACATTGCCTATGACAATGACTTATGACTATGGGAATTATTTTCCCTTTTGGACTATGAACATCGCATATGACTATGGACATTTCCTATGACTGTGACTGTGACTACAAGGATTATTTCCTTGACTAGGCCTATACCTTTGATTTGGACATAAATTATTACTTATGACATAATGAGGACAACTGTGATTTTGACACCCATGATTTATGATTAGGAAAATATTGCTTTAGTTTTGTGATTGAGAAGTTGGGTCTGAACCCAATTTTTTATTCTACCTGTTCCTTGGTTTTTCTTTGGTTTTAAGACAGTGGGAATTTACCTATTAAGTTAGGTCTACCCACGTTCTTGAACCTATTTTGCCCATTCTTTGGTTTTAAGACAGTGGGAATTTACCTATTTAGTTAGGTCTACCCATCTTCTTGAACCTGCATTGTTATCCAAACCTTTTTATGCCAATTATTCCTTCTTGTCATTTTGATTCATTCCCTTTTTATCTACGAATCTAGATTTATTTATAATCTAGGTTGAATCACGATTATTCGAACGGTGGGAATGCGATTTGGGGAAAAACATGGAAATGAATATGAACGTAATTGTAAACTTGGAAATTGGCATAATTTGGAATATGTATTATGACATGCATATTAAAATGAAAACGGGGAAATTTGACATGGATTAGGGAATATGTGATTTTGACATATTAAATTTAGCGTTAGTAAGTAAGCTAAATTTTAGGCATAAAATGTAAACTAGAAAAATAATTCTAGTTTTGCCATAAATTGTGAATTAGGATGTTAAACCAAGATTGGGTTAATTAAGGTTGATTTGGAATAAGTATATTAGCACAATTTTGAATTTATTCATAATTGTGAGCAATTGTCATGTTTAGAATAAATTATGGTTAGCGACACTAAATTTGGTATAATTTACAAATATTATAAATAAGAGAGAATGGGCTATAATAATAAGTGTGACAATGTACATTAAAAGAGTAGTAATGAAATAAGTAAATTAGGAGTAATTTACTTATAGAATTCGTCATAAATGTTAAATTGTTCATTTACCACAAAATATGTAACTTGGTTAAGTTTTGGCCATAAATTATAAACTAGGATATTTAATCTAGTTTCGGCAATGAAATAGGAAATGGCCTAAACTGCATGTTGGGTTAGGACTTGGGCCTAGAATATAAGTATACTAGTAGGTTTGACAAATAAATATAGGCCAAATTTGTCTAAAAAGGGGAAATGGGCTTTTGGAATAAATTGTTAATAATTTATAAACAAAACAAAAGTATTTTGATAACATCCCTTTTTATAACACATAGACCAGACGGTTCTAGGGTGACAGAGAGGATAGTGTCTAGGCTTGGGTTTGGAAAATACAAGTTTCCTGCCCTCCCTGGCTATCCCTAACTGATCCGAAGGACGGGATGGTTGTTTTCAAAACCAGATTTGGAAATTAATCAAAAACCCTTTGAACTTAGAAAACATGAATATGCCTAACCCGAGGTTAGACTGAGTTGCGGTGTAAACCTGCCCGGAACCGACCGGCACATCCAGTAACCGCAGCAATATCTTTCTAATGTGAGAGGTTGCGGCTTTAATTTATTAATTAAAGCTAGAACAAGAATGGGAGAGTTAAGTCCATAGAAACACTTAACCAATTTAACACAGTTAAGCAAGAATGGGTGGGTTAAGTCCATAGGAACACTTAACCGACTTAACAAAGTTAAGCTAGAATGGGAAGGTTAAGTCCATAGGAACACTTAACCAACCTAACACGGTTAAGCTAGAATGGGAAGGTTAAGGAACACTTAACCAACTTAGCACAGTTAAAGCTAGAATGGGAGGGTTAAGTCCATGGGAATACTTAGCCAAATTAACATGTTGACTAGACTAGAAGGTGGGGTTAAGTAAAGTTAATACACTTAGCCAATTTAACATGTTAATTAGACTAGAGGTTGGGGTTAAGTAATACACTTAGCCAAATTAATATGTTAGCTGGACTAGACCATAGGGTTAAGTAAACTTGAACGCTTAATCATCAGAATATGATAAATGAATAGGGTTAAGTAAAAAGCATAAAGGGATAACACTTAATCAGTGTAATAGGATAAGGGAAGAGGGTTAAGATAGCTTGAATCGACTAAAGACACTTAACCAACCCAACCTGGCGAGAAAGAAAACTAAGTAGTAAACCTCAGTTGAAAAAGGGACTAAGTAGTAAAACTTAGTTAAGAAAACAAGGAATTTGGAAACTAAGTGGTAAACCTTAGTTAGTAGAACTAAGTAGTAATTCTTAGTATAACACGAAGGAGCGGACATCCATCTGGTTTTAAGAAGGCTCCAACGAATTGGGTTACGAAGCCCGAGGCTTCGAGGGGACGTGAGGGTACTCTTGGTATCCCTCTGTGAGGCTGCAGATGATCATCCTGGGCTCACAGAGGTTAAGGTCTGCGTTAGAAGAACCGAGGGTATGCCTTGGTTGCAATATATATGTGGCAACCTAAAGACTAGGATGGACCAGCGTGATTCAGCGAGAAGACGGTAGCCCTGTGATAGCAACTCGTCGTCTACCATCCATCTTGAGTCAATCGAGATACATGAAGCGGAAAGGCGGAGAACTCCAAAAGACCATATACTTGCTATCTAGTTATGGTTGCGGATGGCCATAGGATAGTGGGGCACCGGGGGCCGGCGTATAGTTCTCATTTTACAAGGTGTGCCTTTCATTAGCTGAGGGAGGGGTCAAGTGGGACCATAGCCACTGGAATAAAAACAGACCTTAGCATCTGCATCGGCAGATATCTGAAAGCTCATGACCGAGTTCTGTATTCCTTGATTTGCCCTGTCACAGGACTCGGATCGCACATTACAGGACATGTGCATCTAGACAAGCGATAACGATTCGCGATACATGCGTGGGGAAGCCTAGGAACATATACCACTCTAGGTAGTGTGTCCTAGACTTGGGGGCAATGTTCGACAGGTAGCGTAATCCCTAGTTGGACTAGGTGGCATAAACCCTGAACTCGAAAAGCGTTCAGCAGATAGCGTAAAACTAAAGTTAAATCTAGAAAGCACTTGATAGAAAACCCTAGACTAGATCTAGGTAATAAATAATAAATGTATGCCTGAAGGCAATGGAAACTACAGGGGTTGGGATCACGTTATCGTTACTAGTTGAACACTAGTTAGGTGGTGCAGAGATATAGAAACCAGTATAACAAGGAAATAGCGAAGCTGCGAAAGTATTAGAGCGTATCCAGTCATCTTAGCATATCTTGTGACTACCTTGTCTAATCTTGTTGACCTTATCGTCATGGTGTAATCTTGTATTCAGTTAATTCATGTCGTTTTGTTTTTCCATGTTCACATGCTAGAAGTTACTGAACTTACTCAGGCTTTATGTCTGACTCTGTTTTTCTTTCGTCTTCTTTTCTTCCGTTCCCCCCCCCCCCCAGGTAGTTGAGGTGGGAATAGTATAACTCAGGATTAGACTGGACCGTTGCTCTTTCCCAGCTTGAAGATTTGACGAAGTTGTCTTTGGATTCTCTTCCAGATGCTATGGCTGGCTCTTGCTACATTGGGGAATATATAAATGTATTTTCATGCTTCTTTATTTTATAAAGACAGATGATACTCTGATATTGTAAAAGAATCTTGTACAGACTATTTTATCAATAAAGCAAAGTTCTATTTTCCACTGTTTAATAATTTGTTTGTCTTGTAATTTATCTGCATCTTTTACCCAAAATGCTCCACAGAACTTAGTGCATTCCCTTTGTGAGTGACACTAACGGACGTGGGGTGTTACAAGGCACCTCGCATTCCAACAACCACATAGGTAAAAATAATATAAATGTCAGCCAGTTTAAGTACTCACACCGCCCATAGCTAGAAAGAAACGTCGTGCTCTCCCTGTAGTCACTATCCCGTTTTTGACTCATACCGAGGTGTGTGGCTCGCGAACTCACGTTATACATAAAGCCATGTCACGTAGGCCGTGCTTTGATCGTCAACCACAAGACTTTGCTTTTCAACAGAAGCCTTTGTCATCTGCCACTTAGGCATGCCACACAGGCAATTCACTCCATGCGACTGATGTCCATCAATATACAACCTCTGACATCGTACGTCTCAGAGAAGGACGTTAAGCAAGAGAATAAATTCTCCGCCGCCAAACAGATGTATATTTAATAGAGATCAATCAACACAGAATAAAATCCAATGTCAGACACACAGTCCATTTACAAGTTCGTTCTGGGTCTGAACAAAACCGGAGGCGCTTTCCTCGCATATCCATCAATCTCCAAGTACGTCTGGACGATCACCAACTGATTCCCTCCTCTTGGGTGTACAGCCCAATCAAGATCATCAGCAATCACCCAAATGATGTGAAGACTTCTGGTCTTCAACCACCGTCTTCCTCTTCGACATATCATCGAATCGGTTATTTAGAATGGGTATAAACCTGGCCTTTCTGAATAACCCGCGTATATAATAAACAAATGTTACACAAACACAACATACGCCTCATTCCAATTCATCACTCACTAACCGTAAATTAGCAAGAGAACAATTCCCCAAATATTAACCCCGAAGGCCGAAACCAACATCAAATCAATACCCAAGAAACCATCCTTCTTATCTAACCTACAGTTAGATTCTAAATTTCACATTCTTGGGGAAAGGTTCCCATTTATTTTATCAAAGATAAATTCTTCTAAATTTATTCTTTAATCTTCCTTTGGATATCATTTCAAACCATGTTAAGGTTTTCCAAACTAGTCGGGATTAGCGAACTACACCGAAGTAATTATTTATTTTATTTCCCAATCCCAACCTATTCATCCCATGAAGCAAAACTGGTAATACTCCATATCTAACACCACGGTGTTATCGGTAAAATTAATTACCATTTCACGTTCAAATCTAATCAAAGATTTAACTATCGCTTTGGAGCAAAACTGGTGATACTCCATTCTCGATCACTTTCCAAATTTGATAATTTAAATCATCAATTCACATTTCAATCTAATTACAGATTCACTAAAACTCCATTTAGTTTTAATCTTCTCAAAAATCAATATCCTGTCTTTAACTGGGTTTAAAAACCAATGTCACCTAATATACGATTCACGATAAACCCAAAATCACTTTCAAATTCAATTCCAATTAAATATTATTTAATTGGTACACTTCATTAAATCTAAATAGAAAGACTTAATCTTTTCTCAACTGGGTTCAAGAACAGTGTTAATGAAGATACCATTAACGACAAACCCAAATCACATTTGATATTAAATACAAGGCTCTGAATAGAAAATATATCAGCTTATATTCAATATCGAATTCTACGACCGACAAATATCCTATTGGAAATAACGATATAAATATATCTTTCAAATTTCCACAACCGTATCTGTATAATCACGAAATCCAACATCGAAATATTCCGAAGATAATTTCGATTCAAATCCATTCCAATTCTTATATTGGAAATTCTGATTATTTTTAAAATCCCTTTCAAAATCAATTTATTTCAAAAATTAATTGGTTTTAATTCTAGTTCAAAACTAGTCATTTCGATAAAAATATATTTTTATCCTTTCAAATGTGGAATTTTTCATCCCAGGTCTTTCCAATTCATATATTATGATTTTATACAAATTACTGATATTTTTAATAATTTTATCAAGGCCCATACAGTCGATTTCCGTCAACGGCCATCGAACTGCACTTACAGCGACCTTTTCCAAATTTGATTTGGACATAATTCCAAATCCAACCGTTAGATTTCAAATTTCTAATATTCATTGGAAAGCTTTTTTCGATACGAACCCAAGGTTCCGGTTTCAGGAGAATCCGACGGTCGGATCTCCCGTAATGTCCACTCGAAGTCAATAGTCGAAATTCACGAACTGTCGCAGCGCGGCACGTTCTATTCAGGCGATTATATATATTATATATATATATATATATTTCATCGATTTCC
Organism: Allium sativum; assembly: GCA_030737875.1. Classification (NCBI taxonomy): domain Eukaryota; kingdom Viridiplantae; phylum Streptophyta; class Magnoliopsida; order Asparagales; family Amaryllidaceae; genus Allium; species Allium sativum. Next base: position 903,173,161 of record CM060924.1, read on the forward strand.
TTTTAAAACGTATTTTATAAATCGTTTTAAATTCGCTTTCGAAACGATTTCAACTTCATATTCAATTTCGAATCAAAATTGAATATTCCACATCATCGATATACAAATGATCATATTTTCAAAATGTTATAATTTGAAATCACTTCCTTTTCTATATTCATCATAAAAACGAATATAATCGATATAAATATCGTTCGTGTCAAAATAGCGCATCTCTAATCAACACGGCTTTATATATTTCAATAACTTTGTTATTCTATTCAACAAATGAATATTTATTCTATTCAACACATGAATCTATATTTCTTTCAACACATGACTAATCTCAACACATGAGTATTGTCAACACATGACTATCTTTGTTATGTAATATATTTTATAAAATTTTGATTTTTATCGTTTAATTTTTAATCAGACTCCAACCGTAAGTTAGTAAGAGAACGATTCCCTCAGCATTAACCTCGAAGGTCGAAACCAACATCAGATCAATACCCAGGAGACCACTCATCTTATCTACTTTCCAGTTAGTTTCTAATTTTAGATATGATAAAGATGTAAATTTTGTTGTTAAAATATTTTACTCAACACATGAATCAATATTTCTTTCAACACGTGACTATTCTCAACACATGAGTACTGTCAACACATGAATCTTTATTTTATAATATTCTTTATTTTACTAATTGGAATGAGGCCCAATCAATTACCATATAATGTTAATTATATGGATTCCATCCAACACATGTATATAATAGAAACGGTAAATAATCAACCATTATCCAAAGTGCACCACACAATTGCATAAGCATTAAATATAAATAATTAACGCTTACACAGTCTGTCGACCTATCGATCGACATACAACTAAATAATTGGGATTAGTGTACGCCAAATATCATCCCAACACCCGTGTGGGGTTTCAATACACAAACACCGAATATTATTTGTGCAGTTGGGCGATGTGTAAAATATATCGTCCCAATCAATGTCCTTCAAATAGGTGTACATAAACAAACCGTCCGGTTTGTAAATGAATATTTATTTATTCACATTCACGTTAAAAATTATATTTTTAACGATAAATAATTTATTTCAACACATGTATGTTTTATTATCTATTTCACACCAATATCACAAACAAACTTCACAACACATCAAACAAGCATACAAGTCGTCAATGGTCTATGGACGACGGGTGTCGGGTGCTGCTAAGCACCGTCTGCATCCTAGTATATAATTTTAACTAGAAAAAAAGATTTAAAGTGAGAAGTTCTCACCGACTAGCTAAACCAAACGCCAAGACTCTTCTTATGTAGAAATCTTCGTCGTGCTCGCCTTTTATCAATTTCATTGTCCGTAGCCACTACATATATAAAAATCACATTTTTATATTGTTACTATAAAGATAAAAAATTTATTTTTACACCGCTACTATACAGATAAAAATTCTATTTTCACAACGGTGTTCATATAATAGAGATCATATTTTTATCACCCTATTCTCTATATAAAAATTATATTTTTATATCGCTCTTCTTCCAATAAAGATTATATTTTTATAATGCTCCTTCCTATATAAAAATTATATTTTTATATCTACTTCTAATATAAAGATCGAATTTTTATATCATCGCTATAAAAATCACATTTTTATTTCAACATATATATAATAAAAATCATATTTTTATTTCGCTACATATATAAAGATCAAATTTTTATTCTCTATATAATATAAAAATCGTATTTTTATCCTTTCTACTATATAAAAATCAAATTTTTATTATCTCCACTATATAAAAATCACATTTTTATTATTTCTACTATATAAATATCACATTTTTATTATCTACATTATATAAAAATTATATTTTGATATCTTTTGTAATATAAAAATCTTGCCTTTACGTATGAACACAAATCGTATCTTTACGTTATTAAATACGATATTTTTTCTACAATAAAAATCATAAAGGAAGGCTAAAAAAACTGAAATAGTCAATGAATAAATAAACAAAAATACTCACCCTTGTTGCTCGAAGAAGGAGGATGGTTTCTGCGATTTGAAAAGGAGAGAAGGGGGGGTGTGGTGCAAATTGGAAGGGGGAAGAGAGGAGGAGGGTGCTGGCGAAGGGGGGAAGGGGAGGTGGCGCTCGCGGTTTGGGTTAAAGGGGGGTACGGTTTTGGGTGTCGGGGGTTTTCACGTTGAGGCGGGGGGGGGGGGGGGGGGGACATTGGAGGCGAGAGGAGGAGAAGGGGAGGAGGGGGGCTGTGTCGGGTGGGGGAGCGCGGCAGTGGGCGGCGCCGCCTAGGGGGCGCGATGGCGGTTCTTCCGCCTCTGTCCTCCTTTTATTTTTATTATTATTTAAAATCTATTTGAAAAAAGGGAAACGGGGGGGGGGATGAAAAGGGAAAAAGGGGATGAAGGGTTGACTGAACATTAAAATATATATTTATTTTATTTTATTTCAAAAAGTAACTTTTAATTTCGACCTCTGAACGAGACCCACCGCCTGTCGTCCCTAGCTAATTACCCTCATTTCGAACACAATGGGATATGTATCGCAGGTTGATTCGATCGTTTCGATCAGTTTTCGTCAAAATCAAAATATAACTCTATATATTGAATTTGAACGCACATTTCAATTTACTGGGGCCACATACGGACTTTAAAAATTCCCAAAATATATTTTCTAGCTTCGTATTGACGATACAGTCGTAACAAAACTAATTTCGTCGAATTCCCAGACCGTTTGAAAAATGGCCATTTTCCAGTCGATTAAAATCAACTAAAACTGGTCAAACGCGTTTTCCTTTGCCACACTCACATATTGATTCGAAAAATTACGAATTTTGGAATATAGCAATAACTTGACATCACGGATCCAACAAAAGTGGTTTCGTCGAAATCCGAGGTCGTTTGCAAAATTCCCACTTTTAAGGGCCAGAATTCCATAGCGTCTATTCTGAATTTTCAACTGGACATAACTTTTGATTCCCGCTATGAAATTTCGATTTTTCGGATTTGTTGGAAAATTATTCTCAAGTAGATTCTAATATTTTTGGTTTCGCTAAAATCCGGTTTATTTTGAATCCTGTACACTCATTTGAACTTTGAAATCGAATTTTCGAACTACCGCGCCATTTCCAATTCCTTTTGTAATTTAAAATAAATATTTATATTCTAACGACGCTCTATATAAATATATACGTTCGAATTCTCTTCAAAATAAATTTCTCGTCGATATTATTTAAAATAATTCATTTTAAATAATCAAAATTCATTAAAATTGCCAAAATAAAAATTTTAAATTGGCTCAGAATTTCCGGGTTGTTACAATATATGTCTATGTATATGTATATACAGCAATTTGGTCCCTATTTTTTTTTTCTTACAACATGAGACTTAATCGGCATATCTGTAAACATGACAAAATAATACCTAAGTATTATTTATTTATACACAAAAGATAAAGTATAAGAATATAAAATGAACACATTTTCATGCTTGTCAAATAACAATTTAATTTTTTTGAGTCAAAATAATATTTTCTAATTAATTAAATACTTTGTGATGGGATTTTATAATAGGATAAATCTTTAAAAAAATATGAATATACGGTCGGAAACTACTATATGGAAAACTAAATTCTAGAAAATTTAAATTGAATTTTAAATACATTATGCATTTTATGAATTTATTGGCTCTTACGATTATTAGTTAATAATAATAATAAATTCAAATACGTTATAGTAAAAGATGTTTAGTCTCCAAAATTCAAAGGTAATGTAAATATACATAGAGAAGTAGTATATAATATAGAGACATATACATGCACTAATATAAATGAATTAGTTTTACGTATTAATATACATGTGTGTATGTGTGTGTTTATATTTGTTTGTTTATTTATAGAAATTAATATATTATTAAAAATTAAAATATAATAATATGACAAAGTGCTTCAGATTCAAAGTGAAATAATTTACTTTAGTGCCATAAAATTATGCACATAACCAATCTGTATGGTGACACCATTACCTATACGAATCTCGGTTAACCACGATAAAAAAATTATATATGTATATATATATTCACTTGAATACATAGATGTAAGTAAGCAACAAGCAGCTATGTAAATACCATAAATTATATAACAACTAAAAGTGCAATAACCCAAATTTTTGGCATTTGAATATTAAAATGATTGATTTTGAAATTTGATTACTTAAATTTAAGTGAATATTAGGTTTAGGTTCTCAAAATAAAACTTAATACATTAAAACTCCATCACAAAAGTAGACTAGAAATTAGATCCTTAAAATTTAATTAAAAAATAATTTACTCCGTGAATAATTACAAACATCTAAGGAATTATATCCAAATATTGCACAAATTTATGCAATTATTTAGTGAAAAACTACAGATATTTCCTTAATTTTGTGATGAATAATTGCAAAAGTTTCCATAATGTTTTCAAATAATTACGGAAATTTTCGCAAGTTTTTAGCGAATAATTACGGACATTCTCGCAAAGTTTCATTGAATAATTGTGCAAATGTCTATAGTTTTCAAATATAATTATATGAATCTCTACAGCTATTCACAGAATAATGGCATAAAATTTATGTGCTTATTTCGTAACTTTATTTTAGGGATCTAATTTATATAAATTTTTTGAAAGAATATTCGATGTATTTTTAAACTTAAGAGGGACTTTATCCATACTATGCCAAACTTTAATCTTTATGAAAATTTTAAATGTTGTGTTCAACCAAATTTGTGAATCTTGAATTTAAAATGAAATAATCAAATTGAGATGAAAGCTTATGTAAAATCATATTTTAGTAAAAATGTTAATTATAATTTTTTATCGAAGAATATATGTGTCTTGAAATCGATTAATAATTAATCGATTTTGTTAAAATGTTAAAATTAGCCTTCTTGCAAACTACTTTGGATTTTGACGAAAACAGTTTCACTAGATCTGGATTAGCAAATTATTGTAAGATATCAAGTCCCGTAGTAATCAGACTTATTGTGTAATCGTGCATGCTAGAAACGTGTAGCGCTTAACAACATAAATTATAATATTATAATAAGATTTGAAAGACTAACTTACACATATAATCGAATTAGGACTCAAAATTAGTTTCATTGAATCTGAAACAAGACAATTTGTTATGAACGTAAGTAAGCACATCTCGATTGGGGTTTGGAAAATTTTCATGAATGAATAGTCTTCTTAAAGAATGTTATATAAGCACCTCGTTATTCATAAATTAAAAAACTAAAACCTGGCCAACATAAACTATTCTCCACATCCAATCGTCCAAATTTCATCCTTTATCCACACACTTTTTTGCTAAATCTCTCAGTGTCAGTGTTATCTGTATCGTCAATAAAAGCTCATCCATGGTCACTAATTATTGATCATATTGTCGACGTTGCCGAAATCTCAAAAAACCAAAACCTACAGATATGAATGTATGTTCATGGCAATGGAAGAACAACAATATGGGTGTTTGCAAAAAGTGGTACGCTTTTACTATTGTTTCATAATTATCTTTGCATTTAGAAAATATATAGTTGTGCACATAGTTAGGTATATAAATTTGTTTCTTTAGATTTTTTTGATTCATATGTCAATACACCATAGTACACATATTAATATACCAATCTAGAAAAAATTTAAAATCTTTTAATTTTTATTACTCTTTGCTTTAATTTTCAAAAATTGAAAAGACATCTTTTCAAATAAAAGTGTTAGTTCAAACTCTAGTCATCAATTTGATTTATCATTTTATTTTCTTATATTCTGTTTCAAAATATATTGAAAGTATATAAATCAATAAAATTATATATGTAATATATAGATTTGTTAATATGATATATAGAATTTTCAAACATTTGACATTGTTGTAAAATAAAAATTTATATAGCTTTTATATAGTTTAACTTGTTTTTTTATATATAGAATTTTATACAATAATCTCGGGTTATATTATCGTAAATATTGTTTGTAACTTAATACTAATTTTAATTTATTATTTTATTGGATTTGTAAAATTTGTATATCTACCTCAATATTTCTATATGAAAAATGATTTTTATGTTTTAAATATATGGTTTAAATATAGGAAGTTATAGTTTTCTAGTTTACTTTATATTGCCTGGTTTCATCAAAAATAATTTTTTTATATTATAGTTTTCTTTTAATTTCATTTTTTGTCAATATAAATATTTTCTTAGCAAATTATTATATTTTGGTTTTCAAAAGTTTAAATTTAAAAATCTATGTATATCTTACAATAAATTAAATAAATTATAATACATATCTGAAGTTAATATTATAACATTAGATTTTATATATAATTATACGTATATGTTTATATCATAATGGTTTAATTCAAATAATAATAATATTTTACATTTTATTGAAAAAGATTTTCAATATTTAACATATTATTTTTTTAAGACAGCATCCTACTAAAATTATTTATACTCGAAAAATATTTAAATCTATATTTCTTAGAAAATTATTTTGAATATTTTCTACCTATACTAAATATATTTTTAATCACCTTTTAAAACTCTTATCTTTACTGTCCTTTCAATCACATTCATTAGTATCATTAATTAACCTAAGTCTAGAAATTAATGTATGTTACCCTTGTTTGATTGAAATAATTAATAATAAATTGATACATATATATATAAACATATGGTTATAATATATTACTTGAGATTATACTTTTTATATCTGTTACCAAAATACATGAAACAACCCAGACTTCCCCGATCTCGGAAGAGATGGAGGAGCCCAGATTGCTTTGATAGCACGACGCATCATATCACAAATAATAGAACATTTCATTTTTATTACAACAATTTACATTAGAGTATAAGATGTCAGTGTATGAATAAATATTATACAACAGAAATAAAATAATATAAGAGATTAAAATACAAAGCAACGGAAATTTAAATGTATAAATACAATGTATAGCGGAAAATACATCAACAATACAACGGAAAGTACATGGATATAAAGCTTTCTGAATATAGCTCCAGCTGTAATCCAGGATCCTGGAAAAGGAAATATCTGCAAAAACAAAAACTACTAGTTGCCCGTGTTGAAAATATGGGCACCCAGAGTTTAGGTGGAAATAATAAACTCCAAGTCAGTCATGGGACTGGTTTGAGAACTAAAACAACTATTATCTTCATTTTAAAGTTGGATAAATCAAGGGACCATGTCGTATAACACAGAATGGGTATCCTCCTAAGAATACCAGAAAAAACAACGCAATGCTAAATAAAAGAAAAATGAAGCCATTATAAACCTCGGGTCCCATCACACAATGCAACGCAAGCCGAAGGATAGAGTTTAACCTTATAATGGCCAAATATGCTTGGTACGCAAAATATATCTTTTATTATTACTATAAGTGAAGAAATCAACTTCAAATATAAATGTATCAATTATAGATGGCATAGGTACCATAATTATGTCGCCATACATAGGTTTACAACTAAAACCAAAAAAATCTCGTATTGGAAGTTTGGATTTCACTGCGGCTTATGTCCCTGCTTGAGAAAACACCTTAATGCACATCCGCCTATCTAAGAGATCGGGTATCACTGTGGCGTATGTCCCGGCTAGAGAAAACACCGCTTACTCTATCCTTCTGGGAATCGGGGGGTGTGCCTAATCCCTACTAGGTGTGGAGCGACCACACCCATCCTATCTCGGTCGACCGAATCCATGACAACCTTAAGGGTGTCTATCCTAATCTCAAAAGCATACTGACCTAACCATCAGTTCACCATCATACCAGTGTGTGAAGCTCGCAATTAAAACTACACAAAACTGCGCTACTTAAAGTTGTGCTTTGATCATCAACCACAAGGCTCTACTTTTCAACAAATGCCTTGGTCCATGCATCTCATCATGTCATGTTGTCAATCCATACCATACCATGGATTTCTGCCAATATATAACTTCTAAGCTCGTACGTCTCAAAGAAGGGTGTTAAGCAAGAGAATAAATTCTCCGCCACCAAACAGATATATATTAAGCAGAGATCAATGAATACAGCATAAAGGAATACAATGTCAAACACACCATCCATTTGCAAGTCCATTCTGGGTCTTAACGAAACCGGAGGAACCTTATTCGTCGTCCCATATGTCTAATGCAGGAGAGAGGCCCTCTAACATCTGAATAATCAACAAGTACGTCTGGACAACTAGCACAATAACCCCTTCTTGGGAGTTAACCAATCCAGGGCATAAGTAATAATCTATTCGATGTGAAGATCGTCAGTCTTCGATCACCGTCTTCACTATCCTCGAGTTTTAGTTGTCGTATTAGTTACTCAGCATGGGTTAACCCTGGTCTTTCCGAATACCTCGTGTATTTTATAATTAAGTGCTATAAAAACACATCATATGCCTAAGTTCAATCCAGGATATTCTTTTATTCAAATATTCTTTTCAATATTTAAACCAAATTAAGGTTTATCAAACTAGTCAGGATTATTGAGCCATATCGAAGTAATCATTTATTTTATTTTCCAATCCCAACCTATTTATCCCATGGAGCAAAACTGGTAGTACCTCATATCTAACACCCACTGCGTTATTGGTAAATTCAATTACCATTTAACGTTCGAATCTAATTAAAGATTTAACTATCGCATGAAGCAAAACTGGTGATAATCCATTTTCGAACACTTCTCGAATTTGGAAAATTTAATTACCACATTAACATTTCATATTAATTAAAGATTCATTAAAACTCCACTTAGTTTCAATGTCCAAAAATCATTATTTAATGATTATTCAAATTTAGGAAATAAATCATGTCTTCAACTGGGTTAAAGAACGAATGTCATTTAAAACATCGTTCACGATAAACCCAGAATCATCTTCCATCAAAATGGAATCTACACGGAAATCATAATAGCGATATAAATTCCCATATCAGACTAATAATATAAATGGAATAACGACAAATTTTTTTAAATTCTATATATAGAAATTGTCTTCCGTCACAGAAGCTCATCTCGATTATTACCGAATCAAATTCCATTCAATTCCAATTTAATATATTAAACTGGAAAACTATACTTTGGAAAATTTTCATTAAATCTTAATAAAAAGATTTATAAATTCCAAATCATATCTTCACTGTTAATTAGTTTAAAAAACAAATGTTATTTAAAACATCGTTCACAATAAGCCCTGTAATAACCCGGAAATCTAAGCCAATTTAAAAATTTTATTTTGGCAATTTTGATGAATTTTGAATATTTAAAATGAATTATTTTAAATAATGACAACGAGAAATTTATTTCGAATAGAATTATAACGTATATATTTATATAGATCGATGTTAGAATATAAATATTTTATTTTAAATATAAAAGGAATTGAAAATGATGCGGTAGTTTGAAAATTCGATTTCAAAGTTCAAATGAATGTACATGATTTGAAATAAACCGGATTTTAGCAAAACCAAAAATATTTGAGTTTATTTGAGATTATCTTTCCAACGAATCCGAAAAATTGAAATTTCATAGCGGGGATAAAAAGTTATGGCCAGTTGAAAATTCAGAATAGTTGCTATGGAATTTTGGCCGTTGAAAATGGAAATTTTGCAAACGACCATCGTTTTCGACAAAACCACTTTTGTTGGATCCAGGATGTCAAAATATTGCTAGATTCCAAACTTCGCAATTTTTGGGATCAATATGTGAGCGTGGCAAAGGAAAACGTGTTTGAACAATTTCAGTCAATTTCGATCAACTGGAAAATGGCCATTTTTCAAACGGTCACAGAATTTGATTAAATTAGTTTTGTTAGGACCGTATCATCAATATGAAGCTAGAAATAATTTTTCTGGAATTTTTAGAGTCCGTATGTGGTCCCGATAAATTAAAATGTATGTTAAAATCAATATTGACCGTTCTATTGATTTATATTTTAATTTTGACGGAAACTGATCGTAACGATCGAATTGGCCTACGTGTCATATCCCATTGTGTTCGGGATGGGGGTAATTAGCTAGGGGCGATAGTCATTGGGTTTCGTTTGGAGTTCGAATTCAAAAGTTACTTTTAGGGATTAATTAAATTAAAAAAATATAGAAAAAGGGGTCAACCCCCTTTCTCCAATCCAAACCCGATGTCGGGTTCACTGATAGAAAAAAGAAAAAAAAAAGAAATCGAGCCTGGGAAGATGAAGATGGCGACCGACCGCCGCCATCGCAGGGCCGTCGACCCTCCCCCCTCCCTCGTCGTTGTCAGCGCCCCACCATCGACACCTTCCTCCTCTTCTTTGGTCAAACCCGCAGCCACCCCAACCTAAATCGAAGCTCCAGCAAACCCTAGCCTCACTGCACCTCCAACCGGTCTCTACAGCTCCGCCGCCTCCCTCATTTGGCCCACTGCTGACGACCCGCGCCTCCCCTGGCCTCGTCTGACTCCAGCGCCGCTGTTAACCCTTCCTCCGATCAAGTAAAAGTGAGTTTTTACCTTGTTTTTATTTATTCATGTATGTAAGTAAAAATGTAATTTTTGTTCATATAAATAACATTTTATATTATTTTATTTTCAGTTTTATATATTTTTGTAAATAAAAAGTTAGTATTTTTATAAATAAAGAAGATTAGGTTTTTATAAATGGAAAGTTAGATTTTTTTTAAATAGAAAGAATAGATTTTTAAAAGTAAGAAGGTGTGATTTTTATCGACATGGAAGTTATAATTTTTACCAACATAAAAGGTGTGATTTTTATCGACATGAAAGTTATAATTTTTACCAACATAAAAGGTGTGATTTTTATTCATATGAAGTAGAAGTAAATATTAGATTTTTCTTATGTATGAAGAGTAGTATAAAAATAGAATTTTTATCTATATAGTAGCGGTATAAAAATAGAATTTTTATCTACACAGTAGTGGTATAAAAATAATTTTTTTATCTATATAGTAGCAGCAAAAAATGTGATTTTTATCCATGTAGCGTAGCTATAAAAATGCGATTTTTATATACATAACAACAATATAAAGATGCGATTTTTATATGTGTAGTGGATGCGGTCAACGAAAATGACAGAAGGCGAGCACGCCAAAGATTTCTACAAATGAAGAATCGCGGTGAATTGGTTTAGCTATTGGTCAGAACTCCTCACCTTTAATTTATTTTTATTTTGAAATATATACTAGGATGCAGACAATGCTTAGTAGCACCCGACAGCCGTCGTCCACAAACCATGGATAGCTTGTTTGTGTGATTAATGTGTTGTGAAAATTGATTGTGTGATGTGGATTGAATAAATATTTTATAGTTAAAAATATAATTTTTAACGTGTATATAAAATAGATATTTATATATACACTGATTAGACTGATATTGATTGGGACGATAAATATTACACATCGCCCAACTGCACAAATAAAGATCTGTGTTTGTTGATTTGAAACCCCACACGGGTATTGGGATGATATTTGACATACACTAATCCTGATTGTTTAGTTGTATGTCAATCGATGGGTTGACAGACTGTGTAAGCGTTAATTATTTATATTTAATGCTTATGCAGTTGTGTGGTGCACTCTGAATGATGGTTGATGATTTATCGGTTCTATTATATACATGTGTTGTAGGGAATCCATATAATTAACGTTATATGGTTATTGATTGGGCCTCAGATTTACGCTCAATAATCCCTGGGGCTTTCACTTCGACACGTCTTCGTTCGTGATTGCTTAGAGCCCCTTTTCCATCAATAGGTACCCCCAACGCGTCGACCACACGGCCTAACATGGCCTTTCCCGCAGGAACATCCACAATGGATCCAGTGCGCTTGACAAGATCCCCTTCTTTAATAGCGGTATCACTACCAAAGACAGCAATACCTACATTCTCATTCTCAAGATTTAAGGCTATTCCTTTCACACCGCTGGCAAATTCAACCATTTCCCCAGCTTGAATCTCGTTCAATCCATAAACTCGTGCAATCCCATCTCCAACTGAGACCACTCGACCGATTTCATTTACTTGAAAATTCGTGTAAAAGTTGGTCATTCTACTTTCTAATAGAGTCGTGAGTAGGTCTAGCAAGAAATCCATGGCCCGTATACAAGTGAGATACATCATGAGAGCGAACATAAACATAGTAGTAAACAAGATCCAAGGGGTTAATTTGAAAGGTTGTTTAAGAAGAGATAAAGATCGATATTAATTGGAAGCTGAACTAATAAACGATGTTCGGGGAAGTAATATCGGGCTAGAAAAGTCTCATTAGCTCTACTTATTCCAGTTAGCTTCCTGACTATGCTTGTCTGATGGAATCTAGGTTCGGTGTTGTTGAAGCCTTATAGTTTCTTTGCTTGCTCGTTCCACTACCTTTACCTTATGTCTCTGCTGATGTTGCCTTTGTTACTTGCCTGCTCTGGTAAGAGTAATGGCAGAGTGAGTGTCCAATAGGTATAACTGCCAATTTTCAATCTGGTTTCCCCAAGTAATATAGGCGTTCTCGCCAGTATATTAATTGCCTTCCCGGTCTTCATCCTGCAAACAGGGGTTAAGTTAGCTCACTTGACAGAATATCAGTTAGGTTAACTCGATCCACTTCCCCCAATTGATCGGGGTCACCTCCCAATTAATATACTGGACTTGGTATGCTAGACACCTCTTTTTCCGTAGCCAGGAAAAATGAACCAATATCGATAGGCTGCTTACTAAGTATGAGTAAGACCTAAGTAAGGTAGAAGGAAAACAACGAGAGTCTTTATTACTACGCTCTACGCTCCGGGCAAACACACTAAGAACAAGGGAGCCAACAACCCCGGGACAGGAAGAGGAAACGCTTCCATCAACAACAAGAACAATCGAACGAAAAGTCATTCAGGTATGATGTGACTCCCTGGTCCAATAGGACTGATATCTTATCCAAGTATATTAATAAGGCCTACGTGGTACCAGATGTGAGGCTTCGCCGATTGAGAATAGATTGCATTGTTCCGTATCATTCACTACCTATCTGGTGTTAGGATCCGGAAGTGGTTCCAAGGGTTCAGGCCTACTCTTGTGTGCCGGGACCGTTAGCCCAGATAGGTCCCAGGCACTCCCTTATTATTTAGTTGCACAGGTCATCTTCCAAGGCTCCATACTGAACTTACTAGATCCGGCTCATTTGAGTTGAAACAGCAAGTTCTGAATAATAAGAAAACATTCAACATGGCAGTTCGGAAGAACTAACTAATAATTCCACTTGAGTGAGTAATAAGCAATAGATGAATGAAACTTGGAACCGGGGAAGGTAAACTGAAATAGGACTTGTGCGTAATAGTTATACATCAGTAATAGGAAGAAGCCCCCTGGTTCATACTTCGCCCAATTAATATACTAGGCCGCCCCAGCATACCTAGGCCTTGAATGCGAGATCTTGTAGATCTATTACTGAGTTGTACATTGTGCCAGAAGCCAAGGTGCAGGATGAATATTGTTCCCAACGTTTTAGCATAGATATCGACTTATCTAGGCCTGTGCCTGTTGGAGCATCATTGAACCTTATTTTCTTCCTTGCAATCAAAAAGGAAAATGAAAAAGAAAAGTTAGATATTTACCCACTATTAATTAATATACTGGCGCCTGCCCCTCTCTCGTAGGAAAATTTGTCGATTCTTTTTTCGGGCGTCGTTGAAATATTAATTGGGATTTCTTGGTATAACTTCCGAATAGAATGGATCTCTTACGCAGTTTTGCATATACCAATCGCCCAGTATAAACTCGCCTTTTCAATGAGATTTTCCTACCCTGGAAATGAGTGTATGAACTGGAGGTATATTAGTCCAGCTATTGTGTAAGCAAGCGTCAATCTAAGTACGGCACTTCTGAGAGACTAATCCAAGGCCCTGAAAAAACATTCTCCTTGGTGATCCAAAAATGTCATATAAAAAGACCGGTCCCCTAGAGGTCTGTTTATACTGGCCAATTAATATACTGGGCTTGCCCTCCTGCTCACTACGCTCGCCTCTTTCTCGCTCTTCCCGTTCTTTTTCAGTAAGCCCTTCCTTATCTGTTAACGAAACTATACCTTTCCTCCGCCTATGAGCTAGCTAAAGATCCAGCGTTATCCTTTCCTGCAATGGAGACAGAATCAATGTCGTGTCAGGTTTAAGATGATAAAAGAGATGTCAAGCAAACCCCAAATCTTAGTACTCAACTTGCCCGACCTTCCTCTTCCACTGGACCTCGTCTTTCAAAGAGCAGCAGCTATCCGAGCCCTGCAAGCCGAATATAACCCTAGTTTCCTGGGCCAAGTCAGCCCATAATCCGGGCTTTCGACAATTTGTTTGTTATGGAAGTGTTGAAATATTATTCCTTCTATGCTGAGAGTAAATGGCGGTTGTTTCCTTGATCAGAAAGTAAGCGAGCTAAGGTTAGGTAGTTCAGTCAAGTGAGTAACACCTCTGGTGTCCTCCTAAACTAGCTGCTCTTGCTTAACTCGTCTAGTGAGCAAGCAAACTGGTCGGGGAACAAGAGAAGGTCCGGTCGGACCAAAGTAAGGAATGGGAATAGCATTCACTCACTGAAGTCCAGCCAGAAACAGGGGTTGTCCTCTTCCTTAGTCATAGTCATTTTTTCGTGCCCGGGAAGTCAAGCAAGAATGAGGGCCCCAGAGTTTGGTAGCTCGAAGGAAGCAAAACCTAACTTCTCAGAGAATGAGGACTTGCATGCAGTATATTAATTGGGGCGAGGCGCCAGTATAAACATTGGGGTTCCAATTTGGAAAATAAGGAATATTATAAAAGAAAATTCATGTGTTGAATGGAATAAAAATTCATGTGTTGAATAAAAATATAAATTCATGTGTTGAATAAAATATATATTCATGTATTGAAAAAAAAATCATGTGTTGAAGAAAATATTCATTTGTTTAATAGAATAACGAAGTTATTGAAATATATAAAGACGCGTTGGTTAGATATGCGCCATTTTGATGCGAAAGATATTTATATCGATTATATTCGTTTTTATAATGATTATAGAAAAGGAAGTGATTTCAAAATATAACGTTTTGAAAATATTATCATTTGTATATCGATGATGTGGAATATTCAATTTTGATTCGAAATTGAAAATGAAGTTGAAATCGTTTCGAAAACGAATTTAAAATGATTTATAAAATACGTTTCAAAAGGAAATCGACGAAATTTATATATATATATATATATATATATATATATATCAAATCTTGCCATGGCAGTTCGCTAATTTCGACCATCGACTTCGAATGGATATTACGGAGATCCGACCGTCGGATTCTCCTAAATCCGGAACCGTTGGGTTCGTATTGAAAAGAGCTTTCTAACGAATATTAGAGATTTGAAATCTAACGGATGGATTTGGAATTATGTCCAAATCAAATTTGGAAAAGGTCGCTTGAAGTGTAGTTCGATGGCCGTTAATGGAAATCGACTCTACGGGCCTCGATAAAATTATTAAAAATAGTAATAATTTATGTAAAATCATAAGAAATGATTTGGATAGAATTGGGATGAAAAATTCCAAATTTGAAAAGATAAAAATAGATTTTTAACGAAATGAACTAGTTTTGAACTAGAATTAAAATCCATGTATTTTTGAAATAAATAAATTGGATTTGAAAGGTTTTAAAAAGTAACCAGAGATTCCAATAATTGAATTGGAATGGATTTGAATCAAAATTGTCTTTGGAATATTTCGATGTTGGATTTCGTGATTATACAGATATTGTTATGGAAGTTTGAAAGATATATTTATATCGTTATTTCCAATACGATATTTGTTGGCAGTAGAATTTGATATTGAATATAAGCCGATATATTTTCTATTAAGAGCCTTGTATTTAATATCAAATGGGATTTGGGTTTGTCGTGAATGGTGCCTCTTTAACACTGTTCTTATACTCTAAGGAGTTTAAAAAAATCAGAAACTAACCGAAGATTAGTTAAGTTGAGTGGTTTCCTGGATATTGATCTAATGTTGGTTTTGCCTTCAGGGTTATTACTTAGGTAATTGTTCACTTGCTAATTACGGTTAAAGGCTGATGGAATAGAATGTGATTTTGGGTTTATCGTGAATCGTGTTTTAAATGACATTGGTTTTTTAACCCAGTTAAAGACAGGATATGATTTCCCAAGTTAAACAATCATTAATATTGATTTTTGGGAAGAGTAAAACGAAGTGGAGTTTTAATAAATCTTTAATTATATTGAAATGATCGAGAATGAAGTATCACCATTTTTGCTCCAGGCGATAGTTAAATATTTAATTAGAGTTGAATGTGAAATGGTAATTGAATTTACCGATAACACCATGGTGTTAGATATGAAGTATTAATAGTTTTACTTCATGGGATGAATAGGTTGGGATTGGGAAATTAAAACAAATGATTACTTCGGTAAGGTTCGTTAATCCCGACTTGTTTGGATAAACCATAATTTGGTTTGAATTGATATTCAGAAGAAGATTAAAGAATAAATTTAAAGAATTTATCTTTGATAAAATTAATGGGAACCTTTCCCAAAGTATAAGAATATTTGAATAAAAGAATATTCTGAATTGGAATGAGGCGTATGTTGTGTTTTTGTAACACTCGTTTATTATATACGCGAGTTATTCGGAAAGACCGGGTTTATCCCATTCTGAATAATTGATTCGACAATGTGTCGAGGATGAAGACGGTGGTCGAAGACCAGAGGTCTTCACATCGTTTGGATAATTACTGATGATATTGATTGGGTTGTCCACCCAAGAGGAGGGAATCAGTTGGTGATCGTCCAGACGTACTTGGAGATCGATGGATATGCGAGGTACCAGGTGCCTCCGGTTTCGTTCAGAGCTGGATCGAACTTGTAAATGGACTATGTGTCTGACATTGGATTTTATTTTGTGTTGATTGATCTCTATTAAATATATATCTGTTTGGTAGTGGAGAATTTATTCTCTTTCTTAACACCCTTCTCTGAGGCGTACGAGCTCAGGGGTTGTATATCGATGGACATCAGTCGCATGGAAAGAATTGCCTATGTGACATGCCTAAGTGGCAATTGATCAAGGCTTCTGTTGAAAAGCAAAGTCTTGTGGTTTATGATCAAAGCACGACCTGTGTGGCATAACTTTGTGTATGGCGTTAATTCGCGAGTCTCACACCCCGGTGTGAACAAGAAACGGGAGAATGATCCAGGGAGAACGTGCGTCTCTTTCTAGCTAGGGTGGTGTCAGTGACCTACTGAAACGACCCGAACTTCCCCAGTCTCCGAAGAGAAGAGAAAGAACGAATTGTTTTGAGAACACGACAAAACAGAACGCATACAAAAGAACATTTCATTGTATATAACGACAATACCATCAGATACAAGAATATACAGAGTATAAATGAATATTACACAGAAATATCAGAGATTTTAAATTACATTTAAATACATCGCAGCGGAAAATAATACAATACACAACTAGAAGAGATATACGGATACAAAGCTTTCCAGATATCGTTCCAGCTGTAAACCAGGATCCTGTGAATATAAATCTGCAAAACCAAAACTACTAGCTGCCCGTGTCAAAATAGGGGCACCCAGAGTTTAGGTCAAAACAATAAACTCTAGGTCAGTCATGTGACTGGTGTGAGAACTAAAACAGTTATTAATCTTTATTTTAAAGTTAGGTAAATCAAGGGACCACGCCGCTAACGCGGAACGGGTTTCCTCCCAAGAATACCAGTGCATAAAACAAATAGCGCAGTGCTAAATAAAGAAAAATGAGGCTATTATAAGACCCAGTTCCCATCACACAATGCAACGCAAGCCGGGGGATAGGGTTTTCCCTTATAACATCCAAAGAATGCTTGATACGTTTTAAAACAAATCATTTGATACTATTATCAGTGTATAGTGTATAAAACAATCTTCAAATCAGAAATATCAATCATAGGCGGCATGTGTACCATATATCATGTCGCCATACTAGTTCTACAATTAAAACCGCAAATGTCACGTATTTGGAAATTGGATTTCCATCTATGAACCGAGGCAAAAGATAGTCCTCAACCGATTCGAGACGCTCTAGCCCGCCCCTCAGGAACAACCGCAACTGCCCCTTGGATCGTCAGGGCCGGTCCACCGATGTGGATTAAAATGCCTGAACACTACGTTTCTCAGCCTTTTGGGGCGTAAATGAGCCAACGAATGACTCCATCGGACCTGGATCGTCCGATCAAACCGAGGCGCCTCGCAACAGCAACAACCACATAGGTGAAAATAATATAAATGTCAGGGCTGGTAGGTCAATGACACCACCCTAGCTAGAAAGAAAAGGCATGTCCCCCCTGAGGTCCGTCTCCCGTTTTTGGTTCACCACCGGGGTGTGAGGCTCGCGAATTCACGTTACACAAAGCTATGCCACACAGGCGGTGCTTTGATCATCAACCACAAGACTTTGCTTTTCAACAGAAGCATTGATCATTTGCATCTTAGCCTGCCACACAGGCAAACCACTCTATGCAACCGATACCAGTCACACAGAATGAAATCCAATGTCAGACACATAGTCCATTTACAAGTCCGTTCTGGGTCTGAACGAAACCGGAGGCACCTAGTACCTCGCATATCCATCCATCTCCAAGTACGTCTAGACGACCACCAACTGTTTCCATCTTTTTGGGTGTACAGCCCAATCAAGATCATCAGTAATCACCCAAACGATGTGAAGACTTCCGGTCTTCAACCACCGTCTTCATCTTCGACTTATCGTCGTTTCAGTTTTCAGAATGGGATAAACCCGGTCTTTCCGAATAACTCGCGTATATTTTAAATAATTGTTACCCCAACACAACATACGCCTCATTCCAATTCATCAGTCACTAACCGTACATTAATCAAGAGAATAATTTCCTAAATATTAACCCCGAAGGCCGAAACCAACATCAGATCAATATCCAGAAAACCATTCTGCTTGGCTAACCGGCAGTTAGTTTCCAAATTTCACATTCATAGGGAAAGGTTCCCATTAATTTTATCAAAGATAAATTCCTTGAATTTATTCTTTAATCTATTTTTGAATATCAATTCAAACTAGTCGGGAATAACGAACCTTACCGGAGTAATCATTTGTTTTAATTTCCCAATCCCAACCTAATCATCCCATGAAGTAAAACTGGTAATACTTCATATCTAACACCACGGTGTTATCGGTAAATTAAATTACCATTTCACGTTCAAATCTAATTAAAGATTTAACTATGGCCTGGAGCAAAACTGGTGATACTCCACTCTCGATCTTTTCAATCTAATTAAAGATTCATTAAAACTCCACTTAGTTTTAATCGTTAACTGGGTTAAAGAATCAGTGTCATTTAAAACACGGTTCACGATAAACCCAAAACCACATTCCATTAATTATCGGGTTAAAGAACGAGTGTTATTTAAAACACTGTTCACGATAAACCCAAAAATCAATATCAATTCAATTCCAATTAAGTATTATTTAATTGGTACACTTCATTAAATCTAAATAAAAGATTTAATCTTTTCTCAACTGGGTTCAAGAACAGTGTTAATGAAGACACTATTCACGACAAACCCAAATCACGTTTGAGTATTAAATACAAGGCTCTGAATAGAAAATTTATCGGCTTATATTAAATATCAAATTCTACGACAAACAAATGTCGTATTGGGAATAACGATATATATATCTTTCAAATTCCCATAACAATATCTGTATCATCACGAAATCCAACATCAAAACATTCCGAAGACAATTTCGATTCAAATCCATTCCAATTCAAATATTGGAAATTCTGGTTATTTTCAAAACCATTTCAAATCTAATTTATTTATTTAAAAATAAACAGAATTATAATTCTAGTTCAAAACTAGTTCATTTCGATAAAAATCTATTTTTATCTTTTCAAATATGGAGTTTTTCATCCGAATTCTTTCTAAATCATTTCTTATGATTTTACACAAATTATTACTATTTTTAATAATTTTATCAAGGCCCGTACAGTCGATTTCCATCAACGGCCATCGAACTGCACTTACAGCGACCTTTTTCAATTTTGATTTGGACATAATTCCAAATCCAACCATTGGATTTCTAATTTCCAATATTCATTAGAAAGCTCTTTTCGATACGAACCCAACGGTTCCGGTTTTAGGAGAATCCGACGGTCAGATCTCCCGCAATATCCATTCGAAGTCAATGGTCGAAATTCGCGAACTGCTGCGGCACGGCGCGTTCTATTCAGGCCATTATATTATATATATATATATATTATATACTTCGTCGATTTCCTTTTTAAAACGTGCTTTATAAATCGTTTTAAATTCATTTTCAAAACGGTTTCAACTTCATATTCAATTTCAAATCAAAATTGAATACTCCAATATAAATTCGTTTTAAATTCATTTCAAATTGATTTCAATTCAATTTCAATTTAATTCGAATGCAATTCCTTTCGATTTCAATTCGAATTCAATTCTATTCAATTTCAATTCGAATTCACTTTTATTCAATTTCAATTCGAATTCACTTTTATTCAATTTCAATTCGAATTCACTTTTATTCAATTTCAATTCGAATTCACTTTTATTCAATTTCAATTTGAATTCCTTTCTATTCAATTTCAATTCGAATTCACTTCTATTCAATTTCAATTCGAATTCACTTCTATTCAATTTCAATTCGAATTCACTTCTATTCAATTTCAATTCGAATTCACTTTTATTCAATTTCAATTTGAATTCACTTCTATTCAATTTCAATTTGAATTCACTTCTATTCAATTTCAATTCGAATTCACTTTTATTCAATTTCAATTTGAATTCATTTCTATTCAATTTCAATTCGAATTCACTTCTATTCAATTTCAATTCGAATTCACTTTAATTCAATTTCAATTTGAATTCACTTTTATTCAATTTCAATTCGAATTTCAATTCTTTTCAAAATTTCAGATTTTTGAAATCACTTTCGATATTCGTTATAAAATGAATAAAATCGATATAAACATCGTTCACGTTAAAATGGCGTCAATCTAATCAATACGGCTTCATATATTCCTATTTTCAAATATTCTATTTCAAATATTTCTTTTTCAAAACTGGAAAAAGGCCCAAACAATTACCATATAATGTTAATTATATGGATTTTCTACAACACAGTTATATATCAAAGATGACAAATAATCAACCATCATCCAAAGTGCATTCTACGCTGTATAAGCATCAAATATAAATATCTAACGCTTATAACAGTCTGTCAATCAATCGATCGACATACAGCTAATTATTGGGACTAGAGTATGTCATATATCATCCCAATACCTGTGTGGGGTTTCAAACAATCAAACACAGATTTTATTTGTGCAGTTGGGCGATGTGTAAAATTTATCGTCCCAATCAATATCAGTCAAATGTGTGTATATAAACAAATCGTTCGATTTGTTTATTTTTATTTCATTTCATATACACGTTAAAATTCTATTTTTAACTATAATATATTTTCAACTATATAAATATTTTATTTCATTCCACATCACACAATCAACTACACAGCAAAATCGAACAAACAAGCATACAAGCCGTCCATGGTCTGTGGACGACGGGTGTCGGGTGCTACTAAACACCATCTGCATCCTAGTATATATATATATATATATAACTAGAAAATTTAATTAAAGAGTGAGAAATTCTCACCGATAGCTAATCCAATGCCACGACTCTTCTTAGGTAGAAATCTTCATCGTTCTGCCTCTTGTCACTTTTCACTGCCCGTATTCTCTACATATATAAAAATCACATTTTTACTTCGCTATTCAATATATAAAAATCGAATTTTTACTATGCTATTCAATATATAAAAATCGAATTTTTACTTCGCTATTCAATATATAAAAATCGAATTTTTTACTTCGCTATTCAATATATAAAATTCGAATTTTTACTATGCTATTCAATATATAAAAATCGTATTTTTACTTCGACTCTACAAAAAATCATATTTTTACTTCATATATTTAGATAGACGCTTTATTCTATATAAAATTATATTTTTATATTTCTACTTCATATATAAAGATCGAATTTTTATCATCATAACTATATAAAAGATTATATTTTTATACTTCTACTATAATAAAAAATATATTTTTAATATTTTTACCATATAAAAATTCCATCTTTGATATTTTTACAATATAAAAATCCTATCTTTTATAGTTCTACAATATAAAAATCCTATCTTTGATATTTTTAAAATATAAAAATCATATCTTTGATATTTTTACAATATAAAAATCCTATCATGATATAGAATAAAAATAAAATAATAGAAAGGCAGTTTATTCCTAATTAACATCAGGGAAAAGAAAGAAAAATAAAAATAATGCAAATAATTAAATAAAAAAACTCACAGCGTTCGTCGACTTGGTGGGGGTTCTGTTTGGCGGCGGAGCTGGATGGTTGGGGGGGCGGAGGCGAGGTGGAGAAGAAGAAGAGGGGCGACGACAGGAGAAAAAAAAGGCGGGAGGGTGCGTCGCGATCGACAGCAGAGGGGGGGTGTCTTCGATCGGCAGCTGGAGGATGGGGAGGGGTGTCGCGCGGTGGCGTAGAGGGTAGGGGGTATCGCGGTGGCGCGCCGCCTGGGGCGGGAGGGGGTATCGCGGTAGTTTAGGTTTTTTTTTTCTTTGATTAAGAAACTGAACGGGGGGGGGGGGGGGGTGGCAGAGAGGATGTAGGAGAGAAAGGGAGATTTTTTTTATTTAATTTTTTTAATTTTTTTTATTTCTAAAAAGGTACTTTTATTTTCGACCTCGAAATCGAACCTACCGCCTGTCGTCCATAGCTAATTACCGCCATTTCGAACACGATGGGATATGTATCGTAGGCTGATTCAATCGTTTCGATCAGTTTTCGTTGAATTTAAAACATAAATTATTATATTGAATTTTAAACGTACATTTCAATTTACCGGGCCCACATACAAACTCTAAAAATTCTCAAAAAATATTTTCTAGCTTCGTATTGAAGATACGGTCCTAACAAAACTAGTTTCATCGAATTTTGAGACCGTTTGAAAAATGACCATTTTCCAGTCGATTAAAATCAACTGAAACTGGTCAAACGCGTTTTCCTTTGCCACGCTCACATATTGATTCAAAAAATTATGAAAATTGGAATTTAGCAATAACTTTACATCACGGATCCAACAAAAGTCGTTTTGTCGAAATCCAAGGTCGTTTGCAAAATTTCCATTTTTAAGGGCCTGAATTCTATAGCGACTATTCAGAATTTTCAACTGGACATATCTTTTGATCCCCGCTATGAAATTTTGATTTTTCGGATTTGTTGGAAAGATATTCACAATTAGATTCCATTATTTTTGGTTTCACTAAAATCCGGATTGTTTTGCACCCGGTACATTCAATTGAAGTTTGAAATCGAATTATCGAACTACCGCGCCATTTTCAATTCTATTTATAATTATATATGGTTATTTATATTCTAACGACGACGTATATAATATATGCGTTGAATTCCATTCAAAATAAATTTCTCGTCGTTATTATTTAAAATAATTCATTTTAAATAATCAAAATTCGCTAAAACTTCCAAAATAAAAAATTTAAACTGGCCCAGATTTCTGGGTTATTACAATCTCCCCCACTTAAAACTTTTCGTCCCCGAAAAGGAATAAAGTCGAAAGTGGTTTGATCAATCAACTCTACGTTCGATCTGGCTTCCATTCTCCAAATTTTTAGTTTCTGAGAATTTTCAAATTCTTCAAAAATTTGGCTAACACCCTAAATTTTTGAAAAATTTCGCCATAACCTCCCCTGCACCGGGAGCCATGGGAAAATCCCGAAATTGCCATATAGGCCTTATGATCACAAAAAGAAAAAGAAAAAGCCAAGCGGCTAGCCAATAGGCTCATAAAATCATCATCACCCAAACAAAACAGTAAATTATGATAAATATGTACCTATTTGTCGGGCAAACAATTTTATTCTTCTGCTCTGGCCTCTTTGCTATGACCTGTTCAATGTAAGTACGTGTATATGCAAGCAAATGCACCAAATTTCAATACAATTCACTATTTGGTTCAAATTGGCTATATGGTTCAAATTTATCAAACAATTAAACAAACAACACAAACATCAATCAATTAGTGGATTAACGTTTCAAATTCATAATTTTGATACATATACATGTACAAAAAATCATGTTTTTGATGCCAAATCACAACAATAAGCCCTATCTAGTTTCGGTTCTCACACCAGTCAATAGGAAATATATAGAAATCTCACCTTTGTCGCTCGAAAATAAATACTGGCGATGGTGCCCCGTCACCAGAATTATCCCTGGGCAACTAGAGTATGATTCTATAACTGTCCAGTATATTAAAACTTTGAATACACGTTTGCAAGACATATATGCAAAATCTTTATATAATGGATTGTCCAAATCAATACAAATAAATAATCAAATACGAATAATTGATTTAAATTTTCAAAGCAAAATTGTTTTCTTTTGAAAAATATACTCTTCACACTCGTTCTAGGATACTACTGATCCCATCTCTAACGAGTCATTCTCATTGGATATTGCTAATCCAATATCTGATGAATTCTTTCGTATGGTTCTAATGTGCCTTGTTCTCTGAGCTTTGTAAACCAAAGCTCTGATACCACGATGAAACGACCCGAACTTCCCCGGTCTCCGAAGAGAAGAGAAAGAATGAATTGTTTTGAGAACACGACAAAACAGAACGCATACAAAAGAACATTTCATTGTATATAACAACAATACCATCAGATACAAGAATATATAGAGTATAAATGAATATTACACAGAAATATCAGAGATTTTAAATTACATTTAAATACATCGCAGCGGAAAATAATACAATACACAACTAGAAGAGATATACGGATACAAAGCTTTCCGGATATCGTTCCAGCTGTAAACCAGGATCCTGTGAATATAAATCTGCAAAACCAAAACTACAAGCTGCTCGTGTCAAAATAGGGGCACCCAGAGTTTAGGTCAAAACAATAAACTCCAGGTCAGTCATGTGACTGGTGTGAGAACTAAAACAGTTATTAATCTTTATTTTAAAGTTAGGTAAATCAAGGGACCACGCCGCTAACGCGGAACGGGTTTCCTCCCAAGAATACCAGTGCATAAAACAAACAGCGCAATGCTAAATAAAGAAAAATGAGGCTATTATAAGACCCAGTTCCCATCACACAATGCAACGCAAGCCAGGTGATAGGGTTTTCCCTTATAACAGCCAAAGAATGCTTGATACGTTTTAAAACAAATCATTTGATACTATTATCAGTGTATAGTGTATAAAACAATCTTCAAATCATAAGTATCAATCATAGGCGGCATGGGTACCATATATCATGTCGCCATACTAGTTCTACAATTAAAACCGCAAATGTCACGTATTAGGAAATTTGATTTCCATCTATGAACCGAGGCAAAAGATAGTCCTCAACCGATTCGAGACGCTCTAGCCCGCCCCTCAGGAACAGCCGCAACTACCCCTTGGATCGTCAGGGCCGGTCCACCGATGTGGATTATAATGCCTGAACACTACATTTCTCCGCCCTTTGGGGCGTAAATGAGCCAACGAATGACTCCATCGGACCCGGATCGTCCGATCAAACCGAGGCGCCTCGCAACAGCAACAACCACATAGGTAAAAATAATATAAATGTCAGGGCTGGTAGGTCACTGACACCACCCTAGCTAGAAAGAAAACGCATGTCCCCCCTGAGGTCCGTCTCCTGTTTTTGGTTCACCACCGGGGTGTGAGGCTCGCTAATTCACGTTACACAAAGCTATGCCACACAGGCGGTGCTTTGATCATCAACCACAAGACTTTGCTTTTCAACAGAAGCCTTTATCATTTGCATCTTAGCCTGCCACACAGGCAAACCACTCTATGCAACCGATACTAGTCACATAGAATGAAATCCAATGTCAGACACACAGTCCATTTACAAGTCCGTTCTGGGTCTGAACGAAACCGGAGGCACCTAGTACCTCGCATATCCATCCATCTCCAAGTACGTCTGGACGACCACCAACTGTTTCCATCTTTTTTGGTGTACAGCCCAATCAAGATCATCAGTAATCACCCAAACGATGTGAAGACTTCCGGTCTTCAACCACCGTCTTCATCTTCGACTTATCGTCGTATCAGTTATTCAGAATGGGATAAACCCGGTCTTTCCGAATAACTCGCGTGTATTTTAAATAAGTGTTACACCAACACAACATATGCCTCATTCCAATTCATCAGTCACTAACCGTAAATTAATCAAGAGAATAATTTCCCAAATATTAACCCCGAAGGCCGAAACCAACATCAGATCAATATCCAGAAAACCATTCTGCTTGGCTAACCGACAGTTAGTTTCTAAATTTCACATTCATAGGGAAAGGTTTCCATTAATTTTATCAAAGATAAATTCCTTGAATTTATTCTTTAATCTATTTTTGAATATCAATTCAAACTAGTCGGGAATAACGAACCTTATCGAAGTAATCATTTGTTTTAATTTCCCAATCCCAACCTATTCAACCCATGAAGTAAAACTGGTAATACTTCATATCTAACACCACGGTGTTATCGGTAAATTAAATTACCATTTCACGTTCAAATCTAATTAAAGATTTAACTATCGCCTGGAGCAAAACTGGTGATACTCCACTCTCGATCTTTTCAATCTAATTAAAGATTCATTAAAAATCCACTTAGTTTTAATCGTTAACTGGGTTAAAGAATCAGTGTCATTTAAAACACGTTTCACGATAAACCCAAAACCACATTCCATTAATTATCGGGTTAAAGAACGAGTGTTATTTAAAACACTGTTCACGATAATCCCAAAATCAATATCAATTCAATTCCAATTAAGTATTATTTAATTGGTACACTTCATTAAATCTAAATAAAAGATTTAATCTTTTCTCAACTGGGTTCAAGAACAGTGTTAATGAAGACACTATTCACGACAAACCCAAATCACGTTTGAGTATTAAATACAAGGCTCTGAATAGAAAATTTAACAACTTACATTCAATATCAAATTCTACGACTAACAAATGTCGTATTGGGAATAACGATATATATATATATATATATATATATATATATATATATATATCTTTCAAATTCCCATAACAATATCTGTATCATCACGAAATCCAACATCGAAACATTCTGAAGACAATTTCGATTCAAATCCATTCCAATTCAAATATTGGAAATTCTGGTTATTTTCAAAACCATTTCAAATCCAATTTATTTATTTAAAAATAAATAGAATTATAATTCTAGTTCAAAACTAGTTCATTTCGATAAAAATCTATTTTTATCTTTTCAAATATGGAGTTTTTCATCCCAATTCTTTCTAAATCATTTCTTATGATTTTACACAAATTATTACTATTTTTAATAATTTTATCAAGGCCCGTACAGTCGATTTCCATCAACGGCCATCGAACTGCACTTACAGCGACCTTTTTCAAATTTGATTTGGACATAATTCCAAATCCAACTGTTGTATTTCTAATTTCAAATATTCATTAGAAAGATATTTTCGATACGAACCCAACGGTTTCAGTTTTAGGAGAATCCGACAGTCGGATCTCCGGCAATATCCGTTCGAAGTCAATGGTCGAAATTCGCGAACTACCGCGTCGCGGTGCGTTCTATTCAAGCCATTATATTATATATATAATATATATATATTATATACTTCATCAATTTTCTTTTTAAAATGTGCTTTATAAATCGTTTTAAATTCATTTTCAAAACAGTTTCAACTTCATATTCAATTTCAAATCAAAATTGAATGCTCCAATATAAATTCGTTTTAAATTCATTTCAAATTGATTTCAAATTGATTTCAATTCAACATCAATTTAATTCGAATGCAATTCCTTTCGATTTCAATTCGAATTCAATTCCGTTCAATTTCAATTCGAATTCACTTTTATTCAATTTCAATTCGAATTCACTTTTATTCAATTTCAATTCGAATTCACTTTTATTCAATTTCAATTTGAATTCACTTTTATTCAATTTCAATTTGAATTCATTTCTATTCAATTTCAATTCGAATTCACTTCAATTCAATTTCAATTCGAATTCACTTTTATTCAATTTCAATTTGAATTCATTTCTATTCAATTTCAATTCGAATTCACTTCTATTCAATTTCAATTCGAATTCACTTCTATTCGATTTCAATTCGAATTCACTTTTATTCAATTTCAATTTGAATTCACTTTTATTCAATTTCAATTTGAATTCACTTCTATTCAATTTCAATTCGAATTCACTTTTATTCAATTTCAATTTGAATTCATTTCTATTCAATTTCAATTCGAATTCACTTCTATTCAATTTCAATTCGAATTCACTTTTATTCAATTTCAGTTTGAATTCACTTTTATTCAATTTCAATTCGAATTTCAATTCTTTTCAAAATTTCAGATTTTTGAAATCACTTTCGATATTCGTTATAAAATGAATAAAATCGATATAAACATCGTTCACGTTAAAATGGCGTCAATCTAATCAATACGGCTTCATATATTCCTATTTTCAAATATTCTATTTCAAATATTTCTTTTTCAAAACTGGAAAGAGGCCCAAACAATTACCATATAATGTTAATTATATGGATTTTCTACAACACAGGTATATATTAAAGATGACAAATAATCAACCATCATCCAAAATGCATTCTACGCTGTATAAGCATCAAATATAAATATCTAACGCTTATAACAGTCTTTCAATCAATCGATCGACATACAGCTAATTATTGGGACTAGTGTATGTCATATATCATCCCAATACCTGTGTGGGGTTTCAAACAATCAAACACAGATTTTATTTGTGCAGTTGGGCGATGTGTAAAATTTATCGTCCCAATCAATATCAGTCAAATGTGTGTATATAAACAAATCGTTTGATTTGTTTATTTTTATTTCATTTCATATACACGTTAAAATTCTATTTTTAACTATAAAATTTTTTCAACTATATAAATATTTTATTTCATTTCACATCACATCACACAATCAACTACACAGCAAAATCGAACAAACAAGCATACAAGCCGTCCATGGTTTGTGGACGACGGGTGTCGGGTGCTACTAAACACCGTCTGCATCCTAGTATATATTTATATATATATAACTAGAAAATTTAAATAAAGAGTGAGAAATTCTCACCGATAGCTAATCCAACGCCAGGACTCTTCTTAGGTAGAAATCTTCGTCGTTCTGCCTCTTGTCACTTTTCACTGCCCGTATTCTCTACATATATAAAAATCACATTTTTACTTCGCTATTCAATATATAAAAATCGAATTTTTACTATGCTATTCAATATATAAAAATCGAATTTTTACTTCGCTATTCAATATATAAAAATCGAATTTTTACTTCTCTATTCAATATATAAAAATCGAATTTTTACTTCGCTATTCAATATATAAAAATTGAATTTTTACTATGCTATTCAATATATAAAAATCATATTTTTACTTCGACTCTATAAAAAATCATATTTTTCCTTCATATATTTAGATAGACGCTTTATTCTATATAAAATTATATTTTTATATTTCTACTTCATATATAAAGATCAAATTTTTATCATCATAACTATATAAAAGATTATATTTTTATACTTCTACTATAATAAAAATTATATTTTTAATATTTTTACCATATAGAAATTCCATCTTTGATATTTTTACAATATAAAAATCCTATCTTTTATAGTTCTACAATATAAAAATCCTATCTTTGATATTTTTACAATATAAAAATCTATCTTTGATATTTTTACAATATAAAAATCCTATCATGATATAGAATTAAAATAATATAATAGAAAGGCAGTTTTATTCCTAATTAACATCAGGGAGAAGAAAGAAAAATAAAAATAATGCAAATAATTAAATAAAAAAATTCACAGCGTTCGTCGACTTGGGGGGGGAGGGGGCGGTTCTGTTTGGCGGCGGAGCTGGATGGGGGGTCGGAGGCGAGGTGGAGAAGAAGAAGAGGGGCGGCGGCAGGAGAAAAAAAAGGGGGGAGGGTGCGTCGCGATCGACAGCAGAGGGGGGTTTCTTCGATCGGCAGCAGGAGGATGGGGGGAGCGGTGTCGCGCGGTGGCGCAGAGGGTAGGGGGTATCGCGATGGCGCGCCGCTTGGGGGGGTATCACGGTAGTTTAGGTTTTTTTTCTTTGATTAAGAAACTGAACGGGGGTGGGGGGGGGGCAGAGAGGATGTAGGAGAGAAAGGGGGAATTTTTTTTATTTAATTTATTTATTTATTTTTTAATTCTAAAAAGGTACTTTTGTTTTCAACCTCGAAATCGAACCTACCGCCTGTCGTCCATAGCTAATTACCCCCATTCCGAACACGATGGGATATGTATCGTAGGCTGATTTGATCGTTTCGATCAGTTTTCGTTGAATTTAAAACATAAATCATTATATTGAATTTTAAACGTACATTTCAATTTACCGGGCCCACATACAAACTCTAAAAATTCTCAAAAAATGTTTTCTAGCTTCGTATTGACGATACGGTCCTAACAAAAATAGTTTCGTCGAATTCTGAGACCGTTTGAAAAATGACCATTTTCCAGTCGATTAAAATCAACTAAAACTGGTCAAACGCGTTTTCCTTTGCCACGCTCACATATTGATTCGAAAAATTATGAAAATTGGAATCTAGCAATAACTTTACATCACGGATCCAACAAAAGTGGTTTTGTCGAAATCCGAGGTCGTTTGCCAAATTTCCATTTTTAAGGGCCTGAATTCTATAGCGACTATTCAGAATTTTCAACTGGACATATCTTTTGATCCCCGCTATGAAATTTTGATTTTTCGGATTCGTTGGAAAGATATTCACAATTAGATTCCATTATTTTTGGTTTCACAAAAATCCGGATTGTTTTGCACCCGGTACATTCAATTGAAGTTTGAAATCGAATTATCGAACTACCGCGCCATTTTCAATTCTATTTATAATTATATATAATTATTTATATTCTAATGACGACGTATATAATATATACATCGAATTCCATTCAAAATAAATTTCTCGTCGTTATTATTTAAAATAATTCATTTTAAATAATCAAAATTCGCTAAAATTGCCAAAATAAAAAATTTAAACTGGCCCAGATTTCCGGGTTATTACACCTACCAGCCCTGACATTTATATTATTTTCACCTGTGTGGTTGCTGGTTTGCGAGGCGCCTCGGATATGGAGTCATTTGGCTCATTTACGCCCATAAGGCGGGGAGACGTAGTGTTCAGGGTTTTATTTAATCCACATCGAGTGGACCGGCCCTATGGCTCCTAAGGGACGATGCATTCTATTCCTGAGGCTCGGGCTAAAAAGTCTCGAATCAGTGAGGACTATCTTTTGCCTCGGTTCACTGATGGAAACCCAACTTCCAATACGTGACTTTGCGGTTTTTATTGTAGAGCCTAGTATGGCAACATGATGTATGGTACCCATGCCGTTTATGATTGATATTTATGATTGAAATTGTTTTGACACTATACACTTATAGTAATAATAAAACATGAAATTTAGCGTATCAAGCATTCTTTGGCTATTATAAGGTAAAACCCTATCCTCCGTCTTGTGTTGCATTGTGTGATGGGACCTGGGTCTTATAATAGCTTCATTGTTCTTTATTTAGCATTGCGCTGTTGTTTTATGCACTGGTGTTCTTGGGAGGAAACCCATTCCGTGTTATACGGCGTGGTCCCTTGATTTACCTAACTTTAAAATTAAGATTAATAACTGTTTTAGATCTCACACCAGTCACATGACTGACCTGGAGTTTAGTGTTTTAACCTAAACTCTAGGTACCCTTATTTTCCGCATGGGCAGCTAGTAGTTTTGGTTTTGCAGATTTATATTCACAGGATCCTGGTTTACAGCTGGAACGATACTCGAAAAGCTCTATATCCATATATTACTTTCAGTATGTTTTGTATTATTTTCCGCTGCTATGTAATGTAATTTAAATCTCTGATATTTTCTGATGTGTAATATTTATTCATACTCTGTATATTCTTGAATTCTGATGGAATGTTGCAATAAGCAATGAAATGTTCTTCTGTTTGCGTTCCGATTCGTCTTGTCCCGTAAGGGGGATTTCAATTCGTTTCATCGTGGTATCAGAGCTTTGGTTTACAGAGCTCAGAGAACAAGACACGTTAGAACCATACTAAAGAATTCATCAGAGATTGGATTAGTAATATCCAATGGGAATGACTCATTAGAGATGGGATCAGTAGTATCCTAGAACGAGTGTGAAGAGTGATGTTTTTAAAATAAAAATGAAAACAATTTTTGTTCTGAAAATTTAAATCAATTATTCGTATTTGATTATTTATTTTGTACTGAATTTGGACAGTCCAGCATATAAAGATTTTGCGTATACGTTTGATCCACGTGTATTCGATGTTTTAATATACTGGGTAGATATAGAATCACACTACAGTCGCTCGGACATGATTCTAATGATTGATGCATCATCATCAGAATTTATTTTCGTGTTTTGAAAGTGGGATTTCTATATGTTTCCAATTGACTAGTGTGAGAACCAAAATTAGATAGGGCCTATTGCTGTGATTTGGCTCCAAAAACGTGATTTTTGACTATGTATCAAAGTTATGAGTTTGAAAAGATAATCAACTAATTGATTGCTGGTTGTGTTGTGTAATAACCCGGAAAATGCGAGCCAATTTAAAATTTTAAATTGATTATTTCAAAGGAATTTGAACAATTGAAATAGAATATTTCAATAAAATAGTGAATTAGAAATAGTGAGTCAGTTTGAAAATTTGAATTCAAAATTTGACTGACTATGCAGGGTGGAAAATATAACGGATTTTAGTGAAACCAAAAATATTTAAATCTGTTAGTCAATACCTTTCTAACGAATCTGGAAAATCGAAGTTTCATAACGGGAATCAAAAGTTATAGCCGAATGAATTTTCAGAAGAGTCGGTATATAGAATATATAGGCCTGGAAAATTGATATTTTGCATACGACCTCGGAATTCGACGAAACCACTTTTGTTGGGTCCGGGATGTCAAACTATTGCTAGGTTTCAAATTTCATAATTTTTGAAGCTAGTATGTGAGCGTGGCAAAAGAAAAAGTGTTTGGTCGATTTCTGTTAAATTGGATCGACCAGAAAATGGCCATTTTTCATACAACCTCAGAATTCGACGAAACTAGTTTTGTTGGGACCGTAGCGTCAAAACATAGCTAGATTTATTTTTCTGGAATTTTTCGAATCAGTTTGTGGCCCTGGCAAATTGAAATATGCGTTCAGAGTTAAAAATTAAATGTTTTATACTTTAATTTGAAAAATAACTGACTGTAACAGTCGAATTGGCCTACGAAACATATCCCATTGTGTCCGGAATGAGGGTATTTAGCTAGGGGCGACAGTCGTAGGGTTTAAAAAGGAGTTCGTTTAAGAAAACACTATTTAAAAATTTAATATAGTCTCGGCCAATCATATTTTTTCTTTCATAAAAAAAAATAAATAAAAAAAAGGAGAAACCCCCCCCCCCCCCCCCCCGTTCAACGGAGACTCGTGCTTCCCCGTTCCAGACCAGATCGCCGCCGCCTCCGCCACTTTCAGACGCCGCCACTACCCAAAAACGACAGCCCTTCCCTCCACCTCCAAATCCGACTAAGCCTCGCCGCCCCCCATCGCCTGTGCCGCCCGTATCGAGCCTCCAAAGTCCGACCCTATCGAGCGCCGCCCTGCCTTCCTGCCGCCATCGAACTGAGGGTGGTGACCATCGACGGAGAGCCCTCTCCAAGGCCGACGTGGTGGTGCAGGCCAATCGTCTCAACGATCAACGAATCTCGCGATTTTCGCTGACCTAGTTTTGATACCTTTAGCTGAGGTAACGGCCTGTTTAATTAAATTGTTTTACGACACTTTAAAACCGTTGCAAACCGTTTGAAAATCATATCTTTTTGGTATGTTGACGAAATTCGATGAAACAGGAAACATCGAGACCGCAAGGAAGCTCTCTACCCAATAGAAGAAGCTGCGGATTTTTCTGACATCGTATCGATTTTTAGCGCTCAGAAAACCAAGGTGAGAAATCTAAATTAACGTGAAATTGAATGGAAAATGTCGTGTATAATTTATATAAGTGAAATATAAATTACATACGTGTTGTATACCTCATGTACATGCGTAGTGTAAGCTATATGAGAGAAGTATGAATTTTTACATGCATAGAATAATTGATATATGTGTTGAAATGCAAGTGAAATATAGCAAATAAATATTATATTATATATATATATATACTCCCCTCGTCCACAAACCATGGACGATATTTATTGTGGTGAATTGGTGTGAAATATTGGGTGAAAAATACGAATGGTTGAATAATTGTTTGTGGTTGATATTGTTTGGTTGTGGTTGAAAAATACCCATTGGTGATTGAAATGAATTGAAAATATTTGTGGAAATAAAAATAAACATGCCGCCTGCGTGCGAATTAGATGCATGAATCCCCATTGTCAAAAACCGCGAGGTTTTAAGGTAGAGCGAGGAGCCGTACTAGGGACGGTGCCGGTTTTAACTACCCTGCCGTTATGCTGCCGAAATTTTGAATAATCTTTGTGTGTTAGAATTATTTTCATATGTTGAAATTATTTTCATGCATAGAAATTAAAGTCATATATGAAACTATGTCCATGTGTGGAAATATTCATGTGTTGAAAAGTGTTGTATGAAAATTAAATTCATTTGTGAATGAATGGAGTGTTTAATCAATAAAAATCACATTTTTATATATATATGAAGTATGCAAAATATTCGCCTTATATAAATAGTTTCAACAATCAAAATTTCATCTTTCTAATAAGAACAACATAAATAAGATGTCCATGTGTGGAAATGCTCATTTGTTGAGAAGTGTGTGTAGTGGAAAGGTTCATGTGTTGAATAAAAAGATTGAACGATAAAAATTACATTTTTATTGAAACTATGAAGTGTTGAAACCATACATTGGTTGAATAAATATTTTAAATGATAAAAATATCATTTTTATCATATGTGTGATATGCTAAAGATATGCGGACGTTGAAACAAATATTTGTGATAGAAATATTATTTTTACCATGCATAGGAACTAAATAAAATAGTCATGTGTTGAAATCTACTTTAGTTCGCCACAATTATCATCTTTGAAATGTGAAGTGTTAAAAATAGCCACTTGTTCAAATAAACGTGCATGAGTTGAAATATACATTAACTAGCTAATGATATGATTTTAGCCTATGCATGCAACAGTCGAATGAATGGTGTTTTTAAACCAAAGCAAATCAAATATGAAATTGAATGGAAAATGATAAATGTTAGAAATTGTATATATGTACATGCATATCTATTGAACAGGTTAAAGCAAAAGGGGCTAGAGAAGAGAAATAGAATTTTGTGCCCGACAAATAGGTACACATTTACCGCTTTGTTTGGGTGATGATTTTATGAGCCTGTTGGCTAGCCGCTTGGCTTTTTCTTTTTCTTTTTGATATGAGACGCCCGTGTGGCTATTTGGGAATTTTCCCAGACCCTCCCGTACAAAGGAGGTTATGGCGAAATTTTCCAAAAATATAAGGCGTTAGTGAAATAATTGAAGTGGAAACGATATAGGAAATTTTGAATGAGCTATATTTATATAAATATATAAATATAAATAGAATTAATACGAAACGTGGCCGTGCAGTTCGTGTTTTGAAACCGTGATTTCAAACGACTAGTGCGGAAGATCCGACCATTGGATTTACCTGAAACCTCAACCGTTGGGTTCGCCTTGGAAATATCTTTCCAACGGCACTAACTTTGTGAAGATCCGACGGTTGGATTGTCTTGAATGTTTAATTCAAAACTGAAGAAAAACAGCGCCAGAAATGATTATATTATATATATATATATATATATATATATATATATATATATATATATATATATATAAATAGAATTAAATCGAATAACGACGCTGCAGTTCGTAAATTGAAATCGTAACTTCAAATGGTTAGTGTGGAAGATCTGACCGTCGGATTTTCCCAAAACTGGAACCGTTGGATTCGTTTGAAATGACCTTCCTAATGATGTAAAATTTGTGAAGATCCAACGGTTAGATTTTCAGATATGTGTAAAACAAAATTAGTGGAAAGCAGCGCCAGTGCATCGACATGACCTGAAACGTCGTTTAATTAAATATGGCCGTTTTAAATTAAATAAAAATGGCGATATATCGTTGTAAAGTGCTATAGACGATATAGAGTGAGAATAAACCAATTTTGTGGTGTTTGCTTGAGATGTGATGGCTGAATGTATTTGACATGAAAATTTTAACTAAATAACTGAAATGTGAATGTTGAAGAGTTCAACCATGTGATTAATTGGTTTGAAAATCTAAATATACGTGGATTATTTGAAAAGGCCGAGTTTATCTCATTTCAAATAATCGATCGACGTTGAGAAGTCGAAGAGTCGAAGATGGTTGAAGACCGACGATCTCCACATTGGATGGATGGGCGCTACTGATGCTCGTGATTGGAGTAGCTACCATGAAGGAATTGAAGTAGTAGCCGTCCAAACATATTGTTGATTGTACGAATATGCGAGGAATTGGTGCCTCCGGTTTCGTTCAGACCCAGAACGGACTTGTAAATGGACTGTGTGTCTGACATTGGATTTTGTTCTGTGTTGATTGATCTCTGTTAAATATATATCTGTTTGGCGGCAGAGAATTTATTCTCTTGCTTAACGCCCTTCTCTGAGACGTACGAGCATAGAGGTTATGTATTGACAGAAATCAGTCGCATGGAGTGGATTGCCTGTGTGGCACGCCTAAGTGGCATATGATCAAGGCTTCTGTTGCAAAGCAAAGTCTTGTGGTTGATGATGGTCTGTGTGACGTAGCTTGGTGTATAACGTGAATTCGTGAGCCTCACACCTCGGTATGAGTCAAAAATGGGAGAGTGACTGCAGGGAGAGCACGACGTTTCTTTCTAGCTAAGGTGGTGTCAGTGACCTACCAGCCCTGACATTATATATACTTTTCACCTGTGTGGTTGTTGGAATGCGAGGCGCCTCGATATATGTCTGTAAGGACCGGGAAACGTGTGTTCAGGAATAACTAATCCTCAAAAGTAAGAGAGGACCGGCCCTGAAGATCCAAGGATCATAGTGGGGTCCTGGGACATTTGCTAGAGTGTCTCGAATCGGAGAGGAGCTTGCCCCTTGCCTCGACTCATGAAGGAATCCAATTTCCAATACGAAATATGCGGACGTGATTGTATTGCTAGTATGGCGACATAGTGGTATGGGTCATTTATGCCGCCTATGATTGATATTTATGATTGAAATCGCTTTTGAAACATATATGCACTAGTAATAATATCAAGCACTTTTGTTTTATTCGTATGAAGCACTTTGGCCATTATAAGGTAAAAACTCTATCCTCCGGCTTGCGTTGCATTGTGTGATGGGACCTGAGTCTTATAATGGCTTCATTTTATAAAAAGCATTGCGTTGATTTAATAGTTATTTTATTTCATGCACTAGCACTCATTGGAGTAAACCCGTTCCGCGAAAGTGGCGTGGTCCTTTGATTTTCCTTGTTATTGTTGTTAATAAGTTAAGTAGATTTCTCATACCAGTCCCATGACTGACTCGTAGTTTGTTTCACCTTGCAAACTCGGGTGCCCTCATTTTCACACGGGCAGCCTAGTTACAGGTTTCTGACGCATCTTTTGGCTCATGGCGAGGCTTGACTACACCGTGCTGACTTGGATTTTCTCCGCCATTATTGTATCTATATTATGATTCCGCCACTGGCGATGTAGACTGATATTCCTTTTGTGTACTCTTTATGTATGATTCCGCCTTTGGCGATGGTGACTGATTATGTATCATTATGCACTAAGTTGTATCATGTATTGTGCTTCTCTGATGTGATGATATCTATATGATTCCGCTGTCATATGTGTGTAAATTATCCTATTTTCTGTTTATGCTATTATCTGTGATCTGCTAATGATGATTGATGTGTTATATTCCAATGATTATCCTTAACACCGTGTCACGGGGTTTTGGGATCGTCACAGCTGGTATCAGAGCTTTGGTTAACCTTAGTTCTGGAGTCTAACACATTAAACACTTCGTCAAAATAGAATCAGTAGTATTCTAAGGCAAGTCGCTCATTAGAGATAGGACTGGTAAAGTCCTAGAATGAGCTGAGCAGAATAGCAAAAACAATTGATCAGTCCATCGTTATCTTTCCGTAGAATTTCTGCTTAATTATGCAATAGACTATCATTTCTGTTAGCTGACTTTTTTCGTTACTTATACAGAATTTGACAAATGGCTACCAGAGCAGCCGCCGCGAGAGGAGGCCGTGCCGGCCGAGGCCGAGGAAGGGGAGAAATCCCAGCTCAAGAAGGACCTTTGATACAACCTCCGGCAGCTCAATACTTCGAGCTCGACCGTGTATCTAAGAGATATAAGAACTTAGGAGGCAAGACCTTCTCGGGAACTGGCACCGTAATAGAGGCCCTTGCATGGCTCAAAACATGCGAGAAAATTCTTGAAGGCCTAAGGCTAGGAGACGAAGACAAAGCTGTTATGGGCGCTTGGCTTATGCAGGAACAAGCCGAGTTATGGTGGGAATCTCTTACCGCCGGGAATAGAGAAGCTGGAAGAACATGGGATGGATTTAAAGAACTCTTCAAGGAGAAATATGTCCCAGAACAAGCTCTAGAAAGAATGCACGATGACTTCGCCAATCTCCAGCAAGGGGATCTTTCCGTGCAAGATTATCTGAACAAATTTACAATGCTGTCGCCCTATGCTCCAGAGCCCGTTGCCACTGCGAAATCCAAAAATAAGAGGTTTATCTTTGGACTAAGACGACAATATCATGATAGAGCCATGGCCCATGTCAAGCTAGATTTCAATGAGCTAGTGGAAATGACATGCAACTATGAAGACCTAGATCAAAGGCATCTGGATCAGGATCGCGCTAGAAGCCAAGCCGGAAACAAGCGCAAGCCAGCTGTAAATCAGGGCGAGTCAAGCCAAGCAGCATCTTCCAAACCTCAGACTGGCAAGCCGCCAAGAGGAAGTTGCTTTAACTGTGGTAAGCCGGGGCACTACTCAAACGTCTGCACAGCTCCGAAGAAACAGAAAACAAACTCTCAAGGCTCGAGCCAAGGCTCTCAGAACCCTCGCTCGTGCTTCAATTGTCGAAAGACCGATCATCTGGTCAAGGACTGTCCTTTGTTGAAGAAAGCTACTGTAGCTCATGTCTATGACGGGTCTAGCCCGCCAGCTGCTTCCGACGGAGCAGGTAAACCTGATGTTTTGGGAGGTACCCTTACAATTAAAAATATTCCTGTTTCTGTATTGTTTGACACAGGTGCATCGCGTAGTTTTATTGCTAAAAACACAATGCACAAATTAAAGTTAAAACAACGAAAGCTTAAAGAATCGGTTGAAGTTCATAACCCGATAGGGGGTCCTATTACTCTCAATTCCTGTTGTAAAGTGCCAATCTCTTATTCTTCCTACAAGTTTCCTTTCAATTTAATTGTTATGGATTTTCCCAAATTCGACGTTATCCTGGGGTTAGAATGGTTAACGAAATATGAAGCCGAAGTGAATTGTGCGGAAAGAATCGTCAAAATTCGAACGAAGCTTGGATATATTACGGTTCCCTGTCATGGTTCGAATCCGAATAGAGAAGAATTTTGGTCAGCATTAGAACTTATCCCCACTTCCATAGAAAAGATTCCGATTGTTAGCAACTATGCGGATGTGTTTGAAGAAGTTGAAAACTTACCTCCGCAAAGAGAAATAGAATTCCGAATCGATCTAATTCCCAATGCCAGACCAGTGGTGCATCCAATTCGTAGAATGACTCCGAAAGAAAAGGAAGAATTAGGCGATCAAACTCGTCAACTATTGTGGAAGGGTCTAATCAGACCTAGTTTTTCTAATTGGGGTGCAGCTGTTGTGTTTGTCCCGAAGTCAGACGGTACTCTTAGATTATGTGTTGATTACCGAGACCTCAACAAACAGACGCTTAAAAATAAATATCCACTACCCCGCATTGATGATTTGCTAGACCAATTGAATGGGGCGAAAGTATTTTCCCGAATGGACCTAGCTACAGGTTTTCATCAATTGAGAATAGCAGAAGAGTGTGTTCCTTTGACCGCTTTCAGAGGCCTAGACATATTTTATGAATGGTTAGTAATGCCGTTTGGCCTATGCAACGCTCCAGCATACTTTGTCGATCTAATGAATAGAGTGTTCAGGGGAGTTCTGAATAAATTTGTCCTCGTATTCATCGATGATATTTTAATCTACTCCAAATCAAAACCAGAGCATGAAAAACACTTAGAACAAGTATTGGAGATTCTAAGGAAGAACGTCTTCAAAGCCAAATTCTCTAAATGTGTCTTCTGGCAAGAAGAAGTTAAATTTCTTGGCCATGTCGTGTCAGAGAAAGGAATTTCTGTTGACCCAAGCAAAATAATAGCGATTCAAGACTGGAAATAACCCACTACTCCCACAGAAGTTAGAAGTTTTATGGGATTGGCTAGTTATTATCGAAAGTTCGTTAAGGTTTTTTCGAAGATATCCGGTCCGTTAACGAAGCTCACGAAGAAACATGAGAAGTTTAAGTGGACTTCCGACTGTGAAGAAGCTTTCCAGGAATTGAAATCGAAGCTGACCACCGCTCCAGTGTTAACAATTATTGATGGCAATCAGGATTTAACGGTTTGGACAGATGCTTCTATTAGAGGTCTTGGTGCAGTGTTAATGCAGAGAGGCCAAGTAGTCGCTTATGCAAGCCGCCAATTGAAACCGCATGAGAAGAATTATGTGACTCATGATCTTGAGTTGCTAGCCATCGTATTTGCCTTGAAAATCTGGAGACATTACTTATTGGGCGAGAAATTTATACTGTACACAGATCATCAATCGTTGAAGTATTTATATACCCAGAAAGATCTGAACCTGAGACAGCAGCGTTTGCTAGAATTTCTTGCAGCGTATGATCTTGACATCCTGTATACGCCGGGAAAGGCTAACGTTGTAGCGGATGCACTTAGTAGGAAAACCGCAATCGTTGCCAATCTTATAATTACACCTGGATTGATCGATATGATATCTGCTCTTCAGAAGAGAGACAATTTTGTGAAAGAGATGATAAAAAGGATTCAAAGGGGCGAAGGCTCCAGTTTCCAAGTGGATACAGAAGGAGTTCTGAGGCTGAATAGAAGAATATGTGTTCCCGACATTCCCGAGCTTAAAAGAGAAGTGCTAGACGAATGCCATAAGTCCAAATTTTGCATCCATCCTGGGGTGAGTAAAATGTACAACGATATCAAACGCACTTTCTGGTGGAAGGCAATGAAAAGAGATATTTCTTTGTATGTTAGCAGATGCCCTACTTGTCAATTGGTCAAGAGCGACCAACAAAAGCTAGCCGGACTGTTACAACCGTTGGAAGTCCCAGGCTGGAAATGGGAACAGATTTCCATGGATTTCATAGATGGTTTGCCGCGAACCAAGAAAGGTAATGACAGCATTTGGGTAATCGTAGATCGCTTCACGAAGACTGCCCATTTTATACCTGTCAGATCCAATAGAACTGCCCAAAGTCTAGCACAGATATATTTCAAAGAAATTGTTAAGCTGCATGGAATTCCCATCAACATAGTTAGTGATAGAAATCCCCTATTTACTAGCAAGTTCTGGGAGGCTTTCCAGACAGAATTGTGAACGAAATTGAATATGAGCACCGCTTATCACCCACAAACAGATGGCCAAACTGAGCGGGTGAATAGAATTCTAGAAGACTTATTGCGGGCTTGTATAATCGATTTTGGTGGGTCATGGGAAGATCATTTGCATTTGGCAGAATTCTCATATAACAATAGCTATCAAGCAAGTTTGAGAATGTCACCATTTGAAGCATTATATGGCAGACCCTGCAGATCTCCAGCATGTTGGGTAGAACCTGGCAACAGACTGGTGCTAGGACCCGATATGATTAGGGAAGCATCTAATAAAGTGGATTTCATCAAGAAGCGATTGAAAACCGCCCAAAGCCGACAGAAAAGTTATGCAGACTCTAGAAGGAGAGATTTGACATTTGCTGTTGGTGATCATGTTTATTTAAAGGTTTCTCCGATGAGAGGAGTAATCAGATTTGGCAAGACTGGGAAGTTGGCACCGAGATTTATTGGTCCCTTTCCTATACTTGAGCGAATTGGAACTCTTGCTTATAGGGTTCAATTGCCAGATTGGTTGCCTGGAGTGCACAATGTTTTTCACGTATCTCAACTTAGGAGACATGTGCATGATCCGGATCTTGTTGTTGAAGAAGCAGCGCAACGGGATGTGGAGATAACTCCAAAATTAGCACTCAAAAGAGAGCCATTAAAAATTGTTGGCAAAGAAACTAGAGAACTCAGAAGCAAAAAGGTTCATTTAGTTAAAGTGCAGTGGAGCAGTGATCCTAGAGACTGTACTTGGGAAACTGAGGAAAGAATTAAGCAAGCTTACCCCAAATGCAGAGTGGATATCTCTGACTAACTCCGGTGCAAGGTACCTTTACAATACTTTGCATTTACATTTTATTTCCTACTTTACTGTTGTTT
Source organism: Allium sativum (assembly GCA_030737875.1). Classification (NCBI taxonomy): domain Eukaryota; kingdom Viridiplantae; phylum Streptophyta; class Magnoliopsida; order Asparagales; family Amaryllidaceae; genus Allium; species Allium sativum. The sequence continues at coordinate 903,216,007 of CM060924.1, forward strand.
CCTTTTCGAGGACGAAAAGTTTTAAGTAGGGGAGATTGTAATAACCCGGAAAATGCGAGCCAATTTAAAATTTTTAAATTGATTATTTCAAAGGAATTTGAACAATTGAAATAGAATATTTCAATAAAATAGTGAATTAGAAATAGTGAGTCAGTTTGAAAATTTGAATTCAAACTTTGACTAACTATGCAGGGTGGAAAATATAACGAATTTTAGTGAAACCAAAAATATTTAAATCTGTTAGTCAATACCTTTCTAACGAATCTGGAAAATCGAAGTTTCATAACGGGAATCAAAAGTTATGGCCGAATGAATTTTCAGAAGAGTCGGTATATAGAATATATAGGCCTGGAAAATTGATATTTTGCATACGACCTCGGAATTCGACGAAACCAATTTTGTTGGGTCCGGGATGTCAAACTATTGCTAGGTTTCAAATTTCATAATTTTTGAAGCTAGTATGTGAGCGTGGCAAAAGAAAAAGTGTTTGGTCGATTTCTGTTAAATTGGATCGACCAGAAAATGGCCATTTTTCATACGACCTCAGAATTCGACAAAACTAGTTTTGTTGGGACCGTAGCGTCAAAACATAGCTAGATTTATTTTTCTGGAATTTTTCGAATCAGTTTGTGGCCCTGGCAAATAGAAATGTGCGTTCAGAGTTAAAAATTAAATGTTTTATACTTTAATTTGAAAAATAACTGACTGTAACAGTCGAATTGGCCTACGAAACATATCCCATTGTGTCCGGAATGGGGGTATTTAGCTAGGGGCGACAGTCGTTGGGTTTAAAAAGGAGTTCGTTTAAGAAAACACTATTTAAAAATTTAATATAGTCTCGGCCAATCATATTTTTTCTTTCATAAAAAAAAAATAAAAAAAAAGGAGAACCCCCCCCCCCCCCGTTCAACGGCGACTCGTGCTTCCCCGTTCCAGACCAGATCGCCGCCGCCTCCGCCACTTTTAGACGCCGCCACTACCCAAAAACGACAGCCCTTCGCTCCACCTCCAAATCCGACTAAGCCTCGCCGCCCCCCCATCGCCTGTGCCGCCCGTATCGAGCCTCCAAAGTCCGACCCTATCGAGCACCGCCCTGCCTTCCTGCCGCCATCGAACTGAGGGTGGTGACCATCGACGGAGAGCCCTCTCCAAGGCCGACGTGGTGGTGCAGGCCGATCGTCTCAACGATCAACGGATCTCGCGATTTTCGCTGACCTAGTTTTGATACCTTTAGCTGAGGTAACGGCCTGTTTAATTAAATTGTTTTACGACACTTTAAAACCATTGCAAACCGTTTGAAAATCATATCTTTTTGGTATGTTGACGAAACTCGATGAAACTGGAAACATCGAGACCGCAAGGAAGCTCTCTACCCAATAGAAGAAGCTGCGGATTTTTCTGACATCGTATCGATTTTTAGCGCTCAGAAAACCGAGGTGAGAAATCTAAATTAACGTGAAATTGAATGGAAAATGTCGTGTATAATTTATATAAGCGAAATATAAATTACATACGTGTTGTATACCTCATGTACATGCGTAGTGTAAGCTATATGAGCGAAGTATGAATTTTTACATGCATAGAATAATTGATATATGTGTTGAAATGCAAGTGAAATATAGCAAATATATATTATATTATATATATATATACTCCCCTCGTCCACAAACCATAGACGATATTTATTGTGGTGAATTGGTGTGAAATATTGGGTGAAAAATACGAATGGTTGAATAATTGTTTGTGGTTGATATTGTTTGGTTGTGGTTGAAAAATACCCATTGGTGATTGAAATGAATTGAAAATATTTGTGGAAATAAAAATAAACATGCCGCCTGCGTGCGAATTAGATGCATGAATCCCCAATGTCAAAAACCGCGAGGTTTTAAGGTAGAGCGAGGAGCCGTACTAGGGACGGTGCCGGTTTTAACTACCCTGCCGTTATGCTGCCGAAATTTTGAATAATCTTTGTGTGTTAGAATTATTTTCATATGTTGAAATTATTTTCATGCATAGAAATTAAAGTCATATATGAAACTATGTCCATGTGTGGAAATATTCATGTGTTGAAAAGTGTTGTATGAAAATTAAATTCATTTGTGAATGAATGGAGTGTTTAATCAATAAAAATCACATTTTTATATATATATGAAGTATGCAAAATATTCGCCTTATATAAATAGTTTCAACAATCAAAATTTCATCTTTCTAATAAGAACAACATAAATAAGATGTCCATGTGTGGAAATGCTCATTTGTTGAGAAGTGTGTGTAGTGGAAAGGTTCATGTGTTGAATAAAAAGATTGAACGATAAAAATTACATTTTTATTGAAACTATGAAGTGTTGAAACCATACATTGGTTGAATAAATATTTTAAATGATAAAAATATCATTTTTATCATATGTGTGATATGCTAAAGATATGCGGACGTTGAAACAAATATTTGTGATAGAAATATTATTTTTAACATGCATAGGAACTAAATAAAATAGTCATGTGTTGAAATCTACTTTAGTTCGCCACAATTATCATCTTTGAAATGTGAAGTGTTAAAAATAGCCACTTGTTCAAATAAACGTGCATGAGTTGAAATATACATTAACTAGCTAATGATATGATTTTAGCCTATGCATGCAACATTCGAATGAATGGTGTTTTTAAACCAAAGCAAATCAAATATGAAATTGAATGGAAAATGATAAATGTTAGAAATTGTATATATGTACATGCATATCTATTGAACAGGTTAAAGCAAAAGGGGCTAGAGAAGAGAAATAGAATTTTGTGCCCGACAAATAGGTACACATTTACCGCTTTGTTTGGGTGATGATTTTATGAGCCTGTTGGCTAGCCGCTTGGCTTTTTCTTTTTCTTTTTGATATGAGACGCCCGTGTGGCTATTTGGGAATTTTCCCAGACCCTCCCGTACAAAGGAGGTTATGGCGAAATTTTCCAAAAATTTAAGGCGTTAGTGAAATAATTGAAGTGGAAACGATATAGGAAATTTTGAATGAGCTATATTTATATAAATATATAAATATAAATAGAATTAAAACGAAACGTGGTCGTGCAGTTCGTGTTTTGAAACCGTGATTTCAAACGACTAGTGCGGAAGATCCGACCATTGGATTTACCCGAAACCTCAACCGTTGGGTTCGCCTTGGAAATATCTTTCCAACGGCACTAACTTTGTGAAGATCCGACGGTTGGATTGTCTTGAATGTTTAATTCAAAACTGAAGAAAAACAGCGCCAGAAACGATTATATTTATATATATATAAATAGAATTAAATCGAATAACGACGCTGCAGTTCGTAAATTGAAATCGTAACTTCAAATGGTTAGTGTGGAAGATCCGACCGTCGGATTTTCCCAAAACTGGAACCGTTGGATTCGTTTTGAAATGACCTTCCTAATGATGTAAAATTTGTGAAGATCCAATGGTTAGATTTTCAGATATGTGTAAAACAAAATTAGTGGAAAGCAGCGCTAGTGCATCGACATGACCTGAAACGTCGTTTAATTAAATATGGCCGTTTTAAATTAAATAAAAATGGCGATATATCGTTATAAAGTGCTATAGACGATATAGAGTGAGAATGAACCAATTTTGTGGTGTTTGCTTGAGATGTGATGGCTGAATGTATTTGACATGAAAATTTTAACTAAATAACTGAAATGTGAATGTTGAACAGTTCAACCATGTGATTAATTGTTTTGAAAATCTAAATATACGTGGATTATTTGAAAAGGCCGAGTTTATCTCATTTTAAATAATCGATCGACGTTGAGAAGTCGAAGAGTCGAAGATGGTTGAAGACCGACGATCTCCACATTGGATGGATGGGCACTACTGATGCTCGTGATTGGAGTAGCTACCATGAAGGAATTGAAGTAGTAGCCGTCCAAACATATTGTTGATTGTACGGATATGCGAGGAATTGGTGCCTCCGGTTTCGTTCAGACCCAGAACGGACTTGTAAATGGACTGTGTGTCTGACATTGGATTTTGTTCTGTGTTGATTGATCTCTATTAAATATATATCTGTTTGGCGGCAGAGAATTTATTCTCTTGCTTAACGCCCTTCTCTGAGACGTACGAGCTTAGAGGTTATGTATTGACAGAAATCAGTCGCATGGAGTGGATTGCCTGTGTGGCACGCCTAAGTGGCATATGATCAAGGCTTCTGTTGCAAAGCAATGTCTTGTGGTTGATGATCCAAGCATGGTCTGTGTGACGTAGCTTGGTGTATAACGTGAATTCGTGAGCCTCACACCTCGGTATGAGTCAAAAACGGGAGAGTGACTGCAGGGAGAGCACGACGTTTCTTTCTAGCTAAGGTGGTGTCAGTGACCTACCAGCCCTGACATTATATATACTTTTCACCTGTGTGGTTGTTGGAATGCGAGGCGCCTCGATATAGGTCTGTAAGGACCGGGAAACGTGTGTTCAGGAATAACTAATCCTCAAAAGTAAGAGAGGACCGGCCCTGAAGATCCAAGGATCATAGTGGGGTCCTGGGACATTTGCTAGAGTGTCTCGAATCGGAGAGGAGCTTGCCCCTTGCCTCGACTCATGAAGGAATCCATTTTCCAGTACGAAATATGCGGACGTGATTGTATTGCTAGTATGGCGACATAGTGGTATGGGTCATTTATGCCGCCTATGATTGATATTTATGATTGAAATCGCTTTTGAAACATATATGCACTAGTAATAATATCAAGCACTTTTGTTTTATTCGTATGAAGCATCTTTGGCCATTATAAGGTAAAAACTCTATCCTCCGGCTTGCGTTGCATTGTGTGATGGGACTTGAGTCTTATAATGGCTTCATTTTATAAAAAGCATTGCGTTGATTTAATAGTTATTTTATTTCATGCACTAGCACTCATTGGAGTAAACCCGTTCCGCGAAAGTGGCATGGTCCTTTGATTTGCCTTGTTATTGTTGTTAATAAGTTAAGTAGATTTCTCATACCAGTCCCATGACTGACTCGTAGTTTGTTTCACCTTGCAAACTCGGGTGCCCTCATTTTCACACGGGCAGCCTAGTTACAGGTTTCTGACGCATCTTTTGGCTCATGGCGAGGCTTGACTACACCGTGCTGACTTGGATTTTCTCCGCCATTATTGTATCTATATTATGATTCCGCCACTGGCGATGTAGACTGATATTCCTTTTGTGTACTCTTTATGTATGATTCCGCCTCTGGCGATGGTGACTGATTATGTATCATTATGCACTAAGTTGTATCCTGTATTGTGCTTCTCTGATGTGATGATATCTATATGATTCCGCTGTCATATGTGTGTAAATTATCCTATTTTCTGTTTATGCTATTATCTGTGATCTGCTAATGATGATTGATGTGTTATATTCCAATGATTATCCTTAACACCGTGTCACGGGGTTTTGGGATCGTCACATGTTGTCTGATTACTGTTTGATTAACTAAATGTTGAACCTTTAGCCAAATTGAACCCAATAGTGGATTGTATTGAAAATTTATTGCATTTGCATGATTGTACATGTACTTACATTGAACAGGTCATAGCAAGGAGGCTAGAGAAGAGGAGTAAATTTGTTTGCCCGACAAATAGGTACATGTTTATTGTATTTCTTGGGTTTTTGATGATTTTATGAGCCGATTGGCTAGCCGCTTGGCTGTTTCTTTTTCTTTTTGGATTGGTGAGGGCCATGGGAGGCCATTTGAAATATCCCAAAGCTCCCGGTGTAGGAGAGGTTATGGCGAAATTTTTCGAAAATTTAGGGTGTTATGCGAATTTTTAAAAAATTTGAAAAGTTTTTAGAAATTGAAAAGTTGAAGAACTTAAGCCATAATAAAAATAATGGAAGTTGAGTTGGTTAGTTAAACAACTTTCAGCTTCGTTCCTTTTCGGGGACAAAAAGTTTTAAGTGGGGGAGATTGTAATAACCCCGAAATCTAAGCCAATTTAAATTTTTTATGTTGGCAATTTTGATGAATTTTGAATATTTAAAATGAATTATTTAAATAATGACAACGAGAAATTTATTTTGAGTAGAATTAGAACGTATATATTTATATAGATCGACTTAGAATATAAATATTTTATTTTAAATATAAATGGAATTGAAAATGACGCGGTAGTTTGAAAATTCGATTTCAAAGTTCAAATGAATGTACAGGATTCAAAATAAACCGGATTTTTGTGAAACCAAAAATATTTGAGTCTATTTGAGATTGTCTTTCCAACGAATCCGAAAAATTGAAAATTCATAGCGGGGATAAAAAGTTATGCCCAGTTGAAAATTCAAAATAGTCGTTATGGAATTTTGGCCGTTAAAAACGGAAATTTTGCAAACGACCATCGTTTTCGAAAAAACCACTTTTATTGGATCCGGGATGTCAAAATATTGCTAGATTCCAAACTTCGTAATTTTTGGGATCAATAGGTGAGCGTGGCAAAGGAAAACGTGTTTGTACAGTTTCAGTCAATTTCGATCGACTTGAAAATGGCTATTTTTCAAACGATCTCAGAATTGATGAAATTAGTTTTGTTGGGACCGTATCGTCAATACGAAGCTAGAAATAATTTTTCTGGAATTTTTAGAGTATGTATGTGGTCCCGGTAAATTAAAATGTACGTTAAAATAAATATTGACCGTTCTATTGATTTATATTTTAATTTTGATGGAAACTGATCGTAACGATCGAATTGGCCTATGTGACATATCCCATTGTGTTAGGAATGGGGGTAATTAGCTAGGGGTGACAGTCATTGGGTCTCGTTTGGAGTTCGAATTCAAAAGTTTACTTTTAGGGATTAATTAAATAAAAGAAAATATAGAAAAAAGGGGGTCAACCCCCTTTCTCCAATCCTATCCCGATATCGGGTTCACTGATAAAAAAAAGATAAAAAATCGAGCCTAGGAAGATGGAGATGGCGATCGACCACCGCTATCGCTAGGCCGCCGACCCTTCCCCCTCCCTTGTCGTTGTAATGGCGCGTTTTGTTAGCTGTCGAATAATTAATTTATTTAATTATTAAATATCGATTGGGCGATATCGATGACTTGAATTAAATAATATTGAATATTTAATTAAAATAAATAATATAATAATATATTATAATGTCGAAATAATCGGAAATCACCGAATTCACAATACTGTGTGAATTGGATCAGCTAAAATATTTAATTCAGTTTAGAATTGAATTTGAATAACGAATCGATTTAATAATCGACGTTAAAACGTATTAATTATATTATAATTAGAATAGAGCGCGTAACGACGCGGTAGTTCGCTATTTAGCGATTTAGACTTCAACTAAGTATACAGGGTTCGTTTTAAATCGGGTTGCTATGAAACAAGAAACGTGTGGAGCTGGTGGAGTATATCTTTCTAGTGGAAGAGAGAGATCGGGATTTCGTCGTGTAGATTTTGAGTTACGTCCAAATCAAATTCTCAAAGATGCAGCGCCCTTACCATAACGATTTAATTATATTTAAATAGGGATTTAAATAGAAATCGACCATCGATGTAACGCTGACGATGTAATATCGAGTTGTAAATACATACAGGAATAGTCTAGAGCTGTACGGCATTACACTGTGAATACAGACAATAATAACTAATTTTAAACAATTAATTTAATAATATTTAAATATAATTTTATATTTAAATAGGCTATTTAGAGCGTTAAAAATAGCCACTTTTGCATACGAAGTCGGAATTCGACGAAACCAGTTTTGTTGGATCCGCAATGTCAAATAGTTGTTAGATTCCAAGTTTCGTGATTTTTAGAGTCAGTGTGTGACCGCAGGGATTTTTAGAGTGAAAAATAGTCAGTATTTCGATGGTTAAAAATACGCTGTGTGAGCATACGGAGTCGGAATTCGACGAAACCAGTTTCGTTGGGACCGTAATGTCGAGCTGAAGGTGCATGTCCAATTTGGTGATTTTTGGGTATTTTATGTAGTCGTAGAGATTTTTAGAAGTCAAATACAACGAGAGATTGGCAAAAATAAAATATAAAATAAATTCAAAAATATCTCCCCCTATTTTTCTATGGATCTACAACCAGCCACGCATCATCCAATGCCAACCGCAATTCTTACCAACCCAAACATCACTATATAATAGCATGAACCAAGAACACAGCAACAAATTCCAAAACAAAAACTCAAACGCAGGAAAACGAAAATCAAAATCAATTGCAAAGAAATCCTATAAATCCTCTAATACATATGGTTGCAATCATCCTCGCAAATCCTTCGGTTCTGGGTACTTCGAGTTGGACTCGACGCATTTCCTGGTTCGCTGGAAATGGTGAGCGGAAGTTAGGGTTTGTCGTTGTGGATTCTTGAAGCATCAATTCACGAATTCGAGTTTGGATGTGTGATTAGAGGGGAGAGTAGCAGAGTTTGGCAAAGTATGGGGTTGTTCGGTCAGGGTGGGTGTCGCACCTGAGAGGGGAGGCTGTTCGACGCGATGCAGGCGGAGAGGCCGAGGCCATTCGTGTTGGGTAGAGGATGAGGAGGCGAGGTGATTGGTGGTGGTTACGGCGGCCAATGATGGCCGAGGTGGTGGAGAACACGGGTAAAAGGGGGCGGTCAACGGTGGATTTTTGGGATCGAAGTATACTGTAGGAGGAAGTTTGATTTGGGGAAGAAAGAAAAGTGGTTCGGGTCCGATTTAAATGAAGGGTAAGTGGGCCGATGTGGGATCATAGGGGTTAAGGCCCATCTAAGAAATACCAAGTTTTATTTTATATATTCAATTGTATACAAAACTTCAGAATGCGATATCTTGGTCATACAAGATCGGATTGACGAACCGCAAGTTGCGTTGGGATCGTATGGACGAGCAATCCACAATGGGACTGACCGCGAGTCAATTGGAGTCCGTCACAATTTATAGCAAAATAAATTGTCTGAATCAAGCGATGGTTATCGTCATTGACGATGATCGTCCGAAGGTGAGTAAAACTCACCAACTCTAAATAGTTCTATTTTTACATCGTGTTCTTAGAACTGCTAAGTATCTGTTGTTTGACTGTGTGTTGACTATTTGATTGAACTGCTAGTCAGTTAGTAGAGATTTTATATATATGTATATATATATATATATAAACCGTCAAATAGTTATGTGTTGATTCTGTTTATCAGAATATTATATTAGTGTTGTCTAACATCTGTGGTGCAGGGAAACAGGTTGGAGGAATCCAACTGGATTCCTCAACAGTTATTTTTACTGTAATTTATGTATTGTGATATATAAATGTGATATATATAATCTATTGAGATTATGTGTGGTTGGACGATATTCATCGTTCTTAGATGATGTGTTAAAAACCATAAGAAATACCAGGATATAGAAAAGAGATTTTCAAACTATAATTTGAAAATAATTTATTTATATAAAATCGATGGATTTTATATTATAAAGAAAAGGGGATTTTGAGTATAAAGGGAAATATTGGTTAATCAAGTATAAAGGAGAAATATTTGTTAATCGAGTATAAAGGATTAAACAAAGTAATTGGTTAGGTTGACCAAAGCAAGTTAGTCGAGTTAAACAAAGTGATTGGTTAGGTTAACCAAAGCGAGTTAGTCGAGTTAATCAAAGTAATTGGTTAAGTTAACCAAAGTAAATTAGTTAAGTTAAACTAAGCGGTGAATCAAAGTGAATTTGTTAAGTTAAACTAAATGATTAATCGATGTGAATTAGTTAAGTTAAACTAAAGGATTAATCGATGTGAATTAGTTAAGTTAAAATAAGTGGTTAATCGAAGTGAATTAGTTAAGTTTACTAAGTGGTTAATCGAAGTAAATTAGTTGAGTTAAGCTAAGTGAATCGGCTAGAGTTAATCAACGTGAATTAGCTAAGTTAAACTAAGTGGATTAGTTCAGTTAATCGAGACGAGTTAACCAGTTAGGGTTGATCAGTTAGAGGTGACCAGTTAGAGTTAACCAGTTAGGGTTGATCAGTTAGAGGTGACCAGTTGAGTTAACCAGTTAGAGTTGACCAGTTAGAGTTGACCAGTTAGAGTTGACCAGTTAGAGTTATCCAAGTAGAGTTAATCGAGTAGAGTTGCCGAATATCACTTATTCGAAGTAGAGTTATCGAATATAGTGTATTCGAGGGAAGAGTAATCGAATATAGTTTATTCGAGTGGAGAAATCAAATGTTATTCATTTGAGAAGAGTTACCGAATATTATTTATTCGAAGAGTAGTTATCGAATTTGGTTATTCGAAGTTAGTTAATCCAAAGGAGTTATTCGAAGTTAGTTATCCCAAAGGAGTTATTCAAAGTTAGTTAATCCAAAGGAGTTATTCGAAGTTAGTTAATCCAAAGGAGTTATTCGAAGTTAGCTAATCCAAAGGAGTTATTCGAAGTTAGTTAATCCAAAGGAGTTAGTCGAAGAGTTAATCGAATATAGTTATTCGGAAGAAGGTGTTAATCGAATATAGTTATTCGAGTAAAGTTAAAAGAGTTAATCGAATTTAGTTATTCGAAATGAGTTATTCGAATTAGATATTTGAATAGAGTTAAACACATTAGAGTTATTCGAATTAGTTATTCGAATAGAGTTAAACACATTAGAGTTATTCGAATTAGTTATTCGAATAGAGTTAAACACGTAAGAGTTAATTGAATATTAGTTATTCAATTTGAGTTAATCGAATGTAGTTATTCGAGAAGAGTTAAATCGAATTTAGTTATTCAAAAAGAGTTAATCAATTTGAGTTAAGTTAAATCGATTTGAATTAAGTTGAATCGAAATGGAGTAAATCGGTTAGAGTTAAGTTAATCGAGTTAGAGTAAATCGAATATTAGTTATTCGAAGGTAAGTTATTCGAATTAGTTATTCGAAGGGGTAAATCAATTAAGTTATTCGAATGAGTTATTCGAAGGAGTAAATCAAATTTAGTTAATCGATTAGAGTTGAGTTAATCGATTTGGGTTAAGTTAAGTTATCGAGTTAAGATTTATCGAGTTAAGTAATCGAGTTAAGTAATCGAGTTGAGATAATCGAGTTAAGAAAATCAAGTTGAGTTAATCGAATAAGTTATTCGATAAGAGTAAATCCAGTTAAGTTAAATCGGATGTTAGTTATTCGATAAGAATTGACATATTTAAGAAAATCGAATATTTGTTATTCGATAAGAGTTAATGAAATAGAGCCAACCAAGAAGAGTTATTCGAATATTAGTTATTCGATAGGAGTTAATCGAAATAGAGTTTATCGAATATCAGTTATTAAAAAGGGAGAGTTAATCGAATAGAGATTTCTCGAAAGAGAGTAATACGTCGAATTCAATTATATCGAATTCGGGAAAGTACTATTTACCTTCCGGGTTTTAAATCAACGTTTAGTTATTGATTTAGAAATTAGGTGTCCGTTTAATTATTCGAGTTAAGAGATAAAGTTATAATTTAGGTTAGATATTGTAGAAGTAGGAATTATAACGTTATAGTTATAATCAAACGTTGTCATATAAGAAGTAGATGCGTAACCTGAAATCCGAGAATTTGCGTAAACAGATGATTGGAAAAAGTGAGTGACGAGCTTCATCTATTTCACAGTAAAGGACGTTGTTCAATTAAGGTCTGAGAGGTAATTATACCCCAACTTGATTGACTTCAGAATTGACAAAGGAATAGTTGTGGTTCGATAGAAAAGATTGATTTGACATATAGTTAAGTAATAAGCGATTATTGGATTAAGCGTAACGATGTTTTATACAACGTTCATTTGAAATCCGTAAATGAGTTTTGGGAACGTTTTCCAAATATAATCAGATATGTTTTCTAAACATAGAAAATGAAATGTTTTCATGATAAGAATTTAAGAAATAGAGTTAAGCAAATTCAGAAACTAACTGGAGAGGGTAAGTTGAACGGTTTTCTAAGTGACGATCTGATGTTGGTTTCGACCTTCCGGATTGATACTTAGAGAATTGTTCTCATACTAGTTACAGTTAGGGACTGATAGTTGCGAAATAATAGTGATGTGAAAATAAGCTATGGAAATGTTTTCCAATGATTAATAACATATATTTTCTAAATATATGAAATAAGGAAATATGAACATATGATGATTGATCGATCGAATTCCCATTTGGAAATAAGATCGTTGTTTGTACACCGACATGTTTTCATTTGATAGTTAGATCACAGACTATCAAAGTTTTTACCATTTTAACGTTGTTAATATGGAGAGACCGGTTGGATTATTATCCAAAGAACCACTATGTATCGGCATAAGCGTTGCGAGCAATATATGCCAAAGATAAATTGAAGACGGAGTAAAGTGCAAGGGCTGTTGTATAAGTCTTAGATAACAGTGACTAAGATGGATATACTGAATAGTGCCTTCGGTTTGTCCAGTCCCAGGACAACGTATATGGAAGAATGTAATAACCCGAAAATGCGAGCCAGTTTGAAATTTTTATTTTGGCAATTTTAGCGGATTTTGAATATTTAAAATAGATTATTTTAAATAATTTCGACGAGAAAATTTATTTTGAATAGAATTCGACATATATTATATACGCGTCGTCGTTAGAATATAAATAATTATATATAATTATAAATAGAATTGAAAATGGCGCGGTAGTTCGATAATTCGATTTCAAACTTCAATTGAATGTACCGGGTGCAAAACAATCCGGATTTTAGTGAAACCAAAAATGATAGGATCTAATTGATGATATCTTTCAAACGAATCCGACAAATCAAAATTTCATAGCGGGAATCAAAAGATATGTCCAGTTGAAAATTCTGAATAGTCGCTATGGAATTCAGGCCCTTAAAAATGGACATTTTGCAAATGACCTCGGATTTCGACGAAACCAGTTTTGTTGGGTCCGGGATGTAAAGTTATTGCTAGGTTTCAAATTTCATAATTTTTCGAATCAATATGTGAGTGTGGCATAGGAAAACGTGTTTTGACCATTTCAGTGGATTTTAATCGACTGGAAATTGACCATTTTTCCAACGGTCTCAGAATTCGACGAAACTAGTTTTATTAGGACCGTATCGTCAATACGAAGCTAGAAAATATTTTTCTATAATTTTTCTAGTTAGTATGTGACCCCGGTAATTTGAAATGTACGTTTAAAATTCAATATAGTGATTTAAATGTAAATTCAACGGAAGCTGATTCAAACGATCGATTCAGCCAATGATACATATCCCATTGTGTTCGGAAGGGGGGCAATACGCTAGGAACGACAGTCGGTGGGCTTGATTTCGAGGTGAAAATAAAAAGTTACTTTATAGAATATAATAAATTTAATAAATTAATATATATATATATATGTTTATACGTGCGTTGACCTTCCTCTCTCCCTCATTCGCACCGTTCAGAATCGAATAAAAAAAAAAAAAACCAAAACCCACACACGAACCCGTCGCCGGCGCCTCCGTTCACCGCGCCGCCATGCTGGAGGCCGCCGCACCCACCCCCTTCTGCTCCGTTGCCATCCTCCTCCCTCCTCCACGCGAGGACAGCGAGCGCCCCCCCTCATCTCGAACGAAGAAACCCCGTGAACCCTCCGCCTCAGACCGGACCCCCGCCCATCTACACCCACCTCCGACGGATCCAAACTGCACCCCCCCCCCCTCGCGCAGTTCAAACAGCAAAAAGCGCGCCCCTCTCCTCCTATAACACTGTAAGATTTCAGATTTTGTTTTTATTTTATTGAACTATATAAAAGTTTGATTTTCATGTGTAAAAGTTTGATTTTTGAATTATTCAAAGTTCTAATTTTTATTAGCATGTTAGATTTTTTCTTTTTTTTAAAAAAAGTGAACAGATTAGATTTTTAGAATGAACAAGATATAAAAATATCATCTTTATATGTGTAGAAAAATAAAAATGAGATTTTTAATAAAGGTGAAATCTTTAAATTTAAAAAGGTGAAATCTTTAAATTTAAAAAGGTGAAATCTTTAAATTTAAAAAGGTGAAATCTTTAAATTTTAAAAGGTGAAATCTTTAAATTTAAAAAGGTGAAATCTTTAAATTTAAAAAGGTGAAATCTTTAAATTTAAAAAGGTGAAATCTTTAAATTTAAAAAGGTGAAATCTTTAAATTTAAAAAGGTGAAATCTTTAAATTTAAAAAGGTGAAATCTTTAAATTTAAAAAGGTGAAATCTTTAAATTTAAAAAGGTGAAATCTTTAAATTTAAAAAGGTGAAATCTTTAAATTTAAAAAGGCGAAATCTTTATATAGAAAATAGCGTGATAAAAATATAATTTTTATCTATATAACATAGTAGTAAAAATACGATTTTTATATATTGAAAAGCGAATTAAAAATACGATTTTTATATATTGAAAAGCGAATTAAAAATACGATTTTTATATATTGAAAAGCGAATTAAAAATACGATTTTTATATATTGAATAGCGAAGATAAAAATGTGATTTTTATATATGTAGTGGCTACGGGCAAAGAAGATAGCGAAGATGCGATAGCAATGAAGATTTCTATCAGTGAAGAGCCGTGAAGTTAGGATAGCTTTCGGTGAGAACTTCTCACTCAAATTCTCTTTTTCTAGTTATATATATATACTAGGATGCAGACGGTGCTTAGTAGCACCCGACACCCGTCATCCACAGACCATGGATGGCTTGTTTGTTAAATTGTTTGGTTGTGTAGTTGGTTAGTCTATTTGGTTTAAATTGAATTGTTTGGTGAATTGAAATTGATTTGATTGATGTGTGAATGGCGTGGGCCTTCACTAGACCGGGGATAAGGCTAGGCCTTGTTCCGTTTCTAGTATCGTGCCGTTATGCCGCCGAAATTTTCTAAAATATGTTAGAAAAATAAAAATATCATTTTTATTGTGTAAATGAAATGAATAGAAATTCAAGTGTTAAAATAAATATTTTTGTCGTTAAAAATATAATTTTTAACGTGAAAGTGAATAAATAAATATTTATAAACAAATCGACCGATTTGTTTATATACACTGATTTGACTGATATCGATTGGGTCGATAAATTTTACACGTCGCCCAACTGCACAAATAAAATCTGTGTTTGATTGTTTGAAACCCCACACGGGTGTTGGGATGAAATTTGAAGTTCACTCATCCTGATTGATTAAATATGTTGATCGATTGATTGACAGGCTGTTATAAGCGTTAGATATTTATATTTGATGCTTATACAGTGTAGTGCACTTTGGTTGATGGTTGATTGTTTATCAATGCTAGTATATACATGTGTTGTATGGGATCCATATAATTAACATTATATGGTGATTGATTGGGCCTCATTCCAATCGGGAAAACAATGAATATTATAAAAGAAAATTCATGTGTTGAATATAAAAATAGTCATGTGTTGACGATGTTCATGTGTTGAGTGAAATATTTTATATAATAAAAATTTACATCTATATCATATTTAAAATTAGAACTACTTCTCAGTAGAAGTCTAATTAAAATCAAACGATAGATACCTTAGTTTTATAAAATATTTTACATAACAAAAATAGTGAGGTGTTGACAGTACTCATGTGTTGAGATTAGTCGTGTGTTGAAAGAAATATAGATTCATGTGTTGAATGGGATAAATATTCATTTGTTGGATAGAATAAAGGAGTTTTGAAAAATATAAAGCCGTGTTGATTAGAGATGCGTTATTTCGACGTGAACGATATTTGAATTGAATTGAAAACGATTTCGAAATGAATTGAATTGAAAACGATTTCGAAATGAATTGAATTGAAAACGATTTCGAAATGAATTGAATTGAAAACGATTTCGAAATGAATTGAATTGAAAACGATTTCGAAATGAATTGAATTGAAAACGATTTCGAAATGAATTGAATTGAAAACGATTTCGAAATGAATTGAATTGAAAACGATTTCGAAATGAATTGAAAACGAATTCAAATTGATTTGAAAGCGAATTGAAATGAATTCAAATTGAATTGAAATTTGAATTGAATAGAAATGAATTTTAAAACGAATTTATAAAGAAGAATTCAATTTTGATTTGAATTGAAAAGGACGTTGAAATTGTTTTGAAACGAATTTAAAACGATTTATAAAATTCGTTTTAAAAGGAAATCGACGAAATATATAATATATATATTATATATATATAATGGCCTGAATAGAACGCGCCGCGCCGCGGTAGTTCGTGAATTTCGACCATTGACTTCGAATTGACGTTGCGGGAGATCCGACCGTCGGATTCTCCTAAAACCGGAACCGTTGGGTTCGTATCGAAAAGAGCTTTCCAATGAATATTAGAAATTTGAAATCTAACGGTTGGATTTGGAATTATGTCCAAATCAAATTCGAAAAAGGTCGTTGTAAGTGCAGTTCGATGGCCGTTGTTGGAAATCGACTGTACGGGCCTTGATAAAATTATCAAAAATATCTATAATTTGTGTAAAATTATAATATGTGAATTGGAAAGAATTGGGCTGGAAAATTCCACATTAGAAGGTAAAAATAGATTTTTATCGAAATGAACTAGTTTTGAACTAGAAGTAAAACCAATTTATTTTTGAAATAAATAAATTGAATTTGAAAGTGATTTTGAAAATAATCGATAATTTCCAATACGTGGATTGGAATGGAGCTGAATCGAAATTATCTTCGGGATATTTCGATGTTGGATTTCGTGACTATACAGATATTGTTATGGAAATTTGAAAGATATATTTTATATCGTTATTTCCAATACGATATTTGTTGGTTTCAGAATTTGATATTGAATATAAGCCGATATATTTTCTATTCAGAGCCTTGTATTTAATATCAAATGTGATTTGGTTTGTCGTGAATCGTGTTTTTGATGACATTGGTTCTTTAACCCAGTTAAAGGCAGGATATTGATTTTTGAAAAGATTAAAACTAAGTGAAGTTTTAATGAATCTTTAATTAGATTAAAAATGTGAATTGATAATTTTAATTATCAAATTTGAAAAGTGATCGAGAGTGGAGTACCACCAGTTTTGCTCCAAAGCGATAGTTAAATCTTTAATTAGATTTGAACGTGAAATGGTAATTAATTTTACCGATAACACCGTGGTGTTAGATGTGGAGTATTACCAGTTTTCTCCATGGGATATAGGTTGGGATTGGGAAATAAAATAAATAATTACTTCGGTGTGGTTCGTTAATCCCGACTAGTTTGAAATGATATCCAAAGGAGGATTAAAGAATAAATTTAGAAGAATTTATCTTGGATAAAATTAATGGGAACATTTCCCTAAGAATGTGATATTGTGAATAAAAGAATATTCTGAATTGGAATGAGACGTTTGTTGTGTTTGTGTAACATTCGTTTAATTATATACGTGGGTTATTCAGAAAGGCCGGGTTTATACCCATTCTGAATAACCGATTCGACGAGATGTCGAAGATGAAGACGGTGGTTGAAGACCGGAAGTCTTCACATCGTTTGGGTGATTACTGATGATCTTGATTGGGCTGTACACCCAGGATGAGGGAAACAGTTGGTGATCGTCCAGACGTACTTGGAGATGGATGGATATGCGAGGAAAGTGCCTCCGGTTTCGTTCAGACCCAGAACGAACTTGTAAATGGATTGTGTGTCTGACATTGGATTTTATTCTGTGTTGATTGATCTCTATTAAATATACATCTGTTTGGCGGCGGAGAATTTATTCTCTTGCTTAACGCCCTTCTCTGAGACGTACGAGCTCAGAGGTTGTATATCGATGGACATCAGTCGCATGGAGTGAATTGCCAATGTGGCATGCGTAAGTGGCAATTGATCAGGGCTTTTGTTGAAAAGCAAAGTCTTGTGGTTGATGATCAAAGCACGGCCTGTGTGGCGAAGCTTTGTGTATAACGTGAATTCGCGAGCCTCACACCTCGGTATGAGTCAAAAACGGGAGACGGACCCAAGGAGTGCATGACGTTTCTTTCTAGCTAGGGTGGTGTCAGTGACCTACCAGCCCTGACATTTATATACTTTTCACCTGTGTGGTTGTTGGATACGAGGCGCCTCGGATATAGGTCTGTAAGGACCGGGAAACGTGTGTTCAGGAATAACTAATCCTCAAAAGTAAGAGAGGACCGGCCTTGGAGGTTCCAAAGGATCATAGTGGGGTCCTGGGACATTTGCTAGAGTGTCTCGAACGCGGAGAGGAGCTTGCCCCTTGCCTCGGCTCATGACGGAATCCAATTTCCAATACGTGTATTGCGGTTTTAATTGTAGAACTAGTATGGCGACATGATAGATGGTACCCATGCCGCCTATGATTGATATTTATGATTTGAAATTGTTTTGACACTATACACCTATTATAGTATCAAATAATGTGTTTTAACGTATCAAGCATGCTTTGGCTGTTATAAGGTAAAAACCCTATCCTCCGGCTTGCGTTGCATTGTGTGATGGGACCTGGGTCTTATAACAGCTTCATTTTTCTTTATTTAGCATTGCGCTGTTGGTTTTATGCACTAGTGTTCTTGGGAGGAAACCCGTTCCGTGTTATACGGCGTGGTCCCTTGAATTACTATCTTGAAAGTAAAGTTTTAAATAACTGTTTTAGTTCTCACACCAGTCACATGACTGACCTGGAGTTTATTGTTTTAACCTAAACTCTGGGTGCCCCTATTTTCCGCACGGGCAGCTAGTAGTTTTGGTTTTGCAGATTTATATTCACAGGGTCCTGATTTACAGCTGGAACGATGATCGGAAAGCTCTGTATCCGTGTATCACTTCTAGTTGTGCTTTTGTATATTTTTCCGCTGCTATGTAACTTATTGTAATCTCTGATATTTGTCGAATGTAATTTATTCATTTATACTCTGTATATTCTTGTATCTGATGGAATTGTTGTAATAACAATGAAATGTTCTTCCGTCTGCGTCCTATTTTGTGTTGTACTCAATTCTATCCGTGCTTTCCTTACCGGGGAAGTTCGGGTCGTCTCAGTTTTGGTATCAGAGCTTTGGTTTACAGAGCTCGAGAACAAGACACATTAGAACCATACGAAAGAATTCATCAGATATTGGATTAGTAATATCCAATTAGAATGACTCGTTAGAGATAGGATCAGTAGTATCCTAGAACGAGTGTGAAGAGTATATTTTTCAAATGAAGACAAATTTTGTTTTAAAATTTAAATCGCTTTATGCGTATTTGAATATTTATTTATTTTGAATATGGACAATCGAGTATATATAAATTTCGCGTATACGCGTCATGAACGTATATTCGAAGTTTTAATATACTGGATAGATATAGAATCATACTCTAGTGGCCCGAAGATGATTCTGATGATTGACTAGTCGTCATTAGTATTCATGTTCGAGTAACGAAGGTGTGATATCTATATATTTCCATTAGACTGGTGTGAGAACCAAAACTTATATAGCTAGAACACATTGTTGTGAATTGGCATCAAAACAAGATTTTCCGTATATATGTATCAAAATTATGAATTTGAAATTCTAATCCACTAATTGATTGATGTTTGAGTTGCTTGTTTATTTGTTTGCTAATTTTTATCCATTTAGCCTAATTAAACCAAATATTGATTTGTATTGATAATTGGTCGCATTTGTTTGCATATACATATACTTACATTGAACAGGTCATAGCAAGGAGGCTAGAGCCGAAGAATAAAATTTGTTTGCCCGACAAATAGGTACATGTTTACTACATAATTTACTGTTTTGTTTGGGTGATGATGATTTTATGAGCCTATTGGCTAGCCGCTTGGCTTTTTCTTTTTCTTTTTGAGATCTGAAGGACCGGGGAAGCTATTTGAAATTCCCCGATGCTCCCATTGCAGGGGAGGTTATGGCGAAATTTTTCGAAAATTTAGGGTGTTAGCCAAATTTTTGAAATTTTTGAAAATTCTCAGAAACTGAAATGTTGGAGAATGGAAGCCAGATCGAGCGTAGAGTTAATTAATCAAACCACTTTCGACTTTGTTCCTTTTCGGGGACGAAAAGTTTTAAGTGGGGGAGATTGTAATAACCCGAAAATGCGAGCCAGTTTGAAATTTTTATTTTGGCAATTTTAGCGGATTTTGAATATTTAAAATAGATTATTTTAAATAATTTCGACGAGAAAATTTATTTTAAATAGAATTCGACGTATATATTATATACGCGTCGTCGTTAGAATATAAATAATTATATATAATTATAAATAGAATTGAAAATGGCACGGTAGTTCGATAATTCGATTTCAAACTTCAATTGAATGTACCGGGTGCAAAACAATCCGGATTTTAGTGAAACCAAAAATGATAGGATCTAATTGATGATATCTTTCCAACGAATCCGACAAATCAAAATTTCATAGCGGGAATCAAAAGATATGTCCAGTTGAAAATTCTGAATAGTCGCTATGGAATTCAGGCCCATAAAAATGGACATTTTGCAAATGACCTCGGATTTCGACGAAACCAATTTTGTTGGGTCCGGGATGTAAAGTTATTGCTAGGTTTCAAATTTCATAATTTTTCGAATCAATATGTGAGTGTGGCATAGGAAAACGTGTTTTGACCATTTCAGTGGATTTTAATCGACTGGAAATTGACCATTTTTCCAACGGTCTCAGAATTCGACGAAACTAGTTTTATTAGGACCGTATCGTCAATACGAAGCTAGAAAATATTTTTCTAGAATTTTTCTAGTTAGTATGTGACCCCGGTAATTTGAAATGTACGTTTAAAATTCAATATAGTGATTTAAATGTAAATTCAACGGAAGCTGATTCAAACGATCGATTCAGCCAACGATACATATCCCATTGTGTTCGGAAGGGGGGCAATACGCTAGGAACGACAGTCGGTGGGCTTGATTTCGAGGTGAAAATAAAAAGTTACTTTATAGAATAAAATAAATTTAATAAATTAATATATATATATATATATATGTTTATACGTGCGTTGACCTTCCTCTCTCCCTCATTCTCACCGTTCAGAATCGAATAAAAAAAAAAAAAACCAAAACCCACACACGAACCCGTCGCCGGCGCCTCCGTTCACCGCGCCACCATGCTGGAGGCCGCCGCACCCACCCCCTTCTGCTCCGTCGCCATCCTCCTCCCTCCTCCACGCGAGGACAGCGAGCGCCCCCCCCCCCCTCATCTCGAACGAAGAAACCCCGTGAACCCTCCGCCTCAGACCGGACCCCCGCCCATCTACACCCACCTCCGACGGATCCAAACTGCACCCCCCCCCCTCGCGCAGTTCAAACAGCAAAAAGCGCGCCCCTCTCCTCCTATAACACTGTAAGATTTCAGATTTTGTTTTTATTTTATTGAACTATATAAAAGTTTGATTTTCATGTGTAAAAGTTTGATTTTTGAATTATTCAAAGTTCTAATTTTTATTAGCATGTTAGATTTTTTCTTTTTTTTTTAAAAAGTGAACAGATTAGATTTTTAGAATGAACAAGATATAAAAATATCATCTTTATATGTGTAGAAAAATAAAAATGAGATTTTTAATAAAGGTGAAATCTTTAAATTTAAAAAGGTGAAATCTTTAAATTTAAAAAGTTGAAATCTTTAAATTTAAAAAGGTGAAATCTTTAAATTTAAAAAGGTGAAATCTTTAAATTTAAAAAGGTGAAATCTTTAAATTTAAAAAGGTGAAATCTTTAAATTTAAAAAGGTGAAATCTTTAAATTTAAAAAGGTGAAATCTTTAAATTTAAAAAGGTGAAATCTTTAAATTTAAAAAGGTGAAATCTTTAAATTTAAAAAGGTGAAATCTTTAAATTTAAAAAGGTGAAATCTTTAAATTTAAAAAGGTGAAATCTTTAAATTTAAAAAGGCGAAATCTTTATATAGAAAATAGCGTGATAAAAATATAATTTTTATCTATATAACATAGTAGTAAAAATACGATTTTTATATATTGAAAAGCGAATTAAAAATACGATTTTTATATATTGAAAAGCGAATTAAAAATACGATTTTTATATATTGAAAAGCGAATTAAAAATACGATTTTTATATATTGAAAAGCGAATTAAAAATACGATTTTTATATATTGAATAGCGAAGATAAAAATGTGATTTTTATATATGTAGTGGCTACGGGCAAAGAAGATAGCGAAGATGCGATAGCAATGAAGATTTCTATCAGTGAAGAGCCGTGAAGTTAGGATAGCTTTCGGTGAGAACTTCTCACTCAAATTCTCTTTTTCTAGTTATATATATACTAGGATGCAGACGGTGCTTAGTAGCACCCGACACCCGTCATCCACAGACCATGGATGGCTTGTTTGTTAAATTGTTTGGTTGTGTAGTTGGTTAGTCTATTTGGTTTAAATTGAATTGTTTGGTGAATTGAAATTGATTTGATTGATGTGTGAATGGCGTGGGCCTTCACTAGACCGGGGATAAGGCTAGGCCTTGTTCCGTTTCTAGTATCGTGCCGTTATGCCGCCGAAATTTTCTAAAATATGTTAGAAAAATAAAAATATCATTTTTATTGTGTAAATGAAATGAATAGAAATTCAAGTGTTAAAATAAATATTTTTGTCGTTAAAAATATAATTTTTAACGTGAAAGTGAATAAATAAATATTTATAAACAAATCGACCGATTTGTTTATATACACTGATTTGACTGATATCGATTGGGTCGGTAAATTTTACACGTCGCCCAACTGCACAAATAAAATCTGTGTTTGATTGTTTGAAACCCCACACGGGTGTTGGGATGAAATTTGAAGTTCACTCATCCTGATTGATTAAATATGTTGATCGATTGATTGTCAGGCTGTTATAAGCGTTAGATATTTATATTTGATGCTTATACAGTGTAGTGCACTTTGGTTGATGGTTGATTGTTTATCAATGCTAGTATATACATGTGTTGTATGGAATCCATATAATTAACATTATATGGTGATTGATTGGGCCTCATTCCAATCAGGAAAACAATGAATATTATAAAAGAAAATTCATGTGTTGGATATAAAAATAGTCATGTGTTGACAATGTTCATGTGTTGAGTGAAATATTTTATATAATAAAAATTTACATCTATATCATATTTAAAATTAGATCTACTTCTCAGTAGAAGTCTAATTAAAATCAAACGATAGATACCTTAGTTTTATAAAATATTTTACATAACAAAAATAGTGAGGTGTTGACAGTACTCATGTGTTGAGATTAGTCGTGTGTTGAAAGAAATATAGATTCATGTGTTGAATGGGATAAATATTCATTTGTTGGATAGAATAAAGGAGTTTTGAAAAATATAAAGCCGTGTTGATTAGAGATGCGTTATTTCGACGTGAACGATATTTGAATTGAATTGAAAACGATTTCGAAATGAATTGAATTGAAAACGATTTCGAAATGAATTGAATTGAAAACGATTTCGAAATGAATTGAATTGAAAACGATTTCGAAATGAATTGAATTGAAAACGATTTCGAAATGAATTGAATTGAAAACGATTTCGAAATGAATTGAATTGAAAACGATTTCGAAATGAATTGAATTGAAAACGATTTCGAAATGAATTGAATTGAAAACGATTTCGAAATGAATTGAATTGAAAACGATTTCGAAATGAATTGAAAACGAATTCAAATTGATTTGAAAGCGAATTGAAATGAATTCAAATTGAATTGAAATTTGAATTGAATAGAAATGAATTTTAAAACGAATTTATAAAGAAGAATTAAATTTTGATTTGAATTGAAAAGGAAGTTGAAATTGTTTTGAAACGAATTTAAAACGATTTATAAAATTCGTTTTAAAAGGAAATCGACGAAATATATAATATATATATTATATATATATAATGGCCTGAATAGAACGCGCCGCGGTAGTTCGTGAATTTCGACCATTGACTTCGAATTGACGTTGCGGGAGATCCGACCGTCGGATTCTCCTAAAACCGGAACCGTTGGGTTCGTATCGAAAAGAGCTTTCCAATGAATATTAGAAATTTGAAATCTAACGGTTGGATTTGGAATTATGTCCAAATCAAATTCGAAAAAGGTCGCTGTAAGTGCAGTTCGATGGCCGTTGTTGGAAATCGACTGTACGGGCCTTGATAAAATTATCAAAAATATCTATAATTTGTGTAAAATTATAATATGTGAATTGGAAAGAATTGGGCTTGAAAATTCCACATTAGAAGGTAAAAATAGATTTTTATCGAAATGAACTAGTTTTGAACTAGAAGTAAAACCAATTTATTTTTGAAATAAATAAATTGAATTTGAAAGTGATTTTGAAAATAATCGATAATTTCCAATACGTGGATTGGAATGGAGCTGAATCGAAATTATCTTCGGGATATTTCGATGTTGGATTTCGTGACTATACAGATATTGTTATGGAAATTTGAAAGATATATTTTATATCGTTATTTCCAATACGATATTTGTTGGTTTCAGAATTTGATATTGAATATAAGCCGATATATTTTCTATTCAGAGCCTTGTATTTAATATCAAATGTGATTTGGTTTGTCGTGAATCGTGTTTTTGATGACATTGGTTCTTTAACCCAGTTAAAGGCAGGATATTGATTTTTGAAAAGATTAAAACTAAGTGAAGTTTTAATGAATCTTTAATTAGATTAAAAATGTGAATTGATAATTTTAATTATCAAATTTGAAAAGTGATCGAGAGTGGAGTACCACCAGTTTTGCTCAAAAGCGATAGTTAAATCTTTAATTAGATTTGAACGTGAAATGGTAATTAATTTTACCGATAACACCGTGGTGTTAGATGTGGAGTATTACCAGTTTTCTCCATGGGAAATAGGTTGGGATTGGGAAATAAAATAAATAATTACTTCTGTGTGGTTCGTTAATCCCGACTAGTTTGAAATGATATCCAAAGGAGGATTAAAGAATAAATTTAGAAGAATTTATCTTGGATAAAATTAATGGGAACATTTCCCTAAGAATGTGATATTGTGAATAAAAGAATATTCTGAATTGGAATGAGACGTTTGTCGTGTTTGTGTAACATTCGTTTAATTATATACGTGGGTTATTCAGAAAGGCCGGGTTTATACCCATTCTGAATAACCGATTCGACGAGATGTCGAAGATGAAGACGGTGGTTGAAGACCGGAAGTCTTCACATCGTTTGGGTGATTACTGATGATCTTGATTGGGCTGTACACCCAGGATGAGGGAAACAGTTGGTGATCGTCCAGACGTACTTGGAGATGGATGGATATGCGAGGAAAGTGCCTCCGGTTTCGTTCAGACCCAGAACGAACTTGTAAATGGATTGTGTGTCTGACATTGGATTTTATTCTGTGTTGATTGATCTCTATTAAATATACATCTGTTTGGCGGCGGAGAATTTATTCTCTTGCTTAACGCCCTTCTCTGAGACGTACGAGCTCAGAGGTTGTATATCGATGGACATCAGTCGCATTGAGTGAATTGCCAATGTGGCATGCGTAAGTGGCAATTGATCAGGGCTTTTGTTGAAAAGCAAAGTCTTGTGGTTGATGATCAAAGCACGGCCTGTGTGGCGAAGCTTTGTGTATAACGTGAATTCGCGAGCCTCACACCTCGGTATGAGTCAAAAACGGGAGACGGACCCAAGGAGTGCATGATGTTTCTTTCTAGCTAGGGTGGTGTCAGTGACCTACCAGCCCTGACATTTATATACTTTTCACCTGTGTGGTTGTTGGATACGAGGCGCCTCGGATATAGGTCTGTAAGGACCGGGAAACGTGTGTTCAGGAATAACTAATCCTCAAAAGTAAGAGAGGACCGGCCTTGGAGGTTCCAAAGGATCATAGTGGGGTCCTGGGACATTTGCTAGAGTGTCTCGAACGCGGAGAGGAGCTTGCCCCTTGCCTCGGCTCATGACGGAATCCAATTTCCAATACGTGTATTGCGGTTTTAATTGTAGAACTAGTATGGCGATATGATAGATGGTACCCATGCCGCCTATGATTGATATTTATGATTTGAAATTGTTTTGACACTATACACCTATTATAGTATCAAATAATGTGTTTTAACGTATCAAGCATGCTTTGGCTGTTATAAGGTAAAAACCCTATCCTCCGGCTTGCGTTGCATTGTGTGATGGGACCTGGGTCTTATAACAGCTTCATTTTTCTTTATTTAGCATTGCGCTGTTGGTTTTATGCACTAGTGTTCTTGGGAGGAAACCCGTTCCGTGTTATACGGCGTGGTCCCTTGAATTACTATCTTGAAAGTAAAGTTTTAAATAACTGTTTTAGTTCTCACACCAGTCACATGACTGACTTGGAGTTTATTGTTTTAACCTAAACTCTGGGTGCCCCTATTTTCCGCACGGGCAGCTAGTAGTTTTGGTTTTGCAGATTTATATTCACAGGGTCCTGATTTACAGCTGGAACGATGCTCGGAAAGCTCTGTATCCGTGTATCACTTCTAGTTGTGCTTTTGTATATTTTTCCGCTGCTATGTAACTTATTGTAATCTCTGATATTTGTCGAATGTAATTTATTCATTTGTACTCTGTATATTCTTGTATCTGATGGAATTGTTGTAATAACAATGAAATGTTCTTCCGTCTGCGTCCTATTTTGTCTTGTACTCAATTCTATCCGTGCTTACCTTACCGGGGAAGTTCGGGTCGTCTCAAAGAAGGTCTGACAGAGTATATCCAATGGATCGTGTAAGTTGATCTGTTCAAACGTATTCACGTTTGGTGGCGGAGGAATTCGTCCCTCTTAGCTATATACCCGTGTTATTTTTGGATAAGTCAATTTGTGATTTGGCGGGTATGACGATGTGACATTCAAAGTGAATGGTGATCGGATGTTCTGAAGATAGACGTAGCTTCTAGCCTTACACCGGGAAGTAACAAAAGTTGGGCTAGGCAGCATGGCTAGTTGAGTCATCCCCAAGCAGGGTGTATTGTCACCGATCTAGGGAATATTCATATTTATACTTCTTTTTGATTCTGTATCTTCGGATGACGGTTTGAGGGCCTATAACCGTGGTGGCAATATATTCGCGACACTCAAGCTAAATGAGTGAGCGGTCATGTGTGGCCGGGTTGCAAGACGTTCTTGTTGAACCTGAGTGTATCACCTCTAGAGTACACTATTCAGAAGGTGCTCCCATACCTTGTCTGTTGGAATCCATTCTCCGATAATAGCCCTGCGGTTTATGATTTTATACTATGTATGTAGAACGTGAGATGCAAGCGTTTCTGCTAGATTGATACCTATTTGTACTTAGACATTATTATAATATCACAATGATATTGCTTGTCAAAGTTGTTCAGATACTCATAAGGGAAAAACCCGTTCCGTATTCACGGCGTGGTCTTATGAGGTATCCTATACCTGTTTTAAACTATTTTACTCATACCAGTCCCATGACTGACCCGGAGTTTATTTTGTTGTTTTCCCTAAACTCTTGGGTGCCTAAATTTGTACGGGCAGTCAAGTAGTCGGGATTTACAGATATACTTGGAGAGCTTGGAGCAGGAGGCTGCAAGATTTGATAGCTATAGTTATTTCCGCTGTGTTGTAAGTGTTGCACTCTGATAAGTGCTATTGTATATATATAACTGTGTACTTCAAAGTTATGTTATATATTATATGTTATTCGTTCCGCTGTGAGATTCGTGTTACTCTGATGATTCTGATGTTCTTCTTCTTCTTCTATTATATTAGTTCTATCTTTTCTTTCTCACCTTCTAAATTCTTTCACTAACGTCGCCGAATTTTCGACTCTCGAGGAGTCGAAAATTTCCAGCCGTTACAGTCGTTATCAACGCCCCACCATCGACACCTTCCTCCTCTTCTTTGGTCAAACCCGCAGCCACCCCAACCTAAATCGAAGCTCCAGCAAACCCTAGCCTCACCGCACCTCCAGCCGGTATCCACAGCTCCGCCGCCTCCCTCATTTGGCCCACTGCTGAAGACCTGCACCTCCGCTGGCCTCGTCTGACTCTGGCGCCGCTGTTAACCCCTCCTCCGATCAAGTAAAAGTTAGTTTTTACCCTTGTTTTTATTTATTCGTATATGTAAATAAAAATGTAATTTTTGTTCATATAAATAACATTTAATCTTATTTTATTTTCAGTTTTATATATTTTTGTAAATAAAAAGTTAGTATTTTTATAAATAAAAAAGATTCGATTTTTATAAATAAAAAGTTAGATTTTTTAAATAGAAAGAATAGATTTTTAAAAGTAAAAAGGTGTGATTTTTATCGACATGGAAGTTATAACTTTTACCAACATAAAAGGTGTGATTTTTATCGACATGGAAGTTATAATTTTTACCAACATAAAAGGTGTGATTTTTATTCATACAAAGTAGAACTAAATATTAGATTTTTCTTATGTATGAAGAGTAGTATAAAAATAGAATTTTTATCTATATAGTAGCGGTATAAAAATAGAATTTTATCTATGTAGTAGCGGTATAAAAATAATTTTTTTATCTATATAGTAGCAGTCTAAAAATGTGATTTTTATCCATATAGCGTAGCTATAAAAATGTGATTTTTATATACATAACAACAATATAAAGATGCGATTTTTATATATGTAGTGGATACGGTCAACGAAAGTGACAAAAGGCGAGCATGGCGAAGATTTCTACATATGAAGAATCGCGGTGAATTGGTTTAGCTATCGATGAGAACTCCTCACCTTTAATTTATTTCAAGTTTGAAATATATACTAGGATGCAGACGGTGCTTAGTAGCACCCCGACACCCTTCGTCCACAGACCATGCATGGCTTGTTTGTTTGATTAATGTGTTGTGAAAATGGATTATGTGATGTGGATTGAATAAATATTTTATAGTTCAAAATATAATTTTTAATATGCATATAAAATAAATATTTATAAACAAATCGGATGATTTGTTTATATACACTGATTTGACTGATATTGATTGGGACGATAAATATTACACATCACCCAACTTCACAAATAAAGATATGTGTTTGTTGATTTGAAACCCCACACGGGTATTGGGATGATATTTGACGTACACTAATCCCGGTTGTTTAGTTGTATGTCAATAGATGGGTTGACAGACTGTGTAAGCGTTAATTATTTATATTTAATGCTTACGCAGTTATGTGGTGCACTCTGGATGATGGTTGATGATTTATCGTTGCTATTATATACATGTGTTGTAGGGAATCCATATAATTAACGTTATATTGTAATTGATTGGGTCTCATTCCAATTTGGAAAATAAGGAATATTATAAAAGAAAATTCATGTGCTGAATAGAATAAAAATTCATGTGTTGAATAAAAATATGAATTCATGTGCTGAATAAAATATATATTCATGTGTTGAAAAAAAAATTATTCATGTGTTGAAGAAAATATTCATTTGTTTAATAGAATAATGAAGTTATTGAAATATATAAAGCCGCGTTGGTTAGATATGCGCCATTTTGACGCGAACGATATTTATATCAATTATATTCGTTTTTATAATGATTACAGAAAAGGAAGTGATTTCAAAATATAACGTTTTGAAAATATTATCATTCGTATATCGATGATGTGGAGTATTCAATTTTGATTGGAAATTGAATATGAAGTTTAAATCGTTTCTAAAACGAATTTAAAACGATTTATAAAATACGTTTTAAATGGAAATTGCGTATCATAAAACGTGAAGAAGACAGGAGTTTTAACAAAGGAGGCAGTTGCGTCGGAACAAAGAATGAAGCCCTGACCAGTTGGAACGAAGCATAACCGTAAGTAAAGTTAATAATAATAATAATAACTAATGTTTTATAAGATTATAATTAAGGATATTAATAATTAATTATTTCGCATATTTTAACGTAGATAACTCTTATTGTGGTATCTGAATGGAAAGAATAAGAAGTGTCGGGTTTGTAACGACAAACACAATATTATGGAGTCGGTGCAGACACAGACGGGAGTAGCTGGAATTTTTAAACACTTGTTTAATTTGACTAAATCAAAATCGTTTTACCGACAAATCAGATCAAGGTGAGTTAAACTCACTCAGTTTTTCCCATTTATATTTTATATAAATTGGGTTTTTATTTTGTGTGCTTTGTTTGCTGATGGTTGATCATGTGCTAGTTATATATTTATCTGTTGATTTAACCAATGAAATTAAACCATGCTTAATTTCAGCGAAATACCAAATCGTTATTTTAACGATTGGATCCAATAGAGGTAATTTACCTTATTGGTCACGTTTATTTATAAACGTGTTCAACTGTTTGAATTGTCTGATTTGTTTTGTTGATTGGCTAATATTATATTGTTGTTATTTGCTGTTATAGAAATTAACAGTTAAATTGAATTGATTGACCTTATTGGTGATAACCATTTGAATACAGAGACGAACAGGTTGGAGGGACCCAACCGAATCCCTCAAATATATTATTTCATATAAACTGATCTGTTTGGGGTGATTGATTTGATGGTTGATTATTGAATGTTCAACATTTGTTAGTTTAAACCAATGGGTGATGTTGGTTGGGTATTTGGCAGCGTATGTCCTATAAAATCAATCGTTTTATAAATATTGATTCACCATCAGGTGAGTCGATAGAGATAAGGTTATAAAAATATTTTTATAACGGGAGATAGATTTTGAAATATATTATTTTAAATAAAAGTTATTAAAGAGAAATAAATATTTATTTATTTAATACTTCGATTTGTTAATAATTTATTTTACCAAGTATATTCTGATGTTAATCAGGTCTATAAGGATGAGAATAAGAAATGAATCGAGTGGTTGAACTTTGATAATTGTTTTGTAAAGAAACAATTAATGGAATTATTTAAATTAATTATATTTTTAATTAATTTAAAGTGAGAACTAATTGGAATCGATTAGCAAGATAATCGAGTTTGAGTTAATTAAATAGATTGTTTTGAATTGGAATTGATTATCAAATTGATGTGTGATGACTAAAATAGTTAATGAATATTGTTTAAATAAAGTTTAAAAAGAGGTTTACTATTTAAGTTAGTTAATAAAGGAATTAACTATCGAAATAGTTAATGATTGAAATAAGTTATTTTTGTAATTAATGATGATTTGGAAATTTACTTTTAAATGGGAATGCAATTAAAAGTGATCGAGAGTGAAATATAATCAAAGTGAATGGTGAAAGGAATTTATGAACGGGTTTTATATTTAAAACCCGAATTTTTATAACAAAGTTATTAAGAGAATGGTAAGCGAATACGAGGGCTTAATATAAAGGACACTTGGATTAAGTAAAAGGATAGAAAGATGGGAAGGGTTTTTAATAAACCAGAATTTTATAAATGAGGTGTAAAAGAGTAAAAGCGTTAATTTTACATTAACGTTACTTGACAATGAGATCAAGTAAAAAAAAGGGAATTTGAAATAAGATTTCAAAAGTGGAAAGGGTTGAATAGATTTGAAAGGAGATTTGTAAAAGTATATTTGAGGTAAAGAAGTGGGTCGTAGGGTTGTATAACCAAATCCAACTTATAATGGAATTTGTTTTAAGACATGAATGGAATATGAGTTTGATTACAACTTATATTTATCTGAGGATATGAACGTGTTGATCAAGGTCTGAGAGATAATTAAAATACCCCAACTTGAACAACATCAGGATTATCTGAAGATGATATTAGTTGGTAATCATAAAAGAGGTTAGAGATGGTTCATTATTTCCATTAGTGAAATAATGCAACGTTGGTGAGAATTGGAGAATATATATATATATATATATATATATATATATATATATATAACGAGAGAACGAAGTAAAGTAAATGTAAAGTTAGTTTTATTATATACTAATAACATTAGTTATCGTTTCAACGATATTACGTAATGTAGTTTATAAAGTAATAAGTTGAATGGATTTTTCCATGTTTTAAATAATAAGGAATGATTTTTGAAATATTTTTGAAAGGAGAATTTAGTGGAAATTGAATATGGTTATTGGTTATTTTCTAAGTATTATAATGAAATGATTTGAAGGGCATTAGCATATAAGTATTCAATTATCGTATTTTTAAAGATTAAACATGTTAGAAGTTTTAATTAAGCAGAAGTGAATTAGTTTATTTCAATTTAAAAGGCCAAGTGATGCTGAATACTGAACCAGTGAAATCATTGGAGTGTCATGATTGAAACACTATTTATTTTGATAGTTAAATCACCGACTATCAAATCTGTCCAATACGATTGTTGGTCTGGAAAGACCGGGATCGAATTTATGTTTGAAAACCATTCCGACCAACAAATACGTGAAGATACCAAAAGAGGATAGAGTTGGAGCATTGAAGTCTGTGGATTTTCATAAACAAAAGAACAACTAATATTCTTTGTCTGGCAAGCAGAGATAAGCTGTGATTCTGTCGTGGTTGGAATCTACGAGTTGCAAGGACTTCTCGCTAATGATCCATGGGGTGATTCCTATATGGATGCAGTGGGAGAGTGCCTTCGGTTCATCCTATTCCTGGATGACTTGTATGGACGGATGTCTGACAGAGTATTTCCAAAGGGTCACATACGTTGATTTCTTCGAACGTGCTATAGTTGTTGGCGGGGAATTGCCATTCTCTTAGCTTCTAACTAGAGTATTTTTGTGGACCTCAATTAGTGATATCTGGCGGATCTGACGATGTGGAATTCAAAGTGAATGGTGATCAGATGTTTCAAAAATAAACGCTGACCTCAAGCCTCATCAACCGGGAAATGACAAAAAATCGGGCAGGCAGCATGGCTATGTGGGTCGCTCCCATTAGGGTGTATAATCACCTATCTAGAGAAAATCATATTGACTTCTTTAATCTATATTCGATGCTGTCCCTTTTCGGGAGACGTTTGCTGATCCCAACCATCGGTGATATACATTCGATACACTCAAGCGAAATGAGTGGTTGGTCATGTGTGGGCCGGGTTGCAAGAAGTTCTTGTTGAACCCAGTGTATTCGCCTCTAGAGATACACTATCGGCAGGTGGTCCCATACCTTATCATAGTCGGAATCCAATCTCCAATAAGTGCCAACGGTTTTGATTGTATACTATATATGTGGAGCGTGAGATGCAAGCATTCTGCTAGATTGATATTTACTTGTATTTAGACATTATTATAATATCAGAAAAGATATTGGTTTCAAAACTGTTTTGGGTTATCGTAAGGTAAAAACCGTCCATGTTTATGTGTGGATTTGGTCTTATGATTACCCTTTTCTTTTGAAAGGATTTTGAACTTTAAAATCATGGTTGGATGATTTACCCATAATACCGTGCGAGTTTATCTCACTCTGGTTCACCAGACTGACCTGGTGTTTTGTAAATGCTCGGGTTAGCCCGGGGTGTACAGGTTCAGGTTATCGAATGCTATGAAGTCTAGAGATGAGCTGGAGATGTTCAGACATATGATATTATATTGCTAATTTTACGCCGTGTGTTGTATATGGGAACAGATTATTATAACTATCCCGTTGTGTGATGTACTCTGATACTGTAAGTGTTTTTTTTAAAGTTGTCAATAAAGATTTATTTTTGTATTATACTTTGTTCCGCTGCGATGTGAGACTCTGTGTTGTGTTGTTTCTTCTTCTTCTTCTATTCTAATATTTCTTTCTTATCTCACCCTCTAATTTCTTTCTAATAACTATCCAGTGCTTTCGGTGCTTGGACGGTCGGCATGAGTTATGATAAAGGTATTTATGTCAATTTTCGAGGCCGAAAATCCCTGGGTCGTTACATTTCAGGTGCAGGTCGACGTTGGGAAACTGAAACAAGTAGGTGCGATGTTCAACTTCAAATGAAGTGACATTGGTATTGGGTTGTAATGGAATGGCTATTTCAATAGTCACTGTAGCATTCGGTGCCGGTTATGGAAGTCACGGTGACGAAGGGATATCTGGACAGTGGTTTTTGAGGTAGGTGTTGTTTTTTGTACATTTTTGAATGGGATGTGTTGTTTGTAGTGTTGCATTGGCTTGGATGACCAAATGATGGATTGAGGTGTTGTAATGGTAACAGGATGTCGGACTGGAGATGGCAATGCGAGTGCGGACGAAGTCAACTGATTAGAGATGGTAGAAGCAGTAGTTCGGCAATAACACAACTACTGGTATGGTTGATGAAAAGGAGACAGTGTAGTGTTCAATAAAATGATGTAATGGGCTGATTCAGTTTGGAGCTATTTGAGAACTGATCGAGTAATTCGCTAGACAATGAGGTATATGTTTTTATAAATGTTAATATACATCGAAGAGTTCATTTATTTATTTGTTTAAATAGTTAATTTAAAATAAAGAATAGTTTAATTGATAATAAAATAAATTATCATACGTGCTAGGTAAATTCACTTAATACGATTTGTAGTTGCGACATTACAAGATTTAACAGGATTTTCAGAGCAAATAAAATCAAGGTGAGTAAACTCGCTCTCTTGTTCAATTATAATTGATTTATAATATAATTTTTATTTAATTAAAATATTTATATGTTGTTTTTTGTTGATTGGTTGCATTTCTGTTTATTGAAAAATATGTGGTTATTATATATATTAGTTATTTAGGCTTGGTGGTTGAATATATATATATAGTATTGGTGATTGGATATTTCCCGCATTACCATTAGCGGATGTCCACAGTATCATTAGCGGATGTCCCTATCGTCCCATGATATATGAGTGGATGACCTTCTATATCGTGATATCCTGCCTTGAAGCAGGATTGTTATTATTTATGTTGTTTGACATCTGTGGATGCTGGAAAACAGGTTGGAGGGATCCAACAGGATTCCTCAAAATTTATAATTGTTTGTTTTCATATATATTATCATATGTGATGTGTTTGAAAACCCGTGATTGATAATTGGGTATGTTGGAATATCACTGGCTCTAAATAATTAAATAAAAAAAGAATCAAAAAGCGATTTCTGGATTTAAAAAAGAAAATTTACCTTTTGAAATGGAAATGGAATTTATAATTGATTGCAAAAATATTAACTTGTTTTTAATAATAGAAACAAGTAACTGAATGTATGAACAATGTACTAATGGAAAGAAAATTATCTTTTGATAATATTAGTTTTAAATGGAAAGAAAATTATCTTTTGATAATATTAGTTTTAAATTCTAGTCTGGATTTAAAAAGGAAAATTTATTTTTATAATGGGAATTGAATTTCAAATGGGATTTGAAATAGAAACTTATTTTAATATTTAAAACAAGAAATGAAGTTCATAAATGATGTTATAATTAGAGGTAAAAAAATATCATGGGATAATTCAATTATTTAAATTCAAGTATAAATTTCAAAGGGGACTGGGAATAGTTTTAAAAAGGGAACAATGAAATTCATTCCAACGTTCAGAATATAAAATTGAATTGGGATAAATCCGTATGGATTTATAATAAAAATCCAACTATGTCAAATTAATAAAATAAATTATCATTAGAAGGATAATGGGATTTATTTAAAATAGAAGTTATACAATATGGAATGGATTCTATATTTATATAAGTTTATAATAATAGAATATTTTGAATATAAAAGAGAAGGGGATTTTTGTAAGTGATGGCAGTTTTTGTATTACAAACTCTTATCCATCTCAAGATAAGAATGTTGTCGGTCAAGGTCTGAGAGGTAAATAAAATACCCCAGCTTGAACGACTCCACTATTATCAAGAGATGATATTAGTTTGTAATTGTGACGACCCCAAATCTCGTACTGACGGTGGCAAGGGTAATATTTGTAATTTAACACATAAACAGATAATGCATAACAGAAATAAATAAATACACCAGATAATGCACAATAGAATATACTGTATAAATGTAATCATTAGAGTTACACAGTATATAGGATCATACTTAGTACAAATACAGTTCAGTTATACATAAATGTCTACAGTGGAAAACAAACAAAATATGTACAATAGGAGCTGAACAGCATAAAATAGATAAATGATAGAATCCATCTTCAGCTCCAGCTATCCAGAAAGAGCCAGCTAAAACCTAAATACAAGGCTGCACGTGTAGAAAAAGGGGCACCTGAGTTTGAGAGTGAAACAAACTACGAGTCTGTCATGGGACTGGTATGAGAAATCTACTAAACATATTTATAATATGGCTAATCACAGGACCACGCCACTTTCGTGGAACGGGTTTACTGCATTGGATTGCTAGTGCTTTAAACAAATAATTCTTTCAAACATCGCAATGCTTTTTATAAAAATGAAGCCATTATAAGACTCAATTCCCATCACACAATGAAACGCAAACCGGAGGATAGAGTTTTACCTTATAATGGCCAAAATATGCTTGATACGAATAAAAACAAAAGAATTTGATATTATTACAAGTGCTTATACGTTTCAAAAACAATTTCAAATCATAAGTATCAATCATAGGTGGCATTAACGCCCTATACCACTATGTCACCATATATAGGTATACAATCAAAACCGCACAGTCACGTATTTGGAAATTGGATTTCCGTCATGAACCAAGGCAAAAGATAGCCCTTACCGACTTCAAGACTCTCTAGCCCGAGCCTCAGGGCCCAGACTCAGGTGGGCCCTTGGAGCGACAGGGCCGGTCCACCGATGTGGATTAAAATTCTTGAACACTGCGTTTCCCCGCCCTTTGGGGCGTAAATGAGCCAACGAATGACCCCATCGGTCCCGGATCGACCGATATAACCGAGGCGCCTCGCAACAGCAACAACCACATAGGTGAAAATAATATAAATGTCAGCCAGTTTTAGTACCGACACCACCTCTAACTAGAAAGAAACGCATGTCCTCCCTGAGGTCCTCTCCCGTTTTTGGTTCATACGAGGGTGTGAGGTTTGCGAATTCACGTTATACACAAAGCTACGCCACACAGGCGGTGCTTTGATCATCACCACAAGACTTTGCTTTTCAAAAGAAGCCTTGATCATTTGCCACTTAGGCATGTCACACTAGCAATTCATGCCATGCGACTGATGTCCGCGTACGTCTGGACGATCACCACTCATTATCCATATTTCGGGATGCCTCCCAATCAGGACATCAGTTACCATCCAAACAAGGTGAAGATTTCCGGTCTTCAACCACCGTCTTCATCTTCGATTTCTTATCGTCGATTTAGTTATTCAAAATAGGATAAACCCGGTCTTTCTGAGCAACTCGCATATATAATAAACAAGTGCAACACAAACACAACATATGCATCATTTCAATTCATTTGTCACTAACCGTAAATCAGTAAGAGAACGATTTCCCAAATATTAACCCGAAGGCCGAAACCAACATCAGATCAAAATCCAGGAAACCATTCGACTTAGCCAACCTTCAGTTAGTTTCTAAATTTCACATCCATATCGTTTATAATATTTTATAACGATTTATTGCTATTTTTATTTATTTTAAAATAGCCAAATTATTCAAACGACGCTTCGGGCCATAACGCGGCCGTGGCGCTGTTTTTCTTCAGATTTGTTTTACACATATCTGAAAGTATAACCATTGGATCTTCACAAAATTTACATCATTAGAAAGATCTTTTCAAAACGAATCCAACGGTTCCAGTTTTGAGAAAATCCGACGGTCGGATCTCCCAATACAATCGTTTGAAGTTTCAATTTCAAAATACGAACTGCAACGTCGTTATTCGATTTAATTTAATTATATATATATATAATCGATTCTAGCACTGTTTTTCTTTAGATTTGAATTAAACATTCCAGACAATCCAACCGTTGGATTTTTACAAAGTTGGTGTCGTTGGAAAGATATTTCCAAAGCGAACCCGAGGTTTTGGTTTCAGGAAAATCCGATGGTCGGATCTCCCGCACTAATCGTTTGAAATCACGGTTTCAAAACATGAACTGCAGCTTCGCTATTCGATAAATTTTAATTATATTTATATATATAAATGTAATTGATTCTTCGATTTCAAAACTATATGCTTTTCATACTTTTGATAAAAATGATATTTTTATCCAACTATCTTCTATTTCCACACTTCACTATTTTTAACAATTCATGTATATAATAAAAATGTGATTTATAATGTAAAACAATTTATTTCAAAACACGACTATTTTATATAGTTCATATAGATGATAAAAATATGATTTTTACTATAAAATAATTTATTTTAAAACGTGAATACCATTCAACACATGAATTTCTATTCAACGAATGAATTTCTATTCAACACATGAACGGTTTTCTATAGTTTGTATATATATATAGTAAAAATGTGATTTTTATTGTTAAAACAATTTATTTCAAAACACTACTATTTTATATAGTTCATATGGATGATAAAAATATGATTTTTACTATAAAACAATTTATTTTAAAACGCGAATACCATTCAATACATGAATTTCTATTCAACGAATGAATTTCTATTCAACACAAGAAGGTTTTCTATTCAACACATGAATATAGTTTCAACAAAGTAAAATAATTCTAACACTTGAATATTATTCAAAATTTCTGTAGCATAATTGCAGGGTAGTTAAAACCGGGGCCGTCCCTAGTACGGCTCCTCGCTCTACCTTAAAGCCTCGTAGCTTTTGACAATGGGGAATCATGCATCTAGTTCGCACGCAGGCGGCATGTATATTTTTTTCATTTCCACAAATTAATCCTGTGTGGTTTCAACCAAATAATTCTCAACCACAAACGGGTATTTTCCAACCACAAACAATTTTAATCAACCATTCGTAATCAATCAATTTTCACACCAATCATAGTCAATAAATATCGTCCATGGTTTGTGGACGAGGGGCGTGTGTGTATATATATATATATATATATATATATATATATATTTATGTAAGAATTTCACTTCTATTCAACACATATATAATTTTTACAATGCATATATAACTTATTTATCGAACGTAAAACTTTAGGCTTATATAACTCATACATCGACTATATAATTTATACATCGTCGTTTTCCATATCGTTTATAATTTAAAAATCTCACATTGGTTTCCACTCCACCAAAAATAGCAGAAGGCTCAGAAAAATATGCGGTCTCTTCTAGAATGTAGAAGACATCCACACAAGTCCACTGTCTCTTGTTTCACTGAATTTCATCAACATAGCAAAAAGATATGATTTTTACAAGTTCGTAACGGTTTAAAAGTGTTAAAACTGATTTAAATTAACAAAGCCGATTACCTCACTGATTTGTTCAAAACTAGGTTTGTAGTTTTCATGAAAACCGAGCAGCGTGGAGACGATCGGAGGGTACCACGGCCTAGAGCTACGAGAGGGCTTCCCGGCGAGGTAGGTCACGGCCAGCTCGGATCTCCGGTGGTGGTGATTTCAGGCTCGATGGCAGCGGACTTCCCAGGCACAGAACTCGGTGATGACGAGGAGAGGGAGGGCGAGGGTAGGACGGATTTGAAGAGGGGAGGGAGGGCTTTAAAAAGTTCAACTGGAGGTGGGGTTGGTTCGGCCCGTGGCGATCGGAAATCGCCTGGGAAGCTTCGAAGAGGTTTCCTCCTTCTATTGGTAGAGGGGAGAGAGAATATCGGGGGAGAGAGAGAGTGGATTAGCCAATGGGAAATTTTATTTTATTATATAATTTTTTTTCTCAAAAATACCCCTCTTCAGATACTAACACCAATCCAAACCCAACGACTATCGTCCCTAGTGTTTTACCCCCATTCCGAACACATTGGGATATATTTCGTAGGCCCATTCGAAAGTTTCAGTCTGTTTTCATTCAAATTAAAATATAAAACATTCAATATTTGATTTGAACATACATTTCAATTTTCCAGGGCCACAAACGGATTTGAAAATTTCTAGAAAAATAAATCTGGCTATGTTTTGATGATACGGTCCCAACAAAAAAAGGTTCGTCGAATTCCGAGACCGTTAGCAAAATGGCCCATTTCTGGTCGATCCAATTTAACTGTAATTGACAAAAACATGTTTTCCTTTTCCACGCTCACATATTAGCTTCAAAAATTATGAAATTTGAAACCTAGCAATAGATTAACATCCCGGATCCAACAAAAGTGGTTTCATCGAATTCCGAGGTCGTTTGCAAAATGGCCATTTTCACGGGCTATGTAAACTCCATAACAACCTTTTAGAAAATTCATTTGGCCATAACTTTTGCTTCCCATTATGAAACTTTGATTTTTCAGATTCGTTAGAAAGGTATTCACTAACAGATTTAAATATTTTTGGTTTCACTCAAATCCGTTTTGTTTTGCACCCGGTACAGTCAGTCAAAGTTTGAATTCAAATTTTGAAACTACCGCGCCATTTCAGGCCTTGTTTATATTTATTTTCAATGTCGATTCAAACTCACTTTTCATCGTTATTATTTAAAATCCACTATTTTAGCCAATTAAAAAATTTTAAATTGGTTCAGATTTTCCGGATCGTTACCGTAATGGTAAAGGATGTTGAATTTATTAATTATTCCCATAAAGAAATTTATAATGGAATTCGGTTATATCGATTTTTATGAAATAAATTGGAATTTAATATAAATTTGAGTTGTAAATAAATTGACAATTGAGTATTCGATGAAATAATCAATGATTTTGGATAATCGGAGTTTAAGTTAAATTTGGAAGAATGGTTAAATTTTTATTAAGATTGTCAAAGGATAGAATTTATTTAGTAAACGATGTTTTAAAACATTTATATTTAAATTATAATTAAAAAGAACTCGTCGTAGTGCGGTAGTTCGCCATTTGACGAATCGAACTTCAATGGAATATATAAAACTCGATATAAGTTTAAATTTGATGAAATCAAAAACTTTTGGGCCTATTGAATAATAAT
The DNA here is from genome assembly GCA_030737875.1 of Allium sativum. Classification (NCBI taxonomy): domain Eukaryota; kingdom Viridiplantae; phylum Streptophyta; class Magnoliopsida; order Asparagales; family Amaryllidaceae; genus Allium; species Allium sativum. The sequence continues at coordinate 903,256,764 of CM060924.1, forward strand.
TATCATATAGAAGAGAAAAAACAGGATTTCATTTTATAGATTTTGAGTTATATCAAAATCAAATTTTTAGAAAAACGGTGCCATAATCTTTTTAAAACCATAATGGTTTATTAAATAAAAATACAGGGATTTATAGTAAATAAAAATTCGAATTTCCATTAGAAAACCCAAATTTGAGTTAATTAGTAAACATGGACTCAAGTGGAGTAAAGGGATTGAATTTTGAAAAAATATTAGATTTTAGTTATTGAATGAAGCTAACTAATATGTCCGAAAATTAGTTAATGTGGTTATGAATCGAACGTAATTACTGTTAAGTGAATTGGAATTGTGAACTGAAATTGTGAATTGGGACTTGAAGTTAAATACGTAACTAGAGTTAGAAATGGAATTCAACTTGTTGATAAGCGAACTAAAATGTATTTGAACATGATATGTTCAAACTAGATGGGGTTTTGGTAAAAGGTTAATTTGAGAATAAATTGGCAAATTGAAACAACCCAAACTCGCCCTTATGGGAAAGCCCGGATTGAGTTGAGAACACAACAAATCAGAACGCAAACGATAGAACATTTAATTGCTACCACAATAATTTACATTACAGTACAAGAATTTACCAGAGTATGAATAAATAATATACATTTGATAAACATAAGAGATTTACAAATTACAATGCAGCGGAAAAATAATACAAATTACAACTGAAAGAAATACACGGATACAGAACTTTCCAAATATAGCCCCAGCTGTAAATCTAGGATTCTCGACAAATAATATCTGCAAAACCAAAACTACTAGCTACTAATGTGGAAAATATTGGCACCCGGAGTTTAGGATAAAAACAATAAACTCCAGCTCAGTCATGTGACTGGTGTGAGAACAAAACAGTTATTTAATATTTTAGAAATAAAGTAGATCAAGGGACCACGCCGTATAACATGGAATGGGTTTTCTCCCAAGAATACCAGTGCATAAAACAGTTTATAAATAGCGCAATGCTTTTTGAAAAATGAAGCTATTATAAGACTCAGGTCCCATCACACAATGCAACACAAGCCGGAGGATAGAGTTTTCCCTTATAATAGCCAAACATGCTTGGAACGATTTAAAACAAATCATTTGGTACTATTATAAGTGCATAGTGTTAAAAACAACTTTAAATATAAATGTATCAATCATAGACGGCGTGGGTACCATATATTATGTCGCCATACTAGTTATAATCAAAACCGCACGATGTCGTATTGGAAGTTGGATTTACATCATGAACCAAGGCAAGGGATCGTCCTTACTGAATTCGAGACAATCTGGCCTAACATGTCTCAGGTTACAGCCGTAACTGCACCTTGGGTCTTCAGGGCCGATCCACTCTTACGTTTGTGGATTGGTTATTCCTGAACAATGTGTTTCCCCTACCTATGGGGCGTAATAGTCAGTTTGACGACCATATCATCCATCGTCCCCGTAGTGACCGATATACCCGCGGCGCCTCATTATCCATCAAATAATATGCAACATCCACATGAGTAAAATGTATGGTCTCCATACCATGACACCACTCCTATCTAGAAGGAAAAACATGTTCTCCCTGCAGTCCTCTCCAGTTTCTGGTTTATACTGGGATGTGAGGCTCGCGAATTAACGCTATACACAAAGCTATGCTATTTAAAGCCGTGCTTTGATCATCAACCACAAGACTCTGCTTTTCAACAGAAGCCTTGATCATTTACATTTCAGCATGCCACACTGGCAATTCACAACATGCGACTGATGTCTATCGATATGTAACCTCTAAGCTCGTACGTCTCAGAAAAGGGTGTTAAGTAAGAGAATAAATTCCCCGCCACCAAACAACTATATATTTAATAGAGATCAATTAACACAGAATAAAATCCAATGTCAGACACACATCCATTTACAAGTTCGTTCTGGGTCTGAACGAAACCGGAGGCACCTTATTCCTCGTCCCATATGTCCATTACAGGAGAGAGGTCCTCGCATGTCCGATCGATCTCCAAGTACGTCTGGACGATCACCACTAATTACCTTGTCTTGGGTGTACATCCCAATCAAGACATCAGAAATCGTCCATACGATGTGAAGATCTCTGGTCTTCAACCACCGTCTTCATCGTCGACTTATCGTCGAATCAGTTATTCAGAATGGGTATAAACCCGAACTTTCCAAATAAATCGCGTATTTTATAAACAAGTGCTATAAAACACAATATACGCCTCATTCCAATTCTGAATATTCTTTTATTCAAATATTCACATCATTAGGGAAGGGTTCCCATTAATTTTATCAAAGATAAATTCTTTAAATTTATTCTTTAATCTTCCTTTGGATCTCAATTCAAACCAAATTAAGGTTTATCCAAACTAGTCGGGTTTAGCGCACCTTACCGAAGTAATCGTTTGTTATATTTTTCAATCCCAACCTATTCATCCCATGGAGAAAAACTGGTAATACCTCATATCTAATACCACGGTGTTATCGGTAAATTTAATTACCATTTCATGTTCAAATCTAATTAAAATTTAACAATTGCTTGGAACAAAACTTGTGACACTCCATTCACGATCATTTCCCAAATTTGATAATTTATATTATCACATTCACATTTCAATCTAATTGAAGATTCATCAAAACTCCACTTAGTTTTAATCTTTGAACAATCATAATTGATGATTATTTAACTTTGGGAAATCAAACATGACGCATCGACAATCTACACCGTTCCATTAATTTCTGTTGATATATAGCCTTTAGGCTCGTACATCTTAGAGAAGCGTGTTAAGCAAGAGAATAAATTCTCCACCACCAAACAGATATATATTTAGCAGATGTGAAAACCTGTAACTTCCCCCGGCAAGGAAAGAGCAGATACTTTGAGAACAACACACAAAAGAACGCAGACAGAAGAACATTTCATTGCTTATTACAACAATTCATCAGAATACAAGAATATGCAGAGTATTAACAAGTAATATACATTATAAAATATCAGAGATTACAATACATTACATAGCAGCGGAAAATAATACAATAAACAACTAGAAGTAATACACAGATACAGAGCTTTCTGAGTATCGTTCCAGCTGTAAATCAGGATCCTGTGAATATAAATCTGCAAAACCAAAACTACTAGCTGTCCGTGCGGAAAATAGGGGCACCCAGAGTTTAGGTTAAAACAATAAACCCCAGGTCAGTCATGTGACTGGTGTGAGAACTAAAACAGTTATTTATCTTTATTTTAAAGTTAGGTAAATCAAGGGACCACGCCGTATAACACGGAACGGGTTTCCTCCCAAGAACACCAGTGCATAAAACAAACAACGCAATGTTAAATAAAGAACAATGAAGCTATTATAAGACCCAGGTCCCATCACACAATGCAACGCAAGCCAGAGGATAGGGTTTTTACATTATAATAGCCAAAGAATGCTTGATACGCTAAATTTCATGTTTTAATTCTTAATCAGACTCTAACCGTAAATTAGTAAGAGAACGATTCCCTAAGTATTAACCCCAAATGCCGAAACCAACATCACACCAATACCCAGGAAACCACCCATCTTAGCTCGTTTCCAGTTAGTTTCTGATTTTATATACAATCATAAATATCAATCATAGGCGGCATGAACGTCCCATACCACTATGTCGCCATATATAGGTATACAATCAAAACCGCAAAATGTCATATTGGAAGTTGGATTATCATTTATGATATGAACCGAGGCTAGGGATCGTCCTCACCGATTCGAGACGCTCTAGCCCGTGTCTCAGGACCCAGACCTAGGTTGGCCCTTGGATCGTCAGGGTCGGTCCACCGGTGTGGATTAAAATGCCTGAACACTGCGTTTCCCCACCCTTTGGGGTGTCAATGAGCCAATGAATGACTCCATCGGCTTCACATAGTCACCGATATATCCGAAGCGCCTCGCAACAACAACAACCACATAAGTCAAACTCGTCAGGGCGTGTCAAACCACTGACGCAACTTCTAACTAGAAGGAAACACATGCCCTCTGTAATGACCCGGGTTTTTGACGACCTTGGTTATCGCCATAAACTCAATGATGACCAACCAAACATCAAAAAATACTAGACATACATGAAAGAAATTAGAGGGTGAGAATAGATAAGATAGAAACTTAGAACAGAAGAAGAAGAAGAAGAACCCAACATCATAGTAACACGAACCTCACAGCGGAACGAATAACATATAATAGATAACATATCTTTGAAATAAAAGATTTTACTTGAATATACATATCATCATCAAGTACAACACTTACAACACAGCGGAAATAAACTATAGCTATATGATCCTGAAGCTTCCTGCTCCAGCTCTTCAAGTATCTGTAAATCCCGACTACTTGACTGCCCGTACAAAATTGGGCACCCAAGAGTTTAGGGAAAACAAAACAAAATAAACTCGGGGTCAGTCATGGGACTAGTATGAGTAAAACAGTTTAAAACAGTTCAAGCGGGTAAATGATATCTCATAAGACCGCGCCGTATAACGGAACGGGTTTTTCCCTTATGAGAATCCAAGTATCTTTATATCAAAAACCTTTTGATATTATAATAATGTCTATCAACCACAATACAATAATCATCTAGCAGAAACGCTTTCATCTCACGTTCTACATATATAGTATACAATCAAAACCGCAAGCACGTATTGGGTAATGGATTTCCAACTATGACAAGGTATGGAACCACCTTTCGCTAGTGTACCTCTAGAAAGGAATACACTGGATTCAACAAGAACATCTTGCAACCCGGCCACACATGACCGACCACTCATTTCGCTTGAGTGTATCGAATGTATATCACCATTATTTAATTCCTTGACCATTAAATTCACTATTTCACTATTTATATAATTAAATAAATTAATTATAATACCTCTGCAAATGCGGGTCATTACAATCTTCCCCACTTAAAATAATTTCGTCCTCGAAATTGCTAAGGTAGAGAACGACCCTATCGACTGGTTAGAACATATTTGTTCGCTTCTAAATCTTCAGTTTCAACTGAACCAATTTAATTTTAATTAAATTATTTATTCATTCTTATTATCGAAAATTTTCAAAAGATCCTGAAAATTTTCTAACGCCTTAACTTTTCGAAAATTTCTCCAGCACCTCCTTTTTATTGGTCAATAGGTAAAACTCCAACTCGCCTCTCTGGGCCATCTCCATCCAAAAAGAAAATCAAACAGCCAAGCGGCTTGCCAATCAGGCTCATAAATCACCAAACTCATATGAAATATGAATTTGTACCTTTTTGTCGATATATCATTATATCCCTTTCCATCGATTAATACCCTGCATATACCAATGTCATACTAATCTAACTTCAATTAGTTTATATCCTCAACTCAAACCATTCGCTTATACTTAAGTCGAATTTCATTTAAAATCCAATATCCAATTTCAACTCTTAGTTTATCAACTTAATTTCATTAAGATTATTCTATATTCCAATCCAGTTTTAATTTAACTTAGTTCAAGTTAAATTAAAATTTCTCATTCACTTTTACTATCTCATTCTATTTAACTTCATTAGTTAAACTTTAATTCCAGAATTTAAATTCCTGGGTTCATTTCAAATTAATTCGAAATCACAATACCAATTCAAAACATTTGAATATCTAAACACTTGTTTTCTCAAACCAATTCAAAAATAAAATCCTTTAGTAGTAATCCGTCACTTAGGAACTCGAAAATCACACCGATGATGTATCGATCCATCCTCGGAATTATTTTCCAGTCATCAAGGTGAGTTCAATACTATATTTAATTCAAATTGAAAAACATTTTCGAATCACCCAGGAACTTAAAATTTCCTTATTTTAATTCCAAATTCTGATTTAAATTCAGATTTACTTCATTTGATTCCACTTATATGAATTCTGGTTGGTTATATATAACCATTTAATTTATAATCTTACTCGATTATAATAACAACCAATATATCCAATATATATATTTTCAATATATCTTCTCTATATCAAGATATACCTTGGGTAAACTTATTTTAATTTACCCTCTTTTCAAAACCTATCATGTCGACCCATCGTATTCGAGTGTTTTTAAACTCCTACCGATACAGTGGATCAAACTGATCGACCAGAACTCATCAGCAACTCAACCAATGAATCCCCACAATATATAACTATTTTTATATCAAATAACAAGTACGTTCACTCGTATATATACACTCAAACTCAATCTAGGGTATTAATAACCCTATCTCTACTGAGTCACGCCACAGAGCCAAGTTATTCAATTAACCTTCTGCTCTGATACCAACTGTAATGACCCAGGTTTTTGACGACCTTGGTTATCGCCATAAACTCAATGATGACCAACCAAACATCGAAAAATACCGGACATACATGAAAGAAATTAGAGGGTGAGAATAGATAAGATAGAAACTTAGAATAGAAGAAGAAGAAGAACACAACATCAGAGTAACACGAACCTCACAGCGGAATGAATAACATATAATAGATAACATATCTTTGAAATAAAAGATTTTACTTGAATATACATATCATCATCAAGTACAACACTTACAACACAGCGGAAATAAACTATAGCTATATGATCCTGAAGCCTCCTGCTCCAGCTCTTCAAGTATCTGTAAATCTCGACTACTTGACTGCCCGTACAAAAATGGGCACCCAAGAGTTTAGGGAAAACAAAACAAAATAAACTCCGGGCCAGTCATGGGACTGGTATGAGTAAAACAGTTTAAAACAGTTCAAGCAAGTAAATGATATCTCACAAGACCACGCCGTATAACGGAACGGGTTTTTCCCTTATGAGAATCCAAGTATCTTTATATCAAAAACCTTTTGATATTATAAAAATGTCTATCAACCACAATATAATAATCATCTAGCAGAAACGCTTTCATCTCATGTTCTACATATATAGTATACAATCAAAACCGCAAGCACATATTGGGTAATGTATTTCCAACTATGACAAGGTATTGAACCACCTTTCGCTGGTGTACCTCCAGAAAGGAATACACTGGATTCAACAAGAACATATTGCAACCCGGCCACACATGACCGACCAATCATTTCGCTTGAGTGTATCGAATGCATATCACCATTATTTAATTCCTCGACCATTAAATTCACTATATCACTATTTATAAAATTAAATAAATTAATTATAATACCTCTGCAAATGCGGGTCATTACACCCTCCCTGATGTCCTCTCCCGTTTCTGGTTCATACCGGGTGTGAAACTCGTGAATTAAAAGTTATACAAAGCTATGCCACAAAGGTCGTGCTTTGATCATCAACCACAAGACTTTGCTTTTCAACAGAAGCCTTGATCATTTGCCACTTAGGCATGCCACACAGGCAATTCATGCTATGCGTTTGATATCCATATGTATATAACCCCTAAGCTCGTACGTCTCAGAGAAGGGCGTTAAGCAAGAGAATAAATTCTCCGCCGCCAAACAGATATATATTTAATAGAAATCAATCACATAGAATAAAATCTAATGTTAGACGCACAGTCCATTTACAAGTTCGTTCTGGGTCTGAACGAAACCTGAGGCACCTAGTACCCCGCATATCCATCGATCTCCAAGTACGTCTGGACGATCACTAACCGATTCCCTCCTCTTGGGTGTACGGCCCAATAAAGATCATCAGTAATCACCCAAACGACGTGAAGAGCTCTGGTCTTCAACCACCGTCTTCATCTTCGACTTATCGTCGTATCAGTTATTCAAAATGGGATAACCCCGATCTTTCCGAATAACTTGTGTATATAATAAACAAGTGTTACATAAACACAACATACGCCTCATTCCAATTCATCAGTCACTGACCGTAAATTAGTAAGAGAATAATTCCCTAAATATTAACCCCGAAGGTCGAAACCAACATCAGATCAATACCCAGGAAACCATTCTTCTTAGCCAACCTACAGCTAGTTTCAAAATTTCACATTCTTAGGGATAGGTTCCCATTAATTTTATCAAAGATAAATTCTTTTAAATTTATTCTTTAATATTCCTTTGAATATCACTTCAAACTAGTCGAGATTAGCGAACCACACCGATGTAATCATTTATTTTACTTCCTAATCCCAACCTATTCATCCCATGAAGTAAAACTGGTAAAACTTCATATCTAACACCATGGTGTTATCGGTAAATTCAATTACCATTTCACATTCAAATCTAATTAAAGATTTAACTATCGCCTGGAGCAAAACTGGTGATACTCCATTCTCGATCTTTTCAATCTAATTATAGATTCATTAAAACTCCACTTAGTTTTAATCTTTAACTGGGTTAAAGATTCAATGTCATTTAAATCACGGTTCACGATAAACCCAAAATCACATTACATTTCATTCAGTCCCTTACCGTAAATTAGCAAGTGAGCAATTCCCTAAGTAGTAACCCCGAAGGCCAAAACCAACATCAGATCAATACCCAAGAAACCATTCAACTTAACTAATCTCTAGTTAGTTTCTGATTTTCTTAACTCCGTTGGGTCTAAGAACAGTATTATTGAAGATACCGTTCACGACAACCCAAAATCACATTCTATTAATTATCGGGTTAAAGAACAAGTGTTATTTAAAACACCGTTCACGACAAACCCAAAAATCAATTCGATATTAAACACAAGGCTATGAATAGAAAATATATCGGCTAATATTCAATATCAAATTCTACGACCAATAAATATCGTATTGGAAATAACGATATTAATATATCTTTCAAATTCCCATAACCAAATCTGTTTCATCACGAAACCCAACATCGAAATATTCCAAAGACAATTTCGATTCAAATCCATTCCAATTCAATTATTGGAAATTCTAGTTACCTTTGAAACCATTTCAAATCCACTTTATTTATTTTAAAAATAAATAGAATTATAATTCTAGTTCAAAACTAGTTCATTTCGATAAAAATCTATTTTTATCTTTTCAAGTATGGAGTTTTTCATCCCAATTCTTCACAAATCATTCCTTATGATTTTACACAAATTATCACTATTTTTAATAATTTTATCAAGGCCCGTACAGTCGATTTCCATCAACGGCCATCGAACTGCACTTACAATGACCTTTTCCAAATCTGATTTGGACATAATTCCAAATCCAACCGTTAGAATTCTAATTTCTAATATTCATTAGAAAGCTCTTTTCGATACAAACCCAATGGTTCCAGTTTTGGGAGAATCCGACGGTCGGATCTCCCATAATATCCATTCGAAGTCAATGGTCGAAATTCGTGAACTACCGCGGCGCGGCGCGTTCTATTCAGCCCATTATATTATATATATAATATATACTTCGTCGGTTTCCTTTCGAAACGAATTTTATAAATCGTTTTAAATTGGTTTTCAAAACGATTTCAACTTCATATTCAATTTCTAATCAAAATTGAGTTTTTCCTTATAAATTCGTTTTAAATTCATTTCGGTTCAATTCAAATTTCAAATTCATTTCAATTCGAATTCATTTACTATTCAATTCAATTCGAATTCTTTTTCTCTTCAATTCAATTCGAATTCCTTTTCTGTTCAATTCAATTTCAATTTAATTCCAATTCGATTTAATTCGATTCCATTCAATTTGAATTTCAAATCTATTTAATTCGAATTTCATTTTCAAAATATTCGATATTGAAATCACTTTTCAATATTCATTATAAAACGAATAAAATCGACAAAATTCCTGCTCGTGTTAAAATGGCGTTTAACTACTACTCAACACGGTTTCATATATTTCTATTTTCAAATATTCTATTTCAAAAATTTCTTTTTCAAATATTTCTATTCAAATATTTCTTTTCCAAATATTTTATTTCAAAACTGGAATGAGGCCCAATCAATTACCATATAATGTTAATTATATGGATTTTCTACAACACATGTATATAATAACCACGATAAATAATCAACCATCATCCAGAGTGCACCACACAAATGCATAAGCATTAAATTTAAATAATTAACGCTTACACAGTCTGTCAATCCATCGATTGACATACAACTAAACAATCAGGATTAGTGTACGTCAAATCTCATCCCAATACCCGTGTGGGGTTTTAAATCAACAAACACAGATTTTATTTGTGCAGTTGGGCGATGTGTAAAATTTACCGTCCCAATCAATATCAATCAAATCAGTGTATATGAACAAATCGTTCGATTTGTTTATAAATATTTATTCTATATCCACGTTAAAAATTATTTATTTTTAACTATAAAATATTTTCCACTATAAAACATTCTATTCCATTCCACATCACACAATCAAATTTCACAACACAACAATCAAACAAACAAGTCATCCATGGTCTGTGGACGACGGGTGTCGGGTGCTACAAAGCACCGTCTGCATCCTAGTATATATTACTACTAGAAAATAAATTAAAAGTGAGGAGTTCTCACCTTGGGATCCACTCCTCCATTCCTTATCTCTGAATGGCTTGAATTACATTTTACTTTCAGTCAGTTCCATCGTCATCTGTTTCACGCAGTTGATTATTAAAAATCACATTTTTATACTGCTACTATATAAATAAAAATCATATTTTTATCACTCTATTACATATATAAAAATGGTATTTTTATAAATCTAACTTCATAATAAAAAATCATATTTTTATCACTCTATTACATATATAAAAATCGTATTTTTAAATTCTAACTTCATAATAAAAAGTCATATTTTTATCACTCTTTTACATATATAAAAATCGTATGTTTAAATTCTAACTTCATAATTAAAAAATCATATTTTTATTACTCTATTACATATATAAAAATCGTATTTTTAAATTCTAACTTCATAATAAAAAAATCATATTTTTAAAACAATGTAATTTATATTTTCAAATCAATGGCATTTTATATTTTCAAATCTATGTAATTTATATTTGCCAAAAATAATGTCATATTTATTTTAACAACAGTGCTATTTATTTTAAAATCTAATTACATAAAAAAAATCTAAATACTTTAAACCTTTCTCTTTTTCTTCTTCATTCTCTTTAAACTGGAAACTGCTCCCCCCTTCAGATAAAAACTCGACCACGCTCCTCATCTAGGGTTGACCCTCGCAACTCGTTCCTTGCATCGGCCAATGATCCTCCAGTGCCACGCTCTCGAGCTCCACGCCGCCTACCTCCGCGCTGTGTAGCACCCAGTTCGGTGCTCCCAAGCCTCACGAAAATCCCCACGAACAACGGCGGTTTGAGGACAATTACGAACGAACCAGACCATGAAAATTTATCAGACTTGTTTAAATTTAAAGAAGGGAGAAACCCCTTTGATTTTGTTTCAAAGCATCTGATTTCATTGAGGGGATTGAAAATGATTTGAGAAGAAGCGGTGATTAATTTTCCGTCGTTCGTTGCTTGAGAGGTGCAGGTTTGACCCATTGACTTTGAAATGAAAAGGATAGAGTTTTAATTTCTATATATATATATATATATATATTTATATTTATATTTTTTTCTATACGAAAAATGAGATTTTTACATACGAACTCCAATTTGAATCCAACGACTGCCGCCCATAGCTAATTACCCCCATTCCGAACACAATGGGATGTGTATCCTAGGCTGATTCGACCGTTTCAATCATTTTTCGTCAAAATCAAAATATAACTCTAGATATTAAATTTGAATGCACATTTCAATTTATCGGGGCCACATACGGACTCTAAAAATTTCCGAAAAACATTTTCTAGCTTCGTATTGACGATACGGTCCTAAAAAAACTAATTTCGTCAAATTCTGAGACCGTTTGAAAATGGTCATTTTCCAGTCGATTAAAATCAACTAAAACTAGTCAAACGCGTTTTCCTTCGCTACGCTCACATATTGATTCAGAAAATTACGAAATTTGAAACCTAGCAATAAATTGACATCACGGATCCAACAAAACTTGTTTCATCGAAAACCGAGGTCGTTTGCAAAATGGCTATTTTTAAAGGCCTTTATATATATATTAAAATATATATAAATTCCACAGCGACTTTTCTGAATTTTAAACTGGACATATCTTTCAACTTCTAAAGTGAAATCTCAGTTTCTTACATCCGTTAGAAAGATATCGTCAAACAGATTTAGATATTTCTGGTTTTGTCCAATTCTGACAAAAAATGAATTCTGTATATTCATTTGAAATTCGAAATCAAAATTTCAAACTACCGCGCCATTTCAGGCTCGTTATATAATTAAAATAAATTTAATCGTTTTAACTTCGTCGAAAATAAATTTTTCGTCGTTATTATTTAAAATAATTCATTTTAAATAACCAAAATTCATTAAAATAGCCAAAATAAAAAATTTAAATTGGCTCAGAATTTCCGGGTTATTACAATCTTGTAACGGCTGGAAATTTTCGACTACTCGAGAGTCGAAAATTCCGCGATGTTAGTGAAAGAATTTAGAAGGTGAGAAAGAAAAGATAGAACTAATAGAATAGAAGAAGAAGAAGAACATCAGAATCATCAGAGTAACACGAATCTCACAGCGGAACGAATAACATATAATATATAACATAACTTTGAAGTACACAGTTATATATATACAATAGCACTTATCAGAGTACAACACTTACAACACAGCGGAAATAACTATAGCTATCAAATCTTGCAGCCTCCTGCTCCAAGCTCTCCAAGTATATCTGTAAATCCCGACTACTTGACTGCCCGTACAAATTTAGGCACCCAAGAGTTTAGGGAAAACAACAAAATAAACTCCGAGTCAGTCATGGGACTGGTATGAGTAAAATAGTTTAAAACGGGTATAGGATACCTCATAAGACCACGCCGTGAATACGGAACGGGTTTTTCCCTTATGAGTATCTGAACAACTTTGACAAGCAATATCATTGTGATATTATAATAATGTCTAAGTACAAATAGGTATCAATCTAGCAGAAACGCTTGCATCTCACGTTCTACATACATAGTATAAAATCATAAACCGCAGGGCTCTTATCGGAGAATGGATTCCAACAGACAAGGTATGGGAGCACCTTCTGAATAGTGTACGCTAGAGGTGATACACTCAGGTTCAACAAGAACGTTTTGCAACTCGGCCACACATGACCGCTCACTCATTTAGCTTGAATGTCGCGAATATATTGCCACCACGGTTATAGGCCCTCAAACCGTCATCTGAAGATACAGAATCAAAAAGAAGTATAAATATGAATATTCCCTAGATCGGTGACAATACACCCTACTTGGGGATGACCCAACTAGCCATGCTGCCTAGCCCAACTTTTGTTACTTCCCGGTGTGAGGCTAGAAGCTACGTCTATCTTCAGAACATCTGATCACCATTCACTTTGAATGTCACATCGTCATACCCGCCAAATCACAAATTGACTTATACAAAAATAACACGGGTATATAGCTAAGAGGGACGAATTCCTCCGCCACCAAACGTGAATACGTTTGAACAGATCAACTTACGTGATCCATTGGATATACTCTGTCAGACCTTCTTCCATATACGTTGTCCTAGGACTGGACAAACCGAAGGCACTATTCAGTATATCCATCTTAGTCACTGTTATCTAAGACTTATACAACAGCCCTTGCACTTTACTCCGTCTTCAATTTACCTTTGGCATATATTGCTCGCAACGCTTATGCCGATACAGAGTGGTTCTTTGGATAATAATCCAACCGGTCTCTCCATATTAACAACGTTAAAATGGTAAAAACTTCGATAGTCTGTGATCTAACTATCAAATGAAAACATGTCGGTGTACAAACAACGATCTTATTTCCAAATGGGAATTCGATCGATCAATCATCATATATTCATATTTCCTTATTTCATATATTTAGAAAATATATGTTATTAATCATTGGAAAACATTTCCATAGCTTATTTTCACATCACTATTATTTCGCAACTATCAGTCCCTAACTGTAACTAGTATGAGAACAATTCTCTAAGTATCAATCCGGAAGGTCGAAACCAACATCAGATCGTCACTTAGAAAACCGTTCAACTTACCCTCTCCAGTTAGTTTCTGAATTTGCTTAACTCTATTTCTTAAATTCTTATCATGAAAACATTTCATTTTCTATGTTTAGAAAACATATCTGATTATATTTGGAAAACGTTCCCAAAACTCATTTACGGATTTCAAATGAACGTTGTATAAAACATCGTTACGCTTAATCCAATAATCGCTTATTACTTAACTATATTTCAAATCAATCTTTTCTATCGAACCACAACTATTCCTTTGTCAATTCTGAAGTCAATCAAGTTGGGGTATAATTACCTCTCAGACCTTAATTGAACAACGTCCTTTACTGTGAAATAGATGAAGCTCGTCACTCACTTTTTCCAATCATCTGTTTACGCAAATTCTCGGATTTCAGGTTACGCATCTACTTCTTATATGACAACGTTTGATTATAACTATAACGTTATAATTCCTACTTCTACAATATCTAACCTAAATTATAACTTTATCTCTTAACTCGAATAATTAAACGGACACCTAATTTCTAAATCAATAACTAAACCTTGATTTAAAACCCGGAAGGTAAATAGTACTTTCCCGAATTCGATATAATTGAATTCGACGTATTACTCTCTTTCGAGAAATCTCTATTCGATTAACTCTCCCTTTTTAATAACTGATATTCGATAAACTCTATTTCGATTAACTCCTATCGAATAACTAATATTCGAATAACTCTTCTTGGTTGGCTCTATTTCATTAACTCTTATCGAATAACAAATATTCGATTTTCTTAAATGTGTCAATTCTTATCGAATAACTAACATCTGATTTAACTTAACTGGATTTACTCTTATCGAATAACTTATTCGATTAACTCAACTTGATTTTCTTAACTCGATTATCTCAACTCGATTACTTAACTCGATAAATCTTAACTCGATAACTTAACTTAACCCAAATCGATTAACTCAACTCTAATCGATTAACTAAATTTGATTTATTCTTCGAATAACTCATTCGAATAACTTAATTGATTTACCCCTTCGAATAACTAATTCGAATAACTTACCTTCGAATAACTAATATTCGATTTACTCTAACTCGATTAACTTAATTCTAACCGATTTACTCCATTTCGATTCAACTTAATTCAAATCGATTTAACTTAACTCAAATTGATTAACTCTTTTTGAATAACTAAATTCGATTTAACTCTTCTCGAATAACTACATTCGATTAACTCAAATTGAATAACTAATATTCAATTAACTCTTACGTGTTTAACTCTATTCGAATAACTAATTCGAATAACTCTAATGTGTTTAACTCTATTCGAATAACTAATTCGAATAACTCTAATGTGTTTAACTCTATTCAAATATCTAATTCGAATAACTCATTTCGAATAACTAAATTCGATTAACTCTTTTAACTTTACTCGAATAACTATATTCGATTAACACCTTCTTCCGAATAACTATATTTGATTAACTCTTCGACTAACTCCTTTGGATTAACTAACTTCGAATAACTCCTTTGGATTAGCTAACTTCGAATAACTCCTTTGGATTACCTAACTTCGAATAACTCCTTTGGATTAACTAACTTTGAATAACTCCTTTGGGATAACTAACTTCGAATAACTCCTTTGGATTAACTAACTTCGAATAACCAATATTCGATAACTACTCTTCGAATAAATAATATTCGGTAACTCTTCTCAAATGAATAACATTTGATTTCTCCACTCGAATAAACTATATTCGATTACTCTTCCCTCGAATACACTATATTCGATAACTCTACTTCGAATAAGTGATATTCGGCAACTCTACTCGATTAACTCTACTTGGATAACTCTAACTGGTCAACTCTAACTGGTCAACTCTAACTGGTCAACTCTAACTGGTCAACTCTAACTGGTTAACTCAACTGGTCACCTCTAACTGATCAACCCTAACTGGTTAACTCTAACTGGTCACCTCTAACTGATCAACCCTAACTGGTTAACTCGTCTCGATTAACTGAACTAATCCACTTAGTTTAACTTAGCTAATTCACGTTGATTAACTCTAGCCGATTCACTTAGTTTAACTCAACTAATTTACTTCGATTAACCACTTAGTTAACTTAACTAATTCACTTCGATTAACCACTTAGTTTAACTTAACTAATTCACATCGATTAATCCTTTAGTTTAACTTAACTAATTCACATCGATTAATCATTTAGTTTAACTTAACAAATTCACTTTGATTCACCGCTTAGTTTAACTTAACTAATTTACTTTGGTTAACTTAACCAATTACTTTGATTAACTCGACTAACTCGCTTTGGTTAACCTAACCAATCACTTTGTTTAACTCGACTAACTTGCTTTGGTCAACCTAACCAATTACTTTGTTTAATCCTTTATACTCGATTAACAAATATTTCTCCTTTATACTTGATTAACCAATATTTCCCTTTATACTCAAAATCCCCTTTTCTTTATAATATAAAATCCATCGATTTTATATAAATAAATTATTTTCAAATTATAGTTTGAAAATCTCTTTTCTATATCCTGGTATTTCTTATGGTTTTTAACACATCATCTAACAACGATGAATATCGTCCAACCACACATAATCACAATAGATTATATATATCACATTTATATATCACAATACATAAATTACAGTAAAAATAACTATTGAGGAATCCAGTTGGATTCCTCCAACCTGTTTCCCTGCACCACAGATGTTAGACAACACTAATATAATATTCTGATAAACAGAATCAACACATAACTATTTGACGGTTTATATATATATACATATATATAAAATCTCTACTAACTGACTAGCAGTTCAATCAAACAGTCAACACACAGTCAAACAACAGATACTTAGCAGTTCTAAGAACACGATGTAAAAATAGAACTATTTAGAGTTGGTGAGTTTTACTCACCTTCGGACGATCATCGTCAATGACGATAACCATCGCTTGATTCAGACAATTTATTTTGCTATAAATTGTGACGGACTCCAATTGACTCGCGGTCAGTCCCATTGTGGATTGCTCGTCCATACGATCCCAACGCAACTTGCGGTTCGTCAATCCGATCTTGTATGACCAAGATATCGCATTCTGAAGTTTTGTATACAATTGAATATATAAAATAAAACTTGGTATTTCTTAGATGGGCCTTAACCCCTATGATCCCACATCGGCCCGCTTACCCTTCATTTAAATCGGACCCGAACCACTTTTCTTTCTTCCCCAAATCAAACTTCCTCCTACAGTATACTTCGATCCCAAAAATCCACCGTTGACCGCCCCCTTTTACCCGTGTTCTCCTCCACCTCGGCCATCATTGGCCGCCGTAACCACCACCAATCACCTCGCCTTCTCATCCTCTACCCAACACGAATGGCCTCGGCCTCTCCGCCTGCATCGCGTCGAACAGCCTCCCCTCTCAGGTGCGACACCCACCCTGACCGAACAACCCCATACTTTGCCAAACTCTGCTACTCTCCCCTCTAATCACACATCCAAACTCGAATTCGTGAATTGATGCTTCAAGAATCCACAACGACGAACCCTAGCTTCCGCTCACCATTTCCAGCGAACCAGGAAATGCGTCGAGTCCAACTCGAAGTACCCAGAACCGAAGGATTTGTGAGGATGATTGCAACCATATGTATTAGAGGATTTATAGGATTTCTTTGCAATTGATTTTGATTTTCGTTTTCCTGCGTTTGAGTTTTTGTTTTGGAATTTGTTGCTGTGTTCTTGGTTCATGCTATTATATAGTGATGTTTGGGTTGGTAAGAATTGTGGTTGGCATTGGATGATGCGTGGCTGGTTGTAGATCCATAGAAAAATAGGGGGAGATATTTTTGAATTTATTTTATATTTTATTTTTGCCAATCTCTCGTTGTATCTGACTTCTAAAAATCTCTACGACTACGTAAAATACCCAAAAATCACCAAACTGGACATGCACCTTCAGCTCGACATTACGGTCCCAACGAAACTGGTTTCGTCGAATTCCGACTCCGTATGCTCACACAGTGTATTTTTAACCGTCGAAATACTGACTATTTTTCACTCTAAAAATCCCTGCGGTCACACACTGACTCTAAAAATCACGAAACTTGGAATCTAACAACTATTTGACATTGCGGATCCAACAAAACTGGTTTCGTCGAATTCCGACTTCGTATGCAAAAGTGGCTATTTTTAACGCTCTAAATAGCCTATTTAAATATAAAATTATATTTAAATATTATTAAATTAATTGTTTAAAATTAGTTATTATTGTCTGTATTCACAGTGTAATGCCGTACAGCTCTAGACTATTCCTGTATGTATTTACAACTCGATATTACATCGTCAGCGTTACATCGATGGTCGATTTCTATTTAAATCCCTATTTAAATATAATTAAATCGTTATGGTCAGGGCGCTGCATCTTTGAGAATTTGATTTGGACGTAACTCAAAATCTACACGATGAAATCCCGATCTCTCTCTTCCACTAGAAAGATATACTCCACCAGCTCCACGCGTTTCTTGTTTCATAGCAATCCGATTTAAAACGAACCCTGTATACTTAGTTGAAGTCTAAATCGCTAAATAGCGAACTACCGCGTCGTTACGCGCTCTATTCTAATTATAATATAATTAATACGTTTTAACGTCGATTATTAAATCGATTCGTTATTCAAATTCAATTCCAAACTGAATTAAATATTTTAGCTGATCCAATTCACACAGTATTGTGAATTCGGTGATTTCCGATTATTTCGACATTATAATATATTATTATATTATTTATTTTAATTAAATATTCAATATTATTTAATTCAAGTCATCGATATCGCCCAATCGATATTTAATAATTAAATAAATTAATTATTCGACAGCTAACAAAACGCGCCATTACAGACTTCCACCCTTAAAATAATTTCGTCCTCGAAATTGCTAAGTTGGAGGTTGACCCTATATATTGGAACTCCTAAGATTGGTTTACCCCTTATTTCTGATTTCAACCGAACCACTTAATATTGACTGAAATATTTATTCTTCCGACTAATTAAAATTTTCAAAAATTCTGAAAATTTTCTAACACTTTAAATTTTCGGAAAATTTTGCCATAACCTCCTTTGTACAGCCCTATCGGTAAAACCACAACTCGCCTCTCTAGGCCATCTCCAACCCAAAAGAAAATCAAACAGCCTAGCGGCTTGCCAATTCGGCTCATAAACCTCATGCTTATATCAAAAATAAACTTGTACCTTTTTGTCGGGCATATCAACTCTTATCACTTTCACCTGTTATCAACCCAACATATACCAATGTCATTTCAATCCAACCTTCAACTCAAACACTTGGTTCTATCCAAGTTATTCTATTCAAACTCCAATATCAGATTTCAAACTCTTAACCCATCAACTTAATTCCAATCCAGATTATTCTCTAACCAAATCCTGATTTATTTAACTTGGTTCAAGTTTAAATTCCAAGGTATTTATTCACTTATGTCTTCTCAATCCATTTAACTTTATTAGTTAAATTTTTAATTCCAGTATTCAAAATTCCTGGGTTTATTTCAAATCAATTTCAAATCCTAATACCAATTCAAAACTTTTGAATTTCTAAACAACTTGTTTTCCTCAACACCATTTGAAAACAAAACCATTGGTAGTAATTCGCCACTTAGAAACTCGAAAATTACACCGACGATGTATCGATCCATCCTCGGAATTATTTTCCAGTCATCCAGGTGAGTTCAATACTATATTTATTTTGAATTGAAAAACATTTTCAAAATCTCCCAGGAACTTAAAATTTCCTTATTTTAATTCCAATTCTGATTTAATTTCAGATTTACTCATCTGATTTTATATACTTTACTTATATGAATCTGATTGGTTATTTATAACCATTTCACTTTATAATCTTACTTGATTATAATAACAACCCATATATCTAATATATTATAATTTTGATATATATATATATATATCTCTATATCAAAATATACTTTGGGTAAAGTTAAATTCACTTACCCTCTTTCAAAACATATCGTGACGACCCATCGTATTTGAGTGTTTATTAACTCCTACCGATACAGTGGATCAAACTGATCGACCAGAACTTATAAACAACTCAACCAATGAATCTCCACAATATAATACCATTTTTATATCAAATACAAATACGCACTCGTATATATACACTCAATCTCAGTCTAGGGTATTACTAACCCTATCTCTACCGAGTCATGCCACCGAGCCAAGTAATTCTTAACCTCGCTCTGATACCAACTGTAACGGCTGGAAATTTTCGACTCCTCGAGAGTAGAAAATTCCGCGATGTTAGTGAAAGAATTTAGAAGGTGAGAAAGAAAAGATAGAACTAATAGAATAGAAGAAGAAGAAGAACATCAGAATCATCAGAGTAACACGAATCTCACAGCGGAACGAATAACATATAATATATAACATACCTTTGAAGTACAGAGTTATATATATACAATAGCACTTATCAGAGTACAACACTTACAACACAGCGGAAATAACTATAGCTATCAAATCTTGCAGCCTCCTGCTCCAAGCTCTCCAAGTATATCTGTAAATCCCGACTACTTGACTGCCCGTACAAATTTAGGCACCCAAGAGTTTAGGGAAAACAACAAAATAAACTCCGGGTCAGTCATGGGACTGGTATGACTAAAATAGTTTAAAACAGGTATAGGATACCTCATAAGACCACGCCGTGAATACGGAACGGGTTTTTCCCTTATGAGTATCTGAACAACTTTGACAAGCAAATATCATTGTGATATTATAATAATGTCTAAGTACAAATTGGTATCAATCTAGCAGAAACGCTTGCATCTCACGTTCTACATACATAGTATAAAATCATAAACCGCAGGGCTCTTATCGGAGAATGGATTCCAACATACAAGGTATGGGAGCACCTTCTGAATAGTGTACTCTAGAGGTGATACACTCAGGTTCAACAAGAACGTCTTGCAACCCGGCCACACATGACCGCTCACTCATTTAGCTTGAGTGTCGCGAATATATTGCCACCACGGTTATAGGCCCTCAAACCGTCATCCGAAGATACAGAATCAAAAAGAAGTATAAATATGAATATTCCCTAGATCAGTGACAATACACCCTGCTTGGGGATGACCCAACTAGTCATGCTGCCTAGCCCAACTTTTGTTACTTCCCGGTGTGAAGCTAGAAGCTACGTCTATCTTCAGAACATCTGATCACCATTCACTTTGAATGTCACATCGTCATACCCGCCAAATCACAAATTGACATATCCAAAAATAACACGGGTATATAGATAAGAGGGACGAATTCCTCCGCCACCAAACGTGAATACGTTTGAACAGATCAACTTACGCGAACCATTGGATATACTCTGTCAGACCTTCTTCCATATACGTTGTCCTGGGACTGGACAAACCGAAGGCACTATTCTGTATATCCATCTTAGTCACTGTTATCTAAGACTTATACAACAGCCCTTGCACTTTACTCCGTCTTCAATTTATCTTTGGCATATATTGCTCGCAACGCTTATGCCGATACAGAGTGGTTCTTTGGATAATAATCCAACCGGTCTCTCCATATTAACAACGTTAAAATGGTAAAAACTTTGATAGTCTGTGATCTAACTATCAAATGAAAACATGTCGGTGTACAAACAACGATCTTATTTCCAAATGGGAATTCGATCGATCAATCATCATATGTTCATATTTCCTTATTTCATATATTTAGAAAATATATGTTATTAATCATTGGAAAACATTTCCATAGCTTATTTTTACATCACTATTATTTCGCAACTATCAGTCCCTAACTGTAACTAGTATGAGAACAATTCTCTAAGTATCAATCCGGAAGGTCGAAACCAACATCAGATCGTCACTTAGAAAACCGTTCAACTTACCCTCTCCAGTTAGTTTCTGAATTTGCTTAACTCTATTTCTTAAATTCTTATCATGAAAACATTTCATTTTCTATGTTTAGAAAACATATCTGATTATATTTGGAAAATGTTCCCAAAACTCATTTACGGATTTCAAATGAACGTTGTATAAAACATCGTTACGCTTAATCCAATAATCGCTTATTACTTAACTATATTTCAAATCAATCTTTTCTATCGAACCACAACTATTCCTTTGTCAATTCTGAAGTCAATCAAGTTGGGGTATAATTACCTCTCAGACCTTAATTGAACAACGTCCTTTACTGTGAAATAGATGAAGCTCGTCACTCACTTTTTCCAATCATCTGTTTACGCAAATTCTCGGATTTCAGGTTACGCATCTACTTCTTATATGACAACGTTTGATTATAACTATAACGTTATAATTCCTACTTCTACAATATCTAACCTAAATTATAACTTTATCTCTTAACTCGAATAGTTAAACGGACACCTAATTTCTAAATCAATAACTAAACCTTGATTTAAAACCCGGAAGGTAAATAGTACTTTCCCGAATTCGATATAATTGAATTCGATGTATTACTCTCTTTCGAGAAATCTCTATTCGATTAACTCTCCCTTTTTAATAACTGATATTCGATAAACTCTATTTCGATTAACTCCAATCGAATAACTAATATTCGAATAACTCTTCTTGGTTGGCTCTATTTCATTAACTCTTATCGAATAACAAATATTCGATTTTCTTAAATGTGTCAATTCTTATCGAATAACTAACATCCTATTTAACTTAACTGGATTTACTCTTATCGAATAACTTATTCGATTAACTCAACTTGATTTTCTTAACTCGATTATCTCAACTCGATTACTTAACTCGATAAATCTTAACTCGATAACTTAACTTAACCCAAATCGATTAACTCAACTCTAATCGATTAACTAAATTTGATTTACTCCTTCGAATAACTAATTCGAATAACTTAATTGATTTACCCCTTCGAATAACTAATTCGAATAACTTACCTTCGAATAACTAATATTCGATTTACTCTAACTCGATTAACTTAATTCTAACCGATTTACTCCATTTCGATTCAACTTAATTCAAATCGATTTAACTTAACTCAAATTGATTAACTCTTTTTGAATAACTAAATTCGATTTAACTCTTCTCGAATAACTACATTCGATTAACTCAAATTCAATAACTAATATTCAATTAACTCTTACGTGTTTAACTCTATTCGAATAACTAATTCGAATAACTCTAATGTGTTTAACTCTATTCGAATAACTAATTCGAATAACTCTAATGTGTTTAACTCTATTCAAATATCTAATTCGAATAACTCATTTCGAATAACTAAATTCGATTAACTCTTTTAACTTTACTCGAATAACTATATTCGATTAACACCTTCTTCCGAATAACTATATTCGATTAACTCTTCGACTAACTCCTTTGGATTAACTAACTTCGAATAACTCCTTTGGATTAGCTAACTTCGAATAACTCCTTTGGATTAACTAACTTCGAATAACTCCTTTGGATTAACTAACTTCGAATAACTCCTTTGGGATAACTAACTTCGAATAACTCCTTTGGATTAACTAACTTCGAATAACCAATATTCGATAACTACTCTTCGAATAAATAATATTCGGTAACTCTTCTCAAATGAATAACATTTGATTTCTCCACTCGAATAAACTATATTCGATTACTCTTCCCTCGAATACACTATATTCGATAACTCTACTTCGAATAAGTGATATTCGGCAACTCTACTCGATTAACTCTACTTGGATAACTCTAACTGGTCAACTCTAACTGGTCAACTCTAACTGGTCAACTCTAACTGGTCAACTCTAACTGGTTAACTCAACTGGTCACCTCTAACTGATCAACCCTAACTGGTTAACTCTAACTGGTCACCTCTAACTGATCAACCCTAACTGGTTAACTCGTCTCGATTAACTGAACTAATCCACTTAGTTTAACTTAGCTAATTCACGTTGATTAACTCTAGCCGATTCACTTAGTTTAACTCAACTAATTTACTTCGATTAACCACTTAGTTAACTTAACTAATTCACTTCGATTAACCACTTAGTTTAACTTAACTAATTCACATCGATTAATCCTTTAGTTTAACTTAACTAATTCACATCGATTAATCGTTTAGTTTAACTTAACAAATTCACTTTGATTCACCGCTTAGTTTAACTTAACTAATTTACTTTGGTTAACTTAACCAATTACTTTGATTAACTCGACTAACTCGCTTTGGATAACCTAACCAATCACTTTGTTTAACTCGACTAACTTGCTTTGGTCAACCTAACCAATTACTTTGTTTAATCCTTTATACTCGATTAACAAATATTTCTCCTTTATACTTGATTAACCAATATTTCCCTTTATACTCAAAATCCCCTTTTCTTTATAATATAAAATCCATCGATTTTATATAAATAAATTATTTTCAAATTATAGTTTGAAAATCTCTTTTCTATATCCTGGTATTTCTTATGGTTTTTAACACATCATCTAACAACGATGAATATCATCCAACCACACATAATCACAATAGATTATATATATCACATTTATATATCACAATACATAAATTACAGTAAAAATAACTGTTGAGGAATCCGGTTGGATTCCTCCAACCTGTTTCACTGCACCACAGATGTTAGACAACACTAATATAATATTCTGATAAACAGAATCAACACATAACTATTTGACGGTTTATATATATATATATACATATATATAAAATCTCTACTAACTGACTAGCAGTTCAATCAAACAGTCAACACACAGTCAAACAACAGATACTTAGCAGTTCTAAGAACACGATGTAAAAATAGAACTATTTAGAGTTGGTGAGTTTTACTCACCTTCGGACGATCATCGTCAATGACGATAACCATCGCTTGATTCAGACAATTTATTTTGCTGTAAATTGTGACGGACTCCAATTGACTCGCGGTCAGTCCCATTGTGGATTGCTCGTCCATACGATCCCAACGCAACTTGCGGTTCGTCAATCCGATCTTGTATGACCAAGATATCGCATTCTGAAGTTTTGTATACAATTGAATATATAAAATAAAACTTGGTATTTCTTAGATGGGCCTTAACCCCTATGATCCCACATCGGCCCACTTACCCTTCATTTAAATCGGACCCGAACCACTTTTCTTTCTTCCCCAAATCAAACTTCCTCCTACAGTATACTTCGATCCCAAAAATCCACCGTTGACCGCCCCCTTTTACCCGTGTTCTCCTCCACCTCGGCCATCATTGGCCGCCGTAACCACCACCAATCACCTCGCCTTCTCATCCTCTACCCAACACGAATGGCCTCGGCCTCTCCGCCTGCATCGCGTCGAACAGCCTCCCCTCTCAGGTGCGACACCCACCCTGACCGAACAACCCCATACTTTGCCAAACTCTGCTACTCTCCCCTCTAATCACACATCCAAACTCGAATTCGTGAATTGATGCTTCAAGAATCCACAACGACGAACCCTAGCTTCCGCTCACCATTTCCAACGAACCAGGAAATGCGTCGAGTCCAACTCGAAGTACCCAGAACCGAAGGATTTGCGAGGATGATTGCAACCATATGTATTAGAGGATTTATAGGATTTCTTTGCAATTGATTTTGATATTCGTTTTCCTGCGTTTGAGTTTTTGTTTTGGAATTTGTTGCTGTGTTCTTGGTTCATGCTATTATATAGTGATGTTTGGGTTGTTAAGAATTGTGGTTGGCATTGGATGATGCGTGGCTGGTTGTAGATCCATAGAAAAATAGGGGGAGATATTTTTGAATTTATTTTATATTTTATTTTTGCCAATCTCTCGTTGTATCTGACTTCTAAAAATCTCTACGACTACGTAAAATACCCAAAAATCACCAAACTGGACATGCACCTTCATCTCGACATTACGGTCCCAACGAAACTGGTTTCGTCGAATTCCGACTCCGTATGCTCACACAGCGTATTTTTAACCGTCGAAATACTGACTATTTTTCACTCTAAAAATCCCTGCGGTCACACACTGACTCTAAAAATCACGAAACTTGGAATCTAACAACAATTTGACATTGCGGATCCAACAAAACTGGTTTCGTCGAATTCCGACTTCGTATGCAAAAGTGGCTATTTTTAACGCTCTTAATAGCCTATTTAAATATAAAATTATATTTAAATATTATTAAATTAATTGTTTAAAATTAGTTATTATTGTCTGTATTCACAGTGTAATGCCGTACAGCTCTAGACTATTCCTGTATGTATTTACAACTCGATATTACATCGTCAGCGTTACATCGATGGTCGATTTCTATTTAAATCCCTATTTAAATATAATTAAATCGTTATGGTCAGGGCGCTGCATCTTTGAGAATTTGATTTGGACGTAACTCAAAATCTACACGACGAAATCCCGATCTCTCTCTTCCACTAGAAAGATATACTCCACCAGCTCCACACGTTTCTTGTTTCATAGCAATCCGATTTAAAACGAACCCTGTATACTTAGTTGAAGTCTAAATCGCTAAATAGCGAACTACCGCGTCGTTACGCGCTCTATTCTAATTATAATATAATTAATACGTTTTAACGTCGATTATTAAATCGATTCGTTATTCAAATTCAATTCTAAACTGAATTAAATATTTTAGCTGATCCAATTCACACAGTATTGTGAATTCGGTGATTTCCGATTATTTCGACATTATAATATATTATTATATTATTTATTTTAATTAAATATTCAATATTATTTAATTCAAGTCATCGATATCGCCCAATCGATATTTAATAATTAAATAAATTAATTATTCGACAGCTAACAAAACGCGCCATTACAAATCTCCCCCACTTAAAACTTTTCGTCCCCAAAAAGGAACGAAGCCGAAAGTTGTTTAACTATTCAACTCAACTTTCGCTATTTCCATTACGGCTTAAGTTTTTCAACTCTTCAGTTTCTAAAAACTTTTCAAATTTTTCAAAAATTTGGCTAACACCCTAAATTTTCGAAAACATTCGCCATAACCTCCCCTGCACCGGGGACTTCGGGATATTTCATATAGCCTCCTATGACCTTCTTCAATTCAAAAGAAAAAGAAAAAGCCAAGCGGCTGATAAAATCATCATCACCCAAACAAAACAGTAAATTATGGTAAATATGTACATATTTGTCGGGCAAATAATCTTATTCTTCTGCTCTAGCCTCTTTGCTATGACTTGTTCAATAGATATACATGTACATGTATGCAAATTCTAACAATTTTCAATATTTGATTCAATTTGGCATAATGGTTCAAATTTAATTAATCAAACTATAATCAAACAACACAACCAACAATCAATTAGTTGATTAGCTTTTCAGATTCACAATTTTGGTACATGGTCCAAAAAATCAGATTTTTGATGCCAAATCACAATAATAGGCCCTATCTAATTTCGGTTCTCACACCAGTCAATTGGAAATTTATAGAAATCCCACCTTCGAAACTCGAAAATAAATTTTGATGATGATGCGTCAATCATCAGAATCATGTCTGAGCGACTAGAGTGTTATTCTATATCTATCCAGTATATTAAAATTTTGAATACACGTTTGCAAGGCGTATATGCAAAATCTTTATATATTGGATTGTCCACATCAATATAAATAAATATTCAAATACGTATAAAACAATTTAAATTTCAAAACAAAGTTTGTTTTCATTTTTATTTTTCAAAACAACACTCTTCACACTCGTTCTAGGATACTACTGATCCCATCTCTAATGAGTTATTCCCACTGGATATTACTAATCCAATCTCTGATGAATTCTTTCGTGTGGTTCTAATGTGTCTTGTTCTCCGAGCTCTATAAACCAAAGCTCTGATGCCAACTGTGAAAACCTGTAACTTCGCCCGGCAAGGAAAGAGAGGATACTTTGAGAACAACACACAAAAGAACGCAGACAGAAGAACATTTCATTGCTTATTACAACAATTCATTAGAATACAAGAATATACAGAGTATTAACAAATAATATACATTATAATATATCAGAGATTACAATACATTACATAGCAGCGGAAAATAATACAATACACAACTAGAAGTAATACACTGATACAGAGCTTTTCGAGTATCGTTCCAACTGTAAATCAGGATCCTGTGAATATAAATCTGTAAAACCAAAACTACTAGCTGCACGTGCGGAAAATAGGGGCACCCAGAGTTTTGGTTAAAACAATAAACTCCAGGTCAGTCATGTGACTGGTGTGAGAACTAAAACAGTTATTTATCTTTATTTTAAAGTTAGGTAAATCAAGTGACCACGCCGTATAACACAGAACGGGTTTCCTCCCAAGAACACCAGTGCATAAAACAAGCAATGTAATGCTAAATAAAGAACAATGAAGCTATTATAAGACCCAGGTCCCATCACACAATGCAACGCAAGCCGGAGGACAGGGTTTTTACCTTATAATAGCTAAAGAATGCTTGATACGCTAAATTTCATGTTTTAATTCTTAATCAGACTCCAACCGTAAATTAGTAAGAGAACGATTCCCTAAGTATTAACCAGAAGGCCGAAACCAACATCAGACCAATACCCAGGAAACCACCCATCTTAGCTCGTTTCCAGTTAGTTTCTGATTTTATATACAATCATAAATATCAATCATAGGCGGCATGAATGTCCCATACCACTATGTCGCCATATATGCGTATACAATCAAAACCGCAAAATGTCGTATTGGAAGATGGATTATCATTTATGATATGAACCGAGGTTAGGGATCGTCCTCACCGATTCGAGACACTCTAGCCCGTGTCTCAGGACCTAGACCTTGGTGGGCCCTTGGATCGTCAGGGCCAGTCCACCGATGTGGAATAAATGCCTGAACACTGCGTTTCCCCACCCTTTGGGGTGTCAATGAGCCAACGAATGACTCCATCGGCTTCACATAGTCACCGATATACCCGAGGCGCCTCGCAACAGCAACAACCTCATAAGTCAAACGCGTCAGGGCGTGTCAAACCACTGACGCCACTTCTAACTAGAAGGAAACACAAGCCCTCCCTGATGTCCTCTCCCGCTTCTGGTTCATACCGGGTGTGAAACTCGCGAATTAAACGTTACACAAAGCTATGCCACAAAGACCGTGATTTGATCATCAACCACATGGCTTTGCTTTTCAATAGAAGCCTTGATCATCTGCCACTTAGGCATGCCACAAAGGCAATTCACGCTATGCTTTTGATATCCATCAGTATATAACCCCTGAGCTTGTACGCCTCAGAGAAGGGCGTTAAGCAAGAGAATAAATTCTCTACCGCCAAACAGATATATATTTAATAGAAATCAATCACACATAATAAAATCCAATGTCAGACACACAGTCCATTTACAAGTTCGTTCTGGGTCTGAACGAAATCGGAGGCACCTAATACCCCACTTATCCATCGATCTCCAAGTACGTCTGGACGATCACTAACTGATTCCCTCCTCTTGGGTGTACTGCCCAATCAAGATCATCAGTAATCACCCAAACGATGTGAAGACCTCCGGTCTTCAACCACCGTCTTCATCTTCGACTTATCGTCGTATCAGTTATTCAGAATGGGATAAACCCGGTCTTTTCGAATAACTCGCGTATATAATAAACAAGTGTTACACAAACACAACATACGCCTCATTCCAATTCATCAATCACTAACCGTAAATTAGTAAGAGAATAATTCCCCAAATATTAACCCCGAAGGTTGAAACCAAATCAGATCAATACCCAGGAAACCATTCTTCTTAGCCAACCTACAGTTAGTTTCTAAATTTCACATTCTTAGGGATAGATTCCCATCAATTTTATCAAAGATAAATTCTTTTAAATTTATTCTTTAATGTTCCTTTGAATATCACTTCAAACTAGTCGGGATTAGCGAACCACACCGAAGTAATCATTTATTTTATTTCCCAATCCCAACCTATTCATCCCATGAAGTAAAACTGGTAATACTTCATATCTAACACCACGGTGTTATCGGTAAATTCAATTACCATTTCACATTCAAATCTAATTAAAGATTTAACTATCGCTTGGAGCAAAACTGGTGATACTACATTCACGATCTTTTCAATCTAATTAAAGATTCAATAAACTCCACTTAGTTTTAATCTTTAACTGGGTTAAAGAATCAATGTCATTTAAAACACCGTTCATGATAAATCCAAAATCACATCACATTTAAATCAGTCCCTGACCGTAAATCAGCAAGTGAGCAATTCCCTAAGTATCAACCCCGAAGGCCGAAACCAACATCAGATCAATACCCAAGAAACCATTCAACTTAACTAATCTCCAGTTAGTTTCTGATTTTCTTAACTCCGTTGGGTCTAAGAGTAGTATTATTGAAGATACCATTCACGACAACCCAAAATCACATTCTATTAATTATCGGGTTAAAGAACAAGTGTTATTTAAAACACCGTTCACGACAAACCCAAAAATCAATTCGATATTAAACACAAGACTCTGAATAGAAAATATATCGGTTTATATTCAATATCAAATTCTATGACCAACAAATATTGTATTGGAAATAACGATATTAATATATCTTTCAAATTCCCATAACCATATCTGTTTCATCACGAAATTCAACATTGAAATATTCCAAAGACAATTTCGATTCAAATCCATTCCAATTCAATTATTGGAAATTCTGGTTAACTTTGAAACCATTTCAAATCCATTTTATTTATTTTAAAAATAAATATAATTATAATTCTAGTTCAAAACTAGTTCATTTCGATAAAAATCTATTTTTATCTTTTCAAATATGGAGTTTTTCATCCCAATTCTTCACAAATCATTTCATATGATTTTACAAAATTATCACTATTTTTCATCATTTTATCAAGGGCCTTGTAATAACCCGGAAAATGTGAACCAATTTAAAATTTTTAAATTAGGTTATTACCAAAGAATTAGAATAATTTAAATAGCCTATTTCCATAAAATATAGAATTGGGTATAATATTGCAGTTTGAAATTTTGAATACAAACTTTGTCTAACTGTACCGGGTGGAAAATATAACGGATTTTGACGAAACTGGAAATATTTAAATCTGTTTATCAATACCTTTCTAACGAATCTGAAAAATCGAAATTTCATAACGGAAATCAAAAGTTATGGCCAATTGAATTTTCAGAAAGGTCGCTATATAGTATATATAACCCTTGAAAATTGAGATTTTGCATACGACCTCGGAATTCGACGAAACCACTTTTTTTGGGTCCGGGATGTCAAATTATTGCTAAGTTTCAAATTTTGTAATTTTTGAAGCTAGTATGTGAGCGGGGAAAAAGATAACGTGTTTGGTCAAATTCTGTTAAAATGGGTCGACCTAAAAATGGCCGTTTTTCAAACGAGCTCAGAATTCGACGAAACTGGTTTTGTTAGGACCGTATCGTCAAAACAAAGCTAGATTTATTTTTCTGGAATTTTTCGATTCAGTTTGTGGCCCTGGCAAATTGAAATGTACGTTTAAATTAAATATCGAATGTTTTATAT
This sequence comes from Allium sativum, assembly GCA_030737875.1. Classification (NCBI taxonomy): domain Eukaryota; kingdom Viridiplantae; phylum Streptophyta; class Magnoliopsida; order Asparagales; family Amaryllidaceae; genus Allium; species Allium sativum. The sequence continues at coordinate 903,288,362 of CM060924.1, forward strand.
TTTAAATTGAAAAATAACTGACTGTAACAGTCGAAATGGCCAACGAAACATATCCCATTATGTCCGGAATGGGGGTATTTAGCTAGGGGGGACAGTCGTTGAGTTTAAAAAGGAGTCCGTTTGCAAAAACACTATTTAAAAATTTTCTATAAATTTCTGGCCAATAGGAAATTTTCTTTTAAAAAAAAAATCTAAAACCCTAGCCGCCAGAGCGCGATTGAACGAACCACGTCGCACGAACCTTCTTCCCCTTTTTCCGACCGCCTCAGGCGATTTCACCGCCGACCCCAGTTGAGGTTTCTGAACGCCGTAGTCCCCTCTCCACATCCGACCAACCCACGTCTCCTCCCATCGACTATCGACGCCGGAAATCGAGGAGGAAGGCACGACCTTCTGAGCGTCACCGCGATGAGCACAGGCCACCGAACCACTCGCCACCACCGCCGTTCTGGAGGTGCTTCGTAGCTCTTCGACGCAGCGTAGCCTGATCGAAGCATAGAGGTACGGATCGACTGAAAATTGGTGACCTAGTTTCGAAGGTTTTAAAAACCTTTCTGATGAAAATTCTGAAATGAAAATAACACTTTTAAGTGTTGCAAAACTTTGAAAAATAATATATTTTTCGTTCTTTAACGAAATTCGATGAAACAGGAGACACCGTGACCGCAAGGAGGCTCTCTACATTCTAGAAGAAGCCGCGGATTTTTCTGACCTTCCTACGATTTTTAGCACTGCAATAACCAATGTGAGGAATCTAAACTATTTGTGTGAATGGAATCGCGTTGTATAAATTATATAAGCGAAGTGTAAATTATATACGCATTGTATACCTCATGTACATGTGTTGTATAAGTTATATTAGCGATGTATAAATTATACAAGCGTTGTTTGAAACATATATGCTTTGAATTGTGATGAAATGCAAGTGAACTATTATATTATATACATATACATATACATATATATATATATATATATATACTCCCCTCGTCCACAGAACATGGACGATATTTATTGCTTGTGATTGACGTGATATTATATGGTTTGACGAATGGTTGGAAATAATTGTTTGTGGTTGATATTATGGTTGAAAAATACCTTTGTGGTTGAAAAATACCCTCTTGTGGTTGAAACAAAATAGAATAGGATTGTGGAATTGAAATTAAAACATGCCGCCTGCGTGCGAACTAGATGCATGATCCCCATTGTCAAAAACCGCGAGGTTTTAAGGTAGAGCGAGGAGCCGTACTAGGGACGGTCCCGGTTTTAACTACCCTGCCGTTATGCTGCCGAAATTTTCTGAAATATTTATGTGTTAGAATAATTTTCATACACTGAAATTATTTACATATGCTATATCAAATATTCATGTGTTGAGTTGCAATTCATTTGTTGAGTTGAAATTCATGTGTTGAATATTATTCGAATTTAAACAAATGGCTTTAGCAATAAAAATCACATTTTTATATATATTCAAACTATATCGAATATTCATGTGTTGAGTTGCAATTCATTCGTTGGGTTGAAATTCATGTGTTGAATATTCTTCGAATTTAAACAAATGGCTTTAGCGATAAAAATCACATTTTTATATATATTCAAACTATATCGAATATTCATGTGTTGAGTTGCAATTCATTCGTTGCATTGAAATTCGTGTGTTGAATATTATTCGAATTTAAACAAATGGCTTTAGCGATAAAAATCACATTTTTATATATATTCAAACTATATCGAATATTCATGTGTTGAGTTGCAATTCATTCGTTGAGTTGAAATTCATGTGTTGAATATTATTCGAATTTAAAGAAATGGCTTTAGCGATAAAAATCACATTTTTATATATATTCAAACTATATCGAATATTCATGTGTTGAGTTGAAATTCATTCGTTGAGTTGAAATTCATGTGTTGAATATTATTCGAATTTAAACAAATGGCTTTAGCGATAAAAATCACATTTTTATATATATTCAAACTATATCGAATATTCATGTGTTGAGTTGCAATTCATTCGTTGGGTTGAAATTCATGTGTTGAATATTATTCGAATTTAAACAAATGGCTTTAGCGATAAAAATCACATTTTTATATATATTCAAACTATGTCGAATATTCATGTGTTGAGTTGAAATTCATTCGTTGAGTTGAAATTCATGTGTTGAATATTATTCGAATTTAAACAAATGGCTTTAGCAATTAAAATCACATTTTTATATATATTCAAACTATATCGAATATTCATGTGTTGAGTTGAAATTCATTCGTTGAGTTGAAATTCATGTGTTGAATATTATTCGAATTTAAACAAATGGCTTTAGCGATAAAAATCACATTTTTATATATACACAAACTATATAGAATATTGATGTGTTGAATTGCAATTCATTCGTTGAGTTGAAGTTCATGTGTTGAATGTTATCATCTTTTAAAAATAAAATGAATCGACAATGAAAACTATATTTTTTATAGTGAATAAGATTAGTTAAAAATACACATGTGTCGAATAAATATTTTTGATGATGAAAATATTCCTTTTATCATGTAAATGCTTAGTTAAAAATACACATGTGTCGAATAAATATTTTTGATGATAAAAATATTCCTTTTATCATGTAAATGCTTAGTTAAAAATACACATGTGTCGAATAAATAATTTTGATGATAAAAATATTCCTTTTATCATGTATATGCTTAGTTAAAAATACACATGTGTCGAATAAATATTTTTGATGACAAAAATATTCCTTTTATCATGTATATGCTTAGTTAAAAATACACATGTGTCGAATAAATATTTTTGATGACAAAAATATTCCTTTTATCATGTATACGCTTAGTTAAAAATACACATGTGTTGAAATCAATAATAATTTGCTAGAAATAATATTATTAGCTTTGTTCTGCATATATATACATGCGTTGAACAGGAAAAATGGATTAGCTGTAGAGTAAAGAAATTATTTGCGTGCCCGACAAATAGGTAAACCTTGATGAGTTGGCTGCGCAATTTTATTTATATATCAACTCCTGTGAATGCCATTGGATGCGGAGTGCTGGTTTTTCTGTGTGAAATAATAAATAACGCCATAGGATAGTAACAATTAATTTTGAACTACACTACATGGCATACTTCTTGACGATAGGCATACTTCATCATATTCCACATAAGCAATTGGAGCTTGTGTGACGAGGTGGAAGATTTACCATACAAGCAAGAGGCTTGTATGGCGAGGACTATGTACTACAGGTTGAACTGATGACTGATATGGACTATATAAATTATAAGGATAAATTGCCAGATTAATAAAAAACCCACACGGGTCTGGAGTTGACAATAATCACGTCGCTCTAGTTATTAGATACGGCACATGGACTATTTATTTCCACACGGAAACAAGGTGACGGGAATTTATTCTCTGGAGTGATTATCAGCACATGCTCCCCCGTAAACACCAAAATATATCACTATAAATATGTGAATGCTTTTTAGGATTTATTGGGTACCTAATACGGCCCAATAAATTTCCAAACCCCTCCCCGTACAAAGGAGGTTATGGTGAATTTTTTCGAAATATTAAGGCGTTAGTGAAATATTTGAAGTGAAAACGAAGTTGAAAATATAGGATGAGCTATAGTTGAAATTATAGATTGAACTATATTTATATATATAAATATAAATATAATTAAAGGGAATAAAGGCCGTGCAGTTCGCGTTTCGAAATCGTAATTTGAAACGATTAGTACGAGAAATCCGACCATCGGATTTTCCTGAAACCGCAATCGCTGGGTTCGCCTTGGAAATATCTTTCCAACGGCACCAACCTTGTAAAAATCCAACGGTTGGATTGTCCGGAATGTTTAATTCAAATCTGAAGAAAAACAGCGCCGGAATCGTTTATATTTATATATATATATATAATTAAATTAAATCGAATAACGACTCTGTAGTTCGAATTTTGAAACCGTAACTTCAAACGACTAGTGTGGAAGATCCGACCGTCGGATTCTCACGAAACTGGAACCGTTGGGTTCACTTTGGGAATATCTTCCCACTGATATAGACTTTGTAGAAATCCAATGGTTAGATTTTCCGATATGTGTAAAACAAATTAAGGGAAAAACAGCGCCAGCGCCACGGCACGACCTGAAACGTCGTTAAATTAAATATGGCCATTTTTAAAGAAATAAAAATGGCGAAAAATCGTTATAAAATATTACAAGTTATATTGATTGAAAATAAACCAATTGGGCTTGAATTGTTGGATATTTGATGGTTGTTTGTGTATGGCATGAAAATAACACTAAAGAACCGAAAGATGGATGTCGAATAATATAACCATAAAATGAATCGATTTAAATTCTAATGACGTGAATTATTTGAAAAGGCCGAGCTAACCCTCATTTCAAATAATTTATCGAGCGATTCGAATTGGAAAATGCAAAGACGATTCAAGACCGACGATCTTCGTATCGGTTGGATGGGCGCTACTGAGGTTCCTGACCGGAGTAGCTACCGGAAAGGGACGGAAGTAGTAGCCGTCTGGACGTATGTGTTGATTGGACGGATATACGAGGAATTTGACGCCTCCGGTTTCGTTCAGACCCAGGACGGACTTGTACATGGACTGTGTGTCTGACATTGGATTTTGTTCTATACTGATTGATCTCTGTTAAATATAAATCGGTTTGGCGGCGGAGAATTTATTCTCCTGCTTAACGCCCTTCTCTGAGACGTACGAGCTTAGAGGTTATATATCGATGGAAATCAATCGTATGGAGTGGACTGCCTATGTGGCATGCCAAGAGGCTGTGATCAAGGCTTCTGTTACAAAGCAAAGTCTTGTGGATGATGATCAAAGCAAGGTCTACGTGGCCTAGCTTTGTGTATTTCGTAGATTCGCGAACCTCACACCCCGGTATGAGTTAAAAACGGGATACGGACTGCAGGGAGAGCACGACGTTTCTTTCTAGCTATGGTGGTGTCAGTGACTTACCAGCCCTGACATATATATCTACTTTTCACCTTTGTGGTTGTTGGAATGCGAGGCGCCTCGATTATAGGTCTGTAAGGACCGGGAAACGTGTGTTCAGGCATAATTAATCCTTTAACGTAAGTGAGGACCGGCCCTGAAGCATCCAGGGGTTACCCAGAGTGCGTAGTCCCGAGGCATTTGCTAGAGTGTCTCGAAGCGGAGAGGAGCTTGCCCCTTGCCTCGACTCATGACGGAAATCCAACTTCCAATACGAAATAACGGTCTTGATTGTAGAACTAGTATGGCGACATAGTAGATGGTAGCTATGCCGCCTATGATTGATATTTATGATGCTATTCGTTTTGAAACATATATGCACTAGTAATAATATCAAATGATTTTGCTTTATACGTATCAAGCGTATTTGGCCCTTATAAGGTAAAACTCTATCCTCCGGCTTGCGTTGCATTGTGTGATAGGACCTGAGTCTTATAATGGCTTCATTCTTTCAAAAAGCATTGCGTTGTTTTAAAAGAATTTACTTTGTTATTAAATGCACTAGAAATCACTGGAGTAAACCCGTTCCGCGAAAGTGGCGTGGTCCTATGATTCGCTTATTACTGTTATTTAACTGTTAAATAGATTCCTCATACCAGTCGCCATGACTGACTCGTTGTTTGTTTCACTTTGCAAACGCGGGTGCCCTTATTTTCACACGGGCAGCCTAGTACACAGGTGACAGGTTGTTTTTGGCTCTGCACTGCTGCATAGAGTGCATTTTTGGCTCATGGCGAGGCTATCTTCCAATGTTAGACATGTAATCCTATCTTTAACTGGGTCAAAGAACTAATGTCTTTTAAAACACAGTTCACGATAAACCCAAAATCACATTCCATTAATTATGGAATCTTCACGGAAAAATAGATCAATATATAATCGATATCAAATTCCGTATCCGACTAATAATATAAATGGAATAATGTCAAAGCCTTTTAAATTCCATATATATTAACAGTCTTCCTCCATAGAAGCTCACTTCAATTATTACCAAATCGAATTCCATTCAATTTCAATTTAATATATTAAATTGGAAAACCTTAATTTGGAAAATTTCCATTAAATCTTAATAAAAGATTTATATATTCCAAATCACATTTCACTGTTAATTGGGTTAAAGAACAAATTTATTTAAAACACTATTTATGATAAACCCAAAATCCAATTTAATATTAAATACAAGACTCTGAATAGAAATTATATCGGCTTATATTCAATATCAAATTCTGGAACTAAGGATATCGTATTGGAAATAATGATATCTGTATCTTCCAAATTCCCATAACCATATTCGTATAACCACGGAATCCAATAACAAAATATTCTGAAGATTATTTCCTTTCTAATTTATTCATTGGAAAATTCTGGTTATTTTAAAATTGTAACGACCGGGAATTTCGCTCGATCCGAATCAGTCGCTAAACCGACCAAGACCGAACGAAATGCCTGATTGTTTTGAGAACACGACAAATTAGAACGCATACCGAAGAACATTTCATTGTTAATTACAACAATTCCATCAGAATACAAGAATATACAGAGTATGAATAAATATTACACATTCGAAAAATATCAGAGAATTACAAATTACAACGCAAATACATCGCAGCGGAAAATAATACAATACACAACTGAAAGAGATATACACATACAGAGCTTTCCGGATATCATTCCAGCTGTAAGCCAGGTTCCTGTGAATATAAATCTGCAAAACCAAAACTACTAGCTGCCCGTGTCAAAATAAGGGCACCCAGAGTTTAGGTTAAAATAATAAACTCCAGGTCAGTCATGTGACTGGTGTGAGAACTAAAACATTTATTAATCTTTATTTTAAAATTAGGTAAATTGAGACGACCCGAAATCCCGTTCAGACGGAAACAAGGGTTATCTTTGGAATATAACACAGAAACAGATAATAGCAGAACAAAATTAAATAAATACACCAGATAATGAACAATAGAATATACTGGATAAAAGTAATCATCAGAGTTACACAGTATACAGGATCTTACTTAGTACAAATACAGTTCAGCTATACACAAATGTCTACAACGGAAATAAACAACATATGTACAATAGGAGATGAACAGCATAAAAAAGGAATAAATGATAGAATCCATCTTCAGCTCCAGCTATCCAGAGAAAGAACCAGCTAAACCTGAATACAAGGCTGCCCGTATTCCCTACATATGTAAAGATCGAATTTTTACTTCGTTATTCAATATATAAAAATTGCATTTCAAAAATATAGATTCCGCCTTTTCAAAAATAAAGATTATATTTTTAATATTCCTATGATGTAAAAATTATATTTTTATTACTTTAAAAATATAAAAATATAATTTTTACATCATAGGAATATTAAAAATATAATCTTTATTTTTGAAAAGGCGGAATCTATATTTTTGAAATGCAATTTTTATATATTGAATAACGAAGTAAAAATTCGATCTTTACATATGTAGTGAATACGGGCAGCCTTGTATTCAGGTTTAGCTGGTTCTTTCTCTGGATAGCTGGAGCTGAAGATGGATTCTATCATTTATTCCTTTTTTATGCTGTTCAGCTCCTATTGTACATATTTTGTTTATTTCCGTTGTAGACATTTGTGTATAGCTGAACTGTATTTGTACTAAGTAAGATCCTGTATACTGTGTAACTCTAATGATTACTTTTATCCAGTATATTCTATTGTTCATTATCTGGTGTATTTATTTAATTTTGTTCTGCTATTATCTGTTTCTGTGTTATATTCCAAAGATAACCCTTGTTTCCGTCTGAATGGGATTTCGGGTGGTCTCAACGTGGTATCAGAGCTCGAGTGACCCCAGGAGCGACAGGGCCGGTCCACCGATGTGGATTAAAATTCCTTTCTTATGGAGATCTTCAAACTGATAGGCCGTATATATCATTTCAGAAAAAGGAAGCTTCACATGCCCCAATACTTTATTCTGGTATTTCCTTTGAAGCCCGTGAATAAATCTCATATTTTTCCTCTTCGTATTTTGAATTAGATGAGGAGCAAAGTGAGAAAGTTCATTGAATTTCTTATGATATTCGGGAATGGTCATATCTCCTTGTATCAGATAAGAAAATTCATCACATAGTCGTTCGGTCGCTTCGGGAGGAGTAAATCTTTCTAAGAAAATCACTTTAATTTCCACACATTTATAATTTTTAAATCAGAAATCTCACCGAATAGCTAATTCAATCCCACGACTCTTCTTTGCATAAAATCTTCACAAAATTTACATCATTAGAAAGGTCTTTTCAAAACGAATCCAACGGTTCCAGTTTCGGGAAAATCCGACGGTCGGATCTCCCGGTACAATCGTTTGAAATTTCGATTACAAAATACGAACTGCAGCGCCGTTATTCGATTAAATATATAATTATTTTTATATATATATAAATATAATCGCTTCTGGCGCTGTTTTTCTTCAGATTTGAATTAAACATTCCAGACAATCCAACCGTTGGATTTTTACAAGGTTGGTGCCGTTGGAAAGATTATTCCAAGGCGAACCCGACGGTTGAGGTTTCGGGAAAATCCAATGGTCGGATTTCCCGTACTAGTTGTTTGAAATCACAGTTTCAAAATACGAACTGCACGGCCTCGTTTCGTTTTAATTTTATTTATATTTATATATTTATATAAATATAGTTCATTCAACAATTTCAATATCGTTTTGTTTTGCACCCGGTAGTCCGACAAAGTTTGAATTCGATTTTCGAAACTACAGCGCCATTTCAGGCCTTATTTATAATTATAATTAATTATATTCGTTCTCAATTGTCGATTCAAACTCACTTTTCATTGCCATTACCTAAAATATTTATTTTAAATATTTAAAATCCATTATTTTAGCCAATTTAAAAATTTTAAATTGGTTCAGATTTTCTGGGTCGTTACATAAATCAAAGGTCCACGCCGTATAATACGGAATGGGTTTCCTCCTAAGAATATCAGTGCTTAAAATAGCAGTGCAATGCTAAATAAAGAACAATGAAGCTATTATAAGACCCAGGTCCCATCACACAATGCAACACAAGATGGAGGATAGGGTTTTACCTTATAATAGCCAAAAAAATGCTTGATACGCTAAATTTCATCCTTTGTTATTACTATAAGTGTATAGTGTCAAAACAATTTCAATCATAAGTATCAATCATAGGTGGCATGGGTACCATAATCATGTCGCCAATACTAGGCTCTACAATCAAAACCGCAAAATCACGTATTGGAAGTTGGATTTCCATCTGTGAACCAAGGCAAAAGATAGTCCTTACCTATTCGAGAGCCTCTAGTCCGCCCCTCAGGTCAGAGCTCGAGTGACCTTTGGATCGTCAGGGTCGGTCCACCGATGTGGATTTAAATGCCTGAACACTGCGTTTCCCCTCCCTTTGGGGCGTAAATGAGCCAAATGACTCCATCGGCTCCACACAGTCACCGATATATCCGAGGCACCTCGCAACAGCAACAACCACATAAGTCAAACTCGTCAGGGCGTGTCAAACCAATGACTCCACTTCTAACTAGAAAGAAATGCATGCCCTCCCTGATGTCCTATCCTGTTTCTGGTTCACAACCGGGGTGTGAGGCTCGCGAATCAACGTTACACAAAGCTATGCCACACAGGCCGTGCTTTGATCATCAACCACAAGACTTTGCTTTTCAGTAGAAGCCTTGATTATTTGCATCTTAGCATGCCACACAGGAAAACCACTCCATGCAACCGATATCAATCAATCACACAGAATGATATCCAATGTCAGACACATAGTCCATTTACAAGTCTGTTCTGGGTCTGAACAAAACCGGAGGCACCTTGTACCTCGCAAATCCATCGATCTCCAAGTACGTCTATACGACCACTAACTGATTCCCTCCTCTTGGGTGTACGGCCCAATCAAGATCATCAGTAATCACCCAAACGACGTGAAGACCTCTGGTCTTCAACCACCGTTTTCACGTTCGACATATCGTCGTATCAGTTATTTAGAATGGGATAAACACGGTCTTTTCGAATAACTCGCGTATATAATAACAAGTGTTACACAGACACAACATACGCCTCATTCCAATTCATTTGTCACTAACCGTAAATTAGTAAGGGAACAATTCCCCTGATATTAACCCCGAAGGCTGAAACCAACATCAGATCAATATCCAGGAAACCATTCATCTTAACTAATCTTCAGTTAGTTGCTAAATTTCATTCTTAGGGATAGGCTTCCATTAATTTTATCAAAGATAAATTCCTTAAATTTATTCTTTAATCTACTTTTGAATATCAATTCAAACCAAATTATGGTTTATCCAAACTAGCCGGGATTAACGAACCTTACCGAAGTAATCATTTGTTTTAATTTCCCAATCCTAACCTATTCATCCCATGAAGTAAAACTGGTAATACTTCATATCTAAATCCACGGTGTTATCGGTAAATTCAATTACCATTTTACGTTCAAATCTAATTAAAGATTTAACTATCGCCTGGAGAAAAACTGGTGATACTCTATTCTCGATCTTTTCAATCTAATTAAAGATTCATTAAAACTCCACTTAGTTTTAATCTTTAACTGGGTTAAAGAACCGATGTCATTTAAAACACGGTTCACGATAAACCCCAAAATCACATCACATTTCAATCAGTCCCTAACTGTAAATTAGTAAGTGGATAGTTCCCTAAAATATTAACCGCGAAGGCCGAAACCAACATTAGATCAATATCCAAGAAACCATCCAACTTAACTGATCCCCAGTTAGTTCTTAATTTTCTTAACTCCATTTGGGTTTTAAGGACAGTATTATTAAAGATACCGTTCACGACAACCCAAAATCCCATTTGATATTAAACACAAGGCTCTGAATAGAAAATATATCGGCTTATATTCAATATCAAATTCTGGAACCAACAAATATCGTATTGTAAATAACGATATAAATATATCTTTTAAATTTCCATAACAACATCTGTATAATCACGAAATCCAACATCGAACTATTCCGAAGATGATTTCGATTCAAATCCATTCCAATTCAATTATTAGAAATTCTGGTTATTTTCAAAACCATTTCAAATCCAATTCATTTGTTTTAAAAATAAATAAATTATTATTCTAGTTTAAAACTAGTTCATTTCGATAAAAATCTTCTTTTATCCTTTCAAATATGGAGTTTTTCTTCCCAAATCTTCTCAAATCATTTCTTATGATTTTACACAAATTATTACTATTTTTAATAATTTTATCAAGGCACGTACAGTCGATTTCCATCAACGGCCATCGAACTGCACATACAACGACCTTTTCCAAATTTAATTTGGACATAATTCCAAATCCAACAGTTAGATTTCTAATTTCTAATATTCAGTAGAAAGCTCTTTTCGATACGAACCCAACGGTTCCGGTTTTAGGAGAATCCGATGGTCGGATCTCCCGAACGTCAATTCGAAGTCAATGGTCGAAATTCGCGAACTACCGCAGCGCGGAGCGTTCTATTCAAGCCATTTAATATATATAATATATATATATATATATATTATATATATTTCGTCGATTTCCCTTTCAAAACGTATTTTGTAAATCATTTTAAATTCGTTTTCAAAACGATTCCAACTTCATATTCAATTTCGAATAAAAATTGAATATTCCACATCATCGATATACAAATGATAATATTTTCAAAATGTTATATTTTGAAATCACTTTCTTTTCTATATTCAATATAAAAATGAATAAAATTGATATAAATATCGTTCACATCAAAATGGCGTCAATCAAATCAACACGGCTTTGTATATTTTAATAACTTCGTTATTCTATTCAACAAATGAATATTTTCTTCAACACATGAATATATATTTTTATTCAACACATGAATATTTTTTTTTTCAACACATGAATATATATTCTTATTCAACACATGAAAATTAATTTTATTCAACACATGAATATATTTTCTATTCAATACATGAATATATTTTCTATTAAACACATGAATATATTTTTATTCAACACATGAATATATATTTTTATTATTTCCCAATTGGAATGAGGCCCAATCAATTACCATATAATGTTAATTATATGGATTTTCTACAACACATGTATATAACAGCAACGATAAATCATCAATCATCATCCAGAGTGCACCACACAACTTCATAAGCATTAGATATAAATAATTAACGCTTACACAGTCTGTCAACCCATCGATTGACATACAACTAAACAATCGGGATTAGTGTACATCAAATATCATCCCAATACCCGTGTTGGGTTTTAAATCAACAAACACAGATTTTATTTGTGTAGTTGGGCGATGTGTAAAATTTATTGTCCCAATCAATATCAGTCAAATCAGTGTATATAAACAAATAGTCCGATTTGTTTGTTGATATTTATTTTATATACACGTTAAAAATTATATTTTTAACTATAAAATATTTTCCACTATAAAATATTTTATTTCATTTCACATCATTCACTCAAATTTCACAACCCAGCAATCAAACAAACAAGCCATCCATGCTCTGTGGACGACGGTTGTCGAGTGCTACTAAACACCGTCTGCATCCTAGTATATATTTCAAACTAGAAATAAATTAAAGGTGAGCAGTTCTCACCGACTAGCTAAACCAATTCACCGCGACTCTTCATATGTAGAAAATCTTTGTCGTTCCCTCCTTTTGTCACTTTCATTGCTCGTAGCCACTACATATATAAAAATCACATTTTTTTATTCCCTATTAGATAAAAATCATATTTTTAATTCGCTACATATATAAAAATCATATTTTTAATCTTTACATTATATAAAAATTATATTTTTATTCTCTTCATCATATAAAAATTATATTTTTATTCTTTACATCATATAAAAATTAAATTTTTATCTGAATAAAAATCTTGTCTTTATATAATTAAAAATCTCATCTTTTCTAAATCAGAGATCTAATCTTTCAAATATAAAAAAGCAAATCCTTTTCAAATTTAAAATCTAACCTTTTTAAAGCTAAAATCAAATCTTTATCTTATTAAAAATCGTTTCTTTGCTATGATACAAATCGCTTCTTTGATATGATAAAAGTTTTACCTTTCATGTATTTTAAAATTTTAACTTTCATGTATTTTAAACTTTTAAACTTTATATTATATATAAAAAAAAATCTAAACTTTCTCTTTATACTTCATAATAAAAATCTGATTTTTTTTCTTTCTAAGCTGTAATGTATATAAAAAGCCGATTTTTATTAAATAAATCCAAATAAAAAAACTTACAGTGATAAAAAGAAAGGGAAGGGCGCTGCCAGTAGGGAGGAGGAGGTACTTGCGCCGGAGGGTGTGGGCTAGAAGTGGTGGTGGCAGTGGGGCGTTTGGGGGTCAGCACGGCAGTTTTTGGAAGGTTTGGGGGGTCTGAGTGTTCAGATCGAGAGGGAGAAGGGGGCAGAGCGTCGACGGGCGGAGAAAGAGGCCGTGGGTGGCCGTGCCACCGCGCTGGAGGCGGAGGCGATGGGCGGTGCTCGATTTTGATTTTCTTTTTTTAATCTGAAGTCGATAGTTGACTCGAAGGAGGAAGAAGAAAAAAAAAGGGGCCTTTGTTTAAATAATTATATATTTAATAATATTTTTGATTTCAAAAAGTTAGCTTACAATTCGAACACCAATTCGAACTCACTGACTGTCGCCCATAGCTAATTACCCCCATTCCGAACGCAATGGGATATGTCCCATATGCCAATTCGCTTGTTACGATCAGTTTCCATTCAAAATAAAATATAGTTCTTTATATTTTTAATTTGATAATACATTTTAATTTACCGGGGTCACATACAAACTCTAAAAATTCCCAAAAAATATTTTCTAGCTTCGTATTGACGATATGGTCCTAACAAAACCAATTTCGTCAAATTCTGAGACCGTTTGAAAAATGGCCATATTCCAGTCGATTAAAATCAATAGAAACTGGTCAAACACGTTTTCCTTTGCCACGCTCACATATTGATTCAAAAAATTACGAATTTTGGAATCTAACAATAACTTGACATCACGGATCCAACAAAAGTGGTTTCATCGAAAACCGAGGTCATTTGCAAAATTTCCGTTTTTAAGGGCTAGAATTCCATAGCGACTATTCTGAATTTTCAACTAGGCGTTACTTTTTATCCCCGCCATGAAATTTCAATTTTTCGGATTCGTTGGAAAGATATTCTCAAATATATTCTAATATTTTTGGTTTCACTAAAATCCGGCTTATTTTGAATCCTCTACATTCATTTGAAATTTGAAATCGAATTATCGAACTACCGCGCCATTTTCATTTCCTTTTATATATATAAATACATATTTATATTCTAACGACGATTCTGATAAATATATACATTCTATTTCTATTCGAAATAAATTTCTCATCATTATTATTTAAAATAATTCATTTTAAATAATCAAAATTCACTAAAATTGCCAAAATAAAAATTTTAAATTGGCTCAAATTTCCGGGTTATTACAATCTCCCCCACTTAAAAATTTTCGTTCCCGAAAAGGAACGAAGCTGGAAGTTGTTTTACAAATCAACTCAACCTCCATTATTTTTTTTACGGCTTAAGTTCTTCAACTTTTCAGTTTATAAGAACTTTTCAAATTTTCAAAAATATGGCTAACAACCTAAATTTTCGAAAAATTTCGCCATAACCTCCCCTGCACCGGGGACTTCGGGATATTTCAAATAGCCTCCCATGGCCCTCGTCAATCCAAAAAGAAAAAGAAACAGCCAAGCGGCTAACCAATCGGCTCATAAAATCATCCAAAACCCAAAAAATTCGTAAACATGTACCTATTTGTCGGGCAAACAATTTTATTCCTCTTCTCTAGCCTCCTTGCTACGACCTGTTCAATGTAAGTACATATATATATGTATACAAATGCCACTAATTTTTAATACAATTCGCTTTTTGGTACAATTTGGCTAAAAGTTCAAATTTAATAAATCATCCAATAATCAAACAACACAATCAGCAATCAATTAGTTGATTATCTTTTTAAAATCATAATTTTGATACATAGTCAAAATCACTTTTTTGATGCCAAATCACAACAGTAAGCCCTATCTAATTTTGGTTCTCACACCAGTCTAATGGAAATATATAGACATCACACTTTCGAAACTCGAACACTAATTCTGATGATGCAGCTACAATCATCAGAATCATCTTCGGGCAACTAGAGCGTGAATCTATATCTATCCAGTACATTAAAACTTCAAATACACGCGGATCAGACGTATATGCAAAAAATTTATACACTGGACTGTCCAAATCATTACAAATGAATAATCAAATACGAATAATTGATTTAAATTTTCAAAACATAAATTGTTTTCATTTTAAAAATATACTCTTCACACTCGTTCCAGGATACTACTGATCCCATCTCTAACGAGTCATTCTCATTGGATATTACTAATCCAATTTCTGATGAATTCATTCGTTTGGTTCTAACGTGTCTTGTTCTCCGAGCTTTGAAAACCAAAGCTCTGATACCACGATGTAACGACCGGGAATTTCGCTCGATCCGAATCAGTCGCTAAACCGACCAAGACCATACGAAACACCTGATTGTTTTGAGAACACGGCAAATTAGAACGCAGATAGAAGAACATTTCATTATTAATTACAACAATTCCATCAGAATACAAGAATATACAGAGTATGAATAAATATTACACATTCGATAAATATCAGAGATTTACAAATTACAATGCAAATACATCGCAGCGGAAAATAACACAATACACAACTGAAAGAGATATACGGATACAGAGCTTTCCGGATATCATTCCAGCTGTAAACCTGGTTCCTATGAATATAAATATTCAAATCCAAAACTACTAGCTGCTCGTGTCAAAATAAGGGTACCTAGAGTTTAGGTTAAAACAATAAACTCCAGATCAGTCATGTGACTGGTGTGAGAACTAAAACAGTTATTAATCTTTATTTTAAAGTTAGGTAAATAAAAGGACCACGCCGTATAACACGGAACGGGTTTCCTCCCAAGAATACCAGTGCTTAAAACAGCAGCGCAATGCTAAATAAAGAACAATGAAGCTATTATAAGACCCAGGTCCCATCACACAATGCAACACAAGCCGGAGGATAGGGTTTTACCTTATAATAGCCAAAAAAATGCTTGATACGCTAAATTTCATCTTTTATTATTACTATAAGTGTATAGTGTCAAAACAGTTTCAATCATAAGTATCAATCATAGGCGACATGGGTACCATATATCATGTCGCCAATACTAGGCTCTACAATCAAAACCGCAAAGTCACGTATTGGAAGTTGGATTTCCAGCTGTGAACCAAGGAAAAAGATAGTCCTTACCGATTCGAGAGCCTCTAGTCCGCCCCTCAGGTCAGAGCTCGAGTGACCTTTGGATCGTCAGGGCCGGTCCACCGTTGTAGATTAAAATGCCTGAACACTGCGTTTCCCCGCCCTTTGGGGCGTAAATGAGCCAAATGACTCTATTGGCTCCACACAGTCATCGATATATCCGAGGCGCCTCGCAACAGCAACAACCATATAAGTCAAACTCGTCAGGGCATGTTAAACCACTGACGCCACTTCTAACTAGAAAGAAACGCATGCCCTCCCTGATGTCCTCTCCCATTTCTGGTTTACAACCGGAGTGTGAGGCTCGCGAATCAAGGTCACACAAAACTATGCCACACAGGCCGTGCTTTGATCATCAACCACAAGAATTTGCTTTTCAATAGAAGCCTTGATCATTTGCATCTTAGCATGCCACACAGGAAAACTACTCCATGCAACCGATATCCATCAATCACACAGAATGATATCCAATGTCAGACACACAGTCCATTTACAAGTCCGTTCTGGGTCTAAACGAAACCGGAGGCACCTTGTACCTCGCATATCCTTCGATCTCCAAGTACGTCTGGACGACCACCAACGGATTCCCTCCTCTTGGGTGTACAGCATAATCAAGATCATCAGTAATCACCCAAACGACGTGAAGACCTCCGGTCTTCAACCACCGTCTTCACCTTCGACTTATCGTTGTATCAGTTATTCAGAATGGGATAAACCCGGTCTTTCCGAATAACTAGCGTATATAATAAACAATCGTTACACAAACACAACATACGCCTCATTCCAATTCATCAGTCACTAACCGTAAAATAGTAAGGGAACAATTCCCAAGATATTAACCCCGAAGGTCGAAACCAATATCAGATCAATACCCAGGAAACCATTCATCTTAACTAATCGTAAGTTAGTTGCTAAATTTCACGTTCTTAGGGATAGGCTCCCATTAATTTTATAAAAGATAAATTCCTTAAATTTATTCTTTAATCTTCTTTTGAATATCAATTCAAACCAAATTATGGTTTATCCAAACTAGCCGGGATTAACGAACCTTACCGAAGTAATCATTTGTTTTAATTTCCCAATCCCAACTTATTCATCCCATGAAGTAAAACTGGTAATAATTCATATCTAACACCACGGTGTTATTGGTAAATTCAATTACCATTTCACGTTCAAATCTAATTAAAGATTTAACTATCGCCTGGAGCAAAACCGGTGATACTCCATTCTCGATCTTTTCAATCTAATTAAAGATTCATTAAAACTCCACTTAGTTTTAATCTTTAACTGGGTTAAAGAACCGATGTCATTTAAAACACAGTTCAAGATAAACCCCAAAATCACATCACATTTCAATCAGTCCCTAACCGTAAATTAGTAAGAGGACAGTTCCCTAAAATATTAACCCCGAAGGCCGAAACCAACATCAGATCAATATCCAAGAAACCATCCAACTTAACTGATCCCCGGTTAATTCTTAATTTTCTTAACTCCATTTGGGTTTTAAGAACAGTGTTATTAAAGATACCATTCACGACAACCCAAAATACCGTTGGATATTAAACACAAGGCTCTGAATAGAAAATATATCGGCTTATATTCAATATCAAATTCTAAAACCAACAAATATCATATTGGAAATAACTATATAAATATATCTTTCAAATTTCCATAACATCATCTGTATAATCACGAAACCCAACATCGAACTATTTCGAAGATGATTTCGATTCAAATCCATTCCAGTTCAATTATCGGAAATTCTGGTTGTTTTCAAAACCATTTCCCAATTTATTTATTTTAAAAATAAATAAATTATTATTCTTGTTCAAAACTAGTTCATTTCGATAAAAATCTACTTTTATCTTTTCAAATATGGAGTTTTTCATCCCAATTCTTCTCAAATCATTTCTTATGATTTAATACACATTATTACTATTTTTAATAATTTTATCAAGGCCCGTACAGTCGATTTCCATCAACGGCCATCGAACTACACTTACAGCGACCTTTTCCAAATTTGATTTGGACATAATTCCAAATCCAACCGTTAGATTTCTAATTTCTAATATTAGTTAGAAAGCTCTTTTCGATACGAACGCAACGGTTCCATTTTTAGGAGAATACGACGGTCGGATCTCCCGCAACGTCAATTCGAAGTCAATGGTCGAAATTCGCCAACTGTCGCGGCGCGGCGCGTTCTATTCAGGCCATTTAATATATATATTATATATATTTCGTCGATTTCCCTTTCAAAACTTATTTTATAAATCGTTTTAAATTCGTTTTTGAAGCGATTTCAACTTCATATTCAATTCCGAATAAAAATTGAATATTCCACATCATCGATATGCAAATGATAATATTTTCAAAACGTTATATTTTGAAATCAATTTCTTTTCTATATTCATTATAAAAATGAATAAAATCGATATAAATATCGTTCATGTCAAAATGGCATCAATCAAATCAACACGACTTTATATATTTCAATAACTTCGTTATTCTATTCAACAAATGAATATTTTCTTCAACACATGAATATATATTTTTATTCAACACATGAATATATATTTTTATTCAACACATGAATATATATTCTTATTCAACACATGAATATTTATTTTATTCAACACATGAATATATTTTCTATTCAATACATGAATATATTTTCTATTCACCACATTAATATATTTTTATTCAACACATGAATATATATTTTTATTATTTCCCAATTGGAATGAGGCCCAATCAATTACCATATAATGTTAATTATATGGATTTTCTACAACACATGTATATAATAGCAATGATAAATCATCAATCATCATCCAGAGTGTACCACACAACTACATAAGCATTAGATATAAATAATTAACGCTTGCACAGTCTGTCAACCCATCGTGTAACACCCCGTAAATTTATAACATTAAAATTCACAAATTAAAGTATACTTAATTTTTAGAAAAGAATTAAGTGAAATGGGTTGCGCAGAGAAATATATATATTGATATATATATATATATATATATATAAATTAAAAAATAAATAAATAAATAAATATGCGAAAAAGTTCAAAACAGCGAATTGGGAGGGGAAATAACCGAGCTGGCCCATTTTTGAGGTCGACCCGAGCCTTGCTGGGTCGACTAGGGGTTAATCCAGGGTGTTTGGCTGTCAACCCGTGGGCCGATTCGCTGAAATGCAGATTTTGCATTTGATTGGTTCTCATGGTTCAGGGTTAATCTAATGGTCCTAAATAACTTCCTATACCTATAAATACATCCTAATGCTAACCCTAAACCTAATTAAAATAGAATAGTTACCGTCGCCATGGAAATCAATGGAGCCGCCGCCAACTAAGAAAGAAGAAAAGCAAATTCAATTCTAATTCTCTCAACCCTAAAGCAAAGCAAAACTCTCTCTTTTCTTCTCTAAATTGTGAGTATGATGATCTTAACAAGATTATGATCATTTTAATTAGGTTGAGTTATGAATGGATTATGAGTAGATGATGTGAATTATCATATATGTTGTTGTAAACCCCTTTTGCTATCATGTATATTGTAAATCCAATGTTATGTGATGATGATATCTTATATGTTGTAAATCATGCTATGATGATGTTATGTATGTTGAAAGTTTCTATGCCAAGTTGTGATGAATCATACATGTTAAAAAGGACATGATGTTACCATCTATGCTAGTTAGTTCATATTAATTAAATCATCATGTTTGGGTAATGTTGATCTATATTACAAGTCACATATGCAAGTTAGATTGAATTAGAAAAGTTATGAACATATCCCATGACATCTATTATGACATCTAGAATTATGCTATGACATATGTGATATCCTATGCTAGTTCACACCATCATTATGTTGCCTAAAAACCCCATATGCAAGTTTATGTATAGATTTGGGCTATGATCATATCATATAAATTGAGACATTTAACAAGTTGACACCTTTTGATCCTTAACATGTGTAGTTTATGCAAGTTTCACCCCTATTATGATTAGATTTATTTTAATTTTCTATATGTTGTGATAATTTATCTTTGTGCTAGGTGTTAGACTATACAAGTCTAGCCTATATTATGCGTTGAATAAGCGAACGTATAAACGTGGGGTAGGGGTAATATTAAGGATTTAATATTAAAAAGTTGGGGTGCAATTGATATGATTTTGCATGCCATAAGTGGATGGCCATAATTGAGTCAATTATGGACATCATTAAAAGTTGACTTAATTAATAATTTGAATAGGGAATTATTAAAACTGGGGTAAAAGATTTTAAGTGTTAATCAATGCTTAGGACACGAGGTTGGACTTGTTTGTGACGTAAACCTGGCCGGACCCGCCCGACAAATCCAGTGGTCACAAATGTCAGCCCAATGTGAGAGGTCCTAGGCCTAAACTAAAGCATAACGGTTTTAAAGACACGAGATTAGACTCTTTTATGGTGTAAGACTGCCCGGACCCGCCCGGCAAATCCAGCTGCCATAAATGCCAGTCTAATGTGAGAGGTCTTTATGAGGTTATGGCCTGAATGAATTAAGATATACTTAACTAGATAAACATGTAAGGTGGGACATGGGGGTTAAGTAGGTGCCTTGGGTGGCATGAGGAATCTAGGGGGTGCCCTTAGTGGCATGTGAAATACGATTAGTGAGACTTAACCAAACACACATGTAAATGAACATGACTAAGAGGGTTAAGTGGGATATACTAGTGACAAGCTTAGGTGGGTAGCTTGTGGGGGCCCATTTCGACTAGTATCCCAAACGTATCTTTGTGGGCTCGACCCAAGTCGAGGACGGGACACGCATGCTGGGTTCGACTGTAAGAGGCCAAAACGGGGAGCGGTGGCAACGCAAGTCCAACGGGTTTCATATGCGTGTGGACCCGGGCTGGTAGGTAAGACGTTGTTGCATCATGTAGGTATAAGCCGTGCATTCTCAAGTTGTATCGGGTTGCCACTTTAGGGGAGTGATACACCCCACTGTGGGGCCAGCACGGGTATCTACGAGTAGGGAGCCGATCGAAAGTGGGTAGTGGGGTACACCTAGTGGAGATAGGGGCAGACGGCACCTATGTAGTCAGCTAGGGGTACGTAAGGCTATTTATAAAGTTTCTGTGTGAAGCAAGTGGGATCAAACAATAGGGTGACTGGTGTGGTGCAGTATAGTAATGTGCGGTGCAGTGTAGTAATCATTCGTTAGTTATTAGGTGTGCCTTTACCGTTATCTTTAACGTTATCTTAAACGCTATCTTTATCTTCCTAAGAGTTCATAGACATTTACTTGTCTTCCAGCTTATGCCTTAGTCTAGTTATTTTGATAATAGTATTGTTAGAATTATCATACTTGCCAGACTTTATATCTGACCCCCTCTATTTCTATCCTTTTTCCCCCTCCAGGTCCTCAGGTTGGGCCCAGCTCTAGTGGAGTTTGATTAAATTGCTTCATCTCTCTTTGGAAAGCTTGGACCGTTGAAGTAAAGTCCAGCTTGTTATCTTTTTAATGGCTATTTATGTAATGGGATTATGTATTTTGTTTTATGAAGATGGATATTGTACTTGGTTTTATGATGAAACAAACATGTTTAATTTCCGCTGCAATAAAATGAAGTTTTAGATTTCCAAGTACTATTTATTATCTGTCTTGTTGTAATTTTTCTGTTCTATATTCACTTATAACCTCCATGGAAGTTAATGCATTCCCTTTGTGAGTGACATTAATGGACGTGGGGTGTTACACATCGATTGACATACAACTAAACAATCGGGATTAGTGTACGTCAAATATCGTCCCAATACCCGTGTGGGGTTTCAAATCTACAAACACGGATTTTATTTGTGCAGTTGGGCGATGTGTAAAATTTATCGTCCCAATCAGTATAAGTCAAATTAGTGTATATAAACAAATCGTCAGATTTGTTTATAGATATTTATTTTATATACACGTTAAAAATTATATTTTTAACTATAAAATATTTTCCACTATAAAATATTTTATTTCATTTCACATAACAGACTCATATTTCACAACCCAGCAATCAAACAAACAAGCCATCCATGGTCTGTGGAAGACGGGTGTCGGGTGCTACTAAACACCATCTGCATCCTAGTATATATTTCAAACTAGAAATAAATTAAAGGTGAGGAGTTCTCACCGACTAGCTAAACCAATTCACCGCGACTCTTCATATGTAGAAAATCTTTGTCGTTCCCTCCTTTTGTCACTTTCATTGTTCGTAGCCACTACATATATAAAAATCACATTTTTATATTCCCTATTATATAAAAATCATATTCTTAATTCGCTACATACATAAAAAACGTATTTTTAATCTTTACATTATATAAAAATTATATTTTTATTCTCTTCATCATATAAAAATTATATTTTTATCTGAATAAAAATCTCATCTTTATATAATTAAAAATTTCATCTTTTCTAAATCAAAGAACTAATCTTTCAAATATAAAAAAGCAAATCCTTTTCAAATTAAAAATCTAACCTTTTTAAAGCTAAAAATCAAATCTTTATCTTATTAAAAATCGTTTCTTTGCTATGATACAAATCGCTTCTTTGATATGATAAAAATTTTACCCTTCATGTATTTTAAAATTTTAACTTTCATGAAATTTAAACTTTTAAACTTTATATTACATACAAAAAAAAATCTAAACTTTCTCTTTATACTTCATAATAAAAATCTAATTTTTTTTGTTTCTAAGCTATAATGTATATAAAAACCCGATTTTTATTAAATAAATCCAAATAAAAAAACTTACAGTGATAAAAAGAAAGGGAAGGGCGCTGCCAGTAGGGAGGAGGAGGAGGTACTTGCGCCAGAGGGTGTGGGCTATAAGTGGTGGTGGCGGTGGGGCGTTTGGGGGTCAGCGCGGCGGTATTTGGAAGGTTTGGGGGGTCTGAGCGTTCGGATCGAGAGGGAGAAGGGGGTGGAGCGTCGATAGGCGGAGGAAGAGGCCGTGGGTGGCGGCGCCATCGCGCTGGAGGCGGAGGCGATGGCCGGTGCTTGATTTTGATTTTTTTTTATCTGAAGTCGATAGTTGACCCGAAGGAGGAAGAAGAAAATAAAAAAGGGGGGCCTTTATTTATATAATTATATATTTAATAATGTTTTTGATTTCAAAAAGTTAGCTTACAATTTGAACTCCAATTCGAACTCACCGACTGTCGCCCATAGCTAATTACCCCCATTCTGAACGCAATGGAATATGTCCCGTATGCCAATTCGCTTGTTACGATCAGTTTCCGTTCAAATTAAAATATAGTTCTTTATATTTTTAATTTGAACATACATTTTAATTTACCGGGGTCACATACAAACTCTAAAAATTCCCGAAAAATATTATCTAGCTTCGTATTAACTATACGGTCCTAACAAAACCAACTTCGTCAAATTCTGAGACCGATTGAAAAATTGCCATTTTCCAGTCGATTAAAATCAATAGAAATGGGTCAAACACGTTTTCCTTTGCCACGCTCACATATTGATTCTGAAAATTACGAATTTTGGAATCTAGCAATAACTTGACATCACGGATCCAACAAAAGTGGTTTCATCAAAAACCGAGGTCGTTTGCAAAATTTCCATTTTTAAGGGCCAGAATTCCATAGCGACTATTCTGAATTTTCAACTAGGCGTAACTTTTTATCCCCGCTATGAAATTTCAATTTTTCGGATTCGTTGGAAAGATATTCTCAAATAGATTCTAACATTTTTGGTTTCACTAAAATCCGGTTTATTTTGAATCCTGTACATTCATTTGAAATTTGAAATTGAATTATCGAACTACCACGCCATTTTATATTCCTTTTATATATATAAATACATATTTATATTCTAACGACGATTCAGATAAATATATACGTTCTATTTCTATTCGTAATAAATTTCTCGTCGTTATTATTTAAAATAATTCATTTTAAATAATCAAAATTCACTAAAACTGCCAAAATAAAAATTTTAAATTGGCTCAGATTTCCGAGTTATTAGAAAAACCATTACAAATCCAATTTATTTCTCTTAAAAATATTGGATTATTGTACTAGTTAATAGCTAGTTCATTTTGATTAAAAAAATAATTTTATCTTTACAAACATGGAATTTTTATCTGAATTCTTTCCAAATCATTTATTATGATTTACATAAATTATTGATATTTTTAATAATTTTATTAAGGCGCTTTCAGTTGATTTCCATAAACGGTCATCGAACTACACTTACAACGACCTTTTCCAAATTTGATTTGGACATAATTCCAAATCCAACTGTTAGATTTCAAATCTCTTGTTTTCTTTGGAAAGCACTTTTCAATACGAACCCAACGGTTCCAGTTTTAGGTGAATCCGACGGTCGGATCTCCCGTTGTGTCAATTCGAAGTCAATGGTCGAAATTTGCGAACGGTCGCACCGAACGTATTTTATAAATCATTTATAAATTCATTTTAAAATGATTTTAACTTCATTTTCAATTTTAAATCAAAATTGAATATTCCATATCATTATAATATTAAATGATAATATTTTCAAAATATCAGATTTCGAAATCAATTCTTTTTTATGTTGGTTATAATATGAATAAATTCGATATAAATATCGCTCGCTTTAAAATGACGCATATCTAATCAACACGGCTTCACACATTTTAATATTTTCGTGTCCGTCCGAAATCGGACATCAAATTCATATTTTAATCCTTTACTGAATATTATTTTAAAGTATTCGTTATTTTGAAATATTCATTATTCCAGAATTGGAATCAAACCCAATCAATTACCATATAATTTTATTTATATGGATTTCATACAACATATGTGTATAACAACAATCAAAACCAATTAACCATCATCCAGAGTGCATCACACAACTGCATAAGCATTAAAAATAAATAATTAATGCTTACAACAGTCTGTCAACCAATCGATTGACATATAACTAAACAATTGAGATTAGTGTACTTAAATATCATCCCAATACCCATGTGTGGTTTTAACCAACAAATATTGAATATTATTTGTGTAGTTGGGCGTTGTGCAAAATTTATCGTCCCAATCGATATAACAAAAATAGGCGAGCATAAACAAGTCGTTCGACTTATAAATGGATGTGTAAACTTATTTTTAACTATCTAATAGATATATAGAATTTTATAACTTTGCATATAAAATTCTATACGATGCCTAAATAATTTTATTCATCGCAGTTATAAACTAAGAATAATATTTTTAGCAAACTAATTTTTATTCCATAACATCGCCATTTTATATATCTCATATATATGTTAAAAATAATAGTTTTAACTAACTATTAATTTTTCTAATACATTTTAGAAAATTTCGACAGCATAACGACGCGATATTAAAATTGGAATAAGGTCTAGCCTTATCCCTCGCCTAATACTCGCTCGCGCCAAACACAAACCAATTCCAATTAATTCACAATCAATACACAACCAAATTTACAATCAACATCCAAATTTCCACAAGTACGTCTGGACGATCACCACTTATTACCTTGTCATGGGTGTACAGCCCAATCAAGACATCAGTAATCCTCCAAACAATGTGAAGATCTCCGGTCTTCAACCACCGTCTTCATCGTCGGCTTATCGTCGAATCAGTTATTCAGAATGGGTATAAACTCAGACTTTCCGAATAACTCGCGTATTTTATAAACAAATGCTATAAAACACAACATACGCCTCATTCCAATTCTAAATTCTCTTTTATTTAAATATGCGCATCATTAGTGAATGATTCCCATTAATTTTATCAAAGATAAATTCTTTAAATTTATTCTTTAATCTTCCTTTGGATCTCAATTCAAACCAAATTATGGTTTATACAAACTAGTTGTGATTAGCGCACCTGACCAAAGTAATCATTTGTTATATTTTCCAATCCCAACCTATTCATCCCATGGAGAAAAACTGGTAATACTCCATATCTAACACCATGGTGTTATCGGTAAATTTAATTACCATTCCATGTTCAAATCTAATTAAAGATTTAACTATCGCTTGGAGCAAAGCTGGTGATATTCCATTCTCGATCATTTCCCAAATTTGATAATTTAAATTATCACATTCACATTTCAATCTAATTAAAGATTTATTAAAACTCCACTTAGTTTTTATTTTTGAACAATCTTTATTAATGATTATTTAACTTTGGGAAATCAAACATGCCGCAACGAAAATCTACACCGTACCATTGATTTCTGCCGATATATAACCTCTAACCTTATATGTCTTAGAGAAGGGTGTTAAGCAAGATAATAAATTCTCCGCCACCAAACAGATATATATTTAGCAGAGATCAACAATACAGATCGAAATACAATGTTAGATGTGTAATCCTGTCTTTAACTAGGTTAAAAAAACTAATATTGTTTAAAACACAGTTCACGATAAACCCAAAATCAGATTCCATTAATTATGGAATCTTTATGGAAAAACACATCAACATATAATCGATATCAATTTCCGTGTCCGACTAATAATATAAATGCAATAATGACAAAGCCTTTTAAATTCTATATATATTAACAGTCTTCCTCCACAGAAGCTCACTCTAATTATTACCAAATTGAATTCCATCCAATTCCAATTTAATATATTAAATTGGAAAACTTTACTTTG
Organism: Allium sativum; assembly: GCA_030737875.1. NCBI lineage: Eukaryota > Viridiplantae > Streptophyta > Magnoliopsida > Asparagales > Amaryllidaceae > Allium > Allium sativum. The sequence goes on from CM060924.1 coordinate 903,315,470, forward strand.
GAAAATTTCCATTAAATCTTAATTAAATATTTATATATTCCAAATCACATTTCATTATTAATTAGTTTAAAGAACAAATGTTATTTAAACACCGTTCACGATAAACCTAAAATCCAATTTAATATTAAATACAAGACTCCGAGTAGAAATTATATCGGCTTATATTCAATATCACATTCCGAAACTAACAGATATCGTATTAGGAATAACAATATCTGTATCTTCCAAATTCCCATAACAGTATCTGTATAACCACAGAATCCAATATCGAAATATTTCGAAGATTATTTCCATTCCAATTTGTTCATTAGAAAATTCTGGTTATTTTAAAACCATTTCAAATCTAATTTATTTCTTCTAAAAATATTGGATTATTATACTAATTAATAACTAGTTCATTTTGATTAAGAAAAATATTTTTATCTTTACAATCATGGAATTCTTCACCCGAATTCTTTCCAAATCATTTATTATGATTTTACACAAATTATTAATATTTTTAATAATTTTATTACGGCCCTTTCAGTCGATTTTCATAAACGGTCATCGAACTGCACTTACAGCGACCTTTTCCAAATTTGATTTGGACATAATTCCAAATCCAACCGTTAGATTTCAAATCTCTTATATTCATTGGAATGCTCTTTTCAATATGAACCCAAGGTTCCGGTTTTAGGAGAATCCGATGGTCGGATCTCCCCTAATGTCGATTTGAAGTCAATGGTCGAAATTTGTGAACGGTCGCGACGTGGCGCGTTCTATTCAGGTCATTAAATATATATAATATATAATATATTATATATATATCATTGATTTCTATTTAAAACATATTTTATAAATTGTTTATAAATTCGTTTTAAAATGATTTTAACTTCATTTTCAATTTTAAATCAAAACTGAATATTCCATATCATTATCATATTAAATGATAATATTTTCAAAATATCAGATTTCGAACTCAATTCTTTTTTATATTCGTTATAAAATGAATAAAATTGATATAAATATCGCTCGCGATAGAATGGCGCATATTTAATCAATACGGCTTCACACATTTCAATATTTTCGTGTCCATCCAAAATCCGACATCAAATTCACATTTTAATCCTTTAATGAATATTATTTTAAAATATTCGTTATTTAAAATATTCGTTATTTCTAAATTGGAGTTAGACCCAATCAATTACGACATAATTTTATTTATATGGATTTTGAAATGACCCAAACTCTCCCTTTCGGGAAAGCTCGGATTGAGTTGAGAACACGACAGATCAGAATGCAAAAAACAGAACATTTCATTGCTATTACAATAATTTACATCAGAGTACAAGAATGTACCAAAGTATGAATAAATAATATACATTTGATAAAAATCATAGATTTACAAATTACAATGCAGCGGAATAATAATACAAAACACAACTGAAAGAAATACACGAATGCAGAGCTTTCCGAATATAGCTCCTGCTGTAAATCCAGGATCCTAGACAAATAATTTTTTAAATATTGTTTGAATTGATTTAAAAGTCATTTTTTGAGATATAACTAGTATATGTCGACATACACTTTTAGGCATGTCGAATACTAGCCATTAGGCCATTTTTAAATTTTGAAAAGATGTGTCTTTTGAATTCAAAACCTTTCAGAAATGTTCTGACTATTGGAAACCTATAAATATCTTCCAAAATTCGAATTTTTTAACAATTTTCATCATCTTCTTCCTCTCTTAACATCCTACCAATATACTATTTTTGTTCTTGATTTATAGACTTATACTCTGCTGATTTCAATAGAAATCATATCACTCTTCTTCCCTTTCAATTATAAATCAAAATCTCTCTGAATTCAAGTGCTTCTCAAGAGCTATAGGCTGTTTGTAATTAAAGATCTCAAGATCAAGTCTTATAGATTCTATACTACAAAAACTGGTAAGAGAAGGGTGTGGTCCTATCCCATTTAAAGTGACTGGGTGTGATTGTGTCTTGGAAATCGATTGGGTGTAAAGTTATGGCCCGGTAAATCAACTAAGTCTCACTGTACGTGGAATCAATTAGGATGTGCCCTTGTAGCCTTGAAATGAATTATTGTAATTGGATATTATTGAATAAAATTCTGAATCAACCTTGCATTATGTGGGACTGGATACAGAGGAGTCTCGAACCAGTATAAAATCCCGATGTGTACTTTCCTTTTTTTACTTTTACTTTCAGTATTTTGTGATCGATTATGTATTTATTTGTTTCTATGATTTGTATACTATGCGTTTGATTCAAAAAGATTTCCATAAAATTTATAAATTCCATTAAACACTATTCGCCCTCCCCACCCTCTAGTGTTTAACTTGCCTTAAGATCCTTAATCCGCATCTCCAACATTTATGATATGTGTTGTCGACAAATGCTTAGTTTTTCTTTCTGCAATAATGTTGGGTTTGTCATACTTGTTTGTCTTTGAATAGTATTTGGTTATTATTTTCAAATAATAGTTAATTCTTCAAAATGTGATTAATTGCATAGTATTAAAGTACTAATCAACCCGATGATCATCTTAGTTTTTTTGTCTCCTTTCGCTTTCCTCTACAGTACAAAAAATTGTTACATTAAATGTAAAGAGAAAAAACAAAGAACATAACACCACTGTAACAATAGTAGAATAGACTATTATAAAATGGGTTATATCTAGCCGCATTATTTTGAAGAAAAAACACTATAGAGTAATTTTGTGAAGGATTTCTTAATACAATTCCAGTGTAGATTAAACTGCCTGATTTAGATCTCGATTTTTGGTCAGTTGAAGCAATGAGTTGAATAGCCTCTTTATTGGGAAAACCTCTTAGAACGGATAGTTTATAGAGAATGCTTGCCAAATATCCTTTGTTAGAGTTTTAGTAGAGATAAGTATTGGTTTTGAATTCCCTGAAAGTATTCCTATTCAATATGAAAATGTGTAATCGTCTGGCAAAGAGTGATTTATGAATGGGCACCCTATTCATGTGTTTTCTGTAAAGTATTTGGTCATTCAGCTGAAATGTGTAAATCTAATAAGATCTGGGTTGCAAAGAATTCGTCTAATACCAACAGTAAAATGGATTTAGACGGTAAAAATGAAAGTCAAGATAAGCAGATGATAGATATAGTAAAGGTTAATAATTCTGGAAATGTCGAAAATAATGTGAGGAATGTTGTCTTTCAGGAAAAACAGAAAAATAATTCCAGCTCTCGAGAAGAAAACTGTGTGAATAACCCTGCCATAGAAATGAACATTGGCAATTATTATGAGTTGGTTAATATTAAACCTAAATCATTATCAAGTATTGAAGGATGCATGCAAGAAAGGAATGTGCAACATAAAGTATGTGAGAAAAATATTGCCGAGTTAGACAAAAATTCAACAATTGATAGTCAACCTAACGTTGCAATGAAGATCACTTTAAAATAGAAGATGTTGTTAATGAAGAATCTATGAGTGACTCTGACAGCTCTTTCAGTAGTTTCAAAAGGAAGAAATATAAATTTAAGTCTGGAAAATCAAAAGGAAAATGTAGTTTGGTGATTAATGAACCTTTGGTTGAAACCAACCCCGAGTGGGTTAAATTGATGTCACTGATTCAGATGAGGTTCAAAGCAAAGAGGAAAAAAGATGAAGGGTAAAATGTTGGAGTAAAGGGTGGAGGAATGCATAAAAGTGATATGTTGATGTGTTCTTGGGTGGCTCTGTTCAGTATCTTTCCCGTTTTAAAGCTGGTTGTTGGAGTTTCTGAGTAGGTCTTTGTGGGTTTTTTAGTTTAAGCTTTTGGATTTCCAGATGAAGTGATTTCAGTGTGATTTTTTTTAGTTTCAGTTGGATGGAGCTTTTATTGCTTGCTAGGATGTGTGGTTCCTCCTTATGCTTGGATCACGTTTTTTCGGATGGGCTATCTTATGGGATTTTGGGCTTGGTTGCTTCTGTCGGGTTTTAGGTTTTGGGTTTCTTTGTTGTTGTCTGGTGTGTTTCTAGGTTACTGTATATTTGTAGTGGTTTGTGGTGTTTTCTGGTTTTGTGGTGTCTTTGTATTCTGGTTCAAGCTGTTTTTTAGTTTGTTTTATATAGTATTCGTTTTTTGTGTGGTGTTGTAATTAGTAACAGCTCGAACCATCTTTGTGTCTCCTTTTATATGTAATATAAGTACCATTATGTTTCAAAAAAAATTTAATTACTATGTAGAATCAGCCAATATTATGAGATGACCAAGTGACAAATCACCATACATATAGTACTAACACAGTTTTGAAATATAGGTATATGCTTGCTTATGTAGTTAAAGTTTATATTATAATGCTTTGCTATTTGTGTCAATGCATCTTGGATCTCTTTAACTTCTCATTAATAATTCATTTTTAGAAGCTTAACAATTAAGCAAGTATAAGATCAAAAGACTAGGAAAAAATTAGCGTGAATATTTATATGCAACCCCATCAAAATGATGTGTGTAAATTTTAGTAGCTAGATAGTATTGCAGCCTTGGATAATTTGGTTGCTTCATTGGCACATAAATATAAATTTGTATGTCCACATGATCTTACTCTGAAGCATAGTCAGCATAAGTAATAAGCACAGTCTTAGTTAGATGTTTATGAGAATCAAGTTATTAGGAAGTTCTAATAAATAAGGTGTCAAACGTAAACTATGAATTTCAAATCATTAGGAAGTTCTGCTTAAAAATGAAATTCAGTGGTAAGTAACCTTGTATTTTATAATGATTGTTAATGATGCTCATTGTTGTGTTTTCTAAATATAGTTATGTTGTTCCATAAGTGTCCCATAGTTGTTTTCATGTTTAAAGGCTTTCTAAAAAAAATATTATCCTAATTTGCTTAAGTTGTTACAATTACTTAGTTATAATTATCGGGTTACTAATAGATATCATAGTGTGTTAAGTTTGTGGTAGGCTTTGTATATTCCTAACAAGTAAATAGCTTGTACTTTTATTTGTGATGGTTCTGCCATTTGCTAAACTTACTTGGTTATCAATATAGTGCAATGTCCGTTAACTAGCTTCTCTACGCACAAAACAGCTCACATACCAAATTTATTAAAGAAACCAGACAAAAGCATAAATTCGAGAGAAAATAGGGATAGCAAGGCCATTAGGGCATGGGCCAAGGAGTTTGCAATCGAAGTTGGAATAATCTACTGCACATATGCACCTTTAACTTGTCGGGATTGGAGGCTTGTCAAAGGACCTTCTAGGCATAGAATGCATTGTCATATTTTAGTAAGTTATCCTGTTTTTGGTTTCAGATATCGATTCATCATAAATTTAATATATTTCACTTTAAAGATAAACTGTTATCTAATGTAGGAGAAGTTTGATATATATCTTCACATTCCTCATGTGGAGCGAGCAGAGATTCATTATTCAGGGAAGCGGTTTAAAGATTTTAGATATAAACTTCATAAGCACTATATGTTATTTGAAAACGAAGATCAAATCCACCAAAACCCATATAAAGGTGTTGCACGTGAAAAGTCAGAAATTGTATGTGGAATGTTTGAGACAATAGAATTTAAGGTAACAATTGTACTGTAACAACCCATATATTTAACGATAATATATGTAAATATTATATTTAAATGTAATATCGTTAATCGTTAATCGTTGATGAGTATGTGTCCAAAAAGTCACATTTTGCATATGGATGAATTTGGACTCAAAACCACATCCATTGAGTTCAAAATGTCATTTAGGTGATCGAAAACAATAAACACTGATATGTTTGGAGATTGTACAAATCGGCACATTTGGGTGGCGTTTGAGCTAGCTAACCTAGCCCACCTTATAACCTCCCACAGCCTCCACTCCTCCTCATAACATTCCTAAGGCTTAAGAAAATAGAAATGGGGAACTAATCTGAAATTAAAATTCCTAAGGCTATGGTTGGCTTCTAGAGATCCAAATCAAGAGGAAATCAAGTATAGAAGCTTGGGTAAGCTTCTCCATCTTCTCGTTCTTCTTTTCTCTTAAATTTATGAAATTTCCTATGACCTAATTATTAGGAAACTCATTTATATGTGTTTAGATTGAAGACTAGCAAGATATATTGGAAGAGTGGTTGTTTTAGCTTCCTATTGGACCAATTCCTTGCTTCCAACAATCAAAGGTGAGTTCTTAGAGAACTCATATCAATGCCTCAAGCTATATGCTTTTCTAGTGTGCTCTTCGCACGCATATATATATATATATATATATATTGCTTATGAATTGCGTGTTTATGTTTGTGTGATAGGATTTCATTTGATGAGATTTGAATTTGTTTCGATGACTTCGAGTATAAATCATTGTTGGTGTTTGATTTTTGTGTTATGGGAGGTTTCAGTAAACCATTGAAGTCCTAATTTCACTTTGATAAAGTTAATAGCCTCCGACGATCATTCGAATTCGATAGAAATCGACTTGGCCATAAGGCTAAGTTTTATTTTGCATTGAGCAACAGGTCAGTCAACTGGTCTATTTTGGACCAGCCGACAGGTCCCGCTACTCGAAGATTTTCGGGGCAATTGTCCAGCCGACTGGTCAAAATTAAATAGTTGACTAGTACATTAACTATTCGACTAGTCAAAATGGACTGGTTGACTTATCGTATTAATTTTGGAAATCGACAAGTGGTGACCACGGTCAATTATATAGGTTTTTTCAGAATTTTCCTATGAGTTTTGGGTTGTTTTCTCTTTTCTTATGTTTTCTCATTTGCTCTAATTCATTAGTTTCAGCAGCTCGAGTATATCGACCTTTGATGATCATTCGATTCATTCGTAGTAAACGAATTTATAATCGATAGTCATGAGATTTAATTTACGTTATCAAAACGTGAATTCTTTGTTCGGTCATTATTACACGACATTTGCCACTTCGAAACTATAGAAAGGATATTTATATATTATTAGTATATACCAAACCTTGTATTAAAATGGTTTCTAACCCTACTTCATTATACGAAGTTATTATATAAATTCCTTTGGAAGTCTACTAGTATATATTTATATAAAAAAAATTCTCACACATATGAGAAACCTATTTAAGCGCCTTAGTAAAATCAAGGACTATGACCCCTTGAGTTTGCTTCGATGGTTAATTCTTGGACTTGTTCAATTGAACACTGTGGCAATGATCTTTTGTATTTCTAGTGGAATATACAAATTGTTCGTAAATATTCGAGTAGAGAAAGTGGTTATGGGACATGTGTCTTGACTCTTATATTTACTAATTTGGCGTAGTTTACACTATACTTGATCAATTGTGATTTTTGACCTTTCGGTCACTTTGATGACCTTCGAATCATTGTGAGGAAGTTCAATTCATTCGATTTTATCAATGATTTCCATATCATCCAAAGGAAACTTGGTTCATTTGATTATATCGATGATTTTTAGATCGTCTTGAGGAACGGTTCATTCCATTATATCGATGATTTCCAGATCATCCTGAGGAACTTCGGTTCATTTGATTAAATCAATGATTTCCATATCATACTGAGGAACTTCAATTCATTAGATTATATTAATGATTTCTAGATCATCCTGAGGAATTTTGGTTCATCTTGAGAGTCTTCAGACTATTTAGGGAACCTCAGTACTTGCGACAATCTTAGTACCATTTTGGTCTAGGAGCGTATTCATTTGTTGATATAGTATTACCTATTTCATGTTGATTTGATAGGGAGATCATTTCTGAATGGTAGCTATATCGTTTACGATGTAACATTCTTTTATATAGCTCTGAGATTTCTTTGGCATATTACATGGCGTTTCGAGCCTTTACATTTTACATGTAATCATTGTTGTTATTACCTATATGTCATTTTCTATTTGTATCCCTATTTCTATCTCAGTTTATTATGATTAGTACAGTTAGACTGGTCCATTTATTGTTCAATCTTGTAAATAATACTCAGGTCAGACCGGGTATTATAGGTGCTTATATTAGACATCTAGCATGGATTAATTTCCCCTTTTTGGCCCTTGTATCTACATTATTATTGTAGTAATTTGGGCTTTATGTATATGAGACATCTTTGTATACATATTCTTATGGCTTGAGCATGTACCTACTCTTTTTATGTATAGTAGATCGATTATGACCACTATCTTTGTATTTACTCTTATGTTGTATATGCATATTTATTTCCGCCTTTGTTATGTGAATATATGTTCTAACTCTAATTATTTATTATGTATTTTATATTGGTTCTGAATTATATACAACCACTGTGTAGTGGGTTTGAACTTGAAGTAGACGTGTTGGATTCCCTCATGAGATTTGAAAAGTAAGACCACATTATCCGATATGCTTAACACTCGTTTAAAGCTATTATATAGATTGTCGCTCCTCAACAGCCTTATTCTTCGGGTTAGTTGACATCATTGCTTGCAATGATCTTGGCTAAAGAGAGTATAGAGGGAGGCGTTATACTTGGTATCAGAGCCAAGTTCATAACAATATACGACCTTATGGCGAGGATCATTGTCCTAAGTCTCTCTTAGAAAATCATGCTTGGGATTTTATTCAAGTCTTAGGACCTATCATATCCTATCTTGTACCATGATCCTTTGTTCGACCAATCAAATTTATTTGAGTTCATCTTTGATAAGCTTGGCAAAGCAAAATACTAACCTGTCTGATCTAAGAATGTTTCTATTTTATTTATTTATGATTATAAATTTAATTCATGAATAATTGGTTGCACCACCGATTATTTATTTAAAAATTTGCACCCCTAGTTGGACGTAGTTTGTTTATTATGTTGAGTTACCCATTGAGAATATTAGGAATTCTTATCGGGAGGTGGGTTGCCATGATATCGATGGAAGTTTCTAAACACGACGATGAGACAATTCTGACACAAAAATTATATTAAATATTAATGATGTGCATCATCATGAACCTTAGCATTAGTAATTCGATATAAATAAATGGCGAGACAAATCATAATATTGATTTTTAGTTTGCAAACTTAGGGATTTTATGTCCTTAGGTGCCACAAGGCGCTTGCTCTATATCTGAGTATGTCAATTTTCCAAACCTATGTTTTGTAAAAATTCTTAGATTCTTTGATTTTTGTTTAACCCATATATTTTGTTATTACGATGTTTTAGCTTTCTTTGGTTAATGATTGAGTATTCTCATTTTCTTTGGAGTATTACTTGTTTCAAACAAGTAGTTTCTTCTTTTTGATTTCATGAGTAATTTAATTAAATGTCCTTGTAAAACAAGTGGCTTGAAAAACTTGCATTTACTTCTCAGATAGTTTTTGGACTTAACTGATTAAAAAGTTTATTTCCTTGAAATCAAATTTCTTTATGATAGGAAGCCACCTTGTCATGAGACAAAATTGTTCATCCCTTCACCAAGTTTAAAACTAATTGATTTGAGGATTTTTGAGTTTGAGTCCACCATTTATTTCCTTTGGCTATTTCTGCAATTCATGGATGTTCAAACTCGTTATGTGATGAGTGGCCATTTATGGACTGCACGTACGTTTCCATGTGTATTTATGACACATAATTAATACGTGTTCACCCATGAAGTTGTGCACTCATATTTGATTCATAGTGCATTTTGCAGTTCGTTCGTAAATATTTGAGTTGAGTCGGTGGTTATGGGACATTTGGCTAAACTCTCCTATTTACTTGATGTAAATTACACTTTCCTTGTTAATCAATGACGATCCCTCTTAGGTTTGGATCGTTTGAGGGATCGCAACCCCCGATGGTGGGCTTTTGGGATACGAGGGAGTTTTCAGGTCTCCATCTTATGATACACGAATTGGTGAGTTTTCAGGCTCCCATTGGGGAGTTTACTGGCTGATCCTGAGTTTTCAGGCTCAAAACTTTTGGTTAGCTACCTAGAGATTGTGTCATATTTGAAGAACACGTGTTAGTAAGCTTTTAGGATGCTTGGAGTTTTCAGGCTCCAACCATGTGGAGTTTCCAGGCTCCCATCTTGTGAAGCACGTGTTGGTAGGTTTTCAGGCTCCCATCCTGCGAAACACGTGTCTGTGATTTTTCAAGCTCCCATCTTGCGAAACATGTGTTAGTGAGTTTGCAGGCTCCCATCTTGCGAAACACGTGTTGATGACTTTTTTAGGCTCCTATCTTGCAAAACATGTGTTAGTGAGTTTTTAGGCTCCGATCTTGCAAAACACGTGTCAACGAGCTTTTAGGCTGCTTTGGAGTTTTCAGGCTTCGGTCTTGTGGAGTTTTCAGGCTCCCATCGTGAGATAGGCTTCCACCATTGTGGCTTATAGATTTGTACACCCACACTTGTTACTAATTGAGTGTCTTTCCATTCTATGGTCTTCTAGGTTTTTTGAGTGACTTCTAGAATTTCGGTGACTCGAGTTTTTGAATTATCTCGAATTTATTTTTGAAAGGTAATAAGCTATATTTGGCCTATCAAACTTAGTCTCTTGTTTCCGGATTTTGACCTCAATCTCCAGGTTTTCATGATGTGGGGATCTTGTATGATTCCCAATATTCGTCTCTTGTATACTAAATTGGGTTTAGTATTTTGATAAATCAACTTTGAAAAAGTTGATAATCCCTTGTGAATTACCTTTGAGGGTAACTTCATTTGATTTTTAAGAAAATCGTGGTTTTATGGATGAGGTAAGCTCTCGTTTATGAGGCTATTCTGTCCACGTCTACTTGCATGTATTGCTTATTCTAGTTTCGTGGTGATTTTCAGGATGGATCGACCTATCCATTCAAAGACTCGCATTTTATTTTCCGAGATATCATCAAGTTTTGACATCCTACATGTAACAACCCCGAATTTCAGAACCAATTAATTTTTTTATTTTGGCTATTTTAATGGATTTTAGATATTAAAATGATTTATTTTAAATAATAACGACTAAAATTTTATTTAAATCGAAGTTAAAACGTATAAATCTATTTTTAATACAATACGAGTCGGAAATGGCGCGGTAGTTTGAAAATTCGATTTTAAATTTCAAATTAATGTACAGAATTCAATTTAGGTCAGAATTGGACGAAATAAGAAACGTTAGAATCTATTTAACTATATCTTCCTAACAAATGTGAAAAAAGATTTCATAATATAAATTGGAAGTGATGTCCAGTTTTAAATTTAGAATAGTCGCTATGGAATTTTTGTATATTTTAATATAATATGTAGTCCTTAGAAATAGCCATTTTGCAAACAACCTCCATTTTTTACGAAACCACTTTTGTTGGATCCAAAATGTCAAATTATTGCTATATTCCAGTTTTCATAGTTTTTGGAATTAATATATGAGCGTGGTGAATTAAAACGTGTTTGGTAATTTCAATTTGAATTTAATCGACTGGAAATTGACCATTTTCCAAATGGCCTCTGAATTCGACGAAATTAGTTTTGTTAGGACCGTATCATCAAAACATAGCTAAATTTATTTTTCTGGAATTCTTGGAGTTAGTATGTGGCCCTGGTAAATTGAAATGTACGTTGAAATCAATTTTGAACGTTATATAAATTTATATTTTAATTTTAACGAAAACTGATCGAAACAGTCGAATTAGCTTACACGACATATCTCATTGTGTCCAAAATGGGGGTTTTTAGCCAGGAACGACAGTCGTTGGGTTTGATTTGGAGTTCAAATTAAAAAGTTTCTTTTTGAAATTAAAAATTAAATTAATTATATAAAGTCAATCCCTCCTTTTATCTTTCTCTCTCCCTGTCGTTTAAAGAAATACAAACAACCATCGATCGCTTTAGCCACCACTTCCCCCCTCCCCCCACGTCGCACCACCATGCCTCCGGCTGCCGGCGGCCCCCTCTGATGATCCTCCTTTGCCCTCCTTTTCTCTCCTTCCTCTAAAGACTCCAAGCCCCTAAACCCCCCTGAAACTGCCGCCGCCACAAAACCGTAGCCACCGCCGGCCCTCCGCCACACCCCCTGGCTTGCAGGCCCCACGCTGCCCCTCTTCAGCCCCTAGCTCCGACTGTGAGCCCCCCTTTGTCCAAAAATCCAATTTTTACAATTTTCAATGTTTGCAAATAACACCCTGAGCTTCCAGCGCCCATAACTCTCCAACCGTGCGCTTCTGGCCCAAACTCCAAAGTACCAAAATCAAAGAGCATGATTTTCTCTTCGATTTGAGTATATGGAAGTCAAATTTTTGGATCCGGAGTCGTCTGGAAAACGCGTCCAAAGTTTGATGTCCAAATACTGTCTTTTCACAAATTCTGGCGAATTGGAGCATTTTTAGAAGAAAGGCCACTAGACGAAAGTTGACTTCGAATTGACATTACGAGAGATCCAATCATCGAATTCTCCTAAAACTGAAACCGTTTGGTTCGTATCGAAAAGAGCTTTCCAATGAATATAAGAGATCTAAAATCTAATGGTTGGATTTGGAATTATGACCAAATCAAATTTGGGAAAGGTCGCTATGGATGCAGTTCGGTGGTCGTTATTGGAAAATGACTGTACGGGCCTTGATAAAATTATTAAAATATTAATAATTTGTGAAAAATCATAGTAAATGATTTGGAAAGAATGTGGTTGAAAAATTCCAAGTTTGTAAAGAAAAAAATATATTTTTATCAAAATGAACTAGTTATTAACTAGAAAGATAATCCAACGTTTTTAAATAAATAAATTGGATTTGTGAATGGTTTTAATCTAACCAAAATTTTCCAATGTATGAATTGGGATGGATTTGAATAGAAATCATCTTTGGGAGAGTTGGATATTGGATTCTGTGACTATACGGATATTGTGGAGGAATTTGGAAGATAGATATATATCGTTATTCCCCATACGATATGTGTTGGTTTCAGAATTTGATATTGAATGTAAGCCGATATAATTTCTGTTTGGAGCCTTATATTTAATATTGAATTATATTTTGGGTTTGTCATGAATGGTGTCTTCAGTAACACTACTCTGAAACCCCGCGTAAAAAGAACAAAATCTTTTAATTAAGATTATTAGAGTTTCCAGTTATATTTTGTAATTGGAATAAAATGGAATATGAATTGGGTTTATTGTGAACTATGTTTTAAACGACATTCGTTCTTTAATCTGATTAATAGTGAAATGTGATTTGGAATATATAAATCTTTCATTAAGATTTAATGGAAATTTTCCAAAGTAAAGCTTTCCAATATAATATATTAAATTGGAATTGAATGAAATTTGATTAAGTAATAATCGAAGTGACCTTCTATGGAGGATGACTATTACTCTATATGGAATTTAAAAGGCTTTGTCGTTATTCCATTTATATTATTAGTCGGATACAAAAATTGATATCGATTATATATTGATCTATTTCCCATGAAGATTCCATAATTAATGGAATGTGATTTTGGGTTTATCGTGAACTGTGTTTTAAATGACATTGGTTCTTTAACCCAGTTAAAGTCAGGATTACATGTCTAACACTTTATTTTGAAGTGTATTGTTGATCTCTGCTAAATATATATTCGTTTGGTGACGGAGAATTTATTCTCTTGCTTAACACCCTTCTCTGAGACGTATGAGCTTAGAGGTTATATAATGGTAGAAATCAGTGGTACGGTGTAGACTGTCGATGTGCTCATGTTTGTGTTTCCAAAGTTAAATAATCATTAGATAATGATTTTGAAGGATTAAAACTAAGTGGAGTTTTAATGAATCTTTAGTTAGATTGAAATGTGAATGTGATAATTTAAATTATCAAATTTGGGAAATGATCGAGAATGGAGTACCAACAGTTTTACTCGAGGTAATTGATATACACGTAAATGTGTATATTTTATCCGCTTATTTATCTAGTTTTCTATTTAAGATCATTAATATTGTGTATTTATAGCTGTGTTTTCAGATTGTTGATAAAAAGCTTGGTTTAGAGCATTTGATGGATAAAGCATGAAGAATTTGCTTAAAAAGAGTGAAGTTGAAATTACTAAAGCTTGAAGAGTTTAAAGCTTGAAGAACGGTTGCAAATAGAGTTCAGTTGGGTAGATTTGGCTCACTAAAGACTCATATTGCGTTCACATTGGCTCATTTGCAGGGCATCTCACTCATGTTGCGTTAGCATTAGCTCATTTGCAAGGCCTCTCACTCTACAGCTGCGTTCACACTAGCTTATGCGTTAGTTGGGCTGATTCTTTAGTCCCACATTATGGAATTTGCCAAGTAGCCTTTGTCATATCAGCTATAAATACACTTTATCTCATTCATCGTAAAACACACTTAGTTTTATTCTATAATCTTTCTCTTGGAATAAAACACTTCTTCCTCTGTTCTATTTAGTTTTAGTTTTATTTATGTTCATGTTATTTAATTTCTGTTTTTCCTCTTCTTTAGCTATGTCTAGCTAATCCCCTTTGATTAGGGGGTGATGACGCTAATGGATATGATTCAAAATGAATCACATAGCCAATAGATGAGGACTTTATATATGTAGATCTAGATATGAATCAAGAGTTAGATCTGAACCTTCATATTCTGTGTCGTTTAAGAGCTATGCTCCTTCACAGGGTATATTCGTGTTCGATCTAACAATTATCAGATTTAGATCTAATTTTAGGTTTTTAGAAATTAATTTGTGAATCTGTCCTGATAGTCTATGATTGTTTAAGAGCTCAGCTCCTGCATAGGCTATGCTTGTCGTTGTTTACTTATTTGTTTCTAAAAATCTATTTATGTTGATTCATGTTTGTGACAGAAACATGAATTAGATCTATATTTATTTGTTGGCTATTGATGAGTGTGAATCTAATCTATGTCATTATCCCCTAATTGCTTTCTCTTATTAGATAAATCTCTCTTTTTTATTTAATTGCTATTATTTTCTGTGTTTTCAATCATTCAAAATTCTGGAATAACTTGATTGGATTTATTAATTAAAATATTTTTGGTCCCAGAGTTCCACACCCTCTACAACAGTCCTTGTTGTTTAGGAAAACCGAACGGATTTTACAGTTGTTTACAATTGTATAATTTGTTCGCAAACAAATTTTGGCGCCGTTGCCGGGGATCAAAATAGTTTTTATTACTAAATCCTTCGGGTTATATTATTATTTTCATTTTTATCTTTATTTTATTTTCTCTTTAGTTTTCTTGCATTAAAAAAAATTATTTTGTTTCCTTTTGTTTATCTTTATATATAGAAGAAAAATCTTGATTAACTGATTTGGTATTAACATCGTTGATACTATAATCTGTACATCAAGGAAAAAAAATCTTGCCACTTTTTGTTTCAGTGTCTTTCCTTTCTTTTTTTTTAATTTATTTCTTTCACCGTTACAATTTTTGTTTCTTTCCTTCTTCTTACAAATATTAAAAAAAAATATTTTGTTCCTTTATGTTTTCTAGTGTAGATAGAAAAAAAATTCTAGATTGGTCTGATTTGGTGTTAGTCAATGATACTGTAATCTTCCTACCAAGAGAAAAAAAAAAGAATTGCAATTTTTGTTTGATTTGTTTCCTTTTTTTTTATTCCTTTTCCCGTTTACATTTCTTTTTTCTACAAAAAAAAAAGATTGCAAATTTTCTGTTTGATCTCTTTCCTCTTTCACCTTTCAATTTATTTGAAAAAAAAACAAAAAAAATCCTTTTTTTTTTAATTCTTTCTTATTTTGTATTCTGTCAGACCATTCTTACAACATCTCCATTTTCTTTCCCGTTTTCATTCATTCATTTCTTTCCCTTTTTCTACAATTTTCTTTCCTTTTCGCAAATCTTACAAATAAATAAAAAAAATCACAAAAAATATAAAAAAAAAAAAAATTTCTTCCTTCACCCCATCACAACACCTTATATTACCTTTAAACCTCCACTGATCTTCACCAACAACACAGTCCAATTACCCTCAGATCTTCCTCAAAATCTTTCACCATACTCCTCCCACATCAGTACAGTTCCTACACCAGCTCACTTCATACCATAACAATCAGTCCAGGCCTCATACAAACACAGTTCGCAAGACAACTCCACCTCATCATCTACTTCACAAACCAAATCTTAATAGGCCATCTATTCCTGTTTCCAAACGTTTGGAAAACTCACTGACCATCACAAGCGTTGGCCTTCGAACAGCTCTGAAGACCATCAATTCCCCCCCCCCCACACTTTCACATCCACGTTCAGACCCTCCTTCCTACAATCAAATTGCCAACAAGCACAACATACACCACTTCATCTTGCACATCTACCACTCCGACACACCCTGCTCACCGTAAACAGGTTATTCCCCTACATCCTGCTTCTTCAACATTGCACAATTCATCACTTCTACAAACCTAACCATTCACCTGACATATACTTCTGCCAACCTTTCTCTCCCTCATCAATAATCACTACATCAGCCCAACCCCACATATCATCGCAAACAAATTCAGCCTCCTCCATCAAAACACAGTCAATACACTGCCTCCATCATTCTTTCAGCCTACAGCAACCTCCGAACACAAGCACCAGGGCCAAGAATCCAATCGCCAAACCCATACAACCACAATCGGCAAATAAGCGACTTCATCTGGCGTCTCCATCCCGAATCAATCACTCCACCATCACACAAACACCCCAACCAGAAACTCAATTCGTCTGTGACCACATCGATTCAATCCGAACGCCCAAATCTGCTTCAAAAACTCTAAATCGTGGGCGGTTTCCAGAACAGAAAAAAGAAAAAGAAAAAGGAGGCGCGAGATTTCTTGGGTTCATCGTGATTTCAGATCGCGATTTAAAAAAGGGGTGCGGTTTCAGAAAAAAATAGGGGGAAGGGGTATGTTTAAATTTTACCAAGAAGTGCCTGGAGTTTCAAAATTTAACTTGCCTTGTTTTAGTTGAGTTTGGGAAAGTTGCCTTCCATTGGGCCAGCAGGTTTGTAGGCTTTGATTTTTCAGTTTCAATTTTGTTTTGCGAGTTTTTGTTTCTTAGGTGTGTTTAGTATATTTTCTTTTTATTAGCGACTATTGTCTCCAAAAAAAAAGCCATTTTTTTTCTTTTGTTTTTCCATTGACTTTTGTTTGTCTACCTTGGGCTTTTGCTTTATCTCTTCCAATTTTTTTTCTTCCCTTTTTTATTAAAAAAAAAAGCTAGAAATTTTTTCGAAAGCAGGTACCGCGGAAATTAGAAAAAGGTGACAACAACAGAAAGCAGCGGACTATTCAGGGTTCGAGAGGTTGCACACCAAGTGGGGTGTGAACGCACTAGCGCGACTCAATTGCACTGGACGGACTGCCGATCTAGGTGAGTATTTCTAAACTCTACAGGGACTGCTGCTGCAAATAAAAAAAATATAGACATTGCTTGTAAAAATCTTCTGCAGGGGCAGCGGCTTGCTTATACAATCTTTTAATTTCTGCAATTCTTATTTCTGCATCTGTGTTCATTCTGTTAAGGGAAATACCCCAATTCACATAAGGTGAGGGATTTCATCACCCTTTCCTTAGCCCACAAACTGCATTTATCATAGTATCTGACTAACAAATTCTGTTAGACATTAGACCTATGGGAGTCACGGGCTCATATAGGGCTTAATTATATTGTGATAGTTGATTTATTTGGAACGAATTATTTCTTGGTGTCTAGACTATGGTAGAGAAATAACCGTTTATAAATATTACGGTGATTCGTAAATATTATATTGTTTGTTACTCTGAAGGTACTTAAACCTTCGGCTGCATTGCTAGGGTGATTCCTGGTGCACCGATAACTCCAGTCCGTTAACTGGCTGAGAAATCTTTTGGTCTAAGTAATCAAACGTGTCACTATATAATTTTGAGTTAGGAGCCATCAAGGATAGAAAATTTCTTTGTAGCTAATTTCTGTGTGCGATTGTTTTGTGTATAAAAAAATTTGAATAACAAAAAAATAAAAAAATAAAACATTTTTTTCTTCTTTTAAACCTCGCTAGTCTGTAGGTCATACTTTTAAAAAAAAATCCCATTTTCAAAACCTTTCTCCTTCTCACTTCTTTCTGAACATCTCCGTTATCTAAATTTCTTTGACGAACTCTCTTCTTCTTCTTTCTAGTGCATGCAAACTTGGACCCGTGACCAAAAATCTTGTCATTTAGTTAGAATCGAACCACCTTCTCTTTCCTCAAAACGCAGTTTACTCGACCAACCCTTAGAAATGGGTAATGAACCCGCACCTCGTACCCTGATGGACAGAATCCTTCCGGATAGAGTTTCTGTCCCTTCTTGCGTTCAAATACCCAATCCTGTGGGTAATCACTTTGAAATCCGATCGAGTCAGATAAACATCCTTCCCAAATTTGGAAAATTTTCTCATGATGAACCATATAGTTTCTTAACGAAATTTGAATATGCTTGTGCAACCTTTAAATTACAACAGTTATGTGAGGATGGTATTAAACTTCGTTTGATTCCATTCGCATAACTGACTCCGCAGAAAAATGGTTTCGCAACTTACCCCCAAATTCGATTAAAAAATGGGATGAATTTACAGCAATTTTCCTTAAAAAGTTTTACCCCCCAGAAAAAATAGCTAGAGTCAGAAATGAAATCACCAATTTCCACCAAAAAGGGGGTGAATCTTTTTGGCAATACTTCGAAAGATTTAAAGAACTACTGTTGAGTTGTCCCCATCATGGTTACGAAACATGGTCGTTATGTCAAACTGTATACGATGGACTTGATAATAGTACTAGGAAAATGTTAGAGTCCATGTGTCAGGGCAATTTTCTAAAACAGACTAACGTAGAAGCTTGGGAATTTCTGGACGAGTTAGCATAAAAATCGAAACAATGGGAATGAACCAATGAAAAATCTCTCTATTCGCGATCCATTGGTAATTCGGTCGAATCCAATTCTTCTTCTTCTAATACTCTTGTTAATGCCATACTGAACATTGTTAGAACACACACTCAGTCTAATAACGCTTCCCAAGCCATGTGTCACATCTGTCTTGACTCCAGTCACATGGATGATGACTGTCCCCAGTCCCTTGAGCAAGTAAACGCTTTCAATAGACCTAACAACCACCCAAATCTTTCTTATGGTCCAAATAACCCCTAATGAACAGACCTTTGAATCGAGCATTTCCAAACAATGCTGTGAACCCTCCTCTTAGGCAAAATCAGTACACTTCGAACCAGGCGCCTTTCCACAATCAAATGGTTGCACCCCAATATGAAAAACGCCTTTCTACGATTGAGGGGAATTTATCCGAGGTGAGCAACCTATTAGCGCAAATGACTAAGCAAACTGTTGAAAATCAAAACAAGCTAGACAACTCTTTGCAATCATATATGCAAAACACGAATCAACAAATGAGTGAACTCCAAAAACAAATGTCTCAGCTTAACGTTAAATTAAGTGAACGGGAAAAGGGTACTTTTCCAAGTCAACCCATTCAAAACCCTAGAGGACAAAATTCAAACCCCAACCAAATTCACATCATTTAGGATTCAAACGTTAGTCAATTAAATGCTGTCACGACTCCTAGATCCGGCAAAAAGATTGACAACCATGTGGTCAACCCGAATGCTTTACCGGACGATCTTCCAAACCCTATCGAAAATTCGACCAACAAAGATCAAAACATTGAGCCAATTTCTGACAAGGACCATCCTCAAACTCAAGTAGCGCAACCTACTGAGTTGTCTTCTCCATTTCCTCATAGACTCCGACCTAGAAAAAAGACGGATCAGCTAGAAAAGGCGCTTGAAATATTTAAGCAAGTTAAACTGAACATTCCTCTTTTAGATATTATACAGCAAGTTCCACAGTACGCGAAATTTCTAAAAGATTTGTGCACTCAAAAATGTCATACACAAGTACCTAAGAAAGTGTTTCTAGCGGCAACTCTAAGCGAGGTTTTGTCCCAATCAATGCCAGTGAAATACAAAGATCCTGGCTGCCCCACAATATCATGTACTATTGGTGACAAGAAAATCGATAGATGCCTGCTAGACTTAGGTGCTAGTGTTAACTTGCTTCCATATTCCGTCTATCGCCAATTAAGGCTAGGAGAACGGAAACCCACCAAGGTTACCCTTCAACTTGCTGATCGGTCAATTAAGAAACCTGTGGACGAAATCAAGGATGTGTTGATCAAAATAGGCGAATTCATCTTTCCAGTTGATTTCATTGTCGTAGAAACTCAACAGGTAAGCAATCCTGCGAACCAGATCCCTTTGATTTTAGGACGACCCTTCTTAGCAACCTTTAATGTGCTTATCAACTGTAGAAATGGGTCTATGAAACTTTCTTTTGGTAACATGACTGTCGAGCTAAACATCTTCAGAACTGAAAACTCTCCTAACTCTTATGTGGACCAGTTTTCTGAAATCCATGCTGTCCATGATAATGAATCTGAGCTCGACCATCTAAGCAACGAAATGGAATCAAATTATGAAACATTATTTCAAGATATTCCTGAAAATGTCTCTGATTAAATTTCTGTTGAGCCGCTCACAATTAAGCCTATTCCTCAACCAATTTCTTCGGTTGACTCGTCCCCAAAATCTGAACTCAAAGTGCTGCCCAGTCATCTTAAGTACGCTTACTTAGGAGACAATGAAACTTTTCCCGTCATCATCGCGTCTGACCTTACTTTAGAGCAGGCACAATTGCTCCTTCCCATTTTTAAGAAAAATAAGGAAGCAATTGGTTGGTCCATGGCCGATATTAAGGGGATTAGTCCTTCGATTGTCCAACATCGAATCCACCTTATTGATGATGCCAAACCCACTCGTGATCCCCAGCGTCGACTAAACCTCATCATGAAAGAAACAGTTCGTGCCGAAATCCTTAAATGCCTTGACAATGGAATCATCTACCCGATTTCTGATAGTCAATGGGTTAGTCCGATTCATGTCGTACCTAAGAAATCAGGGATTACCTTGATCCAAAATGAAGCTAACGAGCTTATCCCAACCCACACCCAGACCGGTTGGCGTGTTTGCATTGACTATAGGAAACTTAACGCTGCAACACGTAAGGATCATTTCCCTCTGCCATTTATCGATCAAATGTTAGAACGACTAGCTGGTCATGAGTACTATTGTTTCCTTGATGGGTACTCGAGCTATAATCAAATCCCTATCGCTCTTGAGGACCAAGAGAAAACCACTTTCACTTGTCCGTTTGGTACATTTGCGTACCGACGTATGCCTTTTGGTCTCTGTAATGCACCTGCAACCTTTCAGAGGTGCATGATTAGCATTTTTTCTGATATGATCGAGCGATTTTTGGAAGTGTTCATGGATGATTTTTCCATATTTGGTGATTCTTACTCTAAGTGTTTACATCATCTTGATCTTGTTCTTAACCGTTGCAAAGATAAACACTTAACTCTTAATTGGGAAAAGTGTCACTTCATGGTCAAACATGTCATTGTTTTAGGACATGTCATCTCTAATAAAGGAATTGAAGTAGACAAAGCTAAAATCGAAGTTATCTCGAATCTTCCCATTCCCAAATCCGTTAAGGACATCCGATCCTTTTTAGGCCATGCTGGTTTTTACTGTAGCTTTATAAAGGATTTTAGCAAAATCACTCGACCTTTGACCAATCTTCTTGGTAAGGATGTTCCTTTCGACTTCAATTCTGATTGCATTTCATCTTTTGAGCATCTTAAAAATGAACTTGTCTCTGCTCCGATCATCTGCTCTCCCAACTGGAAGCTGCCTTTTGAAATCATGTGTGACGCCTCGAATTTCACTGTTGGCGCTGTCTTAGGACAACGTATCGATAAGATTCTTCACGTCATTTACTACACGAGTAAAACTCTGAACGACGCTCAAATCAATTATACTACCACTAAAAAAGAACTCTTGGCAGTCGTTTTCGCTTTAGAAAAATTCAGGCCTTATCTAGTTGGATTACACATCACTGTTCATACTGATCATTCCGCACTTAGGTATCTTTTCTCTAAAAAGGATGCTAAGGCTCGTCTCATTCATTGGATCCTTCTACTTCAAAATTTTGACCTTACCATTAAGGATAAAAAAGGATTTGACAACGTTATTGCGGACCACTTGTCTCGTCTTCCAAATGCCCTGTCTTCTTCTCTTCCGATCAACGAGAATTTCCCTGATGAACAACTATATTCTCTATCCACTGATCCTTGGTTTGCTGGCATTGTCAACTACTTAGTCACCAAGCGGACCCCTTCTTTTTGGTCTAAGCAGGATAAACACAAATTCTTTTCCCAAGTGAAACATTTTTATTGGGATGACCCCTATCTTTTCAAGTATTGTGCCGACCAAATCATTCGAAGGTGTGTTCAAGTTACTGAAACTCATTGTGTCCTCTCTTTCTGTCATGACCAAGCCTGTGGTGGTCACTTTGGTCCCAAAAAGACAGCTGAAAAGGTTCTCCAATCGGGTTTCTACTGGCCCAACCTTTTCAAGGACGCGTAAGAATTTTGCAAAACTTGTGATCGATGTCAATTCTTAGGGAAAATTTCTAAACGGAATACGATGCCATGGGACCCTTCCCTAATTCTTTTGGGAACCTGTACATCCTCTTAGATGTCGATTATGTTTCTAAATGGGTCAAAGCCTTTCCATGCAAAACAAACGATAACAGGGTTGTTGTGCGCTTCTTGAAAGAAAATATCTTCTCTAGGTTTGGCACTCCTCGCAAAATAATCAATGACAAAGGAACACTCTTCTATAATCGTTCTTTTGAAGCTCTCATGAGAAAGTATTCGATAACCCACAAGTTATCCACTCCTTACCATCCTCAAACTTGTGGGCAAGTTGAAGTATCAAATAGGCAGATTAAACAAATCCTGGAGAAAACTGTGAATCGAAATCGCAAAGATTGGTCCCAAAAGTTAACTGACGCTCTTTGGGCTTACCGCACTGCTTTTAAAACAAACTTAGGTATGTCCCCTTATCGGTTGATTTTTGGTAAGCCATGTCACTTGCCAGTTAAACTAGAACATAGGGCATTATAGGCAATAAAAACTTTAAATCTTGATTTAGAACAAGCGGGTGAGCATAGGAAGCTTCAACTTAATGAACTTGATGAAATTTGAAATGATGCATATGAAAATGAACGAATTTACCAGGACAGAACGAAAGTTTTTCATGATAAATCAATTTTACGTAAAACTTTCATGTCAGGACAAAAAGTTCTCTTGTATGACTCAAGATTGCATCTATTTCCGGGTAAGTTAAAATCTAGATGGACAGGACCTTACACTGTGCGGACCGTTTTTCTGTATGGTGCGGTAGAAATTGAGAATCCAGCTGATGGATCTTCCTATAAGGTCAATGGTCAATGCCTTAAACCTTACTTGGAACCAATACCAAACCAAGAGGAAGAGCTCATGGTCCTCCATGAGCCACATTACATTCGGTAAGAGGCACTAACCCTCTTTTGTACATATGTAAATAGTCTCTTATTTTATTTTTCCTTTCACTAAGATATGTCTGATTAAGACTGTGAGGACACAGTCACACTCAAGTGTGGGGGGGGGGGATTTACATTACATCAGCAATCAAATTTTATGAACTAGGTCATTCATTGAACAAGGATTAACTTAAACTCATAAATAACACCTTGGTTCTTGTTTGATAAGTTGAATTTTTGGGTGATGAAAATGAACATTATTTATTCATTGAGTCGTAATGTGTCTTTTTAAGATGCTAGCTTGAGACTGTGCAGACGTTAGTCGTGTTCTGGAGTAAGCGTGTCAACCCTTGTTATACGTGTTAGAATGTGCAAGTAAAAATAATCAAAAAAATCAAGAAATAAAAATGATTTTGCACCAACATTTGTTGGATTTTCTGAGTTCGTTTTCATGCTTAATATTTTCTTTTCCACTCAAATTTTCAAAATCGTAAGTTCTAAAATCCACTTGGCCCAATTAAGGAGAAATGACTCATTGTAGCATTCTTCTTCGATACCCCACATTATTCAAACCCAAGTTTTAGTCGAATTACATCCATGTTTCGACAAGTTTTTCTTATATTGGTATACTTAAGAACCTTGTACTGATTTATTTTCAAAGGTTCAGAAACGTCGCTTTTTATACCAATATTACACTACCCACTCCGTACTTGTTTTAAGGTAGGATAACCATATACCACATCTTATTTTACATGAGTTATCTATCTTACGAAACTTTGCTTATCATTCCTTTCAGCTTTTTGTATAACATCAATCCAGACTTGTGTGTTGAATTAGAGTTATAGAAGTAGAATGACTAGGGCACAAAACTTTCCTTTCATGAAGTGTTGGTTATGATTGGTTTAGTAGAGGAGGAATCAAATGAAATAATACGGTGTCATTCCATTCCATTTCCGCTCATCATTCATCATGTAAATATGAAAAAAAAGTGAAAAGAAAAGAAAAGAAAAAAAAAATTGAAATAAAGAGAGAGTCTCTCTGAATAAAATAGTCATTCATCATTCTTGACTATAAAGCATTCATTTCCATTCCATCCACATCCATCATACCGTACTTAGAAGCGAGGATTGTAGTTGAGGAGATGAAAGGAAACAAAACGTCCATATGTGCCTTAGTATTACTTTAACTTTTGTAGCTTGAAATTCAACTAATACACTTGCCCTCTTATCTAGAATATTTTTAGAACTTACAAAAATTTTCCTTCATCTATGAATAACTCATATCCAATACATTACAGTTACATTGGTGCAAAATTATTAAAAAAAAAAGAGAAGAAGAAGAATAAATAAATGATTGGGTGCACATTGTCGATGTGTAGAACTTTGGTTGACACCATGCTCTTAACCTTCAAGACAATTACAGTGTTATCAAGGAATTACGATTCAGCTTGAAATTTTTTGTTCATTTTTGCACTAATTATGGGATGGACAATTTGGGGCTAAACCGTTATTATTGAAGTTAGGTGAAATCCTTGGAATGTGAAAGACCTCAAATATATTGTTTGATTAATCTGCGTACATAAGACGCTTTGGATTTTGTGGGTAGTATCCGCTGAAAACCCTCACGAGACAACACTCGTCCTACTGGGGACACCCAGAGGTTTAACGGCTTGTTGCATACGCTAAATGCAATTGTGTCTCCTACGAAAGTGTGGCATATCTTAGTTTAGTTTATTCGAGGACGAATAAAAAGATAAGTGTGGGGGTATTTGATATACACGTAAATGTGTATATTTTATCTGCTTATTTATCTAGTTTTCTATTTAAAATAATTAATATTGTGTATTTATAGCTGTGTTTTCAGATTGTTGATAAAAAGCTTGGTTTAGAGCATTTGATGGATAAAGCATGAAGAATTTGCTTAAAAAGAGTGAAGTTGAAATTACTAAAGCTTGAAGAGTTTAAAGCTTGAAGAACGGTTGCAAATAGAGTTCAGTTGGGTAGATTTGGCTCACTAAAGACTCATATTGCGTTCACATTGGCTCATTCGCAAGCCATCTCACTCTTGTTGCGTTCACATTAGCTCGTTTGCAAGGCCTCTCACTCTACAGCTGCGTTCACACTAGCTTATGTGTTAGTTGGGCTGATTCTTTAGTCCCACATTATGGAATTTTCCAAGTAGCCTTTGTCATATCAGCTATAAATACACTTTATCTCATTCATTGTAAAACACACTTAGTTTTATTCTGTAATCTTTCTCTTGGAATAAAACTCTTCTTCGTCTGTTCTATTTAGTTTTAGTTTTATTTATGTTCATGTTATTTAATTTCTGTTTTTCCTCTTCTTTAGCTATGTCTAGCTAATCCCCTCTGATCAGGGGGTGATGACGCTAATAGATATGATTCAACATGAATCACATAGCCAATAGATGAGGACTTTATATATGTAGATCTGGATCTGAATCAAGGGTTAGATCTGAACCTTCATATTCTGTGTCATTTAAGAGCTATGCTCCTTCACAGGATATATTCGTGTTCGATCTAACAATTATCAGATTTAGATCTAATTTTAGGTTTTTAGAAATTAATTTGTGAATCTGTCCTGATAGTCTATGGTTGTTTAAGAGCTCAGCTCCTGCATAGGCTTATGCTTGTTGTTGTTTACTTATTTGTTTCTAAAAATCTATTTATCGTTGATTCGTGTTTGTGACAGAAACATGAATTAGATCTGTATTTATTTGTTGGCTATTGATGAGTGTGAATCTAATCTATGTCATTATCCCCTAATTGCTTTCTCTTATTAGATAAATATCTCTTTTTTATTTAATTGCTGTTATTTTCTGTGTTTTCAATCAATCAAAATTCTGGAATAACTTGATTGGATTTATTAATTAAAATATTTTTGGTCCCGGAGTTCGACACCCTCTACAACAATCCTTGTTGCTTAGGAAAACCGAACGGATTTTACAGTTGTTTACAATTGTATAATTTTTTCGCGAACAGTGATAGCTAAATCTTTAAAAGGATTTGAATGAGAAATGGTAATTAATTTTACCTATTGCACCGTGGTGTTAGAAATGGAGTATTACCAGTTTTGCTCCATGGGATGAATAGGTTGGGATTGGTAAATATAGTAAGTGATTACTTCGGCAAGGTGCGTTAATCCTAACTAGTTTGGAAATCCTTAATTTGGTTTAAATTGTGAAAAGAATATTTGAATTAAAGAATATTTTGGATTGGAATGAGGCATATGTTGTTTTTGTGTAGAATTTGTTTATGAGATACGCGAGTTATTCGAAAAGACCGGGTTTTATGCCCATTATGAATAACTGATTCAACGGTAAGTTGAAGATGAACACGCTGGTTGAATGTAACACCTTGTAATTTTAAAATATTAAAATTAACAGATTAAAGAATACTTAATTTTTAGAAGAATTAAGGGAAACGGGCTGCTCCATTGCGTTCGTCTCGGAATTATGCTTGGGATAGGGTCCGGGTTTGCGTAAACCGGATAACGTATGGAGAAGTTATAAGCCATAGAAGTTTGTGTACGCATAAGGAAGAATATATATATGTAACACCCCAAGTCCATTAATGCCACTCACAAAGGGAATGCATTAACTTCCATGGAGGTTATAAGTGAATATAGAACAGAAAAATTACAACAAGACAGATAATAAGTAGTACTTGGAAAACTAAAACTTCATTTTATTGCAGCGGAAATTAAACATGTTTGTTACATCATAAAACCATAAATCAGAGTCAAGTACAATATCCATCTTCTAAAACAAGATACATAACCCCATTACACAAATAGCCGTAAAAAAAAGATAACAAGCTGGACTTTACTTCAACGGTCCAAGCTTTCCAAAGAGAGATGAAGCAATCCAATCAAACTCCACTAGAGCCGGGCCCAACCTGAGGACCTGGAGGGGGAAAAAGGATAGAAATGGAGGGGGTCAGACATAAAGTTTGGCGAGTATGATAATTCTAACAATACTATTATCAAAATAACTAGACTAAGGCATAAGCGGGAAGACAAGTAAATGTCTATGAACTATTAGGTATGGAAGAGCAGATAAAGATAACGTTTAAGATAACGTTAAAGGCATACCTAATTACTAACGAATAATTACTACACTGCACCGCACATTACTACACTGCACCGCACCAGTCACCCTAAAGATTGATCCCACTTGCTTCACACAAAAACAATATAAATAGCCTTACGTACCCCTAGCTGACTACATAGGTGTCGTCTGCCCCTATCTCCACTAGGTGTACCCCACTACCCACTCGATCGGCTCCCTACTCGTAGATACCCGTGCTGGCCCTACTGTGGGGTGTATCACTCCCCTAAAGTGGCAACCCGATACAACTTGAGAATGCACGGCTTATACCTACACGATGCAACAACGTCTTACCTACCAGCCCGGGTCCACACACGCATATGAAACCCGTTGGACTTGCGTTGTCGCCGCTCCCCGTTTTGGCCTCTTATAGTCAAACCCAGTATGCGTGTCCCGTCCTCGACTTGGGTCGAGCCCACAAAGATACGTTTGGGATACTGGTTGAAATGGGCCCCCACAAGCTACCCACCTAAGCTTGTCACCACTAGTATATCCCACTTAACCCTCTTAGTCATGTTCGTTTACATGTGTGTTTTGTTAAGTCTTACTAATCGTATTTCACATGCCACTAAGGGCACCCACTAGATTCCTCATGCCACCCAAGGCACCTACTTAACCCCCATGTCCCACTTTACATGTTTATCTGGTTAAGTATTTCTTAATTCATTCAGGCCATAACCTCATAAAGACCTCTCACATTAGACTGGCATTTATAGCAGCTGGATTTGCCGGGCGGGTCCGGGCAGTCTTACACCATAAAAGAGTCTAACCTCGTGTCTTTACGACTGTTATGCTTTAGTTTAGGCCTAGGACCTCTCACATTGGGCTGACATTTATGACCACTGGATTTGCCGGGCGGGTCCGGGTTGGTTTACGTCACAAACGAGTCCAACCTCGTGTCCTAAGCATTGATTATCTCTTATAATCTTTTACCCCAGTTTTAATAATTCCCTGTTCAAATTATTAATTAAGTCCACTTTTAATGACGCCCATAATTGACTCAATTATGGTCATCCACTCATGGCATGCAAAATCATATCAATTGCACCCCAACTTCTTTATATTAAATCCTTAATATTACCCCTACCCCACATTTATACGTTCGCTTATTCAACGCAGAATATACGTTAGACTCGAATAGTCTAACTCATAGCACAGAAATAAATTATCACAACATATAGGCAATTAAAATGAATCTAATCATAATAGGGGTGAAACTTGCATAAACTACATATGTTAAGGATCTAAAGGTGTCAACGTGTTAAATGGCATAATTTACGTGATATGATCATAACCCAAATTTATGTATAAACTTGCATATGGGGTTTTAGGTAACAAAATGATGGTGTGAACTAGCATAGAATTTCACATATGTCATAGCGTAATTCTAGATGTCATAATAGATGTCATGGAATATATTCATAACTTTTACTAATCAACCTAAACTTGCACATGTGACTTGTCATATAGATCATCATAGCCCAAATAATATCAACATCATGATTTGATCAACATGAACTAATTAGCATAGATATAACATCTTAATTTTATAACATGTACGATTCATCATAACTTAGCATAGAAACTCTCAACATACATAACATCATCATAGCATGATTTACAACATATAGGATATCATCACCACATAGCAAAGGATTTATAACATACATGATAGCATAAGATTTACAACAACATATATGACAATTCACATCATCTACTCATAATCCATTCATGACTTAACCTAATTAAAATAATAATAATCTTGTTAAGATCATCATACTCACAATTTAGAGAAGAAAAAAGAGTTTTGCTTTGCTTTAGAGTTGAGTAGAATTAGGTTTTGATTAGCTTTTCTTCCTTCTTAGTTGGCAGCGGCTCCACTGAGTTCCATGGCGGGGTATGACGGTAGCTAATTCTATTTTTCTTATGAATTAGGGTGAGAGACTACCTAGGTATTTATTGAGTTTAGAGTTTATTTAGACCGTCAGATCAATTCAGGACTAATCTCAGCCAACCAGATTAGGTCAAAACCCTAATGGGTCATCACTCAGTCAAAAACAGGCTCAGCCAAAACCCTAGCCGCCTGACCAGGTCGACACTATAGTCGACCTGGGGGGGGAGGTCGACACTAGTGTCGACTCCCCAGTCGAACTGCCTGGGCGGTAATTTTTCCCGCCCAGCTCGCTTCTGCACTTTCAGTTTAATTTTAAATTTCCTGCGAGCTGTTTTGAATTTTCTGAAACTTCCAATGGCCATAACTTCTTCGTACGAAGTCCAATTCCCGCAAACTCGGACTCTATTTCAACCAGAATTCCGAGACGAACACAATGGTGCAACCCGTTTCCCACAATCCTCACGTCTGAGATTAGTTATTCTTTAATTTGTGAATATTAATATTAACAGAATTACGGGGTGTTACATTCTCCCCTCCTTAAAGGATTTCGTTCCCGAAATCTTCAAGTTAAGAAGAATGTATATCCTAACATCCAATCGTCCATCTACTCAACCATCAAACACAGGCATCCATTGTCCTTATAGACTTCTAATGCTTTCATGTTGAAATGCACAGTGTGTGTATATGTCCGTATCTAATGCAAAATCAGGCGGTCCACTGATTCAGTTGACCTCCTTAATGCAAATCATGATAGTGCCATGCGTCCATTATGTATGCAAAAGTTCCTTAATGCAACATATTATCTCTATATGCGTGCACAACCATTCACCAAAATGCGGTATCCATATGATAGCACAACCATTATACATCCATTTTACTAAATACAGCCATTTATATGCAATATGAAGTGACTGGGCCGATCTAGTGCCTTATAGTGTGTGTGTATGCGTCCACGAGCAACCACTAGCAAACACTTGCATCCATCATACATAACATGTCTCAAACACATGTTTCAACCATAGGATTATCCTAACTAAAGGTCAAGAATACTAGCGAGAGGATATACTAAAGATAAGATAAGTACAAGATAAGAAATAAAGGAGAAATTAAAGGACATACCCTCGAAAAGAAAAGGGTACAACGAACGCATCTTCGCTTTTGTCTCCCAAGTAGCGTTGCTTTCATCATCTCCCCATTGTACTTTGACTAGTTTGACCTCTCGATTTCTCAGCTTCTTGATCTCCGACCCAAGAATGCGCGTAGGAGCTCGTCGAACCGTCGCATCACGCTCGATCTCCACCTCTCTAAGCAAGCTCGGCTCTACCACTTCCGCGGTCTCGTGCAAGCACTTCCTCAAATATGACACATGGAATACGTCGTGTACACCACTAAGTCTCTCAGGTAACTCCACTCTATACGCCATCTATCCAATCTTCTCCTTAATAGGAAACAGCCCTACAAACCCTGGTGCTAACTTCCCAACGGACCCAAAGAGAACAACGTTTCGTAATGGAGACACTTTGACAAAAACCATGTCCCCAACTTCAAACTCGAGATTTGTCCTCCTCTTATCCGCATAAGATTACTGTCTATCTTGCACTACTTTCATCCTCCTTCGAATCAAGTCGATCTTCTCCGAAGTCTCCCTAATCATATCGGGCCCAAGTAAGATCTTATCCGAAGATTCCCACCAACATGTAGGTGAACGACAAGGTCGTCCATAAAGAGCTTCGAATGGTGCCGTACCAATGCTGGACTGAAAGCTGTTATTATATGCGAACTCTACCAATGGAAGATGCTCTTCCCATGTACCCCCAAAGTCTAGGATACATAGCCTCAAAAGATCCTCTAGAATGTGATTCACCCTCTCGGTCTGGCCGTCCGTCTGAGGATGATATGCGGTGCTCAAACATAACTTAGTCCCTACCGCTTCTTGTAAGCTTCTCCAAAATTCGCTAGTGAAAATAGGATCGCGGTCGCTCGCTATGCTAGAAGGAACACCGTGCAAACGAACTATCTCTCGTACGTATACAGAAGCTAACCACGGAGCAGTCCTCTTACTCTTCACGGGAATGAAATGGGCGCTCTTAGTAAGTCTATCTACTATAACCTAAATTCCCGTATTACCCTTCCTTGATCGCGGTAATCCATCCACAAAATCCATCGAGGCGCTTTCCCATTTCCATAGTGGAACCTCCAATGGGTGAAGCAACCCACCGGGTTTCTTTTGCTCCGCTTTTACTTGTTGGCACACCAAGCATCTAGCGACATACTTGGCCACGTCTTTCTTCATACCGGCCCAAAAGAAAACTCGCTTCATGTCTTTGTACATCTTGTCCCCGCCGGGATGAATGGTCATCTTCGAATGATGCGCTTCGTCAAGAATAGCCTTCCTTAGGTCATCGTCTTTTGGTACACAAAGTCTACCGTCCCTACGTAACCAACCCTTATCATCTAGGGTATACCTACGGAGATGGCTTGATGACTCCCCTCCTTTGAGCTTTTCTACTAACTCAACTAACTGTGGGTCCTCTCGCTGTGCCTCGCCAATCCGTCCCAATAGCGTAGGTCTAACCTCCAAGGATGCTAGCAAACCGGGTACGAAGTCAACGGAAGGTCTAAAGTCGAACATCGAAATGAATTCTAAGCTTCGCCGCTCAACAAACAAAGGACTTAAGGATAATCTTTTTCTACTTAAGGCGTCTGCCACCACGTTACCCTCGCCAGGGGTATATGCTATCTCGAAGTCGTAGGATGCTAAGAACTCAATCCACCTTTGCTGCCTTAAGTTCAAGTCCTTCTAAGAGAATAAGTATTTTAGCGATTTGTGGTCAGTGAATAATTCGAATCTCTCGCCAAGAAGATAATGACGCCAAGACTTAAGCGCGAATACAATAGCGGCCAACTCTAGGTCATGTGTAGGGTAATTTTTCTCATGCGCTCTCAACTGCCTTCCACCATAGGCTATTACCCTGCCCTCTTGCATTAGGACTGCACCTAGTCTTGTCCCACAAGCGTCAGTATAAACAGTAAATGGCTTACTCCCGTCTGGCAATACTAAGACTGGGGCTGAAGTCAAAGCTCTCTTCAAACGTTGGAACGCATCATCACAATCCACGTCCCACTCGAAGACTAGATTCTTCTTCGTCAAGCGTGCCAATGGAGCTGATATCTTTGCGAAGTCTTTGATAAACTTCCTATAGTAGCCAGCCAACCCCAAGAAACTTCTCACTTCGGTAGCATTTTTAGGGACCTTCCAATCTTGGATGGCCACCACCTTCGCGGGATCCACAGCTATCCCTTCCTTGGAAACCACGTGCCCTAGGAATCATACTTCTTTCCTCCAGAAGTGACACTTGGAAAATATAGCCTTAAGATTATGCGCTCGTAGGGTCTCCAACACTTCCCTAAGATGTAGGGCATGCTCTTCTTCATCCTTAGAAAAGATTAGGATGTCGTCTACAAAGACTACCATGAATTTGTTAAGGTACTCCCTAAACACCGTACTCATCAAATCAACAAAGTAAGCAGGGGCGTTTGTCAAACCGAAGGGCATCACTAGCCATTCATAGAAACCGTCTGGAGTCCTAAAGGTAGTCTTGTCAATGCTATCCTCAGCCACTCTCAACTGATGGAAACCAGTGGCTAAGTCCAACTGCGAAAACACTGAGGCGCCAACTAAGTAATCGAAGAGATCGTCAATCCTCGGCAGTGGGTGTCTGTTCTTCTTAGTAAGTTTATTAAGTTCTCTATAGTCCACACAAAGTCTAAGGGACCCATCCGCCTTCGTGGAAAATACTACTGGAGCACCCCACTCCGATATACTTCGTCTTATGAACCCCTTCTCAAGCAACTCCTTCACTTGCTTATTGAGTTCCCTCCTTTCACGTGGAGCCATGTGGCGTACTGGCAAAGATACTGGTTTTGCATTATCCACAAGATATATTCAAAAATCTATCTCCCGCTTCGGAGGCAAGCCCTTCACCTCCTCCAACACATCCGAATATTCTCGGACCACTCTAACAGATTGTAGATTTTCCTCAGACGCGTCAAGCGATTCTAAATAACTTAGCATAACGGAATTTATGGGACTACAAAAGATTTCGAGAGCGTTACCAAGGCGAGTCACGAGCCTAACTACTCTCCTCTCACAATCAAGTACGGCCCCATATCTGGATAACCAATCCATTACTAAAATTAGCCCATAGCCCGTGAAGCCCAACACATAAGCATCACATCTAAACTCAACATTAAGTATAGAAATTTTCAAATCCAAACACATCATGGACAAATAAGCTGAGCCCCCTATTGGATTCGAAACAACTAAGGGATCCTCTACTAAACTGGTGTTTAAGTGCAATGATTCAACTAATCATGTAGCGATAAAAGAATGCAATGCGCCCGAATCGAATAAGGTACGGACAGGATGATCAAACAGAAAAACTAAGCTTTCAACAGAAATGGTTCTACCTCGTTCTTGCAGCGGTGGGACCACGAGAGCCTGAACTTGTCCCCTTGCCTGCCCTGGTGCCATAAGAGCCTGCACCTTTCCTCCTGAGGTAGCTCTGGCCCGTTGCCCCTTCTTTGGGCAGTCCTTCACTAGATGTCCCGCTTCGCCACAGTGAAAACAACCAGTCTTCTTTTTCTTTCGGCAATCCTTGCTGAGATGGCCTGGTGACCCACAGTTAAAGCATTTCTTCTTTCCGTTGCCATTATTGTCTTTACCACCCTTCTTGTTTTGTTGTTGTGGTTTCTTCTGATCCCCTTTCTTCTCGGGTGCCTTATCAGCTTTAGCGCCTTTCTCCTCGTGCATCAGTGCCATGTCTACAAGCTTCTCAAAGGTGGCCCCCATAGGGATGTGGGTCATAGCCAACCCTTGCAACGGTTCATTCAATCCATTAACGAACCTCAGAGCCTTCTTCTTCGGCGTGTTCACTAAGTCCAAGCCAAACCTTGCTAATTGATTAAATTTGTTGACATATTCTTTCACTGATGAACTTCCTTGCTTTAATGTCAAGAACCTTTCCATATATAGATTCTCTTCTGCCTTCGAGAGAAACTTCGCCTCAAACCTACGTCTGAAATCTGCCCAGGAATCAATAGGACGCTCCCCATTAGTGACCTCCCACCAGAACGAGGCCTCTCCTTTCATTAACCAAGCTGTTAATTTAACTCTCCTCCCTTCTTCTACTTCAAAGATCTCTAGCAATTCTTCTACCTCCCTAAGCCAATCTCTAGCTTCCACAAACGTTTCTGACCCTTGGAAGGGTTTTCCACCCATAGCCTTAAATTCCTTGCATGTCTTTGCAAAAGTATCAACGCGAGGAGGAGGAGGAACGGGTGCAACTGGTGGTGGAGGAAAATTGGCCGGACCTGCGGTGGCCCTAGCCTCTAATAGCCTCCTATACCATCCTGGTATCGTTACACCGTCAGGTAGGTTAAGATCTTCAGCCATGCTGAAACGAAAAAGGAAAGATTCAAAATGGAGAATTCGAAAGATAAAGATATATGGCTATTGGGGATTATGTTTTTCTTAAAAAAAACTTTCCTCTTTAAATTACTCATTAAAACATGTTTTTGAAAGCACTTCTTCCGAACATACTTTAGAAAAATAGTTTTTCTAAAAATTTTATCTGTTCTGATAACCTTAAGCTCTGACACCGCATGTAACACCCCACGTCCATTAATGTCACTCACAAAGGGAATGCATTAACTTCCATGGAGGTTATAAGTGAATATAGAACAGAAAAATTACAACAAGACAGATAATAAGAAGTACTTGGAAAACTAAAACTTCATTTTATTGCAGCGGAAATTAAACATGTTTGTTAAATCATAAAACCATAAATCAGAGTCAAGTACAATATCCATCTTCTAAAACAAGATACATAACCCCAT
This sequence comes from Allium sativum, assembly GCA_030737875.1. Classification (NCBI taxonomy): domain Eukaryota; kingdom Viridiplantae; phylum Streptophyta; class Magnoliopsida; order Asparagales; family Amaryllidaceae; genus Allium; species Allium sativum. The sequence goes on from CM060924.1 coordinate 903,350,701, forward strand.
TACAAAAATAGCCATAAAAAAAGATAACAAGCTGGACTTTACTTCAACGGTCCAAGATTTCCAAAGAGAGATGAAGCAATCCAATCAAACTCCACTAGAGCCGGGCCCAACCTGAGGACCTAGAGGGGGAAAAAGGATAGAAATGGAGGGGGTCAGACATAAAGTCTGGCGAGTATGATAATTCTAACAATACTATTATCAAAATAACTAGACTAAGGCATAAGCTGGAAGACAAGTAAATGTCTATGAACTATTAGGTATGGAAGAGCAGATAAAGATAACGTTTAAGATAACGTTAAAGATAACGTTAAAGGCATACCTAATTACTAACGAATAATTACTACACTGCACCGCACATTACTACACTGCACCGCACCAGTCACCCTAAAGGTTGATCCCACTTGCTTCACACAGAAACAATATAAATAGCCTTACGTACCCCTAGCTGACTACATAGGTGCCGTCTGCCCCTATCTCCACTAGGTGTACCCCACTACCCACTTGTGATCGGCTCCCTACTCGTAGATACCCATGCTGGCCCCATAGTGGGGTGTATCACTCCCCTAAAGTGGCAACCCGATACAACTTGAGAATGCACGGCTTATACCTACACGATGCAACAATGTCTTACCTACCAGCCCGGGTCCACACACGCATATGAAACCCGTTGGACTTGCGTTGCCACCGCTCCCCGTTTTGGCCTCTTATAGTCAAACCCAGTATGCGTGTCCCGTCCTCGACTTGGGTCGAGCCCACAAAGATACGTTTGGGATACTAGTTGAAATGGGCCCCTACAAGCTACCCACCTAAGCTTGTCACCACTAGTATATCCCACATAACCCTCTTAGTCATGTTCATTTACATGTGTGTTTGGTTAAGTCTTACTAATCGTATTTCACATGCCACTAAGGGCACCCACTAGATTCCTCATGCCACCCAAGGCACCTACTTAACCCACATGTCCCACTTTACATGTTTATCTGGTTAAGTATTTCTTAATGCATTCAGGCGATAACCTTATAAAGACCTCTCACATTAGACTGGCATTTATAGCAGCTGGATTTGCCGGGCCGGTCCGGGCAGCCTTACACCATAAAAGAGTCTAACCTCGTGTCTTTACGACTGTTATGCTTTAGTTTAGGCCTAGGACCTCTCACATTGGGCTGACATTTGTGACCACTGGATTTGCCGGGCGGGTCCGGGCAGGTTTACATCACAAACAAGTCCAACCTCGTGTCCTAAGAATTGATTGTCACATATAATCTTTTACCCCAGTTTTAATAATTCCCTATTCAAATTATTAATTAAGTCCACTTTTAATGACGCCCATAATTGACTCAATTATGGTCATCCACTCATGGCATGCAAAATCATATCAATTGCACCCCAACTTCTTTATATTAAATCCTTAATATTACCCCTACCCCACGTTTATACGTTCGCTTATTGAACGCAGAATATACGTCAGACTCGAATAGTCTAACTCATAGCACATAAATAAATTATCACAACATATAGACAATTAAAATGAATCTAATCATAATAGGGGTGAAACTTGCATAAACTACACATGTTAAGGATCTAAAGGTGTCAACTTGTTAAATGGCACAATTTACATGATATGATCATAACCCAAATTTATGTATAAACTTGCATATGGGGTTTTAGGCAACAAAATGATGGTTTGAACTAGCTAGCATAGAATTTCACATATGTCATAGCGTAATTCTAGATGTCATAATAGATGTCATGGCATATATTCATAACTTTTACTAATCAACCTAAACTTGCATATGTGACTTGTCATATAGATCATCATAGCCCAAATAATATCAACATCATGATTTGATCAACATGAACTAATTAGCATAGATGATAACATCTTAATTTTATAACATGTATGATTCATCATAACTTAGCATAGAAACTCTCAACATACATAACATCATCATAGCATGATTTACAACATATAGGATATCATCACCACATAGCATAGGATTTATAACATACATGATAGCATACGATTTACAACAACATATATGACAATTCACATCATCTACTCATAATCCATTCATGACTTAACCTAATTAAAATAATAATCTTGTTAAGATCATCATACTCACAATTTAGAGAAGAAAACAGAGTTTTGCTTTGCTTTAGAGTTGAGTAGAATTAGGTTTTGATTAGCTTTTCTTCCTTCTTAGTTGGTGGCGGCTCCACTGCGTTCCATGGCGGCGGTGTGATGGTAGCTATTCTATTTTTCTTATGAATTAGGGTGAGAGACTACCTAGGTATTTATAGAGTTTAGAGTTTATTTAGACCGTCAGATCAATTCAGGACTAATCTCAGCCAACCAGATTAGGTCAAAACCCTAATGGGTCATCACTCAGTCAAAAACAGGCTCAGTCAAAACCCTAGCCGCCTGACCAGGTCGACACCCAGGTCGACACTATAGTCGACCTGGGGGGGCAGGTCGACACTAGTGTCGACTCCCCAGTCGACCTGCCTGGGCGGGAATTTTTCCCGCCCAGCCCGATTCTGCACTTTCAGTTTGAATTTTAAATTTCCTGCGAGCTGTTTTGAATTTTCTGAAACTTACAATGGCCATAACTTCTTCATACGAAGTCCAATTCCCGCAAACTCGGACTCTGTTTCAACCAGAATTCCGAGATGAACACAATGGCGCAACCCGTTTCGCTCAATCCTAACGTCTGAGATTAGTTATTCTTTAATTTGTGAATATTAATATTAACAGAATTACGGGGTGTTACAATATAATAATTCTAGAACCTTCAAAATAGTTCAGAAATCAAAATCCAACCAAAGCAGGCTGAGTAGGAAAATTCCCGCTCGTGGGTGTCGACGCCTCCAGGGGATGTCAACATGGGTGTCGACCCCCCCCCCCCCCCCCCACAAAAGCAGATCTAGGTAGAATTTGTTTTGCGTACTTGGACTTGATTCTAGGTCTGATTCATTGGTTCTAGGCTATAAATATGGTCCCCTATTCTCTTATTTTCTTTGTTGGAGATCATAGGAGTGATATGCTGTTGGGTTGCAAACTGAAACAGAATCAAGTCCTACAACAACGGTTTGGCTAATCAAATTCAGAATTCAGAATTCATATCTATTCTCTCTCAATTCTCTAAACCTAATGCTGTGAGTTTCTCGTCATTTTTAGGTTTAAATAAATGACAGTGAATCGTGAAAGACAATGAATTGGATATGTTGTAAAGTATGAATCTATGCCAGCATTAAATCTTAAACTATGTAGATCTGAAATAATTATGGTTATTCTATGATGTTGCCTATGTAGATCTTGATAGATCTATTTCTCTAGATCAGAAATAATTGTGGTTACTCTATGATGTTGCCTATGTAGATGTTGACTTGTAATTATATTATGGAAAAGGTGAATATGTTAATTTGGACAAGTTATGACATTGATTAGATCTGGTTCTTTATGTAAATTACCTTACACCTGTCTTATTGTGATAAATTTGGATATGTTATAAAATATGACATGTGAATTTATCCTTAGATCTAAACATGCTACTAGCTCACCCTTACAATGCTAGATCTGAATTGCTGGATATTTAAATTATTATTTTAGATCTCATTTTTGTTCACTTTGACTTCATAGAAATTATCACAAGTTCATATGACAACCTTATGACTATGTTCAATCTATGTTATGCCAAATCATATTCAATGATCACTTGTGTTACATCCCTATTAGATTTCCTTTTCGTCGCTTATGGCTAGGCTAATTATTTAGCCTAGGCATGCCGTCAATTTTGTGAGAACGTTAGTTAGAAACGAGGGAAAAAGTAAATATTGGCATAATTGGGAAATAAACATTTTTGGACTAGTAATTCAAATTGTTGATGAAATGGGCAATAGCACCCAAAAAGGTAAGATTTATTAATCGGTAAATTAATTAATAAATGTAATGTTTAGCAACTACAATTAGGAATTACATTAACACTTATTACATGAGGTAAGGTTACATTAGTAGTGGAAGTCTGCCCGGACCCGACCGGCATATCTAGCAGCCACTAATGTTGAACCTAATGTGAGAGTTCTAAGTGTGTAAATATGACTCGGGTTAAGACACAAGGTTAGGCCTAACTATGGAATAAGATTGCCCAGACCCGACCGGCATATCCAGCATCCACACGTTGTAGGCCAAATGTGGGAGATCTAGGCCATATAACCATAAATGGACATGGTAATGAGAAAGGAGTAATTAACCAAATTTAATAAGAACTGTATGATTATGAATAGGGGTAAGCATTATTCGGTAAAACCAAATTAACCAACCAAACCAATCTATTTTGGTCGGTTTGGTTCGGTTTTAAAATTAAATCAGTTTGTAATCGGCCCAGAAAATTATTAAGTTTGGTTATTGGTTTAACCAAATTAACCAAAATTTTACTATATTTTCAAAATTATCAATATTATAATAAATATATTTAGGTTAGTTTGGTTATCTAAGTAAATTTTAATCATCACCTATGTGTCAAAATTAATATTATAAAGCATAAAAATCATAAATAATAATACTCTAATCAAATATTTACAATTTATTTCAAATTAAAGTGAATATTTCAAACACAAAGTATAAAACATTTTTAGTTCGGTTTAATTGAATAACTAACCGGACCAACCAAACATAATTTGGTTGGTTTGGTTTGGTTTTCATTTCTATTGTTTTTAGTTTGGTTTGACAAATTTCATCATCGGATAAACCAAACCAACCAAACGCTCACCCCTAATTATGAACATTAGTTAGGGTTAAGTAAAATGGATTGGATAGTGGGTGGGTTAAGTATAACTGAAGGGGGCGGGAAATATATATATACAGGCGCACAAACTTAACCCGATAATGTTATGTAATTAAAGATCACCCTTTTAGGGCAAGCATAACTAGTATGTGGCTATGTAATTAAAGATCACCTATTAGGGTATACATAATCAGTGGAAAACCTAGTGGGGATACAAGACAAAAAGGGGAGAGCTTGTATCATATTGTGCGTGACCCATTTCAGTCAGTAACCCGTATTTGGTATCAGAGTACTGAACTCCGTACTACTCGGAGAAGGGGCACGCTTAATTGATTATAAGAGATCCAAAACGTGATGGGTGGTGTAGACAGTGTAAACCGACCGGGGACATGTGCGTGCATGGGCCGTGCAGAGGGGACAAGACGACCGTGACACCAGTAGGACTGTGGACATATTGGGTTGCCACTTTAGTGAAGTGATACCCTCTACTATGGGACCAACACAGGGTATCTATAGAGTAGGAAGCCAATCAATTAGGGTAGTGGTTCGGGTACACTCAGATGTATGCCCTAAGTCTACCAACTTACAGTGGAAGGGATCATCTCATTTTAAATTATACTAGTAATAGTGCAGAGTAGTTATTACTGAAGCATGTACACACCTTACCTTATCTGCCTTGTCACACCGTCATTTGTATAGTGATCTCTCTTATCCACTTTATGTCTGTCATGATTTCCTTTATTTATTTACTAGCTAAAAGTTACTAGACTCGCTAGACTTTATGTCTAACCCCTTTTGTTTTTCCTTCTCGCTTCCGTTCCCCCCCCCCCCTCCCCCTAGGTTCTCAGGGTGGAAATACTTAGGCTTAACCTTGATTTTGCTTAATTGTTGGAGCTGCTGATATGTATGGATCAAGCTCCTATTCTCATTGCAATGGCTATATTTTGTTATTGGGGAATTTTCTTTCTTTTATGTACTCTGATATTTCTGAAGTACAAGATAGTGGTTTTTATGTTGTAATGGGTTTTTATATTTCAAACAAATGATTCTTTGGACCATGGAATTTTGATGATTTATAAAGTTGTTTATTTCCACTTCAAATTTTTTTGTATTTGTCTTGTAATATTCTGTGTCTGTTTACCTAAACGCTTCACGAAACTTAATGCATTCCCTTTGTGAGTGACATTAACGGACGTGGGGTGTCACACTTGGTATCAGAGCTGAAGGTTACTAGATTAGATAAGATTTTTTGAAAAATATTTTCAAAATGAGTTTTAAAAGAAAGTATTTTCAAAAGGAAAAGCCTGTTTTGAAAAACATTCCCCAAAAAACCATATGTAGCAGCCTTTAGTCCTTTATCTAAAATTTTTCTTTTCCCTTTTTTCAGCATGTCTGGGGAATAAAACATCCCTAATATCCCAGAGGGCATCACTATACCCAGATGGTTCCATAGGTATTTGGAGGCCACGATGCCTGCCGAAGGCCAAAGAGATGTTCCTCCCCCAGCTACACTAGTCATTTCTCCTCTTCCCCATCCAAGAGCAGATAACTTCGCCAAGATCTACAAGGACATCCTTGCTATGGGAGGGGAGCCATTCAATGGGAACGAGACATTCATAGAAGCTTGGAATTGGCTCAAGGAGATCGAGGACTTATTCGTAATCTTTGAAGTGGAGGACCGAAGGAAAATTCAATTAGCTGCTTGGCTGTTGAAGGACGAAGCCTCATTTTGGTGGGAAGTCACCCAAGCTGGACGTCTTGGGAAGACTTTAGATAGTGGTTCGAAATGAAATTTATTTCCCAAGTGGAGCAAAGCATACAGATGGAGAGGTTCTTAGCACTCAAACAAGGAAATATGACGGTAAAGGAATATGTGAACAAGTTCAACCAGCTGGCAAGGTTCGGGCTAGAGTTGGTAGACACACCGCACAGAAAGGCCTTGCGGTTTTTTAAAGGGCTGAATGAGCCTCTACATGGTTTAGCTATGTCCCATCTTCCAATGTGGGCCACGTTTGAAAAGATTGTTGATATGGCCCTAATGCATGAGGAGGACAAGGGAGAAAAGAAGGAAGTGAAAGCTGAGGAGTCATCATAGAATAAGAAGGTGTGGCCCAAGAAGGGGCAGGAGTAGCATCAACGACAGCAATAACAACAGCAACAACAAAGGAAAGGAGGGAAGAATGACAAAGGCAGGGATAAGAGAAAATGTCACCATTGTGGGAAGGAAAGTCACTTGGTTAAAGATTGTAAGAAAAGAAACATCAGTTGTTTTAATTGTGGAGATCTTGGACACTACTCTAAAGAGTGCCCAAAGAAACAAGGACCGTAGGGACAAGGTCAAAGAGCTGGAACTTCTGGAGGGCAGGTGCATGCTCCCGCGATCAGTGCTCCTGAAAGAGGAAGAAAGATTTCCGTAGAAACTTTAGTTTCTCTTTCAAATCATCCAATTAGAACACTTTTTGATTATGGTGCTTCACACTCGTTTATATCTAGTTCTGTAGTTGAATCTCTGCACTTAATTACTAGTATCATAGTAGATCCCGTAGTTGTTTCAAACCCTACTGATGGTTCGTCTCATTTATCGATGATTTGTCAAGGTTTGAAATTATCTGTGTTAGGCTTCGAATTTGAATGTGATGCTTATGTGCTCGGGTTTATGGGCTATGGGTTGATTCTAGGAATGGACTGGCTTACTACGTATGGGGTTGTTCTGGATTGTGAGAGGAGGGCTGTTAGGCTCCTGACTTGTCATGGGAGGACCCTTGAAGTTTTTTGTGACCCACAAGGGTCTGCTATGCTTAGTTTCTTAGAATCTTTTGATGCATCTATAAAGGATTTGTAATCTGTCCCAGTAGTTTGAGATTTTTCTGATGTTTTTGATGAGGTACGGGGTTTACCTCTGAGGCGCGAGATCAACTTTCGTATATATCTGGTGGACAATGCAAAACCAAATGCATTACCCGTGCACCACATGGCTCCAAGGGAAAGGAGGGAGCTGAGTAAGCAAGTAGGGGAGCTGCTTGAGAAAGGGTTTATCAGACGAAGCATATCCGAATGGGGTGCTCCAGTGGTATTCGCAACTAAGAGGATGCTTCGCTTCGTTTGTGTGTTGACTACAGAGAGTTGAATAAACTCACCAGGACACCCGCTTCCAAGGATTGATGATTTATTTGATCAGCTTGTTGGTGCCTTGGTGGTTTCTCAATTAGATTTGGCTACGGGATTCCATCAGCTGACGGTGGCTGAAGGCAACATAGATAAAACTGCTTTTAGAACTCCGGACAGTTTCTTTGAATGGCTAGTGATGCCTTTTGGGATGACAAATGTACCCGCCTATTTTGTTGATTTAATGAGTAGGGTGTTTTGGGAATTCCTAAACAAATTTGTCATAGTCTTCGTTGATGATATCTTGATCTTCTCCAAGAACGAAGAAGAGCATGCCCAAAATCTGAGAGAAGTCTTCAAAACTCTCCGTGACCATCAGCTTGAAGCAAATTTCTCCAAATGCCACTTTTGGAGAAAGGAAGTGAGATTCTTGGGGCATATAGTCTCCAAAGAAGGGATAGTTGTAGATCACACGAAGGTGGTTGCAATGCAAGATTGGCAGACTCCTAAAAACGCAACCGAGGTGAGAAGCTTCCTTGGGTTGGTAGGTTACTATAGGAAGTTCATTAAGGACTTCGCGAAGATATCATCCCCTCTCACCAGGCTGACAAAGAAGAATTTGGTGTTTTCAAGGGATATAGACCATGAAGTTGCTTTCCAACGACTAAAGAGGGCTCTGACAAACGCCCCAGTCTTGACCTTGCCCGATGGAAGTAAGGTATTTACCGTTTACAATGATGCGTGTAGTATAGGGCATTGTGCAGTTCTAATGCAAGAGGGGAAGGTAATATGTTATGGGGGTAGGCAGTTGCGAGTTCATGAAAAGAACTACCCCATCCAAGATCTAGAGCTAGCTGCCATAGTATTTGCATTAAAGACATGATAGTATTTGCGTTAAAAACATGGCATCATTATTTACTTGGAGAAAGGTTCGAGTAGTACACCGACTATAAATCTCTCAAGTATTTATTCTCACAGAACGATCTCAACTTAAGGCAACAACGGTGGATGGAGTTCTTAGCTTCATATGAGTTTGAGATTGCTTATACCCCCGACAAGGGTAATGTGGTAGCAGATGCACTAAGTAGGCAGAGGGTGGCCCTGAGTCCTTTGTTTGTGGAAAGAAAGAACTTGGAGTTCATATAAGCTTTTGATTTTAGACCCTCCATCGAAGTTTTTCCTAATTTATTTGCATCCTTGGAGATATGACCGACTCTTGTTGAGCAGATAGGAGCTTCTCAACAAGGTGACCCACAGATTCTAGATGTCATGGAAAAGCTCAGAAGAGGGGAGAGTTCTAGTCACCTCAGTAGGTATTCCATAGATAAAAGGGGTGGTTGCATCGAGATGGAAGACTTTGTGTTCCTCAAACTGGAAGCTTGATAAAGGTAGTCCTAGAAGAAGCCCAACAGTCTAAGATGACCATACATACAGGCGGTGACAAGATGTATAGAGAAATGAAGAGAGTTTTCTTTTGGACTGGGATGAAGAGGGACATGGCCGAATTTGTTTCTCAATGTTTTGCCAGCAAGTCAAGGCTGAGCAAAAGAAGCCCGGTGGATTACTTCATCCGTTGGAGGTCCCGCAGTGGAAATGGGAGAGCGTCTCTATGGATTTCATAGATGGTTTGCCTAGATCGAAGAAAGGTAAAACCAGTATTTGGGTGATAGTGGACAGATTCTCTAAGAGTCTCACTTTGTTCCAGTTAAAATTAAAAGGACGGCACCATGGTTGGCAAAAATTTATGTTCGTGAGATAGTTCGTCTCCACAGAGTTCCTTCCTACATCATGAGTGATCGTGACCCCATCTTTACCAATGAATTTTGGAGGAGTTTGCAAGAAGCATTGGGTACACAGTTGTGTTTGAGCACCGCTTATCATCCTAGACAGATGGCCAGACGGAGAGGGTGAACAGAATCCTAGAAGATCTTATGAGGCTGTGCATTCTAGACTTCGGACGGACTTGGGAAGAGCATCTTCCCTTAGTATAGTTTTCCTATAATAATAGCTATCAGGACAGCATCGGTATGGCACCCTTAGAAGCATTGTACGGGCGACCCTGTAAGTCTCCAACTTGTTAGTGGGAATCTACAGAAAGATTGTTACTTGGGCCTGATATGGTTAGGGAGACGTCTGAGAAGATTGACCTTATTCGACGACAAATGAAAACAACTCAAGATAGGCAGAAGTCCTATGCAGACAAGAGGAGAACCGACATCGAGTTTGAAGTGGGAGACTTAGTTTTCATCAAAGTATCAACTCTGAGAAATGTGGTCGCTTCGGTTCAGTAGGGAAGTTGGCACCTAGGTTTGTGGGACTCTTCCCCATAACCGAGAGAATTGGCCAAATGGCCTATAAAGTAAAACTTCCAGAGAATTTGTCTGGTGTTCATAATGTTTTTCATGTTTCTCATCTGCGGAAGTGCCTACATAACACCGCAGAAGTCCTTGAGCCGAGTATGTTGGAAGAAGTGGAGATGGAACGGGAGGCGACAGTCAGACGAGTCCCTACCCATATTCTTGAATCGGAAGTTAAGAAGCTGCGCAACAAAGAAATCAAGTTGGTGAATGTTCAATGGGGAGACAACCCAGAAGACAAAACTTGGGAAACCGGAGATAGAATTCGTGATTCGTACCCTTTCCTTTTTGAGAGTATGTTCTTAACTCCTTTTTCCAAAGCTTTATCTGTGCCTGTTTTTGTCAATCTAGCATATCTTATCCCTAGTGTTTTCGACCTTTAGATAGGAGTCATATGAATGAAAACATGTGTTTTAACATGTTATGTTTGATGGATGCTAGTGGATGCAAGTGTTTGCTAGTGGTTGCCTGTGGAGGGATATACACACGCATTAGGCGCTAGATCGGCTCAATCACTCTCTTATTCATGAAAATGGATGAGTTAGCATATGGATGTTGCACTTGGACGAATGGATGTGCACACATATAGAACCTACATGTTATAGTAAGATTATTTGCATACATATTGGATTCATAGCACTAATCAAACATCGCATTAAGGAGGTCAACTGGGTCAGTAAACCGCCTGATTTTCACATTAGTATTAGGATATATACACACACCTCTGCATATACTCAAATAAGCATTAGAAATGTTTAAGGACAATGGATGCTTGTGGATGATGGATAAGTAAATGAATGATGGATGGTAGGATACGTTCATCTTAACTTGATGATTTCGGGGACGAAATCCTTTGAGGGGAGAATGTAACGCCCCGTAATTTTAAAATATTAAAATTAACAGATTAAAGAATACTTAATTTTTAAAAGAAGAATTAAGGGAAATGGGATGAGCCATTGCGTTCGTCTCGAAATTCTGCTTGGGATAGAGTCCGGGTTTGCGTGAATCGGATATCGTATGGAGAAGTTATAAACCTTAAAAGTTTGTATACGCATAAGGAAGAACATATATATATATAATAATTCCAGAACCTTCAAAATAGTTCAAAAATCAAAATCCAACCAAAGTGGGCTGAGAGGGAAAATTCCCGCTCGTGGGTATCGACCCCCCCAAGGGGTGTCGACAAGGGTGTCGACCCCCATTAGGGGGTGTCGGTAGGGGTATCGACCCCCCAATAGGGGTGTCGACCCCCCGGGGAGATCTGGGCAGAATTTGTTTTACGTACGGACTTGATAATGGGTCTGATTCATTGGTTCTAGGCTATAAATATGGTCCCCTATTCTCCTATTTCTTCGTTGGAGATCATGGAAGCCATATGCTCTCAGTTTGCAAACTGAAACAGAATCAAGTCCTAAAACAATGGTTTAGCTAATCAAATTCAGAATTCAGAATTCAGATCTATTCTCTCTCAATTCTCTAAACCTAACGTTGTGAGTTTCTAGTCACTTTTAGGTTTAAATAAATGACTGTGATTCATGAATGACAATGAATTGGATATGTTATAAAGTATGAATTTATGCCGTATTAAATCTTAAACTTTGTAGATCTGAAATAATTATGGTTATACTATGATGTTGCCTACGTAGATCTTGATAGATCTATTTCTCTAGATCAGAAATATTTGTGGTTATTCTATGATGTTGCCTATGTAGATCTTGATTTGTAATTGTATTATGGAAAAGGTGAATATGTTAATTTGGACAAGTTATGACATTGATTAGATCTGGTTCTTTATGTAAATCACCTTACACCTGTCATATTGTGATATATTTTGATATGTTATAAAATTGGACATGTGAATTTATCCTTAGATCTAAACATGCTACTGTGTCACCCTTACTATGCTAGATCTGAATTGCTGGATATTTAAATGATTTGTTTAAATCTCATTTTTGTTCACTTTGACATCATAGAAATTGTCACAGGTTCATATGACAACCTTATAACTATGTTAATCTATGTTATGCCAAATCATATTCAATGTTCACTTGTCTTACATCCCTATTAGCTTGCTTTTTCATCGCTTATGGCTAGGCTAATTTTTTGTCCTAGGCATGCCGTCAATTTTGTGAGGACGTTAGTTAGAAACGGGGGAAGAAGTAAATATTGGCATAATTGGGAAATAAACATTTTTGGACTAGTAATTCAAATTGTTGATAGAATGGGCAACAACACCCAAAAAGGTAAGATTAATTGGTAAATTAATTAATAAATGGAATGTTTAGCAACTATAATTAGGAATTATATTAACACTCATGACACGAGGTTACATTAATAGCGGAAGTCTGCCCGGACCTGACCGACATATCCAACAGCCACTAATGTTGAACCTAATGTGAGAGGTCTAAGTGTGTAAATACAACTCGGGTTAAGACCCGAGGTTAGGCCCAACTGTGGAATAAGACTGCCCGGACCCGACCGGGATATCCAGCATCCACACGTTGTAGGTCTAATGTAGGAGGTCTAGCCCGATATAACCATAATTGGACATGGTAATGAGAAATGACTACTTAACCTAATTTAATAAGAATTGTATGATTATGAACATAAGTTAGGGTTAAGTAAAATGGATTGGATAGTGGGTGGGTTAAGTATAACTGAAGGGGGTGGGTAATATTTATATATATAGGCCCACAAACTTAACCTGGTAAAGATATGTAATTAAAGATCCCCCTTTTAGGGTAAGCATAACTGGTATAGGGCTATGTAATTAAAGATCACCCTTTAGGGTATACATAGTCCATGAAAAACCTAGTGCGGATACAAGACAAAAAAGGGAGAGCTTGTATCATATTGTGTGGGACCTATTTCAGTCAGTAACCCGTATTCGATATCAGAGAAGTGAACTCCGTACTAGGCGGAGAAAGGGCACGCTTACTGATTGATTATAAGTGATCCAAAATGTGGTGGGTGGTGTAGATGGTGCAAACCGACCGGGTACATGTACATGCATGGGCCGGGCAGAAGGGGACAAGACGACCGTGACACCAATAGATATGACTGTGCACATATTGGGTTGCCACTTTAGGGATGTGATACCCCCTACTATGGGACCAGCACAGGGTATCTACAGAGTATGGAGCCGATCAATTAGGGTAGTGGTTAGGGTACACTCGGATGTATGCCCTAAGTCTACCAACTTATAGTGGAAGTGATCATCTCATTTTAAATTATACTAGAAATAGTGCAGAGTAGTTATTAATGAAGCATGTATACACCTTACCTTATCTGCCTTGTCACATCTGTCATTTTTATAGTGATCTCTCTTATCCACTTTATGCCTGTCATGATTACTTTATTTATTTACTGGCTAAAAACTACTAGACTCACCAGACTTTATGTCTGACCCCTTTTGTTTTTCTTTCTCCCTTCCGTTCCCCTCCCCCCCCCCCCCCCCCAATTTCTCAGGAAGGAAACACTCATGCTTGACCATGATTTTGCTTGATTGCTGGAGCTTCTGATATGTATGGATCAAGCTCCTATTCTCGTTGCAATGGCTATATTTTGTTATTGGGGAATTTTCTTTGTTTTATGTACTCTTATATTTCTGAAGTACAAGATAGTGGTTTTTATGTTGTAATGGGTTTTTATATTTCAGACAAATGATGCTTTGGACCACGGTATTTTGATGATTTATAAAGTTGTTTATTTCCGCTGCAATTTTTTTTATATCTGTCTTGTAATATTCTGTGTCTGTTTACATAAATGCTTCATGAAACTTAATGCATTCCCTTTGTGAGTGACATTATAGGACGTGGGATGTCACGTTGTAGACAAGAGATCTTCACATCGTTTCTTGATTGAGCTGTACACCCGAGACAAGGTAATAAGTGGTGATCGTCCAAACGTACTTGGATATCGACGTGATGTGCAAGGACCTCTCCTCTATATTGGACATATAGGACGAGGAATAAGGTGCCTCCAGTTTCGTTCAGACCTAGAATGAGTTTGTAAATGGATAGTGTGTTTGACATTGTATTCCTTTATACTATATTCGTTGATCTCTGCTAAATATATATATGTTTGGTGGCGGGGAATTTTTTCTCTTGCTTAACACCCTTCTCTGAGACGTATGAGCTTAGATGATATATACTTGCAGAAATCAGTGGTACGGAATGGATTGACTATATGGCATGTTGAGTGGCATGGATCAAGGCTTTTGTTGAAAAGCAGAGTCTTGTGGTTGATGATCAAAGTACGGCTTTAAATAGCTTAGCATTGTGTATAGCGTTAATTAATGAGCCTCACACCCGGTATGAGTCAAAAACGGGATCGGACTACAGTGAGTGCACGATGTTTCTTTCAAGATATGGGTAGTGTCATGGTATGGAGCTAGACATTTATATTTTTACCTATGTGGATGATGGATAGCGAGGTGCCTCGGATATATCGGGCACTATAGGGCCGATGGATAGGTATGATAGTGAGACGACCCGATTTCCCGTTCTCACGGAAACAAGGTTATCTTTTGGAATATAACACAGAAACATATAATAGCAGAACAGAATTAAATAAATACACCAGAATGAACAACAAAATATACTGGATAAAAGTAATCATCAGAGTTACACAGTATACAGGATCTTACTTAGTACAAATACAGTTCAGCTATACATAAATGTCTACAGCGGAAATAAACAAAATATGTACAATAGGAGCTGAACAGCATAAAAAGAAATAAATGATTGGATCCATCTTCAGCTCCAGCTATCCAGAAAGAACCAGCTAAACCTGAATACAAGGCTGCCCGTGTAGAGAAAGGGGCACCCGAGTTTGAGAGTGAAACAAACTACGAGTCAGTCATGGGACTGGTATGAGAAATCTACTCAACACATATATAATTTGGCTAATCACAGGACCACGCCACTTTCGTGGAACGGGTTTACTCCATTGGATTGCCAGTGCTTTAAAAACAAATCTTTCTTTTGAACATCGCTATGCTTTTTATAAAAATGAAGCCGTTATAAGACTCAGTTCCCATCACACAATGCAACGCAAACCGGAGGATAGAGTTTTTACCTTATAACGGCCAAGATATGCTTGATACGAATAAAACAAAGGCATTTGATATTATTGCTAGTGTTTCTATGTTTCAAAACAATTTCAATCATAACTATCAATCATAGACGGCATGGGTACCATATATCATGTCGCCATATATATATACAATCAAAACCGCACGATGTCGTATTTGGAAATTGGATTTCCGTCATGAACCAAGGCAAAAGATAGTCCTTACCGAATTCGAGACAATCTAGCCTACCATGTCTCAGGATCAGAGCTCGAGTGACCCTTGGATCGTCAGGGCCGGTCCACCGATGTGGATTAAAATGCCTGAGCAATACGTTTCCCCGCCCTTTGGGGCGCAAACGAGCCAACGAATGACTCCATCGGACCCGGATCGTCCGATCAAACCGAGGCGCCTCGCAACAGCAACAACCACATAGGTGAAAAGTATATAAATGTCAGGGCTGGTAGGTCACTGACACCACCCTAGCTAGAAAGAAACGCATGCCCTCCCTGAGGTCCTTCCTCCCGTTTTAGGTTCCGACCGGGGTGTGAGGCTCGCGAATTCACGTTATACACAAAGCTACGCCACACAGGCGGTGCTTTGATCATCACCACAAGACTTTGCTTTTCAACAGAAGCCCTGATCACTGCATCTTAGCATGCCACACAGAATAAATCCTATGTCAGACACACAGTCCATTTACAAGTCCGTTCTGGGTCTGAACGAAACCGGAGGCACTAAATACCTCGCAAACCCTTCGATCAACACGTACGTCTGAACGATCACCACTCATTATCCATATTTCGGGATGCCTCCCAATCAGGACCTCGGTTACCATCCAAACGAGGTGAAGATCTCCGGTCTTCGACCATCGTCTTCATCTTCGAATTTCAATCGTCGGTCGATTATTCGAAATGAGAATTAACTCGGCCTTTTCAAATAATTCACGTATATTTAGAATTTCAAATCGATTTATTTCAATGGTTAAATTATTCGACAACACTGGTTTGGTCCTTTAATGTAATTTTCACACCAAACACATTCAACCATCAAACATCACATAAATCAAGCAAATTCAGTTTATTTCCATTCCATATCGCTTAGGATATTTTATAACTATTTATCGCTATTTTTATTTATTTTAAAATAGCCATTTTATTCAAAACGACGTTTCGGGCCATAACGTGGCCGTGGCGCTGTTTTTCTTCAGATTTGATTTACACATATCTGAAAATCTAACCGTTGGATCTTCACAAAATTTACATCATTAGAAAGGTCTTTTCAAAACGAATCCAACGGTTCCAGTTTCGGGAAAATCCGACGGTCGGATCTCCCGGTACAATCGTTTGAATTTTCGATTTCAAAATACGAACTGCAGCGTCGTTATTCGATTAAATATAATTTTATTTATATATATAAATAAATATAATCGTTTCTGGCGCTGTTTTTCTTCAGATTTGAATTAAACATTCCAGACAATCCAACCGTTGGATTTTTACAAGGTTGGTGCCGTTGGAAAGATTATTCCAAGGCGAACCCGACGGTTGAGGTTTCGGGAAAATCCAATGGTCGGATTTCCCGTACTAGTCGTTTGAAATCACGGTTTCAAAATACGAACTGCACGGCCTCGTTTCGTTTTAATTTTATTTATATTTATATAGTTATATAAATATAGTTCATTCAATGATTTCTATATCGTTTTCACTTCAAAAATTTTTCTAACACCTTAAATTTTGGAAAAATTTCGCCATAACCTCCCCTGCACCGGGAGCGTCGGGAAATCGCAAATAGCGTCCCGGTCCTTCTAATCTCAAAAAGAAAAAGAAAAAGCCAAGCGGCTAGCCAATCAGGCTCAAAATCATCACCCAAACAAATCAGTAAATGTGTACCTATTTGTTGGGCACAAAATTTTATTCCTCTTCTCTAGCCCCTTTGCTATAACCTGTTCAAAGAATATGCATGTACATATATATACAGTTCATATCATTTTTCATTTTCTATTCAACTTCATATTCGATTTCTATTTGGTTTAAAAAACACCATTCATTCTAATGTTACATAATTAGGTGCAAATCAATTCATTAGCTAATTAATGAATATTTCAACTCATATATGTTTATTTTGAACAAGTGGTTAGTTTTAACACTTCACATTTCAACGATTTATGCATACAATAAAAATGTGATTTTTATTGTAAAACGATTCGTTTCAAAACACTATTTTTCTATATAGTTCACGCTGGTGATAAAAATGGAATTTTTATCATAAAACAATTTATTTTAGAATATGAATACCATTCAACACATGAATTGCTAAACAACGGATGAATATCAATTCAACACATGAATGTTTCTATAGTTAGATAAAATGTGATTTTTATCATCGAACGGTTTATTTCAATATATGAATATCATTCAACACATGAATTGCTAAACAACGAATGAATATCAATTCAACACATGAATGTTTTTATAGTTAGATAAAATGTGATTTTTATTATCGAACGGTTTATTTCAATATATGAATATCATTCAACACATGAATCGCTAAACAACGAATGAATAGCTATTCAACCCATGAATGTTTTCTATAGTTTCTATATATAGATAAAAATGTGATTTTTATTATCGAACAGTTTATTTCAATATATGAATATCATTCAACACATGAATCGCTAAACAACGAATGAATAGCTATTCAACCCATGAATGTTTTCTATACAATGAATAAATATAGTTTAAGCATATGAAAATAATTCAAACACAAGAATATTATTCAAAATTTCGGCAGCATAACGGCAGGGTAGTTAAACCGGCACCGTCCCTAGTACGGCTCCTCGCTCTACCTTAAAACCTCGCGGTTTTTGACAATGGGGATCATGCATCTAATTCGCACGCAGGCGGCATGTTTATATTTTTTTTCCCATTTCCACAACTAATCCTATGTGGATTCAACCAAATATTTTCCAATCGCAATTGGGTATTTTTCAACCGCAATCAACCAATATCAATCACAAACAATCCCAAACAATCAATCAATTTCAACCAATAAATATCGTCCATGGTTTGTGGACGAGGGGCGTATATATATATATATATATATATTTATATATAGCAGTTCATTTTCAACTCATATATAATATTTATATAAAGAATTTGAAGAGTGAGAAATCCTCACCAATAGCTATCCACTCACACGATTCTTCCTTAATTGAAACTTCGCCTACTTCGCCTTGTTGTTGCTTTCGTTTCCCGTATTCTCTACATAAGTAAAAATCGAATTTTCACTATGTTATTCAATATATAAAGATCATATTTTTAAAAACAAAGATTATATTTTTAATATTCCTACGGTGTAAAAATTATATTTTTATTGCTTTAAAAATATAAGAATCACATCTTACTTCTTAACAAAATTCTGTCTTTTCTATTTTTAAAAATAGGATCTTTATTTTTAAAAGTTCAAATCTTTTTCTACTAAAAGATTAAATCTTTTTCTATTTCAAAGTTTAAAATAAAATCAGTTTTTATTTTTCCCTTTAAAACAGTTTTTTTCATCTTTAAAAATTCTGTTTCAAATGCAGTTTTTGATTTCTTTTTAAAATGCAGTTTTGTCTTTTTAGAAAAAAAATCAGTTTTTACTAATTTACAAAATGCAGTTTTTACTTATTTAAAAAAAAAAAATGCAGTTTTTATTTATTTTAAAAATGCAGTTTTACTATTATTCCTTTTTAAATTTCTGTTTTAAAAATTTCTGTTTTGAAAATTTCTGTTTTTGATTTCTGCTTTAAAAATTTCTGTTTTTAATTTCTTTTAAAAACAGTTTCAAAATCCTTTCTAAAAATTTCTGTTTTTAATTTCTGTTTTTAATTTCTTTTAAAAACAGTTTTAAAATCTTTTTAAAAACATGCAGTTTTAAAATCTTATTTTATAAATTTCTGTTTTAAAACTAAAAACGAAAATCAGTTTTACAATTCATATATAAAAAAAAAAAAAAAAAACAGTTTATATATTCTGTAAAACAAAACAAAAATCAAAAATAAAAATAAAATCAATTTAAATGCTCACCTAGGTATGCGAAGGGGAGGAGGAGATTGGTCGGCGGCTCGTGGCGTTCGGAGGTGTCGGTGGTCCAGGGGGCTCGCGTCTGGGTTTCTGCGATGGTTTGCTAAGGCGTCGCTTCGATTCGTCGGTGGGAGGAAGATGTTGCGAGGGCGGCTCAGGCGTTCAGGCGGTCAGGCGGTGGCTTCGTCGGCGGAGGGCGGCGGCTTCCAGGATCGGGCGGCGCGATTTGATCTTAGGGTTTTTTTTTTTTTTTTTTTTTATTCTGTTCTGAATTAAAACGGGGGGGGGCCAAGCAGAAGGTAAGGAGGAAAGGGGGGGATATTTTATATTATTATTTTTTTTTTTTTTTATTTAATTATTTAATTTAGCAAAAGGGTTGACTTTCACGTACGACCTCGAAACGAGGCCCACCGCCTGTCGCCCATAGCGTTTCACCCCCATTCCGAACACAATGGGATATGTATCGCAAGCTGATTTGATCGTTACAATCAGTTTCTTTTTGAATTTTCTTTTAAATCATTATATTGAATTTTAAACGTACATTTCAAATTACCGGGGCCACATACTAACTAGAAAAATTCCAGAAAAATATTTTCTAGCTTCGTATTGACGATACGGTCCTAACAAAACTAGTTTCGTCGAATTCTGAGACCGTTTGAAAAATGGCCAATTTCCAGTCGATTAAAATCAACTGAAACTGGTCAAACGCGTTTTCCTTTGCCACGCTCACATATTGATTCGAAAAATTATGAAATTTGAAACCTAGCAATAACATGACACTGCGGATCTAACAAAAGTGGTTTCGTCGAAATCCGAGGTCATCTGCAAAATATCCATTTTTAAGGGCCTGAATTCTATAGCGACTATTCAAAATTTTCAACTGGACATATCTTTTGATTCCCGCTATCAAATTTCGATTGGTCAGATTCGTTAGAAAGATATCATCAATTAGATACTAATGTTTTTGGTTTCACTAAAATCCGGATTGTTTTGCACCCGGTATATTCAATTGAAGTTTGAAATCGAATTATCGAACTACCGCGCCATTTTCAATCCTATATATAATTATAATTAATTATATTCGTTTTCAAATGTCGATTTAACTCAGTTTTCATCTTCATTACTTAAAATATTTATTTTAAATATTTAAAATCCATTATTTTAGCCAATTTAAAATTTTTAAATTGGTTCAGATTTTCTGGGTCGTTACAATCTCCCCCACTTAAAACTTTTCGTCCCCGAAAAGGAATAAAGTCGAAAGTGGTTTGATAATTCTACGATCACACAATACAACAACCAATTTGTTTTTAATATTCAGAGTATAGAATAAACAATGCACATACATGGGAAGAAAATAGCAACAGAATAGAGAATTAAATGGTAATGCAAGGTAAAGTAAATGTACCTTGCACCAGAGTCAATCAGAGATATCTACTCGGCATCTAGGATAAGCTTTCTGAATGCTCTCCTCAGTTTCCCAAGTACAATCTCGCGGATCTCCACTCCATTGCACTTTGACTAAGTGAACCTTCTTGTTTCTCAGCTCTTTGGTTTCTTTGCCGATGATCTTTAGCGGCTCTCGCCTCACAGCTAATTCTGGAGTAATTTCAATATCCTGCTGAGCTGCTTCTTCCACGATCAAGTCTGGATCATGAACGTGCATTCGAAGTTGAGATATATGAAATACATCATGAACTCCAGGCAACCAGTCAGGCAGTTTGACCCTATAAGCGAGAGTTCCAATCCGTTCCAGAATAGGAAACGGACCAATGAATTTGGGTGCTAACTTCCCAGTTTTACCGAACCTGATAACTCCTCTCATCGGCGATACTTTCAAATATACATAGTCGCCAACTTCAAAGGATATATCTCTTCTTCTTTTATCGGCATAGCTCTTTTGTCGGCTTTGAGCGGCGAGTAATCGCTTCTTAATAAAATCGACTTTGTCGGCAGCTTCTCGAATCATATCAGGACCCAACACAAGTCTATTTCCAGGCTCGACCCAACAAGCAGGAGATCGGCACGGTCTACCATACAATGCTTCGAATGGCGACATTGTCAGACTCGCCTGGTAGCTGTTGTTATAAGAGAATTCAGCCAAATGTAGATGGTCTTCCCATGATCCACCGAAATCTATAACACAAGCCCGCAATAGATCTTCTAGAATGCGATTCACCCTCTCAGTCTGACCGTCTGTCTGAGGATGATAAGCGGTGCTCAAATTTAACTTCGTTCCCAGCTCGACTTGAAATGCTTCCCAGAATTTGCTAGTGAATATTGTATCTCTATCACTTACTATACTGAGCGGCACTCCATGCAGTCTAACTATTTCCCTGAAGTAAATCTGCGCCAGACTCTGAGCAGTTCTATTTGATTTGACAGGTATGAAATGGGCGGTCTTCGTGAAACGATCTACGATCACCCAAATACTGTCATTTCCTCTTCTGGTTCTGGGCAAACCATCAATGAAATCCATAGAAATATGTTCCCACTTCCAGCCAGGAACTTCTAGCGGTTGTAATAATCCAGCCAATTTCTGTTGGTCGCTTTTGACTAGCTGGCAGGTGGGGCATCGACTTACATATAAAGAAATGTCCCTTTTCATCGACTTCCACCAGAAAGTACGTTTGATGTCATTATACATTTTGCTTACTCCCGGATGGATACTGAGCTTTGACTTGTGGCATTCATCCAATACTTCCTTTCGAAGTTCAGGAATGTTAGGGACACAGATTCGACCTTTGAGCCTTAAAATCCCATCATTATCAACTTGAAAACTCGAGGGTTCGCCTTGTTGAATTATCCTTCTGATCTTCTGAATGAAGTGATCATCCTCCTGAAGAGCAGATATCTTATCTAACAATGAAGTCGTGATAATAAAACTGGCGATCATTACATTCTTTCTGCTTAACGCATCGGCCACGACATTGGCTTTTCCTGGAGTATATATAATTTCGAAGTCATATGCTGCAAGAAACTCCAGCCAACGCTGTTGCCTCAGATTCAAGTCCTTCTGAGTGAACAGATACTTTAACGACTGGTGGTCTGTAAACAGTTCAAACCTCTCGCCCAGAAGATAGTGTCTCCAGATTTTCAAAGAGAATATGATAGCCAATAACTCAAGATCATGAGTTACGTAATTTTTCTCGTGCGGTTTCAGTTGACGGCTAGCATAGGCAATTACTTGGCCTCTTTGCATTAACACTGCGCCAAGGCCTTCTCTAGAAGCATCAGTCCAGACTTTCAAATCTTGGTTGCCATCGATGATGGTTAGCACTGGAGCAGTTGTTAATCTCAACTTTAGCTCTTCGAAAGCTTCCTCACTCTCTTGAGTCCATTTGAATTTAGAATGCTTCTTCGTAAGCTTTGTTAAATGACCAGATATCTTTGAAAAGTCTTTAACGAACTTTCGGTAATAGCTAGCCAATCCAAGAAAACTGCGGACTTCAGTGGGAGTACTGGGCTGTTTCCAATTCTGAATAGCTGTGATTTTGCTTGGATCCACAGCAATTCCTTCTTTCGATACGACGTGGCCCAGAAATTTTACTTCATCTTGCCAGAAGATACATTTGGAAAACTTGGCTTTCAATACATTCTTTC
Organism: Allium sativum; assembly: GCA_030737875.1. Lineage (NCBI taxonomy): Eukaryota > Viridiplantae > Streptophyta > Magnoliopsida > Asparagales > Amaryllidaceae > Allium > Allium sativum. Next base: position 903,373,682 of record CM060924.1, read on the forward strand.
TGAGAATTTCTAGAACCTGTTCCAGATGCTTTTCATGTTCGGCCTTTGATTTAGAGAAGATTAGAATATCATCAATAAAAACCAGAACAAATTTATTCAAAACCCCTCTGAACACTCTGTTCATTAGATCGACGAAGTAAGCGGGAGCGTTACATAAGCCGAACGGCATTACTAACCACTCGTAGAATAAGTCGGGGCCTCTGAACGCTGTCTTTGGAACACACTCTTCGGCAATTCGAAGTTGATGGAAGCCTGTAGCTAGGTCCATTCGTGAGAATACTTGTGCTCCATTTAATCGATCCAACAAATCATCAATCCGCGGCAATGGATATTTGTTCTTTATTGTCTGTTTGTTCAGATCACGATAATCCACGCATAGCCGTAGAGTACCGTCAGATTTTGGGACAAATACCACTGCTGCACCCCAATCAGAGAAACTAGGCCTGATCAGACCTTTCCATACAAGCTGTCGTGTTTGATTGTCTAATTCCTCCTTCTCTTTCAAGGACATTCTTCGAATAGCATGAACTACCGGCCTTGCATTGGGAACTAAAGCAATCTTGAAATCTATTTCTCTCTGCGGAGGTAAGCGAACAACTTCCTCGAACACATCCGCATAATTCTTGACGACAGGAATATCTTTGATGAGGTCAGGAATATTCTCAGTGATTTCAGGGACATTTTCAATTTGGGCTGGAGAAACATCCAAAGCTGCCCAGAAGTCTTTTCTATTAGCATTCTGACCTTCACAGGGAATGGTTATATAATCACCTGATTTAATCCTCGCCTTTACGACTCTGTCGGCGCATTTAACTTCAGCTTCATATTTGGTCAACCAGTCTAACCCCAAGATAAGATCAAACTCTTTAAAATTCATAACGACGGCGATGGTAGGAAACCGATAGCGAGAGAAAGAAACTGGCACTCCACAAACCCAACTGAGATCAATGGAACCCCCAACCGGATTCTGGACGGTCATGGGTTCCTTCAGCTTTTTCAAATTCAAATCCAGTTTCTTAGCTGCATCTTTGGCAATGAAGCTTCTTGACGCGCCTGTGTCAAACAGTACTTTAACTGGGATGTCTTTGACAGTAAGCGTGCCTTCTAAAACATCGGGTCTTTCTTGAGTAGATGAAGATGTAGGCACTTCTGCCACTTCATTCACATGTACTGCCTCAGGTTTTCTAACTAACGGGCAGGCCTTAGAAAGATGACCGACCTGATGGCATTGACTGCACTTCCTATTTTCTTGAAAATTCATTCCGGATTTAGACTCGCCATCTTTTCGTCTGTTCGAAGATCTGCAGTTTCTCATCGAATGCCCATGCTGATTGCACTTTAGACATACGACTGCCTTTACCCTTTTCTGATTGATCTTCGGCCTCTTTTTGACTTCAGCCTTCGTACTAGCTTCAGGCTGCTCACTTGTCTCTGGGCTATCAGCCTCAAATTTTCTTTTGCTGCTAGAGCTGATTTCTTCTTCGTCCCGCAACATGCCTTTCTTATGGAGGTCTTCATATTGATAAGCCATATATATCATTTCGGAAAAAGGAAGCTTCACATGCCCCAATACTTTATTCTGGTATTTCCTTTGAAGCCCGTGAATAAATCTCATATTTTTCCTCTTCGGATTTTGGATTAGATGAGGAGCAAAGTGAGCAAGTTCATTGAATTTCTTATGATATTCGGGAATGGTCATATCACCTTGTATTAGATAAGAAAATTCATCACATAATCTCTCGGTTACCTCGGGAGGAGTAAATCTTTCTAAGAAAATCAATTTGAATCTGTCCCAGGTGATATCACCTTCTGGATTATTTCTGATGATTGTTTCCCACCAGATTAAAGCTTCTTCTTTGAGCGCCCAAGATGCTACTAACCGTTTCTGGTCATCTCTCAGCTGGATATGCTCAAAGATTCTTTCGACAGAACTCAACCAAGCTTGAGTTTGAATAATAGATTCATTACCCGAGAATTGCGCTCCGTTCAGATTTCGATATTTCTTTAATAGAGCTTCTAGATCGGGTTCTGTATCCCTTCTGTTTCTGGCACTCATTTTTCTAGTACTTCTGCAATTAGCAGATCAAGTGTCAGGTCACAGAAAAGGTATTTTAAAATATAGAGACAAATACTTGAAGTGTAAATGTGTCTATCGAAGTGTATTCATTCTGCTTTACTCATACTAGGATATTGCTGATCCTATCTGTATTGAGTTACCCGTCCTAGAACACTACTGGTTCTATTTCTGACGAGTTCGTTCAAATGTTATATTCCAGAACTAAGCTTAACCAAAGCTCTGATACCACGTTGAGACGACCCGATTTCCCGTTCTCACGGAAACAAGGTTATCTTTTGGAATATAACACAGAAACATATAATAGCAGAACAGAATTAAATAAATACACCAGAATGAACAACAAAATATACTGGATAAAAGTAATCATCAGAGTTACACAGTATACAGGATCTTACTTAGTACAAATACAGTTCAGCTATACATAAATGTCTACAGCGGAAATAAACAAAATATGTACAATAGGAGCTGAACAGCATAAAAAGAAATAAATGATAGGATCCATCTTCAGCTCCAGCTATCCAGAAAGAACCAGCTAAACCTGAATACAAGGCTGCCCGTGTAGAGAAAGGGGCACCCGAGTTTGAGAGTGAAACAAACTACGAGTCAGTCATGGGACTGGTATGAGAAATCTACTCAACACATATATAATTTGGCTAATCACAGGACCACGCCACTTTCGTGGAACGGGTTTACTCCATTGGATTGCCAGTGCTTTAAAAACAAATCTTTCTTTTGAACATCGCTATGCTTTTTATAAAAATGAAGCCGTTATAAGACTCAGTTCCCATCACACAATGCAACGCAAACCGGAGGATAGAGTTTTTACCTTATAACGGCCAAGATATGCTTGATACGAATAAAACAAAGGCATTTGATATTATTGCTAGTGTTTCTATGTTTCAAAACAATTTCAATCATAACTATCAATCATAGACGGCATGGGTACCATATATCATGTCGCCATATATATATACAATCAAAACCGCACGATGTCGTATTTGGAAATTGGATTTCCGTCATGAACCAAGGCAAAAGATAGTCCTTACCGAATTCGAGACAATCTAGCCTACCATGTCTCAGGATCAGAGCTCGAGTGACCCTTGGATCGTCAGGGCCGGTCCACCGATGTGGATTAAAATGCCTGAGCAATACGTTTCCCCGCCCTTTGGGGCGCAAACGAGCCAACGAATGACTCCATCGGACCCGGATCGTCCGATCAAACCGAGGCGCCTCGCAACAGCAACAACCACATAGGTGAAAAGTATATAAATGTCAGGGCTGGTAGGTCACTGACACCACCCTAGCTAGAAAGAAACGCATGCCCTCCCTGAGGTCCTTCCTCCCGTTTTAGGTTCCGACCGGGGTGTGAGGCTCGCGAATTCACGTTATACACAAAGCTACGCCACACAGGCGGTGCTTTGATCATCACCACAAGACTTTGCTTTTCAACAGAAGCCCTGATCACTGCATCTTAGCATGCCACACAGAATAAATCCTATGTCAGACACACAGTCCATTTACAAGTCCGTTCTGGGTCTGAACGAAACCGGAGGCACTAAATACCTCGCAAACCCTTCGATCAACACGTACGTCTGAACGATCACCACTCATTATCCATATTTCGGGATGCCTCCCAATCAGGACCTCGGTTACCATCCAAACGAGGTGAAGATCTCCGGTCTTCGACCATCGTCTTCATCTTCGAATTTCAATCGTCGGTCGATTATTCGAAATGAGAATTAACTCGGCCTTTTCAAATAATTCACGTATATTTAGAATTTCAAATCGATTTATTTCAATGGTTAAATTATTCGACAACACTGGTTTGGTCCTTTAATGTAATTTTCACACCAAACACATTCAACCATCAAACATCACATAAATCAAGCAAATTCAGTTTATTTCCATTCCATATCGCTTAGGATATTTTATAACTATTTATCGCTATTTTTATTTATTTTAAAATAGCCATTTTATTCAAAACGACGTTTCGGGCCATAACGTGGCCGTGGCGCTGTTTTTCTTCAGATTTGATTTACACATATCTGAAAATCTAACCGTTGGATCTTCACAAAATTTACATCATTAGAAAGGTCTTTTCAAAACGAATCCAACGGTTCCAGTTTCGGGAAAATCCGACGGTCGGATCTCCCGGTACAATCGTTTGAATTTTCGATTTCAAAATACGAACTGCAGCGTCGTTATTCGATTAAATATAATTTTATTTATATATATAAATAAATATAATCGTTTCTGGCGCTGTTTTTCTTCAGATTTGAATTAAACATTCCAGACAATCCAACCGTTGGATTTTTACAAGGTTGGTGCCGTTGGAAAGATTATTCCAAGGCGAACCCGACGGTTGAGGTTTCGGGAAAATCCAATGGTCGGATTTCCCGTACTAGTCGTTTGAAATCACGGTTTCAAAATACGAACTGCACGGCCTCGTTTCGTTTTAATTTTATTTATATTTATATAGTTATATAAATATAGTTCATTCAATGATTTCTATATCGTTTTCACTTCAAAAATTTTTCTAACACCTTAAATTTTGGAAAAATTTCGCCATAACCTCCCCTGCACCGGGAGCGTCGGGAAATCGCAAATAGCGTCCCGGTCCTTCTAATCTCAAAAAGAAAAAGAAAAAGCCAAGCGGCTAGCCAATCAGGCTCAAAATCATCACCCAAACAAATCAGTAAATGTGTACCTATTTGTTGGGCACAAAATTTTATTCCTCTTCTCTAGCCCCTTTGCTATAACCTGTTCAAAGAATATGCATGTACATATATATACAGTTCATATCATTTTTCATTTTCTATTCAACTTCATATTCGATTTCTATTTGGTTTAAAAAAACACCATTCATTCTAATGTTACATAATTAGGTGCAAATCAATTCATTAGCTAATTAATGAATATTTCAACTCATATATGTTTATTTTGAACAAGTGGTTAGTTTTAACACTTCACATTTCAACGATTTATGCATACAATAAAAATGTGATTTTTATTGTAAAACGATTCGTTTCAAAACACTATTTTTCTATATAGTTCACGCTGGTGATAAAAATGGAATTTTTATCATAAAACAATTTATTTTAGAATATGAATACCATTCAACACATGAATTGCTAAACAACGGATGAATATCAATTCAACACATGAATGTTTCTATAGTTAGATAAAATGTGATTTTTATCATCGAACGGTTTATTTCAATATATGAATATCATTCAACACATGAATTGCTAAACAACGAATGAATATCAATTCAACACATGAATGTTTTTATAGTTAGATAAAATGTGATTTTTATTATCGAACGGTTTATTTCAATATATGAATATCATTCAACACATGAATCGCTAAACAACGAATGAATAGCTATTCAACCCATGAATGTTTTCTATAGTTTCTATATATAGATAAAAATGTGATTTTTATTATCGAACAGTTTATTTCAATATATGAATATCATTCAACACATGAATCGCTAAACAACGAATGAATAGCTATTCAACCCATGAATGTTTTCTATACAATGAATAAATATAGTTTAAGCATATGAAAATAATTCAAACACAAGAATATTATTCAAAATTTCGGCAGCATAACGGCAGGGTAGTTAAACCGGCACCGTCCCTAGTACGGCTCCTCGCTCTACCTTAAAACCTCGCGGTTTTTGACAATGGGGATCATGCATCTAATTCGCACGCAGGCGGCATGTTTATATTTTTTTTCCCATTTCCACAACTAATCCTATGTGGATTCAACCAAATATTTTCCAATCGCAATTGGGTATTTTTCAACCGCAATCAACCAATATCAATCACAAACAATCCCAAACAATCAATCAATTTCAACCAATAAATATCGTCCATGGTTTGTGGACGAGGGGCGTATATATATATATATATATATATATTTATATATAGCAGTTCATTTTCAACTCATATATAATATTTATATAAAGAATTTGAAGAGTGAGAAATCCTCACCAATAGCTATCCACTCACACGATTCTTCCTTAATTGAAACTTCGCCTACTTCGCCTTGTTGTTGCTTTCGTTTCCCGTATTCTCTACATAAGTAAAAATCGAATTTTCACTATGTTATTCAATATATAAAGATCATATTTTTAAAAACAAAGATTATATTTTTAATATTCCTACGGTGTAAAAATTATATTTTTATTGCTTTAAAAATATAAGAATCACATCTTACTTCTTAACAAAATTCTGTCTTTTCTATTTTTAAAAATAGGATCTTTATTTTTAAAAGTTCAAATCTTTTTCTACTAAAAGATTAAATCTTTTTCTATTTCAAAGTTTAAAATAAAATCAGTTTTTATTTTTCCCTTTAAAACAGTTTTTTTCATCTTTAAAAATTCTGTTTCAAATGCAGTTTTTGATTTCTTTTTAAAATGCAGTTTTGTCTTTTTAGAAAAAAAATCAGTTTTTACTAATTTACAAAATGCAGTTTTTACTTATTTAAAAAAAAAAAATGCAGTTTTTATTTATTTTAAAAATGCAGTTTTACTATTATTCCTTTTTAAATTTCTGTTTTAAAAATTTCTGTTTTGAAAATTTCTGTTTTTGATTTCTGCTTTAAAAATTTCTGTTTTTAATTTCTTTTAAAAACAGTTTCAAAATCCTTTCTAAAAATTTCTGTTTTTAATTTCTGTTTTTAATTTCTTTTAAAAACAGTTTTAAAATCTTTTTAAAAACATGCAGTTTTAAAATCTTATTTTATAAATTTCTGTTTTAAAACTAAAAACGAAAATCAGTTTTACAATTCATATATATAAAAAAAAAAAAAAACAGTTTATATATTCTGTAAAACAAAACAAAAATCAAAAATAAAAATAAAATCAATTTAAATGCTCACCTAGGTATGCGAAGGGGAGGAGGAGATTGGTCGGCGGCTCGTGGCGTTCGGAGGTGTCGGTGGTCCAGGGGGCTCGCGTCTGGGTTTCTGCGATGGTTTGCTAAGGCGTCGCTTCGATTCGTCGGTGGGAGGAAGATGTTGCGAGGGCGGCTCAGGCGTTCAGGCGGTCAGGCGGTGGCTTCGTCGGCGGAGGGCGGCGGCTTCCAGGATCGGGCGGCGCGATTTGATCTTAGGGTTTTTTTTCTTTTTTTTTTTATTCTGTTCTGAATTAAAACGGGGGGGGGGCCAAGCAGAAGGTAAGGAGGAAAGGGGGGGGATATTTTATATTATTATTATTTTTTTTTTTTTTATTTAATTATTTAATTTAGCAAAAGGGTTGACTTTCACGTACGACCTCGAAACGAGGCCCACCGCCTGTCGCCCATAGCGTTTCACCCCCATTCCGAACACAATGGGATATGTATCGCAAGCTGATTTGATCGTTACAATCAGTTTCTTTTTGAATTTTCTTTTAAATCATTATATTGAATTTTAAACGTACATTTCAAATTACCGGGGCCACATACTAACTAGAAAAATTCCAGAAAAATATTTTCTAGCTTCGTATTGACGATACGGTCCTAACAAAACTAGTTTCGTCGAATTCTGAGACCGTTTGAAAAATGGCCAATTTCCAGTCGATTAAAATCAACTGAAACTGGTCAAACGCGTTTTCCTTTGCCACGCTCACATATTGATTCGAAAAATTATGAAATTTGAAACCTAGCAATAACATGACACTGCGGATCTAACAAAAGTGGTTTCGTCGAAATCCGAGGTCATCTGCAAAATATCCATTTTTAAGGGCCTGAATTCTATAGCGACTATTCAGAATTTTCAACTGGACATATCTTTTGATTCCCGCTATCAAATTTCGATTGGTCAGATTCGTTAGAAAGATATCATCAATTAGATACTAATGTTTTTGGTTTCACTAAAATCCGGATTGTTTTGCACCCGGTATATTCAATTGAAGTTTGAAATCGAATTATCGAACTACCGCGCCATTTTCAATCCTATATATAATTATAATTAATTATATTCGTTTTCAAATGTCGATTTAACTCAGTTTTCATCTTCATTACTTAAAATATTTATTTTAAATATTTAAAATCCATTATTTTAGCCAATTTAAAATTTTTAAATTGGTTCAGATTTTCTGGGTCGTTACAGATAGGACAGGGAAACTTGTGTTCAGGAATAACCAATCCACAAACGTAACGGTGGACCGGCCCTAAAGCATCCAAGGGTTCACTACGGGGGATCCTAAGGCATTTTCTAGTGTGCCTCGAATCAGTGAGGAGCCATTCCTTGCCTCGACTCATAGATGGAATTCAATTTCCAATACGCGACTTTTCGGTTTTAGTTGTAAACCTATATGGCGACATAGTGGGATGGGGCGCTCATGTTGTCTATGATTGATACATTAATATTTGAAGTTGATTTTGACACTATACACTTATAGTAATATCAAAATGATTTGTTTTAAACGTACCAAGCATGTTTGGCTATTATAACAAAAACTCTATTCTCCGGCTTGCGTTGCATTATGTGATGGGACCTGAGTCTTATAATAGCTTCATTTTTCGAAAAACATTGCGTTATTTATAAACTGTTTTATGCACAGTTATTCTTAGGGGAAAACCCACTCCGTGTTATACGGTGTGGTCCATTGATTTTCTTTATTTTGAATGTAAAGTTTTAAATAACTGTTTTGAGTTCTCACACCAGTCCCATGACTGACCTAGAGTGTATTGTTTTAACCTAAACTCTTGTTTCCCTTTATTTTCCACACGGGCAGCAAGTATTTTTGGTTTTGGAGATTTCTATTTTACAGGATACTGGTTTACAGCAGGAGCTATATTCGAAAGCTTTGTACCCATGTATTTCTTTCAGTTGTATTTGTTAATGTATTTCCGCTATACGTTTTATTATTTTTCCGCTAATATATAATGTATTTTAATCTCTGATATTTTTCTGATGTATATTACTTATTCGTACTCTGTTATATTCTTGTACTCTGATGTAAATTGTTGTAACAACAATGAAGTATTCTATTGTTTATGTTCTAATTTGTCGTGTTCTCAACTCAATCTGGGCTTTCCCGTAAGGGAGAGTTGGGTTGTTTCAGACGTGGTATCAGAGCTTTGGTTTACAAAGCTTGAAAACAAGACACATTAGAATCAAACGAAAGAAATCATCAGAGATTGGATTAGTAATATCCAATGAGAATGACTTGTTAGAGATGGGATCAGTAGTATCCTAGAATGAGTTTCATAGAGTGTTATTTTTTAAAATAAAAATGAAAACAAATTTTGTTTTGAAAATTTAAACCTAATTATACGTATTTGAGTGTTTTATTTTAAATTATTTTGGACCATCAGGTATATAGAGATTTTAATATATGTCTGATCCACGTGTATTTGAAGTCTCAAATATAATGGATAGATATAGAATCACACTCTAGTCGCCCGAAGATGATTCTGATGGTAGTACGTACATCATCAGTATCTATGTTCGAGTTTCGAAAGTGTGATATCTATATATTTCCAATATACTGGTGTGAGAACCAGAATTAGATAGGGTTATTGTTGTGAATTGGCACTAAAAATATGATTTTTGAAAGTATGTTAAAGACATATGTTTGAAAAACTAATCAACTAATTGATTGTTGGTTGTGTTGTTTGATTATTAATTTAACTAATGAAAATATTGGAATGACCAAACCAATATGTAAATGAAAGGTATATTTAGCCAAATTGAATTTATTATTAAACTGAATTGAAAATTGATTCGAATTGCGTATATGTACATGTGTATATATGAACAGGTCATAGCATGGAAGCTAAGAAGAGGAATAAAATTGTATGTGTGACAAATAGGTACATGTTTACTATATTCATTGAGCCGATTGGCTAATAGCTTGGCTTTTTCTTTTTCTTTTGGATTGATGAGGGCCCTGTGAGGCAAGTTGTGGTTTTAAAGTCTCCTCGTTCAAAGGAGGTTATGGCGAAATTTTCCGAAAATTTAGGGTGTTAGCCAAATTTTTGAGAAATTAGAAAATTCTTAGAAAACTGAAAAGTTGAAGAATGAAATCCAGAATGAAAGTTGAGTTGGTTAGTTAAACAACTTACAGCTCCGTTCCTTTTCGAGGACGAAAAGATTTTAAGTGGGGGAGATTGCAACAACCCAGAATTTCAGAACCAACTTAAATTTTTTATTTTGGCTATGTTAATGGATTTTGGATATTTAAAATGATTTATTTTAAATAATAATCACTAAAAATTTATTTAGATCAAAGTTAAAAAGTATAAATTTATTTTAAATATAATATGAGCCTAAAATGGCGCGGTTGTTTGAAAATTCGATTTTAAATTTCAAATGAATGTAAAGAATTCAATTTAGGTCAGAATTGGATGAAACAAGAAACATTAGAATTTTTTTAACTATATCTTTCAAACGAATGTGAAAAGTCGGATTTCATAATATAGATTGAAAGTTATGTCTAGTCTAAAATTTAGAATAATCGCTATGGAATTTTTATATATATTAATATAATATATAGCCCTTAAAAATAGCCATTTTGCAAACGACCTTCGTTTTCGATGAAACCACTTTTGTTCGATCCGGAATGTCAATTTATTTCTATATTCCAATTTTCATAATTTTTGGAATTAATATGTTACTGTGGTGAATTAAAACGTGTTTGGTAATTTCAGTTTGAATTTAATCGACTAGAAAATGGTCATTTTTCAAACTGCCTCCAAATTCAATGAAATTTGTTTTGTTAGGACCGTATAGTCAAAACATAACTAGATTTATTTTTCTGGAATTTTTGGAGTCAGTATGTGGTCCTGGTAAATTAAAATGTGCATTGAAATCAATTTTGAACGTTATATCAATTTATTTTTTAATTTTAATGAAAACGGATCGAAAGAGTCGAATTGGCTTATGGGACATATCTCATTGTGTTCGGAATGGGGGTATTAAGCTAGGGACGACAGTCGTTGGGTTCGATTTGGAGTTCGAATTAAAAAGTTACTTTTTCGAATCAAAAATTAAATAAATTATATAAAGTCAACCCCCCCCCTTTTCTCTTTCTCTCTCTCCCCATCATTTAAAGAAAGAAAAAACCGATCGATCGCTTCAACCGTCGCACCCCACCCCCTCCCACGTCGCACCACCACGCATTCGGTCATCATCCCCCCTCCCTCCCCGATGATCTTCCTCTGCCCTCCTTCTCTCTCCTTCCTTCTCTAAAGACTCCAAGCCCCTACACCCAACTGAAACCACCACCGCCGACCCTCCCTGGCACCCCTCTGGCTTGCCGGCCCCACGTTGCCCCTCCTCAGCCCCTAGCTCCGACCGTGGGTCCCCCTTTGTCCAAAAATCCAATATTTACAATTTTTAGTGTTTATAAATAACACCCTGAGCTTCCACAGCCCATAACTCTCCAACTGTGCGCTTTTGGCCAAAACTCCATAGAACAAAATCGAAAAGCCCGATTTTCTCTTTGATTTGAATATATAGAAGTCGAATTTTGGGATTCAGAGTCGCCCGGAAAACGCGTCCAAAGTCTGCTGTCCAAATACTATCTTTTTGCAAATTCTGGCAAATTGGAGCATTTTCGGAAGAAAGGCCACTAGGCGAAAGTTATCTGGAATGACATGCTTAAGCTAGATAAAAGACCGTATGAAGATTGGGGCTCGTTTGCAAATTCTGATACCAGAACAGCAAATCAGAGCATTAGAAAACAATGGCGCAGTGGATCCCAATGTGAGAACACCTTCTCACTCAAATTATTTTACAGTTAAATATATCCTAGGTTACAGACGGGGCTTAGTAGCTTCGGATACTATTTATTGTAAAAATTATGGTTGTTTGTTTTGGATTGTGTTGTAGAAATTTGGATTATGGTTGTAAATTGATTGTGAATTGTTTGTGCGATTGTTTGGATTGATTGTGATTGATGTGTATGGCGCGAGCCAGTATCAGGAGAGGGGTAATGCTAGACATTACTCCGGTTCTAATATCGCGCTGTTATAATGCCGAAATTTTCTGAAATGAACTATATAAAATATTCATGTGTTGAATAAAATGTTTGAACAATAAAAATATCATTTTTTTGAACGTATGAACTATATAAAATAGTCAAGTGTTGAAATAAATATTTTATTGTTAAAAATATATTTTTTAACATATATATGAACGACATACAATTCTCTTGAAATGAAAATAAATATTCATTTACGAATCGGAATATTTGTTTATGTACACCCATTTAACTGACATTGATTGGGACGATAAATTTTACACATCGCCCAACTACACAAATAAAATCAGTGTTTGTTGATTGAAACCCTACACGGGTGTTGGGATGATATTTGATGTACACTAATCCCAATTGTTTAGCTCTATGTCAATCGATTGGTTGACAGACTGTTGTAAGCGTTAATTATTTATATTTAATGCTTATGCAGTTTTGTAATGCACTATGGATGATTGTGTATCATTGTTGTTGTGTACATGTGTTGTATGAAATCCACATAAATAACATTACATGGTAATTGATTGGGTCTAGTTCTAGTTCAAAAATAACGAATATTTTAAAATAATATTCAGTAAAGGATTAAAATGTGAATTTGATGTCTGATTTTGGATGGACACGAAAATATTGAAGTATGTGAAGACGTTTTGATTAGATATGTGTCATTTTAACGCGAGCGATATTTATATCGATTTTGTTCATTTTTATAATGAATATCGAAAAGGAAATGATTTCAAAATCTGATATTTTGAAAATATTTTCATTTAAATACTTTAATGATAAGGGGTATTCAATTTTGATTTAAAATTGAAATGAAAGTGGGAATCACTTTAAAATGAATTTATAAAATACATTTTGAATGAAATATATATATTATATATATATATATATATATATATATATATATATTAATGGCTTGAATAGAACGCGCCGGGACCATTCGCGAATTTCGACCATTGACTTCGAATTGACAATACGGGAGATCCGACCACCGGATTCTCCTAAAACTGGAATCATTGGGTTCCTATCGGAAAGAGCTTTCCAATGAATGTAAGATATTTGAAATCTAACAATTGGATTTGGAATTATGTCCAAATCGAATTTGGAAAAGGTCGTTGTGGATGTAGTTCGGTGGTCGTTATTGGAAACCGACTGTACGGGACCTGATAAAATTATTAAAAATATTAATAATTTGTGTAAAATCATAATAAATGATTTGAAAAGAATTTAGATGAAAATTTTCATGTTTGTAAAGATAAAAATATATTTTTGTCAAAATGAACTAGTTATTAACTAGGAAGATAATCCAATGTTTTTAAATAAATAAACTGGATTCGTGAATGATTTTAATCTAACCAAAATTTTCCAATGTATGAATTGGGATGGATTTGAATAGAAATCATCTTCAAGAAATTTCGATATTGGATTCCGTTACCATACGGATATCGTGGAGGAATTTGGAAGATAGATATATATTGTTATTCCCCATACGATATATGTTGGTTTCAGAATTTGATATTGAATGTAAGCCGGCATAATTTTTGTTTAGAGCCTTATATTTAATATCGAATTAGACTTTGGGTTTGTTGTGAATGGTATCTTCTGTAACACTGCTCTTAAACCCCGTGTGAAAAGAATAAATCTTTTAATTAAGATTATTAGAGTTTCCAGTTATATTTAGTAATTGGAATAAAATTGAATATGAATTGGGTTTATTGTGAACTATGTTTTAAACGACATTCGTTCTTTAACCCGATTAACAATGAAATGTGATTTGGAATATATAAATCTTTCATTAAGATTTAATGGAAATTTTACAAGGTAAAGCTTTCCAATTTAATATATCAAATTGGAATTGAAAGGAATTCGATTTGGTAATAATCGAAGTGAGCTTCTGTGGAGGAAGACTGTTACTATATATGGAATTTAAAAGGCTTTGTCGTTATTCCATTTATATTATTAGTCGGATACAGAAATTGATATCGATTATATATTGATCTGTTTCCCGTGAAGATTCCATAATTAATGGAATATGATTTTGGGTTTATCGTGAACTGCGTTTTAAATGACATTGGTTCTTTAACCCAGTTAAAGTCAGGATTACATGTCTTACATTTTATTTCAAACTGTATTGTTGATCACTGCTAAATATATATCTGTTTGGTCACGGAGAATTTATTCTCTTGCTTAATACCCTTCTCTGAGACGTATGAGCTTAGAGGTTATAAATAGGTAGAAATCAGTGGTATGGTGTAGACTGTCGATGTGGCATGTTTGTGTTTCCAACGTTAAATAATCATTAGATAATGATTTTGGAGGATTAAAACTAAGTGGAGTTTTAATGAATCTTTAATTTGATTGAAATGTGAATGTGATAATTTAAATTATCAAATTTGGGAAATGATCGAGAATGGAGTTCCACCAATTTTACTCCAGGCAATAGTTAAATATTTAATTAGATTTGAACGGAAATGGTCATTAACTTTACCGATAACACCGTGGTGTTAGATATGGAGTATTACTAGTTTTTCCCTATGGGATGAATTGGTTGGGATTGGGATATATAATAAGTGATTACTTTAGTAAGGTGCGCTAATCCCGACTATTTTGGAAAGCCTATTTGAATAAAAGAATATTCTGGTTTGGAATGAGGCGTATGTTTTGCTTGTGTAGCATTTGTTTATGGGATACGCAAGTTATTCAGAAAGGTCGGGTTTATGCCCATTCTGAATAACCTATTTGACGATAAGTCGACGATGAAGATGGTGGTTGAAGACCGTAGATCTTCACATCGTTTGGATGATTACTGATGTCTTTATTAGGCAGTACTCCCGAGACAAGGTAATAAGTGGTGATCGTCTAGACGTACTTGGAAATTGACGTGATATGCGAGGACCTCTCCCCTGTATTGGACATATGGGATGAGGAATAAGGTGCCTCCGGTTTCGTTCAGACCCAAAATGAACTTGTAAGTGGATAGTGTGTCTGACATTGTATTCCTTTATACTGTATTCGTTGATCTCTGTTAAATACGTATCTATTTGGTAGCGGAAAATTTATTCTCTTGCTTAACACCCTTCTCTGAGACATATGAGCTTAGAGGTTATATATTGGCAGAAATCTGTGGTATGGTATGGATTTACTGTGTGGCATGCTAAGTGGCATGGATCAAGGCTTTTGTTGAAAAGAAGAGTCTTGTCGTTGATGATCAAAGCATGGCCTTAAATAACATAGTTTTGTGTATAGCATTAATTCGCGAGCCTCACACCCGGCATGAGTCAAAAACGAGATCAGACTGTAGGGAGTGCACGATGTTTCTTTCTAGCTATGGGTGGTGTCATGGTATGGGGCCCAGGCATTTATATTTCTACCTATGTGGATGATGGATAGCGAGGCACCTTAGGTATATCGGTCACTACGGGGCCGATAGATAGGTCCGATAGGACCAGGAAACGTGTGTTCAGGAATAAACAATCCACAAACATAAGGGTGGACCGGCACTGAAGCATCCAAGGGTTCACTGTGGGGGATCCTAAGGCATTTGCTAGAGTATCTCGAATCGGTGAGGAGCCATCACTTGCCTCGACTCATAGATGGAATCCAATTTCCAATACGTGACTTTTTGGCTTTAGTTGTAAACCTATATGGCGACATAGTGGGATGGGGTGCTCATGACGTCTATGATTGATACAATTCTATTTGAAGTTGATTTTGACACTATACACTTATAGAAATATCAAAATGAATTGTTATAAACGTACCAAGCATGTTTGGCTATTATAAGGAAAAACTCTATCCTCCGGCTGCATTGCATTATGTGATGGGGTCTGAGTCTTATAATAGCTTCATTTTTCGAAAAACATTGCGCTATTTATAAACTGTTTTATGCATTGGTATTATAGGGGGAAAATCCACTCTGTGTTATATGGCATGGTCCCTTGATTTACTTTATTTTTAATGTAAAGTTTTAAATAACTGTTTTGAGTTCTCACACCCGTCCCATGACTGACCTAGAGTGTATTGTTTTAACCTAAACTCTGGTTGCCCCTATTTTCCATACGGACAACTAGTAGTTATTGTTTTGCAGATTTCTATTTTACAGGATCCTGGTTTACAGCTAGAGCTATATTCAGAAAGCTTTGTATCCGTGTATTTCTTTCAGTTGTATTTATTAATGTATTTCCGCTATGCATTGTATTATGTTTCCGCTGCTATGTAATGTATTTTAATCTCTAATATTTTCTAGTGTATATTATTTATTCATACTCTGTTATATTCTTGTACTTTGATGTAAATTGTTGTAACAGCAATGAAGTGTTCTATTGTTTGTGTTCTAATTTGTCGTGTTCTCAACTCAATATGGGCTTTCCAATAAGGGCGAGTTTGGGTTGTTTCACTATATCTGTGATATATATTTCTGTTGTTCTTAACGATTCTAATTCGGATTCATTAACTTCCTTATGTTTCTACATTCTCGCAGCAATGAGAATAACATTAAGGAAGACTTGTTTTATGATTCACATTACTTGTTTTAGGATGACCACATTAATGGGTAGTTGAGTTAGAAATTGGTTTTCATTTCCATGACTCATTCCTTTTGCTCGTCCTCCTTAGTGATCGACCACTAAGGACAAAAAAGGAGCTATTTTATAGAGCGATCTGATGGAATGTTATGGATTCACAACCACTGCAAGCTTAATCAATTTCATGCCTCACGACCTATTCAATAGGTTAGTAGTGCTAAAGTGAATCCACTACTTGACATAGCAATCATTTTCTCCAACCCTTTATTTTCATGTTCGTATTCTCATTTGGATTAACAAATATTCCAGTTTATTTTATTAAATTTAATGAACCAAAATTTTCGAGGTTATAACCCTATTGGTTTGACCTCATCCTTGGTGGTGATATCCTCGTGAATTTGAAAACCAAAGTTTTCAAGTTTTAAGAAATTCTCCCAACTTCTACCATTTATCATATTTTCATGATTTAGAAGTTGTTTGTGAAATATTAGAGGACGTCCCAATATTTTAAATTTGAGATTTTAGGGGTTTATTTTAGACTTAAAAAGTCCAAACTTTTTTTTGTGAAATACTAGTGAACACGCTAATATTTCCAATTTAGGGTGTATAACTCGGATTTTTATTTTTTGATCTTGTTTCCCCAATGGGATCGCTTATCCTTGCGAACGGGATATATGACCATCATATACATCCTTTTCAATATAAGAAAATTTTGTATCCTAAAATATTTTAAGAAATTTTTAGGTGATGAAATTTTCTAGCTAAAATGTGATAGATAATGTTCGATGATTTTGGATAATCGATATTTCCAATTTTTAATTTGATGGTTTAATTGTTTATATTGAAAACGTAAGAGTATAGGTTTATAATTTATAAACTTATTGAATGTTAAACGAATTAATTAAATTTAATTAAAATGAGCTCATCATCCAGCGGTAGTTCGTAATTTTTTATTTAAATTTCAAATGAGTGTGTAGGATCCAATACAAGTCAGAATTCTTTAAAACAAGAATTATCCGGATCTATTGGATTAGTTTTTTAATGATATAAAAAGATTTGAATTTCATCTTGTAAAATTTTGAGATATGTCTAAACCAGATTTTCAAAAAAATCGCGATAAGGGAGTTCGCGATTTAAATTTAAAATAGTTATTGAAATTGAATTTTAGAATTTATAGGATTTGAGTAAGAAAATTCCAATTTCTTAAAAGCAATTATGGGAAAAATAAGTTAATTACTTATGTATGTTCGAGACTTTTATTTGAACATTATACGTGTATAAACTTAAGTTATATAGTGATTCGCAACTCAAAGTTAAAAATTTATAATATTATTCATAAGTGAATTTTCTTGTGTTAATCTATTTCTCTCTCTATATATATATATATATATATATATATATATATATTCTTTTTGTTGATGTTGGGTAGTTATTTATATTGAGTTCTTCCTTAACTAATTGCGAGGATGTAATTTCTTTGAAGGGGAAGTTTGTGACAACATGCATATTTAATGATAATTTATTTAAATATTTTATTTAAATATAATATCGTTAATCGTTAATCGAATGTTGTCCAAAAAGTCACATTTTGCATACGGATGGATTTGGACTCGAAACCACTTCCGTTGAGATCGAAATTCTGTTTAGGTGATCGAAAACTCATGTTTGGAGATTGTAAAAATTGGCACATTTGGGTGGGGTTTAGGTTAGCTAACCTAGCCCACCTTATAACCTCCCACAACCCCCTCTCCTCCTCATATCATTCCTAAGGCTTAGAGAAAAAGAAATGCGGAAAGGAAATGGAAATTAAAATTCCTAAGGCTAGGGTTGGCTTGTAGAGATCCAAATCAAGAGGAAATCAAGTGCCAAAACTTGGGTAAGCTTCTCCATCTTCCTCTCAATCTTCTTCTTCTTTATTTCCCTTCAATTTCTGAAATTTCCTATGATCTAATTCTTAGGAAACTCATTTATATGTGTTTAGTTTGAAGATTGGCAAGCTATATTGGAAGAGAGGTTGTTCTAGCTTCCTATTGGAACGAGTCCTTGCTTCCAACAAACAAAGCTGAGTTCTTGGAGAACTCGCATTTATACCTCAAGCTATATGCTTGTCTAGTGTGCCCTTGGCACGTATATTATATTTCTTATGAATTACGTGTTTATGTCTCTTTGCGTGATGGGATTTGAATTTGTTTCGATGGTTTTGAGTATAGGTCTTTGTGGTTGTTTGATTTTTGTGTTATGGAATGTTTCGGAATACCATTGAGGTCCTAATTTCACTTTGATAAAGTTAATAGCCTCTGACGATTATTCGAATTCGATAGAAATCGACTTGGCCATAAAGCCAAGACTTATTTTGCATTGAGTAGCAGGTCAGTTGACTGGTCCATTTTGGAAAAGCCAACTGAAATTGCTACCCAATGATTTTCGGGGCAGTTGACCAGCCGATTGGTAAAAATTGACCAGTCGACTAGTGAATTAGCCAGCCGACTGGTCAAAATAAACAAGTCGATCAGTGGAAACCACAGTCGACTAAGTAGGTTGTTTCAAGCTTTTTCTCAACCGATTTTCGGGACGTTTTCTCTTTCCTTGTGTATTCTTAGTTGCGCTAATTCATTGATTTCTGTAGCTCGAGTATATCAACCTTCGATGATCATTCGATTCATTTGTGATAAACGAAATTATAATCGATAGTCTTAAAGATTAATTTACGTTATTAAAACATGAATTCTTTGTTCGGTCGTCATTTCGATCGTTATTACATGTGATTTGCCACTTCGAAACTTTAAAAAAAGTGTTTTTATATTATTAATAGATACCAAACCATTTTATTAAAATGGTTTCTAATCCTACTTCATTATACGAAGTTATTTTATAAATTTCTTTACAAATCTACTAGTATATATTTATATAAACCTTTTTCTCATTTATATGAGAAATCTAGTTAAACGCCTTAGTAAAAACAAGGACTATGACGCTTTGCGTTTGCTTCGAACGGTTAATTCTTGGACTCGTTCAATTGAACATGGTGGCAATGATCGTTTGGTATTTCTACTGGAATTTACAACTTGTTCGTAAATATTTAAGTAGAGCAAGTGATTATGGTACATGTAGCTTGACTCTTATATTTACTAGCTTGGCGTAGTTTATACTATACCTGATCAATTGTGATCATTCCAACCTTCGGGTCACTCTAATGTTCTTGGGATCATCCCGAGGAATTCGGTTCAATTGATTATATCTATGATTCCCAGATCATCTTGAGGAACTTTGGTTCATCTAATTATATCAATGATTTATAGATCATCCTGAGGAACTTCGGTTCACTTAGTTATATCAACGATTTCCAGATCATCCTGAGAAATTTTGGTTCATCTGAGGGTCTTCGGACTATATGGGGAACTTTGGTTCTTGTGACGATCTTAGTACTGTTTTGGTCTAGGACCATATTCATTTATTGATATAATATTATCTATTTTATGTTGACTTGATAGGGGATATCATTTCTTGATGGTAGATATATTGTTTATGATGTGACATTGTTTTATATAGCTCAGAGATTTCTTCGACATACTATATGGCATTTCGAGCCTTTACATTTTATATGTGATCATCATTGTTATTACCTATATGTCATTTTCTATTTGTATCTCTATTTCTATCTCAATTTATTATGATGATTACAGCTAGACTGATCCATTTATTGTTTATTCTTATAAATAATACTCGGGTCAGACCGAGTATTACACTTGCTTATATTGGACTTCTAGCATGGATTAACTTCTCCTTTTTGGCTTTTGTATCTATATTATTATTGTAGTAATTTGGGATTTATGTATATGATACATCTTTGTATACATATTATTATGGCTATAGCATGTACCTATTCTTTTGATGTATAGTAGATCAACTATGAGCAGTATCTTTGTATTTACTCTTATGTTGTATATTTATATCTATTTCTGCCTTTGTGATGTGAATAACTATGTCTCACTTTGGTTATTTATTATGTATTTTATATTTATTCCAACATATATACAACCACTGTGCAATGGGTTTGAACATGAATTAGATATGCCGGATTCCCTCATGAGATTTGAAAACTAAGACCACACTGTCTGATATGTTTAGCACTCGTTCAAAGCTATTATATATGTAGTTGCTCCTCAACAGCCTTATTCTTCGGGTTAGTTGACATCATTGCTTACAATGACCTTGGCTAACGTGAGTATAGAGATAGGACATTACATGCACTTAAATGATTATATTATCTATGTAAATATGATTTATGTTGTTACATAAATTTATCCCTCTTATATGAAGGAACTTAGCAAAAAGAATAAAATTAGTAGGCATCGACTCAAAGTGAACCACTGTGCGGAATCTAAACCTTTTGCACATTATAGAGAAGAAATGGTACCATTATTTATTTATAAGATTACATTCTATAGCATACTGTGAATTTGGCAATATCACAAAAAAAAAAATCACAGCAGTTTGACAAAGAGACTTTTGTAAGAACTAGGAAGAGTTGAATTAGATCACATAACTCACTCCAAAGAAAATAAATGGACTCACACAGAAGCTGGAAAAAATTAGGTAACAAAACTATTGTATATTTGTACGCTAGCGATTTTTTACTAAAAAAAATTTTTTTGATAACATTTTCAAACTTATACTTGTAATGTCAGATGATGGATCTAAAAAATAATCCACTTCAATGACCGGAGACAAGGTATGTGATTAAGTATTGGGTACAAGGCCCAGTTGTATAAAGTGTTGGGTATGGCATGCTACTATCTCCAGCTTCAAGTTGGTTTCAATTTGATTTGGGCGATGTTATTTCAAGGGCAGAGACCGCAGAAAGGCACAATGACGAGGTCATCACACAATTACAAGAACAAAAACTGAAAATGCAAGAACAAAATCATAAAATTGAAGAGTTATAAAATAGACGTAACACCATGGTAGTTTGTTGGGATGACTTTATGAAAAAATTCAATTGTGCCGAACCTTCCTCATGGTGACAATACTAACTAATATTTTTTACCCATTTACAATTACTATTGCACTAATCTCACTTTTATATCTCCAGCTTCATAAAGTACTTCATAGTGCATGGGAAATTGTTGTTCATATCCGTAACCTGAAATTCTTGATTTTACATGTATTTTTTATTCATCCACTTACTCCACATACACGATTTTGTTAGCAATGTCTATAGTAGTTTCATCGATAATGCTTGTTGATGAATTGAATAATTTATGAACATCCTCCTCCGGTACTTCTGGATTCAAAGGCACAAGAAGGGGAACACCCTATGCTGCCCAAGTAGCCGCTGGTTGTTAAAGGTCTAGATACTGTCGGTCGGCAAATTAATGTGACCTAGAAGTGGTATACTACTAAGTTTCGTACGTGATGTAACACCTATGCCACATAATGTATGTAGACCTCCCAGAAAAGTACGTGTGTAAAAAAAATAATTAAATGGATTTCAAGTGAAATAAATGAGTTAATGATCTGATCGAATAATAATATTAGTATCGTTCGAGAGGAAATAGCAGGATCCACTCGAACACGGAGAGTGGATTTGTTTCCATCTTTTGTTGAATCTTTTTCACGGCTTGTTTTGATAAGCCAATGATTTTTTTCTGTGTTTCAGAATACGATTAACCAACATGAACTAATCATTTACGATAAATTGGATCGGATTTTGCAGTTTTTTCTTCTGTGGTACCTCGACGTGACATGAGGTGAAAGAGGTTCATCAACCTGAGATGAAAAGAAAATTCTTTATTTATTCAGTTAAACCAATGATTCATTATTGGAACAGATAGCAACAATCCTTTCATCAGACACACATATTTTTCTCACTTTTTTCTTTTGGTCTGCGTAAAATATCCCACACAATTTTAAGATTTTACTAAACCAAAAAACCGACCGCGTACATTTTCTCAATTTCACTAAAAACAGAACTGGGTATATAGTTGATAAGCAATCAATATAGTGTAATCATTAGATTGAATTAGCTCTGTTTTTCCCACAGTAGAGAGCAAATCACTATCACTGTCCCACCTTTTTCAACAGTAATGTACAATTGGATGGGTAAATGTAATCACTTGATTGTGGTACACCTAAAAAATGGAAAGGTAGACTACCGACTTGCATCCCTAACATAGAGTGCAACTAACCTTTATTGTGGACATCCCTGCTAAAGTATGCTTTAGATTTGACCTGACTTGTATGCAAAACAATAGTAATGGTTATTTGATTAAATATGATTTAGACTAGACAACCCTAACATGGTAGCATTTGACCTTTAAATCTAAAAGAATTGTTTTGAGTCAACTCCATTGCCTCAAAAACGTTAAATGAAATCTGAAAATAGTGCAATTATCAAACTTATTCCATATCGAATCAAAGTTGATAGTTTGTGGACTTTTTTAAGTTTGAATACATAGTGCATTTTAGTTTCTGTATTCATTCCTCTGATATTTAAATACATATTATTCATTGAAAGATATTATAGTTCTATTTGCATGATATGGGCTGGATGTTATTTTGGAAAAAACTGAGAGAAGTATGAAGACCCAGACACTACCAAAAAATAAATAATACCTCATCCGCATTAAGAAGGAAAATCTATGAACTTAATATCATGGGATTAGAATAGTAATTACTGACGTTGATTCCTGCAATGTAGTTTGCAAAAATTTGGAAGAACCAATCCTTTGAATAATATATTATGGCCAATTATGATACATGCATAACCCAATCCATCTATGTGCCTTTTTTAGAATTTAAATCTATACCCAGTAAGCAGCTTCAATTATATGTTTGAAAATACTTGCAATATGGTTTAAGTCCAGCAATAAAATGTATTAGAATTGTGTTTTCTAATGGAAAGATCTATTTGATGCGTATGATCATTTACTGTTTGTTTATGCCATTAAACATCACAAAAGGGAAACAAACTTTTAGCAACCAACACTTTGTAATAAGTGACCATTAAATGATATGCGTATTTCATAATTGTTTCTTTGGAATGTTTTTTCATGATTATGTTAGCTAAAAATAAAATGTTTATTCATATTTTTTTTCGCTTGGACCATTGACTTGATGTTGGACCAACTTCCCTTGTAACACCCCGTAATTCTATTAATATTAAAATTCACAAATTAAAGTATACTTAATTTCTAGAAAAGAATTAAGTGAAATGGGTTGCGCAGAGAAATATATATATATTGATATATATATATATATAAAAATTAAAAATTAAATAAATAAATATGCGAAAAAGTTCAAAACAGCGAATTGGGAAGGGGAATAACCGAACCGGCCCATTTTTGAGGTCGACCCGAGCTCCGCTGGGTCGACTAGGGGTTAATCCAAGGTGTTTGGCTGTCAACCCGTGGGCCGATTCGCTCAAATGTAGATTTTGCATTTGATTGGTTCTCATGGTTCAGGGTTAATCTAATGGTCCTAAATAACTTCCTACACCTATAAATACATGCTAATGCTAACCCTAAACCTAATTAAAATAGAATAGTTACCGTCGCCATGGAAATCAATGGAGCCGCCGCCAACTAAGAAAGAAGAAAAGCAAATTCAATTCTAATTCTCTCAACCCTAAAGCAAAGCAAAACTCTCTTTTCTTCTCTAAATTGTGAGTATGATGATCTTAACATGATTATTATCATTTTAACTAGGTTGAGTTATGAATGGATTATGAGTAGATGATGTGAATTATCATATATGTTGTTGTAAACCCCTTTTGCTATCATGTATATTGTAAATCCAATGTTATGTGATGATGATATCTTATATGTTGTAAATCATGCTATGATGATGTTATGTATGTTGAAAGTTTCTATGCTAAGTTGTGATGAATCATACATGTTAAAAAGGCCATGATGTTACCATCTATGCTAGTTAGTTCATATTAATTAAATCATCATGTTTGGGTTATGTTGATCTATATGACAAGTCACATATGCAAGTTAGATTGATTAGAAAAGTTATGAACATATGCCAAGACATCTATTATGACATCTAGAATTATGCTATGACATATGTGATATCCTATGCTAGTTCACACCATCATTATGTTGCCTAAAAACCCCATATGCAAGTTTATGTATAGATTTGGGCCATGATCATATCATGTAAATTGAGACATTTAACAAGTTGACACCTTTTGATCCGTAATATGTGTAGTTTATGCAAGTTTCACCCCTATTATGATTAGATTTATTTTAATTGTCTATATGTTGTGATAATTTATCTTTGTGCTAGGTGTTAGACTATACAAGTCTAGCCAATATTATGCGTTGAATAAGCGAACGTATAAACGTGGGGTAGGGGTAATATTAAGGATTTAATATTAAAAAGTTGGGGTGCAATTGATATAATTTTGCATGCCATAAGTGGATGGCCATAATTGAGTCAATTATGGACATCATTAAAAGTTGACTTAATTAATATTTTGAATAGGGAATTATTAAAACTGGGGAAGAAGATTTTAAGTGTTAATCAATGCTTAGGACACAAGGTTGGACTCGTTTGTGACGTAAACCTGCCCGGACCCGCCCGGCAAATCCAGTGGTCACAAATGTCAGCCCAACGTGAGAGGTCCTAGGCCTAAACTAAAGCATAACGATTGTAAAGACACGAGGTTAGACTCTTTTATGGTGTAAGACTGCCCGGACTCGCCCGGCAAATCTAGCTGCCATAAATGCCAGTCTAATGTGAGAGGTCTTTATGAGGTTATGGCCTGAATGAATTAAGAAATACTTAACCAGATAAACAGGTAAGGTGGGACATTGGGGTTAAGTAGGTGCCTTGGGTGGCATGAGGAATCTAGGGGGTGCCCTTAGTGGCATGTGAAATACGATTAGTAAGACTTAACCAAACACACATGTAAATGAACATGACTAAGAGGGTTAAGTGGGATATACTAGTGACAAGCTTAGGTGGGTAGCTTGTGGGGGCCCATTTCGACCAGTATCCCAAACGTATCTTTGTGGGCTCGACCCAAGTCGAGGACGGGACACGCATGCTGGGTTCGACTGTAAGAGGCCAAAATGGGGAGCGGTGGCAACGCAAGTCCAACGGGTTTCATATGCGTGTGTGGACCCGGGCTGGTAGGTAAGACATTGTTGCATCGTGTAGGTATAAGCCGTGCATTCTCAAGTTGTATCGGATTGCCACTTTAGGGGAGTGATACACCCCACTGTGGGGCCAGCACGGGTATCTACGAGTAGGGAGCCGATCGAAAGTGGGTAGTGGGGTACACCTAGTGGAGATAGGGGCAGACGACACCTATGTAGTCAGCTAGGGGTACGTAAGGCTATTTATAAAGTTTCTGTGTGAAGCAAGTGGGATCAAACAATAGGGTGACTGGTCTGGTGCAGTGTAGTAATGTGCGGTGCAGTGTAGTAATCATTCGTTAGTAATTAGGTGTGCCTTTACCATTATCTTTAACGTTATCTTAAACGCTATCTTTATCTTCCTAAGAGTTCATAGACATTTACTTGTCTTCCAGCTTATGCCTTAGTCTAGTTATTTTGATAATAGTATTGTTAGAATTATCATACTCGCCAGACTTTATGTCTGACCCCCTCTATTTCTATCCTTTTTCCCCCTCCAGGTCCTCATGTTGGGCCCAGCTCTAGTGGAGTTTGATTGAATTGCTTCATCTCTCTTTGAAAAACCTGGACCGTTGAAGTAAAGTCCAGCTTGTTATCTTTTTAGTGGATATTTATGTAATGGGATTATGTATTTTGTTTTTATGAAGATGGATATTGTACTTGGTTATGATCTATGGTTTTATGATGTAACAAACATGTTTAATTTCCGCTGCAATAAAATGAAGTTTTAGATTTCCAAGTACTATTTATTATTTGTCTTGTTGTAATTTTTTCTGTTCTATATTCACTTATAACCTCCATGGAAGTTAATGCATTCCCTTCGTGAGTGACATTAATGGACGTGGGGTGTTACACGTGGTATCAGAGCTTAAGGTTACCAGAACAGATAAAAATACTTTAGAAAAATAGTTATTTTTGGAAGAAGTGTTTTCAAAAACATGTTTTAATGAGAAATTTAAAGAGAAAAGTTTTTAAGAAAAACATAATCCCCAATAGCCACATATCTTTATCTTTCCAATTCTCCATTTTGAATCTTTCCTTTTTCGTTTCAGCATGGCTGAAGATCTTAATCTACCCGACGGTGTAATGATACCAGGATGGTATAGGAGGCTATTGGAGGCTTGGGCCACTGCAGGTCCAGCCAATGTTCCTCCACCACCAGTTGCACCCGTTCCTCCTCCTCCTCGCATAGATACTTTTGCAAAGACGTGCAAGGAATTCAAGGCTATGGGTGGAAAACCATTTCAAGGGTCAGAAACGTTTGTGGAAGCTAGAGATTGGCTTAAGGAGGTGGAAGAATTGCTAGAAATCTTTGAAGTAGAAGAAGGGAGGAAAGTTCGTTTAGCAGCTTGGTTGATGAAGGGAGAGGCCTCGTTTTGGTGGGTGGTCACTAATGGGGAGCGTCCTGTTGACTCTTGGGTGGATTTCAGACGTAGGTTCGAGGCGAAGTTTCTCTCGAGGGCGGAAGAAAATCTATATATGGAAAGGTTCTTGACATTAAAGCAAGGAATCTCCTCAGTGAAAGAATATGTCAATAAATTTAATCAGTTAGCAAGGTTTGGCTTGGACTTAGTAAACACGCCGGAGAAGAAGGCTCTAAGGTTCGTGAATGGCTTGAATGAACCATTGCAAGGGTTGGCTATGACCCACATCCCGATGGGGGCCACCTTTGAGAAGTTAGTAGAAATGGCGCTCATGCATAAGGAGAAAAGCGCTAAAGCTGATAAGGCACCCAAGAATAAGGGGGATCAGAAGAAACCACAACAGCAAAACAAGAAGGGTGGTAAAGACAATAACGGCAAGGGAAAGAAGAAATGTTTTAACTGTGGGACACCAGGCCATCTCAGCAAGGATTGCCGAAAGAAAAAGATGACAGGCTATTTTCATTGTGGCGATGCGGGACATTTAGTGAAGGACTGCCCAAAGAAGGGGCAGAGGGCAGGAGCTACCTCGGGAGGACAGGTGCAGGCTCTTATAGCACCAGGGCAGGCAAGGGGACAAGTTCAGGCTCTCGCGGTCCCACCGCTGCAAGAATGAGGTAGAACCATTTCTGTTGAAAGCTTAGTTTTTCTGTTTGGTCATCCAGTCCGTACCCTATTCGATTCGGGCGCATCGCATTCGTTTATCTCTACATCATTAGTTGAATCACTGCACTTAAACACCAGTTTAGTAGAGGATCCCATAGTTGTTTCGAATCCAATTGGGGGCTCAGCTTATTTGTCTATGATGTGTTTGGATTTGAAAATTTCCATACTTAACATTGAATTTAGATGTGATGCTTATGTGTTGGGCTTCACGGGCTATGGGCTAATTTTAGGAATGGATTGGTTATCCAGAAATGGGGCCGTTCTTGATTGTGAAAGGAGAGTAGTTAGGCTCGTGACTCGCCTTGGCAACACTCTCGAAATCTTTTGTAATCCCATAAATTCGGTTATGCTAAGTTATCTAGAATCGCTTGATGCGTCTGAGGAAAAATCTACGATCTGTTAGAGTGGTCCGAGAATATTCGGATGTGTTTGAGGAGGTGAAAGGCTTGCCTCCGAAGCGGGAGATAGATTTTCGAATATATCTTGTGGATAATGCGAAACCAGTATCTTTGCCAGTACGCCACATGGCTCCACGTGAAAGGAGGGAACTCGGAAAGAAAGTGAAGGAGTTGCTTGAGAAGGGGTTCATAAGACGAAGTATATCAGAGTGGGGTGCTCCAGTAGTATTTACCACGAAGGCGGATGGGTCCCTTAGACTGTGTGTGGACTATAGAGAACTTAATAAACTTACTAAGAAGAACAGACACCCACTGCCGAGGATTGACGATCTCTTCGATCAGTTAGTTGGCGCCTCAGTGTTTTCGCAGTTGGACTTAGCCACTGGGTTCCATCAGTTGAGAGTGGCTGAGGATAGCATAGACAAGACTGCCTTTAGGACTCCGGACGGTTTCTATGAATGGCTAGTGATGCCCTTCGGTTTGACAAACGCCCCCGCATACTTTGTTGATTTGATGAGTAGGGTGTTTAGGGAGTACCTTAACAAATTTGTGGTAGTCTTTGTAGATGACATCTTGATCTTTTTTAAGGATGAAGAAGAGCATGTCCTACATCTTAGGGAAGTGTTGGAGACTCTTCGAGCGCTTAATCTTAAAGCTAAATTTTCTAAGTGTCACTTTTGGAGGAAGGAAGTACGGTTCTAGGACACGTGGTTTCCAAAGAAGGGATAGCTGTAGATCCCGCGAAGGTGGTGGCCATCCAAGATTGGAAGGTTCCTAAAAATGCTACCGAAGTGAGAAGCTTCTTGGGGTTGGCTGGCTACTATAGGAAGTTTATCAAAGACTTCGCAAAGATATCAGCTCCATTGACACGCTTGACGAAGAAGAACCTAGTTTTCACATGGGACGTAGATTGTGATGATGCGTTCCAACGTTTGAAGAGAGCTTTGACTTCAGCCCCAGTCTTAGTATTGCCAGACGGGAGTAAGCCGTTTACCGTTTATACTGACGCTTGTGGGACAGGACTAGGCGTAGTCTTAATGCAAGAGGGCAGGGTAATAGCCTATGGTGGAAGGCAGTTGAGAGCGCATGAGAAGAATTACCCCACACATGACCTAGAGTTGGCCGCCATTGTTTTCGCGCTTAAGTCTTGGCGTCATTATCTTCTTGGCGAGAAATTTGAACTATTCACTGACCACAAATCTTTAAAAATACCTATTCTCTCTAAAGGACTTGAACTTAAGGCAGCGAAGGTGGATGGAGTTCTTAGCGTCCTACGACTTTGAGATAGCATATACCCCTGGCAAGGGTAACGTGGTGGCCGATGCCTTAAGTAGAAAAAGATTATCCTTAAGTCCTTTGTTTGTTGAGCAGCAAAGTTTAGAATTCATTTCGATGTTTGACTTTAGACCTTCCGTTGACTTCGTACTCGGTTTGCTAGCATCCTTGGAGGTCAAACCTACGGATTTGGGACGGATTGGCGAGGCACAGCGAGACGACCCACAGTTAGTTGAGTTAGTAGAAAAGATCAAAGGAGGGGAGTCATCAAGCTATCTCCGTAGGTATACCCTAGATGGTAAGGGTTGGTTACGTAGGGACGGTAGACTTTGTGTACCAAAAGACGATGACCTAAGGAAGACTATTCTTGACGAAGCACATCATTAGAAGATGACCATTCATCCCGGCGGGGACAAGATGTACAAAGACATGAAGAGAGTTTACTTTTGGGCCGGCATGAAGAAAGACGTGGCCGAGTATGTCGCTAGATGCTTGGTGTGCCAACAAGTAAAAGCGGAGCAAAAGAAACCCGGTGGGTTGCTTCACCCATTGGAGGTTCCACTATGGAAGTGGGAAAGTGTCTCGATGGATTTTGTGGATGGATTACCGCGATCGGGGAAGGGTAATACGGGAATTTGGGTTATAGTAGATAGACTTTCTAAGAGCGCCCATTTTATTCCCATGAAGAGTAAGAGGACTGCTCCATGGTTAGCTTCTGTATATGTCCGAGAAATAGTTCGTTTGCACGGTGTTCCTTCTAGCATAGTGAGCGACCGCGATCCTATTTTCACTAGCGAATTTTGGAGAAGCTTACAAGAGGCGGTAGGGACTCAGTTATGTTTGAGCACCGCATATCATCCTCAGACGGACGGCCAGACCGAGAGGGTGAATCGCATTCCAGAGGATCTGTTGAGGCTATGTATCCTAGACTTTGGGGGTACGTGGGAAGAGCATCTTCCATTGGTGGAGTTCGCATTTAATAATAGCTTTCAGTCCAGCATTGGTATGGCACCATTCGAAGCTCTATATGGATGATCTTGTCGTTCACCTACATGTTGGTGGGAATCTACGGATAAGATCTTACTTGGGCCCGATATGATTAGGGAGACTTTGGAGAAGATCGACTTGATTCGAAGGAGGATGAAAGCAGCACAGGATAGGCAGAAATCTTATGCGGATAAGAGGAGGACAGATCTCAAGTTTGAAGTTGGGGACATGGTCTTTGTCAAAGTGTCTCCATTACGAAACGTTGTTCGCTTTGGGTCCGTTGGGAAATTAGCACCAAGGTTTGTAGGGCCGTTTCCTATTAAGGAGAGGATTGGACAGATGGCGTATAGAGTGGAGTTGCCCGAGAGACTTAGTGGTCTACATGACGTATTCCATGTGTCACATTTGAGGAAGTGCTTGCACGAGACCGCGGAATTGGTAGAGCCGAGCTTGCTTAGAGAGGTGGGGATAGAGCGTGATGCGACAATTCGACGAGCTCCTACGCGCATTCTTGGGTCGGAGATCAAGAGGTTGAGGAATCGAGAGGTCAGACTAGTCAAAGTGCAATGGGGAGATGATGAGAGCAACGCTACTTGGGAGACGGAAGAGAAGATGCGTTCACGATACCCTTTTCTTTTTGAGGGTATGTCCTTTAATTTCTCCTTTATCGCTTAGCTTGTACTTATCTTATCTTTAGTATATCCTCTCGCTAGTATCTTTGACCATTAGTCAGGATAATCCTATGGTTGAAACATGTGTTTGAGACATGTTATGTATGGTGGATGCAAAGTGGATGCAAGTGTTTGCTAGTGGTTGCTCGTGGATGCATATACACACACAATTAGGCACCAGATCGGCTCAGTCACTTCATATTGCATATTGCATATATATGGATGTATTTAGTAAAATGGATGTATAATGGTTGTATTATCATATCGTTGCTACATTCGGGTGGATGGTTGTGCACGCATATAGAATTAATATGCATCATTAGGAATCTTTTGCATACATATTGGACGCATGGCACTATCATGATTTGCATTAAGGAGGTCAACTGAATCAGTGGACCGCCTGATTTTGCATTAGATACGGTCATATACACACACTGTGCATTTAAACATGAAAGCATTAGAAATCTATAAGGAGAATGGATGCTTGTGTTTGATGGTTGAGTAGATGGACGATTGGATGTTAGGACATACATTCTTCTTAACTTGAAGATTTCGGGGACGAAATCCTTTAAGGAGGGGAGAATGTAACACCCCGTAATTCTATTAATATTAAAATTCACAAATTAAAGTATACTTAATTTTTAGAAAAGAATTAAGTGAAATGGGTTGCGTAGAGACATATATATATATTAAAAATTAAATAAATAAATATGCGAAAAAGTTCAAAACAGCGAATTGGGAAGGGGAATAACCAAACCGGCCCATTTTTGAGGTCGACCCGAGCTCCGCTGGGTCGACTAGGGGTTAATCCAGGGTGTTTGGCTGTCAACCCGTGGGCCGATTCGCTCAAATGTAGATTTTGCATTTGATTGGTTCTCATGGTTCAGGGTTAATCTAATGGTCCTAAATAACTTTCTACACCTATAAATACATCCTAATGCTAACCCTAAACCTAATTAAAATAGAATAGTTACCGTCGCCATGGAAATCAATGGAGTCGCCGCCAACTAAGAAAGAAGAAAAGCAAATTCAATTCTAATTCTCTCAACCCTAAAGCAAAGCAAAACTCTCTCTTTTCTTCTCTAAATTGTGTGTATGATGATCTTAACATGATTATTATCATTTTAATTAGGTTGAGTTATGAATGGATTATGAGTAGATGATGTGAATTATCATATATGTTGTTGTAAACCCCTTTTGCTATCATGTATATTATAAATCCAATGTTATGTGATGATGATATCTTATATGTTGTAAATCATGCTATGATGATGTTATGCATGTTGAAAGTTTCTATGCTAAGTTGTGATGAATCATACATGTTAAAAAGGCCATGATGTTACCATCTATGCTAGTTAGTTCATATTAATTAAATCATCATGTTTGGGTTATGTTGATCTATATGACAAGTAACATATGCAAGTTAGATTGATTAGAAAAGTTATGAACATATGCCAAGACATCTATTGTGACATCTAGGATTATGCTATGACATATGTGATATCCTATGCTAGTTCACACCATCATTATGTTGCCTAAAAACCCCATATGCAAGTTATGTATAGATTTGGGCTATGATCATATCATGTAAATTGAGACATTTAACAAGTTGACACCTTTTGATCCTTAACATGTGTAGTTTATGCAAGTTTCACCCCTATTATGATTAGATTTATTTTAATTGTCTATATGTTGTGATAATTTATCTTTGTGCTAGGTGTTAGACTATACAAGTCTAGCCTATATTATGCGTTGAATAAGCGAACGTATAAACGTGGGGTAGGGGTAATATTAAGGATTTAATATTAAAAAGTTGGGGTGCAATTGATATGATTTTGCATGCCATAAGTGGATGGCCATATTTGAGTAAATTATGGACATCATTAAAAGTTGACTTAATTAATAATTTGAATAGGGAATTATTAAAACTGGGGTAAAAGACTTTAAGTGTTAATCAATGCTTAGGACACGAGGTTGGACTCGTTTGTGACGTAAACCTGCCCAGACCCGCCCGGCAAATCCAGTGGTCACAAATGTCAGCCCAATGTGAGAGGTCCTAGGCCTAAACTAAAGCATAACGGTTGTAAAGACACGAGGTTAGACTCTTTTATGGTGTAAGACTTCCCGGACCCGCCCGGCAAATCCAGCTGCCATAAATGCCAGTCTAATGTGAGAGGTCTTTATGAGTTTATGGCCTGAATGAATTAAGAAATACTTAACCAGATAAACAGGTAAGGTGGGACATGGGGGTTAAGTAGGTGCCTTGGGTGGCATGAGGAATCTAGGGGGTGCCCTTAGTGGCATGTGAAATACGATTAGTAAGACTTAACCAAACACACATGTAAATGAACATGACTAAGAGGGTTAAGTGGGATATATTAGTGATAAGCTTAGGTGGGTAGCTTGTGGGGGCCCATTTCGACCAGTATCCCAAACGTATCTTTGTGGGCTCGACCCAAGTCGAGGACGGGACACGCATGCTGGGTTCGACTGTAAGAGGCCAAAACGGGGAGCGGTGGAAACGCAAGTCCAACGGGTTTCATATGCGTGTGTGGACCCGGGCTGGTAGGTAAGACGTTGTTGCATCGTGTAGGTATAAGCCGTGCATTCTCAAGTTGTATCGGGTTGCCACTTTAGGGGAGTGATACACCCCACTGTGGGGCCAGCATGGGTATCTACGAGTAGGGAGCCGATCTAAAGTGGGTAGTGGGGTACACCTAGTGAAGATAGGGGCAGACGGCACCTATGTAGTCAGCTAGGGATACGTAAGGCTATTTATAAAGTTTCTGTGTGAAGCAAGTGGGGTCAAACAATAGGGTGACTGGTGTGGTGCAGTGTAGTAATGTGCGTTGCAGTGTAGTAATCATTCGTTAGTAATTAGGTGTGCCTTTACCGTTATCTTTAACGTTATCTTAAACGCTATCTTTATCTTCCTAAGAGTTCATATACATTTACTTGTCTTCCAGCTTATGCCTTAGTCTAGCTATTTTGATAATAGTATTGTTAGAATTATCATACTCGCCAGACTTTATGTCTGACCCCCTCTATTTCTATCCTTTTTCCCCCTCCAGGTCCTTAGATTGGGCCCAGCTCTAGTGGAGTTTGATTGAATTGCTTCATCTCTCTTTGGAAAGCCTGGACCGTTGAAGTAAAGTCCATCTTGTTATCTTTTTAATGGCTATTTATGTAATGGGATTATGTATTTTGTTTTTATGAAGATGGATATTGTACTTGGTTATGATCTATGGTTTTATGATGTAACAAACATGTTTAATTTCCGCTGCAATAAAATGAAGTTTTAGATTTCCAAGTACTATTTATTATCTGTCTTGTTGTAATTTTTTATGTTCTGTATTCACTTATAACCTCCATGGAAGTTAATGCATTCCCTTCGTGAGTGACATTAATGGACGTGGGGTGTTACATCCCTTAACTATTTTGGTCATTTCTAAATAGATGACTGGTCGATGGAAAGAGATCATTAAATTATATGTGTAATTTTGGATTCACATTTAGATGCTTTTAGATTCTGAGCTTAATCCTGTATTTTAGAGAGCACTGGCATTTACTTGAAATGATGAATATGTTATATAACAAATTAATGGCTGCTTCTATATGGACATAATACAATAAAACACTCGTGGTCAACTAGGTTGTATCGTGGCTTTTATTTATTTTAAGTTTAGCCCGGAAACATAAACCTTTTGCAAGAAATGCCTTAGAGGGTAGCACCATCATACATAACCTCTCGTTTTGGGCTAGGTTACTTACCTCAATTCACATGCACGGTAGAGTTTGAAGGAATTATATTTAAAGGCGAACCAAATAAGAAAATACTGCCATGGCAGAATGCTTAGCAATAAAGCAGTGTTAGTTTTTTCATGTTCTTCAAAAAGACTTTTTTTTTCTTTTTTAGGTTCATATTATATTTAGTCTTTATGGCTATTAAGTTAAAGCTAGATCCTTAATAATAGTTCGGTGATTAAGTACATACATACTTTTTGTTGACGTAGGGAATTGCCGCTATTCACGCATGCCAACGCCCGACTGTGCGTATTGTAGAAAAATGATAATCCAAATCTGAAGTAATGAAATGTATGGAGAACACTTCTTTGTATAATGGTTCGACACTAACGCCTACATCCACTTTATAGTAATCATTCATCATATAATAGCTGATTACAAGTATTGCTCAGACAATATTTGCATACAAAGTTGTGTAATAGAACAACAAAATATTTGTTAATTTTAATCTTTGACTAAAATGCTCTTCCTCTTCTTCGTTGAGCAAAAATATGGAGCAATGTCCCAAAAAGTAGCTTCAATGTCCAAGAAATTCCAAAGATATCCAAAAATAGTGAAAAAGTCCAAGATAATGCCAAATGTTAAAGAAAAATGTTTGTACCACATTTAGAAGTCCAAAATACATAAAGACGATGAAGGTAGCCATTAACGGTGCTTGAAAGCTTCAACCCTATATGCCAAAGTGTAAAAAGAGTGCAAATGAGCCAATTCCTTTGAATGCCAAGATATGGGATATTTATAGTTCAGTTTTGGGTGTGTTAGACTGAATTTCGTATCCTTGAAGGGTATGAAGCTCGTATCCTAATATCAGCGTCGAAAAACCAAAGTCATGCTAAAAAATCTTGAATTCCTAAAAAACTGGTGAAAACACATGTCGATCAACTCAAAACAACTGATCAACACGGCAAAAATATGTTTGCCAAAAATCCTAGCGCTTTTCCACTTTCGTAATTTCGAATCATAGAATAGCATGGAAAACACTTATTGATCACGTAAAAACCTTTGATCCGCATGGTAGAAGCCGCTTTGTCAAATTGGCTTGATAAAAGCCATATTTTGAATCTGTGTTAAGTTGCAGATTTCGCATCAAAAAGCCATGCCATGGACACAAGATAATTTTGAATCCCTCAAGTGTGCCCTACCATTTTCAAGTGCTAAATTCGTATCCCTTGGATCTGCCGCTTTTCGAATCCCTCTAAGCGAGTCGAAGAAATTTGGGTTGGGGAAAGGTGCGACATGGAGATTTCGAATCCTTGGAGGAATTCGAAATATGGGGGATAAGAATTCCATTGTTTTCCCAACCAAGTTTGCCAAGTGATCGGCCTGTGTTAAAGACGTAGTTTTCAGCTGCTTTCTCATGTCGATCACTATATTTTTTTTCATGCCAAACTTGATGATCGATTATTTTACCAGATGTTATCAGCCAAGCACGACACATGAAAAACGATGATTTTCACGTATCAATTACCAGTTTTTGAATGAACCAATCTAGAATTTTGCCAAGTGCCAAATTTTGATGTCATGAGTCACGCAAGCCATTTTTCGTAATTGTGCTATGCCGATCAGCTATTTTTGGGTGATTAACACATGATTTTGCAAAATCCTGATTTTACCAAATTTGATCACGTAGTGAGTTGCGCGAGCCATTTTAAGTGATCTACCGATCGACTGTTTTGGGTGATCAACACGTGATTTTGCCAAATCCCGATTAAACCATGTTTGATCGCGCCTTGACTTACGCAAGCCATTTTAAGTAACCATGCCATGTCGATCAGCTGTTTTTGTATGTGTAAACTAGAATTTGCTAGAATCCACATATTTTTCCATGATGAGTATGCATGATCGGACCGATGCGCTCAGGGATTTTGAGCTAATCGGACCGAGTCGATCACGTGTTTTTACCACGATGGATTTTCCGATTTTATTAACGACGATTTCACGAATCGACGCTATTTCAAACGTTTTCCAAACACGTCATAATTTCTACCAAATCGCTTTGTGTTTTCTGACGATGTTATCGAGACTTAAGCGCGTCGCTAGCCAACATCTTTAAGTGTGACAGCTCTGACGAAAAACCTTGTCAACACTTTTTATTAAGCGTAATATGAATTTCTTTCTTAACTTCTTTTTTTATTTTCTGAAACCAAAAATTTGAAAAGGTGGCTTTGCAATGTATTAAGGCCATCAATACTATGGTTAGTAATGCAATTTTTCAACAAAAAATGTAAATCAGTCTTCGATGAGGCTGGTATGTGGATTCTATGCTTCTATCACTGATACAAGTCCTTATGAAAAAATGCATAACTAATACGCCAACAAGAAATATATCTTATTAATAGATGCAAACTAAAAAATCATATATATGCTATGACCTAAAAAAACTCGATAGGTTTAGAAGGCAAGCAACATTCTTCAATAGGATATGCCTGCTTCACCGAAAAGCGTTCATTATAGCTGGTTTTGAACTACAGTTGTCATTTATGAACTTTCTTAATAACTTTATTGCTAATGACAAAGAAGAAACGACCCAGTTGTAGCAGGGTTCACCATATGTGACCTTGGTGGATAGTAGGCAAAGAACTAATAAAAATATCTTTAGTTTTCTTACAAAACTTATGATAAATATAAATTTTCACTAGTACTAAACAAATTTGAAGGCATGTGCTGAGCATGAAGCTAACAAAATGTGACCTTTGTGGATGTCACCATTTGACAACAATTGCGATAGAATAAATATCCAAAATAACGATACTCTATTCAATTTCCACCTATGATTAGTGACCACATTGTGTGTTGCTAAAACTATATATATTAGCAACACAT
This sequence comes from Allium sativum, assembly GCA_030737875.1. NCBI lineage: Eukaryota > Viridiplantae > Streptophyta > Magnoliopsida > Asparagales > Amaryllidaceae > Allium > Allium sativum. Next base: position 903,411,446 of record CM060924.1, read on the forward strand.
AAGATGTTGGCAGAAAAATAATTATTTACGTCAAAAAAAAATCTATGTGTAATAGGTCAACAATTTATGACGAAAATTTCCGACGTAGCTAACACTGTTTAGCGATGGTATTATTATATTGCAAATATTAACAGAGAAGTTTTGTCCAATTTGCAATGCAATAAATTTGTAGCATTCAAGCACCTTTCACGACATATAATATGTGTCCAAATAATACATTTTTTGCGACACATAGTTGTGATGTAATTTTTTCTTGCGTCTGCATCTTTTACGACGCTTGTGCACGGAAATTTTCATGTTGCTGAAGACTTTTTGTGATGAAAACCTTATTTTTAGAAACAATTATTTACGTCCTTAAAGGTCAGATTTGTTGTAGTGATGGTTTCTGTCTTAAATTTTAAGTCTTAATCGTCGCTTCCTATATCAGAAAAAGGCAAACGAACCCAACGATCTAAGGTTTCTATTGACAAGCAAAATTGTCGCATGCCAACACCCAACGTTTATGTGTGAACATTATCCAAATAAGCAGTAAATAATGTAAATGCGGGGAGACACAGCTTTTATAGTGGTTCGGCACTAACGCCTACGTCCACTTTATAATTCTCATTCATCGTATCTTTGCCGATTACAATTGACGTGACAATATTTGTGTAAAAAGTTGTGAGTATGATAAACTTTGACTAAATTATCCTTCTTCTCCTTCCTTGAGATAGGTTGACTTGGTCAACTATGTCCAAAACTAGCTTTGAAGCCCAAGAGGTCCAAAAGCGATGCAAGTATGCTTGTTAGTGTCCAACAAGCTATGGAACATGTGTGCACCACCTTTTAATTATCCATGTCATGTCTAATGGCCATAAAGAAGGTGTTGAAAGCCATTAACGAGTGTATGGAGCTCAAGGTCCAAAAATTCCAAGGGAAAAAGCCTCTAATGAAGGCCAAGGGTTGGGGTATTTATAGGAAAAAGGTTAGGTGGGAGTAGGTAGGAAATGGGACCACAATCCCTATATTTTGAACCCCAAAAAATAGACTCCATACGGGAAATTCGTACACCATAGTTAGGGGTCCGAAATTCGTATCCCTCAAGGGACATGAAATTCGTATCCCCGCGGAGGGCTACGAATTTTGTACCCTCCAGGGGATACAAATTTCGTACCCCCTGGTGAGGGGTACGAAATTCGTACCCCAAGGGGGATATGAAATTGACGGTGGAGCGGACCGAAATCGTGTTGCCGAGGAAGTCGAAGTTCTTGAACGTGAAGTGAGGGAATCCGAGGTTTTGTTGGTTCGAAGTGAAGGGATCTGAGCTTCTGACATAAATAAAATTGGAAGAATCGGGTGGTCCGCCGGGATTGTAGGACCCCAACCCCCATTGGCGCTGCGCCCGGACCCACTTGACGGCTCGCCTTCGGCTCAGAGCATGGCTGTTGGTTTGCCTAAGAGCTGATCGGACCCAGAAGAGGTAATCTGATATAAGTTTTGGGCATTCTTGTGCTTGCGACGCGACTTTGATCAACTCGCTTTGTGTTTCCCGACGTGTTTTCCATGCTTGAGCACGTTGCTAACCAAATACTTGACCTGTGATGGCTTTGACCAGAAAGCGTGTCAACGGTTTCGGTCTTTAATTTTGGGTCTTAACGGTTGTTCCCTATACGTATGACATATATGTACATATACATACACACACACACGAGCGTTACAGGACACTCCTATTTTGCAGCACCATTTAGCAGCCCTACCTTATCGTGAGTCACACTAATCCAAGTCTAGTAAGATTTTGTAAATGTTCAATCCACATATGTATTATCATCTATTCAAAATTTGAGCTCATTCCGACATTCGTAGAATAATATATTTGATGTTAAATTTAACGGTTCGAATAAATATCTGAACGATGAATAATTGAGCTAAGATTTTAATAATGTTACAAATGTCGAAACGAGCTCAAATTTTGGATATATGATAATATATATGTGGATTGAACATCTACAAAATCTTGTTGGATTTGGATCAGTGTAGCTCACGGTAGCATATGAGTGTTAAAGAAGTGTTGAAAAACAGAGGTTCCCCTAAACGCTCTTTACACACACACGCACACGAGCACACGCGCGCGCGCACACACACACACACACACATATATATATATATATATATATATATATGTGTGTGTGTGTGTGTGTGTGTGTGTGTGTGTGTGTGTGTGGCGAGCATTCAATGGCACCCCAAAAATGGAGCACCCATTTGACCTTCCCATTTTCCACCTCTCATTTATATTAATTAAAGTTAGTTGGAGGTGAGAGACTTAGTGGGAGGAGAGAGGGAGGAAATGTGTGGTGGAAAAGTGGTAGGCTAAAGGGGTGCTCTATTTTTGGGATGCCATTGAAACTGCCTCTCTACACACACACACACACACACACACACAAACATACGCGCGCGCGCACACACACACAAATATATATATATATATATATATACACACACACACACACATACATACATACATACATACATACATACATACATACATACACATACATACACGCTCCAGGGTTACACATTTGTTTAACTCCCAATTTTAGGTCATTCATTTATAGTTAAATAAATTAGTGGGGGAGAGAGAGAGTTAGATGTAAAAGAGAAATATTTGTTGAGAATCATGAAGGTTATGAGTGGGAGAGAGAGTTAGTGGGAGGAGAGAGAAAGTGGATTGTGTAGTGAAAATCAGGAAGACTAAAGGGCTGCACTATTTGAGATGGTTTTGATTTTATACACACACACACACACATGAGCGTTGCGGCATGAGCTTCGCGCGTGAGTTGTTTTCTTTATAAATTTTATACATTTAAAAATAAATGATTTATAAATATATTTTTTGTTAAAATCATGTGATTTTTTTTCTAAGTTGTAATATCTAAACATTTTTGAGTTTGAATCTATATATCTATTATTATTTAACGAAGAACGAATTTGAAATAAAGTTTATTTATTAGATCTTAATTTTAAGCGATATTAAAATTTATTAGATATTTTACAACTATTAATAAAGGTATATTAAAATTTAGAAATATTTATGGATCATATTGTTAGATTAAATTTTATTTTGAAGTTTGCAACATCTTTTTTTTTCAAGCTTGGATTTATTTGTATTAGTAGTTAATGATTTATTTAATAGATCATATTTTAAGTGTAATATTTGATAGCATTTGTAGACAAACGTTTTGAATTTG